>MSED01000014.1:0-1200000 GCA_002099365.1 Phialophora verrucosa | reverse complement strand
CCGTGTGCGGGGCCGGCGGCATCAGGATCGCGTCGAGGCCGTTGTCGCGGAAGAGTTGAAGGTATTCTCGTGCCGCGGCCTGCCGGCGCACGTTGAGGTCGAAGAATCCGCGTAGGTCAGTGCCTGTCATGCTCAGGAGACCGAGGGCTTTGAGCGAGGGTACTTCCGGCTCGCCTGTCCGCGCGAAGAGCTCGTAGTAGTTCTTCGATGTAGGAGGGATTCTAGGTTAGCCTTGGATCGCCGTTGATGGTGGGACGGGAGGGTTCTACATTAGGCTTACTTCGCTTCCTAAGAGTGTGCAATACCTTATCAGGTCGCCATAGTGCTCTCCCACGTTCGGCAAGGTAAGGGGAACGAGTTCGACGCGGTCACTTTTCCCGAGGAGGTCGGCCGCCTTTTTCAGACCACGCCGTACTGGTGGTGAAGGGGTGTATATCCCTTCGTCTAGGACGAGGCCGATCCGAAGCTTTTCTTTGGGCCTGAGGTTCATCCACGGTACTGAGATGACCGTGCTGTCGTACTGCCAGGTCTCCGCCTGCATTGTCGTTTTGAGGAAGAGAGCGACATCCCGAAGCGACGTCGCCATGGGTCCAGCCGACGAACGCACCCCGTCTGTCCCAGGAGTCGTCAGGTCTCTCACACCGCCGTGCGGCACCAGTCCCACACTCGGTCTGAATCCGTAGATTCCGTTGCAGACTGAGGGGATGCGAATGCTTCCGGCAATGTCAGTGCCGACGCCGAGCACACTCCCTCGAAGGGCGAGCAGGGCACCCTCGCCGCCCGTGCTTCCACCGGCCGTCAATGCGGTATTGCGCGGGTTCAATGTCCTGCCGAAGACATTGTTGTCGCTATCGCCAGTCATGATTGTTTGCGGGAGATTGGTCTTGCAGTAGAGCACTGCACCCAGGTCAAGCAGCATCGCCGCTGTACCACTGTTCTCCTCGGCGGGCTCGTCGACAAAACATCCCAATCCAGTGGACGTGTCGTATCCCAAGACTTGGAAGCTATCCTTAAGCGAGACGGGAAGCCCATGGAATGGGCGGAGAGTCTTGCCCGGATTCTCTTGTCTTTCGCGGTCAAGTTCGCGGGCTCGCTGGATTGCCTCGTCGAAGAAAATCTCCGTCAAGCAGTTCGTCTGTCACATGGGTTAGCCGGTTGAACGAGGTTTGAGCAATTAAGATTGGAGTTTGACAAACCAGCTGCTGAGCAATGGCTGCCCTCTTGCAAAAGGCGACCGTGACCTGTTCCGCAGACCAAACTCCATCCTTGAGCTTCTCCAGAAGCGCCGTGGCGTCAAAGTCGGACGTGATTTTGCACTCAAGAGGACTCAAGATGCCGCAGGTCGTGGGCACTTCCATGAAGTTGGTAGCGCCATGATAGTTCTCCGAAGGAAGCAGCCACTCTTTCGGGATCTTGCCCTGGCGTTGTAGCTTTTTCTCGGCAGAGATGGTTTGATAGTCCTTGGGAGTTTTCGACATTTTGGGTGTTCCGTTGCACTACGGAAAGGAGGCATATTGACGTTGCTGTTCTCTTTAGCACATACTTATACCCTGGGGGCATGCACCCTTGACCTAGTTCCATAATACCAGGCACCGTGCGGTGAGGAAGCGAGACGGAGGGTGCAGAGGTCCATGTCCCAGGGCTACGGTGATTTGGAAAGTCTCCGGTTCCGGTCCCATAATGCTCGTGCTGTTATGAGCATAGTTGGTGACACCTCAGAGACAAGAGCACTGGGGCATCACGATCGTATTATGGGGGAAAAGAGACTCTGTCTCGCTGTTGCACCAAACCAGCCTAGTGGCAACTAAACAACCTCCCCTTTTGTCAATAACCCTCCGGTCATCCTTCCGGTCTATCATAATGCATCGACCAGATCAGCAATCTGCTATACCCCCTAGGATGTTGTTGGCTAGCAGCTTTGCGCCTTGCTGTCTAGAACATTGAGCAGCTTGTCTTTCCCGCCTTCGAAGCCCTTCCACACTCGAGCCCTGGAGAAGCGTTTCGAGATCTACGCATAGGTCACGCGACTTACATTGGTCGGAGCCTTGACCAGAACTGGGCTCCTCGCCCGCTTGAACCTCTCCGGAGTCTCCGTCGGCCACATCGGTTCTGATATGGCATCAGTCACATCCCCGTCCCGCAAGCGAAGGCTCAGGACTGCGTGCGACCGATGCTACGAGCTCAAGGAACGTTGCGACCGTGCGTCGACCACTGCCGCCTGTGCAAGATGTGAGAGGCTCGGCCAGGTCTGCTTGACTGTCCGCTCAGTGCGACCGGCAGGTCGCAGACCACGGCCTCGAGAGTCCTCGGCCTCTCAAACCACGTCGAGCCAATCCGGCACTGGCTCGCAGTCTCCGCGCCATCTCGGCTCATGGCTGCGGGACACGCCTAATCTGAGCCCGGAGGAGAAAGAACTGCTGATGTTCCTACTGGCACGGCCCCGAACGCTGGAGTACTATGTGATCAGCCCCAGCTTCGAAGAGGCTGAGCGGCGGTCGCTTGCAGCTCCGTTGCCGGCTGCTTTGCCAGTGCTGAAGGACGCCTATCTGGCCTATGCTGGCGTGCTGAAGTCATTTCGCCCTGGCAGTGCGACGGAAGCGGACGAGAACACGAACCTGCGCCACGCCTCTGCCGCCATGATGACTTTGCGCGCCCTTCCCGTTGCCAATTCAGAGGATGCAGCGTTATGTCTTACACTCGGCATTGCACTGGTACTATTTGTTTACGCAGCCATTGGCGTGGGTGTCCCCGACATCTGCCACTACTGCCTCAGCAGCACGAGGCCTTTCATTGAAACAGCCTCGTTGGATCCAGAAACAGAGCCCCGGATAATCTTTCTCGTGCTGTTGGAGACAATGGACTGTATGGTCCACCGCCGAAAGCCGACATTGAGGATCCAGCCCCGCCCCCCGAACGGTGTGGACTGCCATCTCGGGCTTTGCTTCCCCTTGCTACCCTACTATTACGACCTCTGCGTTATCAGCCACTCGCTGGCCAACGCCACGGACGTAGGCCACGTCGCCCGCCTCCAGCAGCAACTGGCTGCGATCCAGGCCTTCGTAGACACATGGCAGCCATCCCAGCCGGAGCATTTCATCCATCAGTTTGGGTCGGCTGAAGTGATCCACCTCCTTGCCCAAGCCAGGGTATACCGATTGGCGGCGCTCCTGATGGCCCACCGACTACGACACGTGTTTGGGCAAGAGGATAGCCAAGCAGACATCTGGTCGCGTGAGGTGTTGATGGAACTCGAGCTAGCTCGGCGCATAACGAAAGAGTCGATCCGCTTCGTGACCCTGCCATTCCTCATCGCAGCAGTCGAGATTCGAGACCCGGTCACCCGGATCAAGGCCGTCGAGAATGTGGACGAGTATGTCGATCAATTCACGCCGGTCGTGCAGAAGGCGGCCAAGGTCTTTTTGTCGCAAGTCTGGCACGAGCGAGACGGCCAGACTACATGCTCTTGGTTTGACTCAGTCCACAAGCCATGCGTGGTACTGAACTCCATAGAAGCTTCTTTCAGAGGTGAGCCCATCTTGGAATTACCATCTTAATAGCGGATTGAAATCCTCGTCATACTGGTCACGGGCGTGGCTTCGTCCAGGGAAGGGAGGCCTTTCCGCTCGTAATCTTTCTCGTTGTTTTAAGATGCCATCAAGAGTATAACTTTAGAAGTGAGCGTCTATTAGAGAAGCAGGTTGAGAAGTCCGTTTAAGTCCTTACAGGACGCAGCGTTGGGAAGCTCGATTGTGATCCTTCTGTCTTAGAGGCATCCTTTCCACCACAGCGGACTTTGTCGGCTTCGGCATTGGCTCCTCTCTCGTAACCATTAGCATCAGGTTGGGCCCACAGCTCGTCGGGCGTAACGCTTCCCTTGCCCATTGTCATACGAGGAAGCGGCGAGCTCTGGGAGGTATGGAGACGGCGGGAAAAGAATTGATGAAGAGGACCTAGGGATAGAGGATATTCAGGAGGCTCTAGGATACTATCGAGCTGTGACAGCGAGGGTGAATAGGAAGAGAGTTGAGGCTCAGTCGAGGTGAGTTGAGGGTGAGGTGGGTGAGGTGGGAGTAAGGGAACTTTAAAGCGGCAAGGCCTTTGCGAGTGACGACACGAGCGCATTGGGAAAGTTTCCTACATTGCTTGAGTTGCCGTTGCTAGCAAGATTCGTACCCTTCCCTGGTATTCCTCGGTAATCTGGACGATGCCCTTTCAAGATGGCCTCCAAACCTTCGAAATGGGCATCTGCAGATGACGACCAAGAATCAGAAGCTGCCCTCGCGCAGCGAAAGAAAGAGAAAGAGGAGAGGAGACGGCTCAAGGAAGAGAAAGCCAGAAACTCAACAAGTCAGTCAGATTCTCCCGCCGCCGACGCCGCCGACAGCGATGAACGACCCAGCAAGCGCCAACGCACATCGCCCGAAGCAGGGAAAACACCCCCTGCAGTGACGGCAGCAAATGGCGAGGGCAGCACCGCAGAAGAAGGTGCCGACATCCTCCATTTCCCCAATCGACAATTCGGCCCCTGCGGCCATGTCGACCAATTCGAACTCCTCAACAATATCGAAGAAGGCTCGTACGGGGTGGTCTCGCGAGCCCGGCGAAAGACAACCGGCGCCCTCGTGGCACTGAAGAAGTTGAAGATGGAGCACACGAGCGACGGGTTTCCCGTAACGGGGCTCCGAGAGATCCAAACGCTGCGGGCGTGTCGTCACGCCAACATCGTCGAGCTGCAGGGAGTCGTCATGGGCGATGGCGGCGGCGGCGGGTTGAAAGAGTAAGTCTGCACCTCCCCTGTACACCCCCCACCCCCTGGAAAGGCACGGATATACCAGACGATTTTAACCAATGTGCCGTCCTTCCCGGTCAATTACAGTGCCAATGTCTACCTCGTCATGGAGTTCCTCGAACACGACCTCGGCGCCTTACTGGGCGACATGGCAGAGCCGTTCCTGCCGTCCGAGGTCAAGACGCTCGTGCTCCAGATCGTGGCGGGCGTGGAGTATTTGCACAAGAACTGGATCCTGCATCGCGACCTGAAGACGTCGAACCTGCTGCTCAACAACCGCGGCGAGGTCAAGCTCGCCGACTTCGGCATGGCGAGGTATACGTCGCGGCCGCCGCCGAAGCTGACGCAGCTGGTCGTCACGCTCTGGTACCGGGCGCCCGAGCTGCTGCTCGGCGCTGAGGAGTACGATTTCGAAATCGACATCTGGAGCGTGGGCTGTATCTTCGCCGAGCTGCTCACCAAGGAACCGCTCTTCCGGGGGAACAACGAGGTCGGCCAGCTCTCTAAGATCTTCACCCTGTTGGGCCCGCCCACCTCGCAGACGTGGCCGGGATATCGGTCCCTGCCAAACGCCAAGGCGCTGCATCCGCTTCTGTCAAACCCCAAAGGTAACGGCACGTCGAACCTCACGGCGTCGAAATTCCCCTATCTCACCGCGTCGGGTCTAAGGCTGCTGTCGTCCCTGCTCAGCATCAACCCGTCATCCCGGCCCTCTGCCTCCGAAATCCTCAACCACGCTTACTTCAAGGAGGATCCGAGGCCCAAGGCGAAGGAGATGTTCCCTACCTTTCCGAGCAAGGCGAACCAGGAGAAGCGGAGGCGGAGAGAAACGCCGCAGGCACCGATCAGGGGCGATGCCCCGAAATTGGACGAACAGGAACTTCAGGGGCTTTTTGCCGGTCAGGCGGAAGAGGAGCATGGGGCGGGCTTTGCCTTGAGGCTCGGATAGCCAGCCGGAATGGGTGCACTCGACAGACCAGATCCGGAATCAGAATCAGAGTCAGAGTCAGGGGTCAAGAGGCCGAGTCAGAACCATTAACATCAAACATCAAGCATCAAACATCAAACATCAAACATCAAACATCAAACATCAAACATCAAACATCAAACATCAAACATCAAACATCAAACATCAAACATCAAACATCAAACATCAAACATCAAACATCAAACATCAAACATCAAACATCATATTGCCGTCGTGTCCTGATTTCTGCTTTCTGCTTTCTGATCTTTTGCTTGCTGCGTGCTATTGCAATCCCAACCTCCTTGCCATTCTTATCTCTGATCGTCGTGGACAACAGGCAATACATAGGTTGTCTAGATCTCTTACCCGTCTCGAGTGATGCCGGTACGTGTCTTGGTCTCGATTCCGCTCTACGGTGTCTAATCTTGGATATTCCCTTCCCCGACGGTTGGATTTTCGTTACTCCTCAATATTCTCGAACGAAAAACTCGGCTGTCCAGGGACCGCGTGCTCCGCGATCGAAGGCAGTCCCTCTCTGTTGTCCTCTCCAACCTCGACGACCTTGACCTCCTTACACCCTGTCGTCTTCATCAAGCTCTTCCTCATCTCCTGCAGGATCTCCACCTCGTTGAACGGCAATTTCCGCTCAAACACGGCTTCTTTGGCCTCCCCTTGGGCGAGTCTCTTCTTGAGGCCCTGGACAAACGGCATTGCTTTCTTCATCTCCGGCCCTTTGCCCATCTTCGCGACTTGGCCGTTGATCGCCTTGTCGTCGTTGAGGGTGCTGGTTTCGAGTGCCTTGCGGACCAGCTCCACGTACTTGTCCTGCCAGGCGGGGAAATTCTTCGCCGCGAAGATGGTAATTCGCTTGGGTTTGCGGGGGTCGAAGGCCGCGGATTTGCCCTTTGCCATCTTTTTGGCGGCCTGCGCCTCGGCGGACGTGATGTTCGAGGACGTCGTTTTGACGTATTCTCTCGCTGCGGTGAGGGATGGATCTGCTTGCGGGATGTCCGTCGGCCAGCGGGCGTGTTGGATTGAGGACGGCTTGTGCAGGACCTCGAGCCACATGTACTCGGCCCAGTGGGGGGCGATGGTGCAGATGAGCAGGGCTTGCAATTCGACGTAGCGGAGGACCAATGGCCGGGAGAGGGCGTTTCCAGATGAGAGGCAGGCCTCGCGGTAGAAGTCTCGAGCGGATTGGAAGTCGTAGAGGGCGGATTTGAGGGCGAGTTTGTAGTTGGTGCTGTAAAAGGGGGTTAGCATTTATTGTGTCGAGGGTTGTCAAACTTACTCCGAGTAATGCTGGTACGCTTCGTTGACCAATAGGTTCATCTCGTCCTCGAACAGTTTATCCCAGATGACCTCGCCTTGCGTCTTGCGCAGACCTTCGTCTTTGAGAGTATCCTCAATCCACTCCTTGAGGGTGTACATTCGCATGATCGCGGCATTGGCACCTTTCTCCTCAAAGTTGGCATCCTCCATACCATCGCCCGCATCGGCGAGCGCTATCCGCGTCGCATCGGCTCCGAATTTCTTTACCGCCTGACTGAGAGTCAGGAAATTGCCGGTCGACTTGCTCATCTTATCGCCATTGAGCAGCAAGTGACCATTGGACCGGACCGACTTTGGCCAGTATTCTCGGGGGAAGAGGGCGAGGTGAATATAGAGGAAGAAAGTGAGATGGTTCGGGATCAAGTCTTTGCCGGAGGATCTCATGTCGAGAGGATACCAGTATTCAAAGGACCGCCGTAGTGTTTGCAGGGCTTCTACTGATATCTTTGTCGACTTCGACACTTTCTCTGCGTCGTTTGTCCGAGTGAAGATGTAATCCCAGACATCATCCGTCATTTGGTCGTGCTTAATGTTGAGCAAGCCAGGCGTCTTGCCAAACTTGTCGCCGTGCAAGAAATGTGCGACTGTGTAATAGGACATGTAGATGGTGCTGTCGCTCAGACTCTCCACCAAGAACGACTCATCCCAGGGCAGCTTCGATCCAAGGCCGTATGTTCTTGCGCAAGCCCATTGATTCAGCCACTCCAGGTTTGCGACGAATTGGTTCTCGGTCTCTTGTGTGTATGTTTCGAGGCCGTCCTTGTCTTTGACATAGTCCACAACTGTTTGTTGCCACTCCTTGTCGTTCTCGCCGTAGTTTAAGAACCATTGAGGAACATACGCGACCACACACTCATCCGCACTTCGACTGATGACTTCTGCAGAAGGATCTGCGAAAGGGAAAGCATCGCCTGATTTTATCAGAGCATTCCGCACCTTGTCTTTAGCGTCTTGGACTTTTTCGCCCTTGAATTCGCCAATCAGCATGGTGCCATTGTAGAAGCCTTCCTTGTAGGCGAGATCCTTTGCTTCCGCTAACAGGGTGGTGTCTTTTGGAGATTGGATCTTCTTCGTCTCGACCAAGTGTTTGGCAGCAAGATTTCCGTAGGCTGGGGTATCGATGATTGGGATGATTTCAAGCTCAGCCCACTCCTTCTTGATACCATAGAACTCCGCTTTCTTGGCCAGCTCTCTCATTGTCGCGTAGTCATCCGGACTGTCCGAAGGTACTGATGTGACAACACCCGTACCCTTGGTCGCTGACACTGTTTCCATGGGCAATATCCGGACACCTTCTCTGTGGACTGATAGAGGAGCATTGATCAAGGTACCAACGAAAGCAGATCCCGGTAGTTCCACCACGGGTTGCAACTCTTTCTGATCCCGAGGGAAGTTTTCTTGGTTGAAAAACGTGCCTTGAAACGCCATATTCCAGGCTGCCCGCTTAGTAACCACGTAGTACTCCTTTTCCGAGACCTTGAAAATGCCGTAGTTTATCTTGGGTCCGACGAAGCAGCAAACTTGACCGTACATGGTCTCGGGTCTCAAAGTCGCTGGAACAAAGTAGACGTTCGCGTCTGCGGGAATCTTCGACTCGACAGCCTTGGCCGCTTCCGGAGACCACTCCTTGACCTTCAACTTCAGCGCGGTGTACTCTGTCGGGCCAACACCTTCACCCTTGGTCCGGTCGTGGTCCATACAGGGTTGACCGTCCTTAGGACTGTAGATGGTGTATCTCTTGCCGTACAGGACCTTGTTCAGTTCTTTCAGACGGTTCATCTGCCATCGCACGAAAGCGTCGTAGTATGGATTTGCGTCGGTAGTGACGAATTTCCTCCGCCAGTCTATCCTCGCGCCGAAGTCGATCAGATCTTGTTCACACAGAGGTGGGAAATACTCCAGCCAGTAGTTTGCATCCGAGAACTTGTGGATCTCTTCCTTCGGAATGCCCATAGCCAGCATGGTCTGGAACTGGTAATTGGCCTTGGCTGTTTTTGCGGTATGCTTGCTCTTCTTGCTCTTGAACTTTGTGATGTCGTCCTTGGCATTGACTCCTTGTGTAGGCGCAACGGCGACTCCATTCGGCTCCGGCTCGTCCTCATCTTCATGGTAGTTTTCGAAATTCTGTCCGAACTTTCTCACGTCCTCGACGAGCTTGTCTGCGCAAGCCTTGATCGGCATGCCCGTGCAGTGAAAGCCTAACGGGAACAGCACTCGCTTTCCGGTCAGGCGGGCAAAGCCAGCGGTGAACTCGACCTTACTGACGGTGAAACTGTGTCCAGCGTGCAGGGTGCCATTCATGTAAGGGTAAGCAAAGGTGCCGAAGTATTTGGGGTGTTTTTCTCGAATATCTGCGGCAGGGACTGAGCCGAAGGGAATTTCGCTTGTTGAGGGCGCATCCGACTCGAAGACTTTGTTCTTCTGCCATTCTTTTTGATACTTCTTCTCAATCGCTATAAGGACATCTCGATTGCGCGTCTGCAGATATTCCTATTAGCACTGGTTCCTCCTGCTCGCGTGCGCAAGACTCACATTCTCGAGCTTAAGGGTGTTGGCCGCACTGGCAGCCGGGTCCACGGGGATTTGGGTCGCCATGATGGCGTGGTAGGTAAATGAAGATCGTTACAGACCTAAAGACCTCGAAGGACAGGCACTTCGCGGGACCCGTTGTGTAGAGATTGAGATTCATTCATTTTAACATCCGCCTTTTTGACAGGGAAAATGACTCCGACAATGCGGGCCGCAGCCTCGTTCGAGTTTCTGAGTTGGCGACGCGGGGCAAGGCTGACGCATCGTCTTTGCTGCTTTACTATTCGCGCTTCAGATTTAACTCTAGGGCACGTTATCACTCCGAATCTTCTCAGCAAGGCCCTTTAATGTGCTTGTTTTCGCCGTCCTACAGCTCGGGCGCCTCCCATGATTCTCGGTCGATTTTCACCACAGCTGACTGCTTGTGCGGGAACGTAATCTCGCCTTGCTTATAGAACCCAGTATCCATCAGGTATCCAATAAATCTGTGCACATGTCAGTTCTTGACGTACCGCAGACGCACTCCTGCTAAGAACTTACTTCGTATTATCCACCCTTGGCTCCAACATCACAGTCTCAGTTCTCGAGTCGGCTAGGAAACAATAATGTACCAAGGCAGACAACCAGACTTTGACTCGATGGGGGCCTCGGAATTCGTTTTCTCCGATCAAGACGTGCAGTCCGCGCGTGTAGTTGCCGACTTCGCCGCCCAGCAGTCGGCCCAACTTGTCTTCCTTGACCCAGTATATCTCGAAGTATCCAAATGGCTTACCGTCCCAGCAACCGTAAACCGGGAACGAGTGTCGGCTTTGTAGGCCGTCGACTAAGAATTTGTGCTGTACGCTTTGTGGGCCTGCGACACCCCATGCCGCGTTCACTCGGGGATCATTCATCCACTTGTGCAGCAAGTCAAGATCCGAAGGACGATCCATGAAGTTGTCCATAGTAGGCAATGTTGCTATTGATGCTCCCCCGGCATGGCTCGGCATCACTGTCGGCATGGAGGCCGATGCAGGAACAAACTGAGGACGTGGACATGGCTTTGGAGATAGCGTCGGTACCCTAAAAGACAGCCACTGACCTAGGCTGGGTATATATCTGCTGTAAAACGTTTCGCCCTGTCGCGGTGGTTTGGGGCGGATAGGATGTCGTATATGGTTTGTAAAGGTGAACTGGGTTGGATGCGGAGGGTAGAAGGTGGGCAAATGACTTCCAGAATTGAATGGTCCTCCGGGGGATGAAATGCCTGCCGTAAAACCGTCGCCTATGCCCGGAGTCGACACATAATCTGCCGGACGGGGAGAACCGCGGTCAGTCACAGACACATTTGCAGTCCGGTCTGGCGACGATGGTCGAGAATGGTACGGCGACGCCTGTGGGAATGGAGATTGTGACTGAGGTGCCATTGTAAAGAGGAAGATTCTAGCATCAATCTGCCAAAATGCCCTCCTGCTCACAAAGGTCTCTGTCCAGCCACTCGGTAAGCGGGTATCGGTATCGGTGCCCACGGAAGAGTCCTCGGATGAAATCAATCCCATACGCTCCAGCTTCTGCAGGGTGTTCTTTCCCTTGAAAATGCCTTCCCTCTTGATTTTGATGCGCCAGTCCAGCTTTGGTCTTCCAGGCTCTGGCGTCAGTGCAGACGCATCGGTGAGGGCGTGAAGGTTGGGAGGCTCTTTGTGGAAATACCAGCACAATGTCGCCCACAGCATCATGGCGATATTTCTCGTTGGAGAGGCGGTATTCTTGAAGTCTGTGCTGGATGGCATAGATATCGAGGATATGAACATGGAGTCACCCTGGACGGTCGGCTTTGTAAACCGATGTGTGACGGTATGCTTGTGTATTACTGTCTCTTCTGACTCTCGGCCAGAACCACCCTCTACTCGGCTTTTCCTACGCTCTTGATCGTCTTCCACTTGGTCTTCTGTTTGCAGGTTGACGGTCCATCCCGGAGGCATTGCCGAGTGGTGCAGGTCCAGATTCGTGGATTTAAAGGTGAAGCCCCCAAAGACGGGCGTGACAATATATATTTGCCTGTAAAGTCACAGTGAGCTTGCATCGGGCGGCGTGAAGTATATTTGGATTGACTCCGTACGGAAGGCCGGTTGCACGCATAGGACTAACTCACCCATTGGGCAGGTAGACTTGCTGAACCATGTCCCGATTGTTCAGAGCATAGCGGCGCTCAGCGGCGCAAAGAGGCAGGCTTTTACTTGAAGATGGCGGATTGATGGGAGTCTTAGAAGACGTAGATCCGCTGTTCATAAAGTGTGCCAGTTGTTCCAATTCGCCTCGTCTCGGAACAGAAACTCGGGGACTCCAAGCATCGAACGAGTGGAGAAGAAACGAGAGAGAAAGTGAAAGCGACACCAGACTGCCGTATTTCACGTTCCTGTCCTTTGTTGGTGTGCAGCTCGAGTTGTACGAGAAATTGTCTCGGAGACGGTCTGTTGCTCGCGAGACAAAAATGACGTTGGGCATACTAGGAACAACAACAATGCTGGCTCTGCCCCACCTCGGCTGTCTTATAAGTTGATGATAATTGGGCGGCGAATGCTGCGTAGGGGCATCCCGATCCCGTCGACGAGGGGTCAAAATAGGCGAGAGTTGTCAGCCAGGGGATCACTCCACGCATGCCAAACTCACAGTATTACTTCAGAAGGTGAGTATGTAGAAGGCAAAGGCGGCCGCTGCAACCGGCGTACACCACAGCTTGATTAACCCGTGGGCCGTACGGAGCTCAGGCCTGTGCTGACTATAACTAATTTTCTTGAACTCATTGACATGGACCAGAGCGAATGCACAGAAAGGTGTGGTGGTTGGGGAGCGTTGCGCAGAAATGTCAATGCGATTCTGAAATACTCCGAATGGTGCTTGCGAAACGTTGATATCTATTCGGCCCGTTTCAAGGCCTTCACAACCTGTCAGTGGCTTCGTGCCTTGTGATGCCTCTTATCTACCAGTCAACTATCCTAGGAGCAATGCAAGTGGAAAACCATTGCAGAGAATATCGCTTCTGCTGGCAGCATCATCTGCCCTGTCCACCTGCTGCAGCCCCATCGCGCATCCTCAGAAGTCTTCGATGGTGGTGCCCACATCTTTCGCCCTTGCCAGTGCGAGGAGGTCTCCAGCGACCACCAGGTCCATAAGGCCCATACCAACAGATTTATAGATGAGGTTGCCCTTGGTTAGCCAGTCGAGAAGCCCTTGCTCTCCAGGTCCCCCAAGCTCGATTTCCTTGGTCGCGGCTTTTTTGATCATCATAAGCTCTCCAACCTCGACAAGATGCTCTGGCTTTAATTTGGCCTTGATGATCTCCCCAGCCTCCTTCAGGCAAGATTCCAGACTGTCGACAATAATTACACCACCCTGTCTTGCATGTTTGTGGTGGTGGTGGTGTCCGCCATGTTCTGGTTCGACAGCCAATTTGAGAACATCCGGGTGGACTTCGACCATGTGTGGAGCGTATGACCCGATGGCCGCAATATATCTCCCTTTCCTTCGTCCCTCGCGCGATGTCAGGAACTCGGCAGGAAACAGCGGTTCCGTCGACGGCGTACAGCAGAAAATGACATCCGCCTTCCGCACCTCCTCCTTCAGGAGGCGTCCGTATTCTCCGAACTCGGGGCTCATGGCTGAGAATTTGATGTCCTTCCGCCACTGGACCCGGTCTTCTTGCGTCATCTGAAAGGCCTTCATCAACTTGATGGATCTCTCAAAGCTTCGGTTGATGATGTTAACGTGGTGTATCTGGTCTCCCTTGAGTATCAGTGCCAGTCTAATGTGCCAGTACGCTTGCTTTCCCGCTCCGAAAACAGTAACTGTATGGACATTCTGTCGCTTTGTCAGCAACATGGTGGAAGCTAGTGCTGTTCGAAAAGCGGTGAGTTCCTCAGCATTCACAATGCCTCGAGGATTGCCGTTTCTATCAAGCAGGGTGACAGATCCTTTCGGTGCGGTGCTCTGTGAACTGGCCACGGATGCAGGTGGTTGGAATGAGGAGCCATCGATTGAGTTGCGGCCGGACGACATGGTAGACGAAGGCGACAGGGTCATCGAGCCCAGATCATTGGTTGCAGACTTTATGGAGGACCCAGACATACTCCCAGCTGTCGTACCTGAAAGGCCCTCTGACATGCTAGAAGACGTTGAAGACTTCTTGCTCATAGACACGGGCTGCTCTAACGACACGATCTTCATCCCGACCGAAATCCCCGTGGAAGCAGGCATAAAAAGAGTGGTCACTCCATTCTTCTTGATCACCGTTCGGTGAGGCTGAGATGATGCGCTACAGGGAGAGTTCGTATCTCCGGTCGAGTATGAATGTAGCGCTTCGGCGAGATTAGACTGCAGCTCGTGGACATCATCCTTATCTAGCGAATAAAGTATCTCCTGGACGTCCGCATTTGTGAGAACTGTGAAACTATGAATACATTAGAAATGATATTGGCATGTCCAGATTGTGCGGGCAGCTTCGGAGAGGGTTCAGAGTATGTACGTCTCCAGCATGAGCAGGGCGTGGATGTTTTGGACGTATGGACAACTCACGGCATGGCTGAATGATCGAGCCCGCGGGCAGCGACTCTCCTTTGGTTCGAGGCTCGGTCTGGCTTCACGAAAGACGAGACTCAGACGTCGCAGGTTCTATGGTCAGGAGGCACGAGGTACCTCACAGGCGAATTCTGCGACAATTACTCCTGTTGGCGTTCGTGACGAACGATTGACGTCTTCTGCTTCTCTGCACCCGAAAATGGGGTCCTCTTTGTAGAGACGTCGCCAACGAGTCTTGCCAAGGAGACAAGAAATCCAGGCTCGGAGCATTCACGGGAAGATAACGCAGTCAGGCGGGCGAGTGACGTTAGAGTGGCGGTTGAGGACGGGAAAGCCGTGGCTAACTAAGCGCCTCTGTGATTGGCCACGCCGCCAGCACATGCTTCTTGGCGGGTTTAGTGGGCTTACCTACCACCCTACATATAACTCGGGCGGGCTTAGCGGCAAGCCAGGATACGAGTACTCAGGGATACGGTAAGTCTCGATTGGGGTCGAGGTCTACGAGTACTATGTTCGCGGCGAGGAGCCAAGCTTCGCTCCTGGCGCAGTTACTATAAATTGGTGATAACACTAATCATCTATCCGATATCCTAGGCAAAGCTATGTATGGCCATCGAGTCTCCCCAATTACACCGAGAAACTCCGGCCCCTCACTTGACCGCGTCGCTTCCATATCACATCCATATACGGATCCCATCTTCGTTTTCTCGCTTCGAAGGGCAGATTCGTACTTCACTATTGCTTCTCAGCGAATCTCGACTTGGACCTCAACCTGCCCCCATACCACCACAGGAACCACATCCCAAAAACGCCCGCGGCAGATATGCCTGCAAGCAGGCTAACGCCGTTGTCAACGCCCCATGACACAAACACAGCTCGGCTTCCCATAACCACTCCGGCGGCCAAACTGCCCCTAGACATGTCATAGGCAGCTGACAAACTCGCAAAGTATCTCCGATAAGACAGGGAGATGTAGATGATCGTGCATTGGAAGACGACATATGAGCCTCCTGAAAACAGCCCGATTCCGATCGTAGGCACGATCCAGCTGAATCGGGGTTCCCCAGAAGCATTGGTCGCGACGGAGGTCCACGCGAAGAGGAAAAGGCCAGCTGGACAGAGGACGCTGAACGGGATAGAGGGAAGCAGCCAGGACTCTTGCGGGACTGCCTGGTTGATGTGTGGTCTTGTGCCCGTCGCTGTTGGAACGCGCGATAGTTGCAATTTCTGTTGCGCTTCAAGGTCACTTTGGGAATTGGTGCGTGTAATGGTGTCATTGATGGAATTAGAGGATGCGCTGGCGGCTGCAAACTTATCTACTTCTGCCCGAGCGTAGGGTATGAAGCGATATTGGAGATAGATGGCGTAGATGATCGCAGAGCTCAGGGAGCCCACTATGACGGTGAGGAAGATCAAGCCAATAGCCCCGAGGGAGAAGTGGTATCTCTCGTAGTAGACGAGTGGGAACGCCTGTAAGAAAATTCTCATAAGCACTGAGGCGCACATGAAAATGGAGGAAAGAAACCTACCTCGAAGAAGGAGTAATATGTGGCGTACACAATCCCTCCGTATATTGTCACGAATCCAATCGCCGGATCCTTTACAGCAATCTCTGTAGGCTTCATCAAAGCATCAACGAAAATTTTGGTCACTGGCACCTCCTTGATCTCTGAGCGTGCACGGTATTTGAGGTCGCCTGTAAGCTTTCTCAGTCGTTTGGCACGTTGCAGCAGGATGTAGTCGGAGCTCGTCTCGGGCAGCAAGAGGATCAACGGTACCAGGGCTGCTGCCATGATCGCGACTTCCCAGTATGCCCATCGGAGTTCTTTGACAACGGCGTAGCCACTGAGAAGAGGTCCGACGGCCGGGCCGGCATACATGGCGCCCAACCAGAGCATATAACCGTATGGCGATGAGAATTCGTCGAAGATGTCGTCGTATGACGCTGCCCCTGTCGCCAAGATAGGAGAGCCGAAATAACCTTGGAGGAAGCGCAGGACGCAGATTGTGGCGAAATTGAGATCTTGGATTTGCGTGAGGACTATGGATATGATGAGAAACGGGATGAATGACACCCAGTAGGGAAGATTGCGTCCAATCCACGGAATTTCGGACATTGGAGCAGCGATCAAGGGCCCTAATGCGTAGCCGAGAACATATAGAGCGAGGATCAGAGACACAGGCGTTTCGCTCAGGCCGTGCCGAGGTGCGATGTAGGGGTAGGAAGGGACGGTGATTGCAGAGGCGCAGTAGACGATGAAGGTATAGAGGCTAGGAAGCACGCGGCGGTCAGCATCTGGTGCTCTGGACAGGACAAAAGTCTGCACGCGATGGGTCATCTACTCACAAAATGACGAAGCCAATCCATAGCTTCTTGTGTGTGGAGAAATTCCTGGGATTGTCCTGATCAGTTGGACTATACCAGTCGACGATGATAACGTCGTCCACATTCGTGCCTTTCCTTGCAAGGACTTCGGGGTCGGCTTCAACTTCGACGGGGACGGCAGGGATGAAATCGCACGGTCGAGATTTTCTGTTCTTCAGTACCTCGACACCGTTGGCGTCTCCATTATAGCGGAGAAAGTGTCCGCGGGAGGCCAGTCGTATCAGTTGACCAGCAGGAGTCTCCCTAAGGGATTGGAGCATGTTGGCGACAGGATCAATCGTCGATGTGGAAGTATTGAGGATTGTATGTTCGAGGGCAAGACAATAAGTATCAGTGGTGTGAAGGCTGTCCAGTATCTTATACCGTACAACGGGTCTTGGGTCTGATGCTCTACACAAAGGCCCATCTACGATTACTTCGGCCGTACCGTGGACTGCGTCTGTGAGTGCTCGTGAGCATCTTCACGGCCATAAGCGACCCTTCTAGCCTTTCCACTAAGTCGACTCTTCGCCGGTTTCAATCTGAATTGACGAAGGTAGGGAGCTGACAGAAAGGATGACTAAAAATCAATCGTCCTGTTAAGGTCAAAGCGCGCGCCACGAGCTCCATATGCAGCTTATTAAACTGTGCGACGGTGATGCTGGGGTTGTTCTGATTGCGACGGCGCCCATGTTGATTGGTACAGGCCACCTGTGGCGTGGTGATGCAGAATACCGCTACCAACCAGTGTCAACCGGGCCATCGCCATCAGGGGCAACTGCTGATGGCCGTGGAGCTAAAGAATGCCCGATTGCAAAAGGCGACTCGACAGACGGTCAGATTGCCAGTTACGGCTTTTGACATGCGGCGGAAGGAGGATAGTCCAAAACCCATGCGTGGCGGATTCCTTGTCGTTGCATGATTTGCTCTGTGCTTTCTTGTGTTCGCCAGAAAGAAAGCGAAGGCACTTACTGTTGTGTATTTCTAGCCAAGACCTCCAGAGCCAAACACACTGGTCCTGGGGGCATTGCTCAGCGTTCGTTCGACGTAGTGTAGACAGCAGGCTGCACATGATATGTGCCCTGCTCCCGATTAGTGCAGATAAATGACTGTGTCCGTGGAATGCTCCTTTGGCCCTTGCCACGAGCGAGGCCTAGGTGCTGGAGCTAGGCCGAGTTGTGCTATGCGAGCAAAGACATCTCAAGCTCATCAGAGCATTTGCCCAAAGCAGCCAATTGAGTTGAGGTGCGGCTCGCGCGTAAGAAGGCTCGTCTCGTACGAGTCGGCGGAATACACGCCGCGGAAGTATCCTATAGGCTTGGCTATTTGGCAAGTCATGGCGCCGAGGCTGGAGGACAAGGCCAAGCTGGTGCTTTGTGCGGATTTGGGAAATCTTGAACAAGGTGTGGTTCGTTGGAAGCGCACATTAGAGGCCAAGGCGCAACTCCCCGTTCATTTCCGTTTGTCAACAACAGCCTTGAACGAAGGTGTCGTGATGCCGTGCATTGTCCTATGGACGAGAAAGCTTGTGTGTAACCCAGCCATGGGGAAGTGGACAGCGCTGGTTGGGATGATGCGAGGAGATACAATCGGGACCTTTGACGCCAAGAAAACGAAGCCAACCACTCACCAGAGAGCACTAGTGCTAACTTCATTTAGATAGGCGTCGCTGATTATCTAACATGCCTTGGCGCCACAGTCCTTCGTTGCCCAGCACTATCGCCTCAACGGCCGTGAAAATTGGGTTGGTTCCGGCCGAGTCGTGTGGCTCACAACATTTGCTTGCCCCTCGGAGCTAAGGACATAACACAGCTCTGTATAGGAGACATCAGATGATGGAACAAACTGTAGACACCGTATGTTTGGTCTGCACCATACCCCACCTGGGGAGGTTGCCGCGAGGTCTTGTGCCGGGTGTGACCACGGCCACTCCGGGGCTGTAGGCTGTCAGTAGTTTTGAGGCGCTCACGAAAGGGTCATAAGTTGGCCCATGGAATACTGTAGTCTTTCCACAGGCTTGTTGGTCGGCTCTACAACCGTCTGCCCCGATTTCTCGCTCAGGGCCAGCGCCCTCGTGCGTAGGGAGATGCGATATTCAACCACTCCGCCCGAGATAATCACCACTCAGACAGCAACACACTCAAGTCTACTTACCATAGTCGTGCAGTGTTCGGTACATGGCGGGACTGTATGATATTATCGTGACGGGAAGTATTTGTCGTCGTGACGGTCCCTTTTTCCATTGGTATAGAACCACTCTCTCAAGCTCTCGGCAGGGACGTGGCGACGATCGTTCTCGGAAAGATTAAGATTCAAAGGGATCCTCCTAGCGCAGATGAAAGATCTTTCGGTGAATGCTCCTCCATCTCAAAGTCGGCGACGTCGAGGCCACCACTCAACCCATGCTGAGGATGTAATCCATCAGAACAGGCGCGGTCGATCCTCCTCGGCCTGAGAGGCGGCATGCCATCCTCCGCTGTCCTGAATGACTGTCTGGCTAGCTCCCAGGAATGCTTCATCCAGCGCCTCCCTTTCACATTTTTGCCTAGTGGCCGCAGTCGACTGTTGGCATTCAGCTGAAGAATTCCATCAGAAAGCGAACAATGTTTTGCGAGGTCGCTGAGTGGGTTTTAGGAGTTCCTAAGGGTGCAATACCTCTCAGAACCTCCCTAGCAGACCACAAGTTCCGACTCAGGCCTGCGAAGAGACATCGTATAGCAATTAGCTTAGCAGCATCTGCAGCACCGATGCCGTGACATGGCGTGCTATTGAGCGTACCTACGAGGTACAGGCGGGACACACGGTGCCGCCAGCTTGTGCTCAAAGAGTAAATGAATGACTCGTAAGCGGGATTGGTCTTCTATGAATAGCAGAGCCATCCACTCACCTTCGAGGAGGAGCCCGACAGAGGACACCGACCCCGAGCATGCCGGGTATGCCCTGCAAGCTGGGTCTGCTGCCAGCTCAGGCGACCTGGAATACTCGTTACAGTAGGAGGAAAGGGCGTATCGCAAGAGATTGTCGATCCATTGATTTGAGGTTGGCCGGTTATCTCATTACACCATCGACACCCGAAGCAAAACGAAAACCGATCCACTCTTGCATTGCAACTCGAAGTGTCTTGCAAAAAAGTACGGTCTGCGAGCATTAGACTCGCATTGTTGTTGCTATTAGAGGCGAGGCAGTTTTGCTGTTAGTACGTACAAGTACCTTTGGTGCCAGAATTAGATTTATGACCAGCTTATCTAGGGATGTGGACTTCTTTTTAACTCAGAGCTAGCTTCGTTGTCTGCCTTACAGTGGATTCCGCGTTGCGTCTTGACCAGCCTGGAGTGACAGCAATCTTGACCTCACTGCCACAGTTCCTCGCAAGTGC
Source organism: Phialophora verrucosa (assembly GCA_002099365.1). NCBI lineage: Eukaryota > Fungi > Ascomycota > Eurotiomycetes > Chaetothyriales > Herpotrichiellaceae > Phialophora > Phialophora verrucosa. Next base: position 1,180,088 of record MSED01000014.1, on the reverse strand, counting down.
AACCGAAGCTGGGTTAACTAACCTAGCTGCCTCTGACACGTCTCAGGCTGTGGTTCCTCGCCAACCAGCTCAAACAACACTGGTACCCTTGAGGTGAAATAGGCGGTGCATGGGATGGCTGCACTTGTCCTTCATGCGACATCCGAAATTGCTGCTCGGAGGGATCAGAAGAGATGTGCTGCGGCGAGGAGATCTGTGATGGAGGATTACCTTATCTCAGAATTGAGATTGCTCCTGGTTTCGAGTCTCATTTCTATCTTCTAGAAAGATACGCCACCAGACGCGGCAGCAGTTCGAAAATCTCCGACATCGCCGCTAGTTTTACACGTGTTCCCAGCCTGAAATTTGTCGTGTCGCCAGACCTTTGAAATGTTTCTAGCAGGAATTACTCCGTACAGTGCTAGCAGCTCTATTGATTGATGATGCAATGGAAAGTCAACTGCCCCACAAGTGCGGATTGGACATGCTGCCCCCTGATGATCTCATGGCAATGGACCCTTCTTTTGCCCGCAAGCTGCTATTCTTAGGGGTGCTGGAGCCATCGTTTTCAAGGGCCGACGTTTCAAGCTGGGTCTGCCGCAGTATCAAACTTCCTTCTCCCTTGTTATGACTTGCCAAGGCCCGTATCATGGGATCATTCCAGCGGGGTTTCGTCTCAGGACAGATTGTTATCTACGAATTACGACTGTTCAAGAGGAAAGTGGTGTGCGGCATGATCGGCTCTTCTAAGACGTGCATAATATGCGTGTTGTTGTCATTGTGCGGCACGCCTGTAACTCCAGACTTGGGAAGGGTACTTGTACGAGTACTCCGCAGAGTCTGGTAAGCAATTCGTTCACAAGCAAGGTGACAGTCGCGCTCGTACGAGTAAGTAGGTCAGCAGCGGTTGACCACGTCACGCAAGCCGGCATTCCATTTCCAGAGCGATACGTGAATGTCATCATTGTTGATGTTCAAAATGACAAACTCCGAGTTGCAACCCCACATTACCCAGTGATTCGGCAGGTGTCGTCTCTGTGCCGAAGAGAGGATGCCACGACGGGCGGTGCTGCACACCCGCTCCTTTGCCAACCCTGGACCTGATCATCAGGAGTGCGCAAAAGGTTGATTTGAAGGCGTGCTGATCACCAGTCGAGGATACTCCGTGACCCGAACTCCCGAAAACAACATTCCAACGACCAACTTAGAGGAACCCCCTTTTTCAGCGTCGGAACAAAGTGCCAATTGGTGTCAATCGTACGAATACGAGGGACGGCAAAATGATGTTATGCCCGCGCATGCAGCTACGATTGGCAGTTGCGACAGCTGCCCTGATTGCTGGAGGGCGCTCGAAATGGAACGTGGTCCGGAAACGAAGCCTGCGAACACCTGGACCGGTATACCCCACGGCGCTTACAATGAGGTCGGCGGGCTTGCCAACGCACAATGGGGAATCCGTTTGTGACGGGTCGCTAACCTGCCAGGGTTATGACGGTAAATTCAATTCTCAAAGCTCTCCGTTTCGCGATTGGCCCATGACCGTAGGAATTTCTTGGAATTTGGACCGTTAATTCCATGCACTTACATTGCCCTCGTGACATTGGAGTTGTAGCGTTCGTCCATGTTAGCGAAGCGATTCGTGGGAGGTCGCAGCGAATAGCAGTCAACGGACAATCAAACAAGTGAGAAAGCACAGGAGGCGGTGTGACAGCACGGGCATCTTTTACGATTCGAAACCCGTCAATTTCAGGAAGAATGCTCTGGACTCATGATGTCGCATCTTCTTGAGAGCGCCCCGTTTGTGCATCCACCCCGGTGAAGAGCGCCCTGGACGCTAACATTCGGACAGCTGTGGAGACGAGATGCCGCAATCGAAGATTCGACGCGAAGTTGCACAAACAGCTGTGTGCAGTAAAGTCACATCTCATCACATTTTGCTGCAGACAGCTCTTCGATTGTATTTTAACCCATCCAGGGCCAATGAGCCCGTGCAATCTGCACTGTGCAGTGTCTCCCACGTTCGCGCCCACGCCCGGAAGTGCCGAGGCTTATCGTTGGCGCACAAAAATGATGTGGTGCATGGCTAAAAATCCGGGGTGCGTCAGTCCTGTCTTTGCCTTCCTTATCTCGCCCACTGAAGACGGCGGCATTCCGACAAGCGAGGGGGAACGACGTCAGTAATTTGCACAGTGCCCGCCATCCGGTTCCCGGCCTGGCGGGCGCTTGGGGCGTTTCTGAAACACGCACGGGTCCATCTCTTTTGCTGGTTGTTTGCGGAGGGATGACTAGCAATTGCAAGGTGAGGATAGGCTGAGTATAGATCAATAATCACGTTATGCCTACGTGACATCCTTTTGATAGGATCAGCTACCCGAGAGAGGACAATGGAGGATTCTTCCGGCCACTGGTTAGAAATGGAGCGGCTCGGAGGGGGGCATCGTTTCGGCAGCGTCGAGCCCTTACTCCGTGCCCTCACTCTCGACAGCTATGGGTACATAATTTATGTTTGGAGACCAAGCTATCCATCATTGGCCGTGCTGGTTCAGTGTTCAGCTCAGGCCTTCTCGAATGCTCACACTCTGTCGACCGAAATCCGGACTTTGGACCAAATCGCTGGGAACGCTAGGCACCCAGCTTCCGGGAACCCTGCCTTCCATACGTGTCATTTCAACCTCTCTGATAATTGGGGCCATGCTATGCAAACTCTGCCGTGTCTGACATTAGTCGAGGTGCAGAGTTTGGAGAGCAGGCTCGCATGTCTATGGGCCATGGTCCTGGGCTTTTCCCACTACTCCCGGACACGTCAGTAGCTGAACAAAAGTTGAACCAACGCTGGATGCAGGGTATGTGTACGATCAACATGATCACGAGCCATTCTAGATGGTCCATAGCACAGCGAACACCAGATTGCAATCTGGTCTAAGCTGCGGTCATTGGTGTGGGGGTTCGCGGTCGTTGACTTGCAGCTTGCAGAGAAAGACTGGCGGCAGCATCTGCCACGTATGCTGCGCAACACACGAGGCGCCATTCTCTGCATCTGAACTCGTGTCTGATCGAGTCCGCTTTAAGGGCTCAGCAACGAGCGACCTGAGCCGCAGCTGGTCGGCACGATGCGAGAGAGGCGGCTTGCAGATGCGACTTTCCTCAACGCGTCGTCTGATGCTAGTGAGCTCGTGTCTATGCGCAGGGACACACTGTCAGCAGGACGCAAGCAAACGACCAGATTTGGTCCTCTGCAGCATCGCACCGAGTCAGCGCGGAGGGTTGAGGCGAGGCTCGATATGCCTATGGCTGCAGTTGAACTGAGAATTCTACCTAGAATGAGCTGTTGCAGCGACCCTCATGCCGTCAGCTGAATTTTCGCGGGGCTCTCCACCTGGAGTTTGCGCGTGCAATGGACTCCCTCCGACGTCGTCGTGCAACTCACCCAGCAACTGAGCGGCAGCCGCCCCAAAGTGTACACACCGTGATTTTAGCCAAGTGCGATATAACGGACAAAGCCGGGCAGCCAGGGCGTGGATGCACATTTGCCCCAATTAGGCGACCGGGACGTCAGCTGTAAATGGTGCCAGGGGGCACGCGAGTACAGTAGGAAAAGACAATTGATCACCACCGGCATTCGTACGGCTGCCGGGAGAGGACGGAATCATCACCAATGGCAGCCCGCTCCGAACGAAGGGCGACGAGTGGAAGGAGGTCTCCTCATCCTGGGGCGAAAAAGGAGGATCGTGATGGCGAGGGTGCAGGAGAAGCGAGGATGGCGAGCCCGCCATCTGCGATCAAAGAGAGTGATTAAAAATGGCGAAAGACTAGGGCCAGGATTTCGCAACATGAGCAATGGGACGAGGAGGAGAACCCCGGGCGAAGGGTGACGAGTTCCAAAGCGGGTCCTTGCCCCTGGGGCCTGAGCTGGGCGCGCCAAGTCTCTCGGTAGGTAGCATTATCAAAAGACCAGGCAAAGGGTTGGGTGAAGGTTCGGAGGGGAAGGTCAAAAACGCATTACAACTTCGTACCGGAAGCGCAGGATTCAGGTCCTCCCTTGCCCGTCGTGACTCGTGCCTGCCCCTGCCCTGGACCGTTGACGACGAAGTTGGCATTCCCCACGCACTCCACCGATAACTCATTCGTGCATTTTTCTTCTCCGTCCGAACCTCCTACACAGTACCTAACTGGGATCCAATCCTCTCCTTCAGACGCTCCTTCAACCTTGACTCACTAACCAAACAACTACTAATCGCTGGCCCTGCTGTGGTACACAGGGATCTTTATTACCTCCGAACCAGAGTAGACGCTCAGTGCTCCTCTGCTCGTCCCTTCCTTTGTTCGTATCCGATCCCATCTACGTACATACCAAGCCAACTTCCCCCTTTGCGAAACGACGACGACGGACACGGCACCACCCCCAGCCAGAACACCGCAGGGTCGCTGTTTGCTGCACATCCAAAGACTTGCTGTCCACTCGCCTGACCGGTATCTGACTGCATACTGCGACCCTCTCGCTTGGGGCGCTCTCATCCTATTAATTGCACTGCGCGCTGCGCCGCGAATCTGCACCTACCCTACAAGGCCGAGTCTGCGAGGCCACTCCAGACCTCTACGCCCTGCGCACCTCGATCGGCCACTGCCCACCGCTGCACGCGCAGTACTTCCACCGGGATCCTGGTCCTGCATATTGCAGCTGCACCAGCACTGATCGAGCCAGGCGCTACACCTCCATCAGGCGCACCAGCATGGCTGCTGTTCGGGGCTGCTGAATGCTACAGCACCGTCTATACAAGTTTCGCTCGCATTGACCGGATATCCTCCAGCACAAGAGCATTATGAAGCCGTCAAAGCGCTACAGACAGAGCTGGACTCCCTTACACTTTCGACTTCGAATGTGAATTTCATTGAAAATCGCTCAGACCGAACACAATCTCTGCGGATATGATATCCGCGACTGCATCGCCCGCTGCCAGGGCTCTGCGGAGCCGCGACGACTCACCTTCGCCTCACCCGCGTTCTTTGGCGAGCATGGCTTCCAGTCAACGGGTGACCACGGCTCTCCCCCAATCCTTCTCCGTCACGCCGGCGTCGGCTACTAGCACATCCTCTATGACTCAGAGCCCATATATCAGCTCGATCCAGTCGTCCCCCCTGGTGTCCCATCCAATATACCAGCTACCCCAGCTCGGAAATCCAGCCCCATTCGACCTGGGTGAGAGTCTTGTTTCGACCCATGCATTTCCTTCTCCGCGGGACCCCTCCACGGGCTCGAAACCTGTCGGGATCATGCGCAAGCTCTCTCAAAGTGCCAAAGATGGCGTTTCTACTGCTCGGCAGACGCTGCGCAGGAAAGCATCCTCGTCGGCGCAATCTCGCCGCGACGAAAGCACCGGCCCTATCACCAGACGCCGCAGCGACAGCAGGACTGCACTTGCAAACGGTCATGCCGCCGATGCTCTAGCTGTCGACGTCCTACCCCTCGAACTGCACACAGGCTTGGGGCTGTACGGTGATACAATGAGCATATACAGCGAGCCAACGACCTTGGCAGACTCGAGTCCCGAGGGCCAAGCCCCATGCGTGCCAGAGAGTCTGGTGGCCGGATGCTTGTTGACGAAGATCACCAAGAATAAAATGCAGGAGAAGATGTTCTTCATGGACGTGGAAGGCTCCCGCGTATCGTGGAAGGGGGCTGTGACAACCAAAACCTTTCACATTGACAACATAAAGAGCATCCGCAGTGGTGAGGAAGCTGCAAGCTACCAGCACGAGCTTCGAGGCGAAGCCGTCGACCCTGGCCTCTGCTTTACAGTCAACTACGCAGCCTCGGACTCTTCGAAGCAGGTCAAAACATTGCATCTTGTCGCTCATAATCACCATGACCTTCGACTCTGGGTCGATACTCTGGAGAGTCTGGCCAAGCATCGAGAAGAGTTGATGACGAGCATGATTGGCTCAACCGAGCGTGAGTCGGTCATACGAACTCATTGGGAGAACGAAATGGCGAAACGAACCGCTAGACCGGACAATGTCAAAGCTGACGGATTGGACTTCCGCGCGATTCAGTCCCTCTGTCGGAAGCTGCACATCCATATTCCTGATAAGGAGATTGAGGAGCATTTCAAGTCTGTCGACGTCAACACATCGAATCTTCTGGACTACAATCTCTTCAGAGAGTTCCTCAGGCGCCTCCGAGAAAGGAGCGACGTCAAGAAGATCTTCGATGGCTTGAAAGGTGCCCACTCTAAGGGCATCCCGCGGTCGCAGTTCATCGCATTCCTCAAGCGCGATCAAGGGTTCGATATGGATGCACTTGCTGACCCACTTCATTGGGAGGAGAAGATCAATGATCTTATATCAATGTCATTCCCTGACGATCCGGCGTCGCGAGCTTTGGAGCTCATCGACGCAAATGCCTTTGCGTCCTTTCTCGTCTCGAAAGACTGTCACGTCTACTCTGGACCGGCGGAACCTGTTCCACTCTTCGACCGGCCACTGAGCGAATATTTCATCTCAAGCTCACACAACACCTACCTGACCGGTTGGCAGGTTGGAGGTACTGCCTCTGCCGAAACATACATTACAGCCTTACGTCACGGTTGCCGCTGTGTCGAAATCGACTGTTGGAACGGTCAAGATGGGAACCCGAGGGTGACCCATGGCCATACACGGACCAGTTCTGTGCTTTTCTCGGATTGTATCAATGCCATTCAAAGATGCGCCTTTGATGTTACCCCTTATCCACTGATCATATCCCTGGAAGTGCATTGCGATAGCGAGCAGCAGGCTAAGATGGTGAAGACGATGAAAGACGTGTTTGGCGAGCGGCTCCTCCTTTACCCATTACCCGGCTTCAGTACAGAACTGCCTTCCCCGGAAGATCTCAAGCACAAAATACTCATCAAAGTGAAGTCCACCGAGCTGCATGCTGACCTTGCGGCCTCCCGTCTCCCCACACCCTCATACCGCGATAGAAGTGCGAGTTCGCCGAACAGGGGAATAGGCGTGTCAGCAAACTGGACCCTTCTGAACGCACCTCAAGTCGCAAGTCCCTTGCTCATTACACCGCCAGAAACCATATATTCTCCAACTGATCGCTCAGTCACGGCAACAAGCGCGAGTAGTGCGGACGAGGAGAGCGATGCTCCTGCAATCTCGCCTACTGCTGTCGATAGCCAACGCCGACAACCGAAGCCAAGTAAAGTAGGTCCTCAGTTGTCTGCCCTGGGCGTATACCTTAAAGGTTACAGCCTGCGGGACGCCAAAGACCTTTCCTTCCAGCAATACAACCACATCTTCTCGCTCAACGAGAACAGAGCTATTGAACTCTGCCGCTCACCGGAGCAGAAGGCGATGTTTGAAGACCACAACCTCCATCATCTGTGTCGAGTGTACCCTAAGACGTTGCGTTTCCAATCGTCCAACTTTGACCCCAACACATTCTGGAGGAGAGGCGTGCAGATGGTTGCATTAAACTGGCAAACCTTCGACGCCCATATGCAGATGAATCAGGCAATGTTTGCCGCTGGCACAGATGCATATGGCTATGTCTTGAAGCCATCTTACCTGCGCAAGCCTCGGACCAAGCAGGGTGAGTTTGAGCATCGTGTGAAGCTGCCTCGATACAGAATCAGGTTCTCGGTTCAAGTCATCTCCGCTCAGCAATTGCCTCGAGCCGCCAACATGGGCCGAGATACTCCTTTGAATCCATTCATTGAAGTGCAGATGTTCAGCGCGGAGGACCGTGCCCGGGGAATAGCGAACGGTTCTGGCGGCACAGAAACTTACTCAAACGGTTATCATGGCATTGGATCGCCCTACCGTCGACAAACCCAGATCCGGTTTGGCAATGGCTACAATCCTCAATTCGGTGAGAACATCGAGTTGTCTCTGGAGACAAAATATCCGGAACTCGTCTTTGTCCGTTTCATAGTACTGAACTCCGACGACGGCAGACGCACAGGCAAAGGAGTTAGACAGCTTGCGGCCTTTACAGCAAAACTCGACAGCCTTCAGAAAGGATATCGACATGTCCCCTTGTTTAATGGACACGGGGAGGAATTCATTTTCTCCACTTTATTCTGCAAGATTGTGAAGCAGGAGCCGAAACTGATGCCATGGTCGCTTCAGGACGCCACCGAACGGACGTCTAGACCCAGTGTGCTTCGAGGCATTCTTTCACGCGGCCTGTCGAGTGATCGAGGCAGAGAGCGTCTGTCGAGCGGTGAGGACGTGCGCGCTGCCCAAGCCAGGCTAAACCGCGAGATTGAAGAGAAGGTGACAAGAAAATGAGGGCTGCACGGGATGCATTGCCAGCATACTGTATCGACGATCAACGACATGGCGTGGGGTTTTGATTTCACGGGATACCCAAAAAGCATATACGACCTGATGACCACAAAAAATAGACTCAATGCTCGTCTGGCAACGGACATTTCTTCTTTTGCTACGACAGGTAGTCGTTGAGGAGGCTTTTTGTTTGAGTATGAACCGTATCTTTCTATGTACCAACATATAGAATATCAAGATTAACCAGCCCCTGTGCTTGTAATGTATCCCTGCCTTATAGCTGATCCTATGGTGTCTCGACCACGAGCATTCTTGTCATGCACCCTGCTCATCGCCTGGAGGCTGCTATTGATCAATGTTAGATGCGCGGCTGCCTCATGTGGCCTCTTGTGACAGGCACTCGCCCGAAGACAAAGGGCAGCCAGCCTCGACGTCAAGAAGACTGTCGAATAGTCACATACCCGTCGATATCGACTTGATTGCAAAAGGTCTTTCGAAGGATCCGGCGCATATTCGTGATCTTGCCCTTGGGATCGAATCAATCACCCAATGAAAATGCTCACTGGGGAAATGGCTAAATGGTCTGGCCTCTTTTGCCAGCCACCGGCCATACGATGAGTTGTCCAAAGTCGGTGTGCGGCCGAAAAAGAATTGAGTCTGACCGCGATAAGCCCATTTATTGCGTGTTCTGACTCGCTTTTCTCCTGTCATCTATATGTCATTTCATCTTTAATGCGGGGGCGAGGCTGAGCAAGCTTGGCTGCATTAGAAGTTCATCAGAGCATCATCCTACACCGATGCCCCCCCGGCCAGGTCTTTCTTACCTCCAGCACAAGGCTCTATTGCGGCTTGTTCAGTATCGAGCCTCGTCAGGTCTACTCGCACAATGTTAATGCCGCTGGCATCTGTTTTGTGATTGTTGTCACTGGCTCGGTCTCGCCTTTGGACCCGAAAGTAGTGTTCGACGTTTTTGCACGCCGATGTCCTTCTGTAATACCGAGCATTTGTCCGCTGAGCGAGGATGCGGTTCATCGAACAATATGTCAGCAATAACGAGGGTTTTCAGCTTGACATCGTCGGTGAGATTGTGTCCCGGCAGTGCAGCACAAGCTTGCGAGGGAGACCACTAATCCAAGTACTCAACTAGGTTTCCTTGCTATCCTTGGAGAGGGTTCCGTCGAAACCATCGCCCAGGTTGCGACCCTGAGCTACCTCATATACGTTCCTCGCCTCATACCAGCACCGCAGATCTTCATTCGGCCCTCTCGACCGGAGAAGCTGGAGACTACCGCAGGTGCTAAAGTGATCGGAGTTCATTCTGGTAATACCGGCGAAGACATCCATCATGTGGCTCACGCTCTACATCGTGGCGACAAACTCCCCCCAAACACCGTCACCTGTGTCCGTGTGACGGAAAATGACAAACCGCGTCCATCCATCAAGAGATTTGGTCCATTGGCAATGCTTGCATTCCTAGGAGCTGCAATGAGTGCTGGGTTGCTCGGGCTTTCTATATATTACGAAGACGGAATGTCCTTACTGGCAACAGCGCTTCTGTCGGCTTTGAGTACAGTGACTGGCATTGCTAATAAGTGGTCACCAACGCCTAATGATCCTAAGCCCGATCCACATTCACCCCCTGGAGACGTTGTCATCAAATACCCTCAAGGAGCGTTCATCGTGGTTTCTTGTGAAGAACGAACGGCGCGATATCTGTATTTCAATCCAAGCGAGCGTTGCATTTATTCCATCAGGAGCACGGCGATCTATAGAGGACTCTCCTTGATTTCAACATTGTTGCTCATGGGTGGGGTCATTTCCTTGGCCAATGCCAGAATCGAGACGCAGACGGCGTTTGCTGGATCCTACATGCTTATCAATATCTTCTACTGGATCGGCGCTGCCTTGCCTCCAGCTCAACATTGGGATCTTAGCAGATTGCAGATTGAGCATATCGAGGTCCACGGTGGTACGCCGCCGCGGACCGCAAAGGTGGATAACTACTCTCCCACGTACACGGAAGCATTGTGGAAAGCCATTGCCGTTACAGGAACAAGCAACTGGGTCAAGGAAGCTGGTTGGGCACCAAAGACGCCTGCCTGGGCAGACTGGCTGAACGAGGCAGAGGAAGCCGCAGTGGGTGAACCACTGAAGGCGAGTAGGAAGATGGTGGATGGTAAAGAGGTGGAAGTGTGGACGATCCGTAACTGGGACAGTCGGAATGCTTTGTCGACGCTCCTGCGAACCACGACGGACAAGATTACAGCCCAGTCAAGGTGGGCTACAAAAGGGGCTTCCATTCAGCGAAGCAACCCTCTATGACTGTTGCTCTTCCGTTGTGTTGCTTGCCCTCCCAAGCCGACGACTGGCAGGTGGAAGGATGAACATATGACGGCTGTTATGATGAGATGATGAAAGAAAAATCTGCATGAGAGAAGACTAGATAATGCCAGTAATGAATCCACGACTTGACGAATATCATGTTTTCCTGCGGGCTTATGAGGTATGCCCAACACGCGTGACGCCCACCGTACTTGCAACACCAGCTTGAGTGAACTCGGCGAACTCTTGGCATCACACAAAAACTTATTGCGGAGTTCATCAACCACCACTCAACCGCGCCACTCAGGCTTTGTTTGACACTCCTTTGCTTCTTGGGACTCAGATAGTCTCCCCCTTCAAAATCAACAAGATGTATGAGAGAATCCCTGCATGTTGCTGCGGAATTGGGTCTGCAGCGCAAAATGCTGATTCGGGGGTTTCATAGTGTACCGATTGAATCTTGATTTGACAAAGCCGTCAAGATGCCTTTCACCAAGCTGTAAGTCGACCCGTCCTCGACCCGCTACCGACAAGATGTGAACAATCACTGACCGGCGCCTACCACAGTGTCAAGAACTCCCCCTACTACTCCCGCTACCAGACGAAGTACAAGCGCAGACAGGCCGGAAAGGTACGCAATGGCTCAACCCTGGCCGTGGAAAACTATTGACAACTGTACCAGACCGATTACTATGCTCGCAAGCGATTGATCGCCCAAGCCAAGAACAAGTACAATGCTCCCAAGTACCGCCTCGTCGTCCGCTTCACCAACCGCGACATCATCACCCAGCTCGTGACCGCCGAGCTCACCGGTGACAAGGTCTTCGTTGCCGCCTACTCCCACGAACTCAAGAGATATGGCATCAACAATGGTCTGACCAACTGGTCAGCAGCCTACGCCACCGGTCTTCTTCTCGCTCGCCGCGCGCTCAAGAAGCTGGACCTGGATGAGCAGTTCAAGGGCGTTGAGGAGGCGACCGGCGAGTACGCTCTTACCGAGGCTGCTGAGGGTGAGGATGGAGAGGAGCGTCGTCCCTTCAAGGCCTACCTTGACGTCGGCCTGCATCGTACTTCCACCGGTGCCAGAGTCTTCGGTGCGCTGAAAGGGGCCTCTGACGGCGGTCTTTACATTCCCCACAACGAGAAGCGATTCCCTGGCTATGACAATGAGACAAAGGAGTTGGACGCGGACACTCTGCGCAAGTACATCTTCGGCGGCCACGTCGCTGAATACATGGAGACACTTGCCGACGACGACGAGGAACGCTACAAGTCCCAATTCAACAAGTACATTGACGCCGACATTGAGGCTGACGGGCTTGAGGAACTGTACACTGAGGCTCATGCTGCCATCCGCGAGGACCCGTTCAAGAAGGATGATGATGAAGGAGACAAGAAGAGCAAGGACGAGTGGAAGAAGGAAGGCTTGAAGTACAAAGTTCACAAGGCGTCCAAGGAAGAGAAGGACCGCAGAATCAAGGAGAAGATCGCCACTCTCGCGTCTTAGACCATCTGTTTGGGTCAGCAGCAGAAGTCAGACGAAGATGATATCTCGATCTTTGCAAAATTGAGGGCGGCTGTGGTCACCATACGCGTCGGAGAGGCGTTCCTGGCCAGCCTCAGGGCTTTCCTACGGTCCAGCATCGTGCTGCAGGTACCTCTGCGCAGGGTATGTGTTCGGACAGGGGCAAATGTGCCAACTGGAAGCGTCGCCCTGCTGAGGGGTGTATGAAGGCTTCCACCACCCAGCGGCGCCGGTTCACGAGTCAATGACAGAAGCCAGAAATGAAACTCATGTCTTCATAAGCCGGATGTAGTCCAGGGCCTTAATCAGCATCAGTTGAGCTTAGCACAGTCCCGATGCCCCCGCGAAGCTCGCACGAACTTTAGGGAATTTTTGCACATGAGCTGTTAACATCGAATTCTTAACGGATAATATTTTCCCAGTGGCCTCCGCACAGTAGCATCTTGATTCGCCCACCGCAGGTCTCGAATCGGGTGCCCTTTGGACGTCCTCTGACATAAGATGCTGACCTGCGCCAGCCACTGGTGAGTCCACCATTACTGTACTGTGGGTTTACGAGGTGTAGGCCTTGGAGCGAGTCACTCTGTTGGGTCCAAGCCTAAGCAGGATGAAGGCTAACTAAGCAGCCGGGCACGCGAGGGCACGGGAGGCCGTATGCCAGGCACCGCGGTGATTAGTGTGGCCTGCAACAGGCGTGGCGGCACCCAGAAGACTCGAGAAATATAATGCGCCTTTGCTCGACGAATACATACTGGTCGTAGCTGATGGATAATACGTTTCTTTTTCCCGGCGAGGTCATTCGTTGGCGGATTGAGTTAATAGGAAGCCGCGGGCAAAGTCATCGGCGGGATAAGGACAGCAAGGGCAGAAACAGGGACGAAGGACAGCGCCGCGACGATTCCCGAAGTCCCATGATACTCACCCCCGCGGATTGCCACCGAGAGTCCCCAGAGAAGCACCAACTACCGGCTGCTGGTTGATGTTCAGCGAGGGGATTTTCAGGATCGCCTTTGGTCAGGATGACAGCATAGCGCATGGCCCACCGCAGGGCCCTTCAGGTCGCGAACATTCCCCCTCCTCTCTAATATTACCGATCTTGGGCAACACCACGATTGGAAGGATGGGCTTTTAAGTGAGCTTTCGGCTGCATCCACCGTCACGCAGGGCCCATCAAGCAGTGGCTATCTTAGTGAGCCTTCGTGTTTTAAGTAGCTCCTCTGGCACGAGCCAGACCACAGTCGATCGTCATATCTAGCCAACAAAGTTCCCAGTTCCTCTTCCGCCTTTGACCCCGCTAATACCTCGAAGTCCGTCGTCGCCAATCTTTCAGCTTCCAGTCCAGGTCCCAGTTTCTGACAAATGTCCTCGGTCAAGTCGATACCAATGCAATAATTCTCCTCTGCTTCCTTGTGATCTAGAGAGCACCCACACTATCGCCTCGGGCACGATGGCAGCAGCCATGGAGAGCAATCTCGACGTCGACTGGCTGCTGCGCTCCAAGAAAGGTGCGTTCACACAACGTCGGCTTCCATGCCGCACCTGCCTCTCTCTCCCTCTGTCTATTGCAAGATCTGAGGGGAAGGAAAGCGCTAACAAGCACGCCAGACCTTGCTCACTTAACAGCAGAGAGGAGCAACCGACAGAAAGAGTCGCAAGCGTCCACTGCACTTCATGCAAACCAGCCCGATCCTAAACCAGTCCAACCCCAAGCTCGGCCCGAGCAGACACCGCTGAAGGAGTCGCGAAATGGTGCAACGGAACCAGTCGTGCAGCAGCCAAAGCCTGCCGTTACAGTCAATGGCAAAGAGAACAATGTGCAGCCCACTGTACAGAAAACCAGCCCGCTCCCAGCGCAGCAGACACAGAATCACACGGCGCGACCTACCATACTGAGAGGCCAAAGCACCGAGGAGAGCAAGAAGGGGTTGAAACCGGGCACCCCAAAGAAAGAGGGAAGGAGGAGTTCGTGGATTTCGAGCTTCAGTTCCAAGTTCTCGTCTTCGCCCGCTGCGTCCCGAAATTCCAGCATCGACGTCCAGCAAGCAAACAATGTCCTGACAGCATCTCCTCAGCCAAGCCCGAAGCTGGAACTGACAAATCTGTTTGAGAAGAACAAATCTGCGAAAGATGGCCAGAAGGAACACAAGAAAGAAGACCCGAAGCCCGTTGCTGCGCCTCTTACACCCCGAAGACCCTCAGTACTAGTCGCGGCTGGGAAAGAAACCAAGCTTGAACATCCTGGGTTCTTGTCAAGCGCACTTCGGAGGCTCTCCTCCTCTTCGAATGCTAACATGGGTAAGAGCGCTACCAACGGCGCCGTCTGCCCGAGAAGGATAATGAACATTGACCACAATCGCGAGCGCATCAAGATCACCGAGTTTGACCAGAACAAGCTCAAGAGAGTGGCTTTCTGCGTCGACGTTGAAATCGCTGGATTTTCTTCCCATGCAGACGAAGAGCCAGAACATTTCAACAAACCCCCGGTCTCAAGTGCACAGAAGCAGAGTATTTCAACGTCACCCGACAAAGAACCAATGAAGGACTCGAAAGATGCACGAATGAACGAAAAGGGCGAAGGAGCTGCGCTGAAGTCTCCGAAACCTCCTGCAGAACTGAAGGAAGAATTGGAGCAACCTCAACCTGAACCACAGCCTTCTCTTCCCGAAGAGACAAAGGAGAAGGAAGTAAAGGCTGAAGAGGTCTCAGCGTCGCTACAGGGCCCGGAGCCTCCACCAGCACCGGGAACCCGGAAGAAGGAGAAAAAGAGGCGTTCAGAGGCCGAGCGAAAAGAACGAAAAGAGCGCAAAAGAAGGCACGCAGAGGCGAACGGGTTGGTGCCATTAGAATTAACTAGAGACGACGACGACTCAGATTCGGTTTACAGCAGTACACCCCCAGGAGCCTCGACACCAAGCAAGCGACCCCCGGAAGGCGCTGACGGCCGAACGACGGACCCTCTCCGCATATACAAACGGTGCTGCCAGCTCCGCGAAACAACCGTCCTCGGTCGTGTAAAAGAGCAAATTTCAAAGCCCACGGCAACTCTGGCAGAAGCACCGGGCACGGTAGCAGTAATGGATCTCTCAGGCTCCCAGATGCAGCTCCCAGACATCGTCACCTTGGGCGATTGGCTTGCGATTGTACCTGTCCGGAAGCTCGTGCTGGACAATTGCGGACTTACAGACGAGGGTGTCCGTGTAATTTTGTCCGGCCTTTCCAGCTGCAAATCTGCAGAACAAGCGCGACAAAACAGAAGATTACCCAAGAGACTCGGCGGAAAGCAGGGCAAAGAGCAAATGGGCGTGATAGAAAGACTCTCATTAAAAGACAATCCCGGCATTACCAACCTCGGCTGGAGACATATTGCGCTGTTCATGCATATGTCACGGTCTCTAAGGGCTATCGATCTGTCAGGTATACAATTTCCGAAGTCGACAGACCTCTCGAGGACGATTTCGACTACGAGCTCAAACAGCAGCGGACCAAGCGGAAGCTCCACCCCGATGGACTTGGGCTCTCTGATCATTTATGCATTGTCCGAGCGATTAGGCGATAGATTGGAGGAGCTCGTTCTGAGCGGCTGCGGCCTTTCAACTGCCAACATCCGTGATCTCGTGGATTGTGCCATTAAGTGCAAGATCCGAAGACTGGGGCTTGCAGCCAGCAATCTTAGTGAGGAAGGACTGAGCCACTTGGTCCGATACATGAAGTCTGGCCATTGCGAAGGCCTCGATCTCAGCAGCAACGACCTGCACGGCATTGCGCACGTACTCGCAGAGGCGGCCACCAGCGATTGTCCCTTGTTCGCCATCAGCTTGTCAGATTGCAATCTGACCCCCGAAGATCTGACCTCGATACTTATCCCATTTGCGCGACTGAAGAACCTCAAATTCATCGATCTATCCCGCAACATGGCATTGTTCAGCAGTACTCCGAATGCGGTACCTGTCTTGCGGAAGTTACTCCCCAAGTTGGCGCAATTGAAGCGTCTGCACCTTTCAGATGTTGGCATGACACCTGAGCAGGTGATTGCCCTCGCTGAGATACTGCCGGATTGTCCATCAATGGCTCATCTCAGCATCCTTGACAATGCTCCTTTGATACATGCCATGAACTCGAAAGAGGAAGGGTCGCAAGAGGAAGCTTGTGCCTTTTTTGCTTCATTGATGACAGCGGTCAGAGTTTCCGAGACCATCGTTGCCGTCGAAATCGAGGTACCCTCCGCGGACAGTAGCGAAGTCGTCAAAGCCCTTTCCTCACAGGTCATGGCGTATAGTCTGAGGAATATGGAACGCACAACCTTGGATGAAGTAGGCATCAAGCCCGACGACGTTGCCGAGAAGGACGCGCCGGAAGTCCTGCTGCACCTGGTAGGTCATGTGGATGGCTATTCCGAGAACTATGACAGGGATGAGCTTGCACCGGATGAAGACTACATGATCGCCTCAACAGGTATTGTCAAAGCTCTAGGTGTCTGCTTGGATCGTAAGGATGGCAACAGTCGAGCACATTCTAGGAACATTAGCCCTACCGCCAGTGGCACTTCGACTCCAAGGGGACCCTTTCGACAGAGGAGGGTGTCCAAACCTCGAGATGTCAGCTTGGAGCTTTGCGAGAGTGCGAGGAAAATTAGGCGAAGGTTACAGCCCGTCCTCGTCAAAGAAGACAGGGCTGGAAACCACGACAATTATCGTATGTCTCCCAGCATTGCTCCCAACTTGGAATCGCTAACATCGTTTGTCAGGCCGCCTTTTCCTACTTGATGAAACCCTCCAGGGCATGATTAAAAGGTTCGAAGAGGAGTATCCTGAGACGAAAGTCACAGCCGCGTCCCCTCCGACGGCGAACGGCATGCCTTCACCTGACCCATCAGTGGACGCCTCACTGCTCTCTGCCTCAATCGATTCGAACGGAGTCATGACGATGACAGACGGAGATGAATACTTCCCGCCAGATAGCCCGCCTAAAGACGATTACGCGCTCAAATTGTCCCGGACTTCGTCCAACACATCTCTCGCGGCCAAAGCATTCACGGATGAAGAAGGCCGTATGCACCGCTTTGGCCAGACCATTCGCAGAGAAGTCCTCAAGCCGACCGAAATGGACGATCATCTGCACGGAGCACACGCGAGTGATTCTGATCCACCCCACATTGCTGCCCTGCGGGCGAAACTCGAAGAGCTGAAGGGTGAGGATATTCGGTATAGGGTGGAAAAAGAAGGAGCTGATCACGTTGTCCGGGAGTTGGGTATCAACGCGCGGGAGTTGCTCATGCTGAGGGAGCAAGATCCCAAGGGCTTTGAAGCATTCAGGGAAAGCCAGCTGGCGGCTCAAATTAATGCCGGGCTGATCTCTCGGGAGCAAAATGGGGAGTTGAGGCAATGACTCGAGGATGACATGCGTGTTGCTGCCACTTGTGGATCAAGCTTGAATGTTAACAACTGATATGTGAAGAGACGGAACTCAATGTATATATATTGGGTTTGGATGGTTGATGACTGATGATCCTGGCTTTCATGCCTTCTGAGCGTTTTGTTTCGCACTGCTTTTTTGGATGATGCTATAACCATCTGACCAGGAGGTACACAACGGTACCAGCCCCAGACAGTCGCTTGGGAATTATAATTTGAAGTTGAGTCCATTCTGTGGACTACAGCACAAACCGCACTTGAAGTTCTGCCTCTCCATCAGCGCTCTGCTTTCGTGTCTCGCTTGTTATACACGTCCTGTGAGTAACCGAATTGACGAAGCCGGAGGCAGCACCGCAGCCTCGCGACCCTGGCCTGGGCCCTAGACATGGCAGCCTGCCATTTGTACTGCGTAACTAACTGACAACGTAGCTACAGTCTAGGGATGGGCCGGGACGCCTTGCAAGCTTCGTAGTACGAGATGTAGGTACTGAGCATGAATGCATGCATGCGCGGGCGTGCGCACGAAAATGAGACGGCCTGGGCGGGATAGTGCTTACATGTATGTATTGGCCCGCCTGCCTACCAGTAGTCAGTTAGTGTGAGTACAGTACTGTACAGTACTCTCACTCTCGCCGAGGTGGAAGGATTGGGGCCTTTAGGGATGAGTACCGAGTATTCGATAGGCACAGTCCTTTCTTGTGGAGGATTGAAGGACCTAATGCCTGCCTGCCTGCCTGCCTAGTTGGTTAATTACTTGCTTGGTCGCGGACTTCGCTGCTGAACTTGCTTACAGTGATAGCTAATACTTCCCCTGCTCGTCTGCTCGGTTACTTACTTACAGTAGCTACTCCCCCTGCCCGTCTATTCGTTTACTTACATTACATAGGATTCATATTCCCACTCCTATTCCTTGGTCACCTTCTCTCGTGGTCAGAGACAACCGTGCCCTTTGACTGCAGGGACATTCGCCTCTAGAAGACAGACCAGTCAGTCAGTCGCTTTAATTCCAAGAAGCTGCCTGACCGGGATAGACTTTTCCGCCAGCGGCCTCATCTTCGTCTTCGTCGTCTTTCACCATGGGCTCCATCGAAACGCGCACACAAGAGCACTCCTTCCTGGAGGCCCTCGTGCATGAAATAAGCACAGCAGCCCACCGTCTCAGCACGTTCGTTCAGTCCGCCAACCCGGCAGCTCTGCAGGATGGACAAGCAGGCAGCTACGACATCCCGCGCCAGGCACCGGCCGAGATCAGCGCCGTCAAAGCGGCACTCATCGAAAAGACCATGGCCGTGCAACAACTGATCATGTCTGCCACGGACGTGCAACAGCAGATGACGCTGCAGACACAGCACATGGCCTCGGTGCGTTGGATCTGTCGCTTCAAGATAGCCGACTATGTCCCCGGGACGGGTTCGGTCCCATACGACGCAGTTGCTGCGGCAGCGGGCGTGCCGGCGGACCAGCTGGCGCGGATCTGCCGCATGGCTATGACGGCGGGGTTCTTCCGCGAGGTCGCGCCGGGGAAGATTGCTCATAGCCATACATCGTTGGATCTTCGGTCGTCATGTCCCGTTCACGATACGTTCAAGTTCTTGACCGAGACGGGTCATTCTGTGGTGGGCAAGATGCCCGAAATGACGGAGGCGACCATCGCAGCTTCTCGGGAGGGAAGGGCGGAAAACCCCATCACGGCGTTCAGTATTGCGAAGCGGACGGATGTGCCGTTTTTCAAGTATATCATGTCGGATCCGGAGTTGGCGAGACAGCAGGCCGCGCACATGAACAGCGTGGGCACCGCAGAGGAATCGCATATCAGGCATGTGCTGAGTGGGTATGGTTGGGGGGTTCTTCCATCTGGGGCCAAGATTGTCGATGTGGGTGGATCAACGGGGCATTGCTGCGTGGCTCTCGCGAGGGAGTTTCCGTCGTTGAATTTCCTTGTGCAGGATCTGCCGCCGGTGTTGGCGCAGGCCAAAATCCCAGAAGACCTGAGGGACAGGATTTCGTTGCAAGCGCATGATTTCCTCACCCCTCAGCCGTCCAGTTCACAGGGTGCAGAAGTCTTCTTCATCCGCCAGTGCTTGCAGAACTGGCCGCACAAAAATGCGGTCCGGATCTTGCAGAACATCATACCCACCATGGATCGCGCCAAGTCGAGGATTGTGATTATGAGTGTCGTGCTAGCCAGTGCGTCGGATACTTCGATCGGACAGCGGGAGAAGGGAATCAGTCGGATGAGAGACCTGTTCATGATGCAGGCTATGGGTGGCCAGGAAAGAGACTTGCAACAGTGGGAGGTCGTGGTCAGGGAAGCCGATCCAGATTTGGAGATTGCGAGCGTTGAGAAGCCGGAGGGAAGTGTGCTGAGCGTGATCGATGTGAGGTTCAAGCCTGGTTCGTGAGTGTGTTGAGAAGTGTCTGCGTAGGCAATGGCTGCACAGGCCCATTCCCATAGTAGGATGTCTGCGTCTACAAGGCTGTGGCAATGGTCCTCGTCCCCGTGTGCGCAGATGTACAACAAGAGTGCCGTGCGTAGCCGTAAGGCATGTCCGGAAAAGAATCAACGATATGGGCCGAGTATGCCTACTTGGGTGCCGTTCAACTGCTCGACGAACAATGGTCTCCTCCGTCGTCCAGTGGGATTGTTTCTCTATTGACAGGTTTTGTGTGTTTTGCGACCTTCAACTAGGACGTCGACAATGATAGGCGATCCTCTTGAGACACAGTCGAGCTCTCCGGCTTCCCCTAAAGTTTACCACCGAAACCATGTTCCCAGCAAGGGTGAAGAGCTTTCTCGTATAACATGGCAATTCCTGGACGACGTAGTCACACCTTCGGACCACTTCCTTCAAACAGCTCTCAGGGATGATCGTATCAGTGAGAAAGCACTGAGGTTGTGGATAACATGTGAACCCATCAACCACCGCCACGGCTGTTTGTTTACTCAATCCGTTCACTCCGCTTGATTCCTTAGTCCTTTTCATCCGCTTGAAGACGGTTTCTCAGCAATGTGACGAGACTGCTTACACGTGTATCAAGGGGCCCAAGTTGATCCGGGAGGATTTCGAACAGCCGACTGTCCAGAGTTAATATGTGTTTCAGGGTCGACGGAACAGGACGGGGACGAGTGATGAACAGTCAGCACTACCAATGTCGAGAGTGCGTACTGCGGTTGAGGATGTTGCGTTTTGTAGCGGATGAGGATACCGATAAGGTTTATCGCCTGGTACAATGAAGGTCTGAAAGACAGGATGCCATGTTGCAGCTTATAGCGATGACCGTCAGCGGCGAGACCACCTCACAGACGAACTGTCGGTCATTGTTTGCGGATAGCCACGTCTCGAACGAGGCGTAAATCAGATGAAGATTGCTCAGGTCTTGGCGCAGGAGTAAAGCGGGTCCACACACACCGTGGCCTTCATCAATGTCTTTCGCATCATTGTGAACTGCAACTTCTTTTCTTCACGACCACAAACAACTTCAAGAGAACGACGGCGACAGCGAGATGCCTCGCCGTGCTCGCTCCGCCTCTGCCAGTGAGGGTAAGTTTAACGAGCCAATCGGCGTTTATTCATTATGTCGGGCCGATCCGTGAAGATCGTCATCGGCGCTAGAGATAATCCGGCCTCCGGTGTCCCCTCTCAATTCTCAGATCAAACTGACCTTCTTCTGAATTCAGACTCATTACAGTCCGTTCTGTCAACTCCTCACTTGCGTGGTCCAATCGTCCCTGACCTTCATCCACTCTTCGAACGTCGTGTTCGCGCCAGCTCTACTTCTGCCAGCCATCGTCGTCGTCGTCGCTCATCAACCAGTCGAGAACGCCGCGCTTCGGAGAATGAGAACCCACCCGCGCTCCGCTCTCATGATTCTCGCGATCGTGGACTCTTGAGGGAGAACAGTGGTATTGCAGAACACATCCAGCTCTTGCGACTGGCTGTCGAAGGCGAAGACGCCAGAATCCTCGAAGAGTGGTACGAGCGAGTCCGCCAACGCGCAGGCTCAAGGAACGACGCTTCTACACCCCGACTCCCAGACACAACTGAACAATCCACCAGCCCCATGTCCTCCTCGAACGCGTTCCCCGCTCTTGACACCTCCATGGGCCCCACCGGTAACCGCTCCGCAGGCGCTTCTCCCACCAACACCTCCATGAACGGCGGCAATGGCGTCAACGGTCCTTCCGCTGCTGCGACTGCTGCATACATGCCCCCCCTGCCAGTCGGACACCAGCAAGACCTGAACCATCTCTTCAACCAGATTCAAGACTTGGGCAATCTGCTGCGAAGCAACCGTGACAAGGTCAACAGCATCACCAAGAACGCCGAGGAAGTTGCCAAACGTGCGAACGGCGCGCTCACAAACGGAGAGGAACCCGGTGCGGCAGAGAATGACAGTAAGTTTCCCACCGACTTTGCCCATCACTCCACGTGCACCCAGCTGACTGCGCCGTGCTACAGAAGCCAAAATCCGCGAACTCGAACTCGAACTCGCCAAACAGAAGCACCTCGTCGAACTGTACAAGCACGAGCAGAAGGAAAACACAAACCTGATCGCCATGTACGAAGAGGCAATGGGCAATGCGGTCGAGCAAGTGCGAAACTACTGCGGAGACATCGAGGGACGCTTCCTTCGCCAGCGCAAGCACTACAACGATCTCTTGCAACAGGAGAAGGACGAACATCTTCAGAGCAGATTGGACCGAGACCACTGGCACACGCAGACGCTCAAGGTGTGTGAGATGATCCGAACGGCGCACAGACTCAGAAGTGAGGAGTGGAATGAGGAGTACACCATCATTGCGGCCCTCCAAGGTGAGGTGCGATGCTTGAGACGGGTGATTGGGATGGAGGCAGAGAAGCCAGAGGAGGAGACGGGCTGGCCGTACCTGAAGGACTTGCCATTGCCAGACTAGGCGTTGGCTTGTCTGCCAGGTCGGGCGCCCGGCCTCAACGGCGTGGTGGAAGAACAATGCACAGCGAAGGCGTACCGGAGTACCGGGGTCAATGAACATGGCATTGGAATTTGCATTGAGTGGCTGGAAGCAACCAGCAGCATCGAGCAACGATGCTTGACGTCGTCCAAGAGACGACCAGAATCAAAATACCGTCATAAATATCCTGTGTTCTCTCGTTCTATCGTATCCTCGTTTCATTAGCCCATTGCAACTCCAATGGACCGACGCCATTTCCTTCAACCTCACTACATCAAAATGCCAATGAAAGCCACCTAGCACAGCGTCGCGGCAGGCAGCGATACCCACCTCGACGCCTCGGTCGGCAACGCCGGAAGCGGCGCGTTAGGCGGCGGCCCCGAAGGCGGGCCCCGCGACCGCAACAACGGCATACTCTTCTGCCTGATGATCTGGTCTCTAGCCAGCGGCGCCTTCACCACCCTGGGAGGTGGCGGCGGCGGCGGCGGCAGGTCCTGGACGGCGTCCTCCTCTGGTGAGATCGAGGGGAGGGACTCCACGGCCGACGCGCTCGCGGTCCTCGTATCCAACGAAAGTATACCGGGTCTCTTGGACTTGGTCCATGACGGCGGTGGCAGCGGCGGCCGCATCAAGTCGGTGCTTGCTCTTTCGCGTGGTGAAGGCGCGCTTCTTGAGTCAGATACCGCCCTTTGACATTCACGGTTGTGCGCCATGGTTGTGGCGGTGGCCGGCGGTGTCGAGGGCGTGCGCCTCGATGGCACACCGGTCTGTCTGGTCGATGGCGTTCGGGGGAAGAGAGTGTACGAGGCCGTCCGCTTGTGTCCGTCGCATGATCCGGACGCGTGCGACGAGGTTGTGCTTCTGATGCTGGAGGGTCGGGAGGCCGCGGCTGGAGACGTCGGGGTCCTTGGTTCGGTATATGCGCCACCTCGGGCCTCGCATCGGTAGCGCGCTGACGTCTTTCGGATGTGCCCCGGTTCGGGCAGCGGGGCGACCGTAGAGATTCGTCTACCCTTGGCGTCATGCTGAGGGACAGCAGGTAGGGGTTTCTGAATACGCGGGTCGGCAGCATTAATTAGGGGACTGTCCTGAGAGGTGGTCCGTTTTGGCAGAATCCCTGGGTATTTCTGGATGGCGGCGTGCATGGAGGGCTCTTCAACGTCATGCTGCATTGTGGCCAGGATCCGTGACCTAGAATCTGCTGGCATAGGAGCTTCATAGCTGTCTGTGCTGGAGAAGGAAGAGTCTGGCGTATCTGGGCCATAACTGGCGTGGCTGGAGAAGCTTGTGTAGGTGGTAGAGATGGAATGATTATCGGAGGACGACCGCTCCCGTAGGTGATCGAGGCTGTTCAGTGTATGCACTGACGAATCTGTGGTTGGTCTCGAAACCGTGCGCGACGTGGTTTGTGGGAGCAGCGGCAGCGGCATCGGTGATAGAAGCACCGGTGATGGCAGATGCAGCTCTTCCACAGGCCGATGTGAGGGCATGTGGAACAAGTTTGGCAGACTCTTCTGAGCCCTGAGCAGTCGACCTTCCCTTCCACTCCGTTGAGGCAGGCCCAGCTTCCGGCTCGGCCAGGTTGAGTCCGCGTTTGAGTGTTGTTGAAGAGCTACTTCCGGGCGCCGAGAACCGTTTCGAAGGCTCAAGGCATGGGGTTCATTTTTGTCGAACTCGGACAGTACTCTGTCATGCTGCCTTGTGAACTTCTCCGACCTCGTGCGGCCAAAGAGAGCTCTGAGGCGAGACTTGGCGCTTTTTTCAGAAGGCCACCATCCAGAGACTTCCTCAGCCGCCACCATTGGCAAGGTTTGTTCACCAGGCATTATGGAAGCGAGGACGAGGTTGGACCAACGTCCCACCGCGTTGGGGCCGAAGATGAAGTATATGAAGGTTTGCTGGTCTGTTGCTTCGTGGTCCGTGCTCGACGCGGTCGCCGAAGCTGGAGTATATGAAGGTTTGCTGGTCTGTTGCTTCGTGCTCCGTGCTTCACGCTGTCGCCGCAACAACAGTGCTGGTAGACGTCCTAATCGACGATCTTGGACAATTTCTTACCCCAGGTCTAGGATGTTGCGGTACGATTGGGTAAATCAGTAATGTTGAGTCAGTCTCCCTAGTCTCAATTTTGACGATCTCCGTTTTGATATGGCGGATGTTTTTATGTGCCTGACGAATGAGCGTATGCGACCGCTTCTGCTATGACTGGTGGTGTCGGGGAACAGCAGCAGTCGAAGCAGAGGTGGTATATTGTTGAGAGGTGGAAAAGAAGAGAACAACAGAAGCGGCGCAGGACTACCCACAGGCAGGGATAAGCAAGTTGGAGCAAACAGCGCGGCTGTGAAGAGGGATCTCCGTGACAGCTTTGTTGTTGTGGTTGAGTGGTATGAAGAATTGGACTGGGGGCCGTGCTTCACACCATAACAAGCTCGAGCGATCTGGACTAACATAGGCATGCATGGCGTCACCACTGGCTTGATGGGAATAATGGAGTATGTGCTATGTTGACATCAACTGACAGAATGCAAGGAGACACACTTTGAGCCTCAGCGACAATGCGGCATCTCTATACTCGCACAAAGTGCACACTTACTGTGTAAATGGCCTGGGGGCTTGGC
Source organism: Phialophora verrucosa (assembly GCA_002099365.1). NCBI lineage: Eukaryota > Fungi > Ascomycota > Eurotiomycetes > Chaetothyriales > Herpotrichiellaceae > Phialophora > Phialophora verrucosa. The sequence continues at coordinate 1,155,029 of MSED01000014.1, read as the reverse complement.
GTCTCCCTCCCCTTCTGCTCATTCAAACAATGCTCTCCGGGTATTGAAAAGGGGGAGATAGGTAACAAGAGAAACAAGGCCTTGGAAGAAGATCCGATCCCTGCGGCTGAAGACGGAGTCGCTCTGCCAGATGCGCCAAGCATACTGCGCAGGAGGGCGGAGGGACAAAAGAAACAGATAAGAGAGACAGGAGGGCAGCTGTGAGGGTGTATTGAAGGTCTTGACGCGAGGGTTACAGCCAAATTGGCTGTGTACAACACAGGTAGATACACAGACCCAGATCAAGTAGCCTGTTCTTTCCCTATGCCCTTTCGTGGAACTACCGGGAACAGTTGTTTGCTGGAGATAAAATGCAAGGAGAGAGTGCACGTAGGGAGGACGTGTGGCACAGCGTTCTGACTGGTTGCAAGTGTGGTCAGCTGGGATGTCAAGTTTGCTGTGAGCTGAGGGGGACAGCGAAGCGGCAAGGGGTGAGCGGCCTTGGCTGAAGCATAGCAAACAGAACGCTGGTGCAAAGTTAACTAGAGCCTCCCTACATGTACGTACAGTGGTTCAGTTCCAGCTGAAGAAAGGAATGTGAGCGGAGGGGTGAGCGAAGGGAGAGCGAAGGGTGAAATGCAAAGCTGTGTTTGCGCTTGGTGTGGAACTATTTCGCCCTACCATAGCCCCGCTAATTACGGTGGGATTTAGCCACTCTGTCCGCAGTGCTCCAAGGACGGACAGCTTCATTTCAACACTGCATCACCTCAGATCTGCCAAACCATCCAGCTCAAAATGTATCTGAACCAGCAGTCTCTCATATTGGTAGTCTCCTCTGGGGTGCTCTTGAGTTTCAGGCAGCAAGAATGCCAATAACAGTTGTGACAGTGCGTCTATCGTGGGCACATTCAGATGTTTAACCACGTTCACCATCTCCACAATGGACCATGCCCTCGGATGGAGCTGGAGCTCCGGCTCTTCTTGTTGGGTCATAAGGACCGACCACACCTTTTCAAGCGAACCTCGTTCTTCAAGACGGTGGTCGACAAGCCGTCTTTGGGCTCTGAGCAGTCCTTTTCTTCGCTCTCGGGCCTCTTGGTGAGCACGATCCGTCCTTCCCAGGAGGACGTCAAAGATGAAGAGTAAAGTCGCTGTCAGTGCTACCAATTTGCGCAATTTGCCCAAAGGCGTTGTCTCATTGGCTATGTTTTGTCGCATCATGTGCAGTCGAAGCAAGGTCGTCCTCATTGACGAAAATGATGGCTCGTTGAGGATGGTGGATAAAGAGTCAGGCGCCGACATTCGTCTCTGGACATTCGAGAGTGTATCGAACAGCCGCGTCAGAACCTGATAACCATCGGCTCCAGATTGTGCTGGTCGAGGGTTGTTGACGGCAGGCTCTACCATTCGATTGTCGATCGGCCAGTATCCCGGCATCGTACTCACACACCAGGCCAAGAGCCATAACGTTTCCGACGACAGATTCTGCATCCCACCACAACACTTTATCGATCTTTGCAGGCCGTTTAGGTGAGTTTGGATGTTGTGTGTCAACGATTTGGGGAAGTTCTGATTCTCGGTGGGAAATCCCATTGACAAGGTCACCTCATACGCCCACAGATTGAGCACCGTAAGGATAGCGTCGTCAGATACAGCATCTGGTCGCTGAATTTGTTGTTGAAGCAAGCTGATGCCCTCGACGAGCAATGCAAGCGTAGCCGAGGTCGGTCCTTGATGTCCTCTCTCAACATCGCGGTTGAGGCTGGAAATGGCGAGAAGTATCCGTGACGACACCGGCCGAGCCATTATGTGATTCGCCATTGCAGCTGCAGGTGATATGTACTTGCTGGACTCCGGCGTCTCGTACAGCCTACTTATAACACCTGTGTATACTGCATCGGAGTCAGTCGCAGTCGGTAACGTACGCTGGCATTACTCGACTTACAATTGGTAACAAGACTCCTTGGACTGTGTGAGGTGTTCGTTGCGGTGTCTGAAGGTCCGCCGAACTCCAGGTTGGAACCGGAGGAACTGAAGGCTGGAGAAGCATGCGACTCTGCCACTGTGCTTCCCGCCGTCCATTGGGACTGTTGGGGCGATGATGGCCTTGAACTGGTGTCGCTTAGGGAGTCCGACGACAGTGCAGCGTCGGCCACAGAACCAACCGTTTGTGATGCGCTTTGTTCCATATCTTCTCGTCGCAACCACGGAAGGACCCGACTTTTGGATCGAGAGGCCAATTGCTTCTGACGACGGATGGAATCGCGCTTGCGCAGGAACTCTTTCATTACGTGCCTGGATTTGCCTGTGCCACGCTGACAATCACCGGAAACGAAAAGGTACTTTGGGGTATAGTCCACTCCCAAGGTCTGAGTGAAAACCACACTCATTTTGAACTAGAAATGAAGATCTTTTGTGGTGGGAGAACATGGGGTTTTCAACGACAGGAATGCGACCAGCTCTTGTGAGGGTAAAAGGCGCAGTCTCTCCTTCTTGTAATCATGGAGCTGCCAACGAAAGACACGAACGGATCGCGTCTTCATGATGGTCAATGAAACTATTCCCGTCATCTTGCCCACCATGTCCACTCAACCTCGTAGGGCGAGACGGGGCTGCACGACCAAGGGTCCCCCTCTGGGGGCCGATGACTCGCAAACCGAGTACCGCCGATGGTCGTCAATATGATTGGGCGGTAACCGTTATCCCAAAAGAGTTCGCAGTTTTGACCACTCATAGAGTCGCATGGCTCAACACTTCATCAGGCCTAGCTCAGAGCTGAGGACGACTTTCCTGACACGGGCTGCAAGTGCTTACCAATAGCGCGGTAGGTGGCACACCTGAACCCAATCAGATTTCGCTTGCGGAGGCCACAGAACACACTAATGTCGGTTCGAGGTAACGGTAGTTTTGGGAAGGAAGCACGAGAAACACCGAAGCGGCAAAGGGGTCGGGAAGGGGACCTGATTTGCTCGTATGGCCGTGAAATCTGCGCAGACTTTGGTTGGCGGCAGAGCGCAGACCATCTTGGGCAAAGTGCGTCCGGCCGTGGCTTTCGGACTACATCATTCAGCCGCCCATCGAGGGTCGAGAGCCATCTCGATCCCATGGCAGAAGACACCGTCTCTTGCAACTTGCAGAGGTGGGCGAGGAATCATGCCCTCCCTGCGGAGCTTGTCTTTTCCATCTCAATGAATCATCTTTGCATGAAGTCTTCCATCCGCACATCCGCTTGCCCTTTTGAGCATGGACGAACGCGCCGAGGCGGCTCATGGTGCTGGAAGAGCAGTACATAATGCTACCAGAGCCGACCGGTCACCGTCCTTGGATGATGGAAGCGAGGAAGGCCAATCGTCGAATAAGTATCGAAGGATAGACCGGGAAGGCGCGAGAGCTTCGACAGCGTCCGAGCAAGCCAGCCGTTTCCTGTTCGTCGACTCGTCTTCGAGTGGGCAAAGACCACGTTCTGACCAGCGAGCCATTAACGCCCATATTCAACAGACGGCTCACAGGAATCGAAAGCAGGCCGCCCAGAAGCAGAAAACGACGGGAGCGGCGAATATAGGGCGACACCGACCCAAACCCGTGTTGCAGCCGCGACCGATCGAGGCTCTTCGGGCTTTCAATCCTCCCGCCGCTCTTGAGCCGCGCGGTGCCTCAGAAGCGCCGTCTTTGCCCAGCATTGCGAGCTCCCCAGCATCGTCGTCAACGGTGAGCGTTCGAGCTGATAGTCGCACTCCCGAGCCACAGACCCCTGTGCTGCAACGGCCACCTGCCACCACCGACCAGGAGCGACTTGACAGAGAGCAGCTGGATCGACTACGGCATTACAGCAATGTTCGTCGAACTGAAGTTCAAGAAGCTGTCAGTGCTCAGCGTAGCGAGCAAGACACGTCAACCGAGGTGGTTCGACGAAAGAGCTCCGAAGATGAGACCAGCTCTGTGAGATCCATACTTACACAGATCTTGCAGAGATTAGATGCTGGTCATACAGGAACTTCGATTCAAAGCTCTCCCAATTCCTCGCTTCGAACTACGATTCTCGACCCCTTTAATATCAGCTCTGTCCATATTACCCCGAGCATGAACACCGCCTTGCGCCATTGTAAGTCATTCCTTTTCCTAGGCTTCGCTTCTAGGCCGAGGCGCGAGTGCATCTGTCGAATCAACAGCAGTGGCATTTGCCGACGAATTTGACATCAGGAGGCTCGCGCTGACTTGGCTGGGTTCTTTTGCCTGCAGCGGACAAAAGCTAAGAACGCTGAGCTGAGAAATCGATCCTCTGTTTCATTCTCCTTCTCGAATGATAATAGCAAATCGAGCGAGCGGCCTAATCGTGCAGAGAAGCTGACTTGTCCTAGTTTCTGACGTTATGATCCCCAGTGTTTTCCCGACCCGACACCAAGCCGAAATCCAGACTCGGTGGGCTTTCCAGAATGCTGCGCAGGAACCATTGGTCTTGTACTCGCTTCTGGCTGTAGCTTCGGCAGAACGAAGCGCGAGATTGGGAGAATTGAGGAGCGGCTCGATCGAAACCACGTTCACCGAAGCCGACCTCGAGAACCGCGCAGTCCCGGACTTTGTTTCATACAAACTGAACGCCGTGAAGATTGCGAACGAGACCATGAAGTCGATGGAAACGGCCGCCCAAGCTTCAACGATCTTCGCAATGATGTGTCTGCTCTCAATCGAGGTATGTGTTGCATTTCAAGCGTGGTTTGGTGTCAAGACTCAGCGGTCCTGCGCAGGTTATTACAGGAAACCACAAGGAGATGTTCGCGCACGTTTCGGGACTTCAGAAGTTGATTGCCTGGCGCGGTGGATACCATGGGATACCCCCTCACGCGACTGAGCTTATCCTATCGTAAGTAATTGGATGATATTCCGTGGCCAGCTGTTGAAAGTCTGACCACCGCGAGCAGGGCTTCCTACATGAGCGCTGCCTTGACGCGGTCCTTGCCTGCGGCACCTCCCACCTCTACGTTACCTTCCCTGCCGGCGAAATTGATCGAAGAGATTAGGCAGAACGTCAGTGATGATATCAAAAAAATGGGTACTGGCATTTTGACTCCGGACGTGGACACCCTCCTTGATTGGAGGATATCGCAGGCCTTCCGGGACATGCGAGATGTCGTGCAATACCGAGAATACTATCACGAGAAGCAAGTGCTACCTGTGCAAGAGGAGAATGATTATATAAATGCCAAAAGCTACCAATTTCGGTATGCTGTCTTGTCGGCGCCGTTTGAGCCACGGGCGCCTGCCAGCGACAAAGAAGAGGCTTGTCGACTGGCGCTGCTGATCTTCTGGTTTAGCAACTATCAAGTCACGGCGCCCGACTCTGCCCTCAACCGGACTTTGACCGCTCAGCTGAAGACAGCGCTGCAACGCTCAGATCTGAAAGGCCTGTGGGGCCCGTACTTCGAATTGCTGACATGGGTCTTGATGCTGGGTGCCTTCATCTCTGCCGGACAACGGGAGCGGCCGTGGTACGTGGTGACTCTCGCGAAGGTGTCCAAGGTACTCAACTTGAAGGATTGGGGTGAGCTTCGTGAATTGCTGTTGAAGTTCTACTATCTTGATCGGATCTACGCGAAGGGCATGCGCGATATTTGGGACGAAGCATCATTGTTGGCAGAAAGTCTGGACTGAGGAATGATCATGCTTCACGAGCTGGCTCGACCACGATAACGTTTGTTACGGCCGATATTGGTGGCATTTGCTTGCTTTTCCTGAGCGTTTTGATACCCATTGTTTCAGCATAGGCTTGGGTTGGGCTTTGACCCACGAGCACCACCTCTTGAAGGAGAGGTCTCAAAAGTTCAACAGCATAAATCCGCGCAGATGGCTCCGGGGCAATAATCAATCAAGAGCCGTAAAATCCCTTGTATTCATCAGCGGCGAATCTGCACCTGGACTTTGGTACCTGTCTGGGAACGTGGCCCGCCGCTTACTCAGGAATTAGGTGACCGGACTCAACTTCACTTCGGCCTCAGCGCGAGCTGCTCAGTCTATTCATCCTTTTTACCAGCTCTACTTAGTCCCGTTTCTGGGCACCGCTGTCATCAAAAAGATCGTGGACCCTTCACGAGATGGGACTCGGCATATGGAGACTGTCACTGAGAGGTTACATATCAGCACCATTCGTGCTTGTGAGTTTACCATTGCCTGGTGGTAGGCATGGAAATCTACGCAAGCCTAGGAGATTTCTGTGGCGTTCGGATACTAATCTTGCAATTCCGACACTGTCAAGCGCTTGGCGGCATGATCTACAGCAATGTGGTACTTTTATTCTCTACCGTACAGCACGGCCGTCAAGCCATGCCTTGCCACAAGCGCCCGAAGAAGCGCTGAGGCTTCTCGACTTCCATGAGGTGCTCAAATTAGCCGAGTATCAGGATCTGACATTTTGCGTGACTTTCGTGAGCGAGATCATCGCTGACTTCTCCCGGCTGCGGAAACACTATGTCACAAGACCGGTTGAAATGCTGTAGCTGCGACCGCAGAAGCAACCAATGTGCAAGGAGTTCACATGCCCACTGGAGAGCCCTCAAATGGCTGGGATTTGACGTTAGATTCTCCAGGTGTACAACTATTGAGGAGATCACGCTTGAGAGCTGTCGGGTGCCACAGGGACATAACCTGCTTCCAAGATGCGTCTGACGGCGTCTTCTTCAGATGAGATGCAGTTGTTCAATCCCGGAAGGTAGACCCGCTTCTTCAAGTTGGAGACAAAAGTTCTGCCGCGTCAGTCGTCTGATCTGCCTCGCCAGGATCCTCAGTGATTTCCACCCGCAACATCTGCTGGTGGTCGTCGACATTGCGACATGAGAGTCCGCAGCCTCTTGTGCCAACACCATCCTCAACAAGCCAAGATGCCCACCGCCACCAGCAACCTCTGCGCCCTGCTCGCTTGCCGCCAACGACGTAACACAGCGCTCTGCCCTCCACAAAAGTTCCAGGCTGGTCTCCGCCACCACCTGAATCTGAAGGCTCCGATGCTGGGAAAGCTGAAAGCCATCGAGCGTCAGGTCCGGCAGCGCGATGGGAAGATCGGGCGAGACCTGCAAGTTCGTCGAGTAGCCGTCCAACATGTTGCGGCAGGATGGCAGTGCGTCGAAATAAGCGGTCTGTCGCGCGAGCACGGTCTGCAATGACTGGAGAATCCTCCGCAGCCAGAGGCGGTGCAGTCGCACGAGGTATGTGTATGTGGTGACGAGGGCAAGCATTGTGGAATAAGAGATCGACGGTTCGTTCGCAGCCTGGTCGTCCATAGGGTCGGCGAGGTTCGTGTCCGCCTCGCTGCACAGAGTTGGTGGTTCGAAGTGCACGTCGCCTTCTGAGTCTGTATCTGGATCCAAACCTGAGCCTGAAATGGAGGGTTTATCCGGGGACGTCAGACGGGGGGCGGCCTTGATGGGGATTGCCAGCATGAAGTGTTTGGAGATTGTGGTATATTCCTGGGTAAACCGCAAAAGCTGAGCGACGGCTGGTAGGTCTTGTTCTCCGGCTCCAGCAGAGTGAGGAGTGGCCATAGCAGGATTTTGCAACTTGGTGAGTTGCCTGAGCAGGGCACTGTTCAAGTCGACGAGCCTGTTGACGTAGTACCATGTCTTACCCGGCCCAGTCTGTGGCAAGGTGTCCGGTGAACGACCTGTGGTGACCGAAGCCTGACAGTTTGGACCTCCTATTTCCTCGAAAGGCCATACAGGGAAGTCATTGCTGCTCGCTATGGCTAGTACGGGGTCAAGATTGTCCGTTGCTGGGGTCAGCGGCATCAATGCACGAACGTGTTGCGTGTCCTGTATGGAGTGGCTCGCATCAAGAGTTGGGGTGAGAAGAGGTTCAAGATTCCATGGGACGCTCTGGAAAGTATCTCCATTGGGGGAACTTGCATCGAACATGGGTTGAGGTGATGTGATCGCGGGACGAGGATACAAAGCTCCATGGCTTGCTTGTGACTCGTATTCCGGCTGGAGAAAGAGCGTCCGCTTCATTGCCAGTCGATTCTGATTGCCGGTCCTACCGAGACGTGGTCGACCAGTCGGCAGCATCGCCAATGTGCTGCATCGGAGGCCTGCCTTCGCACAGCGATCGCACTGCGTCTGTCCCTGCGTCGTCCGCTCGCATCGTAACTTCTGCGTACGGCATCTCTCACAAGCACTCCGTGAACCTCGAAGCTTTTCCAACATGGTGCTGTCCAGGTTGATGCTCATCATTGAAATGCCCGCGCAAAGAGGACTCCAGCAGAGGGACTGTGTATTCTGTGGCTCAGTCGCTGATTCGACGTGTCTCCCAGAAGTCCAAGTGCTTGCTTCCTCATGGGGCGGCTGAGAGATCGAGGCTGACCGCGACCATAGACCACGACCACGCTGTAGGGCCCGAAAGTTCCCGGATGCCTGCAACGCTTGTTACAACAGATATAGCTCTCCGTCGGGGCGGACAAGCAGTCGGTTGAGGTGAGGGCGCATGGGTGGCCGAAGTAATTGACGAGGCGCAGCCCTCTGGTAGAGAGAGCCCGAAAAGCATCCGTTAGTGTCGGAGTCTTCCACCTCCTGTGAGTGGCAGAAACTGTCCGATTCACAGCACGATTCTGGTCTAAGCTAGCAGCCAATACCCCATGGCAGCCACGGTAAACAGATCCGGATGGAGTTTCAACATGTGGCAGAGCACAGGTACGCGAGGTCGGAAAACCAGTCTTTGATAAATTGATTAGGTGCTCGAGCATACATTTTCGGCATTGGCCAGCACGCTCTGCGCTGTTTCTTTCTTCCTCCTCCCATCGAAGGCTCCCGACAAGCATCCATCGGCTGATGAAATTGCTTGACCAGATCCCAGCGGAACCTCTAGCCACCAAGGATGGCTGTAATGTTGCCCATCCCAGGAATTTCTACGGATCCAACACCTCCAAACCCGTCTCCAGTCTCCGAATTTGCCAACATGGGAGTGTATGGATCAGCATCGACAAAATCGTTGCTAACTTCACCGTGTCTGCCTAGTAGACTCTCAGTGTTTACATCCAGAGTCAACTTCTTCGTCTTGCCATGAGGGCTCAAATCGAGCGCCGTCATGTTGATCCAAATCGAGACAGGCTCGGTGACGCTCTCGTAGAAATACCGCTTGTCCTTGGTGTCGGCCACGACGCGCCAAAGAGTCGCGGAGCTGGAGACGTCGCTAGCCTGTCGCAGCGTGACGCTGATGCCCCTGAGGAGGCTCTGCACAACTGCTACCGCCTCGAGCATCGTTCTAGCGACTGGTGCGCGGCGCAAGTTGTCTGCCATGCGTGCAAATCGGTCAGAGGGAGCTGATGTGCCGGGTAGAGTCAGATTTGCCAGATTGCCTAGGTACTCTTGTACGGCGAGCTGCTGTTCATAGGGTGGCTCATTGGTGAGGACCCGATAATCAGGAGACTGGTACAGGTTAAGCTTGCCGTCGATGTACTCCATGATCAAGTTATCACCTGACGCATCCCCCAGAACCAGATGGCTCACGGTGGCCATCCCGGGAATTGCACCTCGAGTTCGGACTTGGAAGCGCTCGCGCCCGTCGGGTGTGTACAGGCCAGACCTGACAGCGGCAACAGAGGGATAGTTGTCGAGGAAGTACTGGACCCAGAAGCTGAACGTTAGACCTGGCCTGGAGACGTTGCGGTTCCCAAAGTCCGTTCCATTAAGGTAGAGGAGAGCTCCATGTAAACCCTCGGTGTTCATGCCATCGAAGGTAAGTATGTCGTACATGGTCGTGATGACCGATCCATACTTGCTGGTCCACATGAGCGAGTTTTCTCCCGCGCTCCCGTTTCTTTTCAATCCTGCCGGGAAGGCATAGATGGAGGAGCCGGGGGGCATGGTCCAGTCAAGCGTTCGACCGATGACGACTCTGGAGCCATCTTCCTTTCCACTCGTGTAGCTGACTCGAGTACAAGCATTGCAGATGGCAGGGAGCAGGCTTAGAAGACCGAGAGCCTGTGAAAGCAGTTTGAGCATCATGGTGCAGGTAAAGAGATTGAGAATCGTATATTGGTCTATACTCACCTTTCCTAATCTGAAGGTCTCACCTACTTATAGAGCTGGCGGAGATGGAGTCAAGAGCGTTTTTCGGTCCCACCCACATCGGACACTTCTTGACTGTTGAGCTGGGCTAGCAATCGCATCACGAAAAACATCCCGAAGAGTCTCGAGCCAACACTAAAGCTCCGTAGAAACTTATGCTAGTGGTAGCTCCACGCCGAACACTTGGCCCTTGCGACCAGGATGCTCAGGTCTAGAAACGGAAATGGATTGTAGAGAGGTCAAGATTCGCCGCGGAGTACTGTAGTTAGTGTTCACGTTTCCCCGCGAGTAAAAGGTCACGATGAGTTAGGCAACAAGGACATCGCCGGCCGATAAAGTATCTTCCTCAATCATTCCTACGGTACGTACCTGACCGCCAAACCGGCCCTCTCCGTGTCTTATCCTGGCCCGCTGTCGACTCACAGATAGAGCCGTCGTCCCCTTCGTATTAAACTAACATCATCCATTACTCGTCGAAGACTGTTTGATCTGTCCCCAGCCTTGCTACTCTGCGTCTCCCAACAGCTTCACCGAGGGCTCTGATGCGCAGTCTTACCGGTAGCTGACTGATAAGACGACCGTCGATCTATCCAAGGCCACAGTTTACATGGCGACGCATCCGATCCCGGGTCAGAGTGATCCTACTTCGCTTGATGGCAATTTTGTCATGTTGCCAGACCAGAGTGACACACCAGAAGTCTTCCGACTACCCTTCTGCAACAACTTGAACCTCCATGAAATCTCCGTCGACGAGTTGCAGCATCACTATGCTTCCGGTGCTCTTTCAGCCTCTGTCTATGTCAAGTTCTGCCTAGACAGGATTCAAAAGGTACACGACCGACCATGTCTGCTGTTGTGTGTCGTGAGGCTGCTAACAATGCCGAAGATCAACCCGTACCTCGAATGCGTGATCGAGACGAATCCCGATGCCCTGGAGGATGCCAATGCGTTGGATGAAGAAAGGAAGCTGCGGGGTGTGCGAGGCCCGCTCCATGGCATTCCCGTGCTTATCAAGGACGTAAGTGGTACTTCTACACCCACTCGAGTCAAGCTGACTGACTACCTCCTTCGCTACAAGAATATCGCCACGTCGGGCAAAATGCAAACGACGGCCGGCTCGTGGGCGCTCCTGGGCTGCATTGTGCCCAAGGATGCCCACATCGTTCATCTGCTACGTGAGAGCGGGGCCGTCATCATAGGCAAAACGAACTTGGACGAATGGGCCGGCATGAGAGGTAGCATCTATGCATTAGGGTATTCGGCGCGCGGAGGGCAAACTCGGAACCCTTACAGGTTGAACCGCTCTGCAAGTCAGTACATATACATACGTCGGCCGGCAAGTGTGTGCTGACAAGGTGCGGCAGATGGCAGCAGCTCAGGCAGCGCGGTAAGTGTGTCGGCCAACATTGTTCCCCTCGCTTTTGGCACCGAGACCGACTGTAGTGTGATCTCGCCTGGCATGGTGTGCGGCGTGGCAGCGATCAAGCCGACCGTCGGCCTCACCTCCCGCGGAGGCGTCATCCCCATCTCCGAGACCCAAGACTCCGTCGGCCACTACGGCCGCTGCGTGGCCGACGTGGCTCGAGCCCTGGACGTCGTCGCCGGTCCAGATCCGGATGATAAGTTCAGCACCCAGCCCGGGAGACGTCAGCCAAAGAGTTACTACGCCTGCCTGACTGATCGGCATGCACTCAAGGGAGCACGATTTGGACTGCCCATGAGGTGTTTCTGGGACGTCGCGCCGTTCCCGCAAAGACTCGTTGCAGAGAAGGTGCTGGGCCTCCTGAAGCAGGCCGGTGCCGAAATCGTCCCCGTCGATATGCCGTGCGCGGAGGAGAGGATGGGCAAAGACGGCATATGGGACTGGTAAGTCATACTATGTATACCCTGCGCTTACAAAATCCACCCGACCCTGACGTGGCCTGCTCCTCAGGGAACGATACGGCGAAGACAAGCCCGAAATATCCGAAATCACCGTCAGCAAGGTTCAGACCTACTACCTGATGAATGCCTACCTCGGCAAGCTGAAGAACACGCCCATCAAGACCCTCGAAGATGTCGTCCGCTTCAACGACGAAAACCGCGGCAGCGAGGGCGGCCAAGCCGGCGACCTCCCCATGTTTCCTGACGGGCAACGACTCTTCCGCAAATGCGTCGACACCAAAGGTATCAAAGACGAGACGTACCATGCCGCGTTGAGGCATATCCAATCGCAATGTCGGCAGAACGGGATCGACGCCGCGTTGAAGGGGTACCGAGAAGACAATACCAAGCCCTTCGTCGGGTTCAACCAAGCCATGGGCTATGTGACGAAGATCAAGGTAAAATCCCGTCCCCTCCTCTCCCCGAGTGAGGTCGCACGTATACTGACATCGTCAACAGACTCGTTTCGCCGCACAGCCTGAAATTTACAAAAGGTTCCTAGAACTTCTGCAAACCTACCAGCGAGAATCTACACCAAGAAGCGAGGTTTACGACGAGGTCACGCGGTTATTCGCTTCCGCCCCGGACTTGTCAGCGGAGTTCGCGCAATTTTTACCTGAGCCGCCGTCTCAGGTGTATGTGGCTGAAGGGGAGGAGAAACCGCTCGATGCGCTCCTCTTCTGCGACGTCAAGGCCGGGGGTATCCAAATCGCCGCTCAGGCCGGTTATCCCGTGATGAGCATCCCTATCGGCTTGGATCCAGATGGCATGCCCGTTCCTCTGACGCTCCAACATACAGCGTGGCAAGAGGACCAGCTCATCAAGTGGGCGAGCGCGATTGAAGATCTGCTAGCCGATTATAACGAGGGGCACGAAATCCCGCCAACTGAGCGGTGGAAACGATTGGGCCGTGTCCCGCCGACGTATATGAATCATCTGAGCAAGAATATCCCGACGGACATGGATTACAAGTGGCCAGGAAGACATCGCGACCACGCTGGTGCGCCAAGCTGGGTGCGCGAGTAGGGAGACTTAGTGGTCGGTGACTCGGAGATCCAATCAACTCACTTTTCCTGCGCGTCTCCTTCGCTCTCCCACGGCGCGTGTACGCCTGTGGATCAATGCTCAGCTTCCACAACCGATCCTCTCCCTCGACGTTATAGCATCCGGTCGACACCACCATACATCGTGCTGGTAGGAGCGTAATCCGGCCGGCAGCGAGGTATTTCCCGCCTTTTCCTTCCCCCACCTTGGCCGCCGCGGCCCATGGCGTCGTCCTGAACCCACCTTGTTCCGTAGATTTCACGTTCGGCTCGATCTCCAGATCGGCCTTCTAGGCCGCGACCTGGTCGGCGGTTGACTTCGGTGAGGTGTACAGAGCTGTAGCGATGGGAAGATGACGACACACAAAACGACCGGCGAGTTAAAGGCCTGTGTATTGTTGGCGATCAGCACGGGGAGGGACCAAAGTAGTGAGAGTGAAGTGAGCGGGATGAATGACTCCGGACCGGCGTTCCAAGCCGTCGGCGGCCCTGCCTGAGGACATGCCATGATGCCTGAAGTGCGGTGTTAGTGTCTCATGGAATGCTTTTCGAAGATGGTCGAACGATTATTTCTCCATCTGTTTGCGTAGCCGCATTGTTCACCACCAGGTTGAAATTCCCGGCACTCCGGTCCAGAAACACGGCAGCAGCGGCCTTGACACTGCCCAAGGATTCCATGTCCTGCATGGCAGACTCGAGACTTCCATGTAACTAAGTCTGAGGCTGAAGCGTTATTGAATTCCGCTCCCTCCACCCTCCCCTTGTTGCTCCGCCATCTAAGACCAGTCGCGGAGGTGGAGGTGGAGGAAGCCGAGTCACCACTCGTGCCACTACATCAGGACAAACAGGTCACCAAGGCCACCTTGATGATGATATCTCGGTCCCGCATAACGCAGGATAGATACACGGCCGGATTTTTAAGCAAGTGTTCTCCCTAAGCAGGCGTTCTTTCCCAAGCGAGTGTTCTTTTCTCTTGTCCTGGCGAGGGCAGCAGCGTCGGCAGCCACGTGGATAGATACGTACGAGTCCTCGTCGAACAGATAAATCCCGAGATCCTTGCGAGTAAGTAGGCAGACGAACCTCCGCCGGTTTGGATCATTCATTCCGTTCCATTCCCCTGGAGTCGGAAACAGTCGCCGTCGCGGATGCTGGGGGCGATCGTCGCGGCGAGTAATCAACTGGCATCGTCACATCCTCATGTGCTAGAACAGGTAAGGTGTTGCCATGTACAGTTGTAATACCGGGTAAAGCAGCAATTAAGTTCGGCTTCTTGTTGGTCGTTGTTCGTTGGTCAGAAGGGTCCAGCAGAACCTGGTCCTGTGTGCGCGAAAATGCCACTCACCTCGAGCGACAGACTTTAAATGTATGGCGCGAGACGAGACCAGTCGAGTCAAGCCAAGCCGATTAATTGAGCGGGGATAGAAATAGAAGGCCCATGCAAAGCATCCGTCCAGTCCAACTACTTTACTGTGCTGTATCATACACTACTGTAGCAACCCACGCAGCCAGACGAAGAAAGGAAAGGAAAAGAGCGAAGGAATCAAAGGACGAAGACGAGGACGAGGACAGGGAGAGGAGGACGACGGACCAAGACAGATGGTGCTCCTCCTCAATGAATGAATCATATAGACTCTATGGTCATACACGGAGGCGGATGCGGATGTGGAAATCTAGATCATCCCATCCTATCCCATACAGCAGTACGAGTAGAAGATGACGATTTCCAACGAAGTCGAACGGGAATCTCACGGCAGCCTTGTATGAGCACACGTATAGGATATACAGCAGGATGCACAAGGATCTAATCTGGTAGTTAGTCTCACGGAAGATGAACGGGCAGATGGCAGTCGGCATAGGCCCCCCCTATTACCCCGCCCGCCGTGGGTGGTGGGCGAATTAATTACTCCGTATTTACTGTGTACAGTAGAGGGCACGACGAATGAAGCAAGTGGAGGCGGGGAGATATTGCGCCGATTTACACCGTATCCATCCCATGATACAGAGTTGCTTGATAGTGGACATCCTGCTTGACACTTTATGCAAAACACTCTGCCCAATTACTCAGTGGGTTGGAGAGGGGCCTTGTTCAGCATTAGACTACGTATCGACTCCTCCATAGGATACGGGCTACTCATTCCAGATCATGGCATAGGATAAGATACGCGTTGTTCGTCCGAGCGCGGCGGTCGAAAGATTAATCCTTGGAATTTGTGTCGATTTCGCATCCTGATTCTGAGCCAGGTGCGAGCTGGTGTGCTTGGCATAGTAATCATTATATGAAGACGCTCGATGCCGTCGTTGTGAAGGTGCATAGATCTCGAGCGAAGATTTAGTTAGATACGCCGACACGTCCTCGCCAGCCAGCCAGCATATCGTCTCCTCGCTTCACGTCTCGCCATTCTCGTCCCCGTCTCATCTCGTCTCGTCCCACTATGTCGAAGCTGATCGTCATCCTCGGCGCCACGGGCACGCAAGGCGGCTCCGTGGTCAACACCTTCGTCGACCTCCCCGGCTGGAAGATCCGGGCACTGACCCGAAACGCCAACAGCGCGGCCGCGCAAAAACTCAAAGATAAAGGTGTGCACGAGGTGGTGAGCGCAACCCTCGACGACGTGACGTCCCTCGCCGAAGCCTTCAAGGGCGCACACACCGTCTTCAGCGTCACCGACTTCTGGGGCCTGTACTACGATCCTGCGAACAACGAGAGGGCCGCGGCGACGGGCCAACCGAAGAACGTATGGGCGGCCCAAGTTGAGGAGCAGCAGGGCAAGAACGTGTTCGACGCGGCGGCCAAGACGGAAGGCCTCCAGAGATTGATCTTCTCGGGCCTGTCGAATGCTACGAAATGGTCCCGGGGGAAGTATCCCCACGTGTATCACTTCGACGCCAAGGCTCATGCCGCCGAGTACGGCCAGGCCAAGTATCCGGCCTTGTGGGCCAAGACGAGCGTCCTCCAGGTTGGGTTCTATCTGTCAAACTTGTTGATCTATCCGTTCATGAAACCGAAAAAGGTGCGAGGCATCCTCTGTCGCTTGCAAGCTTTGTTCTCGGCGAAGTTGGCGCTGACATGAAGAATTCTTCTCCTGCAGGATGAGAACGGCGTGTACGTCTTCTCGTTCAACATTCCGGCTACTGTGAAGCTGCCGTTGATCGCCACGGAGGAGGACACCGGTCCCTTCACCAAGGCTCTCCTCGAGGTGGCGCCGGGAAAGAACCTGATCGCGTACCGGGCTTGGATGACCATGGACGAATATCTGGAGATCATCTGTCGCGTCAAAGGCGTCAGGGCAGTGAACAAACAGCTGCCGCCTGGCGCATCTATGGAATCGCTCCCTGAAGAACTGGTCGAGGAGTTGACCGAAAATGCGAAATACTTCGAAGACTTTGGGTATGAAGGCAGGGACGATCCGACGCTTGTGCACCCCAAGGACGTAAGTCTGCAGTCCGCCCCGATTGATTATATCAAGACCGATACTGACCACGTTCAACGATAGCTTGGTGTGGACGTGCAGCTCCCGTCTGTCGAAGACTGGGTGGAGAAGCAGGATTGGAGTGCCGTCTTCACCTAGAAATTGGGCGACATCGGATGGGACACGCTCGGTCATCGCGACCGCCTCATGGACAGAAGCTCGTCATGTGTTGTACGTCCCGCGTGCTGATGGTCAGTGGACGGTTGTGCCCTCCGAGGTCTCGAAGAGTTTCAAGTATTCGTCTAGCACATGTTAGCCGGTACGAGTCACTGGTTGTAGGGTCGAGCCAGCGATGACCAGCTACTCACCACAAACTCTCCATTGATGTGCCATACACTTCAGAGCATTCGCAATGGTGTCAAAGGCGTACTGCATCTGTGGGCTCGGGTCTTCGCGCACGAACCATGCGCACTCCCCGAGGGCCTGATACATGCAATGAGCGAGCATGGGCGCATGGCTTCTCACGCCCATCTCCCAGTCCTGTTTGAATCGTTGTGCCATTTGCGCTACCGTGAGCGCCACCCTTGACAAGCCGTCCACTGAGAGCATCTGCATGTCTGACCCTCGACCGAGCTTGTGGCCGCTGTATCGTTCGTTGCAGGCGTAGATATTGTACAGTATGAACCGAGCACTGCACACGAATGCTCTGGGTAGGTCACATCCCCCGGCCTCGTCGTACGTCGCATCGCAGGTAAAGGACATCTCCAGGGACTGGAGAGCTCGATGAAGTTGGAATGCTTCTGCAAATATGTCGGGAAACTCCAGGATATGGTCGCCTTTATGCCGAAGAACCCGTCCGAGCATGTGTGACGATCGGCAGACGGTAGCGAAGTGAATGCCAGGAGTCGTGAATGACGGATTAGCCGTGAATAGTGGATCGTTCGACCCAACCATGCCTTGAGACCAGTCGTTGTCGTTGCAAGGTAGAAGTTCACCTTGGCGAGGTTCACATGTGGCCGGAGGCACACCAGTCATGCCGCAGTGCACGTAGCTACAACCCATCAGTACATCTACACCCCCATCAGCGTCCAGCCAGCTCACCGATCGAGAATGACGACCGCCCACCACGTTCGACGCTCCTCCTCGCACAGCGTCCATGTGTCGGGTGCTTTGAACATTTGGCTAGCATGGTCCTTGTCGTGGAGGCCTAGCAGATGTCCGATCCGCACTGCACGGCTGACACTGAGATAAGCGGATGGGTGAATAGCATGACCGAGCTCGTAAATGGCGGTCAGGACAATAGTCTGGACAAGAAGAAGGCTGAGGGACCCGGCGTTCTCGGTCGCAGAAATATACTGCCTGGTCATTTGGTGGAGCGGCGTCTCCGGTAAGTCGTGAGGACGCAGCGGCTCTGTCAACAGCTTCATACCAAGCAGAAGCAGCGCAACAGCAGGGTTCAACTCGGTCGGCGAACCAGCCAGACTCTGTGCTAATAGCTTCCTACTGAGCATGGGAAACCACCTGTGCGCACCTGCGAAGTACTGCTCACAGATGGCGTTGATGTCAAAGCCAATGGCGTCGAGGATTTCGCATGGAGTCCCCCCGGCTATGTTGTGTATTCCAGAT
Source organism: Phialophora verrucosa (assembly GCA_002099365.1). Classification (NCBI taxonomy): domain Eukaryota; kingdom Fungi; phylum Ascomycota; class Eurotiomycetes; order Chaetothyriales; family Herpotrichiellaceae; genus Phialophora; species Phialophora verrucosa. The sequence continues at coordinate 1,136,999 of MSED01000014.1, read as the reverse complement.
CGCGCTAAGGATGTGAAGAGGTCCGCGTCGAGGATGATTGCCTTCGGAAAGGAGACTGACCCTGCTGCAGCGAGCGGCCGCCATCCCCCACTGGGCGGCCGATTGCTCGTATTCCCAGGGAGAAGAGATGCTTGCCAACCAGGCGTAGGAGTCAGAACTGCAACCAAGCCAGCCGTGCTGCCGGACTGCGCAATCTCCAGTTGGTGTTCAAGTTGCTGAATCCTGTGAAGCAAGAAATCCGTTTCATCCGCGGTGTCACGTTGTTGCTTGAACGGATAGCCACAAAGCTTGCCCAAGCGAAGACACTGTTCACTCGGCGTCAGCAATACTGAACCTACCGTAGCGAAGATCCAAGATATCTTCTCGTCACGTAACCTAGGGCTGGAACGGTGCTTACCAACGCGCACGAAGGAAGCTCCCGATTGCATTTTCGTTTGAGCCTCCTTAGCTAAATGAGCGAACAAGAACATTTCGAATGATTGAGGAGAGAGTACCTGCAGGGACGGCATGCTTGCGAAGCTTTTCCCAAGCTTGCACTCGAGGTTGTGGCTTCCATTGTTGACGGCAGAATCCGATTACTCCGCTGTGTGCGCTCGACGGGCGTCATTCAGATCGAGGTGCCACGACGAGGCCGTATATGACTGAGAAATTTAAGCAGCGGACATTTGCGCGATGTAGTCATTGCGACCCTCGTCTAAGTAACGTTCCATCGGCTCTTGGCCTCTCGTCTCACCTCGTCGACTGAACTGTGTACCCCATGTCATGACAGTGGCTTCTGGAGCGCCTTCACACACGAGGACTGTGATAGCTATCTGGAGTCAAGACACGCTTAGGTACTTGGCACAAGTCCCACTGTCAGCCTTGAGCTAGACTTTGGGGAGTGAACTGCTTTCCCGTCGGGTGGAATAGGTAAGCAATGCGCATCAGAAAGGTCACCGCCCAATATCAATGACATAGTCGGTCCCCGCGCACGTTCCGGATCAGGGAGGACTCGTCTCATTGGTCCACCTGAGCTTGATCCTTTCGGCGTCGACCATCTTCAACGTTACTTCGACTTTGGCTTCGTTTACGATTCGCAGGACTCTCGCCTTGGCGGCTTGCTCACTTTCCCCGGGTTCGTGGACCAATGCCACCCTCGAGCCGTTGGCAAACAACGTAAAGATGATGCGAACAAATTCCACCTGGGAGAACTTCCTGCCCGGACCTGAAAAGACATCAGAGCAAACCTCAGCGTGAGCAACAGTAGAAAGACCGTCGGTTAAAGAACGCTTCACACGAGATGCCATGACATAGGGTGTGTAGCTCGCACGTGCTTTGGGGATGAAGTCAACTTACAGATTCTAGGCCCTGCGTTCCAGGGTATAAAGGAACCCGGAGCTGGCTGAAATAGAGATGGCTCGCCTGCCTTCTTTTCTCCAGGCACAATCCATCTGTCCGGCCGGAAACTCAGCGCATCACGCCCCCAGTAGTCGGGATGGCTGTGTAACGCTGCAAAGTTCAAGGTCACAGAAGTCCTCGGAGGTATGATACATTCCTTGTCCAGGATCTTAAGCCTCTGAGTGGCATCTCCTGTGTAACGAGGCATCATGACGACGGGTCCGTACAGTCGGACAGTCTCATACTACAAGGCATTAGCGGGTCCTCAACAGTATGACTCATTCTTACCATCAACGCTAAACATCTTTCGAGCAAGGGGAAGGTCTCTTCATAGTACCACAGGCCTGAGGGATCAGCCTTTCGTACTTCGTCGACCTCTTGGGCAATCCATTTCTGCCACTCCGGGAAGACGGCAAGCAGGGTGATTGCAAAGTGGAGCGTAGCCGCAGTCGTGTCATGGCCGGCCAGGTTGTAGATGAACAGATTGCCCAAGACCTCGTCGTCGGACAGGCCCGCTGCTGACATGTCGGGAGATTCCTTCGACGTTCCGGCGGCCTCTCGTGATTGTTCGGATGCTCTGACTAGTGCACTCATCAAGTTGTGCCTGGTGAGGTCGCCCTGTTCGAACGCCGCCTTCTCCTTCTCCAGCATCTCCATCATGTACCCTTTGAACTCTTCGTAGGCCAGAGCGATTCTGCGCATACCGCCGAAGAACAGATACTGCGGGATCCCCGCCTTCTTCAATAGACTCAATAGAACAAGCTGTATGATGTTTGCCAACAGAGTCTGTAGACTCTGTCGATATCCCAGCCGGAGCTGGGATTGGCCATCCGCGACCGGTGATCTGGAGTCGACGAAGCTACTGTGCAATCCAAACCCGGCGCCACAAAGTACATTCAGTGCAACAGCATGAACATCGCCTTGAGTTGTTGTAACATACTCGGCCTTGGACCAGACTTCCAGCATCTGGTCTGCCTGTTCTGCTGTTTCTCGCCACACCAACGCGCTGTTCTGTTCGTTGAAGGGCGGGACGGTGATTTTCCGGTGGCGGTCCCACACCTTGCCGTTGACTGTGTCGAGGTTTGGTCCATAGAAGTCGAGCATGCCATAGACGTCTGGGTCTTTGATGAAGTCATTTCTCCGTCGCAGGATATCTTCGGTGGCAGTGGGTTCAGCCATATAAATCTCGTTGGTGCCGGGGCAGACAATGGTGAAGGCCTGACCATATTTGGCATGGACGGAGAATCTGTGGTAAAAAGTCCACCCGACTTCTGCTCGCTCAGCCCATTCACCCAGGCCAAATGGAAGACAAGAGATGATGGGTTTGAGGCTGTCTTTGGTGAGCAGCCATAGTGGATTGCGCGGATCGATGGGACAGATCACGATCGGCAACCCAATCTTCTTTGCTTCGATGTAGTTGTTCGTGAACCGAAACAACGACCATATTAGGTAAGGCAGCGCCAAAGACAAACCCGCATAAAGCAAGAACATGCTGGCTGTTGAAAGCAGGAACCAAAGGAAACGCTCACGGCGATGTTGCGGTCAGTGAGAAAGGAGGTTTCGACGCAATGTCAGATTCGTAGGGGGGTGAGATTCCGGCGGGGAGCATTGCGGCGCATGTGATTGGCTGACAGGAGCATTTCACGTGGCTGTGATTGGCTATGTGACGCATGTGAAACTCGCTTCCCATCCACCCTCAACACGTGAGGGCGCCGTCGCCGCCTCGTTCACGCTGATGGTGCTGATGCTCGATATGCCCGCCGGGATTCGAGTCGCTGCCATGCCCTTGGTCGTTCGGGTGCATGCTGGCAGAACTGCCCAGGGTAAAGAGATCAATTAGAGGCTCGAAAATCTGGGATACTTGCTGAGTATCGGGCCGTGTTGTTCAAATATCCGGTACACTGACCCCAGCAAGTTCTTCTAGTTGTTTGATCAGGTTTTTCTGTACAGCGTCTTCATTTGCCTCCCGTTTCGGCGACCTTGGCTGGCAATGGTACCAGTACTTCCCCGATGCGTTTTTCGCCTTGCCCGACCCTTCTGCGAGCATGACATACGTATCTACCGCAGCGTGAATGTCCCCAGTCGCTCCAGCACCCCCCATCTTAGTCGCGACCCAGCCCGGATCCAGCGAGTTGCTCTGTACGTTGGGCCACTTCTTGGCAAAAAAGCACGCAAGGAGTATATCGTGGAGCTTGGTGTCGGAGTACGCTTGGAAGTCCCTGTAACCCCGCTCGCCGCGCTCTTGCCAGGTGATGTCCTTGCACGATGCGTCTCCTCCACTGTGAAGGCCAGACGATACAAACACGAGTCGCTTCGGCTTGGGATTGATCAAGCAGGTGAGGATATACGGGCTCAGGGTATTGACTGCGAATATGCTGGGCCAACCCTCCTTCGTCTTCCGATAGGGCCCGGTATAAAGCCCTGCGTTGTGGATGACAGCATCGAAGGCACCCAAGCGATTGATATCTTCAGCCAGCTTCTTCGTCTGCGAAATATCGGAGAGGTCGGCGACGACGCAAGTCTCGGCGTCGGGGCATGCTGATCGCGCGTCTTGAGCCCGTTGGTCGTTTCGCGCGTGCAGGACCACGGAATGGCCCTTTTTGATGAGCGCACGTGCAGTCAAAGAGCCCAGCCCGTCCGAGGAGCCCGTGATGAGGATGCGAGCCATAGTGGACGACGAACCAGACCACAACGACCGACAGTGCGAGGTGCAGTCGCGGGGAGCGTCAATGGGCGAATGCTTCGGCTTGCGTCATTGGTATCCCGCTGCTTTTTGGATCGCTGCTGGAAAGCGGCTAGGCGGCTTTTAGCCTCATCGACGCGCCGACGCGGTCGCGTTAAGTGCTACGGGGCAGATTTCCTCTCAGGTCAAGTCGGCAGGAGTATCATCCTTCACGCAGTGGACGAGGCAGCTCGATTCTTGTTAGCCGGACAATCACTCCTGAAAATTAAATTGCAAGGCTGTGTCTCTCCTTGTTTTGCATATCGTCTCGTTGATTCATACCCTAAGCATGCTCCATGTCCTCCCAGACTCCTCCCAGACTATCACGTCGCACTGTTTTCGATGCCAGCATCACCCCGGCCCTGAAGAGGGGCCCCTCAAGCGTTGTGGCCGCTGTCGTGCTCGACACTACTGCTCGACTGTCTGCCAGCGCAGTGACTGGCCCAGACACAAACAGGAATGCCGTGTTCTAGCTGATGGCGGCGAGGTCCCGGCGAGAAATCGTATGACCATGCGCCTGACCGGCCTGCCCCCCCGTCGGGGCGAGCCAGCACGATCCCCCGACCCAACGTGATATACTATCTCAAGACTTCAAAGCCCCACATGTTAGATGTTTCCATCTCGGGGCCTTACTACCCATTAGACCAGGTCCTCGATCAACTCCGCGCAAAGATGGAGATTGAAGAGAGTACCGGCGGAGATATGCTCGACGACCTCGTCTCCAACGGGGCGTTTCCAAACGTGGAACAATTCAACGCGCCGTTGCCGGATGGCAACATCATGAAGTTGCAGTTGTTGAGGGAACGCAACCGGGACGTCGCTCGGGCGTTGCCTTGCAAAGTCTGGAGTATCACTATTGCGAGCCCGAATATGAGTGTCGGTGATTCTGGCCCGGGGAGCCAATACCCGCCTGTTGAAGGCATGGAAATGCGCGGGACTTTCTTGACGCCGCAAGCGGCGAACATTGAAGCTGAGAGAGTGCTAGGAGAACTGAAGACCGAGGCTGGGAGAACTGCTGTTATGCAAAAGTCGTACCGTGACGGCTTGGTGGAGGGGATCGTCATGTCTGGGCTTGGTGGGACTGCCAGGCCGAAGATCGTCCAAGTCCGATGTGATGATGGCCAAATCCAGCAGGTGGACAGGTCCGGCAATCCTATACAGGCTTGAGGGAGTCGACTAGGCGTTGACGCGTTTGTGGGTTGGGGAGTGGCTCTGATTTCTTATCATTTTCATTCCTCCCAAACCGTCCACGAGGGAGTTCCGAAAGTAGCTATTTACCGTACATGTTCCCCCCTTTATAGCAGGGGATCGACGTCGGAGCACAAGCCCACCAGCGTCAAAGCCTAGCCCCCAGACTCGGCGCCAGTTTAGGCCTAGTCGGTATCGCGGAGAAGTCGCCAAGGAAGAATTTATCTGGTTCTTGACGATCAAACTAGATACTGATGGCTCACCTCGCACATTCGATTTTTCAGACGAAATGACAGATCTCACAATTTCTGACCCCTCTCTGTCAGAGGAAGAGACTGTAACAATGGGCAGCCCGGCTGACGATGATGGCTCGGCTCTCCCGGGCTACTTGCGAAAGATTTTGGACCAACTGCCAGACGACCATAGTGCTGCTCTCAGCAGCCCTAATGGCCCTTCAGTGGCAGAGATTCGGAAGCTCACAGATCGGCGGAGGAGATTCACGTACCTGCTGCTGGCTCGCCACCGCTTGACTGAACGATTGGCGAAATGTCCTGGTCCTTGTCCCGAGATTATCCTTACACGAGCAGAAGTCTACGAGGCCTTGGGCTACAGTGAGCTGGCTTTGGCGGATGCGTATGTCTCGTATACATTATGCTTGGTTGCGCTTGACGGGCCCGATATCTCGGATCTAGTGCCTGTCGATTCGGAAGGCGAACCCTGGCCGACAACCGGGGACGAGCAGGACGAGCGAGAGGTGACTGCTGTGGCGTTGAAGCACGAGTACTGGTCTCTCGTTCTGTTGTGCCGTTCCGCCATCATCTTAGGTGTTCAAGTCCAGGCGAAGCTATGGATCGACGAGATCATGACCGTGAAGAGGGCAATTCGTGCCTTGGAAGGTGATGAGACGATGGATAAGGCCAAAGACATTGAGGAGGTTACGGAAGACTTCTGCAAATACTCGACCGTGTACGACGATGAGGCGAAGTTCAGAAAATGCGTGGGCATATTGCGACAAGAGGACCACAAGCCGACGGTGTTCGGCTGGTGTCAGCGGCAAGTGTACCCCTGGAATGAACATGAGCCCGAGAGGATGTCCAAGGAGGCATTGAAAGAGATCAACGACAGACTCCATGAGGCCGCGCCAGACCTCGAGGCGGAAATCTCCACACTTCCGACGCTCACGCCGTCCCTCGACCTGGGCGTACCCAGACTATCCATCGGCGAGAAAGAACCCAGCGTTTCCACACGTGCCAATTGCTCTTCGCAATTGGGACTGTTTGCAAAAAGGCACCTCGCGCCTGGGGCCACAATTCTGAAAGAGCGGTCAGTCTTGACAGGCATACGACCGCACGGTGAAGCTCTTTGTGACGCTTGCGCCGCAGATCTGGAAGGGATCGGTCAAGCGGATCGCAGGTATTGTATCGGATGCAATGTCCCGTTCTGCTCCGAGGACTGCCAGTCAGCTGCAACAGAGCGCTATCACCGTCCGAACGAGGACGACTACGAGACAGACGAAGGCTATCCCCCAGCTGAAGCACCCTTCTGCCCAGGAACAAGTGGCAACGAAGACATCCATAACCTCGGCCGAGCCGAGAGCTCGACGACTCCAGAATGGGACTTATACTTCCTCCTGCTTTCCCGCACAATGCAGATGTCGGAGACGCAGAAGCTTCACCCGCTCGACCTCTTCGAAATCAAATATCTCTGGGGCGATTTCTCTCCCACTCCACATGTCACTGAACTGCCCATCAAGAGTGGTCCCAAGACTCTGCCCTACAGCGTGCGGCACCATATCGAGTTGCCCCTGCAGTGGTTCGAGATTCTCATGCATTCGCGGGACCGATGCCGACCATACAGTGCCACCTGGCTCAAGAAGTACGACTGGTGGATCGTTCAGACCCTGTTCGCCAAATTCCGAGGCGTGGCCGATGCACAACAGTCGACATGGAGCGGCAAGCCCGAGGTAGCTGCTGTCCATCCCCTCTGGTGTCTGGCAAACCACAGCTGCAACCCGAATGTGACCTGGAAACCATCGGGCGTCAGAAACCTGACAGTCGTCAACGAACGAGTGTGGGAGCGGCCTGACAAGCCTAGCATAATGCCGTGGGAGGGGATCCGCGCCGGCGAGGAGATCTGGAACCACTACACCGACGTCCAGGAGAAAGACCACCGGGAACGGCAAGGTCGCCTGCAAGCTGTACTGGGCGGCGATTGCAGATGTGAGAGATGCACGTATGAAGCAAGACGGACCGCTGCCCCAAGACTGCGCGAACCGCCTCGACACCATGCAGAGATCGCATTCAAGACAATTGGAGAGTCTCGTCTTTCGGCTCACGGCCAGCAGGCCCCGTCACGCGCAGCATTCAAAACAGTGTGAGTACGCGGCCGAGCCGAGCAGAAGAGGCGGAGATTCGATGTGGTTTATCGTGTACGACGTTTTACTTTCTGCATCTCTTGTGTTCTCAAGGGGAAGGTTCGTCGCTGGCTGCGGCAGCATGCGCGGTCTGATCTCAACCGAAGCTGCCACTGGTCGTTGTTGCCAGTTATTGAGCCCGCCAACGTCTAACAGAAGATCACCATCTGTATCGTTCTTCGAAATGGCCTCGTCCGAAAAGCCATCTCATTCGTATATGCGTTCCCACGAAGACTGGGCCACAGGTCCAACAGCATTAATTTTGTCCGCTTATCCTTATCCATGCAATCCAGCAAAGACAATGAGCGACTTGCTGAGCGCACCCGTTAATCCACCTCGCCCTCAATTCCCAACCCTCATCTACCAGTCCCTCTCCCGCTCGATCCCGCACAGAGCGTCCTTCCGCCGTCTCGGTCGCTACAGCAAAGCATTTTTCTTCGACCACTGGCCAGACCTCCTCCTCATCCTTCTCATGAGTGCTATTGCAGGGGCGGTACGTGACCTCTGCTCCTTACTGAACCTGGCAATGGTCAAGACACTTACGATCACCCACAGGTCTTCCTCATCCCAACACGTCCACCTCTCCTCTTTCCGCTCCTGGACCCCACCGGCGCCGTCTACAACCCCTCCCTTGCCTATCCCTACCGACCTGCTATCCTCAACTCCCTTACTGCGGGCTTGCTGAGCTCCCTCATTCCGTTGGGCACGATACTCCTTTCGCAAATCATCATCCAGTCCTTTGCCGATTTCTGGGCCGCGACGCTGGGTCTCCTGTACGCCCTTGCCACCGGGACCTGTTTCCAGGTGATCCTGAAAAAGACCATCGGGGGACTTCGGCCACATTTCCTTTCGGTGTGTAAACCGCGGCCTATGCCCCTAGGGAGCGGCGTCGGTTTCAACGGGATCATGTACCGCGTGCAAGACGTGTGCAAGGGGAACGGCAAAGAAATCGAGTGGGGGGTACAGTCGTTTCCGTCAGGACACAGTGAGATTGCATTTGCAGGGTTCGGCTATTTAACCATATACCTCTTCACGCACCTCCACTCCGGCGACCATGACTGGCACGCAGGAAAATTGGGCTTCTGGAGGATGCTGCTGGTGCTGATGCCGATTTGGTGCGCGACCTACATTTCCTGCACGTTGTGGTTGAGCTACCATCATCATGCGCTCGATTGTCTGGCCGGGGCAGCGATTGGGATCTTAACGGCATTGTTGGGGTTTAGGACCGCGTACAGAAGCCTGACGGACGGGACGATGAACTGGAAGCCAAGAGTAGGGAGGCGACTGAAGAGGGTGGTTGAGAAGGAGAGGGAGGACCAGGCGACCTCAAACCAAGATGAGATCGAGCTAGAACATGGGTACGGCGTCGATGGCGCGGAGGAGACAAGAGATATTGAAAGGGCATGGAGGAGATCAGGTTGGAGTCCGCCACCCCCGAGCCCGAGCTTGAGCTTGAGCTTGAACCGGGGCGGTAGTGATAGCATCCAGCACTAGAAGAATGACAACAGCCACTGAACACTGCCTGGACACTTGGTACGATCAAGTGAATAGTGGTACGGAGTACCTAGATATGTCGTTCATTCCTCTGGGGGTCATCAATAACATCATTGCATTGGTATCAGGTGAACGATACCTGCCCTGCTCTATCAGGCCTATTTAAGCTCTGCCTTTATCGTCCCGTCCTCGTACGACGCAGGAGTAGCGATATCAAGAGAGAAGGCCTGGCCATTATCCAGCGGCGTGGTCGGCACAGAACTCTCGCCAGTGCCATAACCACCCGCTGGAATAGCCGCATTGGCCTGGCCGTTCCCGGTCTCGTTCTCATTCTTCACTTCGGGCTCCTGTTTCAGTTTACCCTTGCCCTTGCCCTTGGTCTTGGCCTTCTGCTGATTTTGATGAAGGGAGCCCTCTTCTAATATCTGACTTTCCCTATCCCTCTCCGCTTCTGCCTTTTCTTTCTCGCGTTCCTTCTTGGCCGCCTCCCTTTCTCTCCGGCGCCTTCTCCGCTCCTCCCTCTCGTCCTCGGCACTGCTGCTCATGCTCATGCTCAGGCTGGTGCTCGCGCTGGTCAAGGGACTCAAGAGCGGGGATCCCGTCGGGGTGCTGCCGTCCTTCCTGTCGCGGGTGGCTTTGCGCCTCGCACTCGCGGTGCTGGACACACTACTTCCACGGCGCATGCGTTCGGACAGCGGGCGCTCGGCCGTGCCGTCAACGTCGAGATGTGGGGTCGACGAGCGGGAGGACTGCCGGCTCCGGCTGTGCGTGTGGTGCTTTTCCGAGAGCGACGCGCGGTGCGCCGAGCCGTGCAAATGATGGCCATGCGGGTGTTTCTCCAGATCGTGGTGTTTGCGCTGGTGGTGTTGTCGCGAGGACTGCAGGCGCCAGGCGCCCGTCCACCATTTCCACCCGCCCGCCTCCTTGGCCTTGGATCGTCTTTGGGCGTTCAATTTGCGCCGGAGGCCCGCGCGTCGCTCGTTCTCCTTGTCCCAGTACTCGGTGCGGTATTCCTCCCAGTTTTCGCGGAATTCCGGCGAGAAGGACTTGGGCAGGAGGAGGAGCATGATGCCGTCGCCGCCCTTGGCCAGGTCTTCTTCCACGACGAGCCCCGTCTCGTGCTCGACGAGGTGCCAGTCGCTGCCGCCGGCCTCGCGCCACAGGCCGAAGGGCAGCAGGAAACTCAGGTGGCCGAGCATTTCGCGGACGAAGCGTTTCTTGGTGATGACCACGCGGAGGTTGAAGGTGCGGAGCCCGCGGTTCGTGGTGCCCAGCCATTTCCGCGGCCATCGGATGCCCCTTTCCCATTGCCCCGTGCCCCAGACGAGGAGGACGGTCACGACGCCGCCCATTAGGGCGAGTTTCTCGCCCGTCTCAATGACCCAGTACACGGAGCCGCCCAGGCCGGTTCCATCTTCCCTTGGGCGCAGGAAGAGCGCGTAGAAGAAAAGCCCGTTCCAGGCTGCGAGCAGTAGAATGAAGAAGGTATTCAGACGCCGCCGGGAGACCAGGTGGAGGTACTGTGCGCGGAGGGAGGATTCGAGGATCAGGAGGTTCAGGTAGATTTGGGGTGGGGACGACGGGAGCGTCGAGAGATGAGGGTCTAGTGAGGAGTGTTGCGTGTCCGACGACTGCTTTCCCAGCGACTGGAGAGGAGGGGGTATTGCGGAGGCGGAGATGTTGGTCGTGGGTGCGCCTTTGACAATCTGGTTCAGCCGGAGGTCGGGGGACGGGGACGGGGACGGGGAGCTCATAGTCGCGGCGGAGGGGGTGAGGCTCTTGGTGTCGTTGAAGAGGGGTTCTTCGGCGTAGATTACCGTAGGGCCATGGAGGAATGTGAGACCCGCGAAGTCCCGCTCGCTCATCTAGTACGAGTAATTGCGCGCGCAGCTGGTGGATGTGAATTGAGAGATGGGGGATGACGAGGCTGGATCGAGCCGAGGAGCTGCAAGCCAGTCGCGAGAGGTGAGTGGAAATCGGGCTGAAAATCGGGTCTAGGGTGATGCCGCCCTGTTCTCACCACCCGGCTTCCGCTAGTGTTTACAGTGTTCATCTCTCTACATTAGAGCGGTTCTCGATAGCCTAATTATGTACTCGGTCCTCGTACCATCCCCAGGCAGCTCCTGTCTCTTCAGTCCACACCATCCATTCCACTCCAATCGATGTATACCGACTTTACCATTCCCGCAGCTCCCCGCCAGGCCCTCTGAATGTGGGGAATCTCCATGATTTGGTACCGACCGCGGACTGCCTTACACGCTCCTCATCTACCTCGATGCCCAGTCCCGGCCCGTCCATCATGTCAATCATGCCGTCCTTGACCGTCCACACCTCGGCATTCTTGGTGTAGCCCTTCAAGTCGCCCTGTCCCACCGACAGGGTCTGGTTCGGATCTAGAATCATCTCCTGAATGAAAAAGTTGGCGCTCACGGCGTCGATTTGGAAGTTTGCGGCTAGGGCGATCGGTCCGAGCGGGCAGTGCGGCGCCAGAGCGACGTCGTAGGCCTCGGCCATGGTGGCGATACGACGAAGCTCTGAGATTCCCCCGGCGTGGCTGATGTCCGGCTGCAAGATGTCCACTTTGCCCAGCTCCAAGAACGGCTTGAAGGCCCAGCGGCTGTGCAGTCGTTCGCCCAGCGCGACGGGGATCGTGGTGTCCAGAGACTGAAATCCTTCCGGGTGGTCGGACAACAGCGGCTCTTCGATGAACAGGGGTTCGTGAGGCTCCAGCTTGCGCGCCAACAGCTTCACCATGGGTTTGTGGACGCGGCCATGGAAATCCAGTCCACAGTCGACGCCGGTCGCCTTGACCGCTTTCAATCGCTCCACCGCATCGTCCAAAGCCGCGGGAGAATCCACCCAGCCGAGATCTTCGGTGGCCGTCATTTTGACCGCCTGGAATCCTTGCTCCTTTCTAGCCAGGCTGAACGACAAAACGTCAGGGATGGTCTAACCTTGGGGGCTGGGTACACATGCGCATGTTTAGCGCAAGCAGCAGCATTCTCGCCTCGGACCCAGGTGTAGACCTTGATTTTCGACCGGACTTTCCCTCCCAGGAGCTCATAGATGGGCACATTCAATCTACGTGCTACACCATGATTAACATCTGACGTACTGCCTCCGCTCTGCTCGAGGATTGGCGTGCATTACCCACCCTTTAAATCCCACAACGCGATATCAATGCCCGCCAGAGCGCTCATAATGACCGGTCCACCTCGATAGAAACTTCCCCGGTATGCATGTTGCCATATATTTTCAATCTCACTGCGTGTGTAACGTCAGCCCTAATAGGTTCAACGGTAAAGGGGACACACGCACTTGGCTTCCATCCCCACGAATCGTTCCCTGAATCCATCCAAACAGCCCTCTACGGCTTCTGAATTACCCTCTAAGGACGCTTCACCCCAGCCTGTCTTCCCATCCGAATCGGTGATCTTGACGAATATCCAGCGTGGAGGGACGCGAAAGTATTCAATCTCCTTGATCGGTGCCATCCTTATTCCCAGAGACGAGTTTGATGGGTTTCAACCCTAGTATTGAGGTCCTCTTGGTACTATTTGAATCTCTCGGCCGGGCATTTAGCGGAATCCCCGCACGACCGGCACAAGAGGCGAAGCAAACCGGGGGAGGGGCGGCTAGTACTGTGTACCCAAACTTCCCTGCGCGGGAAAGGCGACGTCGACGTCTAGCCGGCAGTTGTAAAATTATAAGAAGTGCCGTGTGTAGGTACCCGACACTCAATAAGCGCCTCAGAAACCCTGAAACCGAGGCTCATAGCTGCACAGTCACACCCCAAAGGGGCACTTCACGATGTGGACGCGATAGAGTAGGATTAAGGATGAAGGGGTAAGTGCGAAGGTGGGAGGGTTGATAGGCCATTATAGAAGCGGCACGCTCGCGGTGAGTCGCACTTCAGAGTCGAGCAGTTTTTACTTTTCTTAATGTGCCAATCAAGCGCACAGGGCCAAAGGATGGTTAATTGATTGATATACACAGTATTCATACAGTACTTTCCATTCCGCTGCACTCGTACCCCTAGTACTGAGTACTCGGTCTAAGTTCAGGCAGTGCCCAGACGCTAAGCTACAGGCTTGCCCCAGCGGCGTCTACTCTTTCTATTGTTCCCAATTGATAGAGCTATATATGTGTGGTGTATAAACATAGTATAGATCTTTGACCTGACTTGTTGAAGTCTCGATAGTGAAGCGACATAATCGTCTGGCCTCTACTCCGCATCTGCCGTCAGCTGGGAGTCCCGTCGCTATGCCCAGAGCCACGGTGCAGCTTGATCCCTTGCCCAAAGCACAAGATGGTTCCTGCAGAGGACATCCGATGCCAGGCAGCACAATTAAATTACCTCCACCAGGTAGGTAGACAATCACAGCGTGAGAGCGGAAAGGGCTGGTCTGCACGAGGCCGGATGACCTGAAGCGAATGCCCGGCATGCAGGAGGCATGCTTATCTCCGGGGCTCAACGGCCGAATTGGAATCCGAGTGGCTGAATCGTGCATGCTGGCCCTTCGTATTTTTGGTGAGTGATGATGTCGGCGTTGACGTCCGACTGACAGGTCTGGACTTTTGCTTCTTTATTTCCTTTCTGCATAGCGGCGCTGCCTCTGGGGGACTAATCGCTCTCGCGTATGCCGTTTCATTAATCTTGCTGCCTGTCTACTCCGTACATACCGCTGTGGACCGGATTGGTTCCACGGACGTCAGCATCCCACTTGCATTGAAAATAACATCTCATCCCTCACTTCCATCTCGCTGGGAGGCAAATGTCTCGTATATGAGACGAACTCTCCCTTCAGCAATTCCACTCCTAGAGGCAGCCCCCAGAGTCCGACGCCTTTCTCCTCGTCCTTCTCCTCGCTTCCAATCCTCTTCAACACCAGCGGCGCTTGCCACCGACCCCGAGGATCTTCTCATCGCGCCGTCGTCCCACCACCCGCCCGTCATGTCCTCTTCCGCCGCCGAGTCAGACAGTGAACTCCAGGGCCGGGCGCAGAGGAGCCCTCTGGCCTCCCAGCGCGCAAAGGAAGAAAGGCAAAATCCCCGGAAATCTCGCTTCGATGGACTCTTTCCGCTCTCATACAAGCAAGGCTTCTCACAGTGGTGGACTGCCCTGCCCGCCGCTCAAGCAGAACACCGAGTGCTGTCTTTCATCCCCTACCTCCAACAGCCGCCTACCCACGCAAAGACCGGCTCCGAGCCGCCCACAAGAAATAACTCAACCGTTTCAATAAATCAAGACGCGCCGTCAGAGCAAATTGCTACTACAAATTCGATTACCGACCCCTACGGCCCGCGAAAATGGCATTCTCGCCTCGTCCCCTTGTCGGGGAAAAACCGCGCTCTCAATGAATTCTCCGTCGAACGTACGGGAGAAACTGTAGAGAACAACCTTGTCATTCTCCACGGCTACGGCGCCGGTCTAGGCTTCTTCTACAAGAACTTCGAGCCCCTCTCCCGAGCAGAAGGGTGGCAACTCTACGCGTTAGACATGCTCGGTATGGGCCGCAGTTCACGTCCGCCATTCAGGTTAAGGTCCAAGACGAGGGAGGCGCAAATCACAGAGGCCGAGGACTGGTTCATTGACAGCCTTGAAGAATGGCGCGTGAAGAGGAAGATCGACAAGTTTACCCTGATCGGCCATTCCATGGGCGGCTATATGGCCGTGTGCTACGCCCTCAAATACCCGGGCCGCCTCAATAAATTGATACTCGCGAGTCCGGTCGGGATACCTGAGGACCCCTATGCAACTCATGCGGCTATGCCCCCTCCACCAGGGCAAGACGGAGACGCCGATTCGACTCCAAGCACGGGCGATAACAACAACTTCCTCAACGCACGGAAGAAAGCCGAAAAAGAAGCCCAGCTGAAACAAAAGGCCAATCCAAACCGCTTACCCGCCAACGACAACGCCTCAGATTCCGATACCTCAACAGCGCCGCCCCCGCGTCGACCCCTCCCCAAATGGCTCACCTACCTTTGGGATGCAAACATTTCACCATTCAGCTTTGTCCGCTGGTCCGGTCCCCTTGGTCCCCGGCTCGTCAGCGGCTGGACGTCAAGGCGATTCTCGCATCTCCCGTCAGAAGAAGCCCTCGCACTACATGACTACAGCTATTCATTATTCCGCCTCAGGGGCTCCGGAGAATATGCACTCGCGTACATTTTGGCGCCCGGCGCTTTTGCACGAAGCCCGTTAATACGACGAATCGGTGGGGTGGGTCGCCAGCCTCTGGAATCGAAGACCCACGAAGTCAACGCCGCCGGTATATTGGAACAACACCCTGGCGCATCCTCACCTGCATCTCCCGGAACCGACGCTTCCACGTCGACCAAGCAACAATACGAGCCGGGTCTCCCCGTTGTGCTCATGTACGGCGAGAACGACTGGATGGACGTCAAGGGCGGGTACGCGGCAAAGAAGAAGATCGACGCCGAGACGCAGCGCAACCTTGCCAACGCTTCGGCTGAAGAAAAGGAACGCGATCAGGGCAGTGCCAAGGTCGTCATCGTCAAGGACGCGGGACATCATTTATACTTGGACAATGCGCAAGATTTCAACGACATAATTTTACGAGAGATGGAGGACGTGAAGAGACAAAGTCGGAAGGAGGCAGGGGAGAGAAAGCAATGAGACCATATCGATGATGGGCGTGCTTTTTTTGCAATTTTTAACCGAGGACAAGGCCATCAATCAATCGCGACCTGAATTGGATTGCACATACAGTACTATACTAGAACTGGCATTTAGCATGAGCGAGGGATACAGTCAACAAGTTAACAGTACGAAGTAGTAACCTGCCTCCACAGTAGGGCCTCTATCCATAGAATAGATCATTTGGCAGCATCCGTGAGGAGCGCGAAGATATGCCAATTGTCTACGCACAGTATGTATGCCTGTGTCTTGGAGCAGCAATTGACGCTATAGTAAATTATTTCCGCGCCCTCTCTAGGAATCGCTCCGCTCACATCTCAGGTCGTCGACGTGTATATATGCAATGCGAGCATACTCGAGTGGCGTCGAGCGTCGAGCGGCGAGTGTAGGTAGCGAAAACAACAGGATGTGGCAGGGGATCCTGCTTGTGACTGTATAACTGAGAAAGCCTGAACTGTGTCTGTTCACACATGTCCACAACCCTAACCTCATCTTATAACTCTGCTGCTAAACCTCTCGCGTATCCCCGACTTGGATCTGCCAGGCTGCCCCGGGGAGTCCCTAGCGCTCGATGCTGTGCCCGATCGACGCATGTGCCAACGATCTCGAAACCGATACTGGGTCGTAGAAGACTGTTGTTTCTCAAGCTGTGCCGGATCTTTGTCATGTACTTCGTCTTCCTCGTCCTCGTCCGCTTCTCCTTCTTCCTCTGTGTGGATCTCTAACTGAGTTGTCCTTCGCCACTCGGCGTCCGCGGCTCGGTACCAGAAGTACCAGCCCGCCATGACGGCCGTGGTCAGCGGAACCGTGGTGACCCAGTATATCCAGAAGCGCGTCGAGACCACTCTACGGCCGCCGTCTCCTGCTGACGAGTTGGCCGCCGGCATCCAGTCGAACATGCCTGTGCTGAACACGGAGGCAATATACGTGCCGGGCAGGAAGAGGGCGGTGATGAACGTGAATGCCATCATGGCTATACTGTCTTTTTTCGTCGAGGAGGCGATTCGACTGGCGACCAGGTTGTCCTTCTGTGAGGTCGCGCTGTAGAGCTGTCAGGGAAGCCACGGGTCAGATTGTTGCAGATCAAAATATCATGATCAGGACAACATGAACGGGTAAATTTAGGTGCCCACCGCCGCCGCCGCATCCACGACTTACCACGTTAGTCTGGGTCTGTACGCGCTGTTGCAGCCACTGCAGGTGCTCTACCATCTGCTCCGTCGTGCGCAGGTGGTGTTCCATGTTGTCGCGCATGCTTTCCCACTCCACGGGGAATCGTCCTTGCGGGAGACAGCGCTTTTCCGTCCGGATCTGCAGATCGAGCAGGAACTGGATGCTATCTCGGTGCCACTTCACCGACGCCAGGTACTGGTAGACTGCCGAGGCGTGGAAGTGGATTGAAAGCGTCGCCGTCTTGACATCGACCGAGGCAGGCCAATCGGTTGCCGGACCGACCAACTTGCTCCACGTAGATTTCGACGACGACCTGCTCGATGATGACCTTATCGACGCGCTTGCTGACGATTGTTCTTCCTCGGTCCATTTCCAGTACGACGTCGCCCCGACGGATCCTTCCAGTTCGGTCGTTTTGCCCTCACAGCCCAGCACGTCGTCTTTGTAACACTCGCCGTACGCGCGGAGGAAGATGTTCGGGATCAGGGCCGGGTGTGTCCAGAGCGACGAGTTTGCTTGTAGCAGGTCCCGAATGTAGTCTGTCTGGACGGCGAGGAAGTCCCCCACCAAGCCGTAGCCTACCATGAGAGCAGTGCTCTGCCTGGAGGAGAGATCGTAGGTTTGCGAAACGGCAAAGATGCTGTTCTGCCATGTGTTGCTCGGCCTCAAGATGGTGGACACGCGACGGATATCCCCCGTCGCAGGGTCGAGTTGCTTGAAAGCAGAGCAGACGCCCGTGCTCTTGAAAAGGCTCGGGAGCGTCGCGGCGTGGAGATGAAATACCTTCTCGAGCGATTCGTAGTCCTCGCGCCTCATGGCCAAGCGCCAGTCACTCTCCTCGTCGGAGAGTTCGACGCCGTCCACGATGAGCAACCGAATCCCCCCTGAGTCGACGGCAGCCCCGGGGGCCGACAACTTGACCGGTTTAAACTTGCCCTAATCAGGGTGAGTTCGGACTCGTCGTATAGCGATGAATCCTAAGCAACAGGACCACATAGAATGAGTCATCGCTCCGACTCACCTTCTGTTGTAGCCATGGTTGCACCTCGTCGTGTTCGAGAAATCCTTCTCGAATTTTCAGCTCTGCAATGGATGGCGCATTCGATGGTTGACGGCACTCGAAGAAATACAGTTTCTTGTCATCGCTAGGCTTCCAGTCCAGCTGGTCAAGTATCTGTCGGCGCTCGACCTCGAGAAAACCGCTCATTTGAGGACTTTGCTAAGGGAGGAACAGGTGACTGCGAGTTGTAATTAACACAGGCCAAGGTCGGCGCATTGTAGGATAGAAAGGTAGCGCATATATACCGTATTAGCAAAGCGTTGCATCTCCGGGTTGCGTCTGGGGCGGCGTCTAAGGATCGAGTCTAACGATGTTGTCAATTGATCTCTAGGGCCACTTGTTTCAGCCTGTACTGCAGCAACGCAGGTACAGACAAGTCTGTCCTTAGGCTACTACCGATTTGAGGAAGCCAGCTCGCGATCTCGCGTCACCGTCGTGCTGATTTTCGGAGGCCGCTCTGCCGGCCGGCGACAATGCGTCCATCCTGCATTTTATCACGAGACTGAACGGCTTGAGCAACGTTGAGGATATGTCCAGGGTTCTGTGCATAGAGGAACAGACTTATTGATCGATTCATCCATTCAGTCATTCTGGTTAAATGAGTTGTATTTATGCAGCACTTCCACTAGCTTAGGCGCCAAAGTTCCGCACAGGCGTGTCCCGGCGCTATCGCGGGTAAAGGCGGCGTCGCCGGGGTCCCGTTCTAGGCGTGCCGATTAAACAGCCTTCCTCCATAATAGTTTGGGGCTTACACTGAACTACACAAGCTATGTACAGGCTGTACTCCGTACATACAGGAGCCTCCCAGTTCCTCATGCGTGTCAATGTCATGGCCAGTCTCTCAGCTCTCTCGTCCCCCGCTTTCTCGACGCTACGCGCACCAGATCACGGCGTCTCAGCAACCCGGTAGACCAACTTCTCTCCGCTCACCTTTCCGTTCTTCATGTCCTCCAAGCCTTTCAACACGCCTTCCAACCCGGCCCCGCCCACGGTCTGCTTGTGCGCCTTGATCTTCCCCTCTTTCAGCAGGCCTTCAGTCATGGCCAGAAACTTCTTCGCATACTCGAAATCCTCGCTCAAGGCCGGAATCTCTTGCGGACCAAATTTGAACGGCTCGCCAAAGATCGTGTACATGAGTGTGCTGACACTCTCGACGTCCTCGCGAGGGCAACTGACCGGTAAGATGGAGCCATATCTCCCGCCCGACTCGGATGAGAGGGCGTCGGCGCAGAATTGCGCGCTGTCCTTCTCGCTGATCGTGTCCCACGCGAGCTTGAGCTTGTTGTCCGTGAATTGGCGGATCTTCGACGCGGCCTCCTTGTCGTTGTAGTCGTACACTTCCGCGGCGCCCAGCGATTTGACATAGTCGAAGTTACGGGGCGAGCACGTCGTCAGCACGGTGTATCCGGCCCTGTGTCGCGCGAAGCAAAGGCCACTGTCAGTATCTGGATGTCACCTGTGATGGTTGACAGGAACAAAGGAAGGCGAGAACGGTTCGTCCACTCACAAGTTCGCAAACTGAATGCCCAGGGCGCCCGTAGCGGTGCTGCCTCCATATATCAGGACGTAGGTTTTCTCCTTGACCGGGTCGGTCGGCCAGTTGAGCTTCAAGGCCTTTTGAAACAAGCCCTGCATTACGGTCGTCGTGCCCAGCGGCAGGGTTGCCGCCGCCTCAAAGCTCAACGAGTCCGGGATCTTCAGTTGGATGTCCCCCTTTGCGAGCACGTACTCGGCAAAGGCGCCATCCTCTGGCTGGACGGCATTGCCACCGTGAGCAACGCCAGCGACGCGGTCACCCTTGGACCATGACTTGGTCACGGCAGAACCGACCTCTTCGACCGTCCCGGAGAAATCGCACCCGGAGAGGCCGCCTTGCGCGCCTAGACCGAAAGCAATGTGCTTCCAGTCCGTGGGGTTGAGGGCCACCGCCGCGGTTTTGACGAGAATGTAATCATCGCGCAGCTTGGGCACAGGGCGGTCCCGGTCGACGTAGGCTTCTTTGCCCTTGATCACAACGGCCTTCATCTCGGGTGGCCGGACTGATAAGAATAGGCTTGGGTTGTCGTTCCACTGGTTTCCAGGTCTAGAGGAACAGAGTCTTTGCTGTCGGAATATACCCGAAAGTGAATCTCTAGCAACAATACTGTTTAAAGGAGGTCTGAAATAAGATTTTAGGAGTGGAATGCGGAACATGACATATTCTCATGATATCATTGACCAAAATATCTAGGTACTGTAACCTAGGCTAGTAACCGAATTGTAAGCAGGTGGAAGGGAGTAGCAACCAAGGTGCAGCTCGGAAAGAATATTACCCCGACCAAGCACGCCAGAAAGCCGGCCAAAGGTCCAAGTGGACTCTGATGTCGAATGTGTGTCCTTTGGTGAGAGCGAGCTCGGAGAGAGGTCGGTCGTGGGAATCGAGAGTGGGAAATCGTCACCATTACCTCGGTCAGTCGTTGGAGTGGAGCTGGGGAACATATTCCCGACGATGACCCTGCAAAAGCCGGATAGGGATAGGTGTAGAATGGGGTCCGGTCTCGTCCTCGAAGCCAAACTGCCAGCTGGTGGGGTTTGTGTCAATACTAAACTCCCTCAGTTCAGTACCAAGTATACGAGCAAGTAACGCAGCTCTTGGTTGGGTCCGAGTTTGGACGAGGACTCCGATGCGCCCTCTGGTTGGCTGCTCGTTGCGCCAATGCTTATATCGAATGGCCATTGTTCGTTCCTCGCCGCCAGCCTCGCACTGGATTTCCTGAAGCATTCGTTCTTCCGGTGTCATGTAGCATTCGTTCTTGGGGTCTGCTGTCGCATTCGTTCTTCAGGTCGCCGGTGCAGATCCTTCGAAGCTAAATGTGCCTCAGGTAACAGGCGACCAGACCCGTATCAGCCAGTCCCGAAAGCTCTCCGGTCGAAGTGAGACCAGTTGGTTCAAATTGGTATTGACAAAGTCATAGCGACCCTCGGCTGTGGCGATCAGATGATGGACACGAGTTTCTCGTGCATGATCGCCCACAGCTCTCGCATAGGTCTGCGCGTCCTGCAGCGAGCTCCTCGTATGGCCAGAGATCTCAAATGCCCGACCTGCATTGGTTCCCACGTTAGCCATATGGTCCGTTGAACCACCGTCAGTTCGTGACATACCCTGAATCTCTTCGGCAATGGCCACAACGTCCCTGACAGTCAAACGTTCTCCTCGTAGGCGGAACTCTCTCGGCCAAGAGGGAAGATCCAAAGCTGCAACTACAAACCGGGCGACGTCCGCAGCGGATGTCATGCATATCGTGGCAGGTTGTCCAGCAGTGTTGAGATAAGGGACCTGTGCTCTCCTTCGGCGAAAGTCCATCAGATAGTCACCTTCTTGACCAATATTACTCCCAAGACCAATCTGAGAAGCAGCCATCCCGCCAGGAGCAAATCGCTCGTAGAGAACACCACACGTGAAGACTGTGAATCTCATTCCCGACGACTCGTGTTGGTGAAGCCGCAGAATGGCTGCTCGTCGACCGTGGTCAAGGAGATCGTTTTGCGGCCGCAAGGACGGGGGCCCGCCGAATTCTGAAGGAACAAACCGTCGTACGTGAGCTGCAGCGGCGGCGTCGATCAAGGCAAGCTGCGCATTGCCGCTGATTGTCGAGATGACCGTGTCAACTCCGGCCAGCTTGAATCTGAGGTCCCCAGGGTTGGAGTAGTCGACCTAGTCGGCACAGGCGTCAGTGGCCAATGTATCTACTGGCCGGCTGGCCATGGATCAAGATTGCTCTTCCGAAAGACCGTCGCAGGCACCGCGCGCAGAAGGAGGAGAAGATGACTCACTTGAAGTACTTGCCATCCTCTTGCTGTTAGACCTGGACTAGGCTTGGTCGGTCAGCCACTGCAAACAGACGCCTGGGGGAGCTCACATACCCTTCGCGATAGGACAACGAACTGATGGGAGGTTTGAGTTGCTATACTGTTGGCGATGTACTGCGCCAGTCCGTTGGTACCAACCACTGCTACTTTAATCATGGCTGCGCTCTGCCCGGAGGAGTGGCGTCGTGAGTCGAACATTTGGACATATATCTGCCGTCGCGAGGCATGCTGGCAAGGTTGCTAGGCCAAAGAGAGTCAAATAAATGGCAGCAACATCATGAGATCGTTCACTCATGCATAGATGCACTGTGATGGATGACTTGCCTAGACAGGTGTATATCTCAGTGGATGAAATTTGGGTGTAACTTGTATTCTCAGCCGGGATAGGGTCAAGCAGGAGTATTAAGGCCCATATGGTGGGCCCAGAACATGGGAAAAGACCGCCAATGGGACTTGGATCCGGGGGGAGAGCAGGATCAGTACGCTACCCAAGGCAGACACGTCCAGAAGTTCTCGATCACTGTTTGCCAATGATAGCGATCTTCATCAGAGTCATCCTAGGCAGAGTAGGCATCGAAGGAAGTGGTGCTCATGACGATTCTTCCCGACAGTCACGCGGGAGATTGTCCGGCCGACTCTCGCCATACCGCCGCTTGGATGGGCTAAAACCGTGTTTATGATGCAGCGAGCGCAGTCCTTGAGGGGCAATGCTGTCCGGACGGAGGAAGATTAACAATGGAGGGAGACATCGCTGGAAATAAGAATCGTCGCAACATAGGGGACAGCAGGAGCAACAATTGGCCGGGTTGACCTGAAGGATGGTGCCTTTGCCAGAGATGCCACAGGGAGCAATTCCACGCGGAGTATCATGAGGAATTTCGGGTACTTTGAAGAACGTTTGAAATGTACGAAGAGCTTAGTGCAAGGCTAGTGGTATTCCCGTCTCATACGGAAGGACGATTTCCGCAAGGTTGCCTTCAGCCCTATTAGGCGTCAGGCGAGCCGTGTGGGTGGATATGTCGCAATGCTGAGCCCTTCCGGCGATTCTGACTTGCTGACTCGTAATATGTAGTGACTCGACGGAAACAAATGGATTTGTTGCCTGCTGCGACAGGTGCCTTGGCAGGCATGTCACATATGTAGTATAGAGGGTTAGAGGCTCTGTACAACCGCGGACTCCTTGAGATAGTTGCGCATGGAAGTGGAGTCTGCGCCAAAGTGCGCCAGACAAACGGCCCTGGTATTTGGCAGACTCAGGACGCACTCAAAGATCAGGATTGAGTTTCGACCCTGACTAGCACTGATGTTCGAAGGTTGGACCAGAGTCCGTGGTTTGGGGGGCTGAAGGCCATTTGGAAATTCGAGATTAACAGCTCCCGAGGGCCAATAATGAGCCGCTGTCACTGCTCGCTCTTTGCCTGCCACACGCGATCCTAGTCTTCGATGGTTGAAGAGCTCAGCCGAGCGCTGGCCAGAGAATGGATGGGAAAGGTTTTGCCTTGTAAATGCTTTACCTGTACAGTATCGGCCTTAGATTAAAGCCGATAGTGGCGGGTGGCGGTGTATTACAGGCGAATCTGTGTTTGGGGCCTCATAGCTCATATTATAACTGGGATGGACCGCAGGGCCGTTCGTTGTACACGAGGTCACGTTGTTTCGTGCCTCTGTCGCGATCAACGGCTGTGTTCTCACTGTGGGTAACTGGCTCATTGGTGAGTAATCGTAAGAATATTCCGATTTATCTCAGAGGAAGTGATGCAACCCGAGGCCTAATCTCACCGGCACCAACGCGGATCCTCTTCGATTGGATCCTTCTGCACGCGACCGTCTCTCAAAACTCTGAAAGTTTTGACGTTTATCCCATATTCTATACGAGTAGATGTCAGCGCGCAGCAACTGCAGTCGCCACTTGTCTTCATGGACCAGGTCAATCGACGTAGATGTCTGGATAGCACGGGATAGAACAGCAGCGCAGTTGTGGAACATCACCGTCTGTGTGAAGATACAAATGAAGCCGAGTTGATTTTTTTTTTTTGGCAATTGTTGTTAATCGTGATGGACGGTGTGCAGACCTGCAGAGGCACAGAGGGGTGCCAGCACCAGCAGCACCAGCAGCACCAAGCGTCACCAGTGGGCCGAGTTGATTTGTTTGCTTGGCGGAATTGGGGGGCGTGACGCGCTCTGCAACCCACACCCGCGCGCGACACCCACGACACTCACACATTGGTCTTTCACAGTTCTGACCCATAGTCCTTCCTTTTCGATTAGCAAAGAAGCAGTATGGAGGAGGCTACACAGAATGCGACGAGGGTTGCGGTTGCGGCTCCTCACCACACTCATTACGCGTTCCAGATCCATGCCACTAACATGTCCCCTTCTACACTTGTTGTCGGCGCGGCTGGTGTGAAAGCAAAGAGGCGGAGAACAAGGTCGGTTGTTCCCAGTCACCATGTGCCCTCACAATGCCTTTCTGACCATTCTCAGTCCTCAGGATCACGCCATTCTCGAAGCGGCGTACCAAAAGAACTCCAAACCTGACAAGGTACAGCGAGCTCAGATAGTCAGTCAGGTCTCACTCGGTGAGAAAGAAGTTCAAGTGAATACCGATCTCGCACTTGTTGCTCCACCTGGGTTGACTGTTCGTGCAGATTTGGTTCCAGAATCGACGTCAGAACGACCGTCGACGCTCGAAACCGTTGGAGCCACATGAACTCGTTGCCCATCTGCGCAACAACACCGCCAGTCCTACTCCTCCTCAGGCGAGCTCGTCTCCTATTCCCGAAGACCCCATCCTACCCCAGCCCCCTTCGAACGCAACTCTTGCGCCAGCCGATGCCATCAACCGGCCAGCTTCGCGAGCCTCGAGTATTCATGACCTTCTCAACCCCACCCCAGTGGACGAGGCGAGCTCCAAGCACAGCTCACAGGATACATCAGACAAATCTATATCCTCATCCAGCATTGAGAAGAATGCAACGCCGGCAAGCAAGGATCCAGCCGTAGTTGGAGCACAAGAGGACGCGCCAAAGGATGTCGACAATCTATCTGAAACTAGCAGCGGATATGGCAGCGCGAAGAAAAGAAATCACGACGAGATGACAGGTCTGAAGTCTCCCAGTTCCGAATCAGGTGGACGGAGCCCGACTGAAGAAACGAGCCGATCGAAGGAGCCCCTTACCAGAACCTCCAGTTTCGTTCGGTTGGCCATGACTGTAGATGGTGCAGTCAAAGTGAGAACAAGACAGGAAGATACGCCGTCTCCCGAAAAGCCCCGTCCTTCGCCTCCAGCCGCGCAAGTTAGATCAAACACACCGTTAAGTCGCAGTAAGAGTGTTCTTAGCATGGTGGATGTTTACCGTGATAGCAGCCAAGGAACAGGATCCAGGGCTGTGGGAGCTGGCTTTGGTCGGTCTCGTGACGCGCGAACATGGGAGTTCTACTGCGACAACAAGACAAAAGATGCTCTTTCCACCCAGGCTGAAGCTGAAACGGCTGGATCTGCTGTCAGCGCCATCAACCTCATTCGGTCAAACAGCTTCAAATCGCGTACCCAAGCTCTCAGTCCTTCGTTGTCCAAGGTCAACGCTCGTATGACATCGTCCAAGGATAGTAAACCCAAATTATCGAGAGCAAAGTCGTCACTGGGACGTCTGCATGGTCCGAATATCCCGGAAGACCGGGTGGATGAGAAACCCAAAGCTCGTCAAGGCCATGTCAGATCACCATCTGGAGATTCGGACAAGGAGAACTGGGCGCCTGGGACGAGAATGTCGGAACATGCTCTGCGCAGAACCGAGCCTAGTGGGCGACAGCGACCGATCCTGCAGGAGAATGAGGAGATGACGTTCCCAGACGTGAGCCCTTCACAGAGGCGGCCTGATGAGGGAGCTGATCGCCGGCCGTCGCCAACCAAGGAGAAGGCCAAAGGTGAAGAAATGGACTGTGTACAAGGCTTGCTGTCGCTCAGCCAGGGTGCGTGGACGTTGAAGTAAGCTATGGAAATGCGAGTGAAGGGGTCGATCGGTTCAAAATAGGGACAAATATGTCAGGTCATGGAGGTCTGGTCAATCAGCGACGAAGCACAAAATGCTTGGAGAATTAAGTTGTAAGCTGAGCCTTGCGCGGACTGATAACAGCCAGTCCCTGTGGAGGCATATTCGACAAATGTACCATAATAACATTGGACAAGAATGCAAGACTCGATGTTCCAGAACAACTCGTCCCGATATCTTGGCTGCGGTTCCCTGGAAACAGCGACGGGCGAAGAACCGCAGACACCATCACTACACTTGACTGGTAAGTAATGGTGATTGACCCTTACAGCGACTATTGATAGATCAGTAGACACCGCATTGACTTGATATCGCTACGAGCAGAATGATGACTAGAATTCTATATCGCTCGAACTGCAAAACCCATCTCATTGGCTGGAGGAGTAAGGAGTACTGGACGGAGGAGTCCTACGGACTACACACCACGGACTACCTTCGCCTGAGATCTCGGACTTCAACTCATCAAGGCCGGTACGGGGCCCTCTAGGCTCAATCTCGAGAGTCCCCGCGAGAGGTACACTACTGTTTGATGTCTCGAATTTCTATCGATCTCGCGAGCAGTGCGCACAATGGGCCCGCGCACGGCCCCTCGTCTTCATATTCGACCGCACCACTTTCCGCAATGCACGCCATGCGCCACGCCAGCACCATGGCCTCGACTAAAATCCCCCACGTCGCTGTCGTCGGCGCTGGCATTTCAGGACTGCGCTGCGCCAATGTTCTCGCCCGCAGCGGGGTCATGGTGACGCTGTTTGAAGCCCGCGATCGGATAGGCGGGCGCGTGCACCAGGTCGACTTGGCCGGCCATCTCGTGGACATGGGCCCCAATTGGATTCACGGCACAAAGGGCAATCCGATCATGCGTCTGGCCAGGCAGACCGGCACCGTGGTCATGGAGCCCGAGGAGCGACAAGCACTCTTCGACGCCGGGGGAGTGAGGCGACCCGACTCCGAGGCCGTGGATCTATCGACCAAGATGTGGGAACTGGTCGTCGACGCATTCAAGTATTCGGACGAGAACTCGGCGCGGATCAACCCGCAGGAGAGTCTGTTCGAGTATTTCCGAGCGAAGATCGACGGCGAGAAGGAAGAAGGCCTCGACCGGCGGCAACGCGACGACCTGCTCCGCGAAGCCCAGATGTGGGGTCCGTTCGTGGGCGACGCCGTCGAGACCCAGAGTCTCAAGTTCTTCTTCCTCGAGGAGTGCATCGAGGGGGAGAACGTCTTCGTGGCAAGCACGTACCGAGACATCCTAGGGGAGGTGGGCCGCGCGGCGACATCGAACAACGACAACGTCGACCTGAGGCTGGAGACGGAGATTGTGCACTTCGAACTGGACCCTAGTAACAGTGACAGTGACAGCGACAGCGACAGGAACGGGAATGGGCACATGGACAATAATGGCGAGAGCGGGAAGCACCACAGCAACACATCTACCGTCACAATCACGACATCCTCCGGCCAGAAATATAGCTTCGACGAAGTCATCGTCACCTGTCCTCTCGGGTGGCTAAAACAGAACCACGAAAGCGCATTCACGCCACGACTGCCCCCGCGACTCAGCTCTGCCATCTCAAACATCAACTACGGCCGCCTGGAGAAATTATACGTCACGTTCCCCCGCGCGTTCTGGCTCTCGGACGACGACCCCTCCAGCTATCCTATCTTCACGCACTTCCACGACCCAACGTACGTTCGCCACCCCGCAGACGAGGCGTGGAACCAGTCCGTCGTCTCCTTGGCCCATCTCCCGCCCCCAACCGCCCACCCAACCCTGTTATTCTACATGTACGGGGCGTGCGGTGCGCGGCTCGTCAAATCCACAGCGGACCTACCGCCCCATGGCGCGGAATACAACAGCACGCTCGACGACTTCGCGCACCCATTCTATTCCCGTCTGCCGAACTATACGCCGAGCAACCCTTCTTGTACGCCCACCTCGTTCGTTATGACCCGGTGGCAGGCCGACCGGCTCGCGGGGAACGGATCGTACTGTAATTTCCAGGTGGGGCTCGAGCGCGGCGACGAGGACATCGAGTGTATGCGAGACGCGGGCGGGTTGACGGGGAGGGGACTCTGGTTGGCCGGCGAACATACAGCGCCGTTTATCGCGTTGGGGACCACGACGGGCGCGTGGTGGAGCGGCGAGGCCGTTGCTAGGAGGGTGTGTAGGAAGTATGGAGTCGAGGTGCCTGCTGACGAAGGAGAGCGGGAGCAGAAGCAGGAGCAGGAGCAGCAGGACGGTCTTAATACCTTGGGAGTCAACGGAGTCAACGGAGAAGAAGCCGGGAAGAAAGAATTGGATAAGAACAAGATCGATGGAGCGAACTTGAGCGGGTTGGCGATTTGAGACGACTGGCCTGTCTGGAGTCGTTTTCTGTTTCTGCTCATCCATAGACTGGCAGCTACTTATCCAGGTGTGCTAAGTTAGAGAGTTCTCTCCTCAGTCATAGCGAAATGCCCCGGCATACAGTCCCCTCTGTGCATTCCGGGCGAATACCATGTCGTCAACGTCTTGCGCAAGCTGTCCAAGCACCTGTAGCTCCAATTTCTCCGGCCAAGAGATAATTCACATCAATGGTATACCTCTCAAAGATTCTCGGGAGTTACTCCCTCATATCATCACCTTCCTTGTTGTTCGGGCTCGTCTTGTCTGTCTTCTTGCTCCTCGTCTCGAACATTGTCTCCAGTTCTATTTACAGACTCGTCAGTTGAACAGACCACGAAAAGAGAGAAGGTAGCACCAAAAAGATACTCACGATCGGCAATCAAGTCCAGCTTCCTGTCCTCGGTCAGCCCACTTTCCTCACCCTTCCATCGTCTCTCTGCAGCCCTCTCCAATCGATTCCTGGACTTGATATCCTCAATGAGCCCGAAGGCCCGCCACTGCGCCGTGATTCCATCCTTTCGCATCCGTTGCGTGAAGGTCTGCAGTCTTTGGATGTGCACGGCCACGGCGTTGCCTTGTGGCTCTCGAGTTGTTCTCTTTCGCTCCTGTTTCGCCGGTTCATCCTGATCATCCTGCTCCTCCCGGTTCGCTTGTGTCCATTGCTTGCCTTGCTTCCTCTCACGTCTGACATGGGGCTTCCTGACTCGATTGCCTGTTGCATTTGGCTTGAGCGGATGATTGTCGAGTTCGAGGTCGTCAGTAGAACTCATGAGCTCTTGTAGCTTTTTCGCAGTGTTTCTTGCAGCTCGGCGGTGCGCACGTGAGTTCTGCTGAACCTTGGATCCTGCTGCAATCTGAGCTGCATGTTTATGACAGAGTTTCTCGATGGTCGCCTGCAGGTATGTCGGATTATCAGCACCGGGAAGGTCGTCGGCGCCGATGTCAGGAACAGGTTCATGAGTAGTGGCGGGCGGTTCTTTGTCAGTTATCATACGGTAAGCCACATTCGCTGAATTTGTTCGTGTCAGTGGGGATACCAATGTTCTCGTCAAGTAGAGGTACCCTTCAACTCATCTGTAACCAGGTCTAGACCGGCCTGGAAATCGCTTGCATATTGGTAACTTTCGGGAACAGAGGCAGTTCGCAGGCTCTTCAAAGCAAGCGTGTGGTGCGGAAGATCATTGACAATCATGTTTCGGACGGCATCAGGGGGTAGAAGGACGCCATTTTCGATCGGTATCTCGAGTTCTCGCGTCGCAGTTAGTTCCACCTTGATCCACGAGACTTCGGATTGCCTATCAGCCGACAGATCAGAGTCATCCATGGCTGCAGCGTCTCCTCCAGATCGAGGCGTAGCGACAGTGAAATAATCAAGAAGAGAAGATTGGAGATAGACGGAAAGAGAATTAGATCTGCGTATTGGCGGCATGAGAACGGTGCAATAGGAAGAGGAACGAACAGAGCTCAACCCTGATCCAAGTGTGATGATAGTTTTGCAGAAGGCGCAGCGTCGAGAAGCGAAAGTTGTCTTGTTTCCTCTGCGATATCATGGTATAACGTGCGCGCCCATACGCTTAGCTTCCATGTCGGCGTCTTCAACCCACCACCGCCTTGGATGCAGATAGCGCATTACTGGGCGGCGTGCTCATCGCTGTTGAGGGAAAAAGGGCGCATGATGGAGTCTTATCACTGACAGCCACTCTTCACGTGGCTGAAGTCATGTTGCTGCAGCCCGCCAGCGTGTCTACAAGTCCAGAATGAGGATGGATTCCTCAACTCGGCGTGTCTGTTCGGGACATTGTCTACGTCGGTCTGCTGTGAACAGGAGAAAGAAGACAAGGACGAGCAGCTCGTCGATTGGAATCCATCTCATCAACATGTGTCGTCATCTCATCGCCTCGCCTCGGAAGAACATTGGGCCGAAGGGCGACGGCGTCATCCAACTTCAGGGTGGATGGACTGCCCCTGGGCTTCCATTCACCGCATTATTATTCCTCTGACTATCATCATTATGGTCGTAAGGTTGAACCAAACATGAACACCCCCACACGAAAAGCATCACGCCCTGCACACCACGCGAACAGCTCTGCGACAGCCTTTGTGAACCCATGGCCCTCAGCTTCAGCCCCCACATGGGGAGAGCTGGCACAGTCCTCTTTTCCATTAGGGCTATACAAGGACGAACATCTTCGACATGAGAAGGCGCGAGACCTGAAAGTTGTCAAGCCAGACTGGGGAAAGGCCAGCCTGGAAGCCAGAAAGATTGACAAGACTACTTCGATCATTGGTACTTGGTTGGGCCATGCAAGTGCCCTCGTCGAGATACCGCCCATCGACGACATCGAGCAAAGAAGCACGTGGCTGCTTTTTGATCCTGTCTTCTCCATGAGGGCAGGGCCAACCGTGAACAGCGGAGTCGCGCGGTTCAAGAAGGCTCCTTGCCAAGTCGAGGATCTACCCGGTTGTGACGCCGTCTTCATCTCCCATAATCACTACGACCACCTCGATGCGGCATCCATTAGGGCGATCGTGAAGAAGTTTCCCCAAGCCAGATTCTTTGTCGGTCTGGGTATCAAACAGTGGCTGTCTTCTATGGGGGTTTCAAATGTACAGGCGTGCGAGATGGATTGGTGGCAGAACCGGGAATACAGCCTCGAAGACTTTGGCATCGAACCACGGCCAGCCTCAACAAGCCAAACAATCTTCAGATTCTCGTGCGTGCCTGCCCAACACAATTCGGCACGGAGCCCCATCGATCAAGGCCGAACGCTCTGGTGTGGCTGGGTCGTGGAGCGCTTTATCCGCACACAAGACGAATCCAGTGAATCCAAGGCAGCAAGAAAAGGCGCTATCTATCATGCTGGAGATACTGGCTATCGGAGAACATCCAGATCAGACGTTGTCTGCCCCGTCTTCCAAGAGATCGGAAAGAAATTTGGTCCTTTTGATTTATCGTTTATCCCAATCTGGCGTGGCGGTACGCTGGGGTTCTTTTCTTACCTGGGACTACGTCTGTCACATCAGGATTTCCCTGCGGCTCACCATGCTTCTCCCGCAGATGCGATTGCAATCCATCTCGACGTGAAGTCGCGGAACACGATTGGAATCCACTTTGGAACCTTTGTCGGGTCCGAAAACGAATCTTACGAAGCCATGATAGAGTTCGCCCAGGCTTGTGATAGTCGGTCCGTCGCCGGTCTGGACAGCAAAGGGGATGACGAGTATGGTCGTGCCGGACTGCTGGACATTGGCGACAGCCTGGCAGTACGGACCCTGTGAGTTGATTCGCGCTCCGATTTGTGCCCGCAGGCCTTCGCACCTTCGTTCTTCGGAAACAACGAAGGACGAAAGTCACAACCTTGGCAGGCGCCTCTCTGCGTACGCTAAACCCATCATCCCTGTTCTAGGACTGGCTTTCGAGAGGCTGCTAGAGAGATGCTTTGGATTCCCGGGGTCTGCCTCACTACGACTTTCCGCCTTAGCAACATGAATACGACCCGGATCACCCGTGTCTCCTACCTGGCTCCTGGCTCCTCAATCGACCGCTTTTCCTGCGGGACAGTTCGTTGCTTCGGAGTATGCCGATCGAGCAGTGCATGAAGTGGCCCGCCTTCTAGCTAGAGGTGGGAATGAGTGACTTTGCCCTTTTTCGACCCTACGGCGTTGCACAGGTCGATTAGAAAACATGCCACCCTCAATACAACATGTAGTGATGGCGCGTTGGACGTGACGAGTTTCCGAACATCGATACTCCGTAACCAAAGGATGACTGAACGACACGCTAGAGGGTAAATACGATAGCACATCGAGGGTGGTACTTCATAAATACAGTACTAGACACATGCACACACACACAGAGAGAGAGAGAGAGAGAGAGAGAGAGAGAGAGAGTCTTCCCATGTTGACCCATCCGAGATCGACGGTGCTCCCTATCAATATGTACGAAGTACACAAGTGTCAAGCCTCGGGTAACAAGGAAATGTGAAGAACATCAAACCACCACAGTCTACATGTCTCATGTCTCATGTCTCATGTCTCATGTCTCGTGTCTCATGTCTCATGTCCCATGTCCCATGTCCATTTGCATATGTCCTACTTCTCACCTCGTATGCCAACGACTATCTTTGCTCACCGGCTCACTCGATCTTTCTCCGAGAGCTGACATCGAGGCGTGCCTGCCTGCCAGCCAGCCAGTCCTTGGAAGTCATAAGTATATGGCTCGACGCCATGCGTGCGGGGTCGGCGGCCGGTTCGTACTGTACGACGACAGACCCAGCACGGTAATCCTACGTGCAGTTCGGTGTTGGTGTTGGTGCCGTAGTCGTCTCACCCGGTTCCTTGGTTGCTTTCTTGCTTGCTGTGGAGCGAGATGTGGCAAGAAGAGCTGGGAGGAGAGGGGAGGGATGGGAAGCGAGTGTGTCTTTGGATTTGGAGCCTTGGGGATTTTTCGCGAAGATTTCGACAATCCCCCCGGCTTGCATTCAGCTTGCATTCATGATACAAAGACGCAACCACTAGCAGAGGACCAATAGGTTGCTCAAAACGGGCAAGTAATGTAGACGCTGTTACAGCTGCGGGAATCCAAATCCGCCTACGCACGTAGTCCCCAGCTAGAAAAGAGGAAGTGGCAGCACGTCGTAACCAACTAAGGTGCCAGCCGCAAATTGTAAAGATCGAGGTGGTTAGGCCCGTTTTGCCACGAGGTCTCGTAAAGGGTGGACCGAAGGACCGCTAGCATCGTCGTTTCCAATGCCAGTTGCGGCCGAATCCTTGAAAACCGCGTCCGTCGCATCGCCCTCGCATGGACCTTCGAGCCAGGTTGGAATTAGGTCTGAATCTCGATGATGCTCCATCCCGGACGCCCCCTCTTCCATTCAGCAATAGATAAATTCCGCTTTCAGCCAGTCCGCGGGACTTCTCGACTGTCCGGCGTTCCGAGTAGAAGAGCGAGTGACGTCACATGACCTACCACAGTTGTTAGTAAGCCGGAACGTGCTCTTATGTTATCCATGCGATGCGTGGCTCGAGGCGACATCCGCCAGCATCTCGCGCAAGGACTTACCAGGCAATTGTCATCGATCACAACGGTACCACCAGGCTCTCCGAAGCCATGCCCTCCGACCACCTGTACTTGGCCTCTTTGGATGGCCAAGAGCATCTGCCCGAGCATGTCCCCCTGCGTTGGCACCACAAGTCAGATGCCAGCGACGCGTAGTTTCGGGGATGTGACAGGCCGCTTCTCAAATCATGTGCAATCTGGACACGATCCAAGATCTGACCAACAGCTCTTCCAGAGGACCTACCGTAACGTAGTTGTCTCCCGCGCTGCGTCTTCGCTCCGCATCATTCCGACTGGTGATGGTGTAACTGCGGTGCATGGCTCGTCGACTCTTGAGTCGTCTCGAAGTGGTTTCTTGGTTCTCTTCTTCGGCATCGCTGTCCTCGGCGTCTCCGCTCCTCGTTTGCCTCGCACTTCTTCGGCCTCCGAAAGCGAGGGAGGAGTGGACCCTACCGCCTGGGTTGGCAACATCAATACCTTTTTCAGCGGCCGTTCGTTCCCGACTCTCGCCTCCGGACCCAAAAATCTTGACGGTGCTGTCGATCCCACTGCACGCAATCATCGGTTCGTACGGATGGCCCTGCACCACATTGACAACCTCACCATCCCCTTCTAGAATGTTGAGGATCTTCGAAGTCTTCCGATCCCAGATGAAGAAATGACCGTCATCCGAACCACTGACAACATACTCGTCATTTAAGCCATAGTAGTTGACGTCTTTGACTGTACGCGTATTGCAATGTCCCTTGTAGACTCTGGTATGTGACGAGTAAGGAACGTGGAGGTTTACCGACGCGCGATTCTGAGAGCGTGCGAACCCCAGACGTCTGCGGAAGAGAATCCTTTCGGGAGTTTCGTCTTCCTCTTCAGACTCGGTGGTCCCATCCTCAGAATCGCTGTTATCGTTGTTGTCTTCGTGTTCATCTTCATCAACATTGTCACCTTCTGGAGCATCCTCGACATGGGCGGTCAGAGGCGTGCTGGTCTCAATCTCGGGCCGGCTTGACGCTCCTGTAGTTCCGCGAGCGGTTGCTGGTGATCCAACCGACGACTCTGTACCGGTAGCGTCTCCGATAGATGGATTAGATGCCGCATCGGAGGCGGCCATGGTCGCGACAATATCGAGTGCTTCCACGATACGCTCTTCTTCCTCTGTATTGATTTCTTCCAGCCCCTGTTCATCTCCGGCCTCCGGGTCTGCTATCTGCAGTCTCAACCCTCCAAAGGCACGATTGACAAAGTCGAAGGTGACACCTTCCGCAGCTCGCATGAGCAAGGAGCGGCCTACCTTGACTCCCCAAAATCTTGCCGCCGCCCCTTTGTCCATCACACGAACCGCCGTACTTGGGTTTGCAGGATCGGTTCGCGTCTCAGACAGACCTTGTCTCGGTTCTAGCTTGACATTCGCAAGGGCCCTGGTAAAGGCCAGGACGGCCGCTTTTTGACTTCGAAAGACTTGACGAATCTCATCCCGCTCGAAACGATTCCTGTCAAGATCGACGATGGGTCTTTCTTCATCTGCAAGGTTCAAGAGATACGCTTCCAACTTGGGGACAAAATTATGCACGGTGTCGTCCTGTTCTAACGGGAATCGAGGGCTCTCAGAGCTTACATTAGGAGGCCGCTTGAATCCTTGGAGCACGGCATGTTGGCCGCCACGCAACCAAAGCAGAATTGCTCTTAGAAAGTCGTAACAAAACCTGGACTCCTGGGGAATATTCCTACCTTCGTGAGCGGCAGGCCTGATTTGGTCGAATTGGGTCAACTGGACGTCGGGGGTCGGACTGAGGCTTTGCAAACGGCCACCAAGGGTCTGCGCTAGGCAGCCAGCTGCTTGCACAAACCGCCAGCTGGCCTGCCGGTTTCTCCTCAAGGTATTTTGCAGAATCACGTCTTCTTCAGTGGGATTTACCGGGTAGGCCCATGCGCGGATTATCTCGTCCATCTGGGGAAGAAGAGAAGCACACTGGCCGAGTGCATTTGTGAAGGCCGATTCGTGAGGGGTCAGCTCCGAGGATTCCTCCATCGACGCCAGAGCTTCTTCGCTCAATGCAGCGGAAAAGTCGAACAATGTCTTACGAAGCTGAACTAGTGATCTTGCCACTCGCTGACTAGATCTTTGCGCTTCTGAAAGCAGAAAATCGTGAGCAGTGGCAGGGGACTCGGCAGCAGTCTCAGATCCGTTGGAGGGAACAGAGACCAGCTCAGACCCTCCATCAGCATATCTCGCCAGCAGAGCGGTCTGGCCTTCCTCCAATTGCTCATCCGCAACCCTGCGTAGACGTCGGCTAGGTTTTGCTGAGTCACCAAGGCTACTGGAAGAGGCGTTTGCTTTGGCCCTCTTCCTCTTGCGGTCTGATCGGTGGCGGAGCCGGCTGGATTGGAATTCTTCGTCTGCCTTAGCGTCTGCCTCCCTGGCATCAGGGGACTTGACAATATCAAAGCTGTAGATATGGTCTCCTGACCAAGAAGCCAGCATCTCGTTTGGGTTAGCATCGCTAATCTTACAAGCGGTGATGTGGCCGTGCTCATAAGATCCTGACTTGCGTTTATTGTTGGGAGCAAATCGTCGGACGCACCTAGTGGCTTCGGCCATGGCCTCATCCTCGGGACTCCCAGCGACGGGCTTGAGAGACGCAGGGAGACCCTTCTCAGAGTCCATATCTCGGCCAAGCATGCGCCTGTCATGTAGGAAGCAATGCAGGTGGGCCCCACCAAGCGCAATGTACTGCGGCTGACTGGGCGCACAGGAGATGCTGTTCAAGTCCAAGGCATACTTTTTGTAGGAGATGAGTGGAGGGGGAGTATCGCCACCCTCGCCGGCCATCGCTCCACGAAACCGAGAGCCACGGCCTCCGCGTGGAGCAGGATATGCTGACGAAGGTTGCCTCAGATCCCATTGGCGCACTTCACCATCCTCCGAGCAGGTCAGGAACAGATAAGGGCTGGACTCAGTCACGATCCTCTTTGCCCGATCAGCATGGCTTCGGTACACCCGACAGTTGGTATTGCCTTCGTTCAGCCATCTCGCATTTTGAAAGTAGTTGTTGAACCTCCGACTTCTTGTGCTTGCAGAGAACGAATCGCTTGTGCCCGCTTGAGTGGCAGCGCCGCCATACTCCAGGTCGAAGACACGGACCTCGGAATCTCCGGCGCAGGTGACGACGGTGTGGTCGCTCGAGTGGGGCATGAACTTGACCGAAAAGATGTTTGCATGGTGCCCGGTGCTCACGCTCGTGTTTAGTGAGAAGGTTCGGGCGGCTCCCGACGGATTGTAATCCCAGATGTTGAGATGGGTGTCGTCTGAGCCTGACGCGAGGAGGTTGCCACTGGACGACCAACTACCAGAGCAGGCATTAGCAGAACTTACGTGCGCAACGAGGGAGAAAGGGAAGGGCGACCCATACCTAAGAGCATTGACACAGCCGGAGTGAGCCCCAAGCTCATTGACTATGTCAAGGTCTTCGACCCATGTCTTGTCGCCGTACAAAGTTCTGATTGAGCGATGTCTCCTCGTCTCTCCCAGGGATCGCTTCAGTAGCCGCACATCAAACTTCTCTTCCATCTTGTGTTAGCCGGGAGGCAACCGGCACCAGTACAGAAGGGACTGGGATTGACACATGCACGAAGCGCAGCCTTGCACGAGAGTCGACGACCTCGGTCCGTGGTGAAGAAAAGGTGAGGTCGTCCGCTCTCGGATGAATGGTGCGGTCCGACAAGGCTAAGTGAGGAGAAGCATGTGCCTGTGGTCGTATTTGATTATGGCGAAGCTCGGTTGGCGGGGTGGCAATTCAGGCGTACCAAAGAGCAACTGGCTTGCGAAATTGGGCTGGGAAGATTTGTCGTTGGGCTGCCAGTTAGAGTGCAGAGGCTGGCAAAAGGGCAACAGTTAGAAGTCAGTGAGCAGTTACGACATGCTGAGTGATGATGAACGAAGGAAGTGATGAGGAAGAACGAGGTGCCACCCCCGCAGTCGCCAGGAATCCCTGTCAGATGCAAATACTGCAAAATATGATTCTACCACTCGCATTACTTGCTTCTTGGTCATTCGACTTTCTTCCAGCATATCCCCCCTCCAGCTGATCGTGTTTGTCTTGTGCAACAACACCGGCTGTTTATGACCCCTGTTCGGTGCTTGGGACTACGGGAAGCTGGTGTCTGCTGAAGCAGCCAATGACTCTCGGGCAACATGTCAGCGAGGCTGTTGATACTGGATCACGGATTCTGCTTCTTCTTAATCAAGCAAACCCGGAGGCCGGGAATAGGTTAGACACACGGAGTTGCCGAATATCGCGCTCCCTTAGTGATGGCACTGATGGTACATTTCGCCTCCCGGCTTCTGTTGTGCCAGGGATATGGTAGACACAGGACGTCCAACAGAGATGCTGGAGCAAATACTGCACAGGTTGCATGGCCACGTAATGCTGAAGCTTCAGCTAGCTTCCTCCATTTCCTCCCTCCTCCCTTCTCTGCGCGCTTCTCAAATGCTCAGTGGCTGTGGTCGCCCCAGGCGATGATTCCATTCATCTTGATTACGTCCCACCTGCAGGGCTGCCATCCTCTCCGTACGGAAGGTGCACCCTAATGGGTGATAGGGTCGCAGCTTCATACTTCTGCGTGCTGATGCACGCATCTCGGTCTGCTGGAGCTTTGCCCTGCACTAGACAGAAGGCGGACAATACAATCGGACGGATAGCGTTATCTGGCCATTGCGTTGGTATCGATGGGGTATCTCTTTGTGATTGCGGTGATAGGCATAAAGATGATGATGGCAGGTTGAGGCTGAACATGCTGCGGTCAGCTCGAGGAGCAGGGGCATGCCGCGAGAAAGCCTCCTCAGCCCGTTTTCCGCAGACCATCGCATTTTGGATTCGCCTCACCTAACTATCCTCGGCGCGTCGTTTCTGGCTAGCAAGGCTCTTCCGAACATTTTCCATAGCAGTGATCGCATTCTCGATCTGTTCAGCCTCTCCCGCAAGCTCCTGGAGCATTAGCTCCAATTCGACACACCGGCGCCGGAGCCTGATGATCTCTTCTCTAAGAACCTCAACGGAGCCCGAAGTCAGAATCGGATCGTTTGCCACAGGGGTCGTGGAACCAGAC
This sequence comes from Phialophora verrucosa, assembly GCA_002099365.1. Classification (NCBI taxonomy): domain Eukaryota; kingdom Fungi; phylum Ascomycota; class Eurotiomycetes; order Chaetothyriales; family Herpotrichiellaceae; genus Phialophora; species Phialophora verrucosa. The sequence continues at coordinate 1,098,456 of MSED01000014.1, read as the reverse complement.
ACCGTTCCGGTCTCGGGAAGGTTTTCCTTACCGGACTCGAGTTCCTCAATCCTTTTTTGCAACGATGCGCGCTCCCGTTCCCACGCCTCCCGCTCCAGCCTGAACCGCCGCGCATCGTCGGCGCCCTTTAGCTGCAATTGGGATGACATGGCCACGATCTGCCTCCACTGTGCCCCATCGGCCGATGACTGCTGATTGACCTCGTCACGTGACCGCATGAGGTCTTGAATCTGGGCTTCCATCGCCTCGACCTGTTGCTGTAACCGAATCCTGTCCTCGGTCAAGCTGTTGATTTCGTGATCCGAGACTTGAGACTTCTTGTCTAGAGCCGTACAACGAATTTGCGACCTCGAGAAAGCGGCCAAGAGCTGGTCGTGTTCCCGCTGTAGCGTTTGCAATGCCAAGGTCTTGGTCGAGATCTGATGTTGCAGGTCTTGCAGGTGCGAGGCATGGGCGGCTTGGGTTGTAGTAGGAGAGTACTGTGTATACTCGGAGCTCCCCGTGCGCGGATACTGGATCCCAGGTGGTGAAGGAAGCGTGCGGGTGGACGGTTGAGATTGCATCGGCGACTGCACAGAGCCAAAGACGGAGCTTGAAGAGGAAGGATGGGGCGACTGCACAGAGCCCGAGACGGTTTGATCGTAGGCTGGGTTCCGTTTCAACTCCTCGCCCTGGAGGATGGGAGGAAGGCCTTGTTCAAATGGCCTAGGCATCTGTACATGTGGTTGCTCGGGTTGTCTTCGGTGGTAATCATCAATTCGAGGAGCATCAGGCGGGAGCGGTATTTTGCGGGGGTCATTTATAGACGTGGGAGCTGCCGAAGATTGTCCATGGATGGAAAGTCTTCGTATATCGTGTACAAACGGGGGCGGGACAACATCAGCCAGGGATGGTAGCCCCGGTTTGGTCATGGCTGCATTTGATTGTATGAGGCGACTCGTATTGCGAATCTCATTGAGCGTCCATGTAAGAGACTGCTTGAGGCCTAGCTTAGTCACTTCTGCTCCGATAGACTTCGGTCCTGTCAGCATCTCCCGTTCCAATGGGGCGGACCGGGGCTTACCTCGACAGGGCTTTTCGGGCCTGCAGATATGGTCAGAGCTCGAGTGACTTCAGCTTGGAGCTCCAGAAAACCCTGGACGAGCTCTAGCACCAAAGACTCTGTGTCTGCACAATTGCCACACGTTTCGCGCCAGGACCTGTGGTGGGAGATGTCCTCTGGAGATCGCAGTGGTGGCCGATGCTCGCCCGGATAAACATATGGGCTGGCCTGGCGGCAAAAGCGATTGTCAGCAACAACACCTATTCTGCCAACGGCCCGACGGAGATCAGGAGAACCAAGGGACCACCGTCACATACGTGGTGGGGAAACATCCTCCTCTTCGCCGCGTCCGCCTCTGTTTCCAGCTGTTCTGGTATATAGTCTAGACGGGGACGCTTGTCTGGAGGTTCGCCGAGTTCACCGCGGGGACTGGTGCTTCCAGAGGGCCAGAAGTGTGTGGCCGGAGGAGGTGACTGACTAGATACAGGCCGCCGGTAAGGCCCTTCCATGGGCAGGTCGCGTTTGCGCGGCGTGCTATCGAAGGATGGCGAGAAGGGAACATCAGGCAGCGAGCGCCGGGCTTCAGGCGCACTGGTGACGCGGGAGAGGAGCAGGCCGGAAGTCATGGACGGTTTCGACCTCACATCCTCTGATTCATCGGGAGAGTACGATTCGCGTTCCATCACCTCCACCGACCGTCCGCCAGCTTCAAGTCCTTTTTCGACGGGGAGTGGCGTGTGCAGGGCAACATTTGAGATGGCGGCCGAGAATGCAAACGCGCGTGGCAAGCCAGCGAGGAGGTGGCCCGACGGGTCTAGGACGAGGGCGTTCCCCTTCGGTGCCCGCGTGATTTATCGCAAGGGACTGGCGCGGGAGGCGAATGTCTGGATATATTGCATGCTCGCGAATTGCGACGGAAGCCTGCACGGAGAGCAGGACATGCCTAAGCGGGCATGGGGCGTGTATAGTATGTATGTATCTGAAGCGTGGCCTGCGGCTAGGGAAGAAAGGACAGGGCCGCCTCGATGGCGCGATCTCGATTGGACGGTTGTGCGTGGGTGCCAGGGGGAAAAGAGGATCTGGAAGAGGGAAGAGGGAGATCGAGAAGGATTGGAGAAGGCGGAAGGAATTGGCCTGGGAGTCAGCGCAGGACTGTGAGTCGGTACTCGTACGCGGAGCATAGCAGATCAGAGATCACCGTAGCTCCGTCGGTGGGTTTGGACGCAGTGGGCGTGGTGGTGGGCTAACAGTTTTCTGCAAAGCCTGGCAATATTTTAGTCGGATGGATACTGGGCCGGGAAACCAACGGTGGGGACGGAGGAACCCGGCCTGGAGCCAGTCAACGCAAGCACTTGATTCTGCAATGCACAGCCTGGTGTGGTCAGTACACAGAACGCAGGCTGCGTCTTCCACAGGCGCCGAACGAGCGACGCATCTTCGCACATCAACTTCTACGCTTGCTTGTTTCGGATTGCCACGGCTGCACGCTCGGAATGCGATGCGAAGGCGGGTAATTGTGTCATTGGAAGGGAGCGGCACGGAACTGGAAGAACCTATCGGTGGCACGCTGCGTCGAGACTAACTGAACGAGGGAATTGCTATCTCGAACAGTCTTTGACAGGAAACACGAAGATAACGTGATCCGGTCTATTCTGTTGGCACCATCACATCTGTACCGTCAACGGCCCAAGGCTAGGTCCACGTCTCCTGCCCAGGACAGGGTGGAGGTGAGCTGTGAAACAAGAGAGACAGGATCTCGCCGACTCGAGTCTCATGGCTCGTATCTCGTTCCGCCGCTGGTGAGATGCTAAGAGCAGCAACGGCACCCATGCACGGCTTCGCGCCTCTTACCTGATCAATTGCCACAGTTACCATGACATGCTCGAGCCCGTATTGCTGTAACCTTGAGGAATCAAGCTTCTGTTTTCCGATGACTACAAATCACCACTTTATTAGATAAGCTAGTCGCTATTCCCAATCAATGCCCTGCACTCCGAGCTCACACCAACCCACCTGGACAAGTTGACAACGAGGATCAAACCATCCAACCACGACACTCCTGGTTGAGACAAATCCAGCCGTGCTAGGTCAGCACCACGAGCAACCATCCTGACTTGACCCGAGCAGCAAGACCACCTTCCCCATTCTTGGCCCATTTATGTCATGCAACTGAACAGTCCCAGCTGAATCCCATCCACATCCTGCCAATCATGGACCCCCTGGTGAAAGTCTTTGATATTCTCTGGTCATCAGACATAGCCGAGTCCCCGTCAGAGGACTCCGTATGAGCTTACCACGTGGCGCTAGCTTCGCTCAAGGATATATCACCTAACTCTTTTGATCCTTGACCTGGCGATGGCCAATGGCTCCATAGAATGACAGCTCTCCAAGCTTGCTGAGTATTTTATCAACCGAATACTTGCCGAGGTGTGCTCTGTGACAACTCGACCAGACCAAACTCGAACATATTCACGCATTCTCTTGCAGGAGAACGCCTCGCTGCGCCTAGCACGAAAGCGGAACAGATCTGCCAAACAGACACTTCAAACGCCCCGCCGCCATCAGGTCGACTTTCACTCTATTACGGCCCTTACGGTCGCTTTCGCCGCTAGGCCATTTCCCAATAGCCTGCGTGGCGCTGTCGAGTCCGACCGTTTGACGGACCGCCACGATCCCTACCCAACATAGCATGACGAAGCAGAGTTTTATGCTTGCAGGGTCCAGGATACAAATCCTGATCGCCTGAAGCCCGACGTGAGTACGTGCCTCTAACCGAAAATAAAGTAGTATGGCACTTTCATGCAACAGGAGCTCGTCGCTCACACAGAGGGCGTATTATTCATCCAGCCCCCTCCTTTGACTGACGGCGAAAGGGCGGCCACACTCCTTCGAGCGGAGCGCTTACTTTCGCCTTTGGACGAAGTACGGAACTCTACCCAAAAGGCGGACCGCCATCAGCTTCTTGTACAGGCGCTTCTGCGGGCCTACTGATCTCCAGTTGACTGAGGCATCGATTTTTGGGGCGTGCTGGTACTCGTACAGTGCATCCTGGATCTGCGCTGGGCCTCCATTGCCGCCCATGATTGGTGCAGATGGTTGTTCCACTCCTTTTCAACGTGCCAATTGCTCAGTCGAGTCCACCAAGCCGACGTCCTCCGGGTCGCCGAGAAAGTCGGATACATGCAGTGAACACGCTTCGCCGCAGCTTCGCTAGACCCACGCCATTCCTTCGTCCTGATGTTACTTCATCCTCTATCATGCCTTTCCTGGCCAAATGTCCAAATCGGGGAGTGCGAAGAGATGACCTATCATTCCTCGATCGGAGCAGACATCTCCTCATCAGATCTTCCGTTTGGGGTATTTGGCTTCCCTTCCTTCCCACGAGAATCCTTCGAGCCGGATATGATCAAACGACGGCAGAATTAATAGCTCTTACAACGGAACGACACTTGAATATGAAGCACGGCCATGCAGACCACCTGCGCGTCAGCACAACTGGAGCGAGTTGCTATTGTCCGGGGGGTGGTACCTTGCTAAGCAAGTTCACCCGTGTCCCAAAGGCCCCTTCTAATACTAGCCTGAGCAGCAGTTGCGGAATGATGTAATTCTGCGTCTTGAAGAGCAACCTCGACCGCGGTTCTAACCCACTCCTGTTCTTCTCGAACAATCAGGCCTTCTATGGACCTGCACATCCCAATTTCTTGCAGTATCTGGTTGGCAAGAACTGTCTGCATTTTGATCAGCAGACCAAGTGAGGTGGACTCGGCCGGCCGGTGCAGATCAATCCATGACGCTGCGCATGCTCCAACTCGACCTTCCGCTGACGAAAACGAGGCTGACCACTGTCCAGCTACCACAGGACTGGGGCCGAACAAGTTTTCCAGGTCCTGGGCATCGTCCCCATCGCAGAGAGCATCGGCGGCGCGGTTCGACCTTCTAGAAGACGTATGGACGCACCACTCGTCAAAGATCTTCATGGCATCCATCAGGGGGCCGTTTTCTTTGCTGACGTCCTGCAACTCTCTCTGGCAGTGCGCCAGAAGAAGTAGTGCATCACATCCAGTATCCGCTCCAGCTGGAGTTTGTCGCTTCTTCTCGAGCCACTCGCTCACTGAAAGTGCGTTGATGGTTGATTGCCGATCACGCTGCCGGGATTTGAGCAAACTCAACTGCTTTGCCACAGCATCAAAACTTGCTCTCAAGTGCGACTCGATTGACGCCCCATAAGCCTGGAGAGTGGCCGATGACTTCCCCTGGACGATGGATAATTGTACCAACTCGTCTTGAAGGTTGCCAATTTCCGCGGCCGGAATGACGCGGCCTGCGGATCCGGGACGAATAGCAACTCTGTTAGGAGCCGAGGCAGATGCCACGGGGGCTGGTTTCTTTGGACTATAGTGCTGTTGGTAAGTGCTAAAGCTTGGCCTCACGGTTGGCACATCCCTCGCTTTCTCAGAGCCCGACAGCGATGCCTTGACTGTCGTCGATGACAGTGCATGAGAAGGCACCAGATCACTCGCCGTGCGAGCCTCGTCCTGGTGAATTCGGGTTTCGGCGGTTCTCCTCGCCTTGGTCGTGGCACTCAAGGCCCTACTATGCGAGCTCAAGACCGGGCCTCTGACATTTGCTACATTTCTGTTGCTTGACCATTGTGCCCGAGAAGTTGCCGTAGCAACTGCCACTCCCGACACGGCTGGGGCTGTCCGTGTCGCGCCGCTGCTGCTGGCTGACAAGTTGTTCCTGGTATGGCCAAGGGCCGCATGGGCTTCCCCGCGGATATTACTGACGGGAACCTTCGCCGCTGGACCAGGATTGTCGGGCTTTGGTTCAGTGACTGTTCGTGCAGATGCTTTGCTTGTGGCGCGGGCAGATGCCGGTCCCCTTGTCAGCCTTGTCAGTTCTTTTGCGCCTGGTGCTTCAGTGTGTGGCACGGTTCCGAGCGCTGTTGTTGTCGTTGATGACGGGCCGGTCGCAGCAGAATTTGACTTGATTGGGGAGTGGGAGCGCACGGGGATGGGCATATTGCATTAGTCATGGCGCTTATTGCTATTCCGTCCGATTGTACCTGATCCGGCCTTGCTGACGAACCGAATGACTGTTGTAAGAATGAGCGCGCCCTGTGGCTTGCCGGTCAAGAAAGTGTCGCTGGTGGCCGGAAGGGTTAGAAAGGAAGAAACAAGCGGACTACCTTCCCCTCTCGTACGAAGGCACGGGACCAGCATGCAGCACGAGCCAGGCAGGTTTCCCGAGAACCCTGAAACTCTCCTATTGGTCGATGCCTCCCTGCGATGGTACTCAGCTGGCAAACAGTGCGACAGTCCACCATTCATCCTTCCACTTCTTGTCTGCTCTATTTTCCCACAAGTTGCTGGGCGCGGAGCGTTCGTCGTCGCTTCGAAGGTAGGTAGGGCCCGGCTCCCAGTTCGCATGATACTTGAGTCGGAGACAATGCTTAAAGCGTATCGCTCTCGTTGCTCGAGCTCAGGCACCCAGCCTGGAGGATTACGCTTGCTATCGGAGACATATGAGATGTCTCCGACAACAACAGCCTGCGAAGAATGGCCATACTTATTCAGATCTCCCATGGTTGTGCCCAGCGAAATCTCTACTTTGTGTGATATTGTGATGAGCTCTGCGTGGAAAGTGACTGGCGTATGAGACACTTACTCCATTTGCGACGTCTCAAGCTATCTGGCCTTACGGCTGCGAAACAGACGAATTTCGCAGGTTTCTCCCCCCTATCTCTAGGAGTGTCGAAGCCAACATGGCACCAGGGATGGATGATACGATGAAAAAAATGTTCAACAGTAAAGATTTCACCAAGACTTATGCTCAAGGTGCGGAAAAGTTTACGGGCTGGTTCGCCGAACAACTCGTCAAAGCCACCAAGCTCGATAAGGCACCTGGCGACGGGGAACTCGTCATCCTCGACCAAGCGTGCGGCACAGGCATTGTTTCGCAGAAGATCGTAGACGCCCTGAACGACGAACAGAAGGCGAATCTTCATCTCACATGCTCGGACTTTGCAGACTCGATGATCGATTACGTCGGTCCCCGCATTAAGACCTTCGGCGTCAAAAGTGCTGAAGCCGTCAAGGCCGACGCCCAGGATACCAAGCTACCGAGCGACAAGTTCACCCACGTCCTCCTCAACTTCGGCCCTATGGTCTTCTCGGACGGGCAAGCCGGGTTGCACGAACTCCTCCGCCTGCTACAACCTGGCGGCACGCTAGCCATGTCCTCGTGGAAGCGAGTCGGCTGGCTTGACGACGTCAAAGCAGCATTCGCCACGGACCCTGAGATCCCCGCCTTCCCTAGCCTCGAAGCTTTCCACAGTGTGATGAACACAGGGGGTGCCTGGGATAAGCCAGAATGGATCACTGAAAACGCCGCAAAGGCTGGCTTCGTTGACGTGGACGTCAAGGAAGTCCCTCACACAAGCGTAGTAGACACTGTGGAGGAGTTTGCCCGGCTCATGGTCGGGATGGTGGGGCTAGTCCAGCAGAGGACCTGGACGCCAGAGCAGCGGGAGAAGTTCAAAGACCGTGCGGACGAAGCGGTTGTCTCCTACATGAGACAGAAGTACCCAGGCGGCCAGATCAAATGGGACTGGATCGCCATCTTCACCATCGCCAGAAAACCATCCTGAGATGGAAAGAATGGAAAATGCTCGGTTTCGCTTAACAACCAACGGGCCATCAGAAGGGGGCGACTGAGTGACTCTCGGGACACTGGCCATGGCCAGTCAGTAATGGCTAGCCACAGGTATGCAATGTAATAGGTAGCCACACGTCTGCAATGCAGGACACCGAACGTGTAGAGCAGTCGCACGGCCCCTCGTATTCGCCATCCTGCATTGCCTAACGCCATCTACGTACTGCAATCCCTCTTTTCGGCCACTCTCGCCGCTCGCCTCGCCCCCGTCCCGTTTACATAATCCGAACTAACTCCGCAGCCACGTTATAATCCGTACGAGTACCGAGTACGTTCTCCGTACTGCATACTGTTTATGTACTCGTACCTGATTCCACAAGTCACCATGTCTGCTTCCGTGTAGGATTGATTGATTGATTGTTTGTCCAGAACACGCATGCATACATGCATGCGTGCGTGCGTGCGTGCCGGCTCGTCCGAGTGTCCCCTACTCGCAGTGGAAACCCACATCAAGTAACTCCGACCGAGATTCCAGCGCGGACAACCCGGCTCGTCTCCCTCGTGCCCGCAAGGAACACCTAGTCTCTCGCCTGGTGTGTGCTTTGCATGGTCGCTCGTGTTCAGACAGAGTATTGTATACCCTGTCGTTCGTGAGGCGCTTCCCACAGCAGACAGCGGGCAGCAGGCAGCATGCAGCCTTGTGGTACTCCCTCTCGCCCTAGAATCTGCGTCTATCTCCTACTGATGTCCTCGGTACGTCCCATCTCCGCGGAGCCCTTGAGGAATAAACCCGTCCCCATCTTCTCCAGGCGAGCAGCCTTCTCTCGAGGCCGGGACCGACACCGACACCGACACCTGGACTTGCACTTGCACTTGGACATGCGAGTCGACATGATCGTTCGGGCCAACCGTGAGAGGACGTGAAAGGACGTCCTCCGCAATATCCATAGCCGCAAACGGGGATGAACACCACAGCACAGCAATAGCACAGCAAAGAACAGTCACGCGCAGCTATCGCATCGCGTCATGCCTTGCTACAGGAACAAATTACACCGTATTCCGCAATTGCGATAGATTCCAGTCCATTCCAGTCCATTCCAGTCCAGTCCAGTCCAGTCCGGTCCCAACGTCAGTCCCGCTTCGACACTACAGGTATAAAACGAGTGATTGTGTTCGGAGCAGAATACGTATCGAGTCCTCGACACCTCGACGCGGATGGTCACTCATACATATACGAGGTATGACCACCGCAAATGATTACTGGAAGATATACGTGATCAATGTAGGTGCGTTACTCAGGTGTGTGTCCCAGTGCAGATTGCACGCGTCCCCGTCCCCGTCTCCGTCTCGTCCCGTTCCATCCGTCCATCCGTTGATCGCGTCTCGATTATCATCGATTCATGGATGTCTCGTTGTGAGATAGATGAAGTAGCCATTGCTATGGTGAAGCGGTGAGGAGGTGAGGAGGAGGAGCTTTGCGCGTGCGTTTGCTCCGTTCTCTCTCTCTCTCTCCTTCTCCTCTCGGCAAAGTCACTACGCTGACCTTCCACGCTGAGCTTTTCTCCCGCCCGCCGCTGGGCGAAGGACTCAATGTGATTATAGTATCACACGTGTATCGACCCCAGTCTGCACTCGAACTAGCAGTCGAATCAGCACTCGGATCGGCACGTCAGCGTGTTATGTAGGTACTCTTGCCATTGCGTGGGGCTTCGTATTGCCAATGACATGCCTACATACCTATCCACGTAGCTACCCAGACGAGACATTTCCATTTCCATTTCATTTCATTCGACGCTTTGATGCTGTCAATGTTTAACTCCCCCGTTCGCGCCGCCATTGACGCCCTTCTCGCCTACGTCCAGCACGCCCAACCCCGTGGCACTGCGTCTGAGTTTCCTCCGCCCGTACACCTCCGCGGCCCACTCGCTGAGCTGGAACATCCAACCCCCACCGACAATCACCCCGCTCATGACGTTGACTAGCCGTACTAGCAGGCCTAGTAAGCTGGCTCGACTCTCACTCACGATCAACAGGATCGGCTCAATGTCGTACTTGAAGAATATACCCGGCACGGTACTCGTGGGGACTTCGCGCGACTGCGACTGCGCGGCGTACTGGTTCGTGAAGATGGATTTGCTGTCACGGCCCTGGTCGGGATGGGGCACATGGCGGACGATGCCGTCCTTGTCGCGGACCGTGTGGGGCGACATGTCCAACGCCGGGGGCTGCGGCACTGCGACGGGATCGAGGCTCCCGCTTTTGGTCGCGACGCGCCGTTTCGTAAAGATGGTGGGCACGATGGAAAGGTAATATTGGTAGCGCATGAAATGCACGGGCGTGGTGTCGCTGGTCTTGTCCAGCGGATTGAGCAGATTGGGGTAGTGCGGCCCGAACGAAAGCTCGTTGATGTGATGCGAGAAGTTGAACAGATTGTGGTCTAGGTGCGTCTGCAACCCGAATTCCATGTACCCGTGGCCGCGGGCGGTGATGTGGAAGTCGCCCTGGACTTTATTCCCCTCGAGGGAGCCGTAGATGCGACAGCTGTCGATATTGGTGCCGCGCGGCAATTTGGGAGACTTCTGAAATTTCCGCTTCTTGTTCTCCCGCATATGTCCTAGGACGTGGCCGACGTGCGAGTCTTCCTCCTCGGCTTTCTGCCGTTTCTTGTCCCCCTCGTGCAGACCCGAGTACATGCCGCTCTGCATCTTCCGCAGCCGGAAAAGTTTCCTCGGGTCGAGCCAGAGTTCAAAGTTCGTCTCTTCCTTGGTGAGAAGGTCGCCGGCCATGATGCGGTCCATCGCCGCGTCCTGGACGTTTACGTGGAGATCGCGACAAGGCATTGCAATCACAATGTCGAGGTTCAGTTGTAGTTCATGCCCCACGCCGCGTTCGACGCTGAAGTGGTGGGTTTCGGTGCCGGACCACCAGGTTCGGAGTTCGGAAAAGGTAAGGCAGAGGCAGAGAACTACAACGGCGATGGTCCATTGACCGCCGCGCGTGGTGGTGGAGGTGTAGCGAGGTTTGGTTTTGGCTGCGAAGTATACGCGTCAGTGAGATCGGCTTGTTGGATGAGAGCATCGGACTGGGGCAGGTAGCGCCTGTGGTCGACTGAATCTGCGCTAGAGTGCTGGACGTCCTGTGGGATACTCACGAAATGCATCGAACGTCTTGAGCCCCGTCAAGCCTTTGTCCCCGAATGCGGACTCGTCGAGGCCATGGTTCTGGAATGAGTCCATTTCCTCCTCTCTGCAGTTTTAATATTTTAAAACGAGAGCCTTGACAGCTCTATTCTCGATGTTCGCGACATGTATGTTAGTGTCGCTGGGCCGTCCGTGAGCCTGAAAGTGGGGGGAGGCCGTGCTTGAATCCGTGGACGCAGGTAGGTGTGAGGGTGGAAAGCAAGGAGCGTGAGCCTCATTTCTGGCCAGATCTGAGTTTATGCAGGGTTCAGCCTTGTGTAGATGGGGTGGACTCCGGCGCTAGTCTATTGTCCCCGACGAGGCTGCGTGCCGCATGGCAACGAGAGGGGTCCTGCAACCTGCAATGCGAGATAAAAGCGAGAACGGAGCTAAAGTGAACGTTTGTAGTTTAATGCTCGTGATCTTCATGAGAGCTCATGAATTGTCATACTGTCTGTCTTGATGTCTTGTCGCTATGCTATGCCATCAATGAATGCAAAAATACAATGACTCAGTTTGCTTGTTGGGTATCATGGTTCAACAATGCCTCTCCAATAGCCCGGTTGGTTACTCGGCTGCATTTCCAGCGCAGGGCTGTTTCATGCCCGAGTCCGTGTTCAATCGATGCCTCAGGTGGTGTGACCGTGTTGCCGCCGTTCCAGTACGCAGTGTGTCCTACACAACATGTGCTTCGTAATCATTCTTCAATAGGTTCCAATGAGAAGTCCGCCCGTCTCTCCGCTCCGCACACTGACCATCGCTTCCTCTCCTTGTTACTCCTGAGATTGCTGGCCCGGATCTCAAGCGAACTCCTTCGTCGCGATTCGCCGGCGTCGCCGTCTTCTCCTCTCAGCTTGGCTTCCTCTTCTTCTAGGATTGCCGCCTCCTCAGCATCGGGTGCGTCTTCAATCGTCTCCAGAGAGCTGATTGAGGGAGATCTTGATCGTAGTGACGTGGGCGTGCTGGGCATGCTGGAAGCAGAGCTGACAGAGTACACAGGGTATTGCTCATAGGTGTACTTCTGGGCTCCATATGAGGGTGATGGTGAATTTCGACCTGAGATGTTGGGACTGACGGCTCTTGCGTGAAGGGAGGGAGCACTCGCACTCTGGTGAAGCGGTTGCGCCGTCCGCCGCCGCGCTCTCGGAAATGTGTTGGAGAAGGAGTATATTGGTGAAGGCTGTGCCACATCTCCGTCCGCCGCGAAATCGAGTTCTTCATTTTCGGGGATGTTTGGTTCGATCACCAGACCGCTCCATGCTGGCTTGCCAGGATAAGGCTCTTCCATGGCCATCCTGAGCGGGCTCCGTCGTCTTCCTGAGTGTAACGGTGACTCCGGTCTTCGGGGGCCACCGTAAGGCGCGATATATCGGCCAGAGGCGTCTACACCTGGTGAAGAATGCGCTCGCCGCATCGGGGGAGCGCTTATAACGCCTCCGACTGATAGTGGCCTCATTCTTCTCTGGGGCGACGAAGCGCGGGGTCTCGAGGGTGTAGTGCTCTGTGAGAGGTAGTGGCCGGACTTCGGAAGAGTCTCAGAACTCTTTGAGGGCGACGATCTAGGAGAAGGGGAAGGCGGTATTTCGGACTCGTCGTCTCGAGGAGAAGGGGGCAGTTCAATGTCTTCGGCGCGAATTTGGAGGGACGAAATCTGGGGAAGGGCAGAGAAGGCCTGGTCGTCGGGGCTCGCGGAGACGCTCGACGGCGGGTTTGTCAGCGGCGTCATGATGATTGCGGGAGAGGTAATCGAGGATAGTTGGCGTTATTCAGCTGAATAAGAGGTCGGAAGGTGGCATAATCGTGGGCTGGTGCGTGACTACGGAGTGTTGGTGGAGGACCGAGCCAGCATTCCTGAAGAATAATGTTTGAGATTCACTCGTCGATCGAGGGGCCCCCTCGAAGCGGCCGCAGCCCGGCTGCGACGACCGGTCTTAAGAACGACCTAATACCCAGCAACACTCGAGGCAGGCAGGCCTCTGAGGTTGCTGGTGATGTTAAGTCCGGGCGGCGTGTCGTTGCCGGCGTGCAAGAGAATGTAAAGAGTTGAGAAAGGAGCTAGAAGGGAGAGGGAGGCTGTCACAAGTCCAAGTGCGGAGGTGGAGATGAGATTGTCCAAGCTGCGCGCCAAAAAAGGTCAGGAGGTCGAGATTCGGCGAGGATGTGATGGCGCTGGGGCTCCACCGGCGATAATGTCAGGGCCCGGCTTTAGCTAAGCTTGATGGCTGCTGGAGCGTGGCTCAAACTAAATCTGGGCGCACTCGGCTTATTGGGCGGTCGAGGCCCTTGCATCGACTTTTCCTGCTGTACCGAGTATTCGCCTTGCCTTTGAAGGCTTTTTCCAGGTGTGTACTCGTACCCTGTACTTCGAGTCCTTTGCGGGATACCGTATTCACCTTATATTAGCCTGACTCTATTCTGCGCCGCAAACGGTGGTATGGGCGGTACCAAAGTCCTGCTAGCACACAGCCGACATGCTACGCTGAAAGCTTTCTCTCCGATGAAACCTTGCAAGGAAGGTCGCGATGTACTGACCCGAGTTTCATTCAGCCGCCGCTTCCTCTTTCCCCTTCGATCCTGTGTGGACTCTTGTCAGATCTGGATATGTGCTCTTTCTGCCTGCTTGATATGCCCGCGAGTCAACGTCTTCAGGCTCTGACTCAATAAAGCTTTGCCTATGGTGACGATACACGCCGCCGTCCTTATGTTATTACGATTTGACTTCAAGTAGCTTTCAATCCGGACCCCTCGCTAGGCCTGGCCAAGGCCTGGGCCTAGGCTGCTGTATTCCTTTGTGTGACTATGACTCGATCCAGTTCGACTCACTACTTGACCCTTGGCAACCAATCATTCGTGAAGCGGTGACATGCTGCTGCGCTTTGGTTATCAGGTGTCGCCCCAGCTGCACATTCGGTCGCCACCAAGTCTAGGTTCATTTGCCAGATTGGATCTCGATCAACGGCTCAAGCCCACCTGCATCTGGTTGTTGAGGAAGTGTTTCTAACATGAGCGAGAAGGACCGTTGCTAACTAAGATCAGAGCGTGGGTAGATGAAGTGGATGAAGAGTCTCCCATGCGTGCGGCAAGAACAAAAGCACATTAGGCCGATGGAGCAAAATATGAAACTATGCTCTAATGAATGCCCCGAGAATCTGACTGATCATAGTTCTCAGGCCTGTTGCCTTGTGGTTCTTCCTGCCAATTCATCCCGTCGTGAACTTTTGATACAATTCGTGAAAACGTCAACCATTCAAGATGCTAGATAGGGAGCCTGTGTCCCTTGAAAACGTACTGCATCCAAGCAACTCCGTTGGGTTGGAGAAACCGGCGATCATCATGCGAGGCAGGGTCGAATTGCAATCAGGCATCAGCATGTTGTGTACACGGCGTTGATCTGTCTCTTAGGACGTCTTGGAGTTCGTCATGCCGTCGGCTGAGTTGGAAATTCCGCCCCTCGCATCTGATACCGGCGCACAAAAGACTCGAAATTTGATAACTTCGTCATCCAAGTCATCCCTCGGAGTCCAAAAGGAGCTTTTGTGCCGTCGTCAGCTGGTGCCCCCTCATAAGCCTTCCAATCCGTACGAGGAAGATTTGTGTCATTCTCGGTACGAAGCCCATGAAGCCGGTCACGAGACATCTCTACCATGGACAACAACATCCCGGTACAGCTCGTCGGATAGCTGCTTTACGACCAACACACTCATGCTGATCACTTTCTCAGCGTTCAGGTTCGGAAAGCTCCTTAGCATCTTCGCGGGGCTCGGCTCGCCAAGCAATGCATCTTTCAACAGCAGTAGTTGGGCGACGACGCAGATGACGTTCAGATGAGCCCCAAAAGCGAATAGGAAATCCCATAGTTTCAGTACTTCGGGAAGAGGTGGTGTACACGCACACAGCGTCATCACGGAGGGGAAAGCGTAGATCTTAGCCGGCAAGCCCTTGTTGAGGAGGTGAGATGAGAGAGCAGGACTGATTTCTGCCAGGATCTTGTCTATGAGCTCAAGGCCTCGATGCACTCCGGACATGGTTGGGGAGAGGTAAGTCGGTATGTGCTCAGTTAGCAGGCGGGTCAAGATGGCGTAGGCTTGAGCTTCTGATCGCGAGGCGTACAGTAGCGGGGCGGAGAGCACATTGACACCTTGGAGGTAGGTCGATTGCGAATATTTCTGGGCGAATTCTGACCGCGGATTGGAGGATTGCTCGTCGTGTATGCGCCATGCAGTAGCATTCAAGAGTCTGGTTAAACTAGCATCGGTAACGCGGCGCTTGAAGAGAGTATCGGTTGCCAATGTTCTAAACACATCGTTGGAGATCTTCTCGTACGCTGGACTGCGGCCTCGGTGAATGAGATCCAGGTATGTGTCTGTCGACAGAGGGCCAATGTTCAATAATGTCAACCAGAGATATATCCGGTAGTCGGACATGCCTTCTTTCGTCGCACTGACGCCACTCGTCAGGATCGAATGTCGTAGCAAAGACAACGCGCTCGCGGCGGTTGTTCCAGGCGGGGGGCCATCGCGCAAAGTCATTTCTAGGCTGGATTTGCGGGCGTGCGCGAGGATGTGGTTTGAGGATGGGTTGGAGAGGGTCGTAGGAGGAGCTTTGCGAGTCCGTGGGGCATACGGCATCAGAGCGTCGCTGTTCGCTCGCGCACGAGAAGTAGAAGTTGTGTTCGACATGGTCGCATTTGAGGTTGGAGGGGGTTGAGGTGGATTGAGCTGCTCGCGTGAGGGCTTTGTTGGGATCCCAAACCGCGGGGGTCTCAGGTTTGATGATTGAATCCCCATGTTGCTTGTTGAGGACAGCTGATTGTGCGATTGGAGCCGACGCAGACCCCGCGTCTTGTCGCTGGAAGTCAAATTACTCTTCTCAGGCGAATCCGGTAATCGCACAGAGGCCGGGTCTGGGAATGGAAGCAAGGCATTGCGGCTGGCGGCTTTCTGAGGGGAGATAGAGGTTGCAGTCATACTGCCGGACCGGAGGTGAAGGCGGACAGTGAGTGGGTGACAGAGCGATGCACGGCAAGGAAGAAGAAGGCGGATAGTGAGTGGGTGGAAGAGCAATGCACGACAAGGAAAAACGCGTCGTAAAGTTGGAGCTCATTTGATTCTGTGAATCAAGGACTCGGCGAGTTTGGTGTTGCAACCGCAAGATTCCCAGCCGCAGTTGGCTGGGGACCCCGCTAAGCAACGCCCACAGGGCCTACCTTGACACGAACCGACGCGTGATCCTGGTCGCGGGAAAGATACCCAGGCGGCCCCAAGACCGTTGTCAACATCGGCACTGCGGTTGTCCTCAAGCCACAGAATTGCGTGAAATGATCGTCGCCGACAGCAACGTGCCTCATTCGCTTAGACACAATGACTTGCAGCACAAGAGAGAGTGCGATCAACGCGGTGGCCCGAAGTTACTACTGATAACCTACTCGTAGGAGTCCAGCCAGTCGCCTGCATAAGCGACGGCGATGGCGCGATTGGAGGATAAACTTGTACGGAGTACGGAATGCAAGATCCATTTCGCTCCACGTATGACTCTCACAGGAAAACTCCACACCGCCAGCAAACTTGAGGACATCGGCCTTATCTTCGCATCCTTTCATTGTGACACTTCGCTCGGAGACTGAGTCATCTCGGATAGCTAGACTACGCTTTCACACAGCTATGAGACTTGGCCTAAAGTGCGTGGGAGGACAGCTGAATTACGACTTGGACGGCTGAGAGGCTCCAAGGTGGAAAACTCCGAACGGCACAAAAAATGGCTGGACGTCGACCTTCTGAGACCAGTGCTCTTCTCAACGAGCATGGGATTGACGACTTCCGGAAATCCATCGATCAGATCGACCAGAGGTTATATGGCACGGCCGCAGAGGAGGAAACTTCACTGGTGAAGAATGCCGAGCTCGAGACAACATGGAAGACAGAGACGGCAATTCTAGCACGATATTCAGGTCCTTTGATGCTGACCTACGTCCTACAATACTCCTTCTCGCTAGTCACTGTATTTGTCGCAGGACGTTTAGGTACGAGAGAGCTAGGAGCGGCATCGCTGGCGACAATGACTGCAAATATCACAGGCCTTTGCATATATGAGGGATTATCCACAAGCTTGGACACTTTGACTTCGCAGGCATATGGAAACGGAAAGAAACAACTCGTGGGGCTCCACGTCCAGCGCATGTGTCTATTAGTCTGTGTGGTCACGATTCCAATCGGGGCGGTCTGGATCTGCTCTCCTTGGATCCTGGCGGCTATTGTGCCAGAGACAGACACGGCTATCCTAGCAGGTACTTTTATGCGCATCTACCTCCTTGGCGGTCCTGGTTGGGCTATTTTCGAAGCAGGGAAGCGACTTTGTCAAGCGCAAGGCGACTTTACCGCGTCACTTGTCGTGGTCTTGGTTTGCGCTCCCCTCAATATCCTTTGGAACTGGCTTCTGGTCTTTCACTTCAACCTGGGATTTGCAGGGGCCGCTTGGGCAGTCGTCATTTCAAACAATCTCCAGCCGATAGTCCTGGCGCTCTATGTTGCTTTTGTCGCCCCTTCAAACCTGCAATGTTGGCCTGGACTGGATCTCCGCCGCGCAAGTCAGAACTGGGGTCCGATGGTCAAGTTGGCGATTCCAGGCGTGCTCATGACCTTTTCCGAGTGGTTTGCCTTCGATGTACTCACGATTGCGGCTGGATATCTCAGCGAGCCAGATCTTGCCGCACAGTCCGTCTTGATGACGGTCGTTGTTCTGATGTATCATATACCCTTTCCAATCTCCATTGCAGCGTCGACCAGGTTCGGTAACCTGATCGGATACGGTGCGTTGGACGCGGCCCGTACAGCCTGGAAGACGCACTACCTGATCTTCGTCTGCATTGGCATCTTTGATGTCACATTGCTGACATCCTGCCGCCACGTCATTGCGGACATTTTCACCACGGACCCCGCGGTGAAATCCATCATCACGGCAGTCATGCCTATCACGGCGGCAGCGCAGTTCTTTGACGCACTCCTGGCACTATCAAATGCCCTCCTGCGCGGGCTCGGGAGACAGAAAATCGGTGGTTGGGTTAATCTCGGCGTGTACTATCTCTTCGCACTGCCGTTGTCATTCTTCTTGTGTTTTGGCCCTCCTCGAATGGGTTTGAGTGGCATGTGGATTGGTCCCAGTACCGGGCTAGGGTGTGCTGCTGTCCTCATGGCCACATATATGCGGCTCACGGACTGGCAAAGGGCTGTGGATGATGCTCGAGCGCGGGAGGAATAGAGAGTGGAGAGGGTGATAATCAACCACCCTCATCCATCCATCATCCTCCTGCCTGCGATCGATGACGCTGACAGGGGCGCGGAGTTGGTGCAGTCGCAGTGATGAATCCTTTGTTTCGGGTCTCGGCATGATTCCGCGGTCAGCCGCATCCAACCGCAGCTTGCCGCTGGCGCGTCAATTATCTCATTCCGCACACGGACAACGACTTGCGACTCGCTGATGCTTCGCCAACTGCTTGATCACTGCCTTGACCATGGCATACCACCTCAGTCTCACCCACTCGGCTCACATCGTGCACGAATGTATTTTCTAAGTGTTTATCGGGAGCTCCAATTCCGTAAGTCTCATTGAAAGCTTGGGCCTACCCCGCCTGCCGTGCGTGAGATCGGTTCACTTCTCTCTCATATATCCTTTACGAGGGTCTTCCGGTGAGAGCTTTTTCTGCTCCAAATCCTATCACCAGCTGCTGTCACCTGCTTGAGTTGACCATCTCTGCTCCAATCTTCAAAATCCCGTACCATGGCCACCTACATTGACCTGGCTGAATACCTCTTCCGGAGGATTCGCCAAGTTGGGGTCAAAGCGATCCATGGTGTTCCAGGAGACTACAATCTGACCGCTTTGGACTACATCGAACCAGCCGGTCTTGACTGGGTTGGGAATGCGAACGAGCTGAACGCTGGATATGCTGCGGATGGCTATGCACGGATAAGAGGCATATCAGCCGTAGTCACTGCCTTTGGTGTCGGCGAACTCTCTGCCATCAATGCCATTGCTGGGGCGTATAGTGAACGTGCGTGGTCCCTGATAGCCCCGGTTTGGAAGTGAGCTAACATGATCCAACAGTGGCGCCGGTCATTCATGTTGTTGGCACTGCACCGACCAATGTCCAGGACGGTGGGCTCTGCATGCATCATTCCCTGGGCAATGGCGACTTCCGAGTCTTTGCTGAGATGTACGAGAAGATCACGGTAGCCCAGGCGAATTTGAGAGATGCCGATACCGCCCCGGCACAGATTGACAGGTGCATCCGAGAATGTGTCTTACAGAGCCGACCAGTTTATCTCGAACTGCCTACCAACATGGTCCGGGCCAAGGTCTCAGCAGCGGCGCTCGAAACACCCATTGATCTTTCAATCCCATTGAATGATGAAGGATTCGAAGATACCGAGGTTGACTTGATCCTGAACAAGATGTATGCCTCAAGACAGCCTTTCATTGTTGTTGACGGCTGCACGTCGAGGTATGGTGTTAGCGAAGAAGCCAACGAACTAGTTCGCGTGACCGGATTTCCTACTTCGACCACTCCTTTTGGCAAGGGAATTATCAACGAGGAGTATCCCAATTTCTATGGTGTCTACGCTGGCATTGCTGGAAAGGAGGTGTACATGCCCTGGGCCCAAGGTTGCGATTTGGTCATAAAGTTGGGCCCCTTAGAGAGCGACGTCAATACGTTTGGATTCAGCACCATCCCGGACCCCAAATCTTCGATTGTATTCCACCGCGACCATGTCGAGATCGGAGGAGTCAAGTATCAGAACCTCCACATTAAGTCTCTGTTGCGCAAAATTCTTTCGAAGCTGGAAACCGCCAAACTCCCTCAGTATAACCCGTACATGGATCTAGGCTCCCCTCAAGCTGAGCTTATGGCTCTGACTCCGCCAGGCAAGGATGACCCTATCGATCAAGCTACTTTCTGGCGACGGATATCGAAATTTATCCGGACAGGTGATATTGTTATGGCCGAAACTGGCACAGCAGCCGTCGGATGCCGAGACATGGTTCTCCCTGCGCACACTTCGCTTATTACTTCTTGCATATGGCTGTCTATTGGCTACATGTTACCAGCATCCCAAGGTGCCGCTCTAGCTCAGCGCGAAATGATTGCTGAGGGCTTGCGTCCGAACGGGCGCACCATCCTGATCGAGGGTGATGGCAGCCTCCAGATGACAGCGCAATCCATCAGCGACATGATCCGGAACCGAATCGACGTGACGATTCTGGTCATCAACAATGACGGGTATGTGATTGAGAGATGGATCCACGGCATGAAGGCCGGTTACAATGACATCCAACCATGGAGATACCTCGAAGCACCAAACTACTTTGGTGCGCCCAAAGACGACCCTGCATACCCGGTGGTGACCAGGCGAGCTGAAACATGGGGTCAGTTGAGCGACATCTTGGCAGAGCCGGCGCTCCAAGCAGGCAAAGGGCTGAATATTGTGGAGGTGATAATGGACCGAGAGGATGCACCTGATGTGTTGAAGAAGCTTGTTCAGAGCACAAAGAGAAGAAATTCGGGTGACGCCAACGCGCCCGAACAGCGCCAAGGCATGAGCACTGCGGAGAAGGCCATGAAAGTCGGGGGTTGATATGAGCCGACGATTTCACGAGTGGCATTCTTGAGGTATTTTGCGTTTGTTTATCCGTTTGGGTTGGCGGCGCCTGGATGTTGTTGCATGGAGAGCAGGCGACGGCGGGAGGCGCCACAGGGGACAACTTCGAATTGAGCGGAACAAACATCTAGAACATGGTCTCTTAGCGCGACGCGAGTGTCCAACAACAGCGAAATAACCAAAGACGAACACTCCGTACATGTTTCCTTCTGGTTCAGCAGCGTCTGTCCGGTCGTGTCCTCCTTTGGCTTGGTTTTGGCGGTGGCGGCGGATTGTGCGCCTGAATATTTCAGACAAGGCAAGTGTTTAACCTTAAAGCGGCACTCCTTCCTTCGCTTCTCCCTCACCTCCCTCACCTCTCCCTCACCTCTCCCTTCTTTCCCAGGAAATTAAGATGTATAACCTCTTGGTCTTCCTCGCTTCCTCAAACGCTTTCCAGGCTTCCTCGACCTCGTGTTCCGTCACTTCACGTAACGAATCACGTCAATTCGCCACGGGTTTGACAGCCTCCGGCACACATGACACCGCTTTGTCACAGATTGCGGGTAGCATAACCTTCCGCTCCATTCATTCTAGCCGCGCTTTGGACTCCGCTGCGGCGTCACCAAGCGAGCTGAAGCACAAACCTTCTGCCTCTTCGGTTATCGGCTCGTCGGATAGGCTAATGCTGTCGAGTCTCTACTACTTGCACTTATTGTTCCCGCGGCGTCTCCCATCCAAGCTGAGATCCTACCGTCTGCCCCTTCTCAAGCGCCCGTCAGGCGATTTCCGCCTCGAGAACACAGCTTATTCGGCTGATTTTGTCAAATGCCATCGTCTGGTGACCGCGAAATGGGCGTCATGTCCAAGATTCGCCCTCTCCGGCTACCCCGTTGGCCCCGAGATTGCGGCTCGCACACCCTTTCTTTCTGCAAGCCAGCCAGCCATTTACGCCAATCTCAACCTCGTGCTTAGCGAGTTGTCCTGATTTGGGCTGATGTTGCAGCGACAGGGCTTAGGTCCCTGGATCTGTCCAACAGCACTGGGCCAGATCTTTGGCGTCATTGGTGAGTTGTCCTCTCCTCTCGTGTCCATGCGACGTTATACACGTCCCCTCCGGGGAAAAGTATGTAAGGAATTGAGCATATATCTTTTACGACGCGCCTGCTGTCAAACACGTTGGTCCAGCTTGTCCCTTTCCTCTCATCGTCCAGGGCACGTGTGTGGCGCGAGAAAGGAATGCCCTGAAACCAACCTGCGCCCCAGCTTACTCATATGATGTTGCAATGGCCCCATTCCCTTTGAGGTCCAAGACTGTCGGGCATACTTCATACCATCTCGGAGTCCTCACGATACTCGTGGTCTGCTTCTCTTCTGTCCTTGTCGTCCTGTTCATTGTGAAACGCTGCAGACGTCGAGCTAGCATGCCGCACATTGAGCGGCTAACGACCTTTGCCACCATGGAGAAAAAGCACCCTGAGGGAGTGTTGTTTGATTCCGGAGATCCCATTGATCCACTGGACCGAAAACTCCTGACAGAGATACTGAACCCCTTGCTCGACGGCGGGCCAAGGAAGTCGAGCCTCATGACGAGTGGTTATCTAGCCGCGAAGGCCAAGTTGGAAACGACAGAGAAGCAAGCTAGTGTTCTGGAAACGCATTCTCAAATCCAGGTCTTAACAGTCCAACCCCAAGACATTCAACATCACGGCACCGTGGAGCACCAAAAGCTTCAATGGAGTCGCCGTTCCTCCCCAGGACCTCAGCATCAAGTCGACACGTCAGACACTGCGGTACACTATGACAGGACGGAAAACCTGCCCTCGACAAGCTCCCTACACGCGGAGTCGAGACACGACGAGACGCAGCTCTTCTGCGATGACTACAACCCGGTGATCAAGTGGAGACGAAGAACCTTGATCTTTGAAAAGATGCCTTGACCCTACGTTCGTTGTCACACCTGATATCTTTCTCCAGGATCGCATTTATCTGTGATCCTTCTGTGGAGTGCTGGGCGCGGGCGCCGTCGCTACTTCTATTCACAACGCACCGCCCCTCGACCTTTTTAATCTGCCAGGCCTAATGTGTCAATCCGCTGGCGGACAGAAGCGCACTGAGAAGCTATATCGACAAGGAAGCAAGGTTGGATCAGATCCGACTGAACAGCACATTGCGAACACCTGCGATATCCGCCTCGCAAGGTCGGCGGCCACCTTGGCGACACTGAGATTGAGACCGACGCGCGCCCGCAGCCATGTTGGCGAGACCACCGAGCGTCCTTCACCCAGAGTGAAAGACAGGCTAGTTGCGTAGTAGAACCTATGGGAGTGAATCCCGGTCATGGCACGCGGGATACATTCGTCTCGGTATCCGACTCTCAACACGAACGGAATAGGCAGCCGGAGCTACCAACCTACAGCGCACGCGCATTCTCAGCTGGACAGGGATCCTGCCACTCGTTACATTGTTTGCCATTTCAGGATGTTCTTAATCCACCGAGAAGCACATTGGCGTTACCTACCTATCAACAACCTCCCACCCTATCTACCCACCCATCTATGGATCTGTGTATCATGTATCTATCTCTGTACGTGCATGGGGCTGCGCATGAAGCTTGCAAGGAATCATATGAAGTAATGAAGCGGGATGAACTTCCAATAGCTCGACACTGCTGTAGCTTTGGTATGCCTCTCCTCGAGGATTTGATCTACATTTCATGCACGTGCTCTAGTTTGGTTTCTCGATCCCTCAGGTGCTAGGCGTCAACGGATCACGTTGCAGCTTCGCAGACTGGAGCAGCCAGAGAATAGGCATGGTGTGGTGAAATATGGTGAACAGACAGGGTGGATAGAAGCCTTCACTACCCTGTATTTATCAGCGCACTTGGCACTCTGCACGCCGCACGCTTGCACCGGCACACGACGACCGTTCAATTCGTTTTTCTCATGTCTCATGCCCTCGTGAGAGACGGATGCCCCATCGTGCTCCTTCCCATCCCGCCGTTTCGTGGAACTTTGCGTCTGATTTCTATCCTCTCTCTGATTTCTGATCATGGTCCCATGGCTCGTCTCTCCCACTTCTCCGAACCCTAAAAGTCCCAGATCAGAGAGCACTGGCAGAGGGGTCTCTACGAGCGGCCGAATCCAAACCAGCCGCGCTTCTGCGTCTTTCGATCATCTTTGGTGTGCGTTTCTGACACTGCTCCGTTGGTGGCTCTGGCTCCAGCGTCGTGCATCTGCACGTCTTCCTTCGCGGGCTGGAGGTCGTCTTCAGGCTCCTTCTGGCCGGGATATTTGATGTAGTTCCAGGCTAGGTCGAAGAAAAGGGGCTTCACGGGCACCGGGCGTAATTTTGGCGGATAGTTGACCAGGTTCGTCAGGTCGAGGTTGGGGATGTAGCTGTTGTGGGAGAGGCGTTCGATCAATGGTGCGGGTTTGGGTCCCGCAGTAGCAGTCGTGGATGGGCCATTGGATGTGGCGGTGGAGGCTTTGAGATCCGCGAGAGCGCGGTATCGAAGAACAAGTTTCCGTAGGGTCGAGGCTGTGAGGTTAAGTTGTTTGGAAGAGATGTCCAGGTTTGGTGGTGTTGAAATGTCGGTCGGGGAAGCGGCTAGTTTGCTGGCAGCTGTCTCGGCCAGTTCGAGTGCCCGGACGTATAGTGCCAGTGCGTTGGGGATGTGGTCGCTAATTGCGTGCGAGCGGCCAACGGCAAGGCACTTCAAGGCCCGGAAATATGACCTCTTTGCGTCGAGTTCGTCCACGAAGGAAGTGTCTGCTATGACGCCGGGGAGTTCCTTGACGGCGTCAAGACTCTGCAAGATCGAGTCATAGAGTGCCACTCGTTCTCGCAGTCTGGACATCTTCCGACCGGTGCTTTCTTCCTTAAGAGCACGGAGTTTGCCGTCCTTTCGTGGCTTCAGGGGCTGCTTGGGCTTCTCACTCTCAAAAGCCAGACCGTCATCTGACGCGCCGCAGAGCACACGATTCCGGCCGATGCGCCATTCAATGACGGCATAATTAACGGCTGTGCGGGTGATTTGCAATGATTGCATGCGCGCGTCCCCAGTATCCACACCTTCGGCGACGAGCTCGTCGATGGCAGTCTTGGTGGCATCTGCGGCATCCTGGCGGGCAGTGATGACCTCTTCATATGCGGTCGCAAAGTCTTTGGCGCTCAATGAGCCGTCTTGGAACGACTTGAACGATGAGGCCAGATCCTGTTCTTTTTCCTTGGACAGGCCTAATGCTTGGGAGATATTGGCGTCTTCCAGCTTCACTTTCCGACTTCTCCAGGAGAGCGCAGAAGGAATCTCCTTGGGACCCCCTTTGGTCGGTACTGCTTCTGCTGCCGCCGAAAATGCTTGTGGATCAACCTGCTCAACCTCCTGCTTCACGCTGGTCTCAGTTGGAGGAAAGCTCTCGACGACAATCTCACTGAGGGCTTTTGTGCGGGGCATCTTCAACTGGTACGCCGCATATCGGATGCTGGGGTCCACGATGCCCGACAGCAAATCCTTGTATGCGTCTATCTTTGACGACCGTGCCAACGTTGTATACACCATCTGAGAGACAGAATAGTTCTGAATGCATGCTTGCCATCTACCCTTTTCGAAATCCAGGCTGCCCTTCAACGTAAAAAGGTATGCTCGTGCTTCGAGGTCATCCAGCGCTTTGGCCCCGGTTGTGCTGCGGTCTTGCAGGATGTTGACCAAGTTGTCGGCATGAATAATTGCCCTTCGTAGTCGTGAAGCAATCTGACGTTTCGTGGAGCTGGGCATGGGTTTCTGGGTATTTTCGGCAGATTGTGACGACTTCATGGCCATGGCCGATGCCCATGCCCGCTCGGAGGTGGCGAGGAGCAGTTGTATCCATCTCGGACAGGTCAGTACTATTTCCCGCCTTCCCAGTGAGAGACTTACTCTGCATTTTTGGAGACATTTTGTGCCGTCACTGGAGCTTTGGGAGTGTATTTTCTGCCTCGAGTTGCGGCACCCAGCCGTCGTCGCAAATTCTGGATTTTGCGGGTGGCTTGGGCATGATAGGCATTGTAGTCCCCTCCAAGAAGAGCCTTGTCGCGCTCGGAGACGATCGAGGCGGTGATGTTCATGTTCACAGCTCAATCGACCCAGCCCTGGCTGTTAGAGCGTATAGAATTATTCCGTTGGTTGTGATAGTTGAGTGTGAATGTGGGGCAAGCGCGGCGACTTGGAGCGCAGGCAACTTAGAAAATGTTTGGGTCATTGATGTTTCTCGTACTGCACAATGGCTCCGCTTCACTTTTCTCTCACCTGATCATCGCGCTCAACGTACTTCCACCTTTCCCTCGACTCATTTTGTACAGTTCCGTCTTGCCTAGTCTGCTGTTCATGTCACCCCGATTACAATAGATACACTCGCCGTCGTCTTCCTCTCCCTCTCAATACTCTACCTCCCGTCAACGCAATCGGGGCATGCTAGAGCGGACTGCGGCATGCATTGAGCCAGCTTCGCAGCTTTTCCTTCGACGCATTGAACCTCCTGTTCGGACGCGGCGCGCACTCGGTCCTTCGTTCTGGAGAAATGGAGGAAATCATTTGGACGTTCCTCACTGGTGGCCACTATATCTCGAACGAATCCGAGCTTCACGCCCTAATGTCTCCGCCCTCGAGTCTTCACTGCTTTGCCCTCGACCATCCCGACTAGTTAATCCCGAAGAACACTCCTCCAAATTTCGCTCTCGAGCTTCGAAGCGTGATCGAAGCTCTGAAGCTGCCTCCTCTCCTTCATCACGAGCCTATAGCAGATCCAGCACTTTCACCCAAAATGCCAATTCGGCGCTCCTTGCTGAGAATGATGCGTCCTTGCTTGTTGGGAGCTCTGTGTTGGCAAAAGACGCGGCTCAAGATGCCTCTGGGAGAAATAGCAATCATTTGATCACGGCAAATACAAGAAACGAAGTCTCTGAGCCATATTCCTCCGGTTGTTCTAGTCTGGCAGAGCGGCAGCTGCGCGAAATAATCGATAGCACCCGCGAGCTGAAGTCGACGTCGATGGGCGCTGTTCTCGATCGTGCATGGATGTTATTCAACCAGATCCCAGACCAACGAGCGTACGCATCTGATATCTTCCATCTCTTCGCGAAGTCTGAAAGGAAATTGTATCAATCGCGCGCTCTGGGCGCTTTCAGACTTGTTGATGAGGAGAGCAGAACGCGGGAGGATTATGAGCGCGCGGTTCGATTGGCTGTGAAAGTGGACAACCACCGCATTGCTCTGACTATCAATGACCGAGCCACACGGCGCAACCTCCATCAGGGTTGTAGTGTGTTCCTGTTACTTCATGCCGTCTCAAACCAGCTTTGGAATACCGCTAACGCAGTATGGAAAACCTCTTTCAAACGGACTTCATTCCGATTCAATCAAACATCACCAACTCGTGTTGCCCTTGTCGAGGAAGTAGGCAACTATCGGGATCTACCACTCGCAATGCACAATCTGGGATCTAGGTTGCGTGAACGGGCGCCGGTCATCATGCAACATTCAGGGACCCTGCAAACACTTTTCAACGAACTCCTGGCCGCTTTGGTCCGAAACGGGCAGCTTATGAGCATCATTACGCCACAAGGGCTGCAAAATCTATTCGACATCTCCTACGATTTGCGCGGTGCTGTGCCCTCGCTCTACCTCAGTGCCATCAACACCATTAACAAATCCACAGTTAGGCCTGACAAAGGTCCACTGGCTGATGCGGTGTACACCAATCTTCGATCAGACTTGCCGGAGATTTCCCCAGGTCCCAGCACATTCGGTTCCCTCTTGTCAATCCATACCAAGCAAGGAGCGTCAGCTCAGACATATATTCATTACCTGAATGAATTCGCAAAGTTCCACGGCGTGGCAGACAAGTCGAGCTATCAGAAGGTACTATCAGCGCTTGCTGCTCAAGGCGATATTGACGGCGTGCAAGAGGTGTTCCTGCGCCTTTCTCAAGCTCATGGGCGACCCACGGAGCCTGCGTTCTATACACCACTTTTGTACGTCTATGCACGTCTTGGTGACGTTTCAGCCACACAACGAGAGTTCCAGACCATGAAAGATTATGGGGTGGAACCAACGGCGTATGCCTGGAACATTCTCGTCTACGCCCACGCGAGATCTTCCCGCCCTGAGCAGGCCTTGAGCGTTTTGAGTACGATGCAGGCCGAAGGAGTAACTCCGGATGTGTACACATTCACGACCTTGATAGGCGTCTTCGCAAGAAACGGCGATACCCGCACTGTTCTCGATATCCTTGAGAAAGCACAACAACACCAAGTAAAGGGCTCATATGCTCTCGTCACTGGTTTGGTACAATCGTATTGTGTCAATGATCAAGCAGACGCTGCTGAGAGACTTGTAGCGGCAGCCACAATTGCTGCTCTTCGAGGAAACCCTACCACGATGTGGAACTACCTACTGAGGCACTATGCTTTCTTGGCGGATTCTAAGAGTATGCTCCGTGTCCAGCAGCAGATGACTGCACTCGGGGTTGATGCTGACGCCATGACCCATGCTGCATTCATGACTGCTCTTGTGCTCCTCGGCAAGACCCGGGATGCTGTGCAAATACTGAGGACCCTGAATATGAGCCAAACACTTGCTGCTACATCATTTCATTATGCCATCATCCTGCATGGCTTTGCACTAGAAGGTGATAGGGATATGGCCAATGTCATCTATCAAGAACTAGTTGAGAGGTTTCCCCGTCTAGGGGCCAGCCCTCGTCTTGCTATGCTCCATCTGCAAGCTGGCCGGAATCCTGTCGAGAACGAGCGACCAAAGTTCGCTGCTCATTACCTGGAAGAGATCCTTCACGGACTTTCGACAGAAGACCGAGCGAGTCGTCAACCACAGCCTGGGTTCCGTCGCCGGAGCAGCACCGAGGCCGTGCCATCGCTCTACGTAGAGTACTTTGTTGACCTTCTCATGAGCAAAGGCCAAGTCAAACGGGCGGAACAGCTTGTCCAGCGATTCGAGACCCTGTATCAATCATCCTACTTACAATCAAGCAGCAGTGCTTCCATCTCAATCCCGCTGCTCTGTACGCAGTTGTCAGTTCGAGCTGGAAAGCAAGCATGGGATGATGTTGAGGCAATCTGGAGACACATTCTTGAGCGAGGCATCCAGCTAGCAAAGCACTCTGGCATACGCTCAGAGAAGCCATCACCTGAACCTAAGGATGACGACAAGACGCACGCTCAGGAAGCTCCACAATCCCTGCCAATGCAGCCAGTGGGACTACCAGAAGCTAGACTTGTCCCGAGCGAGACCTTTAAATTCGGTTCCATGATCCCAGACAGGGCTTTGAATGCTTTTCCTTTGGAAGAACCTGGCGTCGCAATTCTTTACTCGCAAAGACACCTGCTCGACGTGCCTCTGAGCCGTTACTTGAACACTTTGGCTGTACGGCAGCTCCAGAATTCTGCTATAGCTCTCGTGGCTAAGATGGAGAAAGTAGGATTCGCTTTGACGAGTAAGAACTGGAACACGTACATTCAGACTCTGACAAGGTCTGACGACCCGGAACATTGGCTGCTGGCTTACAAACTGTTTGAGAGCAAGATGATCGCGCATACTCCGCCATGGCCAATCCTCCAACGTGGCCAATGGCTCCCGCCCCAGGAGTCAGAGAATGTACCTTCAGTTCCCATGCGTCGCAAGATCATGGAGAAGCGAAACCCTGACCAGCTCATGCCGACTTATTACACTGCCGTCCATCTTGCCAGCGTCTTGCTCAAAGCCAACAGACTTGCAGCGGAGGGTGACAATGGCACATACCTGAGCATCTGGAGGAAAGCACCCCTTACATGCCGGTACATCCGTCGCATGCCTTATCTCAAGGACCGTGTTCAGGGGATCCTCCTGCGGAATAGAAAGATGAGGATTCTACCACCCAGACGTCCTCGTTTACACACAGCACCGGATCGCTCTGGAGTCCTGGGAAGCAGATCACCAGCGGACCACGTGCCCGCCACGGAAGTGGTCGGCCTAGAGGCCGCACTCAAAAGCGAATCAACTGACACAAAGTCCTCCGCTGAAATCACGAAGATGCGTGCGATACGCCGAGCCGAGCTCTACGAAGGGCAGATCTCCAGAACCCAAATTAGTCGAGATGATCGGCCAGGTTTAGAGGGAAAAGCGGAGTTCGAGCGCCGAATTGAATACAAGGAGCGAAAACTGCTGCAGATACTGCAGCGGATGCGCAAGGATATCTCTCTTTCAAGGACTGTAAGCGACATGTATATCGGTCATCCAACGATTCCAACGAGTGTAAGCTTGGATCGCAGCAAAAATTGCCGTCTTGGAGGGCAGACGTTGTACGGTTCGGGGTACCAACGCTTGATCAAGGATGCCCAGACTAGAAGGCTCTTACGTGGGCATCGCAGAGCGGTATTGAGGAGGGTTTTGCCGCGAAAGATCACGAAGAAAAGGACGTTAAGCAGGATGCAGGAACACACAGATACCTCGCCATGACGGGAAGCACACCATTTTCAATCAAACGGACAAGGCTAGAGGGACAACGGGCTACCAAAGCAGCCTTCGCCGAAACAACGGCACGCAGGCTTTGGGATATAGCAGACCCATCAGTCTTGCGAGCAGGCAGGGCCACTTGATTAGTGAGCCATGAGGCGCAGTGGCGGACGGAGAGTGCTGACCGGTGTGATCTCGTACAGAGCATTCTGTCATTGCGGGCACCATAGCAGCTGTGTAGGATATGCAAAATCGGACACTAGCTTCGACTTCACTGGTGATAACGAATACAGTACCACGTAGAGATGACTTCTAGTTGCTTCGACCATGTTATAAAAGTCCGTGATCAAGCCTTGTGGCCAAGCTGGCACCAGCCTCGTGAGACTTCTCGTGGACATTTGACGACAGGGATGCTACGAGTACATATCACCAAAGGGGTATTTTAAGCACTGAAGTGTGGAAGAGATCGGTAAGGACATGGCTATTTCACTTTATGTTTTGGGTGGGCTTTGCTGCCAAGATTCGCAGTATCACATTTGCAAAGAGCGCTTCAATTCTCCGCTGCCTCGCTTACAACTTCGACCAGTCTGACCTTCACTTCAATTCCCTGTCACACCAATTGTAACTACCCCGTGCAGCGCGAATCGCGTACTCGGTCACTGGTCGCTTCAAGTTTAAGAAACATATGAGCATCGTCTGATCATCACTCGTTCTCCAAATATCCTAAAAGACCTTCTATCCACTCTACAAGTGGAAAAGTCTATTTTCTCGATGTGGGCAGTAGTACTGTCAAGATGTTGATGCCTCTCAGGAAACGGCGGCGCTGCGAGGGGCAGGCAGGCTCGCATCCGGGGGGCACCGCATCGACTGGTCGCGGACGACCGATGAAACACGCCTCTCTGCTGAGACCATCTCGCAAGGCTCGAACGCAGCAAGCTGAACTCATGCACAGACAATTAAATGCCGAGGCAGCTACTCCCAGAGCAAACGCGCTGTCCACGTTAGAGTCTTTACCGGTCGAAGTTTTTGAGCAGATCTTCTTCCACTGCTTAGAGCTGAATCTTCCCAGGGCATCGCCATACCTCGCTGGAGCTCTGTCACGACCCGCGATTTACTCTGCCCTCATACTGTTCGCCTACTATGAACCTGCATCAGCGCTGAGTCAGGTCGAAACTGAGCACTTCCTGCCCGCTGCCTTTCGAAGAATCACAAGGGATGAACGGGTTCGGTTGCAAGAGGGCATGATTCGTTGTCGATGGTTCACCTTGGAGTTGTTTGAGTCTAACTTGCCAGCATTAAGCCGGCTTACAATGTTCGAATGTTGGCACCACGAGAGACGGATACTAGAGGCCACGGTCAAGCAACGATCGCGTCAGACCGAAGCTGCCATCCCCCTTCCCGACGCCGCTTCTCTCTTGCCAGCATTGAACGATAAGCTTGGAATGGAAGGCTATTACAGGGCGAGGAACAGCTCTTGCAGTGTGGGAAATCAACATGTAAGACAACCTCATGAAACGAGCATTCGCCATGAACATCAAGCGGCCCTTAGAACCGAGGACACTTTAGAGCCCCTTGTTGGACCCGTGAGCAAAGACGGCTATCTTCCTTTCATTGTCACAGCGACTTCTCGGCACGAAGATGGAGTACTCTCCAGCAATAAGGGCCGAAGTATACTCGCAGTGCGCGCTCTCCCTGTGCACATATTGCGAGGGGCTCCATGGGCGGACCCAAAAATCAAACTGCTCCAGTATTTTCGCCAAGGCTTGCGCTACGAGCCTTTTGAACGAATCCTGTTTATGTCGCCGGAGGCTTTGTTCGACGGCATGGCCAGTGCGATAGCGGAAGGCAATGAGAAGGCTCTGCTGGTCCTGCTAGAACTGCATGCCACGATTGTCAAGCATGCAGCCCCCATCTGCAAGGTCGCACCCCATGAGGAGGTCAGCAGCCACCAACTCAACGCCCTGCCGCTGAGATTATTCCACCTTGTTTGTGAATTGAGGGCGTCGACGAGAATCATGTCTTTACTTCTTCGTGGCGGTGTCGAAAGCATCCCCTACGACGACAAAATACTTACACGCTGGGCCATGCACATCAAAGCCAAGTCATTGTTAGATGAAGAAATCAGTATGGCACAGTGGCTCTTGGGGTACATGGAGGATATCAAATCTGCAAATTCACACGTCTACCTAGGTCCAGCCGGAGTGACATTCACCAAGGAGATCGGCTATATCTGTGTGGGCTCACCGACGTCCTCTCCATGGGCGATAAATCCGACCAATTCCCCTGAAAATGAACAATACTTGACCACGTCAAGTGAGACGGCACTCAATGACAGTTAATCTCAGAGGCACGAGAAGGGATTCCATTTTTGTGGTCCGGACACGAAATTCAAGGCGCAACAAACTGTATTTGCCAATGATACCCAGTTACGGTTATACGAGGATACCTCGAAGTTCGTACAGCTGGGAATGGCTGGACCTGTTATCACTCACAGTATGAAGAGCAAAACGCTTAGAGAAATCCATTATCGATTAATGCCTGCCTTGTTTGTCCCTACTTGTCTGCTTCCGAGTGCTTGAAGAATCCCACACTCCGAGACAGAAAATTTCAAGGCTTCCCTTGTGACTTCCACTGCACTCCGATCGACCCAACCAGCAAACCACCTGCCCCGCTTCACTTTGTTAAACCTGTCCCGGTCCTAACAACGTTCCCCCTTGAAGGACTCGGGAAGGTGCGCTGGGGTCCAAGCCGTTATGTCGAAGATAGAAGTTATGACACACGGACACGAAGACCGAAGACCGACTCCATCCCCCTTCGCCCAGCACAAACACCCTGCAGCTACAGCTGGATAGCTAGGCGACAGATGATAGGTCTGGTTGAGAATGCCCTTGAAAAGAAACTCACGTTGGCATCCAATCCCCCGGATGGGATCTACTACATAAGACAGCTGCGGGGTATCAGGCTCACATGGGTGGGCGGCGAGGCGGGTTGGCCCAAGAGGGATGCTCTTCCTCTGGCTCTCGCTCTTTACCGCCTTGAGGCCAGCTCCGAAATCCCATACGAGGTCTCGGAGTACTGTGGAAGGGCGAGATATGGGTGGCAGGGTTTCGAACACGCCCGCCCTAGCCAGAAAACTAACGTTGCTCTTTCGCATTCGGACATTTCGCCCAGGTTCGCCAGTGAACAGCGCCCATCCAATCGCAGGAAACAGTGCGGGGTCAGTGTCGTTTGCGCCGCCTCGCTGGCACGTTTAGGAATCTCACTCTTGGGGCTGTGGTGCCTCGCGGTCGATTGACAATAGCCCCCTGCGGTGACAGGTGCCAGGTTGACAGGAGACAGCGCTGGGGTCTTCACAGCACCCTGCTTCTTCATCGATCAGCAGCCGAGCTTGCGACTCTACACAGTAGGTCTCAACCAGGCTGGATCGCGGGTCGGCTTGAGACTGCACAGTGGTGCTTTCGAGCCTGCAGGAAGTACCAATTTCAATGTCCGAGATCCACTGTTACGAGGCAGATTAACTTTGATCTCGATTCGACCTCGCCCTCGACCACGACCAAGGCGGCAAGCAGAGCTGGAGCAGTGCAACGGCCTGCTGATCTAGCGAAGAGCGAGAAACGACCAGTCACAGAGACAGCTCCCGTTTTCATGTTGACCAGACTCCGTGTAAGTGATTGCCACGGTTGTGTCGCTTAGTCGGACGGGAGGCGACTCAGTCGTCTGGAGCGGACGAACAAGGGGAGGACTGACTGGCTGGCTAGCTACAGTACCTTTGGTCCACGATCTACAATCACAATCACAATCATCGTTTACGAAATACGACTACATCTCTGGTATCCAGGCACCGTCATTCACTATGCAGCTTCTCGAACTTCCGAACGAAATCCTAGCCCGGATCATTAAGTTCCACGACACCGCAAGTCCGTTTGACGTCGGGCTGCTCGAAAAACCGAAATCAGCACTGGGCCCGCGAGAGACCGACGATGGGATACGGCTAACGAGCGTTCCCACCGGCTTGAACAGGCAGAATGCGCTGAAGAATCTCACGTTGGCGTGCCGGCTTCTTCGTGCGCTCGCGCTTCCTGTGCTCTTCAAGCACGCCGTCCTCGATCCGCTACTGCTAAGCGACTTTCTGGCCTTCCTCAAGAAGCATAGCCTTTCACATCAAGTGTCGAGTCTGGTGGTCCACGTGTCTGGGCACTATAACCACATCCATCCCGCGTGGTGGGCCCGGCTGTTGAATGAAGTCCCAGCAACGCGCTTTAGCGTCGTTGCGCCGCCCGAGGTTTTCGCCGAACTGGCCAGCGTCCATTCATGGAGCAACGACGCCTGGGCATTCGATATGCCGTTGCAGGTGCTCAGATTCGACCAGAGTCCAGAAGCCGCGCGGACGAAGATCGACTACGACAACTTGCCGAATTTTCTGGTGGGGCGCCCGTGGGAGACGATGTTGTACAACGAAGGGTCCAGCCTCTCGGCCTACACGACGTACGAATTCTTCCTGCGCAGGACGCCGTCGCTTCTGACAGCGCTTCACTTTAGCAGTTCCGCGCCAGGGGAGGACCTGTTCGCAAACTTACTGCAGTTCGAATTCATCGCCATTTTCCCCTTCTACAACCACGTGGACGAGGTGTTGAAGTGCATCCGAAAGATGAAAAGACTGCAGCGACTGTTCGTGAAATTGTGCCCGGAGCCCGGGAGCACGGCGTTTGATGACGAAATGGAAGTCGCGGGTGGAGCGCTGGACGTCCATGACCCATGGAACGAGTGCGAGACGTCGTGGATGTTGATCGCCCATACTGTCCTCTTCTTGACGGTCGAGGGCGAGCTCCAGGAGCTTCAAATGGACGACGTTAAAATTGAAGGCTTGAGACAGAATCTAGAAACGGCCCTCAATGATCGTCTCCATGATCGGTGGCGGTATCAGGAACAAAGTTCCGGCATCTGGCGCAGAAGCATTCGCGAAGGCCAGGGGGTGGCTCGCGAAAGAATTCCGGCCTAACCGCGGCATGCATTGGCGTGCAGGGCGGGCTGACTGCCTAGGGAAGATGGTGGGAGCATTTCTCACCATGATGTCAGGTGGCTGGGACTCGCCATTGGTATTTGTCTGGCACCATCACAGGTTTTGGGTAAACCCAGATAAGCCAGCCACGGATCCTTCGTGCAAGAGGTCCAGTCGGTTCCGTGGCGAGGCCTTGGTGTCTATATGATTCGTTTGGGCAGGGGGTCTCAAGCGGCCTGCCTTCGTAGCAGAGATGGCACAGACACGTACGACAACCAGCAGAGGATCCCAGATCGGTGATACATATCATGTCCCGCAGTGTGCCCTCGAAAGCACCTCGTGCGGGCAACGGTGCGGGCAATCGTCGAGGACCGGAAGCTTTTCACGCTCGATCCCCTCCACGGCAAAACCCAAGCCAATCACACTTGCCTGGGGGGAACAGTTTTCCGGCGTAGTTCTCAACTGCAGGACAGCCCCCCACCAGGACGCAGCACGGCCTGGCGCGCAGTAGGGAGTCTGCGGTCCTGGCCACCGATCGCCCAAAAACACACCGATACAAGACAAGCATGGGGAATTGCAGATGAGGGATAAGCTGTCTCAGCTGTGCTCCATCCGCTCAGATTTCTCGAACCTGTCGTGGCGTTTTGGCAGCACCCTCTCATGCGCCTGACCCACCCGCTTTCGCACGCGTGGGCTGCTCGACAGACCCTCCGCGCCCGTGCTTGTCCAATCAGACAGCCGGGGATGTACATCTCCAGCGAGCCCCCCATCGGCAGGCGCTCGTTGGAAAGCCCACAGAGGGGAGCGCCTGGGTGCCATTCCTTGCTTTCGAAATCTGCGGTTCTGACTCGGATAGCCTATCCAGCCCAATGTAGGAAAAAGCGGCTCAATTCTCTTAAATGAGACTACCTCGACCTTAGCACCGCTTCAGTCGACGTTCTGAAAACCAGGGATTCGATTGTCGTCGAGCTGCCACACCCCCCTCCCCGGGAAAAGTGTCTCCACGCGAGTCAGGCCGAGGCCGAACGTTACAGGCGGAGCAACCTCACCGGCCAGCTGCGCAATGGGCATTCGCGCCTGAGGGAAACGATGCGAGCATCGAACGAGATATGCCTTCACCTCCAAAGCCTCCGACCACCCGGGCACTAAAGCCAGCCAAGGAAACCCAGTCGGCGAAATCACCATCGGCGAAGAAAAAGGCGTCAAGTGCCCGAGTTTCAGCAGCCTGCGAGGCATGCAAGAAACGCAAAACCAAGTGCTCTGGAGGACCGGCACCTTGTCAGCTTTGCGAAACGCTAGGCACTGAGTGTGTCATTGACTTGTCTCTCGACATGAGACGGAAAGCGGCCTTCCAGCGGACGATCGACGAGTCGAAGAACTATCAAGACGCGCTGAATACTCTGCTCGACGCCATTCGCGAAGGCCCCTCGCCGCGGCTTGACGCCCTGTTCGACTATGTCCGGAGTGGCGCCACGAACCAGGAAATCACCGTCGCCCTCCAGCACCAGCTGAGCCGGTCCGGAGATGAAGACGGAGACGAACCCATGTCATCACAGGCCGATGACGCCGACTCGGCGCTGGAGGACGTCAAGCCTGGCAAGAGCCCAGCCGACATGTCCAGTTTCGGGTCGGCAGCCTCGGAATCTGGCAGAGGGAAGACTACCGATCCGGGGCTCATGCCCATCTCCACATTGCTCTTCTCGTTGAAGAACTGTTCGGAGACCCAGGGAGAGGCGCTCCTGCGGCGATTCCTGGCGTTTAGGGCGGAAGACAAAGAGAAAGTCAGCCTGCCGACTCGGCTGGCGGACGGCAAAAACCCTGTTGATGGAGCAGGCCCCAGCATACCGAGTGTAGCTGAACGTGCCATGTGGCACCCAGTGTTGCACATACGATCGCAAAGTAGTCGCGCGGATGCGCGTCCGCAGGTATAGCCCTGACCTTGATTCAACGTGCCAAAGACGAGACGAGGCGAAAGGGCGCGATGGACTCTGCGGCCGGAAATACAAGATAGCCTCGGGGCATTCGGACGCAGGTCCTTTCCCCTCCCTCCGCTTTGCTACTCGCGCTGGGGATGACACGTCGACTAACGATCAGCAGTTCACGCAGTTCGAGCCTCCGTCCAGACGGTTTTCCGAAGGGGGCCCCGCCCACCGTGAGCCTCCTCAACCGCTCCACTCAGACTCCCCGTCGCCGGCCAGAGCGCCCTCGAGACAGAGTTCGCAATACCCCATGATCAACACGGACCTTTCATTGGGTGCGTTGACGGTCGCCTCATCCCCGGCCACGCCATACTTTGAGCTGGCCACCAACTTCCCCTCTGGCCAACCGCGACAGAACGAGTGGGATCTGTGTGTGGCGCAGGAGGATCAGGTCACGAGGCTCCGCATCCCCAGACACCTCATCCTGCCCCTGGTGGTCCCGGACGACTCACCGATGAGCCGGACGTACACCGACTACCTGTTCGGAGCGCGGCGCATGCTCGAAAGCGGCGTCCCTGCGTCCGACGTCCTGGGCCAGTCCGACCGAGTCGCCGTCGACCTGTTCTTCCGCCCTCGACGGGCGAGCGACAAGTTCGACTGCGCCTCATGGGCGTGCGAGGTCTCCCGAAGTTACGACACCGATGTCTTTGTGCGCTTGGCTACGGCCTGTCTGCTCACGCACATGATGCGAGTGAGTCGAGTCCAGCCAGAGGTCTTCACATGTACTTTTCCCAACGCGCACAGCTAATATTCTCGTCCGACGCAGTGGCATCTCGTACCCACGCTAGAGAACTATCAAAGGATTCCAGACATGATGAAGCCGACACCGACGCAGTGCATGATCCCGCACATCGGCGCCATCGAGACGATCCCCCTGTAGGTCTCCCTCTCGCTCGCCAATGTGCGTGCCTTTCTAGTCCACAGGAAAGACTGACTCCGCCCGGCAGACCCCCCGTGAGAGATGCGGCCACCAACAAACTTCGCGATTGGCTCACCCCACTGATCCAAGCAGAATGGAGTGTTAACTGGCCTCACCCGGTCGAAATGGCCGTCGAGCATGACTCATTGACCGGCACGACGGTGTTGACGCAAAGGTTCCAGGACCATGTGACCCGATACGACAACTGGACTGTGTCGGCACAATTCCTGAACGCCTTCCCCGAGGTTGCAGGTCAAATCAGGCTACACGAGGAAAGGTGACTGACGAAGCTCGCGCGCGACGGGGTGAACTGCGCTTCCCGCTCTTTTTTCTCCTGGTCAAGAAAACCCAAACGATCATGTACACAGT
The DNA here is from genome assembly GCA_002099365.1 of Phialophora verrucosa. Lineage (NCBI taxonomy): Eukaryota > Fungi > Ascomycota > Eurotiomycetes > Chaetothyriales > Herpotrichiellaceae > Phialophora > Phialophora verrucosa. Next base: position 1,060,196 of record MSED01000014.1, on the reverse strand, counting down.
CCGCCGGTCCTGAGACTGAGCAGTGGCTATTGTGGACCCCCAAAAATCGTCACGCCCGCCGAAAGGTGTGCACTCGCGGTACATACTGTACTAAGACATGCGGGTGTTTCCGTGGGCGGACATGGAACTCGTCACACGACACCCAACGGAAGCGATGCCCACGCAATGCGTGCAGAATGACTTGCGTGGCGCGTGATAGAAAAAGAGCGTCGAGCACGATCCAGCCATTTTGACCTACGAGTACGAGGGCACACACACAGTGCTCAGTGCACGGTAATGGTCCCCTCCATCAAAGAAAGGAGGATCGACGAGATATACTCGTACGTAAAAGGGGTGTGAAGGCGAAAGGCGGGAGGCAGAGCACAAACGAAGCACACGGATGAGATGGCCAAAACCTGGACGTGGAAAGACAGGCACTGATACTGATACTGATATCGATACGAGTAGTCTTGTCCGTACCGTGCATTCAGGTAAACCGAAGTTCGCGCAAATTCCAGCATCGCGAAAGGAGTACCAAGTACGTAGGAGAACGAGTGACAAGGACTGCGTCGTTCAAGATCAGAGATCAGGAATCAGGAATCAGGAGATCGAGATGCAAAGTCAAAGGTCCAAGTCCAGGTCGAGCAGCTGAGCTGTGTACACAGGAAACAGCAGTAGGCTGAGTCGAAAAGCAGGAAACATGACATGAAAACAGGAAACGCGAACAAGAAAGTGGGAAACAAGGAACATTCAGTACTCGGCACCCCGTACTCCTTCATTACTTGTTCTAGCAGAAGACACGCACTCGCACTCGCACGAACCTGCAAGTGTACTTCGTATCTTACTGTGACGCGGCGCGTGACGCTTCGCATATCGACATTGACAGCGGGAACAACCCCGTCATGTGACCTTTTCCGTCCCGGCCTATCGTTAATCCGTGCCGGATCATCGGGCGGTGGCGCGCGTGCGTGGCGCGTACGTGGCGCGCGAGAATTCCGCCTCAGGCAGCAATACGCTTACGCTTACGAGGTACGAGGAGCCTTGTCGTATTGCCAGAGCCACGTCTGTACAGTACTCGTAAGAGTGCCTACCTGTAGCCGTGGCGCACACCTGGACTGCCGCCTTGGTTTTGTTCGTCCTGGTTCTCGTATGGATGTTCTTGGGGTGGCAACCCAGCTCAACTCGACGCGCGCACGGTCACAGTTACAGAGTATACAGTACGGAGACGGAGGACTGGGTCCTGACACATGGCGCATGACGCACAATACTCTCTCATGCTCACGAGGTACATTCGCACTCGGACACTCAGACTACTCGAACTACTTCGACCTACCCGATCTAGTAGCTTAGGTCAAGCATGCGAATCAGGCAGGTCAGGTAAAAGGCACTATTAAATTGCTTCTGCCTGGATGCTTGGATGTTTGGAATTTTCGATTTTCGCCTGTCGCAGCTCGCAGCTCGCATGTCGGGATCCGGTCCCCCCAAAGTCCCGTCCGTGTACCGTGTACATTTCACGCTGTACGCGCAGTGGAGCATACTGGACTGGAGACTGTGTTGTACTGCCTCGTACTGTGTGCTGTGTGCTGTGTCCTGACTCATATCACGGTTATTGGGATTTTCAATCGACGAGGCTGACGAGGTCGACGGGGCGGCGTCAGTCAGCAACTAAGCACGCTAAGCTACGGGGTAGGCACACCACAGGTACAGCTACAGCTACAGTACAGTACAGGATAGGCACAGCGCAGGTAATCACAGTAAGGATAGGCACAGCACAGCACAGCAAGGATAGGCACAGCACAGCACAGCACAGGTACAGGTACAGTAAGCATAGGCACAGCACAGGTACGGTAAGGATAGGCACAGCACAGCACATGTACAGAGATTGGGATCGTAGGATCCTCAAGCCTTCACTTTCTATTCTCATTCCGTCAGCAGAGCAGAGACTGTACTGGATTGTATACAGAGTATGGATATGGGGAGACGTCTAAGCAGGTCCAAAGGTACAAGAGTACAAGATGCAAGATAATTACTTGTGTACAAGATACATGAGAGCGCGTGTTCGCGTTGAGTTGTGTGGTATCGTTGGTATCATCAATGGACTTGCGTATATCCGTCCATGTCCATGTTCCTGTCCATATTCCATGCCTGGGGTGATTTAATACCCACTCTTCCTCAACGCCGCTAACCAAAGAAACAAAAGCAAACGCAAGGCAGCTCAAATCAATACACATTCGTTCATCCAACGCCACTCCCAGGCATCCGCGTCTGCTGCATGTGATAGATGGCCTGCGGTGGCAAGGAGCGGAGCAGGTTCTGGAGGCGATGGATCTCGGTGGCTTGGCGGCGGATGAATTCTTCCTTTTGTCGGATCTCTTCCCGCAGATGTTGGATCAATTGGCTCTCGGCCGTTCCGACCATGGCGGCGTTGTTGTTGTCCATGGTCTGTGCCACATTGCTGCCTAACTGCTGCTGCTGCTGCTGCTGTCCACGTCCTTGCACCTGCACTTCTGTGGCGGTGGAGATTCTCCGTCGCTTCGCAGATGGTTCTTGCGAGACCGCTGTTGTTGTCGTCGTCATCGTCGCCGTCGCCATCGCTACCGACGCTTCACCGGCATCACGGTCGGACAGCTCTTCCAGGTGTCGGCGCCGCTTGTGCTCCTCGAGGTTTTCCTTGCGGGTGAAGCCGGTGCCGGAGCTGCGGTTGCAGTTGGGGAACGGACAGAACAGCGGCTGCTTGGTCGACAGGTGCATCTTGTGGACCTCGCGCTGGTGCCTCAGCAGGCCGCCCGAGTAGGTGAAGCCCGGGTTGAGCTCGCATCCGGATTCGCGACACTTGTACGGCCGCTCGTGTCGGTCCATGTGCTTGTTCCATTCGCACACTCTCTTGAACGTCTGGTTGGTTTTGCCCCGGCAGTTGACGTGGTCGCAGAACATCTGGCCATGTTCGTTGCGCGGCGGGGATCTCGTCCGCCGGAATGCTCCCTGGGCTTTGGTCGGGGTGGTGTTGGTGTCTGCCAGCAGCGACGACGACGCCGCGAGCCCATCGGCCATGACGATGTGCGCAGCGGCGATGGTCTTGGTGTCGGGGCTGTTGGTGGTGTTGGTCGATATGTATGCTGCCGGGTCGGTGTCGCTGGGAGGCGAAACTGGATAGCTATCCCTCATGATCATGTTGACGACCCGTTGCGGAGAGCAGCAAGGGAAAAAAGACTGAGGTATGGTTTGGTCGTCGTTGCGTGGTGAGAGCGGCGGCGGCGGCGGCTTCGGTATCAGCAAAGAGCGAAACGCCAACAGGTGGTCTCAAGCGGCCGACATGGCAAATACCGTGCTTCGCCCAGAGTTATATGGAGCCCAGACGGCATGCAAGATCGGTCGTCGCCTGCAAGGCTGTGTACCATGATGATTCGAATTCGTAGGCACTCAGTAGGCTAAAGTAGACGCTAGACATAGAGTGGCCTGTCCGATTAGCGACTGTGAGCCAGCAGAGTCATGCGCCACAACAGGCAAATCAGGCCGAGGACCGTGGAGCATCCTTCTCTTCGCAGCAAAGGTTGGCGAAGAGAGCGCGCACACATATATGTCAGTGAATCACAGGGCCGCCGCTTACCCATCAGCCCCGGGGGGGTGTGTGTGCCTGACTGACGTGGGAGCCTTGGGAACGAGGGTTGTGTGCGTTGCCATTTTGGGTCGCAAACCGCAACGCCCGCCCAAGCGCACCCCCCTCCCCGTTTTGGCTTTCACATGACGAGGGCGTGCAAAGTGTTAGGGTGTGCTGGGAACGGGGAGGGGGGAAGCGTCTCTGTGGCCTCAGGATCCGCTGATGACTCACCTATTTTGGGTCCAGAAGCATCTGACGGTGCAATGGAACCGGGGGCACGGTGCGAGCAAAAGTTCCGCGTATCGTGGCGCCAGATGTCGTAGAATCGCTGCTTGGGTGACTTTTGCGGAGGTACCAAGGCAGACACGCCGCGCAGTCTCGCCACTAGCAAAGCGCGTACCGAGGCTGGCGAAAACAAACGCATTCAAAGAATCGCAGGCAGCGAATCTGCATCAATCGCACACGCGATTGGATGGAGCCTAGGCCGTCGAAAAGAAGTAGCAAGTGCCAGAAGCGTCCTCACCGGGCTGTCATGGGGCCCTCATTGTCTTCGAGTGGCCCAATCGTAAGCTGGGGATGAGATCTCTCTGAGAGCTTTCCATCTTGGACCAGAATGCCACATCTTACATATTGATAACGTTGGATCAGCTCGAGGGGCGAAACTCTGCACGACAACGATTGAGGCGCAGGCCGCTGATCTGCCCCGAGAGAGCCGGCGAGCCCGTCAGCCCGTCTGTTTACGAGCATATATTAAAGCGCATGACCCGAACACCGGGCCACAGCGCCCTCACGCGCTCGCTCGGCATGTTTCATGATCAGGTTGTCATCGGGCTTTGGAGAAAGACAGATTGGGTGGTCGCACGAAGAAGGGACGAGGTCAAGATATCGAGCCGATCATGCACGTAGCCGATCCTTGCTTACAGCATGCACTCCCTCCTTGTCCGCCTTAGTCTGCAGGTTGGCAAACGCCACCTGCGTGGCTGATGCAATATGGATGGCCGGGATCGGTTGGAGCCTCTGGACTGAGATGATATATACGGAGTACCCTCCAAATGATTCCATTTCGCTGATTACGCTCTCCAAGGTCGACATATTGCTCTCCTTGAAAGTCGGACCTTCTCACCGGCGTCCTTGGGGGAGCGATGGCCGAGGGCTTCCTCGCCCAACGCTGTGAGACGGATCTCGCTCTCTAAATATAGTGTTTAGGCACAATTGCCTGTTTCAACGCGCACAAACGCGGGACCACTTCCTGGAGGTAAGCCGTCTCATCGTGCTGGACTCGTAGACTTCTCCGTTGTTCCCTCCTGCGTAAAACATGGACTGCGTTTGCTTTCATCGGATCCGGCCTTGACGACAACTGCATCGTCAAATCCCTGAAGGCTCCTTGCTCCATTTCGACGCGGTCACTCTCTCGACACTTTTCTGGAACCTCAAACGTTTCTCCCCCCATGACCATTCACGGCGAAGACAGCTGGCGGGGCTGTGTGCTGGCTGCAGCACGTTGCTGAAATGGCCAGACCGCCATGCCAACCATGTTTTCTCGCAATGTGAAACTGAAAGATGAACTATGTCAATCCTTTTGAGGCACCTTTGCCCTGCCAACACACATGTTGAAACCGACTGCGGAGGAGGCTGCATGATGTGGACGCGGTCGAGCGAAGAGCAATTGGCAGGCAAAGTCACCGCGGGACCATCCACAATGGACAGGGCCACAGTTGGGCTCCTTGGTTGACGTCGCAGAGTCCAGAACCAATCGGCTGTAACGAAAGAGGTATCACAAAAGGGCCCCAAAGTGTGCGTCAACAGGCTCTTTTGTGTCTAGTTGCCCAAAAGGACCGTGCTGGAATGAAGCAACGAAAGCAATTGCGCCAGCGCCGCGCGGTACTTACGACGCGCCAGGACGATGAACCCTCGTCTACCATCGCAGAGCGGCAAAATTCGTAGGCATCACCATGTTCTGAACCTCACTTGGTGCCCTCCTATCAGACTGCGCCACGCTTTGCTGACGACAGCCCACAGCTTCCGCTCCTATCCCAAATCCTCAGACACCATACAGAATCACCCCGAGATATTTATGGCCCAACACGACACACGTGGCTGGCCAGATTTCTTCTCCTACGCCTTGCTTGATTGCGTCGCCGACACAAAGAAAACCAACGGATTCGTGCAGGCCTACCGAGGGTGATCCGTCAAACAGAGACTGTAACAGAGATGTCGCAAGCCCGGTACGGTTTGGGCATGAAGAGTACGGCAGTGGTTCCTAGGTTCGAAGTTGTCGTGTTGCTTCGGTTTGGTACTGGGTGAGCTTGATTTGATCGGCTCCATGACGGAGGGCGACGAGATAGCTCTACTGTCGCGGTGTCGACATGAAAACTGTCACTGGACAGCTGCCGCTAACTGAGACATTCGATGTGCTCGATTTTACAATCAATGTCGAAGGTCATGAGCCAGTAGGGCTCGACACTTTAACCAAGGTTGTTAGCCAGCAGATATGGTTGCAAACCCATCACGTCGAGCCAAGAGCACTTGAATTGGAATTCTCATTCAATACGGGGATATCAGAACCAGCCCATACTGCCCACAGAGTCATGTGTGTCAAGAAGGATAAGAATATCAAGGCCAAGCAATAAAGCGCCTCATACGCCGGTCATGACTTGCTGCACCCTGGGGTACACATGCACCAGCCGTTCCCAAAACTCCGGATGGTCGGTCATGGCGACTTGTGGATCCCAAGCCATCGCGACGAAAATGGTGTCGATCCCTGAACCGATGGGCGTCGTAAACGTCTGACAGATCTGCAGTCCGATCAAGAAAGCAAACGCCATGATGACAGGTGTGAAGGTTCTGCTGTCGTTGTAGGCAGGGTGGGTGTACTCTAGGTACAGGTACGCCAGGAGGGCGGAGAGGTAGGCGACGAAGATCGACCCCATCGTCAAGACAGGACCCACGAGACAGTCGTTCACCAAAGCATCTATTCCTCGGTCCTTCATCATGGTCCAAGTATCTTTGGCCGCGGGGATGTATGCCTTTCCGTACAGAGCGATGTGCGAGAAGGCGTATCTGTTGATGAATTGAACAAGCCAATCCAAAATCCCAATAAAACAGCCAAGGATGCAGAACATGATCGTGCCGATGATGTTGCCCTCGGAAGCTTCCTGCTGTTGAGCGATGCTGCAGGCTTGCCGAAGCATATTGATAAGAGCAACAATCAAGCTGCCGAAAGAGATGGAGCCGAACGAGTAAGTCGTGGCTCGCCTGAGGGCTCCAGCTGTGGCCCCCCGAGGGATGCCGCCTTGTTTGCCTGCGCAAAAGTACCAGGAACCAAACACCCCTGCGACGGTCGTGTGGATTGTGTTCTTCAACCATTCCGAGATCCAGTACCCTGCAAATGTGACGAAGACCACCAAGCCGATGACTTTGCCACTTGAGCAACCTGCGTCAGAGCACGATGGATTGCTGGCGCTGCCGGAACTGCTAGGCATGTACGAGGTGTAGACGGCGACCAGTGTCGCAGAGAACCAGGCAGCAAATGCCACACTAGCAAGTCCTCCGATGAAGCTGACCCAGAACACGTGCACTCTTTTCATTTTCGCAATATCCATGGCCTGTTGCAGCATGACCACGGCAAAGGGAATCCTTGGGATCCAGCTGATGAAACAGATCACGGCAAAGACCGCAAAGATTGCGAAGACGATACCGGCCCCCCACAAACGTCGATACAGGTAGTAGACAGCAGTCCCGATCGCCAGGGCGCAGTTTAGGATGCCAGTGAGCCATACGAACTGTTTGGTGAAGGCCCGAGCGGCAAGAAAATAGGCCCACGAGAAGACAAACCCGACACACAGGATGAATGCGAAGAGAACGATCGTATTGGTGTTTAACGAGAAATCATTGTTGCCTCCATAGATTCCTCCGCCATTGAACGTGTGATACTTGGAATATCGGTAGAGGGTCAGGCCAGAAACGGCGACGAAGCCGCAAAAGGTTGCGATCAGCTGTGCCTCGTCAGCGCCCAGGATATCTAGAAAGCTTGAAGTGTTCGTATACTTACCAGCAACCCAGCCCACAGATCATTGAATTTGGGCTTTGGAATTTTGAAGGTCTCCTGGAAGCTCTGCTTATCGTCTTGAGGTGGAACGAAATTCTGGCCGTAGGTAGGGGGATGCACATTGTACTTGGCCTCTTGGGTTTGGTAAGGCTGCTGGGGCGGCGCGTAAGGCTGTCCATAGCCCTGTGGAGGTCCACTGGGAGGAGAATATTGTTGATAACCCGGCTGCTGATATTGAGCTCCATCCATATTCTGGTTGTAGTAATCCGCTGCTTGACCTTGGTGTGCCATGGCGATGACTGCGACGCGCTTCGACGATAGTGGACGGTGCAGAGGGAGTAAACAAATAGCCGCGTCCTCTGTCAGCGCAGGCGTGGAAGAGAAGCGCAGCTGTAGAACATGCAGTGGAAGAGAGAAAGAGAAAATGAATTGAACCGCAAGAACCCGGAGCGAAACTCCAATCGCAGATATGGAGGGTGATGTCGACGGCTCGAGAGCAAGCAATTTGTTGAATTTGTATTTCGCGGGCAGGTTCAGCTTGCCTGCGTCTGCGCACACGTCAAGGCGGCAACACGCGCTGATCATTGGGCGCCCAGCTGGGCTCCCCCACCCGATAGACCAGGGAGACATCCTCGCTAACGACGCCAGCATCTCAAACCCGAAGCCCGTGGCTCTCGCTTCCTGCGCCCCTCCAGTTAGCGGGCACCACGAAGCTCCAGTCAGACAGCCACACAACTCACCCACAGGTTCTTTCGCGCTCCATTCACCTGTTCATCCTCGCATTCTCTTCAGCTTGGGACTTTGCTCATTGTGTCAGACTGTTGTCATCACCGCTTCCCTTTGCGTGTCGTCATGACCTCAGATGCCTCCTCCCTTCGACGAGACACCTTCGATCTTGGGGGCATGTGCTCCTGTGCGTGAGATGCTGCTGGCATCTGTCTGCAGCTCCACAGGTTTCGCATAGCAACATCTGGACATCGGCCATCCTCTCCGAACTTGTCTTGTCCGCCTGTCTCGACAACACTGCTGGTATGGGGACACAGCGCACAGCGGAGCGCCTCGCGGTCGCCTTTCTAGCTCTCTGTTGTCTGCCAATATCGGCATTTATGCTCTGTCTCAATTATCTGTACCTTTCGCTTTTGCGACGCAATCCCGTCCACAAACACCTCCGGAATGTGGCCGGCTTTAAGCCCAAGACGCTTCTTATCACAGGAGTCAACACCCCTTATGGACTAAAACTGGCAAGAGCTTTTCACTACACCGGCCACAGAGTTGTGGGCGCCGATTGCGAGCCTGGGGTGCTCCCCGTGCATGTTCGGTTTTCAAATGCATTGAGCCGATTCCACAGATTGCCGTGTGAGACTGCGGGGCTCCAAGAGGACAGTTACGTCGCCAGTGTCGTGCACATCATCGAGTGTGAAAATGCCGACCTCTGGGTCAACTGCTCAAACAGCACATCCCGCGGCATGGAGGCACAAGCCAGAGATGCGGTCGAACAGCATACCAAGTGCCAATGCTTCGCTCTGCGGCCGAAGAGCATGCCGTACTTTGCCAGCCGAGAGGCATTTCTCAAGTACTTGGCGAGTCAAGGGCTGCCTGTTCCCGAGTCATATCAAGTCACTTCACGAGCTGAGATACACAGCGTGCTAAGTAAGGCACGAGGAAGCCGCCGATATCTCCTCGAGAGTCTGGACCAAAAAGAGATCCATGCCAATACAGCCAGAACGTTACTTCCAAGCAGGACCATCAGTCAAACATATGACGCCGTCTCACGTATAACCATCGCCAACACTACGCCTTGGAAACTGGAGCAGGACATCAACGGATTGGAAAGATACTCCACATTTGCGATTGTCGTTAGGGGCTCGGTGAAGGCCTTCGTGGCCAGCCGCTCGCCACGACGTGGCTGCTACCGAGCGTTGAACTCGAAGTCCGCTCTGCATCGTTCCATGTTGCGCTTTGTCCAAACGTTCGCATGTAAACAAGGCACCGAGTTCACCACTCATCTCGGCATCGACTTTTGTGTCGATGAGCAAGCTACCGAATTTGGAGTTTGTCAATCCATTCTGCCCATCCAAGTCTCCGTCAACGCCAACGCCGCTATGCAGCTGTTTCATGGAATGGGCGGTTCGATCTCATTGACTAGAGCCTATCTATCGCTCTTCACTGCCGAGGAGGACAGCGTCAATGGAAAGATGACGAGGCCTGCGCCAGCTATGATACAACAGGGACCGCTCCCAGAAGATGTGGCCGTTCCCGATACGAGGATGCCTGGAATCTATGAATTCGGTCAGGATTTGCTCCACTTGTGCTTCGAGCCGCTGCGTGACTTCGTGTTGTTCAGGAGCAGCTTGATGGAGTTTGTGAGAGAGGTATTCGAATTCCTCAGTCACTTGATGCTCTGGCAAGATAACACGTACGACTTCCAAGACCCATTGCCCTTTTGGGTCTCTTATCAACTCTATGTTCCGCTGCGGCTTATCAAAAGTGCTCTATTTCCAGACAGCAGCCAGCCCAGTTGATGTTTGAAAGTGCACGGTAACAGCAATATTCTGGCATCGACCAACTTCCGCGTCTTCGAAAGTGGGGCGTGCCGTGGCCGGATGAGAGAGACCTGCACCCTTGGAAGTGCCGTCGTCCAACTCGGGGTTCAACTTCTGCATCCAATGAGTGGGTTGACGGGTGCAACTGCTCATCTGGCCGGAGCGACCGATGACACACATTCAGCTGCGCGTACCCAGCATTGTCCGATGTTGCAGTGAGCAAAGAGGGTAGCAGGAAGGTTTGGCTGAAAGCTGCAGCGGGCTCAAAACTGCCACGGAGCATGGCTAAATGTCAGCTGGGGCGAGTTAACTGCCTGCGACGATGACTGTCGCCCTGCTTGGCTCACCATCATCTCGGTGTTGTCAGAGGAAGGGACCAATATTCAAGATCGTGGGAGTGGATTGTGAATCATGTGGCGGCTGGCTGAAGGAGGGCACTTTCACGTCAAATCCTCCATTACGCTGGAGAAGTCGGACCGCTGCAAGCAAACTTGCGTACAAGATACACAGGGAAACTCTAGCCATGCAGGGTACTCTTACACGTGGTACGGATGCTCTTGGGATTCTGAAAACGAAGAGGAGTTTGACCCAAACCGCTTCGGAACGGCCGAGCTGGAATAGGGATGGGCAGTAGTCGTCCCCTCTCACATGAAGGCAAGCGTGGGGAAACTCATCCACCGCTTTCTTCTTCAGGGCTTGAGCTGTTAACTAGAGAAGCCTCTCGGCTAGGGAGGCTTGTGACTGGTGGTCATTGACTCCTTGTGGTTCGACCGTCAACAGCCTATGCGATACGTCAGGCGGGTTGAACATTGAGTACGGATTACCTAGCGGCCGATGCGTCTGCAACTGCACTCTTCTCGCTTGGCACGAAGATGTGAGGGCAGAAGGGCGCAAACGGAGCGTTCCAAGCTTGTACCCAGGACTTCATGGTTTCACAGGGTCACTGTGGCGCCGACCCAGTCGGGGAACAAACTCTCCGATGCGATGCAGGAACAATGGTCGTTGAGCGACAGAGGCGTCCACCCGGCCCTTGCTGTCTCGAGCTGAATCCGACGGCCTGTCAAATGCAGATGTTCGAATGGGGCTTCGCGGTCTTTGAGGTTGGCGCTTGCATCCTGTCCATCTTGTCAAATTGTCTACACCGCCAGTGGCATAACATACAGTACAACACAGAACAAACTGCACACTGGCGGCTCGGGGTCCTCGTCTCCGTAGTGAAAAAGACGACAAGCGAAAGCCATCTCGCATTGTGCATACGCCCTTGGCTGAAAACAGCAAACTCGAGGCAGATCTCACGAGCCAAGGTACCAGAAAGGGCTACTGTTCGAGGACTTGACTCAAAATTCATCGAGTCCCAAGTCTAACCCCGGGGACGGAGTGTCGCGAACCCCAGAAAAATCCTGCCTGGGGGCCAGCCAGCCCGCGTGTCCACCGCCCGGCTGGGAAGGGGAGGTTGCCGAGAGGCCGGAGTCGGTTAAAAGCCTAAGACGCACTTGACCCCTAAAGAGGAGGCCAGTTAAAAGCTTACGAGGCGCTTGACCCCTAAAGAGGAGGGCACGAAGGCCAAGGAGCCCGTTAGGTTAGACCAACGAGCTATTGCACGCGGGGTAATTCTGCCTGGGGCTGCCCGGGGTCGATGGTGTAATCTTCATCGGGGCGCACCCCAACGCCGAGAGGTTGTCATGAAGCCCGAGAAGTGGCCCGTGCGCAATCGCCTGCTACAAGTCCATCGAGTCTAGGCTTGCGCCTCACGCGTCTGTGGTTCCTGGGTGAATCCGGCACCGTGCAACAACTTTGAGGGTGGTAGACTCACAGGTCAGATCTTGAAGACACGAATAAACTAGCACACAGTAGTGTTTCTGGGTCTCAGCCAAAGCGTGTGGCCGGTGCGCCAAACGGGCTGGCCGGCTGTCAAGAATGTCAAATGATCAAGCGAGACTGAGACAGGTGTGCCCCCCCTTTTCTGCAAGGGAGGAGGGGAGTGAAGAACAAACAATGCAGGTTGGGAAGATCTCACTGGACTGACAGCCGGGCCTGCACCAGCTGCTCCGTCCTCGTACAGTGTCTTCAGAACTTGCTTTTCCAAACATACTACTAGAAATGCGAGGCTGGTGAACGGCTTGAGGGATCCGAACATGCACAACGACGCGCGACACCCCGGGGCACTTCCGAGGAGGCCTTGTCTCCTTTGATGATCGATCGATCGAGTACGAGTAGATGTAGCGCTACTCCAGAGGATCCACTGCCCAAAGAGGATGTTGTAGAGGCAAGTCACTCACATGCCTGATCCGGCTGCAGAATACACTGGTCCTCGTACATACTCATGACGCATTGATCACTCTTAGATTGAGGACAAAAGTCAATAGTTTGAGACAGGTCACAGTTTCAGGACTGGAACTAGCGGAAATGTCACTGAAGGAACACACTTCCAGACAGGTGGAATTGACTTCCAGTGATCATTTACTTCCCGTGCAGAAAGAATGACAGGCAGGGGTGGATTGGAAACTACGAGCACAGACAGACACACGCCATCCTTCTCTGCTCGATAGATGATTCTAGACTGTCGACCGTCGCATGGTTGACAAGGCTTGACAGATTTGACAGACGCGAGGGCCGTGTGGCCGTGAAGAGTACGAGTACGAGTTCGAGTTCGAGTCACTCGGACCAGTCAGTCAGTCACTTCGGAGTTGCGATCCAGGAATCTGCAGAGACGGCCCTTCGTCAGAGTGAGTGCGAGTGCGAGTGCGTATCGTATTTATCTCCAATTGATTAACCTTTTGCATTTCACGTTCTCGCGTTTTCGACGGGCGGTGACACCCGGTAGTCAGTACCGAGTACTCTGTAACAGTGTACGTCACGTACTGGTACTGGTACTGGTCCTCGTACCGTCGCGATGTAAATGATCGTCTTCTTCCACTCCGGGCGGACTAGTAAGGATAATAGCTCCGTTTCATCGTCATCTTCTATCTTCATCTTCATGGCCCTGGTCGGTGTGGCAGTGTAGATCCAGATCTGCATTCAGATTTGAGATTCAGATGCAGACAAAGTGGATCGTCAGATGGGATAAGACGGCGTGGACGGGATCGGGGTCAGATCAGATCGCTGCGCAAGTATCCACGTACAGTTCGAGCACGGTATCCTATGTAGGATCATCAACCCAACCGTCTCGTCAAGGCTCACTCGTGCTCGTACTGTGTAATACCCACCATAGACCGCCGGCGAGGCCAATGTCCCGCGTCATGACCTTGGGGAGGACGTGGAGCAAGGAGTACGAGTTACGGGTAGAGTGTGATGTGTATTAGTGCGTGGTGGGTACCTCGTACTCTCCACTGGATCATCGCATCATCGCATCACCGCATCATATCACGAAGAGAAATCAGTACGAGTACTCGGTACTCGGTACTCGTACTGTGTAGAGCAACGCGGCGCGGCTGACTAGATAGACTCGTGCCGTGTCCTCGTCCTCGTCTTCGATCTTCTGTGACGAGGTAAGGGTACTCCGTACGGAGGACAAACTCGGGAGATCGATCTCCGTCGAGAGAGATGGGACAGAGAGAGAGAGAGACAGAGATGTGCAAGGCACGGAACATTAGCCTCGTCACATCACTTTGGAGAGACGGGCGGGCGGGGCGGAGAAAGTCTCCGGAAGGAGTGATGTGAGGTTGCAGCTAAGTACGAGTAAGACAAAGTTGACAGCAGTGTGGGGTGGCGGCCGTGCAGATGTCGAACTTAGATTGTACTCGTACATGGTACATACTCATGCGTACACCGTAAGCACAGATAAGGAAACGCTCGATGTGAGAAGTTGGCACGTAGGGTGAGAGGGCACGGAAAAGCCAAAGATACTGTACGAGTACTGGGCAGGCTCGATGTGGTTGTGTTGTGTGGGAACAGGCTGATTCCTCTCAGAATCCTTGCCTGTCCCCGATGAATTGATTTCTCGATTCCTTCTGTTCTGTTCTGTTCTGTTCTGCTCTTCTGAAGCCCTCTCTTGGGACCATATGATAGATACTCCGTACTGGATACTGCTATGTGAACAAAGGGAATAAAATGAGAGCGCTGTGCTGTGCTGTGCTCCTGGGTAAACCCGTTCGTCTCCCCGCCCAGTCAATGTAGGTAGTAACAAGGAGAAGTTGAAGTGAAAGTGGTGTGGTTCCATCGCCCGTCCCTCATCTCACCTGGCTGTATCCAAAGGCAACCCAAACACCAGAACTTTGAACCATGCCAATCGATGATGGTAACAGCTCGGTATCGCAACAAGAGTCGAGTCCATAAGCTCCCAATTCCCAACAACCCAAAGACACCATCGGTCAGCGCCCAAACTGTTTTAAACGCTTGACTTGTCAACACCAGCAACAACAACAAAATCCATCGTGCAGACAGGCAGGCATGCTTAGCACCTTTCTTCGTGAAACACTCGTCCATAGAACATGATTGTAACCTCGCCATTTTCCCCAAACCGGTTCCATTCTTGTATGAATGCAACGCACCGCCAATGTGGAAAGGCAATGAACTTTTTTGTGAGACCCGCGCCGGATATGCATAGAACAAGACAGGATTAAAAGACTGTAATCAAACTTGGCTCCCTCCAGTAAGCAGCCGGCATGGATGATACACACCCCATTCGTCAACCTCGTGTTTTCGTCAAAATTCGTAGTGTGCTGTGATCAGGTATGGCTCAAGCTCCCCGATAGGATATCTTCATGTCCTCATTGCTCTGCATCGAGACTCTTCTCTTCAGCGTCCTCGTCTGGTCGAACGATCCCACGTAGTTCTTGAGATCGTTCTGGGCTTGTTCAGACAGCTTGGGACTGACCGGCCGCGAGGACACGGTCGAGAGCGAATTCGACGAGACAGACCGGTGTATAGAGAAATCATAGGCTGGTGCGAGGAAGAAAGTCGTGGTGGTGTTCATCGAGGGTCGGTGTTGGGGAGAGAAGAAGCTGGTGATGCTGGTGTCACAGGGAGAAGTGGACGGTGTCGAGGATGCCAGGGTGTACTGATCTAGTTGTGTGAGACGGCATGCTGAGGAACAAAAGTTGGTGCCGTTGGTTTGACGATCGCAGGACAAGCAGAAGTCGCCGAGAAGGAAATCCATGTCTTCTGTCGTACGACGGTAGCAGGAGATGGTAGGTTGAGGCGGCTCGGAGCAGCGGGCGAGTCGTGGCGATTTATATATTCACCGGCAAGGGAGGGTGTTGCGAGGCCACAGGCTGACTTGAGTAGTGGGTGTAGCCGTGTGGCAGTGGTGGGTGTCAATAGATGGTCACGCAGGCAGACCTGTATCTCATTCTCAGACACGGCTGACGTTTGATGTATATTTGAAAAGGTTTGGCTCGACTATGATCGATGCTAGGCCTGGAATGTCCGAGCAGGGGGGGCTCTGATGATTCATAGACGTCTCGGTCCAAGGAGGGTGTGTGTGTGTGTGTGTGTGAAGGGAAGGCTGTCTGGTGATGGGAGGAACGAATGTTTATCAGAAATGCAACAGGTGTTGGAAGCGTGGAGGTGGACAGAAAGAGGGCACTCGATGGACTGGGAGGGTGCCTGAAGAGGACTAACGCTGGTGTTTGAGGGCTGCAGTAGCCTGGAAAGAAAAAAGAGGGGAAAAGCCATCAGCGCAGCTAACCAGGCTTTGAGTCAACTGGAGATCCACAGCCAGGAAGCAGGCTTCAGGCTTGGGCTTCAGGCTTCAGGCGCTGCGCTTTGGCCGCTGCGGCCTTTTCCTTCGACGCCGTGGTGTGAACACCACCAGCACTGCACAAAATTTCATTCCCGTCCAGATCCTCTCTCCACTAGTATACGAAGTATCATCTCTTACCCACCGCGGCTGGTGCGGCCTGAGGCCTATTCCTCTTCCCTTCCCTCTCGCAGGACCCTCGTACCGCACTCCATCACAAGTGGACATGGCGCGAGTCGAGCGCCAACATCTGGTCTGCTCTCACTGGAATCTGCAGCTAAGACGAATTCATGGTCGCTCTGAACCAGGGGCCCCAATCCTGGCTGCCCTGTCTCCCACGCAATCAAGGCACCACCCAATGGGCTTGCAGTGGCCTGCTGCCTCAGTTGAGAAAAGGCTTAGACCAGCAACCGCGTAGTCCCATCCTCGCTTGTCGAGGTATTCACTCTCGCCAAGAGTGCTCATACACTTTCTCCGACTCCGCAGGACACACAGCACGGGATATCGTACGCTTTGATGCCGGCCAGGAATCACCAGACGCCTCCTGTACACCCACCCGACCGCAAATTCTGTGCGTCGCCGTCTGAAACGCTTGGTCTGAACGAGCACGCTGCTCATCAGGCCATGCTCAGCCCTAGCGGTATCCTCCGCCCTTACAGTCGCTGACACACATCTTATGGGCGAGTACCCGTCCATGGTCATGCTCTGTGATCCGAGTGTGAGATCGGCTCGTTTCTTTCCACCACTTCGACGGTACGACCCAAATCACCCGGATTGCTTTCTACGTATGTCCCCAAGAATATGCCCGCGCTCATCCTGTTTCGTCGCTCTCCAGAGTGTTAGTGCCGCAGCTGGTGGCCGGCCAAGGGACGGACCTCGTCCTGGGGTAGGACTGATTGGTCCACCGTCATGCAGTCCTCCCACACCATCAAATTTGCGCTCCAGAGCTTGTAGAACAAGTCCATGTCCTCAGCCAATTCTTGGTCAAGGGCGTGGGGTGTCATTCTATTGTAAGTGGTTCTTGCCTGAAGGCCTGCAGGGCAACACTCATACCACTCCAGACGTGCACGGTATGTATCAGAATTTTTAACTGCCTTCTCAGCACGGATCAACAACGTGATACCCACATGGCGATGCACGAGCTGAATTCCTCCTGGGCCCTCACAAAGGTCTCGACAATCTGAAACGGTTTCTGGTGTTTCTGGAATGCTGTCAGCATTCCAGAAATGTTGCTTCTTCTTGCCTGGTCCTTCAGGCTTCAGCAGACCACGATGTCAGCCCGCAAATTCCACACAAAGGCTTACCCGTAGCAGCCGAGCCCACAAATCTCTCGACTCCTGGAAGGATCCGGCTAGCTCTCGGTCTGATGCAGTAGCTTCATGTTCCTTGCGGATTCCAGTCAGTGTGGGGTTGCGTTCGAAGCGCTGTTCTGCGCTATGACCCTGCGACATCTCTAGTGGCTGTTCTGTGCGACTCGGGCATCGAGGAGAACCAGATGTTTCAATGACTCGTCGATGCCTCCCTGCCCGACGACATGGATTGCTACGCCGTACAGAGCCAACAGAGGCTGCCTTCTCCGACACACACAGTGCCAGAGGAGACTTCTCCAAGTACCCAACCAGTGTCTCGCACAATATTGGTAACTTGTTCTCCTCCCCATGTTCAGTGGCATGCCCGCTAACACCACTCAAGGTTCAAAGACAATGGCAGGAATCACGCGCCCGATCTAGCTCGTGCCGATAATGGCCTTCACTCAAGAATTGACAGGTCAGATGCGCTAATTTCCCTCCGACCCCGCGTTGTCAACGGCTGCCCACAGTGGCAACAGCGACATCGTTTCATGTGGTTTGGAGCGCTTCACCTGCTTCGTGCAACACCAGCTTCAATTACCCCACACAATTCGTCTGGCGCTAAACCTTCGCCTCCCTTTCTCTGTGGCTGAAAGCGTTTAGGGGTTCTCTCCACCTATCAAGGCCACGACGAGTAGGATGGCGCATTGGGCAGGACCTCCGCGTCGAGAGGACTAAGACTCTGTCAATGTCCTCGTACCGTCGCCCAGATCTGCAGACGAGATTAACATATCACTGTCTATCAAGCTCGATATCACTCGGTCCTCTTATAGGTGCCATCGAACCGAGCGCGAGCGACAGCGATCACCCGTTGGTTGCGCCGATCATTTGACATGGTTCGTGCTTTCCTCGAACTCGGACGGCCAGCTGCATTTACTCGTAAACCAGACCGACCAGCATTGTCCCTGTTGTCTAGGTCTCCCCCCTCCAGTCCATGCCGAACCATCCGGGCATGTTCTTGGCTCGCCATCTGTGTCTGAAATCGATTCATGGTCCACGATTATTGATGGTGCCGACCCCACGGCATTGCTTGCAAGCAACAAACGACGGGCATGATCTGCTGCTTGGCGGACGCCCGCCCAAGTCTACTCATATTGAGATTACTCTGTAGCCTCGCCGCCATGAATGAAACCGGACTCTGAGAGCCCCTGGCTAAGACGTCGTCCCCTTCGACCTTGCAAGACTTGCGCCAGAATTTTGCGATAGTTGTGCTCCAGGCGAGGGTCTCTCACTGGGTCAGCCTGGAGGTTGAAATGGGCTAACGCCACAGTAGGAAGATCAGCAGCGCCTAACAACGTCTAAGGAAATTGCGACATGCGATGCGAACAAAATGTCCGCGATACCGGAGAAAGCTGTCATCCGACGCAAGTTCGAACATAGTAAAGACCCTTGACCGGCATTTTTGGAAGCCAGCCTCCCGGCATGTTGCTTTGATCGAGTGCAAAAGCTGCCAGGGGAGGGAAATTCACGACACCAGCCACATGGAGAACCCGGATCGTCCGTGTCCATCCTAGACCGGCAAATGGGTTGTGGAAAGTGGCGAGTGCGACGGAGGATCCCCCGGAGAAATGTGCAGGCTGGCCGTGCCGTGGGGGCCGTCTCTCTCCGAGCCTGGCCGCATGCTTGTGTCTTCCTAGCGCTGACCTGTATCTCCTCTCTCCAGCCTTATGCGTCAACTAAGCTCTCACCCTTATCTGCCACTGACGTGATACAGACGTCTCCTGAGGCAAGAATCCCGCCAAGCTGCTTTGGACTTTTGTTCGCGAGGACGGGCAAGAATGGGTAGCCACCGACGACCGAAATGGAAGAGTCGCGACAGCCTTCCCTACCCAGATGGAAGCTGAGCGGTCTTCCCCCGTTCACGGTGCGTTCCCTTACATAACAGTGCGTCAAGGTGTGCATCACATTTCCTAGATTGGCAACGAGTTCATTCCACATGTGAGATGGGTGGAATAACGGCACGCCTCTGTCAGATGTCCAGGGCTCTGATCGAATAAGGTTTCCCTAAGGCTCTGCCCTGCTCCAAGCCTGAGTTGTGACAAGGGCACACGGGCTAGGAGATGCTTCACATCGAGGAGATACACTCCGGCTGATGCTGATATGCAAAAAATTTGTGACAGATGCGAACTAGAAGGTGAGCCGTGTCTAGCCGAGCCCCGATGCGTTGCGCGTTCGGAATTCCATGGTGCGGTCGACATGGCTCGAGCTTGCAATCGACTTTGTCCGTATCAAAGAATATCATGTGCACTGTGCACAGGGCTCTATAGGAGGTGTGTGTCACGTTCTCGGGTTACAAACACGCCGCCCGGGTGAGTATGCTACTACCTGTTCTCAACACTGCAAGCGTCATTGATGCTGACCACAAACAGCTCTAAATTTGAGTCCCACCTCCTCGGCGAGATTGAAGCTGCGCTCTCATATCATCTCCGCCCTTCCGTAGGGTCTGCGTTGACATACTCCGTACACCACACCCTTTCAAAAAGATTTGACGGTCGATGGTTTCGCTAGCACCAACTTCAGCCTCAGATGACGACGCGGAATGATAGCGGTCCCACGACGTTCTGACTGCCAGACTCGAACGGTAACTGTACTTCGGCACCATGGACAGAGCGATGATAATCACGTCGCGCCTCAAGGCGTGGGGGATGAGGCTGCATTGTCCAGGTCTAGATCGTCAGCTCGTGCTGGTCACGAGTTCTTCCTACCCGGATCATCACCTCCTTACACCGACCTCGGCGACCAGTTTAGCTACTATTCCGAATGTACGAACACATGTTTGAGCGATCGAAAACGGATGGCGACATTGACCTCCCATTCTTAGCCTCATTGGATCACGAGGAACGGCGGCTCGTCAGCGCTCAGGTAGCTGGCCATGTGCCTCGTGCCTTCCCACCACGGGCCCTCTTACAGTCCTTTCACCGCCTCTTCGGCTTTGCGGCAGTGCCCCGTGTTCCCAAAAAATGCACGGCCGCACGACTACGACGATTTGGCTCACAATATGTTGCGGGACCATGGCCAGGCTCATGAAACCGAGCCGAGGATACCAGAGTCAGTCTTGATGAAATCGAGCCGAAAATACTCGTATTGCTGCGGTCAATCATGAAATCTACTCAATAGGTTCAATCAAGTAAGACCACCGGGAACCTCATATGCCCGACACAGGTTGGTGAGCAGGCCTTCTCGTCGCCTGAATCAAACGATATGACGACCGGGCTGTAACAGCGTCATGCTCACACCGAGAATACCGGACGTGAAATGACGAAACGACACCTACCACTTCTGTTCACGGTCCGGAACCTGGCGACGTGTTTGACAATCTTTACGGTACATGCGATCACGCCGTCGTGGAATTCTGACACTCACAAAGCACTTAGAAGGTGACGGATCGTCTAAAGAAAGGTTGTACTATCGATCCATACGTGTGTCTTCTAGGATAGGTCGAACTATCCCCAATTTCTCAAGAGACTCATCAGCAGCTCTCCTCGACTTGACCACGCTTCACCATGTAAGCAAATCGATCGGTCTATCTTCCCTGAGCCGTCCCGAGTCTCCCACGACAGCTACTCAAGTCGATTCCATGGCCCCCTCCTCGTCGCGATAGCCCGAACCTTTCCTTCCCACACCTATTCCGCTACCCATGTCATGTCATGTCACGGGCATACAGTCTATCGCATTTTTCGCGAGCTACATGCGCTGTGAACCGTGACCCTTGAGCCGTGAAAACACTGGAGGGCATATATCTTTCTCGCTCCTTCGGCACAGTGACAATCCAGGCGAGCACGGTATCCAATCCGACTCAACGCATTCGCAACTTATTTACCTAGCCATCCAGGAACGCCCAGCTGCCTCTTGGAATGTAGCGGCACCAGTAACACCGGGAGGACACATTCCGCCCGATCGCATACGGACCGGCATTCTTCTACCACGGCACGACTACGATGGTGGGTGACGTGTGGTATGGTATGGTATGCTTTTTTCCAGGCCCCGCCGAGCCCATACCGTACGTGGCCGTCACTGTCGCCGGGAAGGTAGGTGGCGTCCTCTCCCCTCCTCTCCCCTCAGCCTCCGAGCCCGACGAGCATCTACATACATACAGACCAGCTAGAGGGCTCATACGTGGTCTCACCCGACCCACGACGGGAGAGATATTGTAATGTTAAATTGGACAAGTTCTCTCGCCCGCGTAACTTGGCAGACGGACGGGGTGACGAACCGTACAGGCATAGGGGACCGCAAAACGCTACCTTGGTAGGTAAGTACATACATGGATACAATGTTGGCAAGCACGACCCGGCAGGCATGTACGTTTGTCTGTCCGTCCGTACACCGACCGGACCGTGCAAGTCTGATATAATGGAGCTGGCTTAAGAGCTGGATTGGATCACTGCAGTGCACGTCCTCTCCTGGGATTTGAATCAGAATCACAATCGGAATCGGAATCGGAATCGTGCCACTGAGATCCCCGGTTCTTAAGACTAATTCTTAACTCGCCATTCTCGAGCCTTGAGTGTTCGTCTTGAGTCTTGAGTGTTCGTATTGAGTCTTGAGTCTCAGACTTTACGCTTCGGGACTCGTGACCGTACCTCGATGAAATTGATATCGAGTACCAAGAAGGTTGATCATCTTATCTTGCTTCGGTCCGCCGCCTCAGACCCCCTAGCTACATAGAAACTTCTTCATTCCTTACAACGGGTCCATAGACAGTTGAGCAGAGTAGGGATGATCCGGGTCTTTCAGCTGAGGAGCGAGGATATCTGCCCCTGAGACTTCTCCCCACTCCGGCGTCAGGATGCTTAGCAAGTTATGATGATCGATCCGAGCTTCCCGTGCGCCACAGTAGTTGATCTTCGTCGCGATTGATGAGACTCTCTTGCCCCGAAATACTCAGGCACCCACCTTTGGTTGAAGGCCGGGTAAGGGTGAGGCTGATGCACAATGGCAGAGGAGCGCCTTGTCCTACGAGGAAGACACCCGACCCGACCGCCGCAATCTGGTCTTGAACACAAGTCGCAAGGTGCCAGGCGAAAGAGAAAGAAGGCTGCAAAGCGCAAGCCTCAAGCCTCAAGCGACTAATAATCATTGTGCCTTCGAAGGGGTACTGGTTGCAAGATCATAACCACCACCCGCCTCTGCAACACTATTCCTAGTCAGCTAGGGTGGTGGCACGATGACCAGGAATAGAACATCTCCAGTCCAAGGAAGGCTACTGCGTTCTGGACAACGCTAGGTGCGGGCTTGATGGAACAAGAAGGCGAACTGGTCGTGCCTGTATGAGCCAACTTGGATGGATCCGTCGTTGAGACGGGGAAAAGGTGACAGTAGCGAGCCGAGTGTTTTGGCACTTCGGATTCGACCGCAAGGGTTGCCTCCCTGAAGTAATTAATGTCGCCCTCTGAAAGTTCAGACCCTTATTCCGTCTTTTCTCGACTCGGCGTCGACCATACCATCGATGCCGAAATGCAGACGGCAGGCTGGCCTAGTAGGTATATTTGGATGGCGATGAGCACGAATATTTAGTCAGCTGCGACATTTGGGCGTCGCACGTTGAAAAGCTGAGGCGAGGCTCAAAGTGTCGACTCTTTTATCCGTCAATTGACCATGCAGAAGGTATTTTGACTGCTCGTCATCTCCAACATCAGATACACGTCCCTTTATAACCTTCTTAGTTCGTCGGAATCTGCTTGGGTTTACTGTACGAATGTTCCTAGAATGTTGATCGAAAGGACAAGAGCCTCAGAGATGAGGTCCGAGATTGAGACGAACACGTGTTAAGTTAAGACCTCATCAGCGTACCCCTAAATCTTCGCTCGACAACTGGTTGATTTGAGAGGAGAATATTCGAAAGTGGCACCGACTCGGTGGCTGCTGTCGGGCCTGAACCTGTGCCAGTAGCTGAGCATCTTTGCAAGGCTGAGAAAACCCCTTTCAAATCAAGCAAGTTAACTATCTCCCTTGTGCGCAAATGTCGCCATCTCGTGGGACTAGGGGCATTGACCCACCAGTCCGTTGCCTGCAGCTCAAAGCCTTAGCCACGACCGGTCACTGATTCGGCATCGTGCTCGGAATCGTGCTCGGAATCGATTCGTCTCAAGAGGTCTGGAAGTACCAACTCGCCGTGCGAGCTAGTATACGAAAGGGCGTCCTTACCAGGTGACACCATTCGTGGCGTCTGCAAAGCCTTTTAGTGATAGCATGTGCTTTTCGCAATGTATCTTTCAGCTTTGCAGCTTGGGCTTAGGATGCACCCAGAAAGGCGAGCCAGGATCGAAGAATTGACTCGGCCAAAACATGCAACTGCCGACATTCCTGTAGGAAGTCATGCACAGCACCTCGATAGTGCCAAGTCAAACCATTGAGGCAGGGACTTTTGTATCTGGGTCCGCATCCTATCGAGCAGGTCCTTTCCGAGTAGGAGGGCCCCTGTCCCCAAGGTCCGCAGCTGGTAAGTCCCAGTCTGCCGTGTTGTGGGCGCTGCAGTGCTGTTTCAAGAACAATCTGGGGTAGACGTGATGTCTGTCGCGACAGTGTAGGACAATGCATGGACGGATTACCAACATCGTGGGGTATTAACATTGAACCATCGGTCGACAACTCCCTTAGGAACGCCATCTCGTCAATTGAGACCCCACACCGCGACTTTTGTGTCCCTTTGATGTACTCGCACACAAGACCCGTGTCTGCTCCGGCTCTGGGCGCAAGTGGGAACTACTGTATCTGTGGAGAAGTGGTTCCGGGTACTCGCACACAGCGCAAATGCAGAGACCTTTCGCAGACAGATTATCGCCCGAGGCGCCCGGAAACTGCGCAATGAGTCTAGACTCACCTGTTGACACATATTCGCCCCCACAAGGCACCTTACTTGGTGCGCAGGGCTTAGCAGACAGCAATTACCACAGCCGGAAGTGATGGAATCATGCAAAGAGCGAGGCTGTATCCGGTTCACCGCATCGTCGGTCGCAAGAGGCACGATTGCCATGTCCCAGCACAGAGTTGACGGTGAAGAATTGGAACTTGACGTGCCATTGACTGGGGAGTGAATCTCTCCCCGGGAGGCGTAACCGAGTCTTGGCGCCACCAGCACCGCCATAATGTCCAGTACGTCATCCCTCAATTGATTACTTCACGCTCACTTCATGCTCAACTGCAAGGTACCGCGCCAGCTTTTTGCCGCCGCAGCCGCTTTGGGGTGCATACGAGTACGTATCACTCAAGCATTACTGTGTCTGGACTCGTACGCTGTTGCGCCTATTGGTGGAGAGAGACGCTTTTCGTACCACGCGACTTGAAGATATTGTTATCGTGGAGAACTTGTCAAGTTCTCTGCCTGAGTACTCATTGTCTATCCATGCCGGATCAACCGGCCTCCCAGTTGGGCGTATCAGAGCCGCCTATGGTACAGGTAGTATGCCATGACCCAGGCTCCAAATGCTAAAGATCTCGCTGTCACGGAAAATGTCGTCAATAAAAGGTCCACAAAATATCCATCAGAAACGTCACCAACACTGCGTCTCGTCTTAGTCATAACTCTTCCGTCGCGTCGCGTGATTGTGCACAATCCCATCATGACCAACATGACTGTGTCTGCTCCACTGGCCATCCTGGTCTCTGTCGTCCCGACTATGACTCCTCGACCTGTCGCTGCCGCTCTCGCCCTTGTGGTATTTTCTCTCCCATCGGTCCTGTTCCCGTTCCCTCTTGTCTTCGCGCCACTTTCGGTGCTTGCCGTAGTCTTTACCACCGAGCCATCCAACCAGTGCGCCACCGACTGTACCCAGACCTGGGAAGATGAGATCGCCGATGATACCTCCTCCCGCAGCGCCGATGAAACCGTCTGCGTTCGTTGACCGCGAGTTGTCTGAGACCCGACGGGGACGGTTCTTGTGTCTGTGCCGGTGGTTCTCAGGGTCTGAGGAGTAGCCCAATCTCGACGGATCACCGTGCGAAGGTCGGTGACTAGGCCGGTGGTGGGACTGTGCGTAAGGTTGTTGCTGCTGATAAAGCCCTTGAGGCACGTAAGGGCCTGGAGGGTAGGGTGCCAAATGCTGCCCTGGGTTGGCTTGGTAGTTCGGCTGGTTTAGCGCGTAGGTGGGCTGACTTGAGAGAGAAGGTCGCCGTTGTTCGGGAGCAGGTATCTGCGGACCTTGAGCGAAATGTACTTTGCCTTCGTTAGTGAGTGGTTGATAGGGAGGAGGCGGCGGATGAGCAGCATGAGGAGCATATGGCGATGGTGGTGCGTTGCTGCCAAACTGCGGGCTTGGATGACCAGGTTGATAGCCATAACCAGGCTGCGAGGAATTCGCTCTCTGTGGTTGAGGATGCGGAGGAGGAGGGTGCAGACCGGGACTCTGTTGGTCCAGAGGAGGCCTGGCGCCAGACGCGAAGTATTCTGTTGCTGCCATTGCGAGATCTTCGAGCTACACGAGTTGTAGATACGACGTAGGGATAAGTGATAAGTCCAAAGGAACGAGTGATAGACTTATAGCCAGATGAACCGCTTGCCCCGGATTGTAGATCCTGCAGAAGAGGCAGGACACTGTAGGATTCGAAGAATGCCTAGCGAGGCGAAATACTGGTCGTGGAATATTCGAAGGGTGGAATCCAGGGTAGCGAGTCACAAGCCCTAGTCATGGGGCCAGTAGAGGAATGGATATGATACTCGTGAAGCCGGGGCAAGGCGGGGGTATCATCCGTTCAGATATTCCACTCGACAGCCTTCTGAAACATCTGTGGTATTATTTGGCGGACCTGATTTGCGAAGGCTACCACCCAGGTGGTGGCGCAAGCATGGCGATGCCCTAGAGAACTTTGTGATGCGAAAGGTCCCTCGTATTTATCATGGGCCCTGATTATCCCGACCCTCCCAAGACGGCACGCCCGACTCCGGGGACGGTTCTCTCTTGGCCATGGCTATTGGAAGATGAGCGATCGGTTCCTTGTCTCTGCTCAAACCTAGCGCGCCCAGCTGCTCTCAAATTGCACAAGATCGAAGGCTTGGAGAACGCAATACTCGCAGCAACGGTCGAGTTGGACGTAGGCCTCCAATCATTGACGTCACGTAGGGTCTGCCAAGCAGCCCTGCCGACCATCAGCGCTTTGGGCTCTCATTGGCCCATCATTCTCAAAGACAGTCCTGACGGTTCGCGGGAATGGATCCAGTCAATTGCGAGTGCTCTATGAGATGGAAATGCTACCGCCGTCCACCATGCGCAGTTGCTTTTCACTTGCACGAAGGTGGGACAAGAGCAACAAGACCAACAACCCTTGTGTCATCACCAGGGAGTCGTTTGCGGCCGACTGCCAGCCCAAGGAACGACCAGGCAGATGTGTGAAGAACATTTTTGATAGATACACGTCGAGAAACTGAGGCAGTGGGAGAGGAACGTCCGCAATCGCATGTGCGTTGGCCATGTCGGCTCAAAAAGGTTCGCTCTTCGAACCCACGCTTTGTCCCTAGCGCCCAGAAATGCCCACCAACTTTTCACAGATATTGTTCAAGGTATCATAAAAGTACACTGGGCCTTGGTGGAGATATTGACAGGAGCAAAAGTCTCGTGCAGATACTAGGCGACAACCTCGCCTGCGTCCACCAGAATAGGCGTCCATGGCTTGGCTCCCGGCTCTTCGGTGTCACTTGGTAATCGGAACTCGGTTGGGCTGTAGAGATACCAGCCCTTCAATGCAGCGACTGCGGCGCGAGTCCTCGCCTCGTCAAGGCTAGCTCCTGCGCCTTCTCCTAACAGGTCGCTGCCTGAGTAAATCCCAACAACAAACACAGGTGTCCTGCTTTTGCGCCCGGTCTCGCTTAGTATTTTGGCCACGGGTGCCTGGAAACCCTCTCTTCCGCAAAGTTTGCTCAAATCCCTGGTCGGAGTTTTGAACTGGAAAAGGCTTGACATGTCTAATTGCCGGGACATGAAGTGGTCGCTGTAAAACTTCTTCGCCGCCGCCCGACCAGCATGCAAATATACCGCTCCGATGACCGCCCTCACGAAATTCGTGCTTGCCCTTTGCAACGTGACGCCCTTTGACCTGAGGTCTTCTGGGTTGACCGGTCGCTCTATAGGTTCGCCGAATTGATCGAAGTGGACAGACTTTGCGCTCAAGCTTCGGGTCCATTGTGTCCGTGTGTCGCCGCTCTTCGTGGCTGCTTCGGAGTCGCCCTTCTCTAATCGCGTGTCTGGTGGCATTCTCTTGAATTGTAGTAATCCGGGATCGACCTCACCACCTGGTTCGGCTGCGGCTTCAACGCCCCATTCCCTAGCCATTTGCGTCAAGGTCGCTGGACCATGGTATGCATACATTGCGGCGTAAACGACCGCAAGCGGTAATCTCGGATACTGACTGATGATATACTCGGATGTGTAGTAACCCAACAAGTCATTGCCAAGCGTAGCAAATGGTTTGTTGTTGAATCGTACTGATGTGTCTGCGGACTCGTCTACTAGAGTTCTCGCCAAGGTCTCAAGAGGGAATCGTGATGGGAGCGAAAGCCGTGCATGGAGGGCTGCTAGTTTCGCAGAAGTTCTCGCCGCAGTGACCGGAGGTGAGGGTAGTTGCATGAGCTGATCTTCTGGGAGATATGGTCCATCTGTCGTTTGCGCCACGAAGCCATCTTCGGCACCTGCAGGGGCAGCTGCCGTTGCTTGGAAGCGTCGTATACGGGAGAAGGGAGGAGGAAGGATGTCTGGTCTCGTCCGTGGTGAGAGTACACTACCGCTCCATCTCAGGAGCCTCAACCTCTTCATCGGACCTGCCACTGCTCTGTGGAGTAGTCGCGATAGCTCCGCAAGCTTTCAAGCTATAGTCCAGAGTCTAGCGGCAAGCAAAACCTGACGGAGGGGGGAGTGCGAGTTCAGCCGGTTGATGGGACTTTTCTCTCCTGCGACACGAGACCATTCGGGCTGGACACGCGAAAGAAATTCATTGGAAACCACTACAGCCAATGAGTGCGTGGCTTGGCACTTAAACCCAAATAGGAGGGTGTCCTCTGGCGCCTCCACGCGCCTCTTTAACTCCGAGGCCCTTCTCAACGCGAATTTTCCGTCACCCCATTGTTCTCGAGATCCCAGTCGAGCATCGTTACGTCGAATATCAGACGCCTGCTTTGGGCCAGGGAGCGTAGGTTGACATTATTTGCACTGCAAACATGGCCTCATAAAGCTTGAGATCGCGTTATGACCTAATTCGCTTATCACAGCACACGGTGAAGATGTTGTAGTTTCGGACTCGTTACCGGTTCATCATGGGCATCCTCCTTACAACGGGCACAGGCAAGACACCTTTGCGGGTCGCTCGCTTTCTTGCAAGATGCAAACACTAATTTCTTGCTGGCCTCTCGCAGCGATGTCACTGCTGCACCACTGAGTATACCGGAGTCAGGTTCGGCTGGCTAGATTCTTCGACTTTTGAAAAAATTTATTGGCCGAAAGTTTTCCCAACCTAGAGGCCATTATGGCTGTCTATTTAATACCCCTTGAGATAGCTAACCCCGCACCACCGATGAACGCGATTGTTGATATCGCTGTGCTGAGGTACAACGTTAAGCGGTTTGTACTCTCGCCTGGCAGCTCAGTCGAGAAAGGTGGCCACCAGGTTGGCAAAGTTTGGGCGTACATTGTCGATATAGGGGCAGTCCTGCGTGATCCAGGCACCTGGTTCACGGATAATTTTTCAGGTTATACCTCCTGGCTTGGCTGTCACTGCTTGCACCTTTAGTAAGGGCGACCAAAGATAGAATGTCCGAACAGAGCACCAACCCATGATCGAGTATGAAGTCAAAATCTACACGGCTTGCGGAGACGGCTGAGCTCCCTTGATCAGTTTGATAGACATCGCCGCTGTGCCATCCCAAGTGCTGACCGACTTAATGCCGCAATATTGCAATTATCGAGCCACGGGACATGGCCTCTCGACTCACAATGATCCACTATTGAAATATCGCAATGAAACGTGAAGCTGACGGAGGAGTAGATTGCCGCAAAACTGAGTGATGGTCTCGGGCGCAAGACTGAGCATGTTAGATTGTTCTCCGAGACAACACTTGACGTTATGTCCGATCTGGCGTCCTCGAACTTTGTGCTAAGCTGCTTACCCGGCTCGAGACGAGTACAGCTCAAGGGGCGGAAGAGAGACTCAGCAACAATGTAGGAAGAGTCACGAGCAGACATCGGCCGAGACTAGATGAATTGGGTCCAGCTGTACAAAGTGCATGGGGATCGTCGTCCACGGAAGTTACTGGGTTACTGCTCACCCAGGTGCTGCTGCCCTGGGGATAAGACAGCGAGAGCCAGATCAGGATGTAAAGACGCCGAAGTCACATTAAATGCATGCCAAGATGGGCACTCCCCGACGTAGATTGTCGACGCGGTATAGCCTCCTTGCCACAGCATGGAGGGGCAACGCATCCCTGGTACCGAGCTCATCGTATCCCGTACCACGTATGCAGTTCATGCTCGTTCCTGTGAACCGCTCGATGGAGTTTGGCGGTGGCTTGCTAACCGGTATCTTGGCTCCCGAAAGGCTTGTCGGGTCTCTGGCAGAGCTTCAAGTTATTTGGCCCTATAATTGGTAAGAATAGTAAGCACTGTCGAACGCCAAGACACAGCAGCGTGCAGCTTGAAGTCACGGTGGAGGCGGACATACACTGTGGAATAATGGCTAGGGGAGAATTGGTCTGATGGGTTGCTCCGCTCGCGGTGAATTGGTCCTGCAGCAGTAATCAACAGCGTGTGTTTGTCCAGCCAATTACACATAAAGTCTGCTATAGTGTCTTGGCGCGTGCTTTATCAGCCAATTCTCTCGGCCGCAGTCGAGTGGCATACCTCGATTTAGGTACCTTTGTCATGCTGCTCGACTGTTCTTCTGGTGTTGACCGTCCCACTGTGCTGAGTGGCGCCGTACCTTGCCATATGGACTTGTCGGTTTTGGTCAATGCTCGCTGCCACTCTGGCATTGAATACACAGGATAACGGCCGTACTCCACTTCAAGCCAGCCAGATGGCCAGCAATGGCTATAAAGATGGGCATGCCTCACCTCTGTATACGCTTCCTCTCTCCATCAAACAACACAACCAACAAACAACAATACAACTTTCCTTTTTTCCTTTCCTTATTTCCTTACAAGTCTTTCTTTGGGACCAACTGCTTAACATTCTTTCCAACCACATCTAATCAAGAAACACTTAATTCCAATCGTTCAATCACCTCCAACTCACAACAACTCCACATCTCAAAATGTATGCCAACACCATTGCCCTCGCTCTTCTTGCCGCCACTGGTGCCCTTGCCGCTCCTCACAGCCGCCGCACCTATGACGACGCCGTCACTGTTATCCTGAGTGACGGTGGCGAGACCGGCGCTCAAGTCAGCGGTCTGTCATCGACATCCAGGGCCATGGGCACTCCAGCCCTAAGCGGTCCTTTCACCTCGATCCAGATCTCCCTCGGAGCGGATGTTCAGAACAAGGATCTCCGCTGCCAAGCTCTCGACAACAACGGCAACGCCATCGTCGGAGTCCGCTCTCCCAACGTCGACACCACCTTCTCCGACGCCGGCAAGGGTCCCTGGACCTTCAGACAACCAGCCTATGTCAGCGAGGTGGTCTGCGATCCTACCTTTGTGAAGATCGACCCCAGCTCCGACGAACTGAACCTGCGTGTCATCTTGCAGAACCAGTCGACCGAGACTGGTTCCCAGACCGCCCTCCCCGCCGGTTCGCTCGTTGACCTCCCTCCTGTCGGCTCGTCCGGCCCCTTCGAGACTGTCGAGCTCTCCGTCGGTTCTCTGGTCGAGAAGCAGGACTACCGCTGCCAGATCTTGGATATGGCCGGCAACCCTCTGATTGTCCTCCGTGGTGCCAACCGCGACATCACCTTCTCTGACGCCGACAAGGGTGCCTGGACCTTGGAGACCCCGAGCGAAGTCAGCGACATTGTCTGCAACCCTACCTTCGTCGCTCAGAAGCTGTAAATCTATCTCCATGATGGGGTGGACAGGGCGGCTTGAAGCAAGCCACACGTATAACTTTGATGACTGGCATTGGATTTGTTACTGAGTTGCATAGCGATTGGCGTTCTTTGTTTCCTAGATATTCTGCATAAGCGACAGGCGTTCTTTGCTTAATACACTCTTTACATAGAAAAAAAATAAAAAACCTCTTTGAGGAAACACTGCCTTTTTCAAGTCCTGATTGATTAACGAGTCGAAATGTCGCGGTGATCTCTGGCAGAGAGAGGATCAGGAGAAAATGAACACCCTCAAACTGGCTGAACCTCGCACCGGTGCCTCGGCCTTCTTTACATTGATGACGCAGCCAATATTATGTGGAACAATTGATTGGCCATAGGTTCGTTGGGGAAGTCAAGCACATCTTGGCTTCAATGCCCATGGACATTTCCATCCCGAAAACAAACAGTGGCCATTGCCGTGATGCAGGAGGCTCGGCTGACGGCGCAGATAAACATCTGATTCGAGTGCATGATCTTTGATCCTGAACACCGTGAGCAGACCGCGCACGTCGAGCTTCTTGGAATCAAAGTCGGGATCGTCACAATAATACTACAATGCCTGACTTGTCTCAGTATCAGACTGTTTTCCGTGTAGCAAAGCCAAGTCCTTCGAGACGATCCGGGAAGGGGACCAAGCGCAAGCAGCAATCCGATGACAGCCTCAATGACGAAGATAATGTGTCCAAAGCCCAAGCGCAACTCCAAAGGCTGGAGGCCATGGTGACCATGTTGATGCAGACGAGCCAAGGTACAGTTGTCCAAGAGAGCCAGCCCACACTCCCATCGGTGGAAAACAGCACAGATGTACCGCCGGCGAGCACGCAAACAATCGCTGTCACTTCATCGACCAAGGCTACTTTGCCGGCTTCGGAAGCGCCTCCCAACGGGCATCTGGATATCAGAGGCGCTGAAACCAAATACCTCGGAGCCACTCACTGGGCCGCCATTCTGGAAAATGTCTGTCTCTGCCTTGTACTCCTTTAGGATACCCACCGTCACTGACACGCCATAGATCAAAGACATACAGGGGTGCCTCGCACCGGATGCAATCGATGCCGAAGTCCAAGATCCTTCAGATTGGGCATACGAGCCTGACGCTCTTCTCGGGAGTGCGAAGCCATTGACTCTGGCCGACGTTTGGGAAGCGCTGCCTCCGCGGCCTGTAGTGGACAGACTCCTCTCGGTGCACTTCAACGCAAAGTATCTGCAAATGCGTAAGATCATCAGGCCCCAGCATTTACGTGGACCTTGGCTTACAATCCCAGCATTCATACACAGGGGCAAGTTCCTACGAGAAGTATGTTCAAGAAGAAGTGAGCCGCTCCCTTCGCTAACGGGACCAGTACGAGTCATTCTGGAAGGATCCGTCATCGGTCTCTTTCCTCTGGATCTCAATACTTTTCTCTGCGCTTCATCTGGGCCACCAGATCTCTCACTCCCAGGGCGAAGAAGATTTCCTGTCGCCGGAACAAAAAGGCACAGATTCTTTCCTGACAACGGCAGCTCGGGCTCTAGTGGCTGGACATTATCAAAAGGCTCGACCGTACAGTGTCGAGGCTACGATGCTGTACGCCATCTGCCGGTTTTTTCAGAACCACGATTCCGACACGGAGCCATGGCTGATGATGGGCGTCGCCGCCCGTCTCGCCTTGAGGATGGGCTACCATCGGGATTCCCGCCACCTGGCCCACATCTCTCCGTTTGAAGGAGAGATGCGTCGCAGAACATTCTTTACCGTCCAGACTTTTGAATTGCTTTTGTCCTTCCAGGCGGGATTGCCAGCAATTATTGATGAGCAGGTTTGTGACTCTGAACCTCCAAGCAATTTGTTCGACGACGACTTCGATGAATCTAGCGTCTCCATTCCACCGTCCCGGCCGCCCACGGATCCCACGCCCATGCTTTACTCTTGCTACAAAGGTCGAATAGCACAGACATTTAGAAAAATTGCACGACAGGCTTTGTCGCCTAGATTTCCAGTTTATTTAGAGGTAATGCAGCTAGATGCAGAGCTTCGCCAGACCCGTGCCGAGATACCAC
The DNA here is from genome assembly GCA_002099365.1 of Phialophora verrucosa. Taxonomy (NCBI): domain Eukaryota; kingdom Fungi; phylum Ascomycota; class Eurotiomycetes; order Chaetothyriales; family Herpotrichiellaceae; genus Phialophora; species Phialophora verrucosa. Next base: position 1,026,953 of record MSED01000014.1, on the reverse strand, counting down.
CAAGCCTGGCATGGAGACCGCTCAGCTCTTCCATAATGGACGAGATACATGTCATCATGCACCGTCTCAACCTCGAGCTCTTGTACCAAAAGGGCATGATGATCCTTCATAGGAGATACTTGAGTTATGACAGGCTGAACAGCACTTACCAATACTCACGCGACGCAGGCCTCGCAGCCAGCCTCCAAGTTTTGCAATATCAAGCTGAAGTGGACCAAGCGACACGACCTGGAGGTCAGTTGCAGAAGGACCAATGGTCGGCGTCAAGCATAGCGCTGCATGACTTCCTCCTTGCAGCGATGATCACTTGCCTAGACTTGTATGAGTCACATCGAGAAAAGAAAAGCCCAATGGCTCCGGCAGAGTTAGAGGCGCAACGGAAGAAGTACGATGCGTTGCAGACCTCTCTGCAGATATGGCAATCGAGTAGACCGACATCACCGGATGCAAAGAGAGCATCGAATGTCCTTGCGGTAATGCTCTCGAAGATACCGCGGCCAGATGAAGCAACGGAGCGAGCAGAGAATGGCGACGTCAATTCTGGCAACGATGTATCTCGACCGTTAAGATACACGCATGGTGAGGGCGAGACCGAAAAGACGGCCTCGAATCTCGGGGTCGTTACTGAACCAGCGACTTCTGAAGGTTCAGGATTTCCATGGCGGCCTAATGACTTGGAAACCCCTGATCTTCCATCTCAAGACTTTCTTGATCAAATTTTCACTGATTCTGATATAGTCGATTGGGTGAGTTGCGGTTCCTGGTCCCAAGCCGGACGTTTCTTGCTGACTGTCCTTCAGAGCATTCTCGACCAGTACATCCAAGACGGAGCAACGCCAACGAGGTCATTCGATTTTTGAAACTCAGAACAATGTGACGGGACAGCCGTTTCAAAACCGGCTAGAGTCGAACCCATGCACCTCCCACCATTATTGCGTAAATCCGTTTAAGCTAGATTATCGGAGCGAGGATTTTCAGGTTCAGGATATTGATAGAACCGGTAACAGGAGCCATAAACCACCGTTCTAGGAACTGACAACCATTTGCGCACGGAAGAGGCAGCGTCGAACCGGCCCACCTCCAGACGATTCGTCCACCAGAAATTTCGACCCTCGCTCAGGATGTTTTCTTGGAGCGAGATGGCACGAGCCAACGCTGAAAACTGTACTGTAGAACTACCTAGCATGGCTCGAAGGTGCGGACCAAGAGATCAAGCTCAGGTCAGCTGACATCGGCCATCTTAAAGTATATATACACTGCTGAAACATGGGCCCTTGCAGTAAACGCGGCTGACGGAGTGTACCAAACCCATGATGCTATCATTTCAGCACGTCTAGCAATATTGGGATCTGATATCGTAGGCGGTATAGTCGAGACGGCCGGATACGGAGTGGTCAGGCATGAGCTCGGAACGTGGGAATGTGTTATCTTAGCGGTAGAACCGTCGGACGCGATGTACGGGTGACCAGGTGTGCCCCAAGCAGGGTAAGTAATTAGGTATGCCCAAGCACGCACACTCAACGCACGCCCGGTGTGTTATGCGTGGTCAATGGAACTGCGAAGCTATGTACAGTACTCGCACAGTAGGTGAGTAGCTTGCATGCAGCTGACCAACGGCAAGTTTGCCGGGCTAGCTAGAATCCGCCAATCGCATCTCCTCAATTCCACTGCACCTTTCTCCATCTTCCATCACTCGAACCTCAAGCTCAACTCAACACTGTCGCGACTGTCCTCCCGTCCTCCCGCCCTGCTAGTCTCCTACGCTCGTACCTTTGGTCACAACTCACGTCTGGCGCCTCACCGCATCATCACAATCTCTTCAGCACAATGGGTGGAGGCGGAAAGATCCCCTACCCGAAGCACGTCTGGTCCCCGGCTGGCGGGTGGTACGGTCAACCACATAACTGGAAATCCAACACAATAGTCATGGGCGTGGTGATTGCAGCGTGCACGGCGTTGGCGTGGAGGGTCTCCGCGGAGAGGGAAGTACGATATAAAATGCCCAGGGAGGATGTGTTTTTCCCGAGTCGGTAGTAAGTTTCCCTTTGAGCACTTGACCGGAGGAGCATGTTTCGAAGGAAGATGCAGCGGATCAAGAAACTCTGCTGATATGCCTGCAGTTGGAGCAAACAGATAATCGAGCACGAGAAGGCGCAAAAGGGACAATAATGAACTGCGCAACCGGAACCTGCGCCTCGCAGGATCGAGGAAACAGGCGAAAGCGCCCTCGTCGGCCATCCACTAGGGCCGCGTTAAGGCACACACTGGCAGGAAACCAAGCCGCGCAACTTGCGAGGGTACTGGGTTGACATAGACGAGGCACCGGACAAGGAAGAGCTGGCGATTGATTTCTTTGGGGTGTCCAGTGAAAGAAAAGGTGATGAAATCCCTCGAAGCACATCCACTTTCGTCCCTCAGGGACCAACGTGTCAGAGTTCACTGGCAGACGACGGAGCCCTCAAAACTTGTACATATCAGCCACGTGAAAAGGAAAATAAACCGTTTACAAGTGTGGCCGGAAGCATGACGACTGCCCGCTACCAAGACCAGTGGGCACAGTTGTATCAGGGTGCAATCATCCCGTTTGAAAGCTGCCGCTCTATATGCTCTCTTTCTCTCTGCAGGTAGTCTACATATCGCTCAGGATACCTCTGTCCATTCCAACAGTCGCCATCTGTGGCCGCCACAGTTGGCATACCGACTTGCTCAATCGCATACCCAGCTGCCACAGTGGCATGTGCGAGAGCAAGCAGAAGCCTTCTTTGGTCGTCTGGGACGGTCCTATCCTCGAGCACGCCTCCATCAGGACTTGTCACACCGGTCAGCCCCATCGCCAACGCTCCCAAGAAAGTATTTCCACCGCCTGTAGGGTCTATCACGCGTTCCTTGCTCTGGTGGTATGCACGAAGGTGCAGACCCTTCGCATTGTTCGCAGTGTACGTTGTGCACCCCTGCGCGCCCTCCCTGACCACCAAGGTTGTGCGAAGCGGCCTTTTCCCTTCTCCAGACCGGCCGTTGTCCCGTCCTAGCAACCACCTTACCTGCGTTTCCCGAGTGTCGCATCCTGGCATGTCCTTGAAGAATGCGGCGAACTCATCTCCATTCGGACTCACTACATCCACATACTCAGCCGCAACCCTTAACCGGGCCAACTCTTCCGGCGTGCATAGATCAGGAACTGGCTCCCAGACGAAAATCGGCCACAGTTCAGCATCCACTGCGTCGGGATTGAGACCTCGTGCTCTAAGCGATTCGCGCCGGAGGCCCAAAATCCCATTGACGAGACTGATACACCGGGCGGGCGAGCACACCATGTGGAAACTCCGCGCGAGGACCTGGTCGTCTGAAAGATCCTTCTCATCGAGCCGCACCTTGGCCGTGAGGTACTTGAACGCTCTGTACTCGTTCTCGCCGTAGCCGTTCCACGCCGTCGTGGTCAGTCGATTCAGATCAAGCCGGAAGATGCAGTTCGTGCGCCACGTGTTGATCAGTTGGCGGAACTGGGGCGGGAAGTCCGAGCCCATGTCTACAATCCAGCTCACGAGGTGAGCGTGCTGGATGCCCGCGGCGAGGCGGGCACCCAGGGCGGCGTAGGTCCCGGCGCCGCCGATGATGTTCTGTTGCGGCGTCTGGCTGTTGTCGAGGTATTCGATCTTGTCTACGGACCGAGGAGCACATTAGTACAGTATGTGCATACACTTTTACTAGGAGCAGGAGCTTAGCAAGGTCTAGGCAAGGCAAAACGGACAGACCTATGATGAACATCCCGAGCGTGCAGAACGCGAGTCTCTGCTCCATCTTGAGGTCCTGGTACTCCTCACCAACGCGAGTCATTACCTCGTAGTTGGATCGACAATGCTGTGCGTGCTGGTACTGTGCGTATTGTGCATGTCGAAGGGACACGAGATCCGAACTCTACCTCGTAGGCGATAGCGAGACTCCCCAGGCCCGCGAATCGGACTTGACCGACCTGCCTCCCCGAGCGCCCCGTGGTCCTCTTTAGTCCAAGCTTTTCCCATTCACACTTGTTCAAACGCAATCCCTCGCGTACTCGGTAGGATACTCGTACCCGTGTGCATCTGCTGATCATCCTGCCTCGTCTTTGCCCATGCGTTCCTGCATTGACCACCGGTCGTCAAAATGAGTCTCGGTATCCGTTGATGGTCACAAGCCCCCAGCGCCCCGGAACGTTCAGGTAATGAAAAGCCTTTGACTGCAGAGAATTTCCCGAACACCACCGAATCTTGTCGTAAGGCGTGGGCCGAGTAACGTCGCAGTATGACAGTATCCATGTCGATCTAGGCTGAGAGTGGCAAGTGCTAGCCCATACATTATTCTCGTGTATTCTACCTACACAGTCGTGTATCTACTGTGTACAATACACCTTGTTCTTGCTTTCCTTGATTTTGATCTCCCATAAAGACCAGCGCGGAAGACATCTTCCCAAGTGATCACCCTTCACGCGAAGACGTCCTATACAGTATCGGTGGTCTTTATCGAACGAATCCCAGAATACAACCAGCATGATAGAACGGAATCACTTGGAGGCAGGCAGCACGCCTCGTCCTCACGTCCGACAACCATGGATTGAGACTCCCTTGGTGGAATCGACAGTCTTGTCCAAGATCGCTGGCTGGTAGACATCGCCCCCCTCCCCATTGTCAAAAACACACTGACGCAAGTCGCAGTCGCATCTTCCTCAAGCTCGAAAATCTACAGCCCTCGTCGTCATTCAAATCCCGGGGCATCGGCAACTTGATGCTTCAGTCCATTGCAGACCGGAAATCATCATCATCATCATCGTCGCCAGCCGACGACAGACCCCTCCACTTCTACTCGTCCTCAGGGGGCAATGCCGGTCTCGCGTGCGTCACGGCCGCCACATCACTGGGATACGCCTCATCGGTCGTCGTGCCGCTCAGCACCGACGACGCCACGATCGCGAAACTCCGCGCCGCCGGAGCCAGCGAGGTCGTCTCCCACGGCGACAGCTGGTTCTTCGCCGACCAGTATCTCCGCGAGACGGTCATCCCCGCGGCCGAAGCCAGGGGCGAGCAGGGCGTGTATATCCACCCGTTCGACCACCCGGCCATCTGGGCCGGCGCGGGGACCATGGTCGAGGAGATCCAGAGGCAGATGCCCGACGGGGAGAGACCGGACGCGATCGTCTGCTCCGTCGGTGGCGGCGGGCTGTTCTCCGGCGTCATGAACGGATTGGACCGTGTGGGTTGGGGCAACGACGTGCGCGTCCTGCCCGTCGAGACACGTGGCGCGGATTCCCTCGCCCAGTCGCTGCAGGAGAACAAACTCGTCACCTTGCCGGGGATCACGTCCGTGGCGACGTCGCTGGGCGCCATCCGCGTGTCGGAGAATGCATTCGCACAGGCACAGCGCCAGACCGTCACGTCCGTGGTGCTCGACGACGCCGAGGCATGTGCCGCGTGCTGGCGCTTCCTCGACGACGAGAGATTGCTCGTCGAACCGGCCTGCGGGGCGAGCATTGCCCTCGCGTACGACGGGCGGCTGAAACACTACCTCAAGGACATCGCCCCGGGGAGTAAAGTCGTGATCGTGGTGTGCGGCGGGAGCAAGATCTCGTTGGACGTCCTGAACAAGTACAGGGAGACGTACGGGGCGAGGAGCGAGGAGTTGGCAAAGACTTATCTCTAGCCTGGAGCGAGATCCATACAGACCGGCGAGCTTCACACACGGCGCATCAGGTGCACCCAGAAGAAGCGGGAATACTTGCGTTTGCGTTTGCGTTTTTCCCTTCCATCTCGGTTTCGCGTGGCCAGGGCGGGCGAGGCCAATACATATACATCCGCGGTATACAAGCGTCAAAGGTATAGAGCATTCTAACCATGGACTTATATGTTCTGTGAACTGCGGTCCTTGTACGGAATATATACATGGCGGGAAAAATTAGAACCGGGGACAAGAACAGGGAGACAGGGGACACGCGCCTGCGCCCGGCCAATCGTAGGAAGTCCACGATTCGGTCGAACTCACGGAGGGAGAACCGCACGAATCCTCCCATGACTGTACTCGCAGCAATTACGAGGAACACAGTGCACTGAGCCTCCATCTCCCCGGTTAGGTTAGGGAGTTGACACGGAACAACCGCAGCACGAGGCGGCTTGCATTTCGTGTCAGCATTTAACCCCCTCGGGCCTTCTGGGAGAGTGCAAAGTATAGTATATTGAAGTTGATGGTCATTACGCTGTTGCGAAATTACACATCACGCATCGCTCATCACACGGCGCATTGCACGCTACACCACGCCACGCCACGCCATGCCACTCCACGCCACGAGCACGTCCGTTGCTCCGTCGTGTGAGCGTGACGGTGACGGAGCAACGGACAGTCCTGATAGCTATATATATAATATATATGCGCGTACATGTGAATACTTTGAATATACCGTACAAAAGAAATTCACACACACGAGGACAGACCACGGACTGCTGCCGATCATCTCCTCTGTACTCTCTCCTCTCTTCTGAGCTTTGACTGCGGAGTACAGGGCCAGAGGTTGAAGTGCAAACCGTTCAATTCATCAGAAGACCCGAATTTGGTCCCCTGGGATACACTTGAGTCAATGGCACCGATCAAAGTAGGATTGATTGGGCTTTCGGCTGAAGGGTGAGGACTCTAATGCTCTATCGTTTATTCTCGATATTTGGGCCTAACAACACTTTGCGCACAGCTCCTGGGCTTCTACTTCACATCTGCCGCCGCTGCTTAAGTCACCTCACTATGAAATCACTGCTCTTCAAAACAGTAGTGAAGCTTCTGCAAGAAAGGCCGTCGAGAAATACAATCTTCCAGGACATGTCGCCTGTTATGGCGACATTGAATCCCTTGTCCGCGATCCGAACGTCGACATAGTGGTTGTTTCGGTCAAGACCCCCGAGCACTACAGGCTAGCAAAGCCTGCGCTTGAAGCAAAGAAAGACGTGTTCGTCGAGTGGCCACTGGGTGCGAACCTGAAGCAAGCGGAGGAGCTGACGGCTCTTGCAAAGGCGAATGGAGTCAAGAACATTATCGGACTCCAGGCTCGCCAAGACCCCACGATACGGAAGGCGAAGGAGATGGTGGCTGCAGGCGAGCTTGGTGATATCTTGGGAACGACGGTATGTGCACTTCTCTCATGACCGTCGTGCCTCTGATCCCAGTCAGTCCGAAACACTCTAACGGCAGACATGACCGGCGCCATAAACCTGTTCCGTATGCCGACGCTGACTTGTGGTGCTTGCAAGATGTTCGCTTATGGAGTGATCATGGGCCCGGTGACTCCGACCTCATTGGAATATGAGCTGACCTTCGCAAACGGCGCAACCCTGGTCACGATACCGGCCATGCATGGAACAGATGCACTCTGCTTTGTGCTCGGTGAATTCAAACATCTGCAGGCCACGCTGGCCAACCATCAACCGAAAATGCCAGTCATCGATCCCACCTCTGGAAAAGTGCTCAGGATTGTCGACAATGATACCGCCGATCATGTGAGCATCATAGGGACTCTGTTGAATGGAGGTATTGCAACCATCGTGTACCAAGGCGGCCAGCCCCCTGCAGGGAAGGGCTTGTACTGGGAGATCAGGGGAACCAAAGGCAGCCTGATTATTGAAGGGCCCAACGGCCTGGTAGAGATGTTTCCTTCCACTCTGAAATTCGTGGAGCAAGGTGGACAGCCAAAGGATGTTGAGGTTGAAGTTTCTGCAGACTGGGCGTACAACGTTGGCAAGGCTTGGGATGCATTTGCGAGTGGAGGATCTGAGGCGGTGCCCACTTTTGACGACGCCTTGGTTCGACATAGGATGATCGAGGCCATACATCGGAGCCACGAGAAAGGAACCCGAGAGGCGTATCTCTGATTTCGTTAGGCGGCCGCTGCCATGGCGGGGCGATGTCCTTAGTACTCCCCCCTGCGAATGGCATATTGGGAGACCAGGTCTTGAAGGTTTCCAAAAGGTGAGACTGCGGCGAGAGGCACTTGGATCGGTGAAAAAGTTGGTGTCCGCGCAGAGGGTCTGTAGTCTAATTTTTCCATCACAACAGCTTCAAGTGTCCTGTGACCTGATCAACCACACTTTTGGGACCTAGTATGCCTAGGACCGTGGCACTGCCCGCAGCGATCTGTGTCCTTCCAGCATCGTGTATTATCCTTGCACAAAGCCCCAAGCTAATGGCCTGGGCTTGCAGTGTCTCCAATTCTTCCTCGGACTTGACTTGCACTGCGATTTTGGGTTGTCCTCCCCATTCCCAACGTTTGAGCATAGGAGCTGAGGTGACGTGGTTGAGTAGGTATTTGTAGCAGGCAAGCGTCGCGTGAGAACATTGAGCTGCGATTTTGCCTGGGAAGGGATTAGCCAGGAGCCTCCACTGCGTAATGAGAGTCTGCCTCACCTTTGCCCATTCCCAGGTCTGTCCGCACGGCTAGGACGAGTTTGACGTCCTCATTAGAGTCCTTAAAATCCTTCAGTTCTTTCCCATCCCCATCCTCATCGTCTTCGTCTGCCTCATCCTCGTCATCCGCCTGGTCGTCACTTGAGTCGGCATGGACCTTGACGTCGTAACTATTCGGCCAGCTCTTCTTGACCTGTTTTGAGCCGCCGGAGCCGCCAAAGACCCCGATACTTGACCCTTGGCCGATGAAGTAGCCTGCCAGCAGGCCGAGAATGAGGGAAGAGACCGCCACTGCGGTAAGAGAGGGAGGGGCTTTTTCAGCCATGGTCGAGCTCATTTTAGACTGGACCTGCTCGACAAATACCAGCACAAAACAAATTAGCGACCTGGCTCCAGTCCACTGCTCCGGCTCTCATCAATCAGTCCCGCCTTCCGGCGAAGCAGCGTCGTGTTGGCTTTTACAAGTGATGCAAAGGAGAAAAACACGCCAAGGGGTGGTAAATGTGACCGCGACCCACTCTGTTTTGGGAATAGCGTGGTGCCGCCCTGTAGGATACTCACCCCGCGGCTCGCGCGAGCCGGGTGAGCCAGTGGCCATCATCGTCAAGCACAGTTCGTCTATTATTGTCACTACCTGTGTCGCATTGAGATCCGGCTTGATGAGACCCTGCGGCTCTGCGGCTCCGCAATCGCCAACGACTTTCTCAAATGTGTCCATCTACATCTGCTCTGTGTACGCGCTGCCGTACGTCGCTCGCAATCTGGCAGTCAAGTGTTGACCGGCCGTTAAACTTGGCGGCGCGTCTCCTTCTGCAGCACCGTGTCCCACGACCTTGCCCTTGAAACTCGCTGCTCTCTCCTCAACAAGCGGCGAGGGTACGGGTGTCAGCACAGTACCATTAGCCGGCTGAACGAACATGGCGATTGAGAACCTATCCACATTGCTAGCACTTGCTGTGTCGCCATTCTGGTGGGCATTTGTTGTCAAAACAACGCGATGGACGGTGGATCTGAGCAACCCGTTCGTCCAGTAACTCAACAGGTCTCCAATATTGACCACTATGGGTGGATATGTCTTGGAGTGGTAATTTTCCGGAAAGACCGGCACGCTTGCCCACGTGTCTCCATCGGGGTTCAGGATCTCGAGGCCTGGCTGGTCCGGTCGAGTGAAGAGCAGGGTGATGCTCCCATAATCCGAATGCGCGCCTGCTCGGATGTCGACCTCCTGGTCGTAGTCCGAATGCGGCGGAACTGCTGGATAGTAGAGGAACCGAAGGTTTTGAAGTGCGTTCTCGTGGGATCGAACCAGCCAGTCGGCATCCTCGATTGCAAGTCCTAGGGCGATGAGCCTGAGAAGACGGCTGGCTATCCTGCGACATCTGGCGTGAAAGTCGCGGAGAACTGCATCATTCTTCTGGAACGCCCTGGGAATCGGTTGACGCCATTCATCCGTGGCAGGATCCGGGTCAGCCAAGTTGAATGCTTGTTTGAAATCAGCTCGTGGATGCCTTTTGGGATCGAGGTTCTCGACGTGCATTCCGACGTAGCCACGGTTGTTCTTGATGCGGCACTCGTCTTTCTCTGACGGCGCAGCCTCCTTGAAGAAGGACCGCGATACGTCGAATACGGAATCAACAAGGTCTCATTGAGGTCATATGTCCGTCCATGCCCTTCTTTCCCAGGTGCTGGGGATCCGGCAATCCACAGGAATCCCCATTTTGCGGCTGCTTTCACAATTGCCTGGCCCAGCTCGGGCGACTCTTGAGAGATGTCGAAGAGAGGCAGATCAATCGACTCCTCAGAAGCACCATCCGCGCCTTTGGGTAGCGTAACCAAAGGCATGGCCGAGAAGTGACAACGGTCGTTAGGTCGAGGACAGTTAAAAATCCCCGACTGAAATCTTGACTCACCATATACGAGGACGAAGAGTCTGGCGTTCGTGCTTTGTGTTTCTTGAGAGCCTGAAGAAGGGAGACATCAGTAGCCGTAGCCAGGGGAAGTAACAGCAGCGGCGGCCGCCGCCCGCCAACGAACGATACATCATCTCTAGATAGGCATTCTCCACGCTCTCGGCCAAGGTCTGAGCGAGGGAAGTGAACATTCGGCCTACTGATGACCCGTGAGGGTGCGGCATTGTCAGATCAGCTAAGCCTTTGCAGCCTGGCGTGGTATAGTTACTGCAGTACAGTAAACATCGGATAAAAAGCATGTGGATCCCGCAGGCCTCCGTGAGTCATACCCCAGTAGGATATATCCAGGTATTTGTATGGTAGTACCCCACGTGTGGAGTTGAAAGACTGAAATCATGACTTATTTAGGGCTAGGATGGGACGCGGCGACAATTTCCAGACGTCGCCCAAGTATTCTCGATGTTGCACCGGTGGGTAGCGCTGTCGTCGGCGGATGGGGGGTTTTAATAGCTAGACATGCCACTACCGTCACAGCTGTCGGCCATCTATCGCGTATTAGTAGCCCGTCCCTTCCAGCCAAATACTGAGTTCGGAAGTGCTTGAGTTCGGACAGTTCGATTTTGCAGACGATGGGGATCGAAGAAGCCCTTACCGTTGACCTTCGCGAGAAGCTGAGGGACGATTTATTGGCAACCAACGACAAATTTGTCCTTGGAATACCCAAGGTGGAGCTCCACGTACATCTGGAAGGAATTCTGACCGCCGAGCTGAGATGGAAATTGGCGCAAAGAAATGGAACCAAGCTCAGGATAGCAAGCACCGGCCCGGAGCTGCACAGTCTGGAGGAGATGCAGGAAGCAATGGACTTGCTTCGGCCAGATCCCCGCCGCGTGAACAACGACGAAGAACGGTTCCAATTTTTCGAGGCCTACTATGAAGGATTCGAATGCCTCAAGACGCAGGAAGACTTTTTCGATCTGGCCATGTATTATCTCGAGCACGCTGCCAAGATGAATGTCCGTTACTGCGAACTGTTTTGGGATCCCCAGGGCCACACCAGCCGAGGAACGTCCTGGGACGTTATGATGGCGGGGTTCAAACAAGCTCAGAAGAAGGGCGAGGAGGAGCTAAATGTAGGCGTTGTTCTTCCGCTACAGTACCATCGGACACAACCAGTCCACTAACTGACCCTTCATGGATAGGTGAAATCAGCGTTCATTATGTGCTTTATGCGCGATCTCTCCCCGGAGTCAGCCATGGAGCATTACAAGGCTGCACTGCCTTTCCGCGAAATGATTGTAGGAATCGGGCTTGATTCCAATGAGGAGGATCGACCACCCGCTCTTTTCGAAGAGGTCTTTTCCCGGGCCCGGCAGGATGGCTTCAAGCTTACGACGCATTGTGACGTGGACTCAAAGAATACACACGAGCATATCAAGCAGGCTGCGTCCGTCATTGCAGGCAAAGGACTGGACCGCATCGACCATGGTCTCAACGCTGCCGAAGACCGGGGCTTGATCGACTTGATCTTGAAGCGTGATTTGGGCATGACCATCTGTCCCTGGTCTTATCTGCGACACACAACGTACGCGGAGCTTGGTCCCAAGATTCGCACGCTCTACGATGCAGGCATAAAAATCGGCATCAATAGCGACGACCCGGCATACATGGAAGACTGCTGGGTCTTGCACAACCTGTTATTGTCCAAACACCTGTGCGGCTTCGAGGACAAAGACATTGTTGTTCTGGAAAAGAATGCTATCAACGCGTCTTGGGCGGAGCCAGCAGTCAAGGAGAAGATCCTGCAAGAGATTGACGCTTTTCATGACAGCTTTTATCCGGTCCGGTAGAGGCCTCAAACGGAAAGTTTCGGTCATCGCCCCTAGCATCTCCGCCGAGTAATCTCTCTTCGCAACAGGGTCCCAATCAGTAACACCACCTCCATGTTTCGGGAATGATGACCTCGAAACACAAAGCGATATGCTGTGCGCATAAATGACCTGTGTCCGACAACATGATGGGATACCGAATTCTGCGTCGAGCTATCTATCTGGTCAAATGCAAGAATTCCTCGAGGTGAATGGCAGAGTAAGCAACAAACTATCGCTATAGGATAAGTTTCTGCTGCGGAAATTTGGCGTCGGACAGGTCATAGATTCGGTCCTTGCCGGATCGCCAGACCTTTTCTAAAGCTTCAGCGGCCAGCTTCTGGTGGCGACAGCCGAGAGTGCGGAAGTTAGTATACAGTTCGTTTCGTAGCCAGGTCTTCGTGGGACTATCCTCAATGGACAGAAGTAATCCAGCCTGGAACAATGGCCACGATATCGAGTAGGCCCAACTGGTCTGAGACGGGATCGCACGGGCATCCAGAAAGATGCTGCGGATCAGATTTGTTGTGTTGAAAATGTCGTTGGGCAATTGGAACAGTCGAATCAAGTACAGCAAGATTCCCAATCTCCATACTTCCTCCATGTGATGGCGAGTACCATTGCTGGTAGACGCTTCCCATCTTTTGACTGCATTGCCGAGTCCTATAGCTCTTTGAAGGGCGTCCGAATGCATCTCCTGGTAGTCGGGCTGTAGTTTATACAGGACCGTAATATCAGCAATGAACTCAAAAAGATCAATCGGGCAGTAGAACACATCGAAACCCCACTCTCTTCTCCCTGCTGGCGTCCTGAACTTATTCAGTGTAGCTTTGACATCATCAAAGGACCAGTGCGGCATTCGAGAGCTTGTAGTTGCCTCCATGATGTTCAACCTGTTGTCTGGTGAGCTTTCAAGGCTAAGGGCAGGTAAATAGCGGAAGACGAATACCATGCTATACGTTGTTCAATAAATCCTCGCGCAGCGCCGTCAGAGCCATGCAGCTTTAGAAAAGTGCTCGCGGCTTGCAAATGTGTTTCAAATTCAACACAATCGCCGGAGCATACCTCGCACAGCTGTTAGAATAGGCGTTGTACACAGGAGCCATAGCTGACACGTACATCAAGTTGGGCGAGCAGCAACATACACATGAGACACGCGAGGTCTGGCCCATCAGGGACAGCTTTTAGCTCGGCCCTTAGGCACTCTGTAGCCTTTAGCCGTAGATGCAGGCTTTGTTGCATCAGTTGGTCATTGTCCAGTCGGTTCCCAAGGTGGCACGCGGCTGACGCGGCCACGGCCACCCGTACAGATGGGATGGACTGGGTCATGGGTAGGATATGGCGGGTGCAGGGCGTTTCGATCGGGCCATGGCCGAGATAGAAGGCTGCACTGATCTCATGGACGTCTAATATTCGTAAGTTACGCTTCATGACATATTGCATGGGTGTGGTTAGAATACAGTATTTGACGAATCCTCCAAGATCGTCGCGTCCTAGTCCCACGAGCCTGAGAACACTCCAGTCTCGTTGTTGCAGGGTGGGGGTGACGATAGATTTCGTTCTCTGTCCAGTCGAACGAGCCAATTCAGCCTGATGCTCCCAATCTTCTGGCGCCTCTGCTTTCGACGCAACCTTTGCCCGATGCAGGTGGTGTGGGGAATCATTCGTCCCGTCAGGCCGTGTGGTCCTTGCCTTGCTTGGACTATGCAGTTCAAGGGCGCGGTGCAGTTGCGTTCCATGATCAGGAGTCGTGCAAGTCTGGTCAGCCACAGCTCTCCGGGCCACTGCCCCGATCCAGCGGAAGGTATACCCTTCACATCCTACACCGCGTCTGCTGCAGCTCATACATGTCGGCAGGGTTCGGTCGCATTTCCTTCCACGGCGGCGGCAGGTCTTACAAGCAGTCCCAAATAGATTGGTTGGACTCATGCCCCAGATGTGGACAAAGTCTCAGTCTCGGCGCGCTCCTCCCAGTCCGGTGACAAGTTAGGGTCACTGAAAGGAATGCCGATAGAACGCAGCTCGCTCCGTGACGCTACTGAACTGGACAGGGGCTTAAAAGGCCTTGCTGATTCTCGAGGACGCTGAACACTAGCGAATACGCTGAACGCTGTAGCGATTACCGAGTCGGATCTCGCCGACTACATCTGAGGTTGATGACAGTATTGTCGTGTGTGCTGAGAAGCTGCCCAAATTGCTAGGAGGATTGGCAAGTCTGGATAATAATCATGATAGGACCCAGATACACCGAGGCTAGGTCGAAACAGGGCAGGATTTCAGTCGATGCTCCCCCCTTCGTGTGATATCGTACCGAAGGAGGTTGGGGTGGGGGGTGACGTTAGTCTGTTCGACTTTTCAATACGCGTTCAACACAACATTCACGACCTCTCTCGACCTTCGATTTATACCCTATTCGATAGGTTTCACTATACAAAATATATATTATCGGACCTGGGAAGAAACCGTAAGTATACTGTAGAAATGCCCTCGTCGCTGAGAAAACCCGGTTCGATGTTTCGAATCCGTCGGGACGTGTCCCTCCTCGAAGGGACTCTATGAAATCGTGAAACTTTTTCGGTAAACGGCGTATTAGAGGCTGCCGGTAGGCGTCTTCTAGCCTCCGAGGATGGTGTCGAGCCAAAACCCCAAACCGGGGGCTGGACATCTGATTCTCGCGATACGTTATCGAAAAGCGCCCGTGTATTGTAAACGGTCATATGTCTGCCTCCTCCTCATCTGGAGGCCAAGATATGCGATCACAAGAGATATGCTGACCTTTAAAGCTTGAGCATGATCCCGCGTCGTCAGGAGAGAGACTCTCCCTATCGATCCATCTTGCCCATACGAGTCAGTGGTACCTCTCCGGGTCGGACCTGAATCAATCTATTATGACCATGACAGAGAAGAACATGGCAGCTATGAAGACCGACGCGGAGTCCGGCCAAGATGAAGAACAAGGGTCAATTGGGGTGGTGGAAGACATTGCCCCAACCAGGAGCAGAGGCCGCGGCGAGCTGGAGGTCATGGCCATGCGTGAACGGATTCCAATCCTGCGCAAGCTCCGAGCCATGGAGGCATGGCTCGACAAGAAGTGTGGTTTCGAGACCACTGGCGCGAATCGCATCCTTGAAAGTGAACGTCGACCTCCAAGCATTGTCAATGTACGTTTAACGACTTGATCGCCTGCGAGAGCATACGCTGATATGGATGGTGAAGATGATGTTCTTCTGGTTTTCCATGCTGATCACGCCTGGGACACTGTCATCGGGCTTGTTGGGTCCCATTTATGGCCTGTCTGTCAATGACTCGATCATCATCACCGTCTTTGGATCAGCCATCGGTGCTGTCGTGCCCGCTTTCACGGCGACACTGAGCGCTCTCACGGGCCTCCGTCAAATCGCCGTGGCTCGATACTCTTTCGGAATCTGGGGCGCCAAAGTGTGCGGTCTCCTCAACATTGTCGTCAACCTTGGCTTCGGTACCATCGCCTGCATCATCGCAGGTCAACTGATCAGTGCCATCAGCGGAGGCAACGTCACGATCGTCGTTGGAATCATCATCCTCAGCGTAACATCGTATGTGCTCTCCTTTTTCGGTTTCCGCATCATTCAGCGATACGAACAGGTGGCGTGGATTCTGATCCTGATTCTCATGTCCGTCGAGTATGGGCAATCCGCGAAATACTTTTCGCCCGACCCAAGCTACTCATCCGCCACGGGACAAGACCGAACTGGCGCAGCATTGAGCTACTTTGCCCTCATTTTTGGGACGTCTGCCGCCTGGTGTTCCATCTCGGGCGATTACTACGTCCACTATCCTGTGGACATCAACAAGTGGCTTGTTTTCGGCATGACATGGGCTGGCATAACATTTGGAACCTCCTTTGCATCATCCTCGGAAACCTCTTTGGTGGCATCATCCTCACTAACCAGCTATGGGGAATACCTACGACAACGGAGGCCTGGGGGCGCTAATCTTGGCCACAATGTCGCCTATGGGATGGAGTAAGTTCGTCTGTGTTGTCTATACACTGTCAATGGGTAAGTTGTGACTCTCGGGGTGCTTTTCGAATGCTGATATTTATGTACGTAGTGGCCAATTTGGCTGCCATCTACTACTCGTCATCCCTGTCCATCCAACTATGGGGGAAACACTTCTTGGCCGTTCCACGTTTTGTCTGGAACACTCTTCTCGCGGCCATCAGTTTGGCTCTAGCTTGGCCCGGAAGGGATCACCTGTTAGACGTCCTGGTGGATTTCCTTTCACTCCTAGGTTATTGGACAGTTTGCTTCGGTTCCGTTCTCGCCATCGAACACTTTTGGTTCCGCCCTCGCCACGGTGGCTATGATCTCGAGAGCTGGCAGGATCAGGACAGAATGCCCTGGGGTGTTGCAGCATCCGCAAGTCTCGCGTTGGGCATTGGTGTCAGCTTTCTGGGCATGTACCAGACTTGGGTAAGTCAATTCCCGAAGCTGATATGCTGCCCTCCGGTCTGCATTTTCTCCGCGTTGTTGCTGAACAGATCAAAACAGTACACTGGACCAGCGGCCAAAGCAATCGGACAAGGGGGCGACCTTGGAAACTATTTCACGTTGGTTGCTGTTTGCCTGGCTTACCCGATTCTCCGACATTTTGAAATCAAGCTCACGGGACGATAGATGGTGTTGAAATGGCTTTTTATGCCACTATCAACCACTAGAAGAACGGAAAAGAGGATGCTCTGGACTCTGAATTTTCAAGGAACCCATGCAGAATGCCCAAATCAAATCGATAAATCTATATGTTGCAAATCGAACTAGTCAGAATGAGACGATAGGGTATACTCAAGCCTCTACCTATCTAGCTATGTTGTCCTCTCGCACCCCTTCTACTGACCTAAACGACCCTTTCAGCCTCTGACAGGGTTCCATTCGATCTGGTCACAGACTGGAGCAGAGGACGGGAGCACAGCCTGGTCTCCGTTTCCACAGACCGATGAACAGATCTGAACGTCTTTATCAGAAATACGTGACCACGGGTAGACTGCTCTGATCTCTTATTGCCAAGACATGTTCCCACATCCACGCCGAATGCATTGTATACCCCATAAGAGCCGCCGATGGTGTACTCTCGCGGTCAGCTTTGAATCAGGCTTAGTTAGACCCACGCAATACCAGGCAATTTCAAGCGTGGGTAGGTTGTAAATGACATTACAAATTGCGAGGAACATGATGGTAATTTTCTATAGCGGACCCACTATTAATATACCTACCAACAGTAGGTAGATTCGGACCGCCGCTTGGGTGAACGACGACCGAGGCCATCAATTGGACATCGTTCATTAAACCAACCGCTTACCGGGTTTCGGCGAAGGCCGAATTCTCATCAGAAAGCTCCCTTGGGATTCAAGACGGACAACGGTGGGTTCTGTCCAGGCGTTTTCGGAGGGCTTGGTGGCGGACCATGGCAGCTCATGGGCCTCGATGGCTACTCAAAGCTTTGCAAGTCATCCATTAGCGCGGTTGTGACAGTAAGCGTGTAGCGTGACCCACGGCTAGATGAACAACCAAGCAGAATTTAAGTGATTGCAAAAGTCACCGTCCCCGGAGCCGAACGTCCAACCCCTCGTTGTTTGGCACAGTGGATGAGCCAACGATGGAGGCAGGAGAAGAAGCATCCGCGCGCCCGGTTGCTCGTTCGCATCCAGCCACCACACAGAATACAGAATCAACCTCTTTACTTGGGGGATCCGGGCCAACCGAAAGAGAGACGACATGGATCATCGAGTTGAAAGCACTTAGCAGGCACTCTTCCTCCCTCATTGTAGCCAACATGCTGCAATTCGCCCTCAGCATGTCGCCCATGCTCATCATTAGCCCACGTAGAAAAATCGAGTTTGGAGCGGTAAGCGTTGCCACCACGACCGCGAACAAACGGGATTCATGGTTTTCCAAGGTCTTTCGACAAGTCTGGACACGCTCTGCGCTCAAGCCTGGGGTGCAGGGAGCCCACGGCTGAAACAGTTGCACGTCGAGAGGATGACGGTGCTCCTTGCTACCGTCGGAACTCCGATAGCCATACTTTGGTTCTGTTCCGAGCACCTATTTCGTCTTATCCTACCAGAGGCACAGATAGCCATACTTGCTGGACTATATCTGAGAATTCTCATCTGCGCCATGCCTGGGTATGTGGCATTTGAAGCTGGAAAGAGCATCTTGACCGCGGAAGGGATATTCTTCCCCATCACGGCGATCCTCTGCACAGGTGCCTTTATAAACGGATTCCTGGGCTGGTTGCTGGTCTGGGTAAGTGCCATTCATCTTCTTTTTCTTACGATGCTCCGAAGCTGACATGGTGCAGCATTTTAGTTGGGGATTCATCGGTGCTCCTATCGCAGTTGCAACAACTTGGACACTCGTCCCTGTGAATTTCTGGCTGTACCTTAGGGTGTCTGGGAAGGCAGAGATTTGGCCCTCCATAACAGTCAAAGCTCTCGGAGGCTGGGGTCCAATGTTGAGATTGGCCTTGCCCGGACTTCTTATGGTCGAAGCCGAATACCTCGCCTTTGAAATTCTTGTGATTGCATCTGCTCAGTTGTCCACGGCAAGTCTTGCGGCGCAGACAATCCTGGCCGCTCTCAATAACGCGTTCTGGCAACTCCCTTTCTCGCTCAGTGTGGCGGGCACGACGATGATCGCTCAACACATTGGCGCTCAGTGCGCCCGCTCGGCTAGAATCAGTGCGCGTGTTGTCTTTGTCTCTGCTCTCCTGTGCTCGGCCACTAACAGCATCCTGTTCTTCTCGTTCCGTGCTTTTTGGGCCAAGATCTTCACCAAGGATCAGGAAGTCATTGAGCTTGTGGAGAGAACGCTCTCTCTCGTGGCGCTTATGCAACTCCTTGATGGGCTCGTTGCGTGCTGCAACGGCATTCTGAGAGGGTGTGGGCGACAATTATTCGGTGGCTGGGTGAATCTGCTGTGCTACTACATTGTAGCCCTGCCAGTATCTTTATGGACTGCGTTCGGACTCCACTGGGGTTTGTGTGGCTTATGGACTGGTGTGACCCTTGCATTACTCCTCGTCGCCGTCGCAGAGCTGATGTACATGATCAATGCTGATTGGCAAAAGAGCGTTGAAGACGCCGTGTGGAGGAATTCTCGTCCATTGGATCAAGAGCCATAGAAGGACCGTACGGCTCTTGATAGATAATTGGCTCGAAATCTCGTCTCGACATTCTTCCTGTTGACCAGCAAAACCCTGGAACAATACAACACAGACACGATGGCACAAAGCCAATCATTGTCTCCGTGTCTCCCAACAAGGCCAGTCGGGTAAAGCCAGTAGGAGAAATCGGGTGCTTTTCATATATCTCTTCCAATCCTGTCTGCCGCTTCTGGCGAGTTCTGATTCTTCGTTTTGAAAATGTACTTACTCCGCGTCCCGGATCTTGCCGATTTCGTAGAGTGCTCCTATCTGGTAGCCATTGGCTTCAGCACGAGCCCATATTTCGTCCACCGTGACATATTGCCTGCCCACAGTCGTCGTAGAGTGAAAGGTGCGACCTGCAATAGTGACATGATAATGGCGGAGGCTCTAGACATGACGGAGATAGAAACGACTGAAGGGAGCAGTAAGGGAAAGAAAGTTCGCAGACGGCAGACTGAGAGCTGGCATGGACGCCATTTTGTACTCGAGGCAGGAGAGTCGAAGGAGAGAAGGGAGGGGAGCGCAAAAGGTCAACCGGAAGGAAAAAGTCGACCTGAAGTTTACCTAGTCTCGCTAAATCATAGATCCTAGGTTTTGGAAGAGGCGTGCGAGAGGACTGTAGTAGAAATTAGGCGGTCGAGGTGCGGATGATATTAAATCGTGAGTCGAAAGGCGAGAGGAAGGTAAGAGGAGGGTGAGTCTCGAGTAGGTGACTTCTGTAGATTGACCATTGCTTGAGCTGCCAAGCCCACTAGCCACTAGCGCCTCTGGGCGCCTGCAGCTTATGACCCAAACACTCACACCTTTCTTGCTGTTGCTTCAGGTTCTTGTAAAACTAGCCCTCTGCTACCGGGGCACAAATGGCGTGTTTGATTGATTGATCTATCGTCAGCTGACGCCCGAGATGAGCTCTTGACACGCTATCTAGAATACGGTGTAGGAGAGCCGCGTCGACCATTCCCGCGGACAGGAGAACTCATTGCTCACAGACAGCCGTCACTGCGGTGTTCCCTCAAGATTTCTTCCCAATCACAGTCTCGATGGCCTCATCGGCAGATGCCCTTTCCGAATTGGAGGATCTTTCAACAGCAAGAATGTCGTCCGTCCCCGCCGCGGAAGCAATGGCGTCGTTGCCAAAATGTCTCACAACCAACCATGTCGGGACCAAAGCCGCCGCCCATAATCCGAAATTGATATATACGCCGCCGACATCAGCAAAGATCTTGATTGAATTCAAGCCATAGCTGACGGCTTGCCAGGCCGATTCCGTGCTACATGCATCAGCTTGTTAACATCAACAGAGGGGGCTTTTCTTACCCACGAAGCAACGCAGCATACCGAATGATCTCAGCCGGCGTGATGGCCAGCTGTCCTATCAGGAAATAGCAGAAGAGGTAATTCATCTGGAATCCCGCGGTCAAAAATAGGAATGGGACAAAAGCGTGACCGAAGCCGCTGCTTGTCCAGTCGTACGAAGGTCTGGAGTGCCGGAACTTCGTCACAAGGACTGTCGCCCAAATCCACCATCCGCCTTGAAGCACCACAATTGTCAGAAATGCACTTCTGGATCTGAACTTCATTGAGGTCTTTGTGCGATCGAGGTACCGGCCGAGGATGTTGCCACAGGCGACAGCAATGATTCCAGACAGGAAGGAGCCCAGAGCACGTGCTCGGACACTGAACCACAACGAGAGGTATGTGAAGAAAACAGCTTCTGCGTAGACGGCCTGACCGATAAACAGGATTAGAAGCAGGTATTTCTTCGTGAAGAACGCCTTCGTTGTCGCCTTAATCTCGCGCCAAGGATGATCCAGGATTGCCAACTCGACCTTGAGGCCATCGGTCCGCTCGACTTTGTGGGGACGGTTCAGTAGCAACCCTATAAATGGACCCAGCGCTTGCAGCGCGATGAAGACCAAGTACACGGTATAGCTGACTTTCCCTGCTTCGTCACGATTGACATTGATGCCAAGGTTGATTGCGCCGCCCAGAATCTGTCCACCGAGGCGGTAAGTAAGCCAGTAACCCAATATTTTCCCTCGGTTGTACGGCTCGGGGTATGCCAAAGCGATGGCGGCCTCCGCTGACCAGAATACACCTGCGGAAATGCCACACAGCGCAGCTCCGACAAGCACCAGCCATTCTGTCCCAAAGCGATTGTTGGTGTAGAGACCTGCAGCAAATGGAGCATAGCCCAGAGTGCCGAAGATAAGAGCGCCCTTGATCCCAATATATTTGGTGAGCACAGGGGAGAAGAAGCAAGAGACCACCATCAAGCAAAAGGTCAACGCATTCGCGGCGTTGACAAGATAGGGCTTTTCTTCGCCTCCAGCGCCGAGAGAGTTCATTGCTCCCCAAATACCCGGAGCTGAGAAGTTGCAGAGTCCCAGGATTGTGGCGTTGTAGAATGTGGAGCGATACCATCGAACTATGGATGTTCAGCTATGCCTCTGTCACTTGGGCAAGGGACTGACCTGGATGCTTCTGCACCGACGACTCTCTTACATCTTGGAGCTCGGGATGCTTTGTTGTGACGGAAGTTGTCCGAGACATCTTTTCCGATCCAGTTCGATGCACGGAAGAAGTGAAGTGTCGCTTCGGACGAACTGCTGGGTAAGCGGTAGGCCAGCCCGGGCCGACGAAGAAGCAGATCAACGTGGAATGGCAGAAGAGATAGAGTGAGATGGCCTTCTTACTTGTATACAAGCTCGATGTAAGCTCGTGGTCGATACGTGGCGTTCAACAAGGATGCCGACGGTCTAGCCGCACAGTTTTCATGAGCGGAATGGAGCCCTCCAAAAGACGTCAAGCACACGAAGAGCACGCCATAGATCAGCACGAGGCCCAGACAAGGAGCGCCTTTCCATCAACTTGGTTGAATGTTGTCTGCAGGTCCACACCACGAAGCGCAGGATCCGTCGTTCAGGGACCGTGCTCCTTGGCAGCATCGATTCGGTCTCTCGGTTGAAGTGCACCCGGGTGTTACCCAATCATGAGTGCTTGATGTGCTTCTATGGTAGGGATTGCCAAGTTAAGAGAATGTCTGGAGGAAGATCGCAGAGTTGCAGACCAAGTTGCCATCAGCGTGAAAAAAGACAGTCGTGATATGTGGAGCAGATTGCACCATCATCCACTATACCAGTGACGAGGCTAGGGATGCTTACCTGCGAAAATCGGAACCCTCGCCATGTGGACGGACATCTGCGCGGATATGCATGCAGGCCAGCCTTAAATCGAACGTTGCTACTGCGTGGACAGTTTTGCTAAACTTACATAGGGAAAGAATTGGAGTCCTCTTGAGCGCGTTCGTACTCAGAACCAGGCACGGAATCACCGTCAACAACCATCATGTCGTTGACAAACGGCACGCAAGGACTGAATGAAGCAACGCGTCCAGTCAAAAAGCAATGGATCCTAAACGCCTTTGTCGAAACATGCTCCGGCCACCAGTCCCCCGGATTATGGAAACACCCTGCAGACAAGTCGCACCAATTCAATACCTTGTCTCATTGGACGGACCTTGCTCAACTCCTTGAACGTGGGAAGATCCACGGTATCTTTATTGCAGACGTACTGGGCGGCTACGATGTCTATTTGCAGTCTCTCGATCCTGCCATCCGTTCAGGGGCACAGTGGCCGGTGCATGAACCGCTAGCATCGATACCAGCCATGGCAGCTGTCACAAAATCCATCGGCTTCGGCGTGACAGTGTCGACGACGTATGAGCAACCGTATCACCTTGCTCGTCGCCTTTCGACACTGGATCATCTCACCAATGGCCGTTTAGGTTGGAATATTGTCACTTCGTACCTGGACTCTGCGGCGCGGAACATGGGCTATTCTTCTCAACCACAGCATGATGACCGCTATGCCATGGCTGACGAGTATATCCAGGTGATGTACAAGCTGTTTGAGTCATCATGGCGAGACGATGCGGTCAAGCTGGACCGGCAGACCGGCGTGTACAGCGATCCTGCTCTCGTTCGGCAAATCAACCACAAGGGCAAATTCTTCGATGTACCCGGCCCGCATATCTGCTCGCCGTCGCCGCAACGCACGCCCCTGCTATTACAAGCAGGCACGAGCTCCAAAGGCAAATTGTTCGCAGCGCAGCACGCCGAAGCCATCTTCGTGTCGCACCATTCGCCCGAAGCGTGTAAAGCAAACATTGCCGACGTCAGAAAGCTGGCAAAGGAGAAGTTCGGACGGGATCCACAGAGCCTGAAAGTCCTCGCACTGGTGACCCCGATTCTAGGCAGGACGGAGGAAGAAGCCAGGGCAAAGTATGCCGACTACAAGCAGTATGCTGACCTAGAAGGCGCATTGGCGCTGTTCGGCGGCTGGACCGGAATCGATCTGAACCAATACGAAGAAGACCAAGAGTTGCGGTATGTCGAGAGCAACGCCGTCCGCGCGACAGTCGAGAGCTACGCCAAGTTCAGCCCCGGCGTGGGCAAATGGACCAGACAAACGATCGCGGAGCACGTGAGCATCGGCGGCAACGGACCCGTGCTGGTCGGAACGCCGAGCCAAGTCGCAGATGGTCTGCAACGGTGGGTTGACGTCGCCGATGTCGATGGCTTCAACATTGCATACGCTGTGTTCCCCGGCAGTTTCGAGGACGTTGTGGACCTGCTGGTGCCGGAGCTGAGGAAGAGAGGTCTGTTTTGGGAGGATTACGCGGTCCCCGAGGGGACGTATCGCGAGAACTTCTATGGGCAAAAGGGGCAGTCGGGCCCGCTCGACGAGCATGTAGCAAGCCAGTATCGGTGGAGGAAGGGGGCGACGGCCGAAGAGCACAAGATCCCAGCTTAAAAGTATTCGACGGATAGGAAAGTCGCAAACCTTGGCATTCTGCTGCGTCCGAAGCAGCATTTGTGCGCCGAGGTGGAAGTCCTGTACACAAAGGGCTGACGGAAGATCATGTTGGCAGCGTCCCATAAGGAAAGGCGTCAAAAGTACATCCGTTGACCTTTGAGATAGAGTTTACACAAAACTTGAATCAAAATCTACCAGTACGTTTCCTGTCAATGCCCAATAGCTCACGAAATTTCACAAGCCCGGGGTGCGTCCATGGTCATAAAAACGCCGTGAAGCCTCTCTCTGTAATCCCATACACCCCGTAACACCACGCTCATTGTGAGGAAATAGTCCAAATAACTCAATCCCAATACTTCTTCAACAACTCCTCCTCGACGCCCGTCCACCTCGCATACGCGGCCAACGCGCTGCCCACGTAATTCATCAACCCGCCCAGCAAGCCCGGGAACTTCATATCGCTCATCTCGCCAATCAAGGCCGTGTGCAGCAAACTGCGCGGCATCCCCGTCGCCGGATCCGCCAAGCCGTCGTTATTCAGCCCGAACAAGATATACAAGCTGCGTTCGAAGCCCGGGTGCGCGGGCCGCACGTAGCCCCTGAACGTGACGTCGGCGTCCCCGTCGTTGAAGAACCGGTGCACCGTCCCGATGGGGATATCGGCGCCCTCGCCCGGCTTGAGGCGCAGGGTGGCCAGCTTGGCGGGGTCCTTGCCTAGCAGCACGCCGAGATCGCCGTCGAGGGCCTCGAACCGCTCCGCGTACGTCGTGTGGTAGTGCATTGGGGGCCCGCCGCCGGGTTTGCATACCAGCTCGGCGGCCGCTTCTTTGCCGTCGCTCTCGTAGCCGTACGTCGTCCAGGTGATGGTCTCGCCGGTGTTTTTGTTGGTGATGACGCGGCGCTTTTGGTCTTTGATCCCCGGGGGGATGGTGCGGTCTCGGGTAGGTGGCGACATGTTATGTCTGTTGCGTATGTAGGTGGGTAGAGGATAGATTATAGATTCTGATCGTGCGTGAGACTTCACGCTGGGACTGAGACTTGCGAGCGAGTTTCGTTCAGCTTGATTTCAGTATTGATATTGACCTTGAGCCGCGCTTCAAATTCACGTTCACGTTCAAACTGGGCGATTCTGCGGACGCCTAGATAAGAGATAAAATAACTGCCACCACAGCCACGGCAGATATTACAGTACCTTAAGTGTGCGCCCTTCGCTTTCCTACTTTTCGGAAAGGGGAAGGAAAACCCAGATCTTTTAAAGACCCGGCCGCATCGTAGTGCGTGGCAGGCCAAGCAAAGCACTTGCTCGTTGCGCGACGAGCATTTTCCCAGCGTGGCATCGTGGCATCGCAGCGTCCGTGATCCTAAGTCGCAGGCAGGCAGGCGCGGTGTCCGTCCCTTCTCACCTGGGTGGTGAAATACATGTTATGGAAGCCAAGCACAGGAGGCGAGGCGAGGCGAGCCAAGTTGGGATAGCGGTCGAATCGAATCGGCCCATCTTGCCGAGAGTTTATTAATAACCCTTTCGAAATAGGAAGTACGTTTCTTCCGGTTGTGGGTGAATTGGTCGTGTCCGCGGTAGAAGGTGGCCTTGAGAGAGGGACTTGAATCTTATATAGCGTGTGTTACCTAACCATTGGATAATGCTGGGCTAACACACGGCGCGTGACAAGAATCGCTAATAAGAATCGGTAAGAGCGCGGTCACAGCCTGTGGGAGCGAATGTTTGAGCCGACGTCCTTCTTTTAGAACATGTTCTAATCGCCACTCGTGCAGAGAGAAATGAACGCGTAGCGAGAGAGGGCTAGTGAACGCACATTTTTTGAATAGAATCTCGTCCACTTTCTAGTGAGAGATCACAGATGCGATTGTTATTACTGTACAGAGTCGGTGAGTGGCAGTACATCTTCTTGTTCACGGCGATTCCCGACAAACATGAACCCCACCCCTTGACCGCTACACAGCAATAGCGTAGTTGGAGGTTGAGCACTCTCGGTCAATGGTAAGCATTTCACGCGTGCTGGGGAGTCTGTCAACATAGCAGAGCGCAAGAAAACTCCCGTCAGTGAGTCTGGCACCCGAAGAACTCTTCAACCCTCTCTCCGACGTGTCGAGGCTGTTTGTAGAGAGAAGGGACCGCAGCGGCAATGGCACCAGCAACCGCAACGACAAACGAGGACTGTATCATGAGGCTCCGACACTGACATATCGTCCATCGTTCGCCGTCACTGGGAGATAACGAACCGAGTCTCAACCCAGGTAGCTAGTGCTGTTTGATGTGGAGTATTAGTATTTCAGTCACCAGCCTGTCCTGGCTGTCCAGCTGTCACGACTCCATATCGAGAATTTAAGGGACGGACAGACCTGTATAGCATAAGTATAAGTATGTCCTCCGCCGGCAACATATCTTGGAACCGGAACTCCAACCAGGTTACAGGAGCCCGAACCAAATCTATCATCCATCTCGGACCGAAACCGCTCTCCTTCTCTCGCGAAACCAAGCCTTACACCGCGCAATGGCAGTTAACCACTATGCATCCCCAACGCGACCAGCCAAAGAAAACATCCGAGTGGCTGTCATAGGACTCGGGCCAGGCGGCCTCGCCCTCGCCAAGAGCATGGCGAAAGTCCACCCTGTCTGCGGCTTCGACTACTGCTGGGATCGGTCTCTAGACCCGGTCGAGAATATTTGGTGGTCGAGAAACCCGGTCGAGCTCTCCAAGGCCACACACTTTATCATTGCGGATTCCTGCTCGCGTCGCCGCACTGGGAGGGATTTCAAAGTCTGGGTGACCGATATGCTCTGGACGCAGTGTATCATCCGAGCAGCCCTCGAGGGTAGAAAATCTCCCGCCACCATCATCATGGCGAGCGTGGTGCCCGAGGTGGGCGAGACCAGGAGGCTCTTCGGCGAGTTCCATGCCGAAGGACATCGAGTTGGCGTTGCACCTCAGGTGAGTAAATAGTTCAGGTCGCGGGTCCCGAGAATGCGGTCCTCGTGTCTCCCCATCGGTGTGGAGGTCCCAAGGGAAGAGAAATGCTAATGTTGTGATATATTATTGCTGCAGCTCCCGTTGGACATCGGTGTTGACGATGATGGTGATGATGATGGGAGTAATGCACTCCCTAAGCTTGTGGCGGGCATTGACCACGAGTCGACGAGGAGTATTCGTTCGTTGTACGGATCCGTCTTCAAAAGATACGAGGTATTTCATGTGGGCAAGATGGAGCAGGCCGAGGTCTTCACATGTCATAATGCTTTCATGGAGGTTTGGTTGAGAAGTTTAACACGCTTGAATATGGAAGCTATTATGGAACGTTGGGACCAGTATTATGGTGATGACGGGGCCTCCGAGGGTGAAAAGCTCTATGAGGGCGACGAGGGCTTCGGTAGGATCGTGCTCAGAAAGGGCAGTCTGAACTTTGACCTCAGTGAGGACTCTGACAGCTCGACGAGGACGGAGTAATGCTGGAGGCAGAGGCTAGTATTCGCAGCTGTCGATAATGAGAACATGCTTGAGCGTGCGCATTGGCAAGGGCTTTGGTCGTGATGAGTATCCAGGCGGGGGCGGCAGTCGCGGGCTACGAAACAACTGCACCACCCTTGTCGAAGAAGTGGTATGGCAGGAGACCGATGTGCTGGAAGCCAGAGGGAGAGCCATAGCTGGGCTGGCACAATGTTCAACTCGAATCTGGCAGCGTGCTTATGAGTTTCTCAGCTCGACTTTTACCGGTTGTCAATAGCAGTTGTCTTCAGGGACTCCATGAGATGTAGACGACCAGACTCAGATCGTCGGCCGAAAGCGTTGAGAAATCTTGGTCGTCGACCGATTGATGGCGAGTCTCGTATTCTACCCATACGTTCCTCAAGCCGAGAAGAGAGCTTTGTGGTCTTGGGTAGCCGCTGTTTCCAGATTGAGATGGCATCTCTATTTGTTCCTAGCATTGAGCAATTCGGCAGTAGAGCAGCGATTCAAAGTCCTGGAGATAATGATGGAGACCGCCCTCCAGCGTATTTTGTCGCCTTCAATTAATCCATGACCCAAACCGACCAAGAAATTATTGGAGGACCAAGGTTGTATTTTGTCGATGCAGTAGTTGGAAAACGGTCGCAAATCTTATCTGACATCCTTCTTAACGAAGTCGACTAGTCCTGGTTCGCCGAACAGTTCCGTCCATAGAACACGGCTGCTAACAATGTGATCGGATTTCGTGATGCACATAACACCCTGGGCAATTCCAAGGCTATATCATCTCCAGCCAAGCCAGTCCGCCTTCCCAACATCCACACCTTTCATCCTCAGAATATCGTACGCAGTGACGGCGTGAAAGTAGAAGTTCGGCAAGGCAAAATCGTTGACATAGCCCAATGCGTTCCATTTCCTGTCCCTCATGACGACCTCATTGCCTTCCTTGCCCTCGAAGTCCTCTCGTTTCACCGCCTCGAGGAACTGGACGGTCTTGGCGAGACGAGCCTGCAGCTCATCGAAAGTCTTTTCGTTGTCCTCCCACGGCTGATTCTCGACGCCGCCCACACGAACAGCAAGGAATTTGGCGGTATTGGACAGAGTTTGGATCTGAAATGCTAGTTCATTCATGTCAGGCGCGATGCGGCCTGCGAGAAGTTCAGAATGTGGTAGCCCCTTCGTGTCGGCGAAGTTTTCTCCTTTCTTCAGGAGTTTAGAGACAATGTTGAGAACGCGTATCATTGGCAGAACTGCCGTGTCGTACAAACTGAGAGGAGGCATGATTGAAGGCGTTCCTCACAAGTGGTCCAGTCTCTAAGCACAAGCGTGAAATCGAATTCCAGGTCGACTTGACAATACGGATGTTCATGTGTCGGTTTTAAAGTTCGTTCCCTCGAATGGGGGCTTGAAGCTACCTGCCTTGATTTGTCAGCTCGAGTACAGTACGGAGTAAAACTGCTGCCCGATGCGTCCGCGTGCAGCTTTGCCGGCTGTTGTGGAGAAGTGAGTTACAAAGGGCGTGGCTAGTCGCGTTATTTGAACAGCAGAGCGAGAGGTTCGATTAATGGGGAAAGCATCTTCAAAGAGGTGCAGTCGAGGTTGGACCTAGAGAATAGGGGTTTCGCCCAGGGTATCTTCTGGCGTTCAGTATGAGACGGCGAGTGCGTTTTGTTCGACCAGATCCCGCGTCATCCTCGTGAAGAATCCAATAGGTCAGGTCCTCGCAGAGCTGCATCAATGGTACATCCGTGATCTGAGATACTCTCCCGAACCACGGAAGCCGTGATAGGTTGGAATCGACGGCGATCGAACCTGCGCTTAAGGACAC
Source organism: Phialophora verrucosa (assembly GCA_002099365.1). Taxonomy (NCBI): domain Eukaryota; kingdom Fungi; phylum Ascomycota; class Eurotiomycetes; order Chaetothyriales; family Herpotrichiellaceae; genus Phialophora; species Phialophora verrucosa. The sequence goes on along the minus strand of MSED01000014.1, from coordinate 997,471 downwards.
CATTGAAAATAAAAATGAGCCGACATCCGTGGCTTACACGGGTTTGAAACTCTTCAGTGATCTCTTCCTCGGTATTTGATACTTCGAGAGATGACGCCGAACTGCGCATGGAGATGTTCTGCGGCTTGGTAGCAGCTTCGCCTCTATATCGGTCAATCTGGTTGTTGCGACCTCTGTGTCTGCGGAAATAGTCTCGTTGACCTGAAGAGAAGGAGAGTCAACGTCAGTAGAGCTTTGGAGGAAATGTGAATCCTGTCTGGTGCCAAAGTTGGTCCTGTCACGCTGGAAGATGCACGAAGATGTCGGTGCTTATCCAGCATGTAGCTACTTCACGCGATGATGGTAGACCCGATAGAAAAGACGGAACTGTGCCTATCGAGGAACCTCATTGCTGATAAAGCGAGTTTATAGCGGACTGAGGTGAAGTTGAGGGCAGAGTGAGGCCGATGTATAGCCGGAATCCCAGCTCGAGCACGCAAGATATCAAGTCGGTTGCGCCACCTTTGTTGACGACCTTCTTATGCCACAACACACTTTATCTCGTATGTTAAGTCTGCCATGAGATAGTCAACGTATACATGAGGGTCTCCACATCACCATGACCACGTCGCAGACACCTCGCCTGCTGACGCCGCAGAGATGGCCGGGGGCCGAGCTCGAGAGATCATCTTCCGGATCTTCTACAGCACCTCGTTCACTGCCGTTTTCATCCTCCTCATCATTTTCAGCGCTGTCACTCCTGCCGACACCATCTACGAGTCCTACAAGCGAAATCGCCTGATCGACATCTTCTTGATCGCCGGTGTCTACGTGTTTACCGCGCTCCTCGCTGTCCTGATATATGCGTCCAGATTATACACCAATCGATCGGTGCTTAAGGATATACCGAAGACGTTTATGCCAATCGAGAAGGAAGATCTCCCGGGACGGAGGGTACATCGACTGATCCAAGAATGTCTAGAGCGAAGTGCCGTGATTGCCTTTCAGGTCAGGCCGCGGAGCAAGAGACTCGAGCACGATACAGTTAATGCTGGGATGAGAATGCTAGCCTTGACGAAGACAAAATCCAGTACCGATCAGACAATCGAACCCAGCTGGGGGAACATTGCACATGCAGGGTGGTCGTCGCCGGCTTCCAAGGAATTGCCCGGTCTCGAGTACGCGACCGTTGTAGATGAATTGGTTGATCTTGTGGAAGCGAAGGCTGTCAGCCTCGCTCCCGTAGATCCGCTGGTTGAACCTGGCCCTGATGGAAGTCCAATGCCCGACCCGCGGGTCATTGAAGAAATCGCTAGGAGCGACAATATGGGGATGAGAGCTTATCTTCGATATCTGATCAGCATCGGCGTGGTCCCGGACAATTCTCTCACCGTGACATTCCTGGCTGCTTATGAAAGAGCGCGTTTCTCGTCGGAGCCATTGAGCGACGAGGACTTCCGCGCTCTTATGCGCATGTTCGCCGAACTACTGCGCAACATGACGCCTGCTGAAGTTGATTTGCTCGATCTTGGATCCGACACGGAGTATCGGTCTAGTCAGCATTCGCACTCGCAGTCCGATTCGTCGAGCCTGGTGGAACGAAAAGTCTCTCATCGGTCTCGATACACGGATGCAGAGACAGCCTCTCTTCCATCGACTTACTCTGCCTCGGGCTCTGTTCGCCGTCATAAACCGCCTCCACGGCGTGTCTCCGAAGACTCTGCTGCTCCATCTCTATCATCATTAGAACATGTGCACAAGGCACCTTCGGAAGCAAGTACCGCCGACCACAATGGCGATGAGACAGGAGATGCTGATACCCCGTCACTTCGAAGTGCGCCGACGACAGCACCACGATCCCGCTCGAGACCCCGGCCGCCACTTCGAGCCTCGACGTCTAGGATGTACTCGGCTGTATCGAGACTGCCTTCACATCCTAATGACTCCGGCTCTTTACATTCAGACACTGGTTCAGTGGTGCATCATGATGTGGAAGCACAAAGGTCACACTCCTCAGGGAGTTTGAGACGCCGAGCTCGAAATGGCAGGCATAATGGTCGTGTTCTCAGACTCGCGGGATCAGACGAGAGCGGGCGTGGAGATGGCCAACATGGCTTGCCCTACCGTATCCAACTCCCTCAAAGAGATCCTGGGTAGAAGAGGACGACCAACAGATTAATGACGGTATGGCGGACGCGATACGAGAACAAGATTGCGCAGCTCAAGGCTGTTTAATGTTAATCATGGGCAACAGCCGCTTGGGTAGCCGGCAAGGCCCTTTACTTGGATATAATGTATAGTGTATGTCATAGTTAGCAGGGCTTTCAAGCTCTTCACAATGATTCAACTAGTGGATGTCAACCTGGTCTTGGAATTTAACATGACCTCGAGTATGACCAGATGCTCCTGCGTGGAAGGAGGAAGTTATTCTTCGGGTCATTGCAAACCCCTTCCGCCATCCTGCTGCCGTATCTTCCCTGCTCGCAACTCCGACGGTTAATTTCTCCCCATTAGTCTCTTTTTTCTCAGTATCATTTCATTCCTATTGCTCTCACTATCATGTCGTAGGGAGCCGTAAACCACTTTCCCACGGACCATTACCCCAAAGCAAACCTGAACGCGTCGCTTGAATAATGTCCAAGTAAAATGAACCCCAGATACACCTGCCCCTGCCACTGTCCCCGCCGCTGCGCAACCATCAGAATCAAGTCTATTTCATTCAGTCAGCACGGGCGGGAGAACCCCGCCCTTTGAACCCTGGAAAACACTCGACCAGGTCATCAGCTTCGTCGGGCGTGACACTTTCCTCTAGCATCTGCGTCGCCATCGCCACCGTCTCATCACTGACAAGCCGATCGATAACGAACCCTTCCGAGAAGGCCAACCGCGTAAGCACAACGCGATGTTTATGCACGCCGCCGTTGATCGCGGACAATTTCTCTTGGAGATTGATGGAGCTGCCGTGAAGCTGAAGGACGTGGTACAAAAGAGAAACGCCTTTGTTGATCAACTCGGCATGCAGGTGATGCGTGGTGGGGTGGAGCGTGTACATGGCCGAGACTTCGTCGTAGAGGCTCCTCACCAGACGACCGATCGCGTGCGCGTCCGAGGCGAGTAGGAGACTGCCGTGATGAGATGGATCATCATGGGGTGGTGGCAAGGAATTAACCGCCAACTTGGTCAGCAAGTTCATGACTTCCAGCCGGAGATGGCAGAGTTGAGCGGTTGTGTTGGGAGGAAGGCCTTCATCCACGCGGGGAGTTTCCCACAGGAGGTAGCATATGCGGCTAAGGGTCCAGTGCTCGACTTGTGTTTGTTGATTGTCGTTGCAAATGCTGCCGAAGGTCGAGGGGAGGATGCTGGTCGAGAGGAGACGAAGCATGAGCGTGATGTCTGAAATGGGCTGCCAGACATTGAGCATCATTAGGACGAATTCTGGATTCATCTGACGCCAGAACAACGAGAGTAGTTCAGGGTCGTCGGATACGGTGTACGCTATTGTTAGCATGAGCTCTAGACATTCTGTTCCGTTGACTTCACGATTTAAGATGGACTGTGGTGTTTGTCGGAATTTGCCGTATGTGGCGTGATAGACGGGTGAGTGCTCGAAGCGGTTCTTTGCGTTGATGGTGATAGAGGACTGGAGGACCGGGCTCAGAGAGGTGATGATGTCGGCGTCAAGGACGAACATTTCGAGGTCGATGATATGGTTAACTACTTCGAGGAGTAATCTGATTGGCTTGTAGTATTGCTCCTTCATGCACCTGGACCACAGGTCGACGAAGAGTTGTAGGACGTCACCGGGGAGACGGCTGCCTGTGAGCTGAGCAGTGCTTTCCAGAAGCATCGCCGAAAATGTCCTGGACGAACTCGAAGGGAACGTGAATTTGACAAGTGCTTCAAACAGTGGCTCCTTTGTATCGTTGAGCTTGTATTTGAGGATTGACTGTAGGAATTTAAGATGCCGTTCAGCCTGTTTGTCCTTTCGCGCGATGGGGGCCACGGCCTCGACCGTCTGCACGCGTTGTACAGGCGGGGGTGGCATGTCATCCTGATTCTGGGTCGACAGTCGCAGTGGCAGAGGCTTGATGGGACTCGGCTCCGCAGCTTTTCGTTTCCTCTTGTTCGCCGCAGTCGGTGTAGGTGGTTTGGAGCGCCGGTCAGATTTGGAGGGCGATATGAGCATGATATCGTCATCGTTGAAGCCGTCTCGAAGCGAGCGTGCCATTCCACGCCTGGGCGTTGTGGTAGGACTCGCCTCCCTTTCCGCCCGGGGCTTGTCCTTCAGGCGCTGTCTCAACGTCTTGCTTTCCTGAATTTCTTGGTTATGCTCTTGCTGTAGGAAATTGTACTGAGTTGTCAGATTGTTGTTCTTCTCGGTCAATGCATGTAGCTGCGCCGTATACTTGGCTAACTGCTCTTCCATAGACTTCTTGAGGGCGGCCATCTGTCGGCTATGGCCTTTGCTCTCCTCCTCCATCTTGGCTCGGACGATGAAAATCTCGCCCTTCTGCAATGAGACAGCATCGTCGGCGGCTCGGAGAGCTTGTGCGAGCTCATCCCGTTCTTGCTGGAGTTTCATGAGGCGATACTGGATGTTTTCATGTTCATCTTCCTGCACAGCGTGTTTACTTTGCTGTAGAGGTGCATCTAACATAATCTCATCAGGCCTAGCTGGGTTTTTTTGCATCGTCTCATAGCCTTGATTAGGTTGGAACGAGCCTGCTCGGCGTTGGTAGTTCTCCTTGACGATGGGACGATGAAGAACGGCATTATGGGCCTGACCGAGACGCTGTGGTTGGTATTGTTCTGTCTGAGCAGCCTCGCTTGTTTGTGCTCGCCGAAAAGAGAATGAATCATATTCCTCGACTGGAGTAGGCACACCCTCGTCTCCTATTAGCTCGAAGCTATCATCTTCTTCCGTCAGATATCTGTGCAAGGCATGGTTGGAAATGGGGGGACGGGCATTGGGGAGTGCTTGTGCCGCTGCTGTCCCTGCCTGCGGTACAGGACGAGGTGGTCTCTGCACCGGTGGAGGTTGAGGGCCTGGGTTCTGGACTTGGGCCTGAGTGGATAGTATAGCATTGTGTTCGAGCTCTTGAAGAGCGGACTCTGAGAGGCTGTCAAACCCATCGTCGTCGAAGAGATCAGTCTCGTCTTCGTTGTCGTCCATGCCATTCATATTCGACCTCCATTGAGGACCAAAGGCGATGAGGGCATAGGCGTCCTTGACGTGTCAGACAGACGTCGGCGACAGGGGTTTGTCTGGACGAGGAAACTGTGGTCAGAGACGCGACTGACGCGGTATTGACGCTGGAGGAACAGTGAGAACAAATTGCCCTTTGCGTTGTGAATGTTGCATTAGCGGTGGCGGATAAAGAATGCCACGAGCCAGTCCCGAGCTCCGGGGCCCTAGCTGACGTATCGGCGCCTAAGCCCACTGCTAAACAACAAGGCAGCCCTATGACGCAAGTCCAAGCGGCGCCCAGGCGATGGACGAGCGAAGTCAAACTGCGCTCCAACATGATTCTTGGTGATCATTTGAGGTGCCTCCAAAACACACTGCGGCACTCTCCACCACTCTCTGCAGTCAAGTTACCTCAAGGAGGGGTGAAAAACCAGTCACCGTCATTCCAGAATCAGCAGAACAGCGCTCAGTCGACGAGCTGCACTTTCGGAGGAAGTGCAAGGCCAAAGTTTACCAGCACGTGTCAGGCGCAGCATCCCCTCTCTTTCCCAAACTGCAATCTCCATCTCCGTCGCACCCCTGATACATAGATACGGCAGAATCTTCTGCCTGCGGCTCATCCACCTTGCGCGCACGCAGCCATGCCTCGGCAAAAGGGTGTAAAGTTCCAGCATCGGAATGGCAACGGCAATGGCAACGGCAATGGCAATGGGAGCCATCACCGTCGATCCAGCTCCTCCACCATGAGCGATACAGCATCCGAACCCCCGAGCCCTCAGAGAGAGAACCACGACAACAACGTGAACGGCAACGTGATAAAAGGCGAAAAACCTGCGGGAGCGTCAGAATATGAGAAGAAGAAGCAAACCTTCATCACGCGAATGATATGGACACTGGTCATGATCGGTGGTTTCTTCGGCGCCATGTTTGCCGGCCACATCTACGTCCTCATGGTCATTACCGCCGTCCAGATCATCTCGTTCAAGGAGGTCATCGCGATTGCCCAGGTGCCAACGAAGCAGAAGAATCTTCCCTTGACCACTTCTCTGAACTGGTATTTCCTGGCCATCACGATGTACTTTCTCTACGGCGAGAGTGTGATCTACTACTTTAAGCATATCCTCCTGGTGGATAAGGTTTTGCTACCCTTTGCGACTCATCATCGCTTCATTAGCTTCATGATGTACATCTTTGGTATGGCAGGCGTTTCTGTTCGGCTGATGCAGCGCTGACAATATGACAGGGTTCATCTCCTTCGTCGCCTCGTTGAGGAAAGGCTACTACCGGTTCCAATTCGCCCAGTTCGCCTGGACTCACATGGCCCTCTATTTGATTGTCGTGCAAGCACACTTCATGATGAACAATGTGTTCGAGGGCATGATCTGGTTCTTCCTTCCCGCGTCTTTGGTCATCACCAACGACATCTTCGCATACATCTGTGGTATAACGTTCGGGCGTACTCAGCTCATTAGCCTCTCGCCCAAGAAGACCGTCGAGGGATTTGTGGGAGCTTGGATTTGCACAATCTTCTTCGGATTTGCGCTCACCAACGTCTTGATGCGCTACAGTTACTTCATCTGCCCGGTCAATGATCTTGGTGCCAACGTTTTCACTGGTCTACAATGCGACCCGAATCCCGTCTTCAAGCCCCACCCCTATAACATCAAGAGCTTGACTGGTCTCGACTACACATTCTTCGTCTCGCCCATGCAGGGGCATATTCTCGTGTTCGCATCATTCGCCTCACTCATTGCTCCCTTTGGGGGTTTCTTCGCATCTGGCTTGAAACGAACATTCAAAATCAAGGACTTTGGCGACAGCATTCCTGGACACGGCGGCATGACAGATCGTATGGACTGTCAATTTATCATGGGCCTCTTCGCCTACATGTACTACCAGAGCTTTATCGCCGTCTACAAAACATCCGTGGGTGGTGTGCTTGAGACGGCTATCATGGGTCTCTCTCCGGAGGAGCAAATTGAATTGTTGAAGAGACTGGGCTGGTATTTGCAGGGCCAAGGCATTGTCTCAAGCAAGGTAAGCTCTTCCTTATTGTACGTATGACATGTGCTAACACAGAATGCTTAGGTCGAGAAATGTCTATCTGGTGTGCTCGGGAAAAAGTAACGATGACACGAAGCCGCATATAATCTTTCTTCAATTCTTTATATTGTGTGCCCTCAAATAGAGGGCCTCTCCAAAGCGTTGTTTCTGGACTAGCATAGCGCTGGAATCTGGGGCGACTGGAAGGACGATGCTTCAAACATCAGGTGCTGCTTCCAATCTCGCCGTCTCTTGTAGAAGAGCGAGCACTGGGCGCTAGCTGCGCGTTGATAGTGCTGATCATTTGACTGTATGACTGGGCACGGAGGGTACAAAATTCTCAGCGGCGTCCGTAGGACCAGAAACCGCCTCCTGTTAGGTCAAGGCCTTCGGAGCGACCTAGGAGCTCCACTTGTAATGTGATGACGGGTGTGAGCTTTGACACGGCCTTGCCGCCGCGGTCAAATCATGCGATGACCAAAAGGTACCACAGCTCTTTTCCATTGCCACTCGCTTCAACTCTGACCTCTGCTACCACCACCCCCTCTGCCCCTCCCGTGCCCTCTTCCACCACCCCGTCCTTGCCCGCCACCACCGCGGCCACCTCGATCACCCCCTCTGCCTCCACCAGTGTGGCCCGCTTGTCCGCCTCCACGGCTCCCGCGCTGACCGCCATCCTGGCGATGCTGTTGTTGATGTTGCTGTTGTTCTCGTGCTAGATCGATAATTTCCTCCGGCACGCGGAGATACTTGATCTAAACAATATAATTAGCCCGCTGCATCCAGAATGTACATGCCATCTTGCGCACTAGGGCGCTGAGGCCATCGCGAGTTTCCTAACATAACCACATAAACTCCGCGGACACCACAACAAATAAGCGAGGGAGATTCAAATATCACTAGGACGTACATTATTCCCCCTCACGTAACATTCGGGCAACCGCCAGAACTTGTCGCCCTCGGGACTCGTCTGCACGACTTCCTTCAGCGTCAAGTTCATCCACGTGTCGCAGTTTACTAGGTGGCCGTTGAGGGTTTCGCCGTTTTTCAGCTCCACGAGCATAGGGTGGCCTTGTGCCGCTGTCAGCAGGCCGAGTGGGAGCATAGCGAGGAGTGGCTTTTGCTTGTTGTGTCCTCAGGTTGCGGTATTATTGTTGTCTTGCTCCGAAGTTCGACGTAGTGACGATTGTTTTGGTAGGTGGGAATTTCGTGCGCTGATGATGTTCCTCCTTGAATCGATAAATAGGATTTAGGGAGTTGTGGAACGATCAATGATGTTGGTATAGTCTGGAGAGCGCGTCGATTATAGCTGGCGGCCGCAATTATTCCGGTTCTTGTCGTTCAATCAAAGCTGTTTTGCTAGCATCTCATCCTGACTTCGTTGGGAGGAGGAAGAGACGTGATATCCAGAGTCATGGCTTGGCGGCGAAGTTACCTAAGCCATCTCTACGGTGAAGGAAACAGGCATGAAAACCGCCCTCAGCGGCCTCCTACTCACCCGTACCATTACCTGTGTGCCTTTTGCCCTCGCAACCCTCGCTCGAGTCACCCGCCATTAGCTCCCCAGCCATGGTGCCCTCAAATCACTCCTCACTCTCAACCGGAAATTCTATTTCTAAATGCACACTTGAGCTGCTGCCAGCTCCTGTGAACAGTATCCAAAGGCTGAATCACTTTGTCGCATGGCCGATTACGTTATCCCCACGTGACCGGGACAATTTGGCTCCTTTGGCGCCTCTGAGATTTCGGTGCCGGATGGCAGCCACCGGCCGAGATGCTCGGGCTGTGCAGTGCTTGTTACCCCGAAAATCCACGCACCAAACCTCAAAAGGCAGTGGCTGCCAGCCGCCCGCACCAGGCGTTCCGCCGTCGTCCTTCTCCTTCTCCCTCCGCTTCTCAGGCACCAGCCAAAAGCCGTCCCGTCGGGCCAGCACCTCCAACCTCATCGATTTTTCTTCTTTGATTTCTCAATCGCAACACAACCCGCGCTTTGAGGCTTCTGGGGAATGGAGTCGTGATAAGGCCAGAATCGTGAGGTGAAGTGTTTACTTCCCCTTGGAGGTGGCATTTCACAACCAGTTGTACAATTGACCATTAATTGGCATCCGCGTGTCATAGTCCCGCTTGATCGGATTGTTCATCCTTTGGTTCGGCGATATTCAAAATGTGCTCGTTATTCATCCAGGCTGCCACTTTGTTTCTTACGCTTGCCACCGCCTCTGTTCTCTGCGCTGCTTCTTCCGCTTCTTCCACGATCCCTAAGGACATCACGACCGTTGCTGGTTCAACAGGTACTTGACCTCTCCATCATCATTGTCGCTGGTGGCTTACTCGATGAAGGTCCTGACCACCTATCAATCTATTTCAACGCACCCTGTTCTGGGTGCTTTGAGGACCCCGATGATGGATTGGTGCGTCACCCAAACTTGGTCGCCTGCGGCCCTTGTTGACGCTTGGCTGTGTAGGAACTCACGCTTGACATCGACTCCGCCGAAGAAGAGTGTAGCACCACCGCTCCCCGACTGAATGGCCTTCCTCTCGTTGCCTCCAACTACGGCAATGGCGTTGCCAGCGGTCAGGTCTTCTTACAGTCGAGGTCTGCCCGTGACTCCAGTGTCAGGAACATCCACGCCTCTTGGGAATCAACATGCCTCAAAGGCGAAGCTTCGATAGTATCCGTCCGACTTCAGGGCGTTGTCGGTCAAGATCCTCTCAATGACCCGTCAGGCTTCACCACCTCTTTCAAACAGAAAGGTCAACCTCAGGTGCTCCGCCTCCAAGACAAACCCGTGAATGGGCTCTCCCAAGATTTGTGCGATGCGTGGCTTCTATCAGGTGGCTACGCACCTTCGATCACGCCCGTCCTGTCCGAACCACAGTCTACCGTTGATATACTGCTGCAGGCCGAATATGCACAGCTTGCGCAGCTGCAGAGTGACATGGAGCTTCTCCATGAACAGCTACACTCGACCCTTAGGAACATCATGTCCCTACTGAAGCAGAAGTTCACCGCCTGCTCGAGCATGCAATGCGTATGGAATACCGCGGTTGGCGAAGTGTCCCCTATTGCAAACCTCCTCGTCGCCCACTTCAAACATCACAAAAATCTAGTTAGCGGATGCAGGGAAGGTGACGCTCAGTCACCTTGCTCCGCTGCCATCGAAGACAAGTCGCCAGAGGAGGGATCAATGGCCGAAACTGAAAACGTATCTGGTGATCTTGATGGAGCTCATATCACGTCGGCTGCAATCACATCAACCGCACGGCCTTCCGCTTCTCCGCAGCCTACCACTCGGGCTGTTGCTTCCCCTGTATCTACTTATATTCAGGCTGTCTCCGCCACGTCGTTCGCCACTCCTGCCACTGCCACTCCTTCTGCGGCCTACCATCACGGCTTTCCACATACACGACCTCACGACGAACAAGTCGCCCTACAACGCAAGCTAAGCCTTGCGATCATAGTCCTAGTTCTGCTGGTCATACTGTCGGGCCTTATCATTCGGGCAATCATAAAGTTCCGAGACCCGCGACGACGAGCCGAGCGTGCCGCTCGATGGGAGGAGCGCCGCACCAAGAGGCTCTACCGCAAAGCTGCTTGCAAGCACAAGTGGAGAACTTTTTGGAAGAACCTGTGCACTCACAAACAAGGCACCGAGGAGTATGAGGAGAAGCGAGCGACGCTTCTAGTGCAAGATGGCTTGCTCGAAGACGATGACAGCGGCCTACAAAAAGAAGTCCGCACGATGCAGAATGCCACTGATTTCGTCAGAGACCTGGTGCAAGCTGAAGAAGGTCGAGCAAGGAATGTTCGGTCAGGCAACCATTATGCGGACGGTTTCGAGCCCGCCGCACTCGGTGGAGATGTGGGAAGCAGCCGATCTTCCGACATTGCGCCATCCTATAAAACGGATGTGACTCCCCCTCCTGGATATGAAGAAGAATTCGATGGCGAGATGATGGTCGTTGACGGATTCCGATACACATATACTTCCAGCAATACGGACGACACGCCAGAAAGCAGCATTGTCGACTGCAGTCCGAGGCTGAGTCTTGAGACCGGCAGGTCCACCATTCTCACTAAGGACACCCAAGATTGATGACGCCTCAATCTACGTGGCTTTCATACATTTCTATCCCGCAAGGCATGCCGGACCGAGGCATCTTGGTGTTGGACCACAGTTTTAAGAAGTCTCATTTGTTGGGAAAGGATTTATAACGACTGTACATTATGACTATGCGGGTCGGCGCTGTTGGATGTTCCTATACAGAGGAGATTGTTTTTCCGAGTTTTTTTTGCAAGGACAATACTGCTCAAATAATAGGGCAAGAAGTAATTGGGATGGAAAAGATCCAGTTATGTTGGAGCCAAATCCGAAAACTTCTCTTTGACACATTGCGCCTGTTTCGGCTGTTGCAATACCTGCGATGTTACAATACGTTTTCAACCGGAACAATGGGAATTTCAGGCCACCACCTGCACTTCTCCCCTGTGTCCAGTGTTCTGAATAAGACGATGCAGGTATCACACATTCCGCTGACATATCCCCAGCGGCTGTACACACCTATCAACGTACATCCTTACACCAATTCTCCGATCCCAAGGAGTGATCGACGTCGGTTAGTTACCCTTTCTGTTGGCGCCGATGTTGGAGAGCCCAATCATGGAGCGATTCGTGCTCGAAATAGACACACGACCCGAGGCCTTCAGGCGTACCGTATCCGACCGATCCAGACGAATACGGCGTACGGCAGATCCCTCACGGGCGTCGAGCTGAACACCTCGGTCGCTGGGTATCTCGAGTGGTATTTGTTTGGTGTGAGCAATTGAATTAACCGACGACGGCATGGCATTGGTAACTCCAATGGTTAAATATGTTGCTGGTTCTCGATTATCCATCATTATCCGACATTGGTGGCTACATAACCACCTTGTGAGTGCTTCGGTATTAGAAATCCGCGGGCGTGAGAGGTGTTGCGAAACGTGATAATTCGTTACCTGACGCCAGATCTGTCCTATTTGGGCATTTATTGATATCAAGGTACAGCCTGGGGTCCCTCGTGGGGAAGACGGACGAAAGACGGACGAGTCGTACTATATTGCTTGAACGGCCACGAAGACTACGACTGCGACTATAACTACAACCAGAGCCACGACTACGACTACAACTCGACTACAACCCAACTACGACTCAACTACAACTCAGCTGCAACTCAGCTGCAACTCAGCTACAGCTAAGACTACAGCTAAGACTACAGCTAAGACTACACACTACTTGCTTGCTCCCTTGTTAGTCAAGCTTGTCGGTTCGATTCGATCACTCTGTCATCTTCAACTTGCGCTGGCATTAACACAAGACGGGTCAGGTCAAGCCGAGAGACAAGTCAACTCGAGAGACAACCACTACTCCACCAAATCAGGTAGCTTGTATTGGCTAGCAACGACACAATGCCATCGACTCCCACCATTCTAATCATCCCGGGCTCCTTCAGCACCGCGCAAATGTACTACCAGCTCCAGAGCGCCATCACTGCTCTCTCACCCACCCAACAAACCTACGTGGCCAACCTACCCAGCGCGATCCGCAACCCCCCGGAACAGCCAGCCACTCTACAAGACGACGCGCTCTTCTTCCGCGGCCTGATCGAGAAGTTGGCCGATCAGGACGACGACGGCAGAGACATCATCCTCGTCGCGCACTCGTACGGCGGCGTCGTCGCCACGGAGACCCTGCGTGGCGTGTCGAAGCAGGTGCGCGTCAAGGCAGGGAAGAAGGGTGGGGTCGTCCGTGTCGTGTATCTTGCCGCGCATGTCCCCAGGATGGGATCCAGTTTGGAGGATACGGTTGGGGCACCGCCTCCGGGAATGGTGGCTGTGGGAGAGGTATGTCTCTCTTTCTCTCTTACTCACTTATCTACCTCGCTCCTCGATGGCCACGCTACTCAATCTCGTCCCTTTGTACACATTTTCAATTCTAACATCCACGTGTCGCGCATGTTTTGCAGGACAACTTTCTCCGCTTCCTCGACCTCGAGACCATTGCCAAGGCAACATTCCCCGATTATCCGCTCGACCTGGCCCTGGGGCTCGTGCGGTCCATGGGCAGACACTCCAATGCCAGCTTCACGAGTAAGGTGACGTACGAGGGATGGAGGGATGTCGCTGTGTCGTGGATCCTGTGCGAGCGGGATTTCATCATCCCCCCGGACGTGCAGAGGGGCTATATCGAGACGATCGGCCGGGAGAGCGGGAGGGACGTCGACGTCCATGTTCTGGACACAGGGCATTGTCCGAATGTGACGGCATCGGAGGCGTTGGCGGAGCTGCTGGTTAAGATTGTGGCAGCGGAGGGATGACTCAGTCGTCACTCCGTCACTCCCCAGATGGTAATTATCATCCTCCTTCGAGTAACTATGCGTCAGTTGCTACAACAAGACTCTACAAGCTCTATGTCGTCATTGCCAGCAGATTAGGTGAGGTCGGTGGGCCATGCCGACAATCCTTTAGTAATTATAGCATCTCAGACATTGCGAAGCGAGTGGACACTGAGTCGAAATACTGCTATCGTGCTGAAGATTTCGACACGAAAATCGCCTGCCTGCTGCGTAGCTCTCTGTTCTCCGCCTTGACCTCTATAAGTGGCACTGGTGGTCTCTAAGTCTTCTGGTAGGAACAGCATTGTAAGTTCCATGAAAGTGATGCGATGGTGGATATTCCATTCGTAGCGGATGCAGGGGACGCACCCAATTAGATCAGGGACTTGATTTCCTCCACGCACAACTTACTCAGGAATGGAAGTGCGCCCTTGCAACCTGGTATAGAGTATACACCAAGCCGACTGTCATATATCCGAAAGTGAGAGCCGAACGTGGCTGTCTGTGGCCATCCCTCTATCGTGCCATGCACGGAAATCGCGGAATTCCCAGATTCGCCCCCTCGCCCCCCTCCTGGCAACATGCCTAGCGTCGGTTTCTCCAGATTCCCCCACACCATTGCTGTGGGACGTTGGGAAGGTATTCCCCAGGCACATCTAGACCACCCTGCCAAATCTTTGGTCTCTAACTTGTCTCTTCAAACAGACACTCCGGATAACTTGAGAGTAACCATCGATACCAAAAATGAAGCGGACACATACCAGGAACACACCTCCAAGCAGCAAACAGATATGTCCAGTGAGCCTAGCCGCAGAGAGCGGTTTAAGCGGCCTAGGTATGCTGCAAGAGCATGGTATGTCGCATCTGCCCGATCCTCGACGCTATTTCTATCATGATAACGAACAAAACTTTAGCAAAGAATGTAAACGCAGGAAAGTCAAGTGCAACGGAGAAAGTCCCTGCCTTCATTGCGATCGCTACGAGGTCCAGTGCCTTTATCCAACGAAGAATGTCTCTGCTCTGCCCGGACGTTCGTCGTAAGTCGATACGTTTCTGGCGCAAGAGCACGGTTTTGACGTGGCATAGGGATGTCGAAATGATTAAAGAGAAGCTCGGATTGCTCCAAGAACAGATCAGCACCCTGGCTGCGCGAGACAGTCTTTCCGAGCAAGTGGACAAAACCCGGTCGCTTTTGGGATCTGCTTCGATGTGCTCGCCTCACTCGAGTCGAACTCTACCCTCGCCTGGACCGGCGTCACAGTTTCTAGTAGATCGGTTGCCGAGGGACGCGAGGAACTCACGTGGCTCCGGCGCATCGACTCGCTCACACGGCACTATGGATATGACGGACGATTTGCCCATCGGTCACTCAAGCGTGTCCTCCAAGCAAGCATCGTCTACTCTGGGTGGACTCGCCGTCACCTGCCACCCTCTCTTGGCGATATCACAGGCAGAAGCCTTGCGTTTAATCGATGTCTACGAGGATGAATGCGGATCGGTCTATCCCCTAATTGACATTGGCCATCTCCGATACTTCACTGCAAGATTCTACGCGAGTGCCAATGCATCGCGGGAACCTGCCACTTGGCGCGCTTTCCAGGTTGATCAATCTTCGAAAGCGGTACTACACATTCTGGAAATCGTGCTTGCAATCGGCCTGGTGATTGAAGGCGGTGGCTCAACTGACCTCGCCTCTGCGTTGGTGGATGAGCTGGAAGCTGAAATTGACCACCGCCCATCCGGAGTTTCTGTCGATATACCTTTTGCGGAGATTCTGGCTCTCATGGTAAGTCCTTATCATCCTCCACGTTAAAGACTCGCCACTAAGCAAGCACAAGAGCCTTTACCAGTTTTATCGAGAAGAAGAAGTCCTCGCGTGGCGAACTATCGGCCTCGCCGCGAGGATTGCCTTGGAGCTAGGCCTACATCTCCACGACCCGCCATTCAGCATCTTCCAGAGCACGAGAGAGCGAGAACGGGCAAATCGACTCTTCTGGTGCATATATTGCCTGGATAAGCGTTGGAGCCTCGGCACGGGACTTCCGTTTGGAATCCAAGAGGCTGATATTGATCCTAGTCTTCCAGAACCGGTGGGTTGCCTGATCTTCGAGCCTATGTATTCTGTCTGACCATGACTATAGAACGATCCACATCCGTATATCTTCACAAGCATGATAGCTTATTCGAGGATCGCATCACAGATACTGAAAGCCTCGTCGGGAGCGAACCACCTTCGCCAATTCGGAACAAAAGAGGACATGGCTTTCCTCACATATCAGGTGCAGCAGTGGTATAGTTCGCTTGACTCTAAGCTTCGGATAGAGTCTGGTCAGGAACTTGCCCTCAAGACCCTGTCTCCTGCGCGCAACCGACTCCGAGTTCTTCATTATCTCCGGAGAAATCAGCTTCGCATGTTGATCCATCGAGGAGCGCTCTTCACCACGGCCTCCATCAAGGCGGATCCTCAAAGCGCCAAAACCGCTGTTGATTTGGCCAAGGACACCATTAGCTTGCTGGATCAGCTGCGCAACACTTCTGACATATACAGCTCCCACCCAGTCTGTTTCAACTACTTCCTCTATTCCGCGCTGACCGTGATTTTACTTGCCGCATATCGGGCGCAGGCCCAGTTCCACGAATACTGTCGCGAAGAATTTCACGTCGCTCTCAACCTCATTGGAGGCGTTTCGGCAAAGTCAAGCGTGGCTAGAAAGCTCTGGAAGATTATCAAGCATCTCAAAATCATGGGCCCCGAGACAGGCACTCTTCCTTACATGGATGCCCAGCAAGACCAGTCGAGACAGGAGCAAGTCACGCAACCTCAGGTCAACAACAGTGCCGACAGGCTCTTCGAGCATTCTGACAACACGCATCTGAGAGAAGAGTCACTCAATGTGTGTGCGATGAACGGCTTTCTGAACCCGATGGCCTACGGCGATCCCGGTGTCTTCGTGGGTGATCATGCCGTGGATACCACTCTACTCAGCTCGGAGCTTTCAGACCTCTTTGAAGCCATCGAGCCGACTGGGTTCGAACAAACGCCATCACAAGTCGTTGGTCCGCTTCCTGCATTTCAAGCGGCGCACACTTTCTCGAGGAGTGTTTGGAACGTACTCTGACTGACTGGTGGGCACATCCATCAGTAAGGTTCTTCCTATTTGGATATCTTACCCGTTTTGAAGTACGATATCACCAATTGCCCTGGTTCCAGGATCGAGCTTGTGGAGTTCTTCGGGAGTTTGTGTCAAGTTTATACGCATTATGCTCGTCGGGGCTACTACTATCAATCTAAAGAAATTTAAAGGAGGGATACCCGTTGTCAATGCATTCCTGTAACTTTTGCGAGAACATGGCCAGCCCACCGAAGAAGATCAGCGTCGAGCGCAATTTACCCTCGACATTGGCGCCGTAGAAGTACGAGTCGACCTTCCGGAAGAGCATCTTGTCGCTGATGGCGTCGCACAGTGCGCCCCACTCCTCTTCGCCTTGGACAGTCGATTCCATTGCGGTCCTGGTAAGCTTGCACTGCTCTTGAATCCGCGTAATGGCCGACGTGATGAAGTCGACGTGGGCCTCGATCATGGGTGGCACGTTTGCCAGCGGGGACTTGGGCCCAAGAATCATGAACAGGTTCGGGAAGCCGGCTGCGGCGACACCCATGTTGGTGGTCGGGCCATCCTTCCAGTGGTCGTTGAGCGTGAGGCCGCCGCGGCCTTGGATGCGAATCCGTCGGTACGCGCCGTCAAAGGCATTAAAGCCCGTGGCGCAGATCAGGACGTCGAGTTCGTGGAACGTGCCATCTGCCAGCTTGATTCCGTTGCTGGTGACCTCGGCGATCGGGTTCTCCTTGATGTCGACGATGTCGACGTTCTCTCGATTGAATTGTTCATAGTACCCAGTGTCGCAGATGGGGCGACGGGCGTACAGCTCCTTGGGTGTCAATTTCCTTCTTTTCTCGGGATCGTGCACCGTCTCCGCGATCTTGGCCTTGATGAAGTCGCACGCCGTCTTGTTGGCGACCTCGTCCACCGTGATGTCGGTGAATGATCCCATCAGGAACCGGATCCCACTGCCCTGATCCCACAACTCTTGGTAGATCCGTTCCCTCTCCTCGCTCGACACGTCGGTGGTCTTGATCTTGGCCTCGTCGATCCCGCCACCACTGACGGTCTGTCTCGCCCGAGCCCAGATGTCGTCGTACTTCTGATTGATGACATCTCGCTCCTCTTTCGACACGGCTTTCCTGCCGGCGGGGACGCTGTATTGGGGATGTCGCTGGAAACAAAGCAGCGACCCGACCGTTGGCGCGATCGTCGTGATCAGTTGGACCCCCGTCGAGCCATTTCCAATCACCCCGACCTTTTTGCCGCTGAAGTCGTAGCTCTCGGGCCACCGAGCAGTGTGGTAAAGCCCTCCACTGAAGCTTTCCAGTCCTGCAATGCTCGGCCAATTGGGCTCGCTGAGGAGACCGACCGCCGTAACCACATAACGCGCCGTGAAGACACCGCCGCTTGTTTGTATGGTCCACGTGTACGTGTCGTCATTCCACCTCATGGAGCGGACTTCGGTGTGGAATTGCATGTACTTTCGCAGGTCGTGGCGGTCAACGACATGGTTCAGGTAGGTCAGAATGTCCCCGGAGTCGAGGTAGTTGTCCGACCAGGGATAGGTCTGTAGATCGTCCTTGTCCCACGAATACCGATATAGGAGAGAGTGTGTGTCGCTCATCGCCCCGGGATAGCGGTTCCAGTACCATGTCCCCCCTGGGCCATCGGCTCGATCAAACACTCTCACGGTGAGTCCAAGCTTGATGAGGCGGTAGGCTTGGTAGATGCCGCCCATGCCGGCACCAACGACTACGGCGTCGTAATATCTCGACGCCATGCTCCTGACCTAAATAAGTGCAAACAGTCAAGTCAGTCTTGTTTGATCATTAAAGGGGGCGACTCGCACATTCTGGGGGGCTCTCTATTATGAAGATTTTGGCATTTGCGATGATGGTCTTCATCGCCGTGCTCCGGCCATCAACCCGCGTTTCCGAAATACACCGGCTCGCGGACATGCGACCTTCCAATGTTGTCGCTAGGCTCGTTTCTGGCCAGTGCTAACAGAGTTCGCAGACTTCCAGGCTCTGCGGACCAGGTCCGTGTTCTGGAGTCCAGGCCGCCGAGCAGGGTCGAGTGGTGGAGTCAAGGAGGCTGCGCAGATTCAGACGGAGGAGTACCGAGGTACAGCTTGTTGTCGTTGACACGGTTGGCTTTCCGCAAGCTGTGCAACAATCGCATTTGCTACAGCCCGGATCTTGCAGCTCCAAGTGATCTCAAAGCACTGTCCGCTTGGCAGGCTGGCAGGCCTTAAGGCTCCACTTGCCCACGCGCCCCACACAATCGAGGTACATAAGGCGGGGGTAATCCGCCTAATTGGCACTAGTTTCCTGAGACAAGGCTCGGAATCTCGGTGGAGCGTTGCGATATTCCGTTCCCCTTGTTTGACCATGACCATGTGCGCTGTATCAACGGATCTCATGAACGGCAATTGCAAATATGAGCCCCCCCGTATCGCGGCTCTCGCAGAAGGCTTCGAACCACCGCAAGTCTGATCATGGTTTTGACACAGACTTGTACCCCGGCCTTGAATCTGATGGCTAGGCTTATCGAACTTCCAACGACCACTCGTATTTATTCTCAGCCAGCGCCTATACCAGAAAGCCTAAGTGGTGTCGTAATTATCATATCAGCAACTCTTCGAGGAAACTGGAAATGACTAAAGGAGTGGCCGTCGTGACAGGGTCTTCCCAGGGACTCGGCAGGGCTATTGCCCACCGCCTTTCCCGGGACGGGTTCGGTGTTGCGATAAATGACGTCGCGAGCAAACAAGCCCAGATCGATGCTGTGGTGAAAGAGATCGAAGCATCGGGAGGCAAAGCAATCGGCATTGCCGCCGACGTGACCAAACGGGCTGAGGTCCAGAACCTCGTCGACAAGGCAACCGAACAGCTGGGTCCGTTGCAGGTCATGGTCGCCAACGCCGGCCTCGCGCATGCAGACGGCATTTTCGAGTTGACTGAAGAGCATGTCCAGCGCATCCTCAACGTCAACATTGCTGGAGTTTTCAACTGCTTTGTGGTCGCTGGGAAGAAGATGGTTGAGCAGCGAAAGGGTGGCAAGATCATAGCTGCTTCGAGCATTGCGGCATTTAAGGGCATGGCGCTGGTCTCGGCGTACACTGCTTCGAAGTGGGCTGTCAGAGGTTTGACACAGGTAACAAGCTTGCCGGCGCGGATACAAGTCCACAGCCATTTCTAACGCATACTCGTAGACCTTTGCCGTCGAATTAGGCGCGTTGTCTAAAGGCCATGAGAAAACCATCAACGTAAGACATTTCTCTGATGTATGTTGAGATCCTCAACTCACAAATATATAGGTCAATTGCTATGCTCCAGGAATCGTCGGTACACCGATGTGGTCGGTAAGTGATTCGATCGGATCTGACGGACACTGCGGGTTCAGTGCTAATTCGGTCTGTAGGTCATGACCGATAAGTTGGAAGATATGAAAGCACCAAAGAAGGATGACGGGAGCTATATCGAGAATTTCGCTCGGAATATGACTACGCTGGGCCGAGTCTCTGTGCCAGAGGACGTGGCAAACGCTGTGAGCTTTCTTGCTGGACCTGACTCAGATTGGGTCACTGGACAGGTAGGCCAATTCGTCATTCACCATCCTACTCCATTTTAGCTGACAATATTACTGCCGAAGAGCTTGGTCGTGGATGGGGGAATCGCTTTCAACTGAAGATGGTGTATATGGTCTCTGGAGAGTGGAAGCTCACATTTAGCCTTGAACACGGTAGGAATTCTAAAGATAGTACTCGGTACTCTACTATTTTTGGTGGCAGGCTGTCAGGAATTGTGCCTCAGTCCCTCGAGTTTGAGCAAAAGTACGGAATATCTCACCAATTAGTAACGAATATTAGGCACTATAGTAAAGAAAGATAAGCCCACTAGGAGGCTATCCTGACACAAGCACCAGAGCTTAGAGACTTTGCGACTGCTCTAAGAGCAATCGAATCATAAGTGTAAGGCGCCGAGATCTGCTGTAAACAAACTAAAATTTGCTGGATTTAATAGTGTCTTCATTGCATCTAGTTTCGTGTCGTGGAGAGCTCCGCACTTCTTATCATGTACATGAATACTAAATGCGAGAAACCGAGCCAGGTTCCTATACAATCAGTTACTGTACTCGGCAATTCAGGGGCAAGACTTTGGTAACCGTAGAGAAGAAGCTCAGATCATGGCATTCTCGCCCGTATGCTGTTTTAGACTATTTACACAACTCCCGGCTCCTTGTTTCTCTCTTTGCTCTTCGATATTCACAAGCATGGTGGACACTTTTCATATCAGATTTCGCGATGAGCCGCACTGTTCCTAGTCCAGCCTCTGAATTTCTTGCCAATGAAGAAGAGTGGTATAGCCAGTAGGAAAAAGAAGATCGCGAGCGAGGTATTGAACATGATGGGTTTGATGTATCCGACCCCGGCGATCCAGTTGTTGAAGTATCTAGTCATACCGTATGCCCACAAGTTCTTGACCATTGTCGCTCCGACGAGAATTTCGCCAGCCACCGGCTTATAGGAATCGATCTGTTGGGGTTAGAAAATTAGAGTCGTCAATATGAGCTGGGAATGGCTAAATTGGACATGACTCACCGAATAGGTCAACGAGATGGCAGAGAGTGACGGCAAGACGAATCCGAGGAGGCCGTACCCACCGATAACGATGGCTTCCCAGCTCCATTGGTGTTGGTAGCCAACAGCGACCAGAACGCCGCCGAGCAAGCAGCTCACCACAAAGGGAATCAGAGCCACCAGTCTCATCTCTGGCTCTCTGATACCCTTGTTTCGTCGCGTTTGGAAAGCTGAGACCCAGTCACTCAGCGGACCTGCGAGGACCAGAGACAGCGTGACTCCCACGAGGGCTCCAAAGTTTGTGTATCCGACATCACTCGCCGACATGTTCCAGGGCGGCCCTGCAAAGGCCTGTGACTGTGTGACGTTGATGATCACAAGCATAGATGCAGCCCAGGCAAAGGCAAAGCTCGACCACAAGACGATCGGGTATGTGAACAGTCGAAAAGGCATGATGAGTGCTGGAATAACGCCTTTGGTCCCTGCCCTGTCTAGTTTTCCCCAAAGGGAGAACTGGGCCAAGCTCGGCTTACCTGTAAGCTTGATGACGATCTCGTTCGGGCTGGTTGACTCAGTTTGCTGCTGAACATTCTCTTCGAATCTAGCTTCATTCTTGTCGCCGCTGATATTGGTTTCTGAAATATCGCCAACAGCGTCGTGCGCGATTGCAATGTGACGGTCTCCCCATCGCGTTTCTGGCATGAGGAAGACCTGATATACTGTGGAGAAGACAGCAATGGCGACGCATAGCCACCAGAAGCTTCTCCAACCGTATCTGTCCGACATAACTCCGGCAAGCACGGGACCAAGCTACGGGGGTGACTGTTAGCAATCCAGTCTTGTTAGATCAAGGAGATGTGTCTAACTAATGTGCCGGACCATGCGACCCATAGATATAAGCCCATGTATAGCCCTCGTTGATGAAGAAACATCATGTCCGCGACCAACTAGAAACCATGTCAGGATGTTGCTCGAACCCCTTTTGACTGTGAGAATCTCACCATTCCTGGTAGTGTCTCGGACGGCCCGCACGCAATGCCAGTGAGGACGCATGCGCCCAAGAACGAGCCATACGACTCTGCTTCTGCTCGCCAAATCATCGAAGCCACATTGAGGAGATTTGCGAGGAGAGCCATAGGTCTCCGCCCATAAGCACGGCCGATCGGGACCCAGATGATATTGGAAAATCCTAAGACCAAGATGGTCACGCCGACCTGACCGTGAGAAGTCAGTGTTCCGTCTCTTGCATCAAGCAGGTATCCGACCTACAAATTGAACCACATCGGACAGTGACCTGTTCCACTCCGCCATATAGTACGGCACTTGTGATGAGATGGCGAGTGGACCGACAGTCCAGGAAAATGTGGTGATTATCATGCCAGCCATGATAGCCATTTTCCATATAAAACTCCAATTGAGTGGATCAGAAGGATCATCAGACGGTTGAGGCACAAGTACGTTCTTCCCAGCATGTTTGAAGTGGAGTCCGCCAACTGGACAAGGACAATCAGCAAGGCATTCTGGACCTTGTCCTGTAGGAGAACCGACTTACTGTCAGTCATGACTTCTGTGCCAGGGTAGAGCGTAGTGTGGAGAGTCTCTTCAATCTCGCGATGGGCAGCTGCCTCGCTAGAGGTCGAAAGTCTTTGCTCCATTTTTGAGGGTTAATATCTTGTTCAGAAATAGGTGTAGAGTCTGGAAGAGACGCAGGTATCGGGTACAGAAGAAGAGGGTAGCTTTGACTTTGCGGGAGAGATTATCTTATAGAACTTGAACAGGAACTATCTTCCCGGGCCGTCAGTAAAATAGAATCAACCCCCGCGGAAACAGACACATGTATACATATTAAACGAGCTGGGGTATGGGGTAGGGGAAATGTGGGCGAGCTGGTGGATACGAACGACTTGTCCAGGCCGACCAAGCTCAGAGGCGGAAAGAGAGCCGTGATGCTGCATGACCTTTGACGCGTAATGAATTATACCAGAAATTGTAGAAATATAGCTTTCAAGCTCAAATTCCGATGCCGCCTCGTGTAAAATTACTCGTGGCAGGTGTTGACAGAGATTCTGTTGGAGAACTATCCAACGATCGAACCCGGACCACAGGAGCTTGACGATCCAGATTCAAAACGTGCCCGGTTCCATCGGCACCAAAACTTTTGATCATATTATGCATGTTCTATTTCACCTCCTTGATAGACCCTGCGGCAATGTCCCGCTGACGGTGAGCGGTCTATGCGAGTCGTTTCGGAACTTCGGCCTCGTGGGACCGAAGTGGACTCTCAACCTCAAAGCCTTTTTGAGACGACTTGTAAAGTCTCCGGATATCCTGAATCGCTCAATCTGATGGTATTCATCTATCATCTCCGTCATGGTTGTAAACGGAAATCGACTGGCGGGCAAGATTGCTCTGGTGACCGGTGCTGCTAGCGGCATTGGCCTGGCCGTCACCCAGACATTTCTGTCCGAAGGCGCAAAAGTTTTGGGGGTTGACTTCTCAGAAAGGAACATCGAGACTGCGAGCTCGCTTCTATCGTCACAGAACTTCGATCCAAGTGCATATAAATTCCATCATGCTGATGCAGCCGATGAGACTGCGGTGATTGGGTTTGTGGAGAAATGTACCCGGGAGCTAGGGGGCCTCGACGTTGCAGTGCTGAATGCGGGAGTCGGATCGATAACGCCAATCTCCAAGTTGACTGTCGAGGAATGGGACCGTCAAATGCGAGTCAATTCTCGTGGACGTAAGTGTACCACGGCATACTTCGTGATCTCCTTTGTCTCCGGATTGCGGATAAGATCTGTTGACAATATGACAGCGTTTCTTGGGGTCAAATATGCCGCCACAAAGATGCAGAGTCTTGGAAAGGGCGGCAGCATCATCATTACAGCAAGTCTCGCCAGCGAAGCAGCATACCCCGAGCTGTGTGCTTACAACATGTCAAAATTTGCTGTCCGCGCGTTAGCGGTGACTGCAGCCCAGGAATACGCAAAAGACCAAATCAGAATCAACGCTGTTTCTCCTGGTTTCGTGGCTACACCTCTTATTCAAGTTTGGGATAACCTTGAAGCGCGACTCAAAGCTACTCCAGCTGGTAAGCGGAAACGAACCCTGCCTCTGATGTTCTCCGATGGTTGGTCCTGTGTAGAAATCCTACTGATTCTGTAACAGGTAGAGCCGTGGAACCGCAGGAGGTAGCAAAGTTGTATTTGTTCTTGGCAAGCGACGATGCGCTCATGGTGTCAGGGAGTAATTACCGCATGGACGGTGGGATGTTGCTACATTAGCATGAGCCTGTGGACTTCAATAAATTCGCGCCTCCCGCCTCAGGCACAAGTGCAGCAGTACAGCAGTGGATCATGATAGTCCTTCGCTCTCTGGAAGTTACGTGCCGAGGTGCCTCCTGAGTGCTTGGCAGCCTTGCCAGCGAGGCTGTCCTTCCCGGCTTGCCCGCTGCGTGGGTTGTCACATACTCGGTAGAGGTCGACGATTTGACTTAATTCGGAGGACAAATTTGGGCAAATTGCTCGAGACTATGTGGCCGAACGGGTCGGAAAGACGGACGGCAAAAACAGGTAGTGCAGCAACAGTCACGACGGAATGACATGCTGGCACAGTTTTACCAGATGTATGTGGAAAAGCGAGAGAACGTCGACTTTGGTCTGGGAGATATTGAACAAGAAGCCCATTCAGCACTGTAAGTTGGCCGTTCCCCGGAGCAAACTTCTACTCACAATTCAGGTTTGCGGGCTCTGACACGACCGCCATTGCATTGTGATTTCCGCTTTCGAAACTGCTCTACCAAAAATTACATTGCCATGACATGGCAGTGGTCAAATCTCTCCAGGAGTACGTCAGTGCATGTGAAGCAACTGCCCGGAACCTTACCATTTCCATTCTCTGACCATACCATCGGTCAGTTTTCGACAAGCTGGGAGCATTCTCACCCCGCGCGTCACAGATCACGAAACATTAAAGTAGGCTGAAGGCTGTGCAATTCCTAGACTCTGGCTGTATGAGAATGGGCAACATGGTAGGAGTTCTGAGAAGCTGAAGCTGACTTGGATAACAGCAATGTACTTGTGCCGAACTGCACTTTGAATAGTCAAGATCTGTGCCCTATTCCCTTACCAAGGGAAGGTTGTCTTACGATACTACTACAGACATGTGTGGCGCGAGCGATTTTGGCAGAAGGTCTTTTTGCCCGTTGTACAGTATCTTCCTTTGCGTCGTCCGGAACATAAAAGTACCATCAGCAGCAGCCGTACCGAAAATCCTTTCATTTCCCATGCTCGGCTAAGATGAGAATGCTCGCTTGGTGGGATTGTTTTACCGCATTCCCATGATGACCACCAGGACAACCGCCAATGCAGAGCCCAACACGTTCCCGTCCATGCTGTGCCTTGGCGAGAGCCCAGTGAAAGTAGCAGCCAACGGTGCGGTACTGCTGACCGCGCCGAGGACGGCCGAAGTGGATGTTGGCGAAGTTGCTGCCGCTCCTTCCGTGGCCTGGTAGGTATAGGTGACATGCAGCAAGCTGGACGGACATGGTGGTAATATCATGCTTGACTCTGGTACCATTGGCGACTGGAGCCCGGGCACGCTGGAGTAGAATTGACAAACAGTGGCGGCTGTACTTCCGTCTTGGGACCCAGGTGAGGAGATATCTGGTGTTGTTTGTGCATCTGGTGGAGGGATCGTGTATGAGAAGCTCAGAAGGCTGGAGGGACAGGGAGGTAGCGTCATCGTGGACGCATCGGTCGGGGCAACAGCACCTGGAATGCTGGAGAAGAATTGGCAGAGTGTGGGAGAGATATCGTCCTCCGATACCGGTGCAGACTCCCATGCGCTTGTCGTGGACGCCATGGCAACGTTTGTACCACTTACTATCGTGACGATCAGTGCAACGGTGGTGCTGGACAGAAACAACATAGGGGTCTCAGAGCAAACGTTTGAAGCAAAGACGAAGGCTGCTGCAGCAGCAGGATCTCTCCATATTGTACTCGTACATGCGTTGTTGGTCGATTGAGACTAGAGGGCGGGGAGGGATGTTGGCTAGGCAGCTTTTGATCCGACCCTCCATCCTGTCCAATGGTGATGATAACAATTGCTGGAGCCTGTTGTACGAGTAGCCGGTGGTGCAGTTTCGATTAATATAGCTTCCCCTGTCTGTTACGTTACCAGAATGTCTCAGTTTCAAAGCCCCGAGGGTTGTCAGGACAATGGTGGGCCGGCGGGATACCGCTGCTGGACCTAGCCGCTTCCAGAGTCGAGGATGCCGTTCGGCGACTCGCCCTTCGGGACCATCAACCTGGTTTTGTCTTGTTCAAGTCATCTCGTCAAGCATCAACCTTGAATGAAAGTCAGCCAGAGCGCCTTTGTTTTGAGCCACCATTGCCGGTGAGGGAATGCAAACGGGCAGGAGCGAATTGCGAGAGGAAATGCCCGAGCTTCAAGCGCTTCCAAAAATCCTCGAATGTTGCAAATGTATCCAAGGGGACAATCGACGCTAGAACCGGGGTTCACAACGTCGGCAGGGCAGCGCTGGTCTGATCGCACACCGTCATGTTGTAAGTGGAGCGAAATCCTTGGCTTTCGATCTAGTCGCAGAAATTCCTCAAGAGGTGAAACAGCGCGACCCATCCCCCAGGATGCCTCGACAGCACTTGATGGCACGTTCAGCTTTGTATCTCGGCATTGACGTCGAGTTGACCGCCAAGCTAGGATTCTGCCACGCCGGAAGCTGACACAGCGTTAAACCGGGCGTTGGAGGACGACAAACAGGAGTAGAGCGAGATGGAGGGGCCGGTTCAGGGGAAACACATGTGCCTCTGTTAAAAATCAATGAAGGCGGCCATCTTGGCTCTCTGCTCAACTCCGCACAAGGTCAGACCTCTTGCCCCTACTGTAGACCAGATGCGTCGGCGAGATCAAATCATACAACCCACCGAATGGTCAGCTCCGGGAGAGTCACAGAACAGCCAAAAGTCAGCCGGGCTGGTGCTGATAGCGGACTGCCCAATGCACGGGTGAGAGCATGTCCACGATGATGGCGTCAGAAGGATTCTCGCGGTGGTAAACTTGTCGATCTGCAGGCGAAGCGGGCGCGGTCTTCAGCGTGAGACCATGCCCGTTCTTTCCTGGGCGTCAGTGGTGGAACTGAAGCTGGGTTTCGGAGAGCTTGAACACAACGAGCTGGGCCCACATGATGGGACAGGCTGCTTTCAGAGAGAGAGAGAGACATGAGTGGACGAAGAACGAGTTGGAAAACACGACGTTACGTGAAAGGAACTAGATCTCGAAAGTCTATAAAAGGGGGTTGCGCTGAGGAAGCAGATCCGGGCACTGTTCTCGCAGAATGAGTCGCGACTGGACGTCCTTTTTGGATTGCTCCATGTTGGGTGGTGGCAGAATAAGAATGATGCGCGAGAAGCATACACCTCTCGAGAGGGCCACGGAGACAAGGAGAGCCTGCTGCTTGGAGTTCGAGCTGACAGGGGCTTCCCTAGTCGATACAGAAGCCAGCCATGAGAAGTGAATGAGAACAGAAAAGAGGAACGACCGGTTCAGCAGTTTCACCATTGCGCATGTCGACCACCGGAAAAAATTGCTGTGGTACAATGGTGAGTTCGGTTGAAGAACAAAGAGGTCGATCGGGCCGACTTTGACGTCCCCACGGAACGGATGGGCTGATGGCTCGTGGGAGAAGTACGACCTGAGCTGCATGAGTGGCTGCATGATTGCAGTCCATCGATCCGGCAATCGTTGAACGCGGAACAAGGGTCGGTGGTCGTGGCAAATCAGGTCGACGGCAAGCTTCGCAAACAGTTATCATGTCTCACAGCGCTTTAAGCAGTGTGCGCCTCGATGCGGATTGGAGCTGCAAGCAGCAAGCAGGGTCTGATGCAAGGTATGCTCTGTTGTTCCATAGCCTTGAAATCACCAGTCAACGAATACACCATTCCTGCACAGGAGCGTAGGCCATTGCCGTGAACGGAGAGCATCGGGGGTAACATTCTCTAGACTCATGCACGCGACCGACTTATCGAATCGGGATTCCATTCGGTGTCGAGTAGCATGGGCGCTGATTCGTAGGGAGCCATGTGTCGTTCAGGCGGTCAATGATGTTTCACCGAATTCCATCGGATGGTGCGGGACATTCAAACCCAGGATGCCCATGACGCCAGTAAGTGTAGTCAGTCCCCAGACCGTCGGACCATCTTTAGACTCATCTCTCACATCCAACAAAGTCAGTGGGAGCTCGCTTTATACTCTGTTGACTAAAGGCGCTGATCCACTTACACGTGGGATATTGCCAACGTCTGGCTGTCGGGGCTGCCCTCAGAAACGTGTATCCTGGTTCCATCCCATCGGATCACCGGGATATGTCCTTGGGCAACAAGGCTGAGAGATTCGGCCGGGACTGGAGCCCGCGCCAGGACCAGAGAGGAGATACATGTGTCTGTTTCCAGTGCAGGGACATACCAGTCCACCGAAGTAGTAGTCGGTGCTGATGACCGCGCGGGTCATGGATTCGGGGAAAAAAGGCGAATCGTTCATGCACTAGCCGTTCTTCCGCAGGAGGGCCTTCAAGACGGGACATGCGCCCCAAGTCACTCTTCCTGTGTCTTGATAGAGGTAGATCTCGACCAGCGCCAGCACAAACTCTCAGCCATCGTCATAATGGACAATTTGACGAGCTGAATCCTGGTTCTCTGTGGCTCGACCATGGCATCTCTCTGACGGCAGTACATTTGCAAACACCAAAACGTGAAGTTGAGCATCTCCCTTACATTTTCGCCGCGTAGGTACTATAGGTTGACGCAGTCTTAATGGACGACGGGTCCGGTGGCAAAGCCCTCGCGCCGCGCCCACTCGGTCATAAGATTGTGCAGCCTCGGGGTGCGGACAAACCGCTCGTGATGAGGAGAAGTTGAGGATCTGTCTTTGAGGAAGACTATGATTCCCACCATCCGGAAAATCGAGATGAGACGTCCGAAGTAGAGCCACGTTCAGCAAAACTGTAGAATCTCCTCGTGCGTTCGACCCTCGAAGCTGAGTTCCCCAGTCTGGCGGTCTCGTTGCTATCCTCTATGGTCTAGGTAGCCTTTGAAGTTCTCGAGGATATCGATACCGGCCAGTGGGTTGGTCTCGAATTCTTCAATTTCAGTGTACGAAATGTTGATGTGTGCGGCGGTCGCGGGATCAGTAGACATTCCATCTCGCTTTATCTGACTCTCGATTTTTGCTTTCTCTTCTAGGTTGCCCTTTTGCGTGATCGTTGGCAGTAGAATCATAAAACTGGACTAATTATCTGCCACTTCAGCAGTTGCGCCTGCTGAGGTGTGTTTCTCTTTAGGCACCAAATCCGTAGCAAATTAGTCCTCTCCAGAGCCCGATCGCAAATCAGCATTGGTGCCTCACCATGTTCCTGGACAACAATTGCCACATCCTCTTGTATGCACGAGGGAGGTCACCACTTAGTGTCGTGACGTGGCGATCCGGAGGCGTTTTGTCCGGTAGCTTTGTAGCAGCATAGAAGTTTTGAGGCCCTATTCAGGCCCATCAAAGAAGGCCATGCTTGTGGTATAATTGTCGCATTTCAGGGCTTGTTGATTCCACCATGAGGAATCGAGGAGCTCTCGCTCCGAGTATGTCGAAAGTCAGACTTCGCATGGAGGAGCCGGAGGGATCCAAATTGTGTTGCTGGCACTGTAGTCGAGGCTGAAGGAATAATATTATTCCTGAGATGTACGGCGCAGCACAGGACAGAATACGTCACGCAGATACACAGACGAGCAGGTTGCCATAGGCGCAGTTTTACGTGTCAGCATTCGGCAGTCAGCAATTAATCGATCTAATAGGATATGACTTTCACCAAGTGACCAAGCCCTCTTAAAGAAGTAGATGGCCTCTGCAATACTTTCAATCAGGCGATTTGTCATTCTCCATGCTTCCAGCACTACTGACTGTATCTCAGGTGACGTCCGTGCTGTTGCGTTCCATGGATATGTTGAATGTGGTGTCAGAAACTTAAGTGCTCGACAACGTGAATGGAATGGCAAACAAAGAAGCTAGAGCAGTCTTTTCCGACCCCATGGGAACATACCTCGACTGGCAAGGTGGAACTATCAATATACTACCGTGATCCGTCGCCGAAAACGAGAGATCGAAGCTCACTCCAGAATGGCGTCTGGACTACCTCGTATTTCGAGTCCAACATCGCACGCTCAGAGGAGATTCATTCATGATCTTGTTGGTCCTTGCAAGCTGTGGAAGGAATGTACGAGCCATGCACCTAGCTGTTGGCGCTCGCACCACTTCCCCCTCCGTCATTCTCGCCTCGCGACCCATGAACCTCCCGAAGACCTTGACTTTACCCTCCGGAAGACTCTTGACGCATTGCTCGAGAAGAATCCCGAGCACCAAGCCTTCTTCGACTACCAGATCAAGCACCGATGTATGACTGCGTGGCTTCCGATGCTCGCCAGGCCGGAAGTCTCCCAATTCATCGAGCAGTTCAAGGCCGCGGGTCACAAGGTGTTTGTCTATGCGGACGGCACAGCACAGATACAACACGACCTTTGCAGTTCGTCTGTTCTCGGTTTCTACCTGTTGTTTTGAGGCGATTCGCCGGGCGTATCCAAACTAGCTGCGGAGACTTACCGGAAGGCGTTCAATTGGTGAAAGTAAAGCCGGCGGAATTTGTCATGGTGGCAGCGCATGCCTATGACATTCATGGTGCGAAACGAGGCTGGGATGAAGTACACATATATCCACCAGTGGACCGATGATATCAACGAGGACATGAAGGTGGTCGAGGGAGAACAGGACTTCTTCTCGGAGGGCATTGAAGGAACTTGCGACGTGTCATTGCACATCTTTGAGTCGACGAGCTGTCATCAACAGTTATTTTGCCACTCCGGCGACATCTCGAGAATCTAGCTTCAAGTCTCCAGAAAAGTCAAAGAAACCATAACGACGACTGTGCGGTGAATAGCGAGGACATACATCGGTGGCGGCCCCTACTGGGTCGTGTTAAAGCAGCGTTGTTCACCCACGGATACCAGAAGAACAAAGGTCCCAACGAGGCAGAAAGGTTCCCCAACCTCGCTCCCGATCGACTTAGACGACGGCCCACACTTGGGGCGACTCTCCAAGATGATCGCTACCGGCTACGGGTTCGTCCCCATGGAGCTCGCCGAACCCTTATCGTCAGCCAATCAATTTAGCGAACCCTCATCCTTCCCGGTTCCTGGCGCCATCGCACTATGCCAGTCCAGGAATGTGGTCGTGTGCTCAATGGGACGTTACAATCACGGGTCTATTGTTTGTGCCGAACTGATGAACATGTCGCGGACGATCTTGTATGCGAGAGACCGGTCTATTAAAATGGCGTTGGACGATCCGTGGCGGCCGGGACGGCTCTCTTCCTTTCTCTCGAGCTTCCTTTCAAGAACTTGGAGCTTCAAGAGTCAAGATTTGCAAGTTTTGTTCACGGCGACGTCATCAAATTATCCTAACGAGTTCTTGTAAAGATGAAGTTCTCGCTTCTCTCTTATTTGGCCGTGACGTCTGCCCTGTCCGGCGGGTCGGCGGCCGTTTCGATCCTCATGGGCAACGACGACGGGTTCGGAAGTGCACAGCTTCGTGAGTTCTACCGGTTCCTCAAGGCGGCCGGACACGACGTCGTGGTTGTCGCCCCGGTCGACAACGAGAGCGGTCAAGGTGTCGAGCCGTCTACTCATCCTCGCGAAACCTGACGACGGCCTCCGAGTTTGGCTTGATTCCGGCGGGTGCTCCGGCGCTGGGCCGCGACCCATCAGACCCGGATATCTGGTACTACAACGGCACACCCGCGGCCTGCACCTTTGTGGCCTTGGATTATGTGCTCCCGCTGTACTATGACAACAAGACGATCGACCTGTATGTGGGCGGGCCCAACTACGGGACCAACGTGGGCAGCTTTCTGTACACTCTGAGCGGCACAATGGGCGGCACATACGCCGCCGTTGGTCGAGGTATCCCCGGTATCGCCTTCTCCGGAGCCAACAGCGAGCAGAGGTCATATACCTGGATCAACGCCACGACAGCCTCCGGTCACCCTGATCCGGCGACAATCCAGGGCCGACTGGCTGCCGATGTTGTCGAACAACTTGTGAATGGGACGAAGCCGGGCAAGAGACTGATGCCAGTTGGCTATGGGCTGAAGTAAGTCTTATAGGAATGAGTTGTGTGTGGGTGTGAGAGAGCAAGAACTAATTTGCAACTCCCAAAAAGTGTCAACACCCCGCTCATCACCTCCTTCACCAACGACTCGTGCGTTGCCCCGCCCTTCATCCAGACTCGCTTCTCCGGAGGCGGCTTCACTGACTCGGCCCTGTACAACGCCACAACTGGCACGTTCTACTACGGCAATTATCTCGGCTCCGGTGTGAATCGCTGTATCAACGGCAACTGCGCCCTGCCCGGCGAGACCAGCGTTGTCAACGACGGCTGCTACGCCACTGTCTCCGTCTTCACCGTCGACTACGGTGCTCCTCTGGGCAAAGACCAGACCGACCTCCGAGTGGCCATGGAGCCGCTCGTGGCATTCCAAGATCCGACCTCCAAGATGGCGGTCAAGGCTCGCGGCATCTTGACAAGTACGTGTTTCCATTCTTGTTTCAAGACTAGGGACGCTGACATTTCCTCTCTCACACACACAGAGAAAGAACTCCAGGATAGCTCTCCTCTTCGACATGAGTAAACTCCAAGAACCCATGCTTGGATTTCTCATATTACATGATCGTCACAAGTACAAATACAAACACTCTGGATGAGAATGGACAAACCCGAGTTCCGCACTTTTCAATCTCTCTCCTGCTGTTCCCACATCTTGCTGTCTCCCTTTCTCCCTTTTCATCGAACATTCAAGGCCAACAACGGCACTCTGAACCGGTCCATCGCGCCCGGAGGAGATTATGTGAAGTCCGACCCGCCTATCGCTGTGCGTGTGCTTGCCTGTGCGTGTGCTTGCCCTGCACCTGCGCCCACACTTCTCTGGGTTCTCAAATACTAACTGAAGACTGGGGGACGGACATCAGCTTCACAGCACTCTCAGGTCGCTTGAGATACTATTGTTGGGACAGTCAGACAGTCAGAGGCGCTATGGGGTCCGGCAGAGGCGGCGCGTCCTTCATTTGCGCCCTTCATGATGAACTTGTTCTGCTGCTGCATCTGCGCCAGCCAGTAGATGTTCGTTCCATCCCCGCGAGGCCGATTAGAACGGAATTCGATTCGAGATTGAGAGCAGCTGCGATTCGAACAGTTTCAGAAGTCATGCACATACACCGTACACAAGAGGCGGCGTGCGAGGGCATTCTCTTGGAAGTGAGTGGGATGCACGAGAGCCATTCTCGATGTTGACAATCTTTTTTCCTTTCTTTGGAATGGTTTAAGAGTTTTGCGACTGTTGCAGCTTTCCTTGAGAGTTCGTCTTATTCCCATTACACAGTCGGCTGAGGTGGGTCTAGATACATTCGTACGCCATTAACTATCCTGTCGACAACATCATCTGGAATAGCACCGTCCTGCCACGTGAACCCGAACCCCAGGTTCTCATCGCTGCCCAGCACACAAACCACCAATGGGCCTCCAGCAGCATATGCACATCGACTGATTGTCACTTTCCCTGCCTGCCAGACCGCACTGGGTCCTTCTCCTGCCTTGAGATTCTTGGGTTGCGAGAAAGTACCGAGGTTGGATACCTCGAACGATTCGCCCCGGGCACTGCCCAGTGTTGCAGTCAAGGCGGCAGTGAGGTCTGGCATGAGTTTGAAGAAGGCGATATTCGTGTACGGCTCGCCTGAAGGTGACGCGCTGGCAAAGTACCGTCGTGTGGCTTGTTGGATTTCGCGGGCGTGTGTCCAGATGTTCCCAGCGTTTTCGTTTTGCGCAGTTGAGGGCTCGATGTTATCGAGATCGGATCTAAGTAATTTGACCTTGAAAGCGTCGATGAAATTTCCCATGACACCCTCGACGAGATTGGGTGGCAGGTCCGGCCGCAAGCTGACCGGGAGGTTGCACACCAAGGCTTCAGTTGTCGGTGGAAGGTTGTGGAACAGCAGCATGGCGATTAGAGAGGGGATGGCACTTGTTGGCGTTGCCTTGTGCTTCTTGCATGCCTGGGCAAAGGATTGTGCGACCTGCGGTGCCAGGGACAGTGACACGTATCGTGTCTTGCAGGGCACTTGGACGGGATTGCCTGTCCAGGTGTTTGGTCCCGTGTTGGCCGCGTCCGGAGCTTCAGTCGAAATTGGAAGGGGATGAACTTGCTCCAGGCACGGGGCAATCGGGTCATCGACATTCGAGAAGACGACGTGCTCGGCTCCGTACGGGAGTGAAGACGATGACGAAGCAGCATTCAACAGGGCAGTCTGAAATGAGTTTTGGAAAACTTGGAGACCAGTCCCGTCGCTCATGGAATGATGGGCTATTAGGCAAGCCGTGAATTCATGGTACACTCCCGGGTCTCGCACGATAATAAATCGCCATACTGGCAGGGTGCCATATCCCGACTTGAAACTGGTGTTATGCTGATCCTCAAGCAGTGCATCGAGTCCTTTGTCCCTTCCTTCGCTATCGGTGGTTGAGGGAGTGCTTCGTTCCGCGAATGTCACGACTTTCTTGATGTCAATTGACGGCAAACGGCCCCAGTACGGCTCTTTGGTACCTGCACCGACGGGAATGGCAAACAGGATGGGATGGGAGCGAACCACATTTGCAACCGCTTGGTAAATCAGTTCTTGAAGATTGGACGTGGGCTGAGACGATCTGTATTGCACTGATAGCCCTGTGTTCGTGAAGAAGTCTATGTGATGGGCGACGGCGGCGATTTCCTCTAGCTTGCCTGTAATGAATATTCTCTGTCAGAGATGTATCGCCGATGATCTTGGGAGAAGCATAGTACTGTACCTAATGGTCGTATCTTTTTCAGCTCATATTCGGCCATGGTAACAATCCTGCGAGGAAGTCCACTCGAGCTTTGCCAGCTATGCTGGTTATCGTCGATCACCGTGTCAGGGTAAGAAGCTCTTGGATGACACGACCAGAAGGAAATTGCGCAGTGTATTCAGCATACAGTAGTAGAACTTTGTGTTTACTTCAAGCACATGTCGCCCGTCATCTGGAGAATGGCCCGTTCTCGTCTACTCAGCGTCACTGTAACAGCCACGTAAGGAGTAACAATACTGATTGTATTCTGGACCTATCCGAAATCCAGCCTGTTTTGACCCCAAGACGGGTTCCGGAAGAGTCGTGAGATTATATCTGCTCAAATCCCAAGGGTGGATGCCCCATACAGTACCCTGTCTCGCAACAGGGTCAAGGCTCAGCCCCTGGCACCTTGGCGTTGGCTGGACACTTGTCTCTCCTTCCCACCCCCCATTTTCATTCTGTCAGACCCTTCGATAGCTCAGTAAAACAATACCATACATGAGGCTACCATGGACCCGTTGACAGAGTCATCAGCGGGCCTCGAACTTACATGCAGGACATACGGGATCCTGCTCAACTCTTTGCTAATTATTCATTTCTGTCATGACTCTCCGCACCAAACAAATACAAGCAAAACGCTCTGTTGCACAGATATCAAGACTCCCGACATCGGAGAATGCTTCTCATCCACAGCAATATTAGCATGTTTGGTTCGATGGTACGGAGCATACAACCCACGTGAACGAATGTACTACCGTCGATGCTCATTGCAAGCCACTTGGACAATATATACCAAACTAGGCGCACATCGTCAACCTCACGCTTTTGCCCCAATGATACCCT
This sequence comes from Phialophora verrucosa, assembly GCA_002099365.1. Classification (NCBI taxonomy): domain Eukaryota; kingdom Fungi; phylum Ascomycota; class Eurotiomycetes; order Chaetothyriales; family Herpotrichiellaceae; genus Phialophora; species Phialophora verrucosa. Next base: position 961,383 of record MSED01000014.1, on the reverse strand, counting down.
AACACCAAGCTTGACCCAAATCAGTGTCATCCTGAATTCTCGTTCGAGTCACCGTCCCAACATCATGGCGACATATCCGTTTCCGTATTCTCAAGCCGCGAAGCTTGATCCGAGGATCAAGATCCTTCGTCCCATCTACGGCCCCAGTCTTACTCCAATGCTCGATTCCGCCTCTTTTCCAGAGGAGTTCTCTCTTGACCTGATGCGCGGCGTCGCCAGCGGGGACCAGCACTGCGCACACGGCTCGTTCATTTTCAACGCGACAACCATTCTCCAGGACAAGCCAGACCTGACGCATCAAGAGCATTCCGTCCCGGGACCCGACAACAACACAATCATCCTTTCCATTTTCACGCCAAAGAAACCACCGCCTGGAGTGGAAGGGGCTACACGACCTGCTCTGTACCACATCCACGGCGGCGGAATGGTCAGTGGCGACCGTTTCACTGCCCTCACACCGGTACTGGATCTGCTCGACGGCATCGACTGCGTCGTCGTCTCCGTCGAGCATCGCCTCGCGCCTGAGACCCGTGCCCCCGGCCCAGCTGAGGATTGTTACGCCGGCCTGGTCTGGCTTTCCGAGCACGCCGCGAGCTTGGGTATCGACCCCGCGGCAATCGTCGTGTTCGGGGTATCTGGTGGAGGCGCGCTGGCCGCGGCAACGTGCCTGATGGCTCGAGACAGGAAGTGCCCTCCAATCCCGATCAAAGCCCAGATGCTGTACTCGCCTCTGTTGGACGATCGATTGCAGACCCTGTCGGACCAACAATTCGAGTTCGGCAATCCATCCGGCACGACGTGGATCCGGAAGATATGGGAACTGATTCTTGGTCATGAGGCGGCGGCGGCGTCCAGATCCGGATCCGACAATAATGATATGGTCACGCCGTATCAGGCCCCAGGGAGAGCGACCGACCTATCAAACCTTCCACCCGCGTATATCGATGCTGGCGAGTGTGGAGTGTTTCGTGATTCTTCTGTCGCGTACGCTGCGGCTATGTGGCGGTGCGGATCGACTTGCGAGTTGCACATCTGGCCGGGAGCGTTCCATGGATTTGACATGTTGGACGATCCTAATGTCCCTCTCGTTCATATGGCGAACCAGGCCAAGAGACATTGGTTCCAAAGAGCTTTGAAGAGTGATACGAAGTCACGGAATTCGTAAGGTCTTACTCCCTGAAAAGCTTGTACCGGGAAGTCCGACGAACGAAACCAGGTGGACGCTCATCTTAATACAGTATATCCTGACGCGGGCATTGCAAAGGTTGATTACCCGAAGCATCACGCCATACTTCGTGTGGCCGAATAGCATCAAGGAGCAGAATAAGAGACAGTTATCAAAGTTAAAGGGCGTGACCGACGTCATTCCTTTCATTCTTCCTTCCGAGGATAATTAATCGTCGCTGACACTGAATTCGGCCTCGATTAGAGTAGCTCAAGCTTCAAATCTGACTATCTGTGCAAGCTTAGAAAACACGTCACTTTGTCTGCTTGATGCCAATGATGTTGATGTTACGCCACATGAGAGTCCCGGCGATGCCAACGACCCAGACACTAGTACCAGCGATGAACAAATACTTCTGTGAATCACCATACGCCCGCTGAATTGCCAGTCGAGTGAGTGTACCAACTGGGTAAGACAGCTGCGTCACAATATCCACGTAGATCAAGGCGAGGTTTGGAAGCTCTTCTTTAGGGAGATACAGAGCCAGCGGTTTTGGGAAGATATCCTGCCAGATGGCCGAGGAGACGGTCAGGCCCACGGCTTGGCCAATGCTTGCACACATCGAGACCAGCGCGATCGCTACAGCAAAGTACTGCTGGTCCTTCACGGCAGCCAGAATGGCGATCTCGTCGGTGAGCATGATGGCGCCGCTGCCGAAAGCGATGAAGAGTTGAGACATGACGATGTAGCCGACATTGCTCGTTGGCTCGCGGAAGTGGATCATAAGACCGGAGCCGAGGATCGATAGAGGAATCGCAAAGTAGAGGGTTACCGGCTTGAAGCGGCCAGTGTATGACATCAGCACGCCGACGAGGATGGAAAAGAAGAAGCCGGCAACGGTGTAGGTTGCGACGACATAGCTGGCTTGTGTGACGCTCAAGTCGTTGACCAGAAGCTTGTGTCGGTTGACCACCATCTGCTGACCTGAGTCTGTTCGCACGCCCTTTGAATTCTAAGTTGCATCGTGGCGGACGGACTCGATTCTGCAGTATATCCTCCATTCAGACCAAGAACGTAATTTATAGGCATTGGCGTTCATCTGGGAAGACTGATATGTCTGGAACGCAGTGATAATGGAGAACGAGAAAGACGTTGTTAAATGTCCATGACTGGCTTTCGTCATACACAATAGTCAAGTATTCAATATACTGCCATTGATCAGCGACCAGTGCCGAAGAATAGGCGGAAGCAATGTGTATTGAGCAATGCGAGCAGGTCACCGACCGGCCCGTCGCTGGGAATCGGGTAATCAACAGGTCGGACGCCCTTCAGGAAGAATTTACCGTCCTGATGGGTGACAGGCGAAGACCTCCTGTCACTGATGACTTGAACGTCCGCTAAAGCCCGCCCCCCAGGGATGCGGATGATCACGGATCGCGAGGATCGGAAATTGTGGGTGCCAGCATGATGACCTCGTCTAGCGTTGCTCGAGGGCGGCAACGGTCTGCTGTCTCACACCGGCCTGCACAAAGGTTGCGCGTCCTTGCTTCCTTGCTTTCTCACTCTCTCACTCGACATGTGTAGTTTTTGCGGACCTTTACTTTCCATCCGTGCAGACAGCTGGCACGGGAAAACAAGCGAAAGAACATTTGCTCTGTACGTTGATTTTGCCGACATCAGCGCTCGAATAGCTGGATGCCGTTCCAATGTCCTCAGTGTCCCATAGTGTACCAAAAGCAGCGCTACCTGGACCGGCACAGACACAGTCTCGTTCATGGTCAGGAGAGACCCCACGTCTGTCCACTGTGCTGCTACCGTTTTGACCGTAGGTTGATCACCACGACTGTCTCCAAGACTGGAAATACTCGCAGAGGCATAGACGAGTAAAGCTAACCCATCATGCTTTTAGGGATGTGCTCGTAAGGCATGTGCGCTTTCATGCCAGCAATAACTCTTTGGAGGACTCCCGGTCCATTTCTGCTTGCGATGCCTGCTTTGCTTCCAAGTTACGCTGCACCAATGGGTTTCTCTGCCTTCGCTGCTCTCATCTGAGACTCAGTTGCACCGTCTCACGGCAATCGAAAAGACAAGGCAGACCGACGTTGGGCAGAAGAGCTGAAACCAGGCGTACAGAATCCAAAGCGACGGGACCAATGACTGGCTCTTCAGATCCGAATGTTTCTGGTCAGTCATCTAACGCCGGACCGAGAACGGCGCAGCCAGTGACCTAAGATGGATCAAATTTGGTTCCCATCTGTATCAGAACGGTGGGACGATCCACGTTCTTCAGGGTCTTTGCACTTGAGAGTCCTACTGTAGTATTGTAAGGTACTCTCCGGAGCATATACATAAGACGGAACAAGACTAGCTGGGATAGATTATGATGCCAAGGCGCTAAGGCCGTAATAGCGGCGCGGTCGGGGTGAGTCCAAGGAGCCGCGACCAGTTTGCCCTGCTCGACTTTCAACCAAACGAGCAACGCATCCCTAGTACCAAGGTCCATCAATATCTGAATCAGCTATGGGTAGCTGATGCTCAGTACTTCTGTCCGTCATGTGCTGAAGCGAAGCTCTCGCGTTGCTGCCCTTTGCGGCCAGCAACTTCCTCTCCCTGCAACGCTACCCCACCGTACGCGTCCCTTCAACGGTGCTAGGAGCAAAACATCATGGCCAGGAGCAGGCCAGGATGCCAAGGAGGAAGATCCCTCCGATCTGACCTTTTCGACAGATGTTGAGTTCCAGGGATTCCCACACTTGACGGGGATCAGACAGAAGCAGGAGAGGCGGGATCAAGACCACAATGGCATCCAGTCCACACAGTGGCCACCATCTTCCGATGGCACGACACGAGGGATCGAAGGCAAGACAGTCAGCACACGAGACGATCGGAAAGGTGCGGTTGGGGATTCGAGGACCGAGAGCGGCCTCTCTGCGGGTCTCAGCAAGGTCTTTGAGACCCAGAATACAAATGCATCTGCGCACGCACCAACTCTTGGAGGGACGTCCGAGGAGGAGCGCTATCCGACAGAAGGTGGATTTTCACACAGGCAGCTTAGGCGTCGGATGCAAAAGCCCAAGCGCTTCCGCACTCTCCTCCAAGAGGTGCGTCGTTCGGGCGCGGACCACCCCAGAGGACTTCTAGACTTGAACGCCGGCAAGCCAGAGAAGATATTGTCCAGGAAAGCGCTAAGCTCTGAAGTTCTCGAGGCTGAGTTGCGCTGGGTAGCGAGAAACGCGCCAGCGCCGCGGGCAGTGCGCAACATTTTGAGGATCTTGCTCGAGGAAAGGAAGATCAAGCCGGCACCTAGTCACTATGAGGCGCTGATTCTGGGGCAGTGTCACCCGGAGTTTGGGTCGATCAGCAACGTGAAGACCATCCTTCAGGAGATGGAACGAGAGAGCCTGCCTCTCGAAGCACCCATCCTCCTGGCTGCATTGACGGTTTTGTCCGTTCATCCGGATGCGTCCCTCCGCAACAGCATTCTTGACCGTCTCGCGAAGCAACAGTTCGCCCTTCCCGACAACTACGCCCATCTGAACATCCTCGCTCTCGTCCGCGAAGAACAGCTCGAAATGGCGACGGTCGAGCTCGAAAAGTTGTCGCAAAAGAACCAAAGGTCCCTGATCCCCGCTTGGTTGTGGACAATCTACATGCACGCAATCTGTGATTTACGCCAGGACTTTGATGCACTCATCCAACTGCTCTACCGGCTTTCTGACTCTGGATTTCTCTTTCCTCGCCCGACGCTACTTCACCTGCTGTTGAAAGCTAGCCAGGCCGGAGATATTCACGTCACGAAATTTGTCTGGCACGGCTACGTGGAATCTATGCATATCATTCCCAGCGAGGAGCTTTGCATGTCCGTCTTGCGGGTGGCAGCCAAAGAGAACGACCTCAAGCTGGCAGAATCCGTAGCCATAGTGTTGGAGAGCGTGGCCGGGAACGAGATGACAGACCCTCCTGCTCTGGAATATCACGGACGTGAGCCCACTCGCGAGGAGCATAAACGCAAACCAGATTCGTCCGGTCTGTCGGAGGTTGGAGACATCGGGGGGTCCAATGAGCGCTCAAAGCAAGAGGAATCTAGCCAGACATCAGCGTCTGACCCTCCGACCATCGTCCTTTCCAAACTCGGACAACTACTTCCTGATGCTACCGCCCCGACTCCGACACCGGCCTCCCCTTCATCTGATTCCGAGCTGGCCGTTGCATTCTCAACACCCCCTCTTCTGCCCAATCCCGCCTTACCACCACCTGCACCGCGCCCCCTCCCGCGCGAAGCACTGGCCTTGCTCTCCTCACTGGGAATCGCCGACTTTGACTCCAAAACCGGGCCTACCGGACACAAGCGGAGGAGAAAACCAGCGAGAGGTATCCTGTACCCCCTGTTCAGAGAGGAGATGGGATTGGCAGGCGCGAGGTTTGACCCCCGACTTGCGTTGCTCAAGGAGTGGGATTGGCGGAAGAAATGAAACTGTGTTTCCCGTACGAAGGCTTCATGAAGAGGGTGGGAAACACGAGTAGAACGGCTCTGAAAAACAATGCGAAGCTCTTAGGTAGAGAGTAGGAAATAAACGTATAGTATACAACGCCTTCCCGGCTGTTCCAGTGCATACACCTGAGGTGTGTACTGTGTACGAGGTACTACAGTATTGTTTGCGAGCGTGCATGTGCATGTGCCAGTGCCAGTGCCAGCGCCACGGACTAGCTAGCATCCTGTACGCTGTACTACTGTATGTAAGTAACGCCCGCTCTTGTCAGACAATTGTACATACAGTATTTATTTTCTCGCACTACAATCTCAAACGCCCCAGTTTTGAGTTTTGGTGTGTACCTAAGTTTGTATATATGTATGGGCAACCAGGCCGAGCAGCGCGGGTAGAGGCTGTCATGAGTAGTAATACTGCTCCAGGCTCAAGGAAGGGACAGGCATGCGATGCGAGTAGTTGAAGACGCTGCAATGGCCACCACGCTCCTCACACTGCTAGGATGCATTGAGAGTCACACAGGGCCAGGATGCATCAGGCGATGGATATCGAGATGGATATCGAGGCAGTAGCGGAAATTTGAGCTCATCCCGGCAACACGGACGAAGCTTGGAGGATGGAAAATGTGGTTCAATTCCTTGTCTCCACATGGACAACTCGCGCTGAAGTCAACTGAAATAGCTGGGTCGAGCTATTGACGAATGCTGAAATGCTAAGTGCTGTACGAAAAGACCTATCCACCTCGTTTCCTGGTGCACATACGCCGGCTCGGCCACGTACCAACCTCAATATCAAGAGATCTTCCGAGTTTGGTCCATCCTAAACCCCGCCGCTAATGATACAAGCACTGAACACTAGAGTTGTGCCTTCTCAACCTGCATGCTCAACGATCTCACTGACAAGAGTACCATTCTTGATTACGCTGCGTATCTGCTCGGGGAACGGTAGTTCTTTGCTGTCATCTTCAGACTCATCCTTTGGCGGCAACACAACGTTGATGGCGCTGCACTTGCTGGTGAAAATTTCCGTGCTCAAGCTGGCATTGGAAAGGTAAATCTGAGCGCCATCGACTTGATCGAGCAGGACGGTTGGCACGACACCATCAACCTGGACCTGGATCTTCGGTGCCTTGATGATGTCCAGGCTAGACACGAGCGATCCGACCAGTATTGACAAGCCGGTGCAATTGTCGATGGAGATTGCGTTGGCCTTTCCGGTGACTTTGAGGACGCACTTGTTGCACTTGGATATCAGGATGCTGTGGTTAAGCTCCGCAGGTATCTCGATGACCTCATTCTGGGTGTTTTCGAAATTCTCGACGATCCATTTGTTGCCATCAAGTTCCTTCCGACCGGGCTTCTTAGCCCTCAAGTTGTCAGGTTTCTTGCTGGGGACGGGAGATTTGCCACGTGCTGAGACGGATGTCTGGGATCCGGAACGTTGCGGTACAGCAGAGCCGGCTCTTAGAGATGGGTTCTTGTGTGTCATTTCTGACTTGTCGACCTTCCTCAATCCCGCCGTAATGGCCGATCCTCTATTGATCTGTTCAAAGACCGCATCGATTCCTCCACCTTGCGAAGCATTGGCGGCTGGTGGCAGTGGAGGAGCTGGAGGACCGTCGTCGTCGAACTTGGGCAAAGGAGGTGGCGGCGGTGGAGGAGGAGGACCCCCGGCGGTTGTTGGTGCTTTGGGGGTAGCTGCACCTGACTGGATTTGCTTCAACGCCTCAACAGCATCAATGCCGTCTTTCGCGTTCCAAGTCAGGCCCGTAGGGAAGTATTGTTTTACGTAGGCGGCCAAGGAGCGGAAGACTTTGTAGTATGCCTGGATGTACTCAATGTGTGACTTGTCCCTGGAGTCCTTGTCAGCGAGGCACGGCGTGTGCAACATGATGCACCTACTTGTCCTTGTACTCTTTTAGAATCTTGTTTCCGTCTGTAAGATCACCAATCAGTCCGGTGGTTCAACGACATCCCAAAGCTCTTTCCGACTCACAGTACTGAGCGCCCCCAAGGGTATCCGTCACAAAATCAGCTGGTCTCTTCTCAACGATCCAACCTAGCGCCACGATGCCTTCTGATACGGCGCTTAGATGGGTGAATAGAGGGGACGGTCGATTGGCTTCTCGGATTTCATCGACGTTGGAGGTGTGCCGATGAAGCTCTGTCATCAACTCGGGAGGCTGAGGATCAGGCTTCTTCGCCTTCGCCGCGACCAGCAGGTATGTCCGTTCAGCCTCGAATGCTTCCTTGACGGCCTTTGCCTGCTCTTCGACAAGACCACCAATCTTCTCCGCGGCTTTCACGAATGCCACAACGTCCTCCTCGATAATTTCGTCAAAAGCCTCCACAGACCTGGGTAGGGGTTCTGGCGGCGGGGGCGGTGCTGCTGGCTCAGGGGTTCCAGCCGGAGCTGACGAAGGTAGCAGACCAGTCGTAAGTCCGTTGGTTGCAGGAGCGCCAGGTCCATCGATGGCAGTTGCGATGTCTTCCAGTCGTGAAGTTGCCGCTTCCAATCTGTCCAGGCAGCGCAGTTAGCATGTGTGTCCCATTGGGAGCGTTGACGGCGTACAAGCTGAACATCGGCATGTCCAGGCTGAGCCGGCGGGATATCCACCTACCTTTTGATGAGTGTCGTCAAGTTATGCATGCTCCCCGGTGCGGCCATGGTGAAGAAGGTACTAATCTATGTATCCAAAGAATGGGTGTCTGGGGATCTGACAGGCTGAACTGTTGTAGAGTTACAATATAGAAAGGTCCGACCGGCTAAACCGTGGCAGTTTGCTGCTCCTGCTACGGCGGACGGAAGAGCACATTGTGCCGAAGCATTCAGCGCTCGTTCCTGCTCACAGATGTATCTGTACAAAGACCACCGAAGACCATCGTTTGATTTCCTGTCTTTGTGTAGGCCTGTTCGTCAAGCTAGATGGTAACTATCACACAAAGCCCGGATATGTGCGCCCTCAATCGGGTAGACATATTCCGGAAGCTGCTCCCTCTGTGCAAAGTCCCGCCAGTTTAGACGTCATGGGTCAGAACTGCCGTGCCTAACGCACCAAATTTGAGCTTCTGAGTGCGGACCATCAAAGAAACCTAAGCCTGCTACTGCCTATCTGTAGAAAATAAACAGAAGTGCCTCATATCTTATTTCCCTCGCTACCATACGGGCCATTGTTCTGCTCAGACGAGGATAGCATGGAAAAGACTGACCACATAACGGCATGGCAGACCGCTCAGGATGGACTGGACAGGCTGACCAAAACACGGTTGCCAATGCCAAAACCAGGAAAGGAGGAAGTGCTGGTTGAAATCCACGCAGTTTCTCTGAACTATCGGGATACGGAAGGTAGGGTCTAGTCTGCCTTATTATCTATTTCCTTACGCCTTCGTTTCATGTCTCTCATCGTGGCTAACCTCGTTTTCCGGACTCACTTTCAGTTGCCATGGGTTTGTACACTCACCACAAGGCGATTGGGTCTGCCAAAGTCGTGCCTTGCTCAGACATGTGCGGTACTGTTGTTGCCATCGGAGACGATCAGCCAGATTGTTGGCATGTTGGAGATCGGGTTTTGTCAATCTTCAATCAGACCCATCTTACAGGACAGATCAAAGAGCGAGACATGGCATTCGGTCTCGGTCTTCCTCTGGATGGGGTGCTCCAGACGTATCGAGTCTTCCCAGTGACAGGCTTAGTGAAGGCACCCGATTACCTCACCGACGAGGAATCTTGCACTCTTCCCATTGCAGGAGTGACTGCTTGGATGTCTCTCAGTGGTCTGAAGCCTCTCGAGCCTGCACTCGGCCATCGACAGACGGTCCTGCTGCAGGGCACCGGAGGTGTTTCGATTGCCGGACTGCAGATTGCACATGCTGCAGGGGCCACGAGTAAGTTATACCATTGCTTATCATTTGCGATTCTATCCACGGACGTCGTGTCGTCAAGCTTTCAACCTAACCACCGGCTTAGCGATCCTCACGTCCTCTTCTGACGACAAGCTCTCCCGTGCCAAGTCAATGGGTGCAACACATGCCATTAACTACCGAACGAGTCCTAACTGGGAGGAAATTGTTATGGGAGTCACCGATAATGAAGGCGCCGATATCATCCTTGAGACTGGCGGTGCGCAAACGCTGAGGAAGTCCTTCGATTGTATCGCCTTCGGGGGAGTGATTGCTTGCATTGGGTATCTCAGCGGAAAGCATGATGACCCAACTGATCGCACGAATGTGAATGTTCTGGCTCTCCGTCGAACTGTCACGTTGAAAGGAATACTGAACGGTCCTAGAGACAGGTTCGAAGAGATGTTGCGCTTCTATGAAATGAAGAAGATCAGGCCTGTTGTAGACAAGGTGTTTTCATTCGATGAGGCGAGAGAAGCGCTCCAGTATCTGTACGGAGGCGGACATTTTGGCAAGGTCGTCATCCGCGTCAAAACTTGAAGTGCACTGAGACTTGTACTTGAAGTGCCGTAGTTCTGCTGTACATTTCCATCTTGAACCACCCGGCTCTTGAATCGGCCTCATATGTCTTTCACAGCCGAACACCAAGCAGTTGCATCATTTCCTTTCAACTTTTCCAGGTAGCAGGCTTGGCTTCATTGATAGGCCCGGCTGAAGCCGCTAGAGTGCGCCTCGGGGCCTCTAAACGGCGGCGGAAGCGAGCGCATCCCTGCTAAAATTGCTTGGGCTTAGCTAACAGAAACCGCTCCGTGGCGGCTGCGGGGCTTATCAGGCACGCCCCACGGCACGAGACTTCAACGCTTCTACCAACGACCAGGCCTCCTTGGCCTCACGCAACGCACTTTGATCGTTTACCCTCGTTTTATCCCCGAGTCTTGAAGCATCATCGTGCGCATGCATGATATGACGCGCTAGAGCCCTCAACCATGGCCGACCCTTCGAAGCCCGATCACGCTTCCTCCAATGCAGGCCAATCATGTCGCGAATGCCGCCGGAGGAAAGGCAAATGCGACGGGCGCATGCCGGTCTGCTCAGTCTGCCAGCGATACAATCGCCATTGCCTGTATGACAAGCACAGCAGGTCATCCTTGACGCGAAAGTTGGTGCTCTCCGGCCCGTCTATGGGGGCTCCTTCAAGCAACGCGGGACTAAATACTTACATAGGCACTTAACAGAAGTCGAGGAGCGTCTGGAAAAAGCAGAGGCTCTGTTGAGGGCCGTCTTCACCGATGCCCAGCTGTCGCAAATGCTAGCCCATGGCATCACCAATGGAGGGAACTTTCAGCCTAGCTTTGGAGGGGATTCGAGCAACCCATCTTCCCATGTAGCCTCCTCGGATCATCCGTTCGAGCAAACTTCTGCGTCGCCCACCGCAGGGACCGCTTCGGGTCTGCAACAGCGGACTCAATCGTTCTCAGCCACTGGTGCGGGCCAAGATCAACCAATTGATGTGGGTTATCTGGAGTCCCCGACGGCATCTAGGTCTAATTTGGTGGACGATGCTCAACCGCTTGAAAATCCTCCTGCTGCTGACGACGACTTTGAATGGGACGAGCGGGAGACTTCCTGGAATGTTGCAGATCCCGGAGGAGTTAATACGACCTCTGGAGGCGGCGTGGATGCCGAAATCCCCAGGATCACCGACGGCATGGCGACGTTGACGGCGAACGACTCGAATGCCGGCTTTCTCGGGTCAGTCTCGGGATCCGCCCTTCTACGGCTCATCTGGATGGGAGCGGGAGCTGGAGAGACGACGTCCGATGCCTCGAGTGAGCGACGCCAGACTCTGGACCAGTTATTTAATCAAAGGTCTAGCGAGTATCCGTCCGCGTCAACCTGGCTGCGCGCACAGCCTATGCTCACCCGAGCAATGGTCGACACACTTGTCGACGCCTATTTCGCATTGTACCACCCGACCTTTCCGATCCTTCACGAGTCCTCTTTCCGCGAACAGTATGCGAGGCTGAGTGGCAGGATAAGCAGAAGCACGTGGCATACATTAGCCAACCTTGTCGCAGCACTTGGTTCGTTTGTGTCTAGCCCATGCTCCGACGAGACACATGCCACCCTCTTCAACGCAGTGAAGGCAAACCTGTCGATCGACTCCCTCGAGACGGGCAGTATAACTCTGGTTCAGGCGTTTGCCATGGCAGCAAACTATCTGCAGAAGAGAAACAGACCAAATAGCGGTTACAACTACGGCGGCATTGCTCTCCGGCTTGCCATATCTCTGGGACTTCACAAGGAGTTCCGCGGCTGGCAGACCGCGCCTTTCAAGAAGGAGATACGCAGGAGAGTCTGGTGGTCTTTATGCGTACTGGATGTTGGCGCCACAGTCACGTACGGGAGGCCTCTGAACTGGCCTCAAGTAGGCGTGGATATTCCATTCCCATCGAATATACACGAAAAGGTGAGTGACCGACCTCTGGTAGCTGTTTCCACCTCATTATGCAGGGTACTCACCTATTGATGCACAGGATCTCCCGGTCAATGCCACCTCGCTCCCTGCAGAGGTCAACGAAGCCACGATCTACACATATGTCCGAACACAATCATCCTACCACCTCCATACCATCAGGATCTACAACCGGCTCATATCCAACCCGATTCCCTCCGCCACAGAGCTGATCGCTCTGGATGACGAATTCATCGACGGCTGGCTGAAGAGTTTGCCACCTTACTTTCGCGACGACAACCTGCCTCTCCCCCATGAGTACCTCCTCGGACATGCAATCAGCCGCTGGCGCTTTCGAATCATGCGAATTATTATGTATCGACCGTTCCTGATTCGATGGGCGCAAGACAGACTCGATGCCACAGCAAACTCTCCTGTGTCACCATGGCAGGCCCAATCCGCTGAAAGTATTGCGACCAAGCGCTGTCTGAAGGCTGCCGAGGAATGTATCTCTGCCATTTTTGACTTCTGGTCCTCCGCCACCCACACCAGGCTCGCTGCTTGGTACGTTCTGTAAGTGCTCTCTGCTTTTCAGCTGTCGTCCTGACCCTGCTCCACCCCATCGCGAGTTTTCATATTGGCCATTCCATCCTGACCCTCTTCCAGATACTTCCTTCTTCAGGCGGCTTTAATCCCAATCCACTGTTTACGACGCAACCCGACACACTCCGACGCAGCATTATGGCGCGATTCCATTCTCACAGCCCTGAGCATCATTAATGCCATGAACAACCTCAATCCAAGCGCTCCCAAATGTCGTGACATAATTCACCGCCTCTGTGGCGAAAGCCTCAACTTGAAAACCCGAACCCAATCCCAGTCCCAAGTCAAGCAAGAGCCTTCACCATGGAACGCCTTCCCGGCGGATACCAGCTATGGGAACCCATTCTCATTCCAAAATCCCGATACTAGCGACGCAGGCGGGAATTCATGGAAGACCGAGATCGACACCGCCATCGAGGGCTACGATATCTATGTTGACCGTTTGAGCAATGCTGCTATGGCTGGAATGGGACATATGGGATCTGGAAGCGATGCCGGCATGTCAGGTGGTTTCACCAACAGTGACGGCACACAAATAGGAACAGGCGTGCAAGACTGGGACTGGGGCTTGATGCTGTGATGAAAACGACTCGGATATGAGACGGTACCGACTAGCAGGTCATTCGGCGTAGAACACTATGTTATTTGAACGAGATAGCTTTGTCGCCCCGGCAGCTCCAGCTTCGCCATACCTTCGCATGCACCGCGATTTTACGACAGAAAATACCTACCCTCAACATGCACCGTACTTCCGGTTTTGAAATCCATTCCTCATCAGCGCTAAATACGCCTCGACGACATCCTCGACATCACCAATCCTCCCCAAAATACTCGTCTTGGCGTACGCCTCCCGAAGAGATGCCCTCGACCCCCCACCCGGAAGAACACCGTACAGCAGCTCGGTCTCAATCGCACCGGGACTCACCAGATTCACCCTCAAGGGCGCCATATCCAGCGCCAATGCCTTTGTCAAGGACTCCTTCCCACCCCGCGCCCACAAAGGCCGAAACGCCCGGCCGCAGCCGATACACCATCGCGCCACTGGTCAGCGTCAACGAGCTGGTATACTCCTTCTTGATGTACCGGGCCGCGACCTTGGCAAGGAGCAGCACACCCACAAGGCGCACCGAGGTCGCCTGGGCCATGAGCTCCGGCCCAACCGTCTGGAGCGTCAATTTGCCGCGGATTTCCAGGTCGCCGGCCGTTTCGACCACATGATCCAGCGGCTGGGCGCCGTTGTTCGTGGCGAAGTCGAAGAGCTTGACCAGTTGTTCCTCGGTGTTTGCTTGGTGAGTATTAGCATTCAGGTCGACAGGGTGGCCTCGGATCTTGTCCGCGTGTTCGGGATACGTGGATTTCAGCTTCTCGACCGCGGCGTCGACCTTGTCCGCGGAGCGCGACGCAATGACCACGGTGGCGCCGAACTCTAGAGCCCCTTCGGCGATGCCGTAGCCTATGCCGGAAGACCCACCGACCAGGAGGACGGATTTGTTCTGCAGTTTGGAAAGGTATTTGGCGGGCATTGTGGTGGTGGTGGTAATGGTGTGTGTGTATATGTACAGTACCCGGACAAGAGTCACCGCCACCCCACCAAATTTTAAACCTCTCTTGTAGTCGCCCTCTTCCTTTAATTCAACATTACGCTTCAACTTTATATGGTAACTAGTATTGTCATTTAAATATGCAACGTATCTCGTTGTTCACTATACATCTCCCCATAGCTCTCGGAGAGTCTTATTGAACAATAAGGGATATAAAACCTGTAGGTCGACATATGGCGCTAATAACCGCTCGAAGGTAGTATATGGTCTGACCGGGATCTCCCTTTGCTCTAGTGTCTTGGACTATTGAAGTGAACTATATACTCTAATTTATCACACGAAACCTTGCTCCCATCAGCACCAGGAGTAGTCAGCGCAGTACGTGAGCAAGTGGGAGGCAGAAATCTTCGCATTCAGCCAGCTTCATTACTTTACTCCTGGGCCAGAAGTCCCAGCAACTGAGGAGCTTCTCGTATCTGGTTTACGTTCAGGAGGGTGGGCGCCATCGTTCCGGTAATTAGCACTGAAGGTCAGCAATATGAGAGGTGCTGGTGTTCATTGCGCCCAAGAACCTCCAATGAGTCGACTTTCCCCAGCGTTTTGCCTTCCAGTCATTGATAGGATTCGGGAAAAAGTCGACTACGTTGAGCAGTGTCGCATCGTGAGCGTGCAACGTCAGCACATTTTCGTCGCTGTCAAAGCGAGCTAGCTTGTCAATGCTCTGCTGCGTTTCTACGGGGTTGTAATCAACGACGTTATTGTCCTGCGGGACCTTACAAAATGGTTGCGTGCGAGCCTCGAACTCACCCTCGCCTTCATGCCAGCACCGATGGAGGCGGAGGAATGACTGGGATCCGATACACCCGCTGTGGGGTGTAAGTGAAGTGTCGTAGGGGCTGGGCGATATCTGATGGGGGAGGGGATATTGCTCCGTCGGCCTGAAGAGTGCGCAGTGGTGCGCAAGATCCCCGGCAAGGAAGCAGTACGTCGATGTCCCCGTGGCGGCATCCACGGTCGTCCGCGCTAACCCCGATACATGACCAATGGTGTGCCCAGGAGTGTTCAGTATGTAGAAACTCCCGTCTCCATACCAGTCGTATGCTTGAAATCCTGCAATCTCCAACACCCTTGCGTTGGCCGTGTCAAAGTCCAACTCGATGGTTTCGCGCCCTTCGTGGAGATCGGACATGGTGTCTGCGGCCTTAGGGTCCACCGGCCAGCCCGGAAGGTACTTCCCTTTGTACCCTGGCCCTACCACAATCCGCGTGGTCTTGGGGAATCGTGTGGTGTCACCAACATGGTCCCAGTGGTGGTGGCTGAAGACCACCGCGTCGACGTCACCGGGAGAGATGTCGTTCTCGATCAAGATGTCGGCCACGTCTTTCTCGCAAGACACCGTCATGTTGAGAGGCGCGATATCCTCCAATATGTGGGGATTCATATGAGTTTTCCAGTTCTTGCGAAGACCAAGATCGTATAACATGCACAAGCCTGAGCGATCATGCTGGATCAGGAAGCTGTAGCTGGGGATCTCGAACTTTTCGAATCCGGGAGGCACAGGGTCCAATACCGTGGAGCCTGAGCAGTTTCCCAGCCGAGTCGTGGTGTCTATGATATAGACTCCCACGGTCGCCGAAGAATGGGGGACATCAATTTTGTAGTTACTCGCGGCCATTAGAGCGTATGATCCAGTGAAGATTTGATGCGTCGGTTGCGAGCTCGTTGGGGGGAATAAAAACACCAGGCTTCTCGTTCAATGAAGAAAGACACAAATGCAGGGCACCCTATTTTTGCCTACTCTGGTGCTCCCCCATTACGGTGAGCCCGCGGGATCCAGTAGAAAAGATTCATTTGTAGTCAATCTCTCGGGCCCCGGACCACGCTCTCGTGGCTAGTGGGCCGGTCGTTGCCACCTGGAATGGCTTTGGTCGGGTTCCAAACACTTTGTGCACTATAACAAACATTGCAGCCTGATGAAGGGGAGAGCCTAGTGTCGCCTCATAGCTCCAAGAGCAACAGTTGCAGATTGCTTGGTCCCAACGCAAGAATACACAACGCCGAAGCACTCCCCCGCAACACTGAGCATCCCGCCTCGGCTTTTCGGTTGGTTCTCTGGGCTGATCGGTACCGACAGAAGGCAGCTCGGCACTCACGCTTGGGCTTGGCCCTACTTCTGGATCCTAGAGAAAGCTACCTGTGGGCGGGATTCAACTATGAGTCGGCTGAATCTCTAACGTTTCTTCGCCTTTCAACACAAGCTCTTGAACGAGCATTGCATCAACACCTCGCCAGGCTCGAATCCGCGTCCTTGTTCCGCCGCCAAAGATGGCCTTCCGCAAATACACAAATATGCCCGGCTTCTTAATCACTCACCCGAATGGGCAAAAAAGCCATGTTGTCATCGACGACTTCACGGATCCGTGGAAGGAGCCAGAGACCATCTTCATTCAGCCCGGGTTCGGTCGGCATCATGGGTTCTGGTATCACTGGATCCCGGCCCTGGCGCGGCACTATCGAGTAGTCCGGCGGGACCTTCGCGGTCACGGATACTCCAGCTGCCCAGGACCTGACTACAACTACTCGCTGGAGATGGTATTAGGGGAGATTGCGGACACACTTGATCAGCTGCGCCTAGGAAAAGTCCACTTCCTGGGCGAGTCCACCGGAGGCATGGTCGCCGTGGCCTTCGCCGCCCGGTTTCCGCAGAGATGCCTCAGCTTGACGACATGCGCCACACCCACCCATCTCCCACAGTCGGCACAGACTGAGTGGGCAGTCGGATTTCCGAATTGGGAGACGGCATGTCGTCAGTTAGGCTCCAAAGCGTACATGGAGACCCTCTCGAAGATGCCAGGGGGTATCGGGCAAGATGATGCCGCCTATAACACATGGTGGAGTGAGCAGATCTCGATCAGCACCGGCGAAGGCTTTGCGCGGTATGCTCGCTTTTTAAGCACGTTGGAGATCCGGCCCTTCTACAAAGACATTGAGCATGCGGATCTTCCGGTCCTAATTCTGGCGCCCACACGCAGTCGCAACACAAGCATCGAGGACCAGAAGGAACAGCAGAGGTTGATGAAAGGGAGCACGCTGGTAGAGGTGGACGGCAGAGGGCACGAGATTTATGTTGACAAGGCCGAAGAATGTCAGCAAGCATTGCTGAAATTCATTAGGTCGATTGGGAAGGACGTCGCTTAGATAGACACTGGTGAGTCACACCACGGAGGAATAATCCCACAGAGCCAGTGTAGCTCCAAATCAACCCATACTCGAAGTCAGTAAATAGAGGATACAGCCCTTGCCCACGGCGCCAAGCTGAGGATAAGGCTGGCCCCCATCATTTGAATTGATGCTGTCCTGAATGGGCGTAGGAACGCAAAGAAGCGCCTACGTCGGTCCTGCACGCAGACGATCGTCAGTTTTAGGCCCCGACAAGATATCTGGGGCGTCCACGAGATGCCCGATATAGAACGTCCGCCGGCTTCGACGTCGGTGTTGGCTTCGACGCCGATTGACAAGCAACTCTAGGCCCAGGCGGAGGCATCCAGCCGTCGGTTGTTGGCCGGTGCCCTGTCTTGAGATTCCAGAGTACTGGACGACTGTATGCCGGCCCTGCGGCCTGGGCATGTAAAGGGACATTCGCCCCGATGCTGACAGGAGATAATCGTCTGCTACATATGATCGGCCGAAATCCTCCATGAGGCGATGTGTCATGGGCTAATCCCCTCCCCTCCCTCCCCTCAACAGCAGACTTTATGTATCACCGAGACTTTTAAGTCATGCTGGTTGCGTCTTTCCACGTTTGAATGCCATGGAGACCTCATCGCACCTCATCGCCCGAGCCTTACAGCTCTCCGACTGTTCCGGCCGTCACCAGCAACCTTGAACCATGAATTTCTACAGCATCGGCTTGGTTGAGGGAGCAGAACGGGATTCACGACCGCACTAGACGCCACAGAAACGCCGACATGTTGGCATCACAACGCAAATTTCGTTTGCGTCGATCCCGATGCCAACGTTGGCATAGGCTGGAGCGTTTGTCTTTTCAATTTAGCTGGAGAACTGGCCGTCGAAGGTGTCCTGAATCCAGTCATCCGGCCGCAGATTAGCAGTGTTGTGAAAGAAAGGGTCGTCCCAGTTGCTGAATTCAAAGGTAACAGAGGGATCAAAGCCCGCCGCTCCTGAGATAGGATGGTCGAGATACAGGCCCTCGCCCACATGAATCCCGTCGCTTGGGCCAGGGAAACTTCCAGTACTACTGTTATGTTGCGCGTGGTCGAAGTCTCGCTCAGCTCCCAACTTCAACGCTGAAGGGGCAGACAGATTTGGGAGGCCTGAATCAACACCGCCCCCTGTACTGGAGGCGAGCAGCAACGAATTCGTTTCCAGGATGGCTTCTTGCAACCTCAGATACCACGGCATACTCATCCAGGAATCGGCCAGATTTCTCAGGTAGATCAGTCCTGTATGGATCTGTTTCCGAGACAGAACTTGTCGTTGGAGGTCAACCGTCGGGTCGAGCGCAACCTCTATGTGAAGTGCAAGAACTGTGGAGGCGCAGCTGTTTCTAAATCTGGATCAGCAGGGCAACACTTCAGGATGTGCAGCGATGATCACTCACAGATAGAGCGGACAATATCGTGCGATGTCGTGTAGCATGATTCTGTCAAGAACGGTGTCGAGCTCGAACATAGCGACTCGCAGACTTTCTGTGCCGCGACGCAAAAGCTCTGCAGGAAGGGTGTCTGTGAATTCTTTCAGATTCCGAAGAAAAATGCATTCGAAGTGGTGGAATCGGGCCATCAGCACCAGGGGCCAGAAGTTGTGGATGTTCCAATCCTCAACGTAGAGGAGCTGCAGATCCCTTGGCAAGGAAGTCCGCCATTGAATGAGCGCTTCCATTAGGAGCTGGACATCATCAGGCGAGGGTGCTTTATTGGGAGACCGGAAGTTATCAAAAAATCTGGCCGCTACGGACGTGATTTTCAGCATTTGGCTAATAGTGGACTACCGGCACACACTTACCTATTCTCGAGAGCTTAGAACTTGCAACCAAAAAGCACTTTTGTACTTTTAATATTGGCGACAGAATGTGGCTGAAGCGAGCAGGGACAACTTCGTCGTCCCAATCATCTTCCGTCAAATCTGAAGTGTCGATGATGCTCTCACAGGAGCGTTTTACATTATCGAGCCTACTGAAGGCGTTGGTTAGGTCCCTGTGATACAGTACCCACCATATTCTGCGGAAGAGCCTGGCATCGTGAGGCTCAAGGCTCCTCGACATGTTGTCCCTGTGCAGACCCATGTTTGTCGCCATGCGTATCGCTGTGGAGAGCCAGAACCGGTAGTCTTTCTCGTTAGCAAACGAACACTGCACTAGACTGAGACTGAGACAGCCCTGAAGCAGAGGCAGTTGTCTCCTTTCAACTCCAAAGTCATAGAGGAGACGAGCTCGATTGAAAAATGCTCGCTGGGCTGAGCGGCGGTCTGGAAATCCGGCCTCTTTTAACAGTTCGGGAGAGGCGTACGGGACTACGTTTGCGAACACACACTGGAGGAGGAAGATGGAGTAGGTTCGAGCTTCGAACTGGTGCATAAATTCGACGCGGTCGAAGATAGGAGTGTAGGGATACACACAGGTGAAGAAGAGTTGAAAAAGACGTTCACTGCGTCCATTAGCGCACAGATTCGATTCTAGACGTTTTAGCGATCGATCTCACCAGACGGAAATCGGCGGCCGGCTGAAGGCGCCTTTTTTACGGAGATATGCCTGGTCCTCGAGATCAAGGCCATATAGATCCTGGCCGTTGTTGACCGCGGGTTCGCTGTCTCGCAAGATCAACCGGACCAACTTGCGTGGTTGCCGACTGCCTAGAGCC
This sequence comes from Phialophora verrucosa, assembly GCA_002099365.1. Lineage (NCBI taxonomy): Eukaryota > Fungi > Ascomycota > Eurotiomycetes > Chaetothyriales > Herpotrichiellaceae > Phialophora > Phialophora verrucosa. The sequence continues at coordinate 941,354 of MSED01000014.1, read as the reverse complement.
TTGCTCAGAATTGTGATGGAGTTCAAGGTGTCGTGATACTCGAGAACCTCGCGCCCGTGACCCAGGTTGGGAACTCCGTCGTGGAATGGGACGCCGACATTCTGCTGGGTCAGCTCGCGGCAGATTTCCAGGGTCGCGTCGTCTTCGAGAGCAGATTTCCCTGCACTGTCCTGCGGTGTCGACTCGGCGGTCAGGTCGTCTACCACTGGCGGCAAGAGATTCTTGCGCATATGAGGCAAGGTCTGGTTTCCAAGCGTACAGAGCTCGGAAGGGTTGTACCGGGTGGCCACGGCGGAGGGCATGCTCAAGAGCTGACTATTACCTGGCCAATTGGGCCCCTGAGTCTCATTTATTCTCGGAGACGTAGCCGGGTTAGTGGTGGTAGGGTGAGAATCCTGGTTCTCCTTTTCGGTAGATTCAGCCCTTGTTGGCTGCGCTGTAGAACTTTGGCCTCCGCCATAACAATGCTTGAAGGAGCTGGAAGAAGAGAGTCAGCGGGACAGTGTAATTGATTCCAGCGGCTGAAGTCTCACCTTAACAAAACACAAGAAGAGGATCGCGCAGCGCGGCGACACCGCGTGCACGGAGTACCAACCTCGGCCGCATCGCAGCGTACCTTTCTTTCATGGCAGGGCACGCAGGCGCGGGGCTTCTTCAGCCCCAAATTCGAAGTGTTGTTCGCCATTCGCATCAGGTTCCGAGAGCGGCAATTTGTATCCTTGGACATTGGTATAGAGAGGTCCAAGGGTTGGGTTGGGGAAACGAACCTGCTGCAGGCCGGGGTGAGGTGTGTATGCAGCTATATATTATGTGAATTGTGCGACCCTCAGGCTTGGACTGTTGGAGGGCTGCCAGCCCCAAGCCATCCTCTCATATGGGACACCCCAGACTCCATTAGCGAGTCGTGGGGGGACGAAGGGCCCCAGAGTCTGAATCCTTGCCAGTAGCTTCTTGGCTAGGACAGCCTTCGACGCCCATGCTGGAAGGGCTGCCAGGGACCCTATGTTGCATCAACTCCACCACAATTCGATGATGATGTCTGTGACATTTGGCTCTATTTCGCTGTCCACCACTACGGCTCTACGAGCAGCCCCCTAGCCCAAGATCTCTCGGTCGATCACTCCCAAGGCGCGTTAGCCCCTGCCGGGTCCTAGGGTACGGGCCCAAGAAATAGTAGATGCGTAGACTGAAAACCTCGTAGTCACATACAATGGGGCATCAGCGCTTCTGTTCTGCTCGTGTCCGACCGGATTAGCCCCTCCTGTCCCGCCCACTCGATGCTGCGAACAGAGCATGCCAGTTCCAAGCGCGATCAATCCCAGGGCCAGCACGGCTCAGCAAGCAAAGACTGTTCAGCCTAGGTTCCTTGAGCACCGCTCGGAGTCGGGGAGCGCACCGAGAAATGGACATCAGTCATTGGCCGTTCGGTGCCGAGCAGTGCGTGGAATCCCGGGGATGGGGAAAAGGGAGGGATTCACCGGCGTAAATTGCCCCTTCTGCATGCGTTTCCGGGGTCTAGAGTAAATTTCAATGACGTGTGGGGCAAGTCTGGGGAACCGAATGGTGCGTGGTGTCTACACTTTGGCCGTCGCATAAATACATGTACATGGCGATGCTCGTGAGGCCAGATTCCAAGATCCGCATCTTCCTCGTGAGCAACCAGTCAAGCAAGGGCTGGGGCCTTACTGCACACCTTTAACGCGACTCACCTATCGGCCCTACATACCCCTCCGATCCAGCAGTCGAAATGGTTGCACGAAAAGGAAACACTTTCAACTTCCTGGTGACTTTCACAGTCGCCCTGGGAAGTTTCACATATGGCTTTAATGGCACCGTCATCAGCGGTGTCTTCGGACTCCCGTCCTTTTGGACCTATTTCAATCTCAGCGTCCAGGACAACAGCGCCATCGTCGGCGGTAATTTGCACGGAAATTTTCACCTCATAGTCACGAGCCCAACGCTGACAGAGTCTTCTAGCTTCTAACGGCGCGTTCTATGCTGGCGGCATTGTCGGCGGTCTCACTAGCTTCTTTCTCGCCAACTTCCTGGGAAGAAAGAAGGCCTTAGTCATGACGGCAGCCTTGGGAGTGATTGGAGGCACTTTTCAAGCCGGTGCGCCACACATTGCCATGTTTCTGACGGGGAGGGCGTTATCCGGCATCTGGTAAGCCTGTAACTCACATGGAACTCGGCAAGACCTTTTAATGTGGCCCAGCTGTGGCATCTTTCAATGCGTGGTCCCTGTGTATCAAAGTGAAATCAGCCCTGCATCTCAGCGAGGGCGTATGGTTGGCTCTCATGGGGTCTTAGTGTGCAGTGGCTCGGTAAGTGGACGGTGAGCCGTATGCACAACCAGAGTCTGACGTCGCTCTCTAGGCGATCGCGCTGTGGATTGGATTAGGGTGCTACTTTGCCACCAACGAGACGCTTCAGTGGCGCCTTGCCCTCGCCTTCTCTGGTATGTTCTTTACGATTGTACAGTCTGATGAGGTTGGCTAAGGCTCAAGCAATAGTTCTGTCGCCGCTGCTGCTTCTGCTTTCTATGCCATGGGTGCCAGAGTCCCCACGTTGGTTGATCCAGCAGTCGAAAAATGATGCTGCCATGACGGTGCTACGGAAACTACATTTGAATGCCGATGATCCCGACGAGCTTCTTCCGAAAGAAGAGTTTGTGCAGATTTCGCGGCAGATTGAACTGGAGAGGACTCAGCAACAGTCGCTTCTCACGGCGATCAAGCTGCCATCGACCCGCAAGAGAATCATCATCGGCGCACTCGTACCGTAAGACTTCAAGGCATGAATTTTTGATTCGGGCTCTGACCACTTCACAGCTTCCTGATCAACAGCACCGGCGTCCTGGTCAATGCCAACTACCAGGTAAGGTCTCGTGGCTACAAATTGCTGACCCTTGCTGACGTGCCCTGCAGGTAATCCTGTACGAGAATCTCAACCTCACGGGATGGCTGCCTATCTTCCTCGTGTGCATCTACCTGACCTGGTCCTCCTGTTTGAACTTCTTGAATTCTCTGGTGCTTGACCGCGTCGGCCGCATCCGAATGTTGCTCATTGGCATGGTAGGTCTCCGTCGTCCTTTTGAACTGGACGACTCTCAGGGCTCACCTCTCTGTCAAAACAGGTTGGCTGCTCATTTAGCATGATTGGTTACACCACCATGGTTGCTCTTTTCGCCAACTCCAACAACCGCGTCGGCTGCGGATTCGGCGTTTTCTTCCTCTACCTCTACACGACATTCTTTGGAGGCTGTCTCGATGTGACAGGCTATGTGTACTGGACCGAGATCTTCCCCACATATGCTCGCGCCGCTGGTGTGTCCGTTAGCATTGTTTCCTTCTTCTCGACGGGTCTTGGTAAGTGTGATGCCCTAAAGTCGGCCCCTTCTCCGTCCGATGCTGACTCGATTGGTCCGTTTAGTCTATACTCAAGCTGCACCTACCGCATTCGCGACCATCGGCTGGAAGTACTTCTTGATCTTTTGTATCATTCCCTTGCTGGGACTGCCTGTCATCTATTTTTACATGCCGGAAACTAAGGGACTTGCCCTGGAAGAAGTCGCGGCCTTGTTTGGAGATGAAGTCGCTCTCGACATCACCCACCTGGGTGCGGAAGAGAAGGAAGCTCTGGACGCAAAACTGACACATATAACCGGCACAGACAAGTTGGTAACAGGCATTAGTGTGCGTGCCAAGGAGGGTGAGGCCAAGTCGCTGGAAATCGAAAACAGGGAGGTCTGAGATACCCGAGATACTGTCTTCTAGGAACATGTGTGCGAGGGCCAGACGAGGGCCAGGTGAAACGCTGGTCGGGCTCGGAGGGGGGGGCACCTGAGTGCGATCCCGTTTGAGGGGGGTTGCAGCGAGAGTGACTTGAGATGTAAAAAATAGCATAAGCTGCTGCGAAATCGACCCCGATGCCTCTATGTCGCACGTGCTTGGCGAGCCCGTGTGAAGTCACTAGGAGAGTTTCGATGCTGCATTGAGATTTTGTCGGGTGCCGACATTTCGAACACAGATTGTCGGCGTGCACAGCCGCACATGGATGCCGAGCGGCAAACACGAGGCATCATTCGGCGGAGCTGCTGCCTTCGGAATGTAGGCTCCCTCATGGCGACCACCGTGGATTGGCACGTGGAGTCGCATATCCGGGGCATGGCTGAAACCTACTGGTATAAAACCATCAGCGCTGTTTGAGTGCGGGTTTGATGATTTCGATTCTGTCACCGTGATCCTCAGAAGCAGCAACGCCGGCAACATGACTGCTCCGAAGCCCAAAGTCGCGATTCCTCCGTCGTCTGGCACGGTCGACGTCTCAGTTATTGATACGACCACCTTCTTTCGGAACACCACTGGGGATATTCTCATCAAGCCAGTCTATCCTGGCTACGAGACACTCTCCTATCCCAGCTACAGCTTTCTCATCCACCACAAGCCGTCGAACACGCGCATCCTGTTTGACCTGGGCCTCCGGGTGAACTACAAGACGCACCTGAGTCCAGAATTGCTAAAAGGGGCCGAACCACTCAACTTGACGATCGAGGTGGAGAAGGATGTCGCCGATATTCTAGAGGAGAATGCGGTCGCGCTGAAGGACATTCAGTACATCATTCTCAGCCACCATCACTGGGACCACACGGGAGACGCATCGAAATTCCCGTCTTCCACAACCATCCTCGTCGGACCAGGCTACAAGGCGAAATATTTGCCGGGCTGGCCTACAGACCCGAAATGCTTCATGACGACGTCGGACACCTACGAGGGCCGCGACACGGTTGAGGTGGATTTTTCGCCTCAGAATCCCAAGGTGGGCACGGTGGGCACGTATCCCAGCCACGATTTCTTTGGCGATGGAAGCTTCTACATCCTCGACACGGTCGGCCACACGGTCGGCCACCTCTGCGCACTATGCCGCACCACCAGCGTCAACAGCACGTCTACGTTCATGTTCCTTGGTGGTGACATCGCACACCACGGCTCGCTGTTTCGGCCGACCGCATATCTGCCTCTTCCCGAAACGATTGTTCCCTCACCAGACCCAGCCAAGAAGTCTATGCCGGGGGAGTCCTATGCCTCCATCCACCGGGTGCGGACTGGCAAAGACGGTGTCAAAGAGTCCTTTGTCACCCCTTTCTGCTGCTGTCCTTCAGGATACGTGCATGAGGATCCGCCGGCCGCGCAAAAGGCGCTCGACAAAATGCAAATCTTCGACGCAGACGACGACGTCCTCGTCGTCTGCGCTCACGATGCAACGTTACTCGAGGTGATGGACCTATTCCCGAAACGGGCCAACGACTGGAGAGCCAAGGGCTGGGGCAAGAGCACACACTGGAATTTCCTGGGTCCTTTGGTTACATAGTGCATCTTCATCACTCCAAGCGGCTACTTCACACCATGGCATGGTTGCTGTTCTCAAGGCAGAACGAAGTCGTCGACGACGAGTACATCAGGTTCACAGAATCAATACGTAAGGCTAGAACCTAGATGCATCACAGCAGAAGACCATCCCTCATGAGGAGGGAAAACATATCATGGCATGGACCCGTGCACCGGTGTAGCTTCTACTCTTCTTCAAGCTCTTGGTTTACATGCAGCCAGATCGACGTACAGTCGAGGTCCTGAGTACAAAAGCTCTCGGGTTAGCCGCCGACAATTTGAGCCCGCTGCAGGGTCTGAAAGTGAACATACCTTGGTTCGCGGGTCCTCCGCCGCCATTTGAAACGCCTTCAGTAAAGGTCGTCCCATCGACGGTTCCACGCCCACATTTTCCGCGGACTGGATGCCTAAGCTGATGTCCTTAATGATCATGAACGGCTTGAAGGTCGGGGCAAAGCCCCGGCTCGAAGCCGAGTTGGGGACGACGCCCGGCACCGGCATGCCATTGCGAAATGTCCACGAGTCGCCCGACGAGTCTGTGATGCAGTCGAAGAGCACCTTCTTGTCGACACCGTATCTCATCCCCATCGCCATCGCCTCGGCCGCCAGCAACATATTACAACATGAGATGTAGTTGTTCGCGATCTTGGCAGCCAATCCACTCCCTAGCGTGCCACAGCAATGAAGTTTCTCTGGCGGTCCCATCGTCGCGCAGACCGAAGCAATCCGCCTGGCGATTGGATGCGACGCTGGCTCGGCCGGAAATCCGACTAGGAACGCTAGTTTGGCGTCTCGCGCTGCGCCTACGCCGCCCTGTAGAAGAGTACCGTCGATCAGATAGTCCGTTGCTGGTGGTGGGAAGAAAAGGTACGTACCGAGATCGGAGTGTCGATGTACGTTCCGCCATCGGCTGCCAGCACCTTGCTCCCAATGTCGCGGGCGCTTTCGACGTCGATCGTGCTGCATTCGAACAGCAAGCGGGCCGCATTCTTTGGTGCGGCCACGATGCCGGTCTGCTCATCCAGGTAGATCTCACGTACATTCTTGGCTGAAGGGACAACCGAAAGCAGCGTCTCTGTGTCTGTGGCGACGTCCTTCGCGCTGTTGACCACTTTGATTGGCCCATATTGGCCATATTCGCTCACAAATCGTTCGCAAGTCGTCGGGACCACGTCATAGATGTATAGCGTTTGGGATTGAGGCATCCCCTTGCGGAGGTTGCCGCACATCCAGTATCCCATGTTACCCAGGCCTGCTCGCGACACACTGTCAGCAGCCTTCCTCTTTCGATGGCGATGCCTATAGACGTGGACGCACCGATAAATCCAACGTTCCCCTCCATTGTGCCGGGTTGTAGACTCGATTGGCTACTAGTTGAGGCTGCAGGCTGCAGGCTTTCTAGTCCTAGAATGACGGATGAAGGAATCGACCGTCCTGGGCGCTTCTTGCGTCCTCCAGGTAATATCAGAATCAATGGATCGTGCAGATTTTGAATCAGCCCCGCTGTAGATGTCTCGCGGCCACGAGGTTATGTAAGAAACTCACGGAGCGTCACATGCGTCGACCCATTGACGGTATGCGCTATCGGGAGGGATGGTCTTGTCGTCAGACCTTGGTGGGCAGGCATCCTGGAGTTCAAGCCAGCCACCAGGTGCGAGATTTTCATACGCGTTCCGAACGAGTTGTCTTGGTTTCGAGACTGAGCCGATGAGTAATCGCCCGTGGATAAGGTCAAATCGACGCTCAAAGATCCAGTCATCATCATCTTCGAAGTCCGAGATTTGAAAATGGCAGTTAGGGGGGACCCGTCCCGGCTGAATTGGGCTCAGATCGGTCCCCAGAACTCGTCGAGATGCCGAGGACTGCATGCCGAAAGGGGCCGAGGGACCATTGGTTGGCAAATTGGAATGAGTTTGTCGCCCGACGGGGGAGGCCGACAGAACCTCGTTGCTGCGCCGAAATACAGTTCATAGCCGACAGAGAAGAACATAGAGATATCCCGTCAAACGCCAGCGGCATGGAAATTCCGGCCACGATAGACTGATGCTACGGCAGAATGAACTGGAATCTAATTGAGTCCCTCGAGGAACAATCCTCGGCACCAGTGCGAAAACATCATGCCCGAGTCGATGTTCCCAGCACCCAGCCTCACGTAGACTCCGCCAATTTCTGTTCTAGGATGATGTCCCCGTATATTATCAATGGCTTCTGATTGCTGAAAGAATCAATGTCCCCCACCAATTTCTCTCGGGTGGCCTCATACGAGGTGCGGAAGGCCTCGAGCGAGTCCCAATCCAGCGCAACTTGAAGGACAAACTCATGGTCCTCCCCAAGATTGATAGGTGACCCTTGGAGTGAAACCGCGCGAACCGCTGGATGTTGTCAGTCACGCGTCTCCAATTTGCAAACAGCACTGGTATCTTGTGGAGAAGGCGAAATTTTCCTCTATGGGTTGGGGGGAGGATTCCGCACCTCGCAGTCCCCACGGCTTGAGCTCTGCAACCACCTTGGGAGCGTGCCCGTGAAGATACTTTTGAAGATCAAAGACTAGGTCGGGGGTATTGCGGTACAGGACCGTCACTGTGATTGACATCGTCGGAGATCCGGCCACTAGGCTCCGATGATACTCTGGAGAGGAAGATTGGGGAGCGTGAAAAAGCAGGCAACTTCCAAGGCAGACAAAATCTGCTCTATAACTGTACCATCTATATCGTCGAGGTCAACTTGCCATCCAACTTCGAACAGAGGCAAGGGTCCCAGCTAAATTCCACAGCTCTCGGCAAGTCTAACCCCGCGCATGGTATGTGTTGAGCTGAGGCGCTATTTGCAGTCATATATGCATATGCCATTGTACAGCTATCTGTCTTATTTACAGAGGTCTTTGCGCCTTCTTATATATCTAAAAGACGCCTGTGCCTCTCTGCCTCAACACCACCGCCCGAGGCACCTCTGAGGCACTCGGGGGCACTCTAAGGCACTCTGAGGCACTCGGAGGCACTCTGAGGCACTCTTAAGACACGCCGTTGTCTCACGGCGCCGACGAGGTGCCTCGAAGTGTACCTAGTTTAACACACCCTCCTAGGGCGGGATTGCTTCTTAATCTCGGCCTAAATATTAATTAAGTTAAGCTGCCGTATAAAATACTTAAATACTTATCTTAGAAGAGGTTTTATAAGGCCGTCTACCTTTATAGCGCTAGTAGAGACCTATTTAATATTAATAGTATCTTCTTAAATCTCTTAATATAACTAATATTAATATATATCGATATAGTGTAGGCGGGTTATAAGGAGAGGTTCCTCAGCCTTTAGAAGGCGTATTATTTATTTATTATTTAACTATATTACTAGGTCTTTATTAAAGCTAAAGTTAATATAGTTAAAGAACCTTTATTAATATAGTAGTTCCTTTATAAATTAAGATAATATAAGTAATTCTACTTCTATAGTCGATATTATAATAATTATCTACTTTAAGGCTTTTTAGTTAATTAGACCGTTATATAAGCTAAAGAAATATTTATTAAAGCTTTTCCTATCTATATTATTAGTAAATATAGCGTTTAAATAATACTTAAATAGGAAGAAGAGCAGCTAAATAAATAGCTATATTTTAACCTCTAAAGGCTTAAGGACGCCTTTATATTTAATTATAAGGTATTTTAAATAGTTAAGATAAGCTAATACTCTATTAACGAGATATATATACTTTAATAAGGGGTTCTATAGATATTAAGAGAGGATTAAGATTATCTTTATAATATTTAGTTTAGTAATAATAGCTATAAAATTAATTAAGCTAATATATAACTAAAACCTATATCTATCTAAGGTAAATACTTCGTCTTTATATCGATTTAGTATATTTACTAGTAAAGGGGTTTATATAAGGTACTTAATATTAAAATATATAATTATCTTATTAATATAAGAGTTCTAGTATAACTAGAGGAAGTATCTTAATCTATTATAAATAATATATATATTAAGGAATTAGTTAGCTTCTATAATCTCTCTTAGCTTAAGGTCTCTCTATAGCTTATTAACTAGCTCTTATACCTTTAGGGTATCTTTCTTTAAGAAGAGGAGGATAATATTATTAATATAAAAGAAGAAGATAATCTAGCTGTTTACTAGTATATAGTTTACGCCGAGGACTCTCTTAAGGCCTAGTTTAGTAACGATATTTACTAAATAGTTATACTAAAGGTGTAGTAACTATTTAAGGCCGTATAGGGCCTTTAGAAGTTAAAGGACTTTATTATTTTATTTAAACTCTAATAGCTATTTAATTATAACGTCTTTATTAATATTACTATTAAGGAAAGTATTAATAGCGTCGAGCTGTATAATTTTAAGGTTAAACACTACTAAAAGTGCTATTAGTGCTCTAAAATATCGAATTATAAGCGTTATAATATAGTTATCCTTTTAAGAGGTCTAAAGATCTCCTTAAACGTAAATTCGCGTCTTAAACTTATTTAAATAACTATCTATATTAAACTTATACTTAAATACCTAGAGAAGCGGTAGTAGCTTATATTAAGGTTATCTAGGAACCTTTTAAAATATTTCTTTCGCCTTTAATACCTTAAACTTTATATAGGCTATTATAATAAAGTATTTACTAAACGAATACTTACTAAGGTCTCTCTAGCCTTTTAGTTTTAGGGGTAATATATCCCTATAAATCTTTAGCTTATTTAGGTCTTAAGATATTATTATTAGTGCTAATATTTTATTTATTACCCGAGAACCTTTTAAGAGAGCTGTAGAGAAGCTGTAATAGTATTCTAAAGGTCCTTTAGTATCTAGAACGAACTATATTAGCCGTCTCTTCTTTTTCTTACGCTTTAAACCTTCGAGGAGGATATTATTATCGCTTAGTGCCGTAGAAATTTTATATATATATAGTGCTAAGTTTAGTCTCGACCTTATTAGTCTTTCCTATATAGCCTATATTAGTTTATATATATCTTCTACCCTCCTAGATAACGATAAAGGAGGTATAATAAAGTTATTATCTATTATATTAGGCGTGTATATAGTATTTAATATATTTACCTTTAGTTAAGACGTTCTTAAAGACTAAGAAGACCTTCGGTATAGAGTAATTTCTAATATTATATTAAAGGAGTTACCTATTCTAGTAATTATTTATACCTTAGGTAAGTTACCTCTTCTTAATTATACCCTTTAGCCTTATTCTACTATAATATTTATAACTTTATTTTTATTATCTTTATCTTTATCTTTATATAATTATATACCTTTAGAGACGTTACTAAAGATATTAAGATTAATAATATTAATATCTAATTTAAAGCTATCGAGTTATAAGAGATATAGTATATTTTATAGGTTAAACTTCTAGCTCTCGTTAAAATATATATTATATATTTATATAATTTTATATCTATTTTAAGGGTTCTAGATACGCTATATATTAGTTAAGTTATATTTAATTAAATAACTAATTAAGGCCCTTATATTTAGCTTCTTCTTCTTCGGTATATTATATAGCAGCTAGTATACCTTTAAACCGATAATATAAAGGTACTTAAGGCTCGGTTTATTACCTGTAACGGCCTTAAAGGGCGTCTTCTAGTTAAGTTTATATATTAGGGTCCTATTTATTAAATATATAGCTGTTCTAACAATTTTAGGCTAAAGATTATAAGGTAAATATAAGGCCTGTCTAAGAGTATAAGCCTTTATAGTAAGTGTTCTACTATATCTCTTTATATACTTATTTTATACTAGAGTATATAGGGCACTCAGTTCGATTATAATACCTTATTCTTAAAGATATTCCTTTACCTCCTCTTCTACGGCCGTCTTATTATTAATATAGATAATCCTTATACACTATTAGTATTACAACTTAATATAGGCTAGTAAAAGTCGGAATACTTAAGCTATACCTTTATATCTCGGTTTATAGAAGAGGATATTAAAATTCGTTAAGTAATATTAGAAATAAATAATATATTTATCCTTATTAAACCCCTCTTCTATCTAAAGAAGGTTATAAGATATTTAATAAAAGGTATACTCCTCTTATATCTCTTGTTTATTTAATTAAGATATTTACTAGGTAGCCTTTAAGAGCTGGTAGACCTTATAGATAGTCTTATTAATTATAAATATTAAGATATCTTTAGCTACTTAAGATAAATAAGAGAGAGGGCCTATACTAGAGTACCTTAGTCGGGTGTACTATAGTATTAAGAGGTTTATATCTATTAAACTAAGGCGAGGCTTTATAGCCTCTAGATAGAGGGTCGTACGGCAGTAGGCACTACCTCTTCGTTCCCGGTACACTATATAGTAATAAATAGCTTTATAAGTAATAGTGTTATATATTTTATTACCTATAGTATATATATATATTAAATATATATAACTACTCTACTTATAATATATAGCGGAGATATATAGCCTTACGCTAAGGATTTAACTAATTAGATAATATAGTTACTTATTTATATATTATATAGATATATATAGCTAATTAGCGCTATAAGTATCACCGCCCTATTATATCCCTCCCTTATTACTCACTTCTTAACGACTTTACTTAAGTAATTACTTAGAACTAATCTTACTATCTTTTATAAGCTTCTCTATTACCTCCCTAAAGTTATTAATCTACCTCTCCTCTAAATCCTTCAGACTCTTTACTCTTAGTTCTAAAGATAACCCTATAGCCTTTACCTTATATTTAACTATCCTATAAATATCTTATATAATCTTATATTAATCTCTAATATCTATAGTAACAGCTAAAAGTATCTATTAAAGTCGGCGAGATTCGTATATCTCTATATTAATAATAGCTATAGTATTCTTAATAACCTAAAGTCCGTAGCTATAAGTGTCGCCTTATTAATTTAAAATAAGCTTTACTTTACGCGAGGTAATACTAAAGACTTTAGTATCTAGCTATTTAATAAAGAAGTTTATTATAGTTATAGCTCCTTAAGTTTAGGTTAGTAAGGAATTAATAATCGAGTAAGATTAGGTTGTAGCGTTAGCGATAAGGAATAGCTAGTAGTTTCCTTCTCCCTTTAAGTTATTATTAAATATAATAAGGTATTTTATATAGTTATTTATATTTCCTTAATCTTTAAACTTAACTATTTATTTAGCTATAAGATAGGAATTAACTTAGCTTTAAAATATCGAGCTTATAATATATTTATACTATATATAAATCTTTTTATAGCGGGAAGTAATTCCGGCTTTAATAAAGGAGTTACTAACTTATTTAGAATTAGTAGGACTAAGGCGAGCTATCTTTAAACTATAAGATAAAATATTAACTATATAATAATTAAGGTAGCTAGAAAGAACTTAATAATATCACTAACTCTATTCCTTTTCCTATCTCTTAATTAGTTAGTTAAGACCTTTTATTAGATCTTTATAATATACTACAATTTATTCTAGACCTTTAAGATATAATTTAATACTCTTCTCGGCTATATAAAGATATATAGCTATATAAGATCTAGATATATATTTTATAAATAGCAATAGCGCGCTAATTATCTTATTAGCTCCGAATTTATAATAATATACTATATCTTCCTTTATTACTAGTAGCTTTTATAGCTTAAAGTTTTACTAATAAATATACTATTAGATTATTAACTAGACGAACTAAATAGCTAGTTAAGTATTTAAAATTAGATTTAGTAGCGTCGAAGAAGTATTAGCTTTAATTAACTCGGGCGGAGGAATAGTACTAAAAAAACTTATAATATATATTCTTTAGTTTATAGTCTATTAACTAATTTTAATATTATAAAATATACTAGAGATTTTCGGCTTCTTTATAGATAATTTATATATAAGCGTCGAAGTATTAAGGCTAAGAGTCGTCGTTTATAGGCGGGGTCTTTTTTATACCCTCGAGATATTAATAGGGTTATTCTTTATTAACTCTACCTATTCTTTACTTTTAAGAATAGAATAAGGTTCGCCTAGCTTCGTAAGCTAAACTAATCCTTTTTAATATACCTTAGCTAAACTTAATTTAATTATTACTATACTTTACTACGGCTTTATAGGAATTAGCGCTATAGGATTTAGAGTTTAAGGCGATTCCGAATTAGTTTACTTAATCTGTTTTCTCTAAATATTTAGCCGCTTAATTAGAGTAGTAATAGACCTATCTAATCTTAAAAGATTCGCGATTATAGAAGTAGAAAGCTTACCGGTCTCTATACGCGTAATAGGCTAATAACTTATAATCTCTAGTATAGGTCGAGAACTAGTAGTCTCTAGTATAGACTTAATAATTTACTTTAGCGATATAAATAAAGCTATCTTCGCGTCTAGACGTCCTTCCGAGATAATTAAGTTTATATAGTTAAAAGGTCGGGCGCCGATCTAAAATAGTCTATTTACTTTAGTTAATCTATATCTTTTAATTATAAAAGTCTATTTAAGATTACTTTAATTTTAGTCTCGGGTAGCTTTATTAGTAGCTATATCTCTATTTATAATAATTTATAAATTATTAGTAATTAAATATAATATAGCGAAGAAATAATACTTTAGTTTTAACTCTCTCTTAATTCTTATAAGTTAATAGATTATCTTATATAAGGCTATTTATAGTATTATTAAAGATATCTTATTAAAATATAGTAAGTATTTTTAAATATATTAGTACTAATCTAGTAAAGTAGTAGTATCTTCGCTATATAGAATAATTAATTAATTAAAGAACTTTATAAAAGTCTAAAGAGATAACTTTATAATTTCCTCTAAAGGTAGCTTAATATTCTTCTCTTTATACTTATTAATAAATATTTTAATATCGCTTATATATATATAATCTAAAAGGAGTTTTAATTAAAGTTCCCCTCGATAATTATATTTTTTACTAAACTCTTCTTTTCCGGAAATTAATATATAATACTTCTTAAATTTAGTCTTAATAAGTTTATAATACTTTATTAAGTTATAGACCTTTTAGGCTATTATATTATACTAGTTACCTATTTCTTTATACTTAATCTCGATATAGCTAAAGAAGTTATTAACGCGGTTTAGATTATCCTAATTAACAACTTCGACAGTAACTTCGAGGGATACTTCTTCAGTTCGGGTAGAGTAGCGCACTAATAAGATAGGCTAATTATTAACTATATAGGCATTAGGAGCTTAGTACTTTTATCGTCGACTAGTAGGAACTATAGAGTTAGGATTTAGCTAAATAATCGGCGGCTTTAGTTATAATTAACGCTAAGCTTTAAATATCTTAATAATAAGATTAACCTAAGTCTTTAGTAAGAAGCTTATAAAGATAAATCTAAAAGATAATAGAGATAAAGTATATAGTTAAGTAAGGCTTATAGTATAATTAAAATATTAAAGAGAGAAAGAAAAGATAAGCTTAATAAAAATATTATTAATAATAAAGATATTAAAGTTTATTCTAGAAAATCTAGAAAGGTTTAGAAAATTAAGCTAATAATAAAGAAGAATTATTTAATAATTAAAGTTTATATTAAGAAGAAAGATATAAGGTTAAAGAGGAAAGTATATATAAATAGTCGAAATAAAAAGGGTAAGGATAAGTATATACTATAAACTAATATTCTTTAATATTAAGTAATAGTATAATAAGATAAGATATTATTATTTATAGATAATAGAATATATTTATTACTCTCTTTATCTCTTAAGCTTATCGAGACCTTTAGTCTAAATAATATATATTTACTATATAATAGCTTAAGAATAGAGATTTAAGAGATTAGACGGTTATATAAATATTAGTTTATTAACCCCTCCTAATTACGATTATATATACTTAAAATATTTATTATTTAATACTATTAAATACTTTATTTCTCTTACTAATAATTAGTATTTAATCTATTATTAATACTATTTAATATCGCGGCTCCTCTAACTATATTAATATCTAATTAATTATAATACTCTTAGGAACTCTATATAATATATAGGTATATACGACTAATTAAAAATAACACTAAAATTTTTAGCGCTAACCTTAATTTTTCTTCGCTCTAGCTACGCTATACTATTCCTAGCTTAACTTTTTTAGCTTTACTTAATAATTCTAATATCTATTATACCTAGGGCAGTAATACCTTACTCTAGTATCGCTTCTCTCTTTAAGATCCTAAGCTAATAGGATAATAGGATCCGTAAACTAAAATAATTTAATTTTAAGAAAATCCCTATTATAACTATACTCTAAACACTAAAATATTATAACCTAAACTAAAAGAAAACTATAAATAACTAAAGAAATTTAATCTTAAACTTTCCTATACTAGTAATAGCGATACTATACCTCTCTTACTACTTTATATAATAGAGTATAGTATAAAGTAAAGTATTTATCTTATTCCTCTATAGACTCTTTAAATATATCTAATCTAGTGTATTATTCTTAAATTTTATCACTAATTAAAGGTATCTCTACTATAAATACCGGTTCTTTATTCATCGGCGGTAATATTTTCGCTCTTTATTTAAGCTGTTAGCTTCGGCGTAAATATAAAGATATCTCTTATAGAGAAGATATATTATTATTATTTAAAGACTCTTTAATATTTACGAGATAAGAAAGATTAAAAATTAGAACTTTATAAGCTTCTTCTTTCTAGAGATTATCTTTAAATATAGATTTAATATTTATAAGGAAATTATTAAAGCGTTAGTAAAATTATTTAAGATAACTAGTTATATAAGTTCTCTATAATTAAGAACTATTAAGTTCCGTTAAAATATATATCCCCTTCTCTTAATTTATCTTTATAATTCTAAATAGTCTAAATTAGCGGAACGCTAACTTCTTCTCTATAGATATATTTATTAACCCGACTATATTATAATTTAACACTAGTATACCCTCTTTAAGTAGTTATAAGTATAAATTATAGCTTTTATTAAAGTACTTCTTTCCTAGCCTTTATATCTAGTTTAGATATACTACCGCCTCTTCTAAATCTCGGTTACGCCTTTTAAGGGCTTATATATATATAGTAATTAAATTAGTAATATCAATAATCTTATCTTAATTTATAATATTCTATATTATAATCTCGAGTTTAATAAAAAGAATTAGTTATTTAAGGAACTTAACTTTATATAGTATTATATCGGTTTTAGCTTTAACTATTATCTAGTCGGCTTAAAGAATAGCGTAAAGATGATTTATTTAGGTACCGCCGCTGTTAGTATAAGTTATCTTTAAGAGAGCGTTTATAACGCCTTTATACTTAACTTCTATCTAGCTGTTCGCTTACGGATAATATATAGAGGTAACTATATATTTAATCCTATACCTATCTATAAGTGCTTTCACTTAACCTTTATTCTCTGGTCCGCTATTATATACTAGTCGTCTAAATAGTCCGTAGCGATAGATAATCTCCTCCTAAAGGAACTTTACTATAGTAGCACTATTAGTAGCTGTAATACCTTACACTTTTACTTAACCGCTTATATTACTTTAGGCTTTAATAAGATACTTCTTTCCTTAAGATATTAGTATCGGAATATAATTAATACTAATCTATTCTTAATACTTATTAACTAAAGTTAAGAATATTATATTATATAGCCTCTAGTTTATATAAAATTAATATTCTAAATAGATCTTTATAAATACTTCTATATCTTAATACTAACCCTTTTAATAATAATAGTTAAATACTCTTTAATATATTACTTCTCGACTAAAATATCTAATATTATTATATATTACTTTAAGTATCCTTCGCTTCTCTATATTATTATTAATTACTCTTCTACTTAGCTTATTCTCTATTAGCTTTTAAAATAAATACTCTCCTCTTATAAAGTAGTTAGTTAAATCTTTTTAGAGTTTTCGAAACTTATTATTATTTATCCTTAAAGAATATTATTAATTTTATAAATATTTAGCGAGCCTTTTTAATTCCTTTAAGTATTTTCTCTTAAATAACTAGATTATATATAGTTTATTAAAGCTTATAGATTAATTTTAAATATAAGTAACTATAGGCCTTACTAAAGTAAAGTCTTAATAAATAATATTCTATTTAATTAATTAAAGGCTTTCTTATATAAAGAGTATCTAAGCTTTAATTTAATCCTTAATATCCTCTTTCTATTTAGCTTCTTTAATATCTTCTTAAGTCGAAGGGTATTAAGATAAGGTATTAGCAACTATATTCTACTTACCTAGAATGTACTATACTTCGAAATCGAATCTACGGATCTATATTAGCTATTAATTAACGACGGCCCCGGGTAAGTCGATAGACTACTGATTAAGCTAAGCTATAAGAGTTATTGTATTAGTCTCTATAATAAAGTAAATAACGTATAGCTAATATTTAAACTTCTTAAGAGCTTTTAGTAATCCGTAAGCTTCCCGCTTAAGTATATTATATTCTCTTTTAGTCTTAAATTAGATATCGCTCTTATATCTTATAGCTTATTATTTATCTATTATTAAGTTTATTTATATAATTATAGCGCCTTAGCCTCTTTCGCTAGCGTTAATAATAAGTATAATTAGGCCGGCGCCTTTTCGATAGTCTAGATTAATTAATATAGGAGTAGAGAATAACGCCTTCTTTAGTCCTTTTATATTTTTAGCGTATATCTTTATTTAAATTTAGATAATATTCTTTTAAAGTAAGTTATATAAAGGTTTTACTATTATCGCGAAATATAAAATCTATATATAATAATATATATAGATCTTAAGGAATCTATAAAGTTTTAGCTAATTTATTAAAGTTAGCTATATTAGGATCTTATAAATCTTAGACTATTATAGATATTATCCGTCTCGATTATAGATATACTCGACTATTTTAATCCCTTATATATAGAGCTACAGCTTTTATCCGGCTATAGTAATACTAGTAAGCTTAAGATTAAGTAGTATCACGTCTAGATTTATTAGATATTCTAGTATATATAAGTATATTTAAGGAACTACCTTTAGTTATTAGTAATTACTCTTTAGTTCTTTTATACTAATATTATTTAGGAATAGCCGAATAGCTTTTAGTATCTATTTCTTTAGAATTTAGTTTATAATCCGTATAAATTACGCTATAAAATTTATTATACTCTATAGAAGCGTTATATAATAAATAAGTTTAATTAGAGTATAAATCTCCGTTAAATTTTAGCTCTCTTTTATAAATTTAATTTAATTATAGCTTAAGAGCTAATTTAATAAGAAGGTTATCTATATTCCGCCGAATTCTTCCGCGAAGTTATTAACTAAAGAAAATAAATTTATATCTTAAATCGTTACTTAATTAATATTTTATATTATAATTACTAATTAATACTCCTTAAGCTTCTTTTTCTTAACTAAAAAGAATAGGTTTTAATATAATTTATATCTCGGTTTAAAAAGATCTAAGTTAATCTTCTTCTTTATTAATATAATTATTACTAGCTTAAGTACTTTCGGGATAAAGAAGCTCTTTATCTACTATAGAATATATAGAATAGTCCTTATTACCTATAGAGGTATTACTTTATAATAAATCCGCCCGATTTCTTTAAGGTTCTAAGCTAGAGCTTCTTCGCGGTTATATAGAATCTTTATAAGAATCTTCTTCTTATTAGGTATTAGATTAGATCTAATAACTAGTTTCTCTAGATATTCGGGCGTTAAGCGTTACCCTCGAGGAAATCTAGTAAAGCGTAGACTTATTTAATCCGAGAATATATATAGCCGGCCGTTATAAGTAGTTATTATCTACTTCTATACCTTTATATATTAGTTTAAGAGCCTATTAGATATTAAACTATTCTAGAAATTTAAATTAATAAGTTTTATTTTATTAACCTTTCGCTTATATAAAGTATTTATATAAGCTTTTAAAAGTTTCTTAAATTAATATTATTTATAATATTATTTATTCTCTAAGTTTTATATTATAGCTTCTTTATTAAATAATCTTAAGGACTTTATTAATTACTAATTATCTTTAATATTAAAAGATTAAGCCTAAAAATATATCTTATTAAATTTATCGTCGCTTAAATTATAAGTATCTAAAGCGGAGATTAAAGTATTATTCTTATTTACCTTAAAGTCAATTACTTATACTCTCCTTTAATCTCGCTAAGCCTTAACTAAAGCGAATATAGATCTTTTTATCTCTTTATACTCGTCTAGTCTTTTAAAGTAGATATATATATAAACTTAACTATCGACCTTATTATTATATTATTACTAAGATCTAAAGTTAATTATATAAGAAGCTAAAGCCGCTTCCTATTAAAGCTATCTATTAAACTTATAATATATATATTATCGTCCTTCTCCTAGACTAAGCTTTAAGTAGCTTTCTAAAATAGTTTATCTAGAATAAAGTAATATATCAGATCTATAATATTTATTATATAGATATTAGTTAAGACTTTAATCTCGGCGATATTAACTACTATATCTTCGATTATATCTATAAAATCTTCTCGGTTTCTATTAAATCCTATAGTATTATAGATAAACTTCATTTTTTATATAAGTCGAGATAATCTCTAGTCTTTAACTAGACTTAAGGATATTAAATTAATCTCCGCTCTAATATTTAATAATAAATCTTTATACTACTCTTATATCTTTATCGGTAAATAAAGGTAGCTACTATAATATAATTATAGATATATTAAATAATCCTTATTAAAGCTTATCTATACTATATTAACTCTTATAATAAATCCTTCTTAAGTCTATATTATTCTAACTTATAGAGAATATATTTAATAAATTAGCTCTTATCTACCTTTATTATAATACTAATATTTATAAGAAAACTACTCGTTATATACTTCTTTCGTTAATAATAGATCTTATAATTAAATAGTTATCTCTTAACCTAGCAACTAGTTAATAATTCTCCCGGCACTATTTAAATCTTACGAGAGTACCTTCTAGAGAGACTTAAGACTAAGCGGTCTATACTATATCTTCTTCGTAATATATAAGCGCTATAAAACTTACTTTAGGCGTATATACTTATCGTCGTCGCCTATCTTAATATCTTTTAACTATAGGTTATATATTTAATTATTCTATATATTATATAAAGTTATTAATAACCTTTAATTAGTTAACTATTTTAGCGTAAGAATATTATTTATAATATTATTAAAGATAATCTCTTTATTTAGTTTTACTTATCGTATTATATACTATTATTAATTATCTATAATAAGTTTATATATACTAGTTTAAAGGTGCTTCGCTTATATATATCCTCTTTACTATAGTGCCGGTCGCTTCTTAAGAGCGTTAATATAAATATTAGTCTTTAGCTAGTTAATATAAATTCCTTTTAGCCTAACTAGTTTTAATATATATAAATTATCTTTCGAGTCTTCTAATATACTATAATCTAACTTTAATCTAACCGCTTAAATAAGGTTTATCTTTACTAAGGGAGGCTTTAGATCCTCTTCCTTTATACTATATAGCTATCTAAAAGAGATATTAATATATTTATTAATCTTACGCGTAATCTATTCTAAATATTTAGGCTTTATCTCTTTCTACGGAATTAGCAGTACTAGTAAGGGCCGATCTTAACCGCGGAACCTCCCTAGTATAATCTTATAATTTAGGTTAAGATATAATATATCGGCGGTCTTTTAATATACCTATTATAGATCTTTATATAATATATAGCCTTATTAATTATAAAGGAAGTAGCTTCTTTTAGTAATACTTATATTTAACTTATATCGATTAGATTACCCTCTAATATAGTACTATAGATTATTACTAAACTTTACTAACCGTTCTTAAAAAGAAGATCCCTAAGAAGGCTAAATTACTTTTAAAGGAACTCCCCTTAAGGCTTTAATTAATTTATTTATAAAGTCAAGAGTAATTATATTATATATTTAGATCGGTAGCGTAAGCGCTTCTATTAGTTAAATTAATTTATTTACTAAAGATATAGTATTTCTTAAGGTTATAGGCTTTACCGACTATATTTATATATTCTCTTTAGTCTTTACAGCTATACCGTCTAGTTAATCTTTTTAATATTTATCTTCTTAAGCTTCCTCTTTTCGGAATATAGAAAGTTAAATCTTCTTCTTATATATTAAGTCTTAATATTTCTTATTTAGTATACTCTATATAAACTTACTAGTTTTATTATTAACTTCCTATAAATCTTTTACCTATTCCTAATACTTCTAAAAGTTTAAGTTCTTTAACTTCTTATTTATTAGGTTTTACTTCTTTTAAATCTTATTTATATATATCTTTAGTAGTCTAGAGAGGAAAAGACGATAATAAGTATAGTTAGTCTCTACTTTATTATTAATTAAGTACTTTATAGCCTTATAGAACTAATAAAGGTATAAATTAAGGTTTTAGGACTTATTATAACGGCGTCTTAAGAATATATAAAGATAATATATATTTATTATTTACTATATCTTATCTTAATCCTTATATTTATTTAGAACTCTCTCTTTAAACTTTATTTAATTTATTTTATTATATTTTATAAACTCTTTATACCTCTTTTTCTCTATCTTTAATATAAAATATATAGATCTCTAGATACACTCTTTACTATTTATTACTTAATTATATCTATATAGCTCTTTAAACTCTTTAAAGAAGGTAATCGCGTTCCTTCCGTTAAAGTATAGTAGATTATCGCTCCTATCTAAGCTTTAAGGTATCTCTTTTATAGATATTACTATAAGAGGAGTATATATTAGCGGCGTTAAGATTTCCGGCGTTAATAATCCCTATATAATATCGCTCGCCGCGGTAGATAATACTACCTTTTCTTTTCTATTTAAAGCCCTAAATAAAGCTATCTTTAGCTCTTCTCTATTAAATTAATAAAATAAAATAAATATAAGTCTTATCTTTTTAAGTAAAGTAATTTAAACTCTAGATATTTATATATTTTATTATTTTTATATATATAAAAGACTACTTCTTTTAATAGTTAATAATTACCGCTTTCTTAAGCGTTTATAGATAGTCTTAAGGTTTTAGAAGATCCTCTCTCTTAGTTTAATTCTAGTAATTTCTATTATTATCTATAGTTATTTCTTTATATTCGACTATTAAATCTCTCTTTACTAAATATAGCTAATACTTTAATACTAACTTTTTATTAAATAAGTCTTTAATCCTAAATAGCCTACTCTCCTTAAGAGCTTAGAGGGTATTAAGGTTAACCGCGTTCTTCTCTTTAAGTGTTAATTATTAGTCTTAAGTCTTTTAAGTAGTTATTTAATTATTAGTTTCCGCTCTATATAATAATAGTTAATATATATAGCTAGAACCCTAAAAGAACACCCTAAGCAGCGGTCTCCTTAAATAGCTAGTACAGTTTATAACCTACGCCTGTACAGCGGGACGGACTTACTTAGCTAGTAATTTAAATGATTCCCCCGTACAGCGGTCCTATATATATAGCTAGCTTCTTCAGTTCTAGTTAATTAGTCGATAGGTAGATAAGTAGTTAGTCTAGTCGGTCCTCAGTTGTTTATAGCGTTATATCGTTGTTTCGTTATTTAGTTGTCTATCTAATCGTCCTACTATACGTAGACTTACTCGCGTTACTATAGTCCGAATATTCTTAAGCGAATATTTTTATTAAAGATATTAATAAACTAGAGTAAGGCTTTATAGCCTTTAAATAGAAAGTCGTATAGCGATAAGTACTATCTCTTTATCTTTAGTATACTATATAATAATAAATAGCTTTATAAGTAATAATATTATATATTTTATTACTTATAGTATATATATATATTAAATATATATAACTACTCTATCTATAATATATAGTAGAGATATATAGCCTTATACTAAGGATTTAACTAATTAAATAATATAATTACTTATTTATATATTATATAAGTATATATAGCTAATTAGCGCTATAAGTATTACCGTCTTATTATACTATATTATTATATTTAGTTATAAATATTAACTTATTATATTATTAGTATTTATTTATTATTATTATACTAAATAACGCTATAAAGCCTTTATATTCGTCTTTATTTCGGCCTCGCTAGTTTAATATATTAGCCTTCTACAGTTTATTAAAAGATAATATCTAGTATCCTCTTAAATATTTTACTATTATAATTAGTCGTCCGTACTTAGTTAAATAGCTATCTTAAGTACTCTAATAGACCCTTTATTCTATTAAGAGAGAAAGAGAGACAATATTCGTTATAAAGCTGAGGATATATACTATATTTAGTAGCGTTATTATCTTTATACTATTTAGTATTATAACTTTTATAGCTACTATACTAGCTGCTTTAACCCGGTATATCGTCGCCTCTATTACTACTTAGCCTCTTTAGCGCTATTCTAGATACTTAAATATCTACTAACTATTCGTTATATAAACGTTTAACCTCGAGTTAAGAATCTATTAGTCCTTAAGAGCCTTAATACTTAATACTAAGTACGCTATAGTATTTATAAAATTTAGAAGGTCGTCTTTAACCTCTCCGATATCCTTTATAATAATTACCTCTTTAGGCTTACCCTTCTTCAGCCTCCGCTAGATAAGCTCTTTTAGTATACTATCGCGGTTTATATTATTACGCTTATATATATCTATACGTCTACTTATAGTACTTTTATTACTTAAGGTCTTTCAGCTATTTATAATATTTCTCTTAATAAGCTGCTTTAGACTCTTATCCTTAAGGGCTTCTTAAACTACCTATTTAATCGCTTTATTTAGGACTTAACTCGAGTCTTATACGTTTTTATTAAGGTATAAATAGTCTCTTTACTAGTAGTACTTATAGTATATATACTTATAGTAGTAAGGGTTCTTCCTTCGAAGAGTTATAGCTATAATATCTTCGACCTCTTTAGTTATAAATATTCGACTAATAGTCTTCTTACCTTAATTATATTATTATTTAATCTAGAATAATTTTATAAGGTTTAAGAGAGAGGGCTTTTAGTCTTCTTTAGTATTAAGGACTTAATTTATCTTTACTATTACTTAGCCTTTCTCCTAAGTACTTACTACCTTAATAAAGTTAATTAAAGCCCTATCTCTATCGATATAGAGTAAGCGGTACCTTACAGTATTAGTAACGATCTTTATAAATCTTATTAACTAGTTATTAATATTCCGGCGCTTAAGGTTCTTCTTAAGACCTTTATATTTAGTTGTAATTATTATATTATATATTTAGTTATCTAGTGTAATATACTTCTTTAAAGTAACTATTTAGTTATATAAGGTAACTATATCCTCTTCCTTAAAGAAGATCTAGTAATCTAGATTTATTATTACCTTTACAGTATTACTAATATTACTAATTATAACTATAACCCTTTAGTATATCTTTATCTTAGTATTATAGTTACTTTTAAGGGCGATCTATATATTAGCTTATTACGCGGTTAGTTTAGCTATAAGAATAGGGTATACTAGTTCTTAAGGTATTACCTTTAGGTTCTTATTATTCGGATTAATATAGTTCTAGATTATTATATTCTTACCTATATCTTTAATATATAAAAGCTAAAGGTACTAGATCTTTAGCTTATTAAGATATAGGGTCTTAGTAGTAATATTTACTATTTTAGATATATATTATAAATTACCTAAAGCGGTAAGTTTTTTAAGTAATAATATTCTTATAAATAAAACCGCGGCTTATTCTACTATTTTCTCTTCTCTTCTTTTATTATAATATTATTTTTACGAGCTTCGGCGCGCCTATTATCGGCGTATAGGCGCTGGCGGACGTCGTCGACGACCGAACAGTAGTGTATTAGTTGCGGTAGGTGCAACAGCGATAAGGTTAGGCGGATATAGTCGCTATTTAAGTAACGGTATAGTATTTATAGGGTCTTATAATATAATAGAGCTAATATAATAGAGGTTATACCGGGCTTATAACTATTAAGCTAAAGCGCTATTTATAGTTATATATATATATACTATTATATAATTATTTATCTTATTTATAGAGGTCTTTACACCTTCTTATATATCTAAAAGACGCCTATACCTCTCTACCTTAATACCACCGCCCGAGGCACCTCTAAGGTATTCGGGGGCACTCTAAGGCACTCTAAGGCACTCGGAGGCACTCTAAGGCACTCTTAAGACACGCCGTTATCTTACGGCGCCGACGAGGTGCCTCGGAGTGTGCCTGGTTCAACAGTATGGCCTCACTAACCAACCAATCAACGTCGTGGTTCGAAGCTCGGCATTTCAGACCAGTCGCGTCGTAGATCTAAGTAACGGCTGTTTATGGCTAAAAATGTAAGGCGGCAAGCTTTTTCCAGCCCAGATGCCGACATGAGGATTGCTACGTCAGATGCGATATGGAGACTCGGCATAGCATGGGCTACATGGTTACAACGCATCCAGGCAGGGTTGTTTCCCGCCAAGCCAAGCATCGTGTGGTCTTCGGAGCGCCGACGACGTCGGCGCTCCCTGTCGTCCGGGCTCACAATGGCAACTTTGGATCGGCACCAACTTTTTTCGAATTCGTCATTGCTTCGTTCTTTGACCATAGAGATTTGGATGATGATGCACTTCGTATCACGGCATCTCGACCTCCTCCAAGCTCAAGCGAGCCGATTTGAAGGCTTTCTCCAAAGCATCAGGGCCTTGCTCCGCGCGAGCTCGAATCCGCTCTATGGTAGCGTTTTCAGCAAATATGTAACTGATCTCCTCCAAGGTCTTGCCTTGGGTCTGTAGTCCCAGCAGTCAGCGTCTGTGGCGAAATGGGCTGAATAACTCCAGTTGCATACCTCGAGGACACAGAAGTAGATGAAGAAGAATGCAACGACGAGCCCGATGTCAAAGAGAATGCAGGTCTTCCAGCCAATGTCGGGCCATGGCGGAGATGCTCTAGGCGCTTTATATATGCTTTATCCTATATAAAAAGAGCGTATGCCGACATCGAGATTCACTCCCAGACACCTTCTGACTAAAAGGAAACGGCAGCCAAATCGCCTAGACACCACCGACGGTGGCCTAATCGCCAATTCAAGGTTGTTGACGAGCGTCTTGATTGGTCCTGGGGTCTCCACGAGGCTTTATCAACGAAAAAGCGCGACGCTGGGCAAGTGGCTGTGAAACCGGAACTCCTGGACCCACTCCTGAATTCAACAGATGTGCTGTTGTAGATACATAGCCATTCTTATGCCGCTGGCCTTGTAAACGATTATCAACACCCACTTCATGCTGAACTGCAGGGACAGCTTGGTCAGCGACAAACCCAACGATAATTCCAGCCTGGCCTACCCCGTAGTTCAAGTCGTCACCTGGTTGTGCAATCATGGGCTACTCAAAGCCCAGAACCTATGCATATATGAGAATAAAAAGAGAGATGCTACGAGAGTGATGGAGAGCTATGATACCGCATATGTGGACGATCTCACGGATCAAAAGGTCTGCCATAATCTGATCACTTCACGAGACATGTTCGAGCTGACCATGTTGTAGAATCCGCAATTCCGATACGTCTACTAAACCCGTTGATGAAGCTTGCAAACCCATGCTGTTGCATTCCTTCCTGTTGTTGATGGCAGGAATGGCTTGTCAGCCTTGGAACTGCCACACTTGATACCTAGGTAG
This sequence comes from Phialophora verrucosa, assembly GCA_002099365.1. Taxonomy (NCBI): domain Eukaryota; kingdom Fungi; phylum Ascomycota; class Eurotiomycetes; order Chaetothyriales; family Herpotrichiellaceae; genus Phialophora; species Phialophora verrucosa. The sequence goes on along the minus strand of MSED01000014.1, from coordinate 914,336 downwards.
CTCATAGTTCTCTCTCATATCTCTTAGAAGAGATCAATTCATTCTGATCCAAGCTTCCTCTCACCTGCTATAGTCTTGACTCGATAAGTTGGGTTTTCCTTGGGGATCACTTGATCTAATCCCAGTTTTGGCTGTCAATTGAAGTAGCGAGTGGTTTCGGCTGATGTCGCCGTGCGTGCATATAGACTCTATCAAGCCAGAAGGAAGATCCTCTATAGAGACTGTCTATTAACCATAATGGCTGTGAGACTCGCCGTCGCCCTATCACAGAACATCGACCTCTAACCATCCAATGGGGCCTTTACTCGCTGGCTATAGTTCAACATGTCGATCTCAATTCTCCAATGGCTGAGCGTGAACATAAAACACCGACAGATGCCTCAGGTCCTTCGCCCCCCTCAACAAGTGGACGTTCTCCTTGAACGGTGTCGTCTGGGCGTAGTCCTTGTGTGCTTGGACACTGTCCCACCCCAGGAGCGCAACGTACATGCTTCCTTTCTCCCCGGTGGTCGGCACGTCGTGCTCGCCCAGCGCCCAGCCGCCCACGAAGGACACGAACCCCGTAGCGGTGTCTCCGATGATCTGGCTGAATTTCTCGAAGCGTGCTGAGAACTCCTGCCGTTCGGCGGTTGTGTAGGCGCTGGGAAAGTATAAACAAGCTACTTCTGTCGCTTGGTCGGGCTGGGACACCAGCGCGGCTCTCAACGCCGCAGGGTCCAGCCGCAGACGGAACGACGGCGACTCCTGCTGGAGATAAGATGCAAGCTCGCCGCCGAAGGATTTGCTGGAGCTATCCGTGGCTAGTCAGCTCGAGGAACGTAATCTGCAGTAGACGAGCATCACTTGCCTCGAATCGACCGAGCCCTGTGGCTGACTGACGAACAGAGTCGTGATGTCGGGATGCTCAACTTGCTGCCCCTGGTAGAGGTTGTTGCCCAGCTCCTTGCATAAGATCGCTTGGAATGCCTGCCTCAAGGCATCGGTCTGCGACCCATCACTAAGGCGGACGAAGCAGATCTCTGCTGGAGACGCCATCGTACGTTAATCTTACTAAGTCTAGCAGTCCTGTGCCCTCGCAAATGAATTCTCGAGTGTTACTTGGATATGTGTTGAACCAGGCACACTCCGAGGCACTTCGTCGGCGCCGTAAGACAACGGCGTATCTTAAGAGTACCTCAGAGTGCCTCCGAGTGCCTTAAAGTGCCTTAAAGTGCCCCTAAGTACCTTAGAGGTACTTCAGGTAGTGGTGTTAAGGTAGAGAGGTATAGACGTCTTTTAAATATATAAGAAGGTATAAAGACCTCTATAAATAAAATAGATAGCTATATAATAATATATATATATATAACTATAAATAGCGCCTTAACTTAATAGTTATAAGCCTAATATAACCTCTATCGTACCGGCTCTATTACGTTATAAGACCCCGTAAATACTATACCGTTACTTAAATAGCGACTATATCCGCCTAACCTTATCGCCGTTACACCTACCGCAACTAATACACTACTGTTCGGTCGTCGACGACGTCCGCCGGCGCCTATACGCCGATAATAAGCGCGCTAAAGCTCGTGAAAACGATATTATAATAAAAGAAGAGAAGAGAGAATAGTAAAATAAGCTGCAATTTTATTTATAAAAATACTATCGCTCGGAAAATTTATTACTTTAAGTAATTTATAATATATACTTAAAATAATAAATACTACTATTAAGACCCTATATCTTAACGGGCTAAAGACTTAGTATCCTTAGCTTTTATATATTAAAGATATAGATAAAAATATAATAGTCTAGAACTATATTAATCCGAATAATAAAAACCTAAAGGTAATACCTTAAGAACTAGTATATTTTATTTTTATAGCTAAACTAACTATATAATAAGCTAATATATAGATCGCTCTTAAAAGTAACTATAATACTAAGATAAAGATATACTAAAGAGTTATAGTTATAATTAGTAACGTTAGTAATACTATAAAGGTAATAATAAACCTAGATTATTAAGTCTTCTTTAAGGAAGAGAGTATAGTTACCTTATATAACTAAATAATTACTCTAAAGAAGTATATTATACTAAATAACTAAATATATAATATAATAATTATAGCTAAATATAAAAGTCTTAAGAAGAACCTTAAGCGCCGGAATATCGATAGCTAATTAATAAAGTTTATAAAGGTCGCTACTAACGCCGTAAGGTACCGCTTACCCTATATCGATAGGGATAAGGCTCTAGTTAACTTTATTAAGGTAGTAAGTACCTAGGAGGAAGGCTAGGTAATAGCGAAGATAGACTAGGTCCTTAATATTAAAGAAGGCTAAAAGCCCTTTCTCTTAGATCTTATAAAATTATTCTAAACTAGACGATAATATAACTAAGATAAGAAGGCTATTAGTTAAATATTTATAATTAAAGAAGTCGAAGGTATTATAGCTGCGACTTTTTAAGGGAAGAACCCTTACTACTATAAGTATATATATCGCGAGTATTATTAATAAAGAGACTATTTATACCTTAATAAAGATATATAAGACCTAAGTTAGGTTCTAGATAAAGCGATTAAATAGGTAGTTTAAGAAGCCCTTAAGAATAAAAGTCTAAAGTAGCTTATTAAGAGGAATATTATAAATAGCTAAAAGACCTTAAGTAACGAGGGTACTATAAGTAAATATATAGATATATATAGGTATAGTAATATAAACCGCGGCGGTATACTAAAAGGGCCTATCTAGCGAAGGCTAAAGAAGAGTAAGCCTAAAGAGGTAATTATTATAAAGGATATTAGAGAGGTTAAAGACGACCCTTTAAATTTTATAAATACTATAGCGTACTTAGTATTAAGTATTAAGGCTCTTAAGGACTAATAGATTCTTAACTTAGGGTTAGATATTTATATAACGAATAGTTAGTAGGTGTTTAAGTATCTAGAACAGCGCTAAAGAGGCTAAGTAATGGCGGGGGCGATAATATACTAGGTTAAAGTAGCTAGTATAGTAGTTATAAAAGTTGTAACACTAGACAGTATAAAGATAATAACGCTACCGAATATAATATATATCCCCGGCTTTATAACGAATATTATCTCTCTCTCTCTCTTAATAGAATAGGGGGTCTATTAGAGTACTTAAGATAGCTATTTAATTAGGTACGGACGACTAATTATAATAGTAAGATATTTAAGAGGATATTAGGTATTATCCTTTAATAAACTGTAGAAGGCTAGTATACTAAACTAGTAAGGCCGAGATAAAGACGAATATAAAGGCCTTATAGCGTTATTTAGTGTAATAATAATAAATAAATATTAATAATATAATAAATTAGTATTTATAACTAAATATAGTAATATAAATACGAACCTTTTAATACTATAGTATACTTAACTAAAGTACCCTAATATAGGCCCTCTCTCTTATTTATCTTAAGTAACTAAAGACGTCTTAATATTTATAATTAATAAAACTATCTATAAGGCCTACTAGCTCTTAAAGGCTACTTAATAAATATTTTGATCGAATAAATAAGAGACGTAAGAGGAGTATACCTTTTATTAGATATCTTATAACCTTCTCTAGATAGAAGAGGGGTTTAACGGGGATAAATATATTATTTATTTCTAGTACTGCTTAATAAATTTTAGTATCTTCTTCTATAAACCGAGATATAAAGGTATAGCTTAAGTGTTTCGACTTTTATTAGCCTATATTAAGTTATAATACTAATAGCGTATAAGGATTATCTATATTAATAATAAGATAGCTGTAGGAGAGGAGATAAAGGAATATCTTCGAGAATAAAGTATTATAATTAAACTAAGTACCCTATATACTCTAGTATAAAATAGGTATATAGAGAGGTATAATAGAATACTTATTATAAAGGCTTATACTCTTAAATAGGCCTTATATTTACCTTATAATCTTTAGCTTAAAATTATTAAAATAGCTATATATTTAATAAATAGGACCCTAATATATAAACTTAACTAGAAGACGCCCTTTAAGGCCGTTATAGGTAATAAACCGAGCCTTAAGCACCTTTATATTATCGGTTCGAAGGCGTACTAGCTGCTATATAATATACCGAAGAAAAAGAAGCTAAATATAAGGGCCTTAATTAGTTATTTAGTCGGATACGACTCGACTAATATATAATATATCTAGTGTAATAGGGCGGTGATACTTATAGCGCTAATTAGCTATATATACCTATATAATATATAGATAAGTAACCGTACTATCTAATTAGTTAAATCCTTAGTGTAAGGCTATATACCTCCGCTATATATTATAGGTAGAATAATTATATATATTTAATATATATATATACTATAGATAATAAAATATATAATATTATTACTTATAAAGCTATTTATTACTATATAATATACTAAAGATAAAGAGGTAGTATCTACCGCCGTATAACCCTTTACCTAAAGGCTATAAAGCCTTACCCTAGTTTATTAGTACCTCTAATAAGAATATTCGCCTAAGAATATTCGGACTATAGTAATACGGGTAAGTCTACACGCGGCAGGACGATCAAATAAACGACTAAATAACGAAATAACAACATAACACTATAAACGACCGAGGACTAACTAGACTAACTATTTACTTACCTACCGACTAATTAACTAAAACTAAAGAAGCTAGCTATATATATAGGACCGCTATATAGGGGAATCATCTAAATTACTAGCTAAGTAAGTCCGTCCCGCTATACAGGCGTAGGTTATAAACTATACTAGCTGTTTAAGGAGACCGCTACTTAGGGTGTTCTTTTAGGGTTTTAGCTATATATATTAGTTACTACTATATAAGGCGGAAACTAATAATTAAATAACTACTTAAAAGACTTAAGACTAACGACTAGTACTCAAAGAAAGGAATATAGTTAACCTTAATACCCCTTAAGCTCTTAAAGAGAATAGATTACTTAAAATTAGAGATTTACTTAATAAAGAATTAATATTAAAGTATTAGCTATATTTAGTAAAGAGAGACTCGATAATCGGATATAAAGAAATAACTATAAGTAGTAATAGAAATTACTAGAATTAAACTAAAAGAGAGGATCCTTTAAAACTCTAAGACTATCTATAAACGCTTAAGAAAGCGATAATTATTAACTACTAAAAGAAGTAGTCTTTTATATATATAAAAATAATAAAATATATAAATATCTAAAGTTTAAATTACTTTACTTAAAAAGATAAGACTTATATTTATTTTATTTTATTAATTTAATAGAGAAGAGCTAAAGATAGCTTTATTCGAGGCTTCGAATAGAAAAGGAAAGGTAGTATTATTTACTATAATAAGCGATATTATATAGGGATTATTAACGCCGGAAATCTTAACGCCGTTAGTATATACTTCTCTTATAGTAATATCTATAAGAGAGATGCCTTAAAGCTCGAATAGGAGCGATAATCTACTATACTTTAATAGAAGGAATATAACTACTTTCTTTAAAGAGTTTAAAGAGCTATATAGATATAATTAAGTAATAAATAGTAAAGAGTATATCTAAAGATCTATATATTTTATATTAAAGATAGAGAAAGAGAAATATAAAAAGCTTATAGAGTATAATAAAATAGATTAAATAAAGTTTAAAGAGAGAGTTTTAAATAAATATAAAGATTAAAATAAGATATAGTAAATAATAAGTATATATTATCTTTATATATTCTTAAGATATTATCGTAATAAGTCTTAGAACTTTAATTTATACCTTTATTAATTTTATAAGGCTATAAAGTACTTAATTAATAATAAAATAAAGATTAACTATACTTACTATCGTCTTTTCCTCTCTAAACTACTAAAGATATATATAAATAAGATTTAGAAGAAGTAAAACCTAATAAATAAGAAGCTAAAGAATTTAAACTTCTAGAAGTATTAAGAATAAATAAAAGATTTATAGGAAGTTAATAATAAGACTAATAAATTTATATAGAGTATATTAAATAAGAAATATTAAGACTTAATATATAAGAAGGAGACTTAACCTTTTATATTCCGAAAAGAGGAAGCTCGAGAAGATAAATATCGAAAAGATTAACTAGACGGTATAGCTATAAAAACTGAAGAGAATATATAAATATAGTTAATAAAGCCTATAACCTTAGGAAATACTATATTCTTAGTAGATAAATTAATTTAACTAATAAGAGCGCTTATACTATCGATTTAAATATATAATATAATTACTCTTAACTTTATAAATAAATTAATTAAAGCTTTAAGAGGAGTTCCTCTAAAAGCGATCTAGCCTTCTTAAGAACCTTCTTTCTAAAAATAGTTAGTAAGGTTTAGTAATAATCTATAGTACTATATTAGAGGGTTATTTAGTCGACGTAAGTTAAATATAAATATTACTAAAAGGAGCTGCTTCCTCTATAACTAATAAGGCTATATATTATATAAAGATCTATAGTAGGTATATTAAAAGGCCGCCAGCGTATTATATCTTAACCTAGATTATAAGATTATATTAGGGAGGTTCCGCGGTTAAGACCGGCTCTTACTAATACTGCTAATTCCGTAGAAAGAGACGAAGCCTAAATATCTAGAATAGATTATATATAAAATTAATAAGTATACTAGTATTTCTTTTAGATAGCTGTATAGTATAAAGGAAGAGAATCTAAAGCCTCCCTTAATAAGGATAAACCTTATTTAAACGGTTAGATTAAAGCTAAATTATAATATATTAAAAGACTCGAAAGACGATTTATATATACTAAAGCTAGCTAAGCTAAAAGGAATTTATATTAACTAGCCGAAGACTAATATTTATATTAATACTCTTAGGAAGTAACCGGTACTATAGTAAGAAGGATATATATAAGCGAAGTACCTCTAAACTAATATATATAAGTTTATTATAAATAGTTAGCGATAGTATATAATACGATAAGTAAAACTAAATAAAGAGATTATCTTTAATAATACTATAAATAACGTTCCTACGCTAGAATAGTCGACTAATTAGAGGCCGCTAATAACCTTATATAATATATAGGATAACCGAATATATAACCTATAGTCGGAAAACACTAAGATAGGCGATAATAATAAGTATATACGCTTAAGGTAAGTTTTATAGCGCTTATATATTACGAAGAAGATATAGTATAGACCGCCTAGTCCTAGGCCTCTCCGGAAAGTACTCTCGTAAGATTTAAATAGTGCCGGGAGAATTATTAATTAGCTGCTAGGTTAAGAGGTAACTATTTAATTATAAGATCTACTATTAATAAAAGAAGTATATAATAAATAGTTTTCTTATAAATATTAGTATTATAATAAAGGTAAGTAAGAGCTAATTTATTAAATATATCCTCTATAAGTTAGAATAATATAGACTTAAAAAGGACTTATTATAAAAGTTAATATAGTATAGATAAGCTTTAATAAGGACTATTTAATATATCCGCGATTATATTATAATAGCTACCCCTATTTATTAATAAAGATATAAGAGTAATATAAGAATTTATTATTAGATACTAAAGCGGAGATTAATTTAATATCCTTAGATCTAGTTAAAGACTAGGGATTATTTTAATTTATATAAAAGACGAAGTTTATCTATAATACTATAGGATTTAATAGAGACCGAGAAGATTTTATAAATATAATCGAAGATATAGTAGTTAATATCGCTAAGATTAAAGTCTTAATTAATATTTATATAATAAATATTATAAATCCGATATATCGCTTTATTCTAGATAAGCCGTTCTAAAAGGCTACCTAAGGCTTAATCTAGAAGAAGGATAATAATATATATATTATAAGTTTAATAGATAGCTTTAATAGGAAGCAGCTTTAACTTCTTATATAGTTAGCTTTAGATCTTAGTAATAATATAATAATAAGGTTAATAGTTAAGTTTATATATATATTTACTTTAAAAGGCTAAACGAGTATAAAGAGATAAAAAGGCCTATACTCGCTTTAGTTAAAGCTCAGCGAGATTAAGGGAAAGTATAAGTAATTAACTTTAAGGTAAACGAAAATAATACTTTAATTTTCGCCTTAAATACTTATAATTTAAGCGATAATAAGTTTAATAAAATATATTTTTAAGCTTAATCTTTTAATATTAAAGATAATTAATAATTAATAAAGTTTTTAAGATTATTTAATAAAGAAGCTATAATATAAAACTTAAAGAATAAATAATATTATAAATAATATTAATTTAAGAAGCCTTTAGAAGTTTATATAAATATCTTATATAAGTAAAAGACTAATAAGATAAAATTTATTAATTTAGATTTTTAAAATAGTTTAACGCTTAATAAGCTCTTAGACTAGCGTATAAAGGTATAGAAGTAGATAATAGCTACCTATAACGGCCGGCTATATATATTCTCGGATTAGATAAGTCTACGCCTTATTAGATTTCCTCGAGGGTAACGCTTAACGCTCGAATATTTAGAGAAATTAGTTATCGGACCTAATTTAACGCCTAATAAGAAGAAGATTCTTATAGAGATTCTATATAACCGCGAAGGAGCTTTAGCTTAGAACCTTAAAGAAATCGGGCGGATTTATTATAAAGTAGTATCTCTATAGGTAATAAGGACTATTCTATATACCCTATAGTAAGTAAAGAGCTTTCTTATCTTAAAAGTACTTAAGCTAGTAATAATTATATTAATAAAGAAGAAAATTAACTTAAATCTCTTTAAACTAAGATATAAATTATACCGGAATCTATTCTTTCTAGTTAAGAAAAAGAAGCTTAAAGAGTATTAATTAGTAATTATAATATAAAATATTAATTAAATAATAATTTAAGATATAAATTTATTTTCTTTAGCTAATAACTTTATAAAAGAATTCGGTAGAATATAAATAACCTCTTTATTATATTAGCTCTTAAGCTATAATTAAATTAAATTTATAAGAGAGAGCCGAAATCTAATAGAGATTTATACTCTAATCGGATTTATTTATTATATAACGCTTTTATAGAGTATAATAAATTCTATAATATAATTTATACGGATTATAAACTAAATTCTAAAGAAATAAATATTAAAAGCTATTCGGCTATTTCTAAATAATATTAATATAAAAGGACTAAAGAGTAACTACTAGTAACTAGAGGTAGTTCCTTAAGTATACTTATATATACTAAAATATTTAATAAATCTAGACGCGATATTATTTAATTTTAAGTTTATTAATACTACTATAGCCGGATAAAAGCTATAGCTTTATATATAAGAGATTAAAATAGTCGGGTATATTTATAATCGGGACGGATAATATTTATAATAGTCTAAGATTTATAAGATCTTAATATAGCTAACTTTAATAAATTAGCTAAAACTTTATAGATTCCTTAAAATTTATATATATTATTATATATAGATTTTATATTTCGCGATAATAGTAAAGCCTTTATATAACTTACTTTAAAAGAATATTATTTAAGTTTAAGTAGAGATATACGCTAAGAATATAAAAGGACTAAAGAAGGTATTATCCTCTACTCTTATATTAATTAATCTAAACTATTAAGAAGGTATTAGCTTAATTATATTTACTATTAACGTTAATAGAAGAGGCTAAGGCGCTATAATTATATAGGTAAACCCGATAATAGATAAATAATAAGCTATAAGATACGAGAGCGATATCTAGTCTAAAACTAAGAGAGAATATAATATACTTAAGCGGAAAGCTTATAAATTACTAAAAGCTCTTAAGAAGTTTAAATATTAGCTATATATTATTTACTTTATTATAGAGACCGATATAATAACTCTTATAGCCTAACTTAATTAGTAGTCTATCGACTTACTCGGGGCCGTTATTAATTAATAGCTAGTATAAATCCGTAGATTTAATTTCGAAGTACAGCACGTTCTAGGTAAGTAGAATATAGTTACCGATACTTTATCTCGACGCCCTCCGACCTAGGAAGATATTAAAGAAGCTAAATAAGAAGAGGATATTAAGGATTAAATTAAAGCTTAGATATTCTTTATATAGGGAAGCCTTTAACTAATTAAATAAAATATTACTTATTAAGACTTTACTTTAGTAAAGCCTATAGTTATTTATACTTAAGATTAATCTATAAACTTTAGTAAACCGCGTATAATCTAGTTATTTAAGGAAGAGTACTTAGAGAAATTAAAAAGGCTCGCTAAATATTTATAAAATTAATAGCGTCCTTCGAGAATAAATAATAATAAGTTTTAAAAACTTTAAAAAGACTTAGCTAACTACTTTATAAGAGGAAAGTATTTATTTTAGAAGCTAATAGAGAATAAGCCGAGTAGAAGAGTAATTAATAATAATATAGAGAAGCGAAGAATACTTAAAGTAATATATAATAATACTAGATATTTTAATTAAGAAGTAATATATTAGAGAATATTTAACCGTTATTATTAAGAGAGTTAATATTAAAATATAGAAGTATTTATAAAGATTTATTTAAAATATTAATTCTATATAAGCTAAAGACTATATAATATAATATTCTCGACTTTAGTTAATAAGCGCTAAAAATAAATTAGTATTAATTATATCCTAATACCGATATCTTAAGAAAAAAGGTATCTTATTAAAGCCCGAAGTAATATAAGCGGCTAGATAAAAGCGTAAGATATTATAGCTACTAATAGTACTACTATAGTAAAGTTCCTTTAGAAGTAGATTATCTATCGCTATAAACTATTTAGACGACTAGTATATAATAGCGGACCGGAGAATAAGGGTTAAGTAAAAGCACTTATAGATAGGTATAGAATTAAATATATAGTTACCTCTATATATTATCCGTAAGCGAATAGCTAAATAGAAGTTAGGTATAAAGGTGTTATAAACGCTCTCTTAAAGATAACTTATACCGATAGCGGTAGTACTTAAATAAATTATCTTTACGCTATTCTTTAAGCCGACTAGACGATAGTTAAAGCTAAAACTAATATAACATTATATAAAGTTAAGTTCCTTAAATAACTAATTCTTTTTATTAAACTTAAGATTATAATATAGAATATTATAAATTAAGATAAGATTATTAATACTACTAATTTAATTACTATATATATATAAGCCCTTAAAAGGCGTAACCGAGATTTAGAAAAGGCGGCGGTATATTTAAACCGAATATAAAGGCTAAAAAAGAAGTACTTTAATAAAAGCTATAACTTATACTTATAACTACTTAAGGAGAGTATACTAGTATTAAGCTATAATATAGTCGAGTTAATAAATATATCTATAGAGAAGAAGTTAGTATTCCGCTAGTTTAGACTATTTAAAATTATAAAGGCGAATTAAGAGAAGAGAATATATATTTTAATAGAATTTAATAGTTCTTAACTATAAGAAATTTATATAGCTAGTTATCTTAAGCGATTTTATTAACGCTTTAATAATTTCCTTATAGATATTAAACCTATACTTAAAGATAATCCCTAGAAAGAAGAAGCTTATAAAGTTTTAACTTTTAATCTTCTTTATCTTATAAATATTAAAGAGTCTTTAAACGATAATAATATACCTTTTCTATAAGAGATATCTTTATATTTATACTAAAGCTAGCGACTTAAATAAAGAGTAAAAATATTATTATCGATAAATAAAGAACCGGTATTTATAGTAAAGATACCTCTAATTAGCGATAAAATTCGAGAATAGTACGCTAAATTAAACATATTTAAAGAGTCTATAGAGGAATAAGATAAGTGCTCTACTTTATACTATACTCTACTATATAAAATAGTAAGGGAGGTACAGTATCGCTATCGCTAGTATAGGAAAGTTTAAGATTAAATTTCTTTAGTTATTTACGGTTTTCTTTTAGTTTAGGTTATAATATTTTAGTGTTTAGAGTATAGTTATAATAGGGATTTTCTTAAAATTAAGTTACTTTAGTTTATAGATCTTATTATCCTATCAGCTTAAAATCTTAAAGAGAGAAGCGATACTAGAGTAAGGTATTACTGCCCTAGATATAATAAATATTAAAATTACTAAGTAAAGCTAGAAAAGTTAAGCTAAGAATAGTATAGCGTAGCTAGAGCGAAGAAAAATTAAGATTAGCGCTAGAAATTTTAATGTTATTTTTAATTAATTATATATATTTATATATTATATAGAGTTCCTAGAAGTATTATAATTAGTTAAATATCGATATAGTTAGAAGAGCCGCGATATTAAATAGTATTAATAATAGATTAAATATTAGTTATTAATAAGGGAAACGGAGCGTCTAATAATATTAAATAATAGATATTTCGAGTATATATAATTATAATTAGAAAGGGTTAATAAATTAATATTTATATAACCGCTTAATCTCTTAAATCTCTATTCTTAAGCTATTATATAGTAAATATATATTATTTAAACTAAAGATTTTAATAAGTTTAAGAGATAAAGAGAATAATAAATATACTCTATTACTTATAAATAATAATATCTTACTTTATTATACTATTACTTAATATTAAAGAATATTAATTTATAATATATACTTATCTTTACTTTCTCTATCTTAACTATTTATATATACTTTCCTCCTTAACCTTATACCTTTCTTCTTAATATAGACTTTAATTATTAAATAGTTCTTCTTTATTATTAGCTTAATCTTCTAAACCTTTCTAGATTTTCTAGAATAAACTTTAATACCTTTATTACTAATAATATTTTTATTAAGCTCGTCTTTTCTCTCTCTCTTTAGTATTTTAATTATACTATAAGCTTTACTTAACTATACGTTTCATCTCTATTACCTTTTAGATTTATCTTTATAAGCTTCTTACTAAAGACTTAGGTTAATTTTACCGTTAAGATATCTAGAGCTTAATATTAATTATAACCGAAACCGCCGATTATTTAGCTAAATCTTAACTCTATAGTTCCTACTAGTCGACGATAAAAGTACTAAGCTTCTAATACCTATACGGTCAATAATTAACTTATCTTACTAATACACCACTCTACCCGAACTAAAGAAGTATCCCTTAAAGTTGTCGTTAAAGCTATTAATTAGGATAATTTAGACCGCGTTAATAACTTCTTCAGCTATATTAAGATTAAGTATAAAGAAATAAGTAACTAGCGTAACATAATAATCTAAAAGGTTTACGATTTAATAAAGTATTATAAACTTACTAAGACCGAATTTAAGAAGTACTATATATTAGTTTCCGGAAAAGAAGAGTTTAGTAAAAGATATAACCGTCGAGGGGAACTTTAATCGAAACTCCTTTTAAATTATATATATATAAATAATATTAAAGTGTTTATTAATAAATATAAAGAGAAGAATATTAAGCTACCCTTAAAGGAAATTATAAAGTTACCGCTCTAGACTTCTATAGAGTTCTTTAATTAATTAATTATTTTATATAGCGGAGATATTATTATTTTACTAAATTAGTATTAGTATATTTAAAAGTACTTACTATATTTTAATAAAATATTTTTAATAATACTATAAATAGCCTTATATAAAATAATCTATCGACTTATAAGAATTAAGAGAGAGTTAAAACTAAGATATTATTTCTCCGCTATATTATATTTAACCGCTAATAATTTATAAATTATTATAGATAAAGGTGTAATTATTAATAAGACTACTTAAGACTAAAATTAAAATAATCTTAAATAGACTCTTATAATTAAGAGATATAAACTAATTAAAGTAAATAAACTATTTTAGGTTAGCGTCCGATCTCTTAATTATATAAACTTAATTATCTTAGAAGGATATTTAGACGCGAAGATAGCTCTATTTACGCCGCTAAAGTAAATTATTAAGTCTATATTAGAGACTACTAGTCCTCGGCCTATACTAAAGATTATAAGTTATTAGCCTATTATATATATAGAGACTAATAAGCTTCCTACTTTTATAATCGCGAATCTTTTAGGATTAGATAGACTTACTATTACCTTAATTAAGCGGCCGAATATTTAAAGAAAATAGATTAAGTAAGTTAGTCCGGAATCGCCTTAAACTCTAAGTTCTATAGCGCTAATTTTTATAAAGCTATAGTAAAATACGATAACGATTAAATTAAATTTAATTAAAGTATATTAAAAAGAATTAGTTTAGCTTACGAAGCTAGGCGAACCTTATTCTATTCTCGGAAGTAAAGAATAGATAAAGCTAATAAAGAATAACTCTATTAACATCTCGAGGGTATAAAAAAAACCCCGCCTATAAACGACGACTCTTAGCCCTAATACTTTAACGCCCGTATATAAATTATTTATAAAGAAGCCGAAAATCTCTAGTATATTTTATAGTATTAAAATTAATTAATAGACTATAAACTAAGGAATATATATTATAAGTCCTTCTAGTACTATTCCTCCGCCTAAGTTAATTAAAGCTAATACTTCTTTAACGTTACTAAATTTAATCCTAAATACTTAGCTAGCTATTTAGTTCGCCTAGTTAATAATTTAGCGATATATTTATTAGTAGAACTTTAAGCTATAAAAGCTACTAATAATAAAGGAAGATATAGTATATTATTATAAATTTAAAGCTGATAAGATAATTAGCGCGCTATCGTTACTTATAAAATATATATCTAAATCTTATATAGCTATATATCTTTATATAACTAAAAAGAGTATTAGATTATACCTTAAAGATCTAGAATAAATCGTAATATATTATAAAGATCCGATAAAAGGTCTTAACTAATTAATTAAGAGATAAGAAAAGGAATAGAGTTAGCGGCGCTATTAAGTTCTTTCTAGCCACCTTAATTATTATATAGTTAATATTTTATCTTATAGTCTAAAGATAGCTCGCCTTAATCTTACTAATTCCGGATAGATTAATAACTCCTTTATTAAAGCCGGAATTACTTCCCGCTATAAAGAGACTTATATATAATATAAATATATTATAAGCTTAGTATTTTAAAGCTAAGTTAATTTTTATTTTATAGCTAAATAAATAATTAAGTTTAAAGGTTAAAGAGATATAAATAACTATATAAAACGCTTTATTATATTTAATAATAACTTAAAGAGAGAAGGAAACTATTAACTATTCCTTATCGCTGACGCTATAACCTAGTCCTACTTAATTATTAATTCCTTATTAACTTAAACTTAAGGAGCTATAACTATAATAAACTTCTTTATTAAATAGCTAGGTACTAAAGTCTTTAGTATTACCTCGCGTAAAGTAAAGCTTATTTTAAATTAATAAGGCGATACTTATAGCTGCGGACTTTAGGTTATTAAGAATACTATAGCTATTATTAATATAGAGATATACGAATTTCGTCGACTTTAATAAATACTTTTAGCTATTACTATAGATATCGAAGATTAATATAAGATTATATAAGATATTTATAAAATAGTTAAACGTAAGGTAAAGGCTATAGGGTTATCTCTAGAACTGAAAGTAAAGAGTCCGAAGGATTTAGAGGAGAGGTAGATTAATAACTTTAGAGAGATAATAAAGAAGCTTATAAAAGATAATAAGATTAGTTTTAGATAATTACTTAAGCGAAGTTATTAAGAAGCGAGTAATAAGAGAGGGATATAATAGGGCGGTAATACTTATAGCGCTAATTAGCTGTATATACCTATATAATATATAAATAAGTAACTGTACTATCTAATTAGTTAAATCCTTAATATAAGGCTATATACCTCCGCTATATATTATAGGTAAAGTAGTTATATATATTTAATATATATATATACTATAAATAATAAAATATATAATATTATTATTTATAAAGCTATTTATTATTATATAGTATACCGGAGACGAAGAGATAGTGCCTACCACTGTATAACCCTCTATCTAGAGGCTATAAAGCTTCGCCCTAGTTTACTAGAACCCTTAAAATAGATATAAAATTATATAGATATATAATATATATTTTAATAAGGGCTAGAAGTTTAACCTATAAGATATATTATATCTCTTATAACTTAATAGCTTTAAATTAAACGTCGATATTATTAATTTTAACGTCCTTAGCGGCGTCTCTAAAGGTATATAATTATATAAAGATAAAGATAAAGATAATAAAGATAAAGTTATAAATACTATAGTAAAATAAGGCTAAAGGGTATAATTAAGAAGAGGTAACTTACTTAAGGTATAAATAATTACTAGAATAGGTAACTCCTTTAACGCGATATTAGAAATTACTCTATATCGAGGGTCTTCTTAGTCTTTAAGAATATCTTAACTAGAGGTAAATATACTAGATACCGTATATACGCCTAATATAATAGATAATAACTTTATTATACCTCCTTTATTATTATTTAGGAGGGTAGAAGATATATATAAACTAATATAGGCTATATAGGAAAAACTAACGAGGTAAAGACTAAACTTAGTACTATACGCGTATAAAATTTTTATAGTACTAAACGACGATAATATCCTCCCTAAAGGTTTAAAGCGTAAGAAAAAGAAGAGACAGCTAATATAGTTCATTCTAGATACTAAAGGACCTTTAGAATATTATTATAGCTTCTCTATAGCTCTCTTAGAAAGTTCTCGAGCGATAAATAAAGTATTAGTACTAGTAATAGTATCTTAAGACCTAAATAAGCTAAAGATTTATAAGGATATATTACTCTTAGAACTAAAAGGCTAGAGAGACCTTAGTAAGTATTTATTTAGTAAATACTTTATTATAGTAGCCTATATAGAGTTTAAGGTATTAAAGGCGAGAAGAATATTTTAAGAGGTTTTTAAATAACCTTAATATAAGCTACTACTACTTCTCTAGGTATTTAAGTATAAGTTTAATATAGACGGTTATTTAAATAAGTTTAAGGCGCGAATTTACATTTAAGGAGATCTTTAGACCTCTTAAAAGAATAACTATATTATAACACTCATAATTTAATATTTTAAAGCATTAATAGTACTTTTAGTAGCGTTTAACCTTAAAATTATATAGCTTAACGCTATTAATACCTTCCTTAATAGTAATATCGATAAAGACGTTATAATCGAGTAGCTACTAAGGTTTAAATAAAATAATAAAGTCCTTTAGCTTTTAAAGGCCCTATACGGCCTTAAATAGTTACTACACCTTTAGTATAACTATTTAGTAAATATTATTACTAAACTAGGCCTTAAGAGAGTCCCCGGTATAAACTATATATTAATAAATAGCTAGGTTATCTTCTTCTTTTATATTAATAATATTATTCTTCTCTTCTTAAAGGAAGACGCCTTAAAGGTATAAGAGCTAATTAATAAGCTATAAAGAGACTTTAAGCTAAGAGAGATTATAGAGGTTAATTAATTCTTTAGTATATATATTATTTATAATAGATCGAGACGCCTTCTTTAGTTATATTAAGACTCTTATATTAATAAAATAATTATATATTTTAATATTAAGTATCTTATATAAACCTCTTTATTAGTAAATATATTAAATTAATATAAAGGCGAAGTATTTACCTTAGATAAATATAGATTCTAGTTATATATTAGCTTAATTAATTTTATAGCTATTATTACTAGACTAGATATTATAAAAGTAGTCTTAATCCTCTCTTAGTATTTATAGAACCCCTTATTAAAATATATATACCTTACTAATAGAGTATTAGCTTATTTTAGCTATTTAAAATACTTTATAATTAAATATAGAGGCGTCCTTAAGCCTTTAGAGGTTAAAATATAATTATTTATTTAGCTACCCTTCTTTCTATTTAAATATTACTTAAATATTATATTTACTAATAATATAGATAGGAAGAGCTTTAATAAGTACCTCTTTAGCTTATATAACGGCCTAATTAACTAGAAGGCCTTAAAGTAGATAACTATTATAATATTAACTATAGAAGTAGAGTTACTTATATTATCTTAATCTATAAAGGAACTACTATACTAGTAAAGGTTCTTTAATTATATTAACTTTAGCTTTAACGGAGGCCTAATAATATAGTTAAATAATAAGTAAATAATACGCCTTCTAAAGGCTAAGGAACCTCTCCTTATAACCCGCCTACACTATATTAATATATACTAGTATTAATTATATTAAGAGGTTTAAGAAGGTACTATTAATATTAAATAGGTCTCTACTAGCGCTATAAAGGTAGACGGCCTTATAAAACCTCTCCTAAGATAAGTATTTAAGCGTTTTATACGGCAGCTTAACCTAGTTAATATTTAGGCCGAGATTAAGAAGTAATCCCGCCCTAGGAGGGTGTGTTGAACCAGGCACACTCCGAGGCACCTCGTCGGCGCCGTAAGACAACGGCGTGTCTCAAGAGTGCCTTAGAGTGCCTCCGAGTGCCTCAGAGTGCCTTAGAGTACCCCCGAGTGCCTCAGAGGTGCCTCGGGTGGTGGTGTTGAGGCAGAGAGGCACAGGCGTCTTTCAGATATATAAGAAGGCGCAAAGACCTCTGTAAATAAGACAGACAGCTGTACAATAGCATATGCATATATGACTGCAAATAGCGCCTCAGCTCAACAATATGTTTGATCGCAAGGCTCCAGGACATATCTTCGCCGTCGAATATATTTCATTTATGGGGATGCTAGAGTGAATCGGATATTGCGCGTGCAAGCCAAGAGAGGCTAACACCGCCGTATCATCATCGCCGAAAGCTGTGGCCGAGAAGTCGGCGTAATGCAGGGCGCAGTGTCTCCAGAACCTTGGGGAGAGGCGGGTCAGGTCATGCCTGCTGTTACACCTATTGGCCAGCCTGCTCATTTACACGCAGGAATCTGGAGTTTCTTTCCGCATAAGGCGAACTGAGCTTTGGTGAAGGAGTGGTTTCCCAGCCATCAGAAGACACAATGTGTCCGCGGGAGAGCAACTATCCTGCCGCACCTCCACCAAATCAACGACCGACGGCGATCGAAAATGTAGAGCGCTACGAGACGAACAAACCTATGGACTGTGTCTGCACGACTATCTAAATTGCGGCCTGGGTGTTTCGGTGGCCACCGTGGCCATCAGGAAAGATATTCCTGCTGGATTTGCTCTCCCGCAACCTCAAACGGATCACAGGAAACCAGGACGGCAAGGATTCTCGCCGATTTGTCGTGGGAAGGATTAATCCACCGATGCATCGTGGCACGTTGTACGACGGAGTCCTAGAGCATGTGTCAGTCATCGGTGAGATGCGACGATCTAAAGGTGCATGTGGATGAAGAGAATACTCACTCCCAACTGCAGGAGTTTCCGTTCTCCAGAATCCAGCTCCAGTTCGATCTCGCCCTCGATGACAGCTACAAAGTCCACCGACACCGTTCGATGCATGGGCGAGGAGGACCGTGGAGCCATGTTCATGTAGCACACGTTCACGCCGCCGGCGACGGTGACATGCTGCCCGCCCAAAGCGTACGATGTCACGTTGCTACTCCCATCGGGGGACGTGTATGCCTGAAAATCTTGATCCTTGTCCAAAACAGCCGGTACCCTTGCTAACGCATACGCGCGGCTCACTCCATAGCCCGCCCGTTCCTTGAAAAGCAGATCAGGCTGGGGACCAAACACACTTTTGCCCTCCTCGTTGTGGTGTGTGATCCAACGTGTACATGGGCGCATTCCAAAGTTCATTGCCGGCTGAAGGTTTGAAGACTGGCCGGGACTTGCAGCCATGTTTGCGTCGCACGAATGAA
Organism: Phialophora verrucosa; assembly: GCA_002099365.1. Taxonomy (NCBI): domain Eukaryota; kingdom Fungi; phylum Ascomycota; class Eurotiomycetes; order Chaetothyriales; family Herpotrichiellaceae; genus Phialophora; species Phialophora verrucosa. The sequence continues at coordinate 894,673 of MSED01000014.1, read as the reverse complement.
ACTATGGTCGCGATTCGCAACTCACTCCTCCGACTTCGGTATCAGGAGATTGTGAATAGAACAAGTGTGATCGACGCAACGGGCAAAGGAGGACGCGTTCCTGGACATATGATTGCGCGTGAAGCGTATTCTTCTCGCTATTGATGCTAGAATATAGTCGCTGTGTCAGTCACCAATTGTGATGCCCCCTAATCAGAAGTACCCAGTTGGGCCTTGGCCGGACCCAATCCGGAGCCAATTCCCAAGCAGAAGCCATCGAGCGGATGAAAGTGATATCGTCTCCAGTCAATACGTGCTCGGCACCCGGGCAGCGGGTCCTTCATCCCGACTACACCGAGCTGCGCGGTGCACCGACTACGACACTCGGGTCTAGGTGCACCACATGGCCGAATGTGGAGGGGGTGAGGGTCGGGGCAAACCCGCCAATGCAAACGCACCAACTCCCGCGTGCTCGGCGAGGTTGACAGGCGGATACCGATTGGGGCATGATGCCGATACCGAGGAAGCTCTGGATTTGAACTCGGTGTCAGACCCAATTGGTGCAAGCAACCGACGACCCAACATTGGCGCGAGACCTAATTGAGTTTCTCGGTCGGCAGGGTTTCGCATGGCTGCCTCAGGTCTATCCAGCCGCAGGGGGAGGCCATCGCCTTGGTTGACCTCTGTGGATGGTGGGTAACCCCAACATCAACAACACCTGAGCAGTGAGTGCAGTGTAGTGCAGACTCAGGTATATTGCAACCCTCAGGGAGTGAAGATGTCGACCATATCTGCGACAATCACTGCCACCAAAGAAAGCGCCCACGTCCAGCCCAGCGTCTTAAAAAGGCCCATCCCCTACGCCGCAGGCAAGGTGTCGTCGCGGAAAAGAGCTTGTGCGGCTTGTCGTCGGTGTCATGAGAGAAAGGTACGATGCGATCTGGCTATTCGGGGGAAATGTTGCACCAATTGCCAGCTGGACGGGTCGACCTGCGTTCTCAGAACTCGACGCTCGAAAAGGTTGGTCAGAAGCCACCGCTGTGGACCGCGTCAGTCTGACGAATTCCTTGCTGCGGATCTGCCAGAATGGAAGCTTTTTTGAGCCAACTCCAGAGCCCCGAGGCAGATCGACTGCCAACACACCTGGCTACGCCTCCCTCAAGCGCTCACGTGGAAGAGGGTGTCGATGAGTTTTGGCAACAGAGTAAGAGGAAACCCCTCATCAATGGACGGACCTTGAGTCAACTTGATTTCTCGTGGCCACGATGTCAGGAAACCGAAGCTAATGGTGGGACAGTCGCAGACACTACGGGGGAAATAGGCAATCGAAATGGCTCGCAAGGTGAGGCCATCATGGTCCGATGCTCAACACTGGAGTTTTGTCGCTTTTGGGCCCAGGACGGACCCATTTCTGACGAGGTCGATTTCCTCGAGAAAAAGGGGTGCTTCCAGCTGCCCTCGAGGCCCATGCTGCAATACCTCTTGCGCAAGTACTTCCAACACATCCAACCGGTGCTGCCTCTGGTTGACGAAAGCCGGTTTCGACTCGTGTTCGAAAATGGAAGTCGTCTGGTGCCCGAGGAGGAAAAGATCTCCCTCTTTGTGCTCCAAGCTATGCTCTGTGTGAGCTGCATGGTAAGTCGATCTAGGATTGGTTCGCCGGTCTGGCTGACCACCGCAAAGCACTGCCCCCTCTCGGGGGCCCACGAACTGGGATTCGAGGACCTCGGCTCTGCACGAGATACGTTCTATCGAAGGGCAAAGGTAGGTCACACCCGCGTCTTTGAGTCTCTGGATCCCCGATGCTTACAGAAACAGTTGTTGTACGATCTTGGCCACGAGGACGACGTTGAGGCCAAGATCCAAGGGTGCGGGCTTTTAACGCACTATAGCGCCTCAGGAAGACTCCACGCCGGGCGGCCTTGGCTGACGAACGCTATCCAGAACGCACTGGCGATCGGGGCACACAACTACGCGACGAACCCCGACCTGGAAAGGAGAAAGACACATAAGCGGTTGTGGTGGTGCCTCGTTCTGCGTGATCGGGCAATGGCCCTGGCCACCCGACGACCGCTCCAGATCCAGACTTGCGTGTTTGACTCCACCAACAATGGGTTGAACGACGATGATGTGCGCGACGAAGAGACCGCATCGGTGGTGTACAGCCGCGCCGCGAAGAGAAGACTTGCGGGCCTCCTGAGCATACATTGCCACTTGGCCGCGGCCTTGACTGATCTGATCATGTTTGTCTATTCTCCACGGCACATGTCCGAAGCATCGGTTGGTGCGGGTGAATCCGTACAATGCACGATGCGAAGAGCGAAAAGAATTGAGACGGACACCAAAGCATGGCACGCACGGGTATCCGAGTTCCGGCTGTCGCTCCCAGCAACTTGTGAGTCATACCAAAGCTGTGTGACTCAACTGGAATTTTTTGAGATTTACTATTGGTACTATTTTCCCCGATCGAAAATATGTGCGTATTGCTGAAAATGTCTCGAGGGCCGGCCAGATTGCGTTGCGACAGCGCAAGGCGTTGATTTGGGAGGCGTTTGCTCCGACCACGTCGCTCGGCCGTGACATCAGCAGAAACAATATCCGACGGCTGCTGTCCGATGCGGTGACAGGACTGCTGAACTGTGTTCGAGCGCATGCCCGACATGGCAACGGAGCTCATCTGACCCCAGAAATGTAAGTCAGCTGCAGTCCTTACAAGACCTTCACCAAGCTTGAATGTCTTTGAGTCATCTAATGTACCGTTTCTAATGTACCGTACTGACTGTCCTGACGGATAGGCTGTTTTGTTGCGCGCAGCCACTCCTGCTTCATGCACTAGATGATGGATTTGCTACTCGGGAAGTCCTCACAAGGTCACCCACACCTGTCAAACACCTTCTGGACGCAATGAAGCACTCTCAAAAGGCTTCTTCCGCAATCGCAGACTTAAAAGCCTTTATTCTTCAGACGACAAAGTGCGCCCAACGTCTGCTCGAAGGTGTTGAGGAGCCACCAAAAGCTGAAGAAATGAGCGCGGCGACATTGCTGACCCAGCATTCGTCTATGTACCTGCACGTCGTCTTCTCTCTTGAGGTGGCGATTATGCAGGGACATTTTCCGCGAGCCTCCGCTCTTCCGTCAGCGATCCGGCTCGATTGCACGCCCTCACCTCCTTCTACGGACCTACAATCGAACGAACCTGCTTGCGCATCGTTGAGCGTTCCAACGGCACCACCCTCAGACTGGACAACAGAAAGCGCCCGTGAAGACGAATGCGCGAGTTTTTTAGTGCCCTCAGAATCCCTCTTCCCATCGAGTGAGAGTCTGGATCTTCCCATGGACAATGGGCAGTTCAATGTCAATTTAGACCTCGGCGACTTCTTTGACTTTTCCGGGACGAATTTCGAGCCAATGCCTAACATGTCGCCTTCATTGACTTGTGCTTGAAGGGACTTTGATCGCGGGCATCGTGTATAAAGTAGAGCAACCATTTTTTGTAATGCCTCTATTAAGTCTAAAATACCTGTGTTTCCGTTCCGATCCATTCCAGGCTCCAGCGCGTTGTGCATAAGCTGAACTTATTCTTCCTGATTTGAGCTACACGTCAAGGAGAATGATAATGTCGAGCAGGTAGAAGGAGATGTCGCATCTAGAGGATGGTGTTGGAGATCTCGGAGGAAGTGTGTCTCAAGGATTGCTTGGATCACAGCAGGTTGCTGGCAGCTGTTTTGTCAACTGTTTCCACACCTGCCAGAATGGGAAAGATGAGACACAGTGCCGTGGGTGTACCAGGATTGTTTGACTTGGCTCATAGTTTGCTTGGCCGTTCGGATAAGCCTCCCTCCACCTTTGGCAACAACCGTCTCATGATCTTCCCACTTGCCGTACGCGGGATCTGATCCACGAAGTAGACCCCGCCTGTCAGCCACTTGTGAGCTGCAAATCTGCTTTCTATCATCTTCTTGACCTCTTCCTGGGTCAAAGTGGGTCGATTTTTGACCACGAAGGCACGTGGATATTCGGCGCCCTTTCTGCGAAGAGAATCAGTTCTGGGTCTCAGCCACCAGGGGGATGCCGTCAACTCCACTTACATCTTTGTGCCAACGACCGCCGCGTCGGCGATATCGGGCTGAGCGATCAAAGCCAACTCAAGCTCTGCGGGTGCCACTTGTAAGCCTTTCACCTTGATGAGCTCCTGCGCGACGGATTCTGTGAGTGTGTGTGTGCCACAAATTCTCGGTAGAGCTCTCCCTACCTTTAGTCGGTCCACCACGTAGACACAACCTCTATCGTCAAAATAAGCAATATCACCCGTCCTTAGCCACCGACAACCCTCCTCATACACTATACTTTGGGCCGTCTCGTTTGGTCTCTTGAAGTACCCTTTCATTATGTTGGGGCCGCTTACCCAAAGCTCTCCAGGAACCACGCCCGGAGGCGCAGAGTCACTGAAGTCATGGCCCTCTACCGGAACGATCTTTGCCTTGCAATTGGCGTGTAGCCATCCCACGGAACGGCCGTCGTCCTGGTCATCAGGAGCGAAGCCGATGAGAGAGCAGGTCGATTCCGTCATCCCGAGTCCCTGCTTGACCCGCACGCCGGGGCGAAGGTACTGGGCGGTGACTAGATTCGCAATCTCCAGGTTGAGCGGCGCGGACCCAATTACGACGGTTTCGATCGCTTTGAGGTTGTATTGTTCGGGGTGTGGCTGTTTGGACATGCTGGCGAGAATAGTCGGCACGCTGTTCATCAGCGTAATGCGATAGATGTCCATGTAGTGCAGATACTTCTGGATGGTGTATTTCGACATGATGAATACTTTCGCCCGCATGCGAACTGCGTTAAAGCAAAACCAGGTTTGTCCCTATTCATTGTCAGCAAGCACTCCAAATAAGAGACATACGACACTCGCCATAACGTGGTACATAGGTAATGGTGCCAGCCACCGGTGGCCAGATACGTCCAGTCGTGCTTTCCGCGCACGGCCCTCAGGAGTGTCGGCAACAAGACCCAACTTGTTTGTGAGCTGCATCGAATTCGAGACAGAGTTGAAATGGGAGATTTCCACCCCTTTCGGTACACCGGTTGTCCTTCACGATGTGAATGTTAGTAATGAGATTCGGGCCCGGCTAGTAGGCTCACCCGCTGGAGTAATTTATGATCGCGGTGGTGGATTGCGCCTCCTCCAGAGTGTTGAACCTCTTCCACGACCAAGTTACGCTGGCCTGCTCGGTGCTCCATAATGTTGTCCACGATGGGAGTCGGTGTGGACGTGTCTCAGACCCGTCGGAATCGATACCGTCAAACACAAAAACTCTATCTCTCGATAATCCGACCGCTGATGCAGCCTTGAGAGCGACTGCGATTGCTTCTGGGCTCGTGAAAAGTACCTTTGCCTCGGAGTCACGAAGCTGGTACTGCAATTCTTGTGTGAAATGACCTGTCAGCGCATGTGTCGCCTATTTGCGGAACGTGTGGAACCTAAGGTACCTTGCGCCGATGACGAGGGGGAAGCGGCAGTAAAGACGCAGCCCGCCGCGATGGTGCCCCATAGCAACACAGGAAAGTACAGGTTGTTCTTGGAGAACAAAAGGACCTTGTCGTTTGGCCGGAGCCCAAAGTTTTGGAAACCCTGTCCGATCATCTTCACGTACACCTCCGCTTCGGCCATGCTGTAGCATCTTGACGGGACGTCGGCGTCAAAGTATTGTTTTGCATGCCTAGAACTCGCCGAACTGGACGAGAAAACATAGGTTAGAATGTCAACCGGTGGGATGTCCACCTTCAAAGGCGACTCGTGGATCATGATGCTCCCTAAGCATTTACAGATTCACGAGACTTTTGATACCAATAGTTGACGGTGAGCGGGTATTTAACTGTGAGCTGGGTATCGCAAACGCGAGCGGGTATCCGACGAGCACACATCGACTGCTCGGTAGTACTATTTGGCAACAGAAGTACGCCGTGGGCAGGGTGTCTATAGGTAGCTCAATCGCCGTGCCGAGCCTCGGAGTTTGTAACGACACAAAGCTGGAGAGCATCGCTGACCGTGGTAGTAAGACCCAGGGGGTGCGGCTTGAGTCGTTCACCTCGGCGAAGCATTGCCAGTGGGCCGCGAGGCCTGGCGCTTGTCACTAGTTGGCACTGGCCGTGCACAACTTCTTTTAAACTTCTGCCACGCAGGCTGCCAGGCTTGCGACTGTGCCAGCATGAGGCTGTCCTTGGCCGTCTCCCCAACCCCTGGCCGCCGTTCGGATGACTATTCGAAGATGGGATTCGCGCCGTTCTCCCCTACAAAGCGAGGTGGAGATCTGGCTGAGCGGACGTGCATGCAACCGTCTTCAGCCGTTGTCCATTCTTGCGGCCGTGGAACTGAGAAATGAAGCCTGGCCTTCGCACTTCGTCATCGCGCACGTGCTGTAAAGCGTCTGTAGTCAATTAGGTCGTCGTAGGAGCAGTATCTGAACACGGCTTAAAGGCCAGAGAGAGCAGGGGCAGAGCAAGCAAGCTCTGGCCCTGGGTGGCTGACCCTCCCCATCCCAATCTCGTTACCCCGCTTCGCCAGCGGGAACATTCAAGAGCCCTATTATCGTAGGGAGTACGACCTCCATAGCCCCCACAATCGCTCGTTGTCATCAACTTTCCCTAATCTCAAGAGCACTGATCCGTCGTTTGGACACTCTGCGTCCTTTCTCACACATCTACGTAAAGACTGCCAGGCGTGCATAGCTTCGGCGATTCATTCGAATCCAGACACTCGTCTGGTTACGCACAGCGCGATGAACTCCGCCGCTGCGCCCTCCACGAATCGAGTGTCCAAAAAGCCTTCAGCTTGCCTCACCTGCCACGAGCGCAAAGTCCGATGCGATGCGGCTGTTGTTGGAACCCCCTGCTCGCGCTGCCGGAAGTCCAAACGTGACCTTTCGTGCCGCTTGCTTGTGTATGAGTAGACTTGTTCGGAATCCTGCCCGCGACCATCCCACGCTGACAACGAGACTCAAGGTCGTCGAGAGATGCCAAGGCTACCAATACCGTCGCTGCGAACAACCAGCGTATTCTGTTTTCTCGTCCCAGGGTCCCACCAGCTCGACATAGAACTTCCCCGTCGACATCCACGCAGCCCAACAATACCAACACTAGCACTTTCCATCCCAGCGCCCATGTTGTTCATTCGCCTAGATCCCAAGATTCGCGTCTGGACTCAGTCGAGTTCACACGCCTCGCGGTAAGCAGAGAAACAGGCGATAATTCGCCGATCGTGGCGAATGCTTCTTCCCATGCCGTGCCATCTGACACCCGATCGCCTGGCACTTCAGGTGACGACATGAATTGTGGAATGGTCCCGGAAGTTGAGGCACACCTGCAAAGCTGTCGTGAGATGGTACATGGCGGTGAAATGGCGTCCTCGCCTTCACAGACACGAAAACTCTCCCACGGTCTGGAAGTCCTCGAATATCATGATCGAGTAAATTCAATCACAATCCTCAGTAGAGCGTTGGGGAATTCGCGACCCAAGAAACTTGTTCGTTTTGTCGTCAAGGACAAGGAAAATGCCGCCGGTCAACAGCAAGACTTTGCAGGCATCGACCTGATGGATCTCGAGTATCTTGAGAAAAGAGATGCATTGACTTTGCCCCCGCGATCAGTGTGGTAGGTTGATAGCCGCATCTCTGTCCCGTTCGCTGCTAACCCGCCGCCAGTGAACGCATGTTTCGCTCCTACTTTGAATGTGTCTATCCTTATACGCCCATTCTCGACCGAGTGGATTTCCTCCAGGCTTTTGAAGCTGGCACTCATTCCATGTTTCTGGTTCAGTGTTTACTTACAAGCGCGGCACCGTACGCACCTGTGTCTCTCCTTCGAGAAGCGGGATTCGAGGATCGTCAATCTGCCTGCCTAGGCTTTTTCACCCGCGCTCGGTTATTGTACGACTTTGGAGTTGAGAAGCGACAACTACAATTACTTCAGGGCTGCTTAGCCCTCAGCCTAGTTTCCTTTGCCGCCGCTACAGACAAGGATTATCGCTTTTGGCTTTCAAACGCTATCCGCCTAGCGACCAACATGGGATTTCACCGGGACGAAATGACTAAAAGTCTAGATGCGCGAACTGCGAAACTCTTTCGACGAGTGTGGTGGGTATTGTACAATCGTGATCTTACCAACGTGGTCACTGGGCTTGATAATGTTAGGCGCATCTCTGATCAGGGCTGGGACACCTCTCCTCTCACTGAAGACGATTGGGAGGACGAGGTAGCGCTCGAACGTTTTAAGCACATTATTTCGCCCATTCCGTTGACTCACAGAAGCTTTATGCTGGCCAGCTGCCAGTTCTCTAAGATTTGTTCGCGTCTCCTCCGCTGATCGTCCGTGAGGGCTAATTGTTAGTCACAGCTGCAGATTATCTCGACTTGTTTGAAATCTCCGATCGAGCGGTAGCCGCCACCAAGGTCCGCCGTATACAACGTGCAGTCGTGGAATGGCGGGCTGCACTGCCCGATGAGCTCCAGCTGATGCACATACATCAATGGGGTCCCAGCAACGTCTGGGTCCTCGTCCTGATGGTACGAGCTTACCTATTCGAGTGTCTGCTTTTCCAGAAACTAGCAGAAATGGTTGATGAACGGGAGGATGAAACCCGTTCCTTCGCTCAACAAGGGCTGCGCGTTGCCATGTTTGAACTAGAAACAATTATCGAGCGCCTCGTACTGCATGACCTCATGCGGTTCTGTCCGCAGTACTTGTAAGCAGCGGCGTTCCTAACCACGTGTTATACTCCGATCGTATGTCCGGGCAGGCTGACTGGATGCCAGGGTAATTTGTATCTCGACGCTGCTCGCCTTACTTATCGAGGAGGCCCTCGATCCTAGTGTCGATGACTACCGAAGGATTAGGACCAAAAAAAATATCGACAGCGGTATCTTGTACCTGTCAAAACTCGCAGATTCCTGGATTGGTGTCGCCTGGCATCTGCGGATGCACGAGGCCATCGTGTCTCGGTACTTGCTCTCCCTGGAACAGCCAGAGAACACTCAGCCTGGCGTCCAAAGTCGGAATCATGGGAGTCTTCGGGGGTTAATGCAATTCCAGGCCACCTCAGGCTCTGAAAATTCTCCCGCAGACGGCAACCGCAGCAGGGACCTGTGTGGCAGGACTACTCGTCCAGATCCTGCCACCTCAGCCCTGGTGATGCCCTTCGACCAGTTTTCTTCATTCGAGGCAAGCTACCAACCAAACGACCCTTTCGTCGATGACAGGGAATTCGGAACGGACAGTTGGCTTCAGGACCTTTTCGGAACAGCCTATTTGTCTTAAACATGGGACGGACTGGACTTCCCGTCTCTCGGTCATCGGAGCGAAAATATCCCTCAATATGGGAAACAACCCTGCAAAATGTCCTGGCAAATATTCCAACTGAGACACTTGCCTCACAGGGGTGTTTCGTGCTTTATGACATTGTGCTATGGCTCTCGTAACGGACTTTGGATTCCCCAAAGGGTAACCTAGATCAGTAACCCACAAGAATGTCCATGAGGCGAGAATAGGTATTCAATGAGTGCAATCTCCTGAGGGGGCATACTACAGCACATTTCTGCAGGCCAGGTTCGTGCTCAAAGCGTCACGTACACCGAACTCCAAAATGCAAGGTCTGCATACTAGATTCCACAACGCGACAAGAGCTCCATTGCACCCTGCTCGTCAAAAAGGAAAGCCAACCCTGCACCAAAGCAGCGTTGTCGAAAATCAGCTGATGAATGCCGTCCAACACTCGTGAAAGCTTTTGGAGAAGTCCCATATTTGGGGGCATGAGTTGGTTTCTGAGCATGGAAACATTCGTGGTCACTTTCGGCAATCTTCCAGGCGTCGATTTCCAACCCGGACAATCCACTCGTAGGAGAACAGCGAATGAATGAGAGACGGAGCATCAATGGCCGAATCAGAGAGAGAGCGGGAGACGCCAAGTCGGAGCGCTAAAGTTGGGGAGAAGATCCCGAGCAGCGCAAGCCGTTGCCGGCAGCGCCGAGCCCGCCCATATGCCGAACTGGGTGAATGGAATCGCCGGCACCTTTCTGGGAGTCGGGCACAGACGACAAGGGCGGTCAGTTTGGCCCATTTTAGTGAATATCTGGGACAGCAGTGTTCAGGACTACTACTCAAGCGTTGACTTTCCACCACAACTTTGATCTACAGGGCACCAACTGACACAAAGTCAATTTCGTGGCTCCCCAGTGAATCGTTCTGCAAGTCGTCACAAGCAGGATGACACTCTCGGCACAACAGCAATCGCTGAAGGACCGCTTCACAAATGGGGGAGGATCGTGGACCCCTCTGTGGGATGGGATAGTGAAATTGGACGAGGAATATTTCCGGGGATACCTCGACCTTAGGGAACAGCCGTTCAAGCATGGGATCCTCGGTCGCAAAGTGCAACAGCTGATTCTTGTCGGGCTGGAAAGTTCCGTCACTACTCTGTTCGAGCCGGCCATCAAAGTCCATGTCGCGAATTCGATCGGGGCGGGAGCGACCCCGGAAGAAGTGTTTGAAGTCATCGCGTTGACAAGCACCCTGGGCATCGACACCTTGACGAACGGCATCCCAGTGCTACAGAAAGTCATGAGACAGGTCGGGGTTGCAGAGCCAGACACGGGGGCCAGCCGGGAAAGGCGGGACGCGCTGAAGCAAGATTTCATCCGCAAAAGAGGGTATTGGCACAGTCTGTGGGAGCCATTGCTGGACATCTCCCCCGACTTCTTCGAGGCGTATACGACCTTCTCATCCTCGACCTACATTCGACAAGGCGGGCTGGATCCCAAGACCAAGGAGCTGGTTTTGGTCGCCATCAGTGCCTCCACCACACATCTCTACAATCCTGCCTTGGAAATGCACATCGCCAGGGCGCTGCAGCTAGGCGCTACCCAAGAAGAAATCGTCGAGACGTTCCAGTTGGCCGCCATGATTGCGATCCACACGCCGATGATTGCGTGCCAGTCCTTGATGAAGCATGTTGAAGGATAGTTTGCGACGGTGTCGAGGACGCAGGATGGCCAGGTACGACTATGTTCCGTAGACGATCTGGGCCATCAGGGTGTATGTGTATGACGTGCAGCTGTACGCAAAATAGGTCACTAGATCAGGTTTTCGAACGAGAATTTCGCAATTTGCCCACTTCACGATCCCAGGGCACCTAAGTGCACCCTGCGTTGGCTACCCCGATCGCATCCACCTACTAGTAAGTCTCGCACGGGTGGCTGGTAGAAGAACACGGAGCCGAATGTCGAAGGCACTGGTCGGCACCGGAATAGGCTTGGTCAGCTCGGCGTTGGGACCCAGTCAATGCAGCCGACACCTCCAGGGCGATCAACTTGCCGTTGCCCCGGATGATTGGTGAGATGAGAACAGAGGGCTTTCAAAAATGCTTCTAGTTTTCATCAGCGACTTTCCATGGCTTATTCTTTCAGCGGAAGTCTCACCACTGGCGCCTGGTATCGTTGTGGACGTTCTGCATCTTCAAACTCCAGCTCGGACAGCTGCGGGAACAGTCAGGCTATAGCATATTCAAGATGATTGGAAGGACTTTCCCTGAATATCAAAATGTCGCCGTGGACTGCTCAGTGGATGCCGTCGTCACGACGAGCAGGCTCAAGGGTAAAAGCGTGGTCATCACTGGAGGTGGGCGATCCCGATTATCTGCCCAGAGACTCGACTCACGTGAGGCTAGGCGCCAGTGGAATGGGCGAAGCAAGCGTGAGAGCGTTTGCCGAAGCTGGGTATGGATGCCACTCCTTTACCGCAGTGTCTCGCCCGTGCAGCTGACGTGCCACAGTGCGTATGTGACTTTTGGCGACTTGAATGAGACGAATGGCACAAAGATCGCGGCGGAATTGGGAAGGTAGGCTCCCTGATGCTCCGTTATGGCCATCATAGCATGGTGCTGACGCCCCGTCCAGCAACGTGAAGTTCTTGAAATGCGACGTCACGTCCTGGGAATCACAAGAACAGCTGTTTGAATCGGCCAAGACCTTATCGCCATGCAAGTCGGTCGATATTGTCATCGCCTGTGCGGGTATCACAGGCGCCGATCCAGTCTTCTACGGCCAAGGTAACCTCTCTCCCCCCTCTAAGCTCGAGAACGGCTCGCTGAATGTCGGCCTCAGATGGCGAAAAGCCGGTCAAGCCAGACTTCAAAATCCTTGATGTCAATCTCAACGGGGCCGTCTATACTCTGACCCTGGCCCGGTTCTGGTTTCTGAAACAGGAGCCCACTCAGGATCGCGACCGCTGTTTTATCATCTTTTCCAGCGCTGCCGGATATTGCGATGTGCCTGGCGCTCCTCTGTATATGGCATCTAAGTTTGCGGCTCGCGGCCTTTTCCGTTGTCTCCGACGGACGACGATTGTCGATGGTATCCGCGCCAATTGTCTGTCCCCTTGGTAAGTGACGCACATCTTCTCCGTCGAAACAACCCCCCCTCCCCCGCCCCGGGGGCAAGTCTGACCATCGCTCCAGGTACGTCAAGACCAACCTCATGAGTCAAGCCGTCCTCGACTATGTTGAGAAGAAGGGGGTGAAATTTGCCGAGGCTGGTGATGCGGCGGCAGCATTGATCAAGATTGCTTCGGACCCGAGCATCAACGGTAAACATTCCCCAACCCATGATCGCCGAATTTTGCTCATCCTTGTTAGGTCGATGCTTGACCATCGTGCCACGTGAGGAAACGCCACTGGGGTATTACGATTTCGATCTGGATGACTACGAGGAAGGATCGAAAGGCTATGAGCAGCAAATGGGCCAGCTCAGGTACTCGCACAGACTGCAAGTGGGTTCTGACAAGCAGGGATAAAGGATGACATGCGGAGTTCTCCAGGGGAACCGAAGTGGTGAAGTTACTGGTTCTCCCATTAGGATAGTCTACAATGATTATCCACACGTACAACTCTGAATAGCTAGAAATCTATTGGTAACAGCAGCGAAGTTGCTTTAGCCTCCTTCTCCGTATCAAAGGAACATGCCAGCCTCGTTGATACCGTGACCATGTGTTTTACAGACGGCGGCTATATGTCCTCGGACGCGGAGATGTTTCAACTCGCGGTCCCCAAGCGCATGGAGACATCATCCCCTGAAGCACCAGATCGAAAGGCGTCTGGAACGGCTTGATCGGCATCCTGAAAATTCGGCCTGCAATTCACAGACGATCAACCAGGTTGAGGTGGCCGACTGGGGCCGGTCCGGACCAATGAGTATCTTGACCGACGCCGACTTGTGCATTGAACCGCTTCGCATCATCTAACGATCCTTTCGGCGTCGCCATCCCGATGAGAGCTCCGTGCTGAGAAGTGTTCCGTAGGTAGTTCCAGTCTCTCCCACTGTGACGCGAGCATCAGGATGTGGATGCTGGCTCGCTTGGTTCGTCCACAGTTTGGACTGCTGTTCCCGCCCCAGAGACCAGGCGGGCGGAGTTACTTATTTTCGCCTCCCTAACTCCTGCTGCTGGTATTACATACATCAATAATCCCGAGTCGAAAAGTTCTAAAGTATTGACACTTTCATTCCAAGTAACATTGAGAAAGCATCCGGCTTCAAGACAGGAATCAAGCTGAATCATGGCGCCGTCAGCAAAGTTGGACTCTCTGGCTTCATACGTCCCCGGACCTTCAGCCGTGGATTTTGAAAGCCTCCCTTCAAAATATGGCTGGCCCACTGAGAACAGTAATGGGTACAGACTGACGGAACAATTGTACGGGACAAAGCGTAAGGATTATACCCCAACGTTGGAATGCGACTGAACTAGGTGACAGGTCCCTTAAGGGTAGTAGCGGTCGGAGGCGGGATATCAGGCGTCAACCTCGCAAAGATTCTTCCGGAGACGCTGGAGAACGTGTCTCTTACCATCTATGAGAGAAGTGCAGAGCTTGGTGGGACATGGCTGGAAAACAGGTAGATTCTCCCGTCGTTACCATGACCTCTCGACTCCAAGGATTACTGACATAGCGCCAGATATCCCGGCGTTGCGTGTGATATTCCTTCGCACAATTACCAGGTATTTGATAAGGTGGTAACATTCCCAGCAAGCTGATACCAACATGTGCGCAGTTCACCTGGGCCAAAAATCCAGAATGGACACAGTTTTATTCAGAAGGTCCCGAGATCCTCAAATATATTCTCGACGTCGTCGCGGAACACGACCTTCGCAAGTACTTCAAGTGCAATCACCTTGTCACCGGGGCGTACTGGAATGATGAAACCGGAACCTGGGAGGTTCATGTCAAGAATTCGCTCACTGGAAACGAATTCGTGGATGTGGGCGAGGTGCTGGTCAACAATGAAGGCATTCTCAAGTAACGCCACCCCCTTTTCTACCACCCGCCAATAAAAGTTTCTAACTCCGCACAGTGCGTGGAGATGGCCTAAGATCGATGGCCTCCATGATTTCAAAGGACTCCTGTGTCACACGGCAAGGTACGATCCGGCGACGGATCTCCAAAACAAGCGCGTCGCTGTCATCGGTGTCGGAAGCAGTGGTATCCAGACGGTCCCTGCGATCGTGGACAAAGTTTCTAAGCTTTACACCTGGATTCGATCCCCAACCTGGGTGACGGCAGGATTCGCTCAACAATATGCTGGCCCTGGCGGAGGGAACTTCACATGTAGGAGCTCGCTTCCCTCCTGAGGTGGACGGAGTGATTCTCTAACCCGCCATCGCAGTTTCGGAAGATCAGAAACAAGAATGGCGGAAAAACCCGCTTGAATATCAACGGTATTGCAAGAAGATCGAAGATGAACTCAATCAGCGGTTCAAGTTCGTCTTGAACGATACGCCGGAAGCCGCGGAGGCCAAGAATGTGAGTGGTGGACAACAAATGCGATTGACTGTTCTTTGCTCACATGTGTCATTTTTAGTACTCCATCAAGACCATGAAGAGCAAGCTCGGTGGGCGCAAAGATCTAGAGGACAAGTTGATTCCCACCACGTTCAGCGTTGGTTGCAGACGACCGACGGTAAGGTGAACAAATGTTACGAAGAGGATCATATCTGATTTGGTGTCTCCAGCCTGGCAACGGTTTCTTGGAAGCCCTTACAGCCCCGAATGTCAAGGTGTACACAAGCCAGTTGAACAAGATTACTGAGAAGGGATTCCTCGACGACGACGGCGTCGAGCACGAGCTGGACGTCATCATATGTGCAACTGGGTACGTGATCCTCGAGATCTGCCTTCCTGTCCCCTTCAACGCACATTTGCGCATTGCTAACTCTGCTCGTGGTAGATTCGATACTTCGTGGGTGCCTCGGTTCCCCATTGTCGCGAACGGCGAAAATCTCCAAGAGACGCGGAAGAAGGAACTTCTCTCATACATTTCGATTGGAGTACCAGATGGTCAGCGCAGCCCTGTCACCGTGTCCATTGCCTGCCGTTAACGTATCCCCAGTCCCCAATTACTTCACCGTCGGAGGTCCCTACGGTCCTTTCGCGCACGGCTCGTACGTTCCCACCAGCGAAGTGGTGACCAAGAACATTTGCGCTGTGGTTCGAAAGATTCAAAAAGAACTGATCAAGTCGGTCACGCCGAAGAGGGAGGTGTGTGAGGACTTCGTGGAACACTCCGACCTGTACCTCAAGCGGACAGCTTGGTCGGGCCCCTGCCCCAGTTGGTTCAAGAACGGCGACCCCAACGGCCGACTGAATATCTTCCCCGGCTCGAGGCTTGTCTATGTTGACCTTTTGTCGGAGCCGCGGTTTGAAGACTATAACATCAAACACTTCAACAAAAACCGGTTCAACTATCTCGGTAACGGCTTCTCGCTGATTGAGTTTGACGGCAGCGACATTTCGTATTACCTCGGAGGCCCGGATGAGCCGGCCAAGTTGATCCCACGGACTGGAAAGACGAGTTCGCCGATAAACGATGCGGTTGTTACCGAAGCATGAGGTGGAAGGCCGAGTTGGGGGAGTCAGTATCCCATTCACTGCTGGGTTGATTGAGAACGAGACTCCTTCCAATGATGTGCATTCAAAGAGACGCAGGAAATGATGAAGCGGCTACAGCGTCAAGGGCGTATTTCCCGGCTTGTATAGGGAAATGTTTGCAGACATATTGCCTGAAGAAACAAAGATAGAATCCTATGAGCTCGTGACAACTACACTTCAGCCGCCCAATATCTGAAGGACTTCACCGTGATTTCTTGCCGACGCTCAAGGCTTTTACAATTGTCCATTTGGCCCTTGACGCGGGCGCCAGTTCCGGCTGTCAGCGCCCCGAGTTCCAAGTGAGACTCAGATGACTATATAGCAAAGCCGGCTTTGACTGGCTGTCACAGGGTCTCAATGTCCCAACGAAAGCTGCCGCAGCCGCTTTTCCCACCCATGCTCCAGCAAGCTCCCACCACCGCTAGTCGAATCCCGCAGTCAATGCACTCGCACCTGTCCTTGCTAGCGTTAGCTCTCGCGTCTCCAATAGGTAGTAGGGCTGTGCCAGCAATAGGTGGTAAGAAGGCACCCTCCGGAAGAGGGAGTGCATCGCGCCGATTGGTAGATAAATGTGGTCGGTTCTGCGTCGCCCTCACGCCAATCGTCGTTCATACCTCATCAGCGATAACAAAGGCGGAAACTAACCTAAGACGAGTGAATTCGCTGTGAAAGGTGAACCTTTTTGGAATATCAGAACTGCCCACCGATGCTCTCGCTAGTACGTATTCCATGACGAAACTTCGGACGACGTGATATTTCGGACCGTGGGGGGACAAGCAGCTCCGCGGGAACGAAGCCGAATTCGTCGGAAGAGATGCCACCGATATCCTAACTGGCTGGTGGATCATCCATGCTATGAGCCATCAGCCAAGGTCAGTTTGTCTTATTGATCTTCTTGCTTGAGATCAGCATCCGGATATAATTGGTTGAGAATTAACAACAACGATCCGCCTATTCAGAATGCTGCTGAACGGTTCTGCACTCGTTACCGAGGGAGGTGAGATCATCAGTGTACGACGGGCATAGTCGAGGATTGGATACGATGAAATATCAAGATGAAAAGACCGCTCTACAAGAGAGGACATGGAATTTAAAGCTCGACGTCCACTCTCCAGTCGACACTCCTTCAGCTGCGGGTGTAGTTTCACGCAGGCACAACTGATCCAAGTTATCAGTAAACCCAACCTTGCACGAAAATCCTAAAATGCCATATTGCCAATTATGTGAACGACGCTTTCAAAGTGTCAATGCGCTTGAACAACATCGCAGAATGTCTTCACGGCATACTCGAGAATCTCACAACACGGAGCCATATGACAGCTCCATCCGAAGGCCGAAGGAGCCTGCTGGGAACAAGCAATCTACAGGCGCAGCATATCTGGGTATCTCTCCGTCTGCGGTGAAGTCGGTATATAAGGCTGCTCTCCAGATGAGACATAGGCGTCCAAGCCTTCAACATATTGTTCGAAAAACGAAGACGATTCTCGACCCGGTGATTGTTGCAACGCTCATCAGGGCAGCTGACCGTCTCAACTTCTTGCAAGAAAGTGCTGAAGAGGCTCAAAGACGTGCCGACCTGCAAAGACTAAGATCTGACCAAGCCCAACTAGCAGAAGACGCCTTTATCGAGCACTTTGCCGCCAAAGGATACGTTTTCACGCGGGAATTAGACCAGCGGACGCAAGCCCAACTCTTGGGAGAGCACCCTCGCCAAACTCCTGACATGATGTTCACTGCTCCTGTCGTCATTTGTGGACAGGAGTGCGGCTGGTTGGAGTTCAAGGACTATTTTGGATTCCCGGACAACCCTTTCGTCGCCCAAAGTAAGAAAAGGCAATTGAGAAAGTATGTAAGGGCACTCGGACCGGGAGCTGTTGTGTATGCACTTGGCTTCCAATGTGGTTATCCAAAAATTGAAGGCGTCGTAGTCTTCAACGCTCGAGAAGTGTCGGGGTGTCAATGGCACTCTAGCGAATCACCGAGAATGGTCCCCCGCTTGATCTGGCATGCCAGATGGACCCGACGCAACGATGCCGGAATTGACTGACAGAAACGTGCTTCAAGACTGGAACAGAGATAAGACAAATTATCGCCCCAAGCAATCGCCAAAAGAATTCCAAGACAGGAGGAAAACGAGTGTACGGAAGACAAATACTACAGTATAAAGCCGGCGATGACAATGATTGCCATCCTAGTCCTCTAAGTACATCTTGCATCCCACAACGTCTTTCGAAGGCACCGTAGCGGCATATACAGGACGCAGGACCAATGCGCAACAGATGGTGTGGAGAGGGAGCGAGAAGTGCCAAGGCCCTGGTTAGCGTACGGTCTCCGCTCTCCGGCTACCAAGAAGCTGATTCTGACGCCTACTGTGCACAGCTCAACTGTATATATTGTAATCACTGTAGGACCAGAGATGAACGACTGTATCACCAAGGGCATATTATAATATAAGACGAGACTGGGCGTGCATCAGACGCGCCGCGGGAGACCCAGTGTGACTGGGAAGGTTACCCGAGAGTCTGTAAAGACCACGCCAAGGCGTCACAGGTCGTATGGGCGTTCAGAACCCATCTGTAATATTACTATAGGCCTTCGTAACTATATAGTCAGGCGTCGCCCCCGACCCCTTGAAATCCATCATGTCCTCCAAATTAAGTCACACCAGAAGCTTGACGCGCCCAACGCGCGCTAGCGCCGGCAGCTCCCGATTGGAAGATGCCAGCTACGCGGAGTACAACAGCGCCGGTGACACCAAAGCGACAACGAGCAACAGAGAGCAGAGCGAGGAAGCCCAGTGGGTATGAATGTGAAGCCTAATGTGAAGATACGCGAATCATGTCCGCCATGGATACGAAAGCAGGTTAGGCCTCTCTCTCTTCAGTAGTGTCCTTTCCGTAGTCTACTCTCCGTAGTGCTCCATACGCGGTCGGTTTGTAACTACGGAGCACGTCTAGTACGAGGCACTGCACGGCGCAGGTCTGCAGGGAGTATGCATGGGGGGATGGACATAAAGAATTCGGGCAAGCTTGATGCCGGACTCCGGGCCTGAAACGTCTGGGGTTTAGGCAAAGGACTCTAGTGAATTCGTCCGAGTACCGAGGACCCGTACTGTGGAGGTCCGGGGATGTACGCGAGTGTGAATGCCAGAAATACACAGTCCACCATGATTGCACCGGATTATCGTTTCTTAAGCGTCAATGGGTCCAAGTTGAGTAATTGTATCTTTTCATATACTCAGAGAGCGGAGTGGTGTGGAGGTGAGTGGACAGACACGGAGCATCGGGCACGGACGGACGAAATTGAAGGGGGGTTCCATGATGAAGTAGAAGTAAAGAGCAGGAACCAGGAATAAGGAAGCAAGAGGAGGAGGAATGGTATTAGTAATGCAGTGATTCATACGTATGTTCTAGCCCGGTTTGTTTCTTTCTAGCCAGACGGCTGGCAGGATGGATTCCTCACCTACCATGCATGCAGCATGCATATTATGTACATTTCATTTGAAAGCAGTAGCCAAACGTCAATGGTCATAAGGTCATCAATCCAAGGGTGTCGGTCGGAATACAGATAGTCCAATCAGGCTTTGAAAAGCATCCCAGTATGATCTCAGACAGTGAGATTACTGACGACCAATTCCCCGGTCATCCAAGCGGGCATTTTGTTCAGATCCATGTACGTGGGCCCGAATTCCGCGAGTTTCTTGAGGCCACCGAACACGTCGCTCCCCGTGAAGGTCAGTGTGATTTCATGTTTTGGTGAGCTTGAGTCTTCATCTTCCAGCCCGTCCGGCGCATTCGTATTGGTGAGCCTAACGTGCACGCGGTTGAGAGGCGCGTAGTGCTCGCCTTGCGTACGGCCGAATCGCTTCTCGATCAAGCGTTGTCTGTCGTCTTGGTGCTCGGAATCATCCGCTGCGGTCATCTGCACGTCGACGGGACTTTTGTCGGCTGCCTTGGCACAGTCCGCGAAGATACTGTACGTGCCGCCGCCAGTGCCAGGCTTCTGATTCCCTCTCAACTCGCACATCGTCTTCAATGACTTTGCGACAAGGTTCGTCGACTCTAGCGCCCAGCGCTGGTGTGGTCGAGAGAGTGCTTTCGGAATGGCTTCGAGGACAATCCGCTTCATGGCCGCCATGTCGACTCTCGCCATCACTTTCTCCTTGGCATCCCTATCGCTTCCCCTGGACCGGCCATTCGAGCTTGTCGACGAGCCGGAAATGGAGATGTATACGTACGGACAACTGTCCGGTAGGGCGATGTACATTATGCGACCCGCATCGGTGGCGTGTCTGGGCCGGCGCGGAACTTTCGAGCGGCTGGGCGCGAATGCCGCGTTTGGCTGGATCCACAGTCGGATGATGGTGAGGTTGTACGGAGAAGGCATGCGGTGAAGATGATAATGAGCTTTGACCAGTGGTGAGATCTCAGCTTTGAGGGCCGAGAGGAAGACTTGCGGCGAGACATGGGGATAGGTCGGTTCTATTCGGCCGTCGCTGAGTTTTCGCTTTTTCTGCGCTGGCTGCTGTCCACCGTCGTGGTCGTGGTCGTCGCCATCCAGTGTTTCCTCACCCCCTGTCTTGAGGGGCACCAGTTTCAGAGCACTCCATTTCAGGGCAGCGTCGTTTTGTTCCAGGTACGCGAAATCGATGGTTGCATGCTGATGCAGGGAGAGTCCGCGGCGCCAGTCGCCGTCGATAATGCGGTCAACTACATCGCGCTTGGTCGCCTGGCCAGGATGGTTCCGAAGATCACGGTACAGGGTTCGCAATTCCTCGATGCTTTCGGCTGGCATGTGCAGGTAGTCCTCTTCATCGGCTTCGAATCCAGTGCGATTGCACTGGAGATATGGTGCTGACGAGGAGCGGGTCTCTTGAAGCCATCTCAGTCCAAGATCTATGATTGCTTCCCGCGATAGGCGGTTGAGCGATTTTCCAAGAATGGGTGCCATTGAAATGTCGCTGTTAGTGTGTGGTTGTGTTTGTTTACATTGGTTGTGAGGCAGAAGTTCGTCACCGTAAACAAACGAGTCATACCTCGGTCACATGACTGTGACCCTGAATCGGCCAACTCGGAGGGGGAACAACTCTGGACCGAGGTGACTCTGCTTACCTTCCCTTCCCGGACGAGCATTGTGTACGAAGTAATTTTGGAAAGTCAGTCTTTCCAACTCTGGAGTTCTTTCGGAAAGACATGGGAGAAGTCGGAAACCCCACACTAGAGTTTTCCACGGGCACGTCAAGATCAATCAAGTGGATGGTATCCTGACACACTAGCTGGATGCATGCTTCGTGTGTTCGAGGCTATCATGTGTTTATGGGTAGCTGCAAACAGCCGTGATTTGTGATCAGAAATCCAACTCTGCGGCATGCTCTCCCAAGAACACCCACGGGCGCTCTTATAAAGCACAGTATACGCTGGGTCGCCGAGGAAGAGCGGCGGCGATGAGCGCCCACTTGCACTCGGCTCGATGAACCCTTTTCCGGCAATCAGATCCGTCTGACGGGCGTGATCCCGCCTCTCACCACCTTGACATGAGATCACCACTGTTATCTTCGGCTCATGACGATTACTCGTAGCCAGTGTCAGTGCCGCTACTGTCAGAAAATGTCGCGGGGACGTCAGAGATGTCAGGGTCCATGATACCAAGGTTGTGATGAATTTCATGCTCAGTCTCAGCTACCACGATTGTGTGCTCGTAGCTCGAATAATCCCATCTTCCCTAGGAAGCTCGAAGCTATTAAGTTTTTCAATTACCTCGTACCCACGGATGTTGGTGGGGGGTACTTGTACGAGGCGTATTACGAATAGATTAAGCGGCACGCTTTGGGGCAAGAGCAATTCCCGAAGCGAGACCGGCAGCGAACCGCCAACCACCAAAACCCACGCAAAGGGCGTAGGGGCCATCCCACATTTGTGCCACTCATCTGGTGCTCAAAGAACTCTTCCATCGGCCCCTCTTTGCACCCAATTTTGCACTCACCTTGCCAATTGCTACTCTCTCGTCCCTCTCACCATTGCCATCCTCACTCCCCGCCTTTGACCGTCTACAGCACATCCTCCGTCCTGCCCGCAGGCCTTTCTCAAGGTGCTCGCGGTAAGGAGTGCAGCGACTCTAATCGCAGACACCTTGAGCCTCGGTGACTGAAACAATCCGCCACAGCGCAGAGGCTTTGTCATATTACGCCTTTGTCGTGCAACTGAGCCCCCGAACCACCCTGACCGCGACCGAATATATTACGGGCTACCATCCCATCCTGGACACATCGTTGGAGTTGACCGTGTGAGGGTATCTCCTGCGAAGGAGGATAGACAGGATCATGTCAACCTACCGCGGCCGCACAGGGCCGAATTTCTCGGAGTATCTCAACAACTTGAATACTCTGACGTCGCCCTACGACCAGGATCAGTTCCCGCCGGAGGAGTTGGACATCAGCCAGGACTTGGCCATGTTCACAAATACCGATTTCACCCACTTTGACATCCCTGCGCTCCCTGAAGACGGCTCTTTTAATTTCGACCTGAATGAAAACAAAGGCAATCCGCACAACGTCAAGTACGAAGACCTCCTGGCAGGCTCGTCGCCAAATCAGAGCCAGCAACTGCCACATCTCGATACCTCTGCCGCAGAGTCTTCACACTATTATAGTACTTACAACACTCCCATACAACCTGCGCCCGCGCAGGGCTTCGGCAACCATGACTCCCACGGATCGCCAAGTGCACAGACGGCAGCTGGCAGCAAGCGAAAAGGGGAATCACTTGATCCGAACTCGCTGACTCCTGAAGATAAATCCCGTGTAGCCGCTGAGGAGGACAAAAGACGAAGAAATACCGCCGCGAGCGCAAGATTCCGGGTGAAGAAGAAGCAACGGGAGCAGGCGCTGGAACGTACGGTCAAGGAGGTACAGGAAAAGAACTCGAAGCTGGAGGCGAAGGTGAGCCAGTTAGAAATGGAGAACAAGTGGCTTAAGGATTTGATCACAGAGAAAAATGGGATCTCGTCCAAGGAGGAGATGGCAGCGGCGTATCAACAGTATCGCAAAGAGAGTGAGGAGCGTGACCTGAAAACCACTGAGCACACCACTGGAGTTGGGACTGAATGAATATCACCCAAAAGGAAGAGGCTGTTTGACTTCATTCGCATGTCTAATCGATACAGAGATTACCGGGGCTTTATACAGTGCCCCTCATGATACCGCATAAACCGGGTGTTTAGTCAACGAGAGATCTCCTCGACTTGGTTAACAATGAATTTATTGTGAAATGAAATGAACAGCTTTCCTCAGTTGTGTCATGGTGTTGATGAAGTCTCGATGGACCTGTGGCACAGTCACAAGTCTCTATTGGCCGTAGGGGAGGATTAATAATTGTCCTCTGCACCCCAGCGAGAATCGACAGATCGGATTCACATCCGTGTCTGGATTGCTGGCGGCTGCCTTATGCGGCGGCTGCTGCGTTGCCTTGCCTGCAGTGCATGTACTTTCACGCGTGCACTCCATCCCGACATTTCACCAACACTTGAATTTCGACTGCCCTCACAACCCACTGCTTCATCCCTTCCGACCGCTCAATCGCCTTATCGACTGCACCATCTGCCTCCAGTCTCAGTTTCAAGCGTTCTTCAGCGTCTGCCCTTGCCGTCACCAGAAGAGACAAGCGCAATCTTGATCCTTTTTCGGATCGTTTATCGCACCCGCATATCAAATCGAGCCTCACATCTCGGTACCCCGCCACCTACTGGCACAACACTCGTGCTTCCACGCGCTCGCTGAGCGGTCTCCCTCTACCGAATTCCAAAGCTTCAGCCATGTCGGTCACCGTCGCCGAGCTTGACGCGACTGTCAAGGCTTTCCAAGAAGGTCATGGCGAGATCCAGAAACAAGCTCAACAGAAGCTCAATGAGTTCAAATCGAATCCCGATGCGTGGTTGATGGTGGACAGGATCTTGCAAGAGGCGACGTACGTGCCGACAAAGTACTTGGGCCTGCAAGTGTTGGATGATGTGGTCAATACCAGATGGAAGGTTCTCCCTCGCGATCAGTGCTTGGGCATCCGCAACTTCGTGGTCAACCAGATCCTTCAGGCTTCTGAGACCGAGGAGTCTCTAAAGGCCAACAAGCTCTTTCTCAACAAGCTGGATTTGACCTTGGTCACCATCCTCAAACAAGAATGGCCTCACAACTGGCCCAGCTTCATTAACGAAATCATCTCCGCTTGCCACACCGGCCTGTCTGTGTGCGAGAACAACATGACCATTCTGCGGCTGCTGTCGGAGGAGGTTTTCGATTTCTCGCAGGACCAGATGACTTCCACCAAGGCGAAGAATCTCAAGACCACCATGTGCGCCGAGTTCTCGTCCATCTTCCAATTATGCAATGAGGTGCTCACAACAGCGGATTCCATAAGTCTGGTCAAGGCGACCCTAGAGACATTACTGCGCTTCCTGAACTGGATCCCTCTGGGCTTTATCTTCGAGACGAAGCTCATCGACACCCTCGTCGGAAGGTTTCTGGAGGTCGATGAATTCCGAAATATTTCCTTGAAGTGCTTGACGGAAATTGGCGGTCTGCAGTTGGGACAACAATTCCAGTACGACGATAAGCTTGTGCAAATGTTCACCGAGACTTTGACTGTCATTGCTCGAACCCTTCCGCTTGATACTGACTTCCGCGAGGCATATGCCAAAGCCAAGTCCCGAGAACAAGAATACATCCTCAACCTGGCAATCTTCCTCACCAACTACTTCTCAGCCCACCTACAGACCATTGAACGATTACCAAACCCCGACTATCTCCTCCACGGTCACTTCTATCTTATTAAGATCAGCTTGATTGACGACAGAGAGATCTTCAAGATATGCCTAGAGTACTGGAATAAGTTGGTGCAGGAGCTGTACGAGGAAATGCAGCAACTCCCCATCACCGAACTCAATCCGCTTGTCAACATGGGCGTCAGCGGTCTGGCTAATGGCGGCGCTCCACACCCCAGCAGTCTTGCCAACTATCCCCTACGCAAGCACAAGTACGCCCAAGTCTTGTCAAGTTTGAGACAAGTTATGGTTGAGAAGATGGTACGGCCCGAAGAAGTCCTGATCGTCGAGAACGACGAAGGTGAAATAGTTCGCGAATTCGTCAAGGAGAGTGACACAATTCAGCTTTACAAGACTACCCGCGAATGCCTCGTGTATTTGACCCACTTGGACGTCGTCGACACCGAGAACATCATGTCAGACAAGCTTCAGCGACAGGTTGACGGTTCGGAGTGGTCGTGGAACAACTGCAATACCCTCTGCTGGGCCATTGGCTCAATATCAGGTGCTATGTCTGAAGAGACGGAGAAGCGCTTCTTGGTCACCGTGATTAAGGACCTACTCGGTCTGACCGAGATGAAGCGAGGCAAGGACAACAAAGCCGTCGTGGCCAGCAACATCATGTACATCGTCGGGCAATACCCGCGATTCCTCAAGGCACATTGGAAGTTCTTGAAGACTGTGGTCAACAAGCTCTTCGAGTTCATGCACGAGACCCATGAGGGTGTTCAGGACATGGCTTGCGACACTTTCATCAAGATTGCCAATAAATGCAAGCGCCACTTTGTCGCTCTGCAACCAGGTGAAACCGAACCTTTCATTGACGAGATTGTGCGTAATATGCGCAAGATCACCTGTGACCTCACCCCTCAACAAGTGCATACTTTCTACGAAGCTTGCGGCTACATGATCTCTGCTCAAGGCCAGAAGAGCGTGCAAGACCGACTAATCAGCGACCTTATGTCCTATCCGAACCAAGCTTGGGACAGTGTCATCCAGCAAGCCAACTCGAACCCAGCCATTCTCCATGATCCCGAGATCATCAAGGTCGTTGGAAACATCATGAAGACGAATGTGGCAGCATGCTCCTCCATTGGCAGCTATTTCTATTCACAGATTGGACGCATCTACCACGACATGCTGAACATGTATCGGGCTTCAAGTCAGCTCATCTCTGATGCTGTCGCCTCTGGAGGTAAGTCCCGCAGCTACTGGATGCTGAAGCCCCCTCCTAACCTCATCACAGGCAATGTTCAGACAAAGACACCGAAAGTCCGAGGCCTGCGTACAATCAAGAAAGAAATCTTGAAACTTGTCGATATCTATGTACAGAAAGCAGACGACTTGCCAATGGTCAACGAGAGCATGGTACCACCGCTGCTCGATGCCATTTTACTCGATTATCAACGCAATGTTCCCGATGCTCGAGATGCCGAAGTTCTCAGCGTGACCACCACCATCATCCACAAGCTACATGTACGTTGGACCCCAAAGAGATCTCGACTTATGGTCAGAGACTGATGATCCACCGGACTGTGTCATTGCTAACTCTTCCACAGAATCTCATGGACGACAAGGTTGGTCCAATTATGGACGCAATATTCGAGTGCACGCTCGAGATGATCAACAAGGACTTCCACGAGTATCCCGAGTTCCGGGTAGAGTTCTTCAAGCTTCTACAAGCAATCAACCTGTTCTGCTTCCCTGCGCTGCTTAAGCTGGACGGTCGGCAATTCAAATTTGTGATCGACTCTTGCATGTGGGCCAGCAAGCACGACAATCGAGAAGTGGAGAACACTGTCTTGTCTATGTGCCTGGAATTGATCAACAACATGGCCGAGACGGATGCACAGACAGCGGGCATTTTCTTCCAGCAGTTCTACATCTCCATCCTCCAAGATGTGTTCTTTGTCTTGACGGACTCGGATCACAAAGCAGGATTCAAGTCACAGTGCATGCTCCTCGCGCGCATGTTCCAGCTTGTTGAGACCAACAAGATCTCGCAACCGTTGTATCAACCGGACCAGGCTGCACCTGGGACATCCAACAAGCAGTATGTCAGCGAGTTCACTTCAAATCTCCTGCAGCGTGCCTTCCCCAATTTGAAGGAGATCCAAGTCCAGCTTTTCGTTAGCGGGCTGTTCACCCTCAATGAGGATGCCACCAAGTTCAAGACTCACGTGCGCGATTTCTTGATCTCGCTCAAGGAGTTTGCTGGCGACAACGCGGAACTGTTTGCCGAGGAGCGTGAGCAAGAAAAGAAGGCCCTGGCCGACGCCGAACGCGAACGAGGCCTGAAGGTAGGCGGTTTGATCAAGCCCGCAGACCTGGATGGAGACGATGAGTTGTGACTAGAAGAAGAGCTGAGAACGGAATTCGCCATACGCAACGCTGACCAACCAGAGGCCCTGCAGCCCTCGGTCGAGCACTACGCTATGGAAAACGACGCACCAGAAGAGAACTTCGAAAGCGGGTGGCTCTTTTACCAATGCTGAAGCCGGCGGCAGAGAAAGTGTCAGATGAGGCTCAGGGATGGCCGAGCCATACGCAGCCGGATTCGAAGTGCATCCAATGTTTTTATTCTGTTATGATACCAAAAAGCATCAAGCCGGTTAGATTGCTGCATGGGAGATCATCTTGGGCATTCGTCTAGCATGGGCGCAAAGACACGCTTGGAGTGGGGTTCCAGTGATCGAAAGTCAGCTGCCAGTTGTCGACGTTACGACGGGCGAAGAGGTGAGCAGGAGTGGCAGATGAGCGCTAGTCACAATACTGTGTACTATGTGGATGACAGATGACGGATGAGCTGAGCAGGACTGGACTTGCGAAGGTCGGAGAGTTGACAGAGGTCGTGCACTGTAGTAACAAGAATGATTCAGCGAGTCAAGTCTGTGGCCTTCTTTCCCACCGGTCATCTGCTCCGTTTTGGGCCCTTTATCTGACCAAGAGCAAAGTATCTCCTTCTAGACCGCCGTGGCAATTGTAATCATAAGCATAACGACTGGTCTGGATGGCCATGGTCTCAATCATGTGGCCGGACAGTAGATGCGAGCCTCGTGGGCTGTTGTGCAACGGTGGTGTCAGCGATGCATGAAGGTGTAGGAACCAGAAGATTGGTGGATGGATGATGGAAGATGGAAGCAAGGGATGGAGCGAGCCGCCAGAAAGGGATCCCCCCTTGCCTTTCCCCCATGCTCCCGCCTAGGCCAGGCACGTGAGCGCCGTCATCTTCTGGATTCCCAGTCGAAGTTGTGTCTCGTGCTGAACTTCAAGTTTGCCATCCATCAATCACTCCACCCACGGCTTCACATATCCCGCTCACCCCTGGCCTTTATACAGTCTTTCTTGCGGAATGCCGACAGATACTTAAATTGAGCCTGACTGAATCTCCAGGGTTTCCCACGCTGTGACTCTCCCACCTTCTTTGTTTTGACCGCAGAGTCACTACTACAAACGACCGCCAGTGGCACGGCCGACCTGCACGGTCTCAAGTCGCTCTTTGCACCCCAAATCCCGTATGAGTCAGATGGTGCGGATTGGATAGAAAGAAAACCACACAAGCATACAGAGTCGAGCCGTTGGCTTCGCAACTCGCCACCCCCGCGACTGAATACCATGTCCTCGCCCGCCATAGCTGCGCCCGCCTCACCTACCCAACGACCAACCATGGCTTCTACGCGGAATTCCCCAAGACTAAGTGGACGGGCCCATCTCGCGCCCGGCCAAACCCTCTCTCGACGTGCCGCCACAGGCTCAGCAACTCAAACAATCACCCCCGAAGACACCGCCTCGTCCCGCTCAGTCTCCCCGGATCCGCTGGTTCTCCGCCTCCGAGGCGCCCACGACGGCGCGGCGGGCTCCAGTACACATACGCACACACACCGACGGATACAATGGGCAGAAGACGTGGTTGACAACGAGGGCCTAGGCCGGAAGTCCAGCAAAGTGTGCTGCATATACCACAAAGAAAGGGCGTTCGGGGAATCCTCCAGCGAGGATGACAGCTCCAGCGACAGCTCTAGTGATGACGATAGTGACGGTGGCGGGAGCGACAGTCCGGACGACGGGGCCGCGAGGTTGAGTGGGAATCGGAGGGGAAAAAAGGGCCATGAACACAGGCATGGTGACGAGTGTGGGCCTGGACACGGACATGGACATGGACACGGAAAGGGAAAGGGAACGGGAAAGGGCCGAAGGAAACCCAGTCCGAATGCATACGAGAAGATGCCCAAGTATACCACGAAGGCAAAACCAGAGACGGCGAGGACGTGAAAATGATGTGATTACCCGGGAAGAGGGATATCATGTTGCTCGTTGCTCGCTGCTTGCTTACTCCAGTACACTTGATGTTAACGCACGCGCAACCGTTGGATTGGATTGCGTTGGATCATCGGATCACCGGATCGTCAATTCGAAGCTTCACCCCTGCTCCAGTTGGTTCTGGCACGAGCATGTTTAGAAGATGGATGATGGATGAAGGATACGACTTGCATGTTTACATTCTCGAGAGAGAATTCATTCTCGTGATTGAGCGCTCGCTCAGCGACGGCGCTATGAATAGGAATCTCTTCCGCCTCCTCTGTCTTCATTCCCACGGCCATGAGCGTCCGATTATTACTGTTGTTTAGCAACGCACCACGGCTCGCTGTTAGAGTTTACTATAACCAGAGTTCTCGCTGATGCTGTTCCCACGGCTCGCCGGGAGAGTTTACTATAATCAGAGTTCTCGCAAATGCTGTTCTCACGGCTCGCCGCTAGAGTTTACTCTAACCAGATTTCTCGCTGAAGCTGTTCCCACAAGCCCAATCGTTGACAGCCCAGCCTACCAAGACAGGAGTGAATAAGAGTCCTCATACTCGAATGAGGGATTGCATGTCTTTGACCATGCTAGAACTATCTCTCCTGTGGACTTCCTTATACTGCGTGGAAACTCAGTGTTTGCCTTGACAACGAAACATAGATCGAATTCAATGAGAACTTCATTGTGCATCGTAAATATTACGCGGACTGGACGGAGGAATCCCTCACATTGTTAGACTGCCAGGCTATCAAGCCATCAGCTACTTATGTAGGTGTATAGGTATACACAGTATTACCGACATACATGTGTTTCGATATTTCATACCCTTTAATGCCCATCCGGTTAGCCCTTAGGACGAGGTGCGTTCACCAGTACTGTATAAGTGCTCTGCTGCGCTGTGCTGTGATATGCTTGCGTGGAGTGGTGGGATTTTGCTCCGAACCCTAGAGTTAATTCGTTGGTAACGGAGTGTAAGTCATGTAGGTACACCTGGAAGGAGGGTATGCTTGTAGTCACGCGCAGATCCATGGAGGGCGCAATTGGAGGCGAGGTTGAAGGTGAAGCCGGCTTGATTCCTCGCTGAGGAACCACATCTCATACACCACGGTATGGGGACTATTATGACATCGCACGGACTATCCGTGTCCGGTGGAAGCAGCGGTAGCCGAAAGTAGCACATTGGAGATGCGTTTGCCGGGAATCCTAGAGACCATCTGGGCCCGTTGTTGCGCGCCATAATACTGTCGAAGAAGGTGCTCAGGTCGACTTGAGCTTGACCAGCACGCCCATCCAGCCGTTTCGGGGGCGCTTCGTTGTCCTTGGCCCAGAATTGGCAGTGTCATGGTACACGTATGATTAGTTGATGTCCATCATGTCGGGCCCAAACACTCAAGGAACGGGAAGCGAAGAAAAGAAGCGCGAGGATAGTAGTTTGTTGATGTATCGTGCTTTGCCTAGTCCGGGAACGCGACTGCAGACTCTGGTCAGGATTTGACACATTGGACCTTGTTCCGGTAGAGATGTTTTGAAGAAACAAGAGTCCTCAACTCCAGTTTCTCCATATCTTCTCTCATTTAGTGACCATGTTTTCGGGGTAGTTGATGACCTTGTCTCCGCAAACATCTGGTTGTTCAGCCTGGCAACACCCCGGGCTGTCTCGTCGAACATTGCTCGGAGGGATTCGTTCAGGGCCAGCCAAAGCTCGGTTGGTCCGTGATTGGGACTTCATGGTTTTCTCGAACAGAAGCTTGCATTTGTGAGCAAGCACCTCAGCTCAGCTCATGGTACTTCCAGACCGTAGTGGACCGCAATATACCTGCAGGTCCATTTGAAGGCCGCCGGTTCCAGAGGCTTGGGTGACGGTATCACCGCCGAAGAATCTTCCCGTTCCCAGTGAGAGGCCGTCTGAGCCCCTTTGGTTTGTCAGTTTGGTATGCCCCGTTGGCCGAATTGAACAGGGGAACAGGTGGACGACATAGAAAAAATGCGCGCATCGTTGTATGAATGCGAATTCGGGGAGAATCGTAGTATTAATAGATGTGGTGAGTAGTGCGTGATCGAACAGGCCAGCAGAAGCGTACGTGGTTAAAAGAGTTTTCAACTTGCTTGACTGAGGTTGTGATACATCTCATTCCATCTCAGCGCCTGCGAAAGGGAGATAAACCACGCTGCGGGTTGGTTCTAGCGAAAGGAGAAGTGGTGCATGTAAGCATGTTTGACCCATACTCTCCAGAGGATCTTACCTCGTCCTGTGTGTGCTCTGGGCAGTATTTCCATGGCTCCGACAATGGTCGCAATCAAGGGGGAAGGCCATGGCATTTGTGCTTCTTCTTTGACTCAACACTGAGGTCTCGATGACCAAGGCGACATAGGGTACAGAGTTGTTGACACAGTCTTGGGGCTCTTGTCCGTCCCGCTGAAGTATCATGCTCTCATCCAAATCGGCATCGACCGTGCATTGTCTAAGTAGTCTGTTGATGACGGAAAATTGGTTAACCCAGGGTCTGAAGGAGCCTCCTAGCCAGGGACAATTGCGTCCTCAACGCGGCTGAAAACCCTGCGACGCCGACAGGGAGATCAGATGTCGTTCTTCGGAGTCTCCAGAGCCACTAAGATAGTGGAAAGGTTGATGGAGGACGTTGTTTTGCGAGAGTATTTCCCCACACCTCTCAATTACCGCACTAGAACGGGGATCGAGGAGTGGCGATACAACGAGCTCTCGAAGGGGCCAGAGCTCATAGAAGCCGCTCGCACTTAGGCAAGAGGGAGACGAGATGTTCAGTCTCAATCAGGGGAACGTACCGAGACGGTACCAGAATCTTGTGGAGAGCCTCATTAAACACTGCACCGTAGATGATTAGGGGATCAAAGGTTGCAACTGCATTCGCTTTCATGTGAAATAGGGCGACGACCTCGGCATCGCGACATGGAGCCTAGGCGCCACAATGGCTAAATCCTTGTGGTACAAAGCATTGACATCTCGGACCCCGTGAGGGTCGCTGATATGTACCCACGCTAAGGAGCGAGAGGAGGTCACTGTGTCGTGTGTGTGTGACCACGACGACCTCTGACGATCTTTAATGTCCCATTCGCAAAGGTTCGATTGAGCAACTTGCATACAGACTCGGACCACTGGGCTGGGATCTGCGCCCGTTATCCACAGCTTATACAAGCAGTGATTTACCGTGCATGTCAGAGCTGATCTTGACCAGGTACGAGTCAGTAGCCCACTGCAAGTCAGATGATTCAGCTCCTCCGCGGTCGCCACAGCTTACGAGGATGGGCTCTTGAGAGCTGCAAGGGCGACAGAATACGAAGCACGACCTTGCAAGCCCACAGGCTGAATCTAGCAGGCCAACCCACATGCATGCGCGGCTCGTCGCAGCGTCTTCGGGGCAACAACCTCCTGTAGATTGTGCCGACAGCTTCTGGCGTCACACAACATGTTCTTCTTTGCTACAGGATACTACTGTGGGACATGAACATGTCTCCACGACTTCGTGCATCCGCACCAAACGATCCAGGCGTGCAGCCCTGTCTCGGGGGCCCTAACCAATGTTCCAACACCCCCCTGAGTGGGCCGGCAACCCCAGTAGGTACTCGTCCGAGATTCCGTCCCCGGCTCCTCGAAATCTTAAGCTTTCAAGACCCCTGGAGCCCTACGAGTAAGAATCCTTCCATTGGGCTCATGCTGGGGAAGATCGACAGGGCCGCAAGGTGTCAACATCAACCTCACCCCTCCATCTGCAGTAGTTTGTCGAAATCCTCCGGCAGCGAGTCAGGCCCTATGTCAGTGTGGTTCCAGTATTTTATCACCAGAGCACAGAATTGCTCAGAGCACGAGATGAGGGGACATTGGACCAGCTCCCAATCAGTCGACACTCGAGGAGCTAATTAATCTGTCACTCTTAGCCTAGACGACTCCTCACCTGCCATACCAACTCGAGCGCGGCACTCGACACAACTGCCTTCCGGTTTTGCCTCCGACTTGTCAGCCCATGGTCCGATTTTATCACCTGGCGAAACTGCCAGCGCTGACCGAGCGACTTGAATGCGCAAGCCGCGTCTCGTTCCTGGCTTTCGACAACCTTCCCGTTAAACGGAATGTCAAGAGCAGGTCCAAGATTCATACAGAGTAGGATTCGTCATGGCGATGTGATTCAGTAGCATTGCAGTTCGTCTCGAGGCGCAGCAGACCTTCGGTGCTTGAGACCGCGTGAGACTGAGCAATAATAGCTGCACGGTTTCTCGTCCTTCTGGGAAGCCGCAGATATTGTTTTCTTGGGCAATGCCCCTAAGGAGCACGCCCTACGGATTCTTATTGCATAAATGCCAAGCTATTGACATTAGGCGAATCCTTTGATTGTCGTCTCGCGGTCAGGAAAAGCCTGGTCACAGTTTCTCTTGGACGCCATTTTGGCTTCGAAAGATTGTTCGCCTATCACCGCTCAACATTGAGATCCACCCCCGGCGGGCTGGCACATTTACTCGTACTCGTACTATCAGGAGGCTCGGTACTACCAAGGGTGCACGGCTTGTTTGCCCGCAACATCGGCGATGGCTACACCAAACAACACAGGAGCGCATATCGAGGACACCGACGGCAAGTAGGGAACACCGATTACGACACTGTGGTATGATACTACGAACGCGTCCGGCTCGCTCAAGCCTAGGCGGAAAATCCATTGGCCCGGCTTTCGAGGCACATGCAGCGTACGGGTATGTACTCCTTGCTGTGGTAGATAGACCGTCTCCTCGGCCTGACGCGTGCACGAAAATTGGCATCATCCTGGTGTCCGTACAGTCCTGTTGCCGGTTGGCCCAATGAGGCTTCCATGGCATTTGTCCCTGCAGTAGCTTCCCGCTCATGGCCGTTGTTCTCCCTCAATCTGGGGAAGGGGTCAAGCGGCCATTGCAGGAACAGTCTCGGCCACTCAGCAACTGCCGAGCCTCGTCTTTCGAAGCGACCTTCCCTCACGATTTAGGCACACGACCTGTATTTCATCACGATGCGGTCCGAGACAATCAAGCCGCGTTCCGACGTTCAACCACGTCGCCTAGCTGCGACACCATGATATTTACAAGCACTTGTATTCACATCCCCTCTGCAGGAGAGAGTCGCAGTGATTATCTCGAGCCTTGTCGACGGTGGAAGTCTAGCCTTTTGCCCATGGCTCTTTTCATTTCTCAGGGGCCGCATCCGCCGTAGCACATCGACGGTGCGACGATCAGAGATTGCAATTGGGCGAATGCGGCCTTCCCCATATCACCATTTGACGATCACAGCGTCATCTTACAGTACAATAGTCCTTGTGCGACAGTTGGAGGTTAAACGAGCATTCCTTGCCCTCCCGGTACCGGGTCCGTCCTCGATGGGCTGTCAAGCACCCGACAATGGTGCCAGATCCACGGGCTCCAAGAACGACAATTCGCTTGCCACACTAATCAATTCTCCTCGATGATCGCAACGATAGCACCAGATAGCGCAGCTCTCGGCTCCATGGGTTTATACCGAAAGGTGCTAGTGGAGACCGAGTGAAGAATCCACCCCTGTGCATCCGGAAGGTGCATCCCGACAAGTTCTAGTCGTTTCACTTTGCACCATCATCCTTGCCCCAGATTCACCGGAGCCATACTTCGGTGCTACGAGGAGGAGGCCATTCTCTGCTTGCACCTCAACGAATCAACTGCACAGTCAGATACCTTGTCATGCCCTTGAACTTTGAAGCCAGTGCGAACCGTTAGCGGTGAAGCTAATGGCATGAGTGAATTTGCGACCCGCAACCAAACCCCGTGGTACAGTGTCGACCGGGGTACAGTTGGCCACTGCGACTCTGCATTCTGGACCACCGACGTTGCCTTGACATTTGCATATTGACGGCTCGCGAAGACAAAAGCTTCGCGCCTCCCCCGCAGTTCTGTCGAGTCCTCGATATCGTCGTTCCTTCCGCTTGTTCGGTATGCTTGTCCGGCAGCAGCCACGACGACCTTGCCAACATGACGATCGCCGCATCGCAACACCAGGCCATTGAGACGGCTGAGCGAGTCACGTCGGTCTTCTCGGTTGTCGGCGCGTTCTTCATCATCACGACATTCCTCTCTGACAGCAAGTTTCGCAAACCTATCAACCGACTTGTCTTTTATGCCGCATGGGGGAACCTGTTTGCCAATGTCGCTACTCTTATTGCAAGATCAGGCATCGCGGCGGGGGTGACCACGCCTTTATGCCAATTCCAGGGCTTTTTGATTCACTGGTAAGGTCCTCGTTGCCAGCGGTCGTGCTCATACTCAACAATGGTGTAGGTTCCTCCCCGCTGATGCCCTGTGGACATTTGCGATGGCTTGCAACGTCTACCTTTCCTTCTTTCGGCAGTACGACGCCTCCCAGCTTCGGGACCTGGAGTGGCGCTATCTTGGAGCGTGTTATGGCATTCCATTCGTCCCAGCATTTGTATTTCTCTTCGTCAACTCTGGTGGCAGGGGGAAAGTGTATGGGGACGCCGTGGTACGTGCACATCGACTGGCTCGTCCATAATGACTGCTAATCGATCTGCAGCTCTGGTGCTGGGTCACCACGAAGTGGAACGTGCTTCGAATTGCCACTTTCTACGGACCGGTCTGGCTTATCATTCTGGTGACAATGTTCATCTACGTCAAAGTAGGCATTGTGGTCTTCCGGTGGCGCAAACAGCTCCTATCCCTAGGTCGAAGTGAAAGCAAGCAGGAGATGCCGTCGGGCGGGTATGCCATGAAAGAGTTCCAAACGTCGCCAACATCGCCGTCCGTTTCTCAGAAGACGTACGAAGTCACCATCAGCAGTCAAGTCCCACACTCACCCGATCGGAACCAACGACAGCTGGGCTCACCGAGAAACACATATTACGGAGAACCATCACCTACAAGTGCACACCACGAAAGATTCCAGTCGATCCAGGAAGCTGCATTCCCTGAAACAAACACCAACGTGGTCATCGAGAGACCGCAGCCTAACAAAATTGATGCTAACAAGGCAACACTGAGCTATTGCAAGACGGCCATGCTATTCTTTCTCGCCCTCCTTTGTACTTGGTATGTGATATCAATTAATTATAGTTGACATGGTGGGCTGACTATTCGTAGGGTTCCCTCCACGATAAACAGAGTCTATACTCTTGTTCGACCGAATGATTCTCTTTTCGGATTGGACTTTGCCTCTGGTCTGGTGCTTCCTCTGCAAGGATTCTGGAACACGGTCATCTATATTGTGACCAGCTTACCGGCTTGCAAGGCGTTGTGGGCTGAAATACTTGCCACCTTTAGTTCTCCAGCCCCACGGCCGGACAGGACGACGCCTGCGCTTGCGATCTCAACGAAACACAACCACATCACTCTCGGCTCAGCAGACACGAGAGCCGACATCCATGTCAGCATAGACGGAAAGAGCCGAGTTGTTAACTACCGGAACCAGCACGACGATAGCATCCCAGAAGAGACCAGCAGTCCCCTAGGCCCTGGTCCAGCGTTTGTACATGCCAGATGATGAGATGAGGCGAGCAATGGGCACACGTGTAAATCTAATGTTTTGTACACTATGATGGCTTGGGGGGACAGGCAAAATGGCATGCGGTAAATCTGTGGTTGATGGCCCAGGTGCATCGGTAGTTGGACGACGAGATACCCAGGGCTCCAAAAGGAAAGGTTGACTGGTTTGCCGCTCCAGATAGCGAGCGACATGAACGCACAGAAATTGTAGGCGGATACGAACCAACGACATGTGTACTGAGGACCTGGTTGAGATCTCCTCTTTGCTCTCCTTCATCTCTCTCTCTCTTTCTGTAGACCTTACCGGCAATCACACTCGCTCCCGTGAAGTGAGTTTGATGAGATCCAGCGGCAAAATGAATTGGAGACCAGCTGTTCACCACGGTCGTCGCCTTGGAGAAAGCACGGACAAACTCCGCGCAGAATCGGAGCTTTTCTCCAAGCCCTTGAGCTGTTTAATGCTGGCCGGCTCTTCAAATATGCGAGTAATTGCAATGCAATGCGATACCAGGTTCGGAAATCGAAAGCCTACGTGAGACATCGAGGCTGAATAATCCGCGGTCGGTTGGGGCAGACAGGCGCCATGTCGTCTTCATCTCAGGTCAGTACATACTACATGCTACATGCTACATACTACACACTGGAGATTCTCATTATATGAGTTATGGACCTTTCCATCATGCAAGGTGGATTTAACTGCACGACTAGGTCTAGGAATTTGAGTTTGGCTGGGTCATTGACTCGTCAGTCTCGTATACTGCTGAGTCAAAGGATTGAGTTCGCCTTGGTCATTGACTTCTACACGACTAGGTCATAGGATTTGAGTTGGCTTGGTCACTGACTTCTAACGACTAGGTCAAAGGCGAAGACGCTCCGGCGAAGACCATGGCACCAACGCCCAAGAAGAAGATAGTCCTGTCCGACTTCAGACCCTCACACTCTTTCCTCGAGACGGTCGCGACGTCCTCGCTAAACTACCGGGAATGCGCGTTACAGGAGATCATGGCTCTGATCGCCCACGACCCGGACGACTCGCTCGATGAGTACCTCGCCACGGCGTTATATTACGGGGCAACGGAGTCGGAGATCCTGAACGTCGTCTATCAAGCGAGTTTCCACTTTGGACCATCCAAAGCCATCACCACGCGAAGCCGCGTGGTTGCGAGCCTCCAATCGCTGATGGGTCCCATGCACCACGCGCTCAACAGCACGTACGTGGAAAAAGAGGTCTCTGTCGGAGACCACCATACCGTCGTGAAGGACTCGAATCCTCTCAGCGAGTCGATACCAATCGTCCTCATCCACGCCCTGGCGCTAGATCGTCGCATGTGGGATGCCGTCTTCTCCAGACTGGTAGCCGCCGCTGCCACCACCAGCACGGCAGGTCGTCGCGACGTCCGTGTGATAGCGTACGATATGCGAGGACACGGCTACGCCGCGTATGCTCCACACGCGCGCTCCCTCCCGCAGCTTGCATCTGACCTGCACTGCATCCTCGACGCGCTGAAGATCACCAAAGCCGACATCTACGGCCAATCGTACGGCGGTGCGGTGGCGCAGTATTTCGCGCTGGGCTACCCGGAACAGACGCGCTGCTTGGGCCTGATCACCACGGCGGGCGAGGCACAACCGTCGTGGGTGACGCGGGCGACGAGAGCCGAAGAGGCGCAGTCGGTCGCGCCGTTGCTGCCGGAGACCATCATCCGCTGGTTCACTCCCGAGGCGATCGCGCGGAATGAATGGGGCGTCCGCTACGCGAGGTCGTGCGTCGAGAGGATATCGCTGAGCGATTTGACGGACGCGTGGCGATGCATGAGTCAGCTTGATTCGCTCCCGAGTCTGAGGGAAGGGAAGGTGAAGTGTCCTGTCCTGCTGGTGTGTGGTGTGCAGGACGCGAGCACAGGGCCGAAGTGGATGACCAGGCTCAGAGAAGCATGTGAGGCCGCGGGCAACACGCACGTCGTTTACAAGGAGATTGATCCGGGCGTGCACATGATGGCCTTGGAGCAAGGGGAAGCGCTGGCTGGAGAAATACTGGCATTTCAACTGAAAGTGGACCAATTGGGAGTGTGAGAGGACTCGCCCATGCGAGTGAGTATCCCTTGGAAGCCACCTCGCACCTGGTTGTAATGTACTTATCTTGTAGTCGTTTCGGGCCGGTGCATGCACACCGACATTTCAAACCCCTCGTTGTACTCATCCCACTCAGGAATGCCATTCTCGATACGAGGGTTGGGCAATTTGAAATGCCATTCATCTCCCGCTCACTTCCCCATATCGTTACTCGTACCCCGCAGAGGCCTGCCACTTGCCAGCCTTAGGAGCCGCCAAATTGCTGTACGTCACACTCGGATCACATCTCCACTGGATGCCACTAGTCGAAGCTCACGCCTAGACTCGTAAAAACCCCGACAGCCGGTTAGAATTTCCGCCTCAAGCCCCACGACAAGCGCGGCTTGCAGCTAAACACAACATTTTTTGCTGGAGGCGAGAAAGCCATCAGTCGAAGCACGTAATCAACCACACCACCACGTTACTGCATCTTTATTTTTATACTTTTGCCCCTATATGCGCGTTTCAGCCTGGCCTTGATATAGCATCTCCCTCGGTCCTGTCTTGCGCTTCGACTCCAGCAAATGTCCCTAGCCCAACATGTCTCAGCAGTCGAGGGCATCGATCACGAACCCGAACCCGGCGATGTGGGCTTCGACACAGACAGCATCCGCGCGTTCCCTCGACTGTCCAGACAGCCGAGCATCACGCTGAGTATCAGCTATGACC
The DNA here is from genome assembly GCA_002099365.1 of Phialophora verrucosa. Taxonomy (NCBI): domain Eukaryota; kingdom Fungi; phylum Ascomycota; class Eurotiomycetes; order Chaetothyriales; family Herpotrichiellaceae; genus Phialophora; species Phialophora verrucosa. The sequence goes on along the minus strand of MSED01000014.1, from coordinate 855,320 downwards.
CCATTCCGCCCGTGGCTGGGGACAAGTCCGCCGGTGGTGAAAAGTTGGAACCCATCGCCGCCTACGAAGTGAGCGCGCAGAAAAGGATAGGTAAGTCAGCCTCCTCCTGTGCTCCACCGGCTCGGAAATCAGAACGTCAACTGACATATTCAACTTGCCACGTGCCGTGAACAGCCCAAATAGTGGTTGGTGTCGTTGCATGCGTGACGGCCTCGGGCATCACGTTTGGATTCGACGCTTTGAAAACGATATTGGTGACGGAAGGTGTCTACCAAGACCTGTGCACTGACGCTGAACTGAGAAAGGGAGTCCGACTGTGTTACCTGCAGGATCAAAGGTAATCTGCCGGTTCAATTCATCATCTGCTCTTTTTTGGCCGTGACGACTGAGCGCTGACACCGATGTGCGTGCACAGACTGAACCTAACCTTCATTATCGCCTCCGTTACGACCAACATCTCGGCCCTCCTCGTCGGCAGTATCCTCGATCGATATGGCCCACGGGTATGCGGCATCATCTCATCAGTCTTGCTCGCACTGGGCTCACTCTGCCTGGCATTCGCCGGACCTCTCCCCTTCGACGGCTACATCGTGGCCTCATTTCTCCTGGCCCTGGGCGGAACATTCACCTTTGTACCTTCCTTCCACCTGTCCAATGCCTTTCCGCGCTTCCAAGGTCTCATCCTCGCCCTGGTCACCGGCGCGTTCGACGCCTCCGCAAGCGTGTTCCTCCTGTTCCGAATCCTCTACCAATCCACCTCCGGGAGCATCTCCCTCCGCCAAATCTTCCTCGTCTACCTCCTCACCATCCCGACCTTCATCCTCGTCACCCAAATATTGATCATGCCGGCCCAATCGTACCAAACCCGCGGCGAATTGGCCGAGAAAATGGACCGCGCCCAGGACGCCACGACCGACCTGCACGACTCGGACGATGACCTGGACCTCACGGCCACGGATCTCATGCGCATACGGTCCCACCGCGCCGAGCAACGGAGGATGTCCATCGCGAGCATCAATGAACTGCTGGGCACGCCCGCCCAACAAGTCAAGCACGTCCGGAAGGAAGACACCATCCGCGCCAACTCGGGCGTCTGGGGCGTGCTGCACGGCCTGCCCGCCTCCAAACAGATCCGCACCCCGTGGTTCATTCTCATCACGCTGTTCACCATCCTGCAGATGGCGAGGTTCAACTTTTTCATCGCCACCATCTGGTCCCAGTACGTGTACATGCTCAACAGCGCCGCCGCGGCGACCAAGCTGATCGAATATTTCGACCTGGCGCTGCCGATCGGTGGCATCGTCACCGTGCCCTTCATCGGCGCCTTGCTGGACCACACGAGCACCGTCGCCGTGCTGAACCTGCTGGTCCTGCTGAGCACAATCATTGGCGTGCTGGGCGCGGTGCCGACCGTCTGGGCCGCGTACGCGAACGTCACGCTCTTCGTCCTCTTCCGACCGCTTTACTACTCCGCCATGAGCGACTACGCGGCCAAGGTCTTTGGATATGCCACGTTCGGGACGGTCTATGGCGCGATCATCTGTCTGAGCGGGCTGTTCACGTTCACGCAGTCGGGACTGCAGGCCCTGCTGCACGAGGTCTTCGAGGACGATCCCGAGCCCATCAACCTGGGCCTCGCCACCGCGGGGCTGGTGCTGGGCGTCATCCTCGTCATGTACGTCGACATCAAGGGCCGGGATCTGCAGAGGCAGAAGGCCATCGCCGCTGCCCAGGCTGCCGCTCACGCTTCGAATGGGCCGGACGAGTGGACTCGGCTGCTGGGTGTGGCGGGGCAGCGGTCCGCGTACGGCAGCGCGAGGAGCATGAACAACAACGTGCTTGGCGCGAATGGCAACGTGCCTGTTTCGATCCCGACCGGTGCGTTTGGGACGGGAGGCGGGATCGGCGGTGCGTTCGGCACAAGTCCCAGCATGACCGGTGCGTTTGCCGGGGGTGGCGGTTGCAGCGGTTCTGGTGCGGGTGCTGGACCTACTCCTGGAAACAACGGCGCCGGCGCACCTCTACCGCCCGGGATGGGCGGGGCGTATTCCGTCGGAATCGGCGGACCAGGAATGGGCGAAGACACGGGCGCCGCCGAGAGGATGCGCATGCTGCACGCGACGCCGAGTCGCTCGCAGCTGCACCGGAATCTGAGTACCGTGCAGGAAAGCGCCCGCGAGGATAGCCTCGCCAGCGGGAGCACTGGGCAGTCGGTGCAGTGAAAGTAAAGCGACGGAGGTGTGTGAGGCGTCATGCATTGTGGGGGACCCATCCGTTACGGATAATACGGACCGACAAGGCAAAAGGCGCTTCAAAAGACCCCAATGGACCGTGCCATGGCACGCATGGTTGCTGTGTTATGTGTTTGACATGAAATGTATAGAATCCCGTCCGTGTACGTATCTATCAGTCAGTCACATGTCTACGAGTACCTACCTTCCTATCCATCTATCCATCCATCTGTCATCTATTTATACATCTTGCCCTCTATCCCGTCTATACATTTGGTCTAATCTGGTCTGGCCCAGTCTGATCTGATCTGACCTGACCTCGTGTACTCGGTAATCCAACCTAGCGTGATTGACCGGCCAAAGGTACCATACAGTATATACTCCGTGTGGCCACTGAAGCGTGCTTAGTATCCATCTATATATCAAAATATCGCACAATCTTCTTTGGAGTAGTAGAACCTAATGAATCTGGTGCATAGTACCGGTATGGATCTGTACTTGTACTTTATGTGCCGCATGTCCTTAACAAGGCTGTGGAGTCAGCGCTAAGGATAGGAATGGAATGAGATGAAGGGAGAGGTAGGCGGCTAGATAGGTACAGTATCGAGATGACTCCGGAGACTCTAAACGCTGGTTAGTATACTTGTCTACATAGGACATCACACAACAGTGGCGACCATCACTCAGGGGACTTATCTGCCCGCAACCTTGAACTCATTGATAAGCCCCTGACACTATCTAAGTCAAAGCAACCGTATCCGACGAACCGGGCCATCTGATCTGACCGTTGTGCCGAAACCTCACAGCGACGGTAAGTTCCAACATGGTTGACGCCAAGTGAGGCCACTCTACATTCCTTTGGATGGAGGCGTTCCGCACAGCCTCACGTTTTAAACCTAGTCATCCAACAGGTTGGCATCGCCGTTGACCTGCTTGTTACCATCCTCATTGTCCCTTGTGTCTTTGTTTGCCTTCTTCCCGTGTCCCTTCCTGGCGTAGAACTCATCTAACAACTTGGGGTTGATACGGTTGAGCAGTTCTTTAGGGAAGATGCGGAGCAAATTCCACCCGAGATCCAAGCTGTCAAAAATCGAGCGCTTGTCATACGGACTTTGCGAGATGAATTGTCTCTCAAATTTGTCCAAGAATTCAAGCGAGAGCTTGTCTTCGGCCGACAAGGCTTCTTCACCCACGACTGCTTTCATGGCCGCTGCGTCACGGCCGATGGCGTACTTGGCGTACAGCTGGTTCGAGACGTCACCGTGATCCTTCCGGGTCAGACCTTCACCGATGGCAGACTTCATGAGTCGGGACAGTGATGGCAAGACATTGATGGGCGGGTAGACACCCTTGTTGTGCAGACCACGATCGACGAAGATCTGACCCTCGGTGATGTATCCAGTCAGATCCGGGATTGGATGTGTGATGTCGTCGTTAGGCATGGTCAAAATGGGGATCTGGGTGATGGAGCCGTTTCTTCCTTCGACACGACCGGCTCGCTCGTAGATGGTCGACAAGTCAGTGTACATGTATCCGGGATAACCACGACGACCCGGGACTTCTTCTCGCGCAGCAGAGACCTCTCGAAGAGCGTCGCAGTATGCAGACAGATCTGTGAGGATGACTAGAACGTGCTTCTCGAGTTGGTAGGCGTAGTATTCTGCCGTGGTCAGTGCAAGTCGAGGGGTGATGATGCGTTCGATAGTGGGGTCGTTGGCCAAGTTCAAGAACAGAGTGACTCGTTCCATCGAACCATTCTCTTCGAAATCGCGAGTGAAGAACCGAGAAGTCTCCATGTTGACACCCATGGCAGCGAAGACGATGCTGAAGTTCTCCTCGTGGCCATCATGAACGCCCTTGGTCGGTTGGTTGACGAGACCGGCCTGCCGACAGATCTGAGCAGCAATTTCGTTATGGGGGAGACCGGCAGCGGAGAAGATGGGGATCTTTTGCCCTCTGGCGACCGAGTTCATGCAGTCAATAGCCGAGATACCTGTCGAGATCATTTCCTCGGGGTAAACCTTCACCCGGGGTCAGTTTGCGGTGGAGACGGTGAGACAGGGCGAGCGTACTCTGGAATATGGGTTGATGGGACTCCCGTTGATGTCGAGGTAGTCTTCTGCCAGCACTTTGGGCCCTTTGTCTATGGCTCTTCCTGATCCATCGAAGATGCGACCCAGCATGTCTTCCGAGACTCCAATCTTCAAACTGTGGCCCGTGAACTCGACTTTCGTCTGTAGATAGTGAGCACCATAGTAGATTGCAAGACAGAGGTCATGCGCACCTTCTTGACATCAATGCCCGTTGTGCCTTCGAAGACCTGGACGACCGCTCTGTTTCCTGCCAACCAGCGTCAATCCGTGGTGACCGTATACATCTTGTGTAACTGCAGCGAACATACCTCTTGCCTCGAGGACCTGGCCCGACCGTGACGAGCCATCGGGAAGCGTCAGGCTGACAATCTCGTTGTACCGGGGGAATTTGACCTGATAGAACAGAGTATTAGCGATAATGCAGCACATTCCGCGGGGCCAGTGCGCAGCTCCAACGTACATTGTCTAGGATGACCAGAGGGCCATTGACACCGCCAATTGTATTGTACTTCAGCCTCGGCTTGATTGAAGCCAAACGAACATCTTGGGCGGCCATGTCGCGAGCCTGGTGAGGTGAAGATTCGATGGTGGTCGTGGAGGACGGGGGAGTGAGGCAGCAAGAATTCTTGAGCTACTCGACGAAAGAGCTGGTCACGGCCGACGGACGAATCAGCGAGCCACAGCGGCACAGGCGAGAAGCAGCTGCGACTAACGAGAGATCTGTTCTCCAGGCAAAGACCAACAGGAAAGGCGAGCTTTTGAGAAAGGTTTGGTACAGTAACGAGGGAGCTGCAAGCTTGCAGCTGGCGATGCGGTCACTGATGCGCCAACGGCACCTAACCAAGCCCGCCAATGGCAGCTACAGCCAAGATAAGGCCGATGCCCGCCGCCAGTAACTTCAGACCGACGACCACCACTTGACTTTCTTTTTCATCTGGATCTCGTCTTGCTGTGCAGACAAGAGTCGGTTTCTCGTGGGGGCCCTGCCTTCGATATCTAACATGGTTCAGTGGCATCTCAGCGTGTCCGGCTTGGTAACAGGTCACACCAAATTCCGTTGCCATGATAATGTGACTGAGTGTTCCTTGACGGGCTTAGATCTCAACGCAGACGTCAAATTGTTCAAGCGGGAGGACAAGAGGATACTTGTTCGTTCTCATATGACTGCGCCACACTCCGACCATCTCGCTTCATCTGGTACAGCTTCAGATCTCCATTCCCCTCGAGGAGAAGCCAACTATCCATGACATCTACAGCTCGCCGAAAAGACGCCTCTGTCGTCCGTTTGGCTACTGGGTTGCTAAGGTCCGATCTAATTGCAAAGCCATGCTGTACACCGGAATACACTGTGATTTCATACGGGCGTCCAGCCCATTTTTGCAGCCTCTCAGTCAAATGTCTTAGGGTTCGAGGAATGCGGTCCCTCCTGGCGAAATCGCAAGTTGGGTTGTCCCGAGAGATCGTAATGAATCTGTTACCTCACTACATCTCAATACAGTCCAGTTCATCTGCCAAAGTGACCTGCATGAGTCAAGACCCCAAATACTCAACCGATGAAGGATGATTGTCTGGTCGCCACCAAATCCCAGGGCCAAAGGCAATGATTACACATGACCTGCTGCTGCTGCTGCTGCCGCACAGCGTCAGCAAATAAATCCATAATTGTTTTCATATGGACATGACAAACCCAAGAATGCCAGTCAATCACGCCACGGTTAAATGGGGTCCATCCAGAAGCAGTGCTGCCGACTCTTTGAGACGTCCTCGGTCTGGTCTAGGGCAGGAGGGATGCGAACCAAGTCTTGGACCCGCCGAGAGCAGATTCTGTTTGCCTCATGGAGACTCACTCTGAACCACTCGAAGCATTTGCGGCAATTTTGTCGGTACACGCAGTCCCGGAATCCTTGATCGCTTTGCTTTCCTAGACTGAGCTTCTGTGCACCCTCGCTTCTTCCGCTTCAGTAGCTCGTGGCGGTGATGACCGTGTTCGTACTCCTATGCTGAAGTCACCTTGCAGGCACGAGAGCAAGTGCCAACCACTGGAGTGGGTTTTGTCCTTTCCGGTACAAGGCTCACTCCCCAACAGGCTCTGGCCTCCCGCTGAACAGGACTTTGAACTTGACAATGTCGACGATCTCCAGCGCCTCCTGGGTCCCTTTTCTCACATCCAATGCTGACTCTCCATCTCTCTCGCTATCGCTGCTGTGGTCCACTTTCCGAATGACGGCCAGCGGCTTTCCCAATTTCTTCACCTCACCCGTTAATCGCTGGTGCTTGCCGACATAGAGATAGACTTTCTTCATCCATTTGCCGTCATCGTTGCTTGCTTGCGGGTTGTATAGTGGGAACTCTAGGCGTCCGATCTGAAAGGTTGTTGGTGATCGAGTTTCGTCCTCTACTGCTGGAGTTCGGAATGGCCCATGAATCGTTCCTTGGATTTCGAGCACGGCGAGGCCGGAGGGTGTTTGAAGAAGAGATGGTAGCGGGTTAGTGATGGGATTGTTGTGTGTCTGCGCAGAAGGAATCAACAGTTCTACTGCAGGCATCTTTGATGGATTCTTGCTCAGATCCTCAGGTTAGGTTGATAGAACACGCTCACGAAACGCGATAGACAAGGCGCGTCTTTTGAAGTCATTTGCGCCACCGTAAAATGTTCCAAGTGTTCCGCTTTGACATCAAGCGACATGGACGCCAACACATCTCAGAATTAACAAAGGAAGCATGAAGACGTTTTGTCTGTGCCAGCTCGACGTCCTCTCTCTGAAGGCCGCTTCGCGTTCAGGTGCCTGAGAACTAGCTTTCGTCACGTCCGCACTTGGGATTCCCATAGGACAGGGTGATTGTCCGTGTCGTGTGTGGCTTCATGAAGACGATGCGGCGATATCATGGGCGGCAAGAGAGCAAGTCGGCAGCATGCAGATCAAAGTGTCCAAACCTGAGAGGACAATACCAACACATCCATCCTGCGATTCCCCTTCATCTTCTCATCAGTCCGTCTCCTTTCCCAAATTTAACTTCTGCGACGTTGACGCGTTGTCTTACCTTCCAACTGGTCCTCAACTACACCCTCTCAATGCCGGTACCTCTTGTGCCTTTCTGTGCTATCTGATCATCGGTAACTGAGCTTCACGTATGCTCCTCCAAGCTCGGCAGCTCCTACTCGGATAACTTTCCAACATTCCCCCAAACCCATACCCCCGTCATATGGATGGTGACGGGTCACCATGATGTACAACGGCTGACCTGACGACTAGACTTTGCCCAAATATGATCTTGACAACATACAGTCAATGTAATGAGCAGCTGACAGAGATGGTGATCAGGTAGACCGACTGTTCAACAAGAAGGTGACAAAAACCGTGTGATGTGACAATCAAGTCGATTTGCAAGCCCATCGCGATCTGACCATCTGTGCTCTCAAAATGGGTGAAGGTCAGCCGAAATATATGTCAACGTACCCCTCGGCCCCCCTTGCAACCATCGCAAGTCGGCAATCTGGGCATGCTTCACTGCGAACGACGAAACTGCGCGGCAAAGAATCACTTTCATCGGTGGACAGCCGCCGAGTAGCTTCCAGCGGGTGGAGTGAAAGCGGCGGGTCACTAGGAACAGAACTTAACCTTGTGGATAGTGGCTTCGTCACCAACTTCCGTCGCGGCTGGCGGATCTGCTCTGTTTGGGTAGGTGCCGAGTGACTCTTTGGCGCGCTGGAAGTGAGACAGCGTAGGCTAGCTGGCTGACATTCAATAACAGGGACAGCACCTCCGTCACTCACGCTTGCGGGCCAAACTGGGCGCGCATAAAAGAGCAGATTCCCCAGACAATTTCTTGCCAAACACCATCATGGTTCACAAAAACCACCTTGCACAACTCCTTCAAAAGAACAAATTCAACAGGCCCTGGGTGACCCTGATATATGCCAGCCAAAGAGTGTGGTCGGGGAGAACAATACTGATCATTGCGGATGTGGACAGCATCACCGATCTTGCGCTGTGCATATTAGCGCGTGAAAGGACACATTTAGAAGGCATTGGTGGCTCCCCAATAAGCCCCGACCTCGTCAACATACATGTTGAAGGCAGTCTTGTTGGGCGACCGACAAAGAAAGCGCGACGAGGCTGTGGCAGCCTTGCGAGGCTCAAAATTCCAAATTCGGGTCTCCTCAAGACCCGATATCCAGACTGCGCGTCTCCCCAAGCCTCGTTGTCGGCCTTCACAGTTCGGCAAAACTCGATGTGCCGTACTTCAGCAGCACGGAAAGAATTCCTCTGAAACCTGCTTGCCAAGAGTGAGTCGTGAAGACACCAGCAACTCGACCACGGAGGAATGGCAAGGTCCCCGTTGCTCCCCCGATGATAACGAGGTCACAGGCAATGACTCTGCCTCGATATTCACTTTCGACCTCCTGCTTCCCGGTCAACCATATCAACTGCGTGATCTCGACCCAAATCTTCAATAACCTCCGGTTTCGCATTTGACGGTGAGGAAGTGACAACAAACAATATCTTTTTCCTTACCCCATTCATGCTTTGTCTATCCATTGTTCTCTTTCTACATTCAGCCCACACAACCCTCTCTAACCAATGAAACCTCTCCAGCGACGACATCAGACTCCACCTTAGCAGTGAGATGGCTGCCCGAAGAAGATCGGATCGCCTGTCAGTCGATCAATCATCACTCCTCACCTTCAGCGACCTTGCCAGCGAGGGGAGCAAAGAGATCGTAACGCAGGCCTACTTGGATACCGACCAAGAACGCGCTCTCATCCTGGTGCCGGCCAACGGACCGTCCTATACGTCGACCCGCACATGGAAGAGCCAAGCGGTCAAAGATGGTGAGGAGTATGAACGATTCCGACAACGCGTCAGACATTTCGCCCCCGAGCAGTTCAAGCCCAACGCCAAACCTGGTCGAGGACCATCCGAAATCTTTCCTCAGAACGTGGCAGAATGGATAATCCACAAGAAAGACATGCTCACGATTGCCGAGGCCGAGACCAAGAAGAATTGCGAGTTACTGAAGGCTCAGATCGAAGCACAACAGAAAGTCCCCAAGCAACAGCGCAAGATCAAGTCGGTATTCGGCGAGGGAGCAAAGGTGTTTTCTGACGGGTTCAGTCCTGTGCTTTGTCTCCAGACGATCTGGTCAGCTGAATGCTTCCGAAACCCTGCAAACTGGCCCTCCAAAGCGGAACTCCAGTGGAATGGTGACAGTCGAGAGTGCTCGCTGGCGAGGACCAAGTGTGGGCGATACCTCCCGCCTCCGCGTGCTCCTACCACTCCATCTGCCCCCTTCCAAGAACAGCCGTTTCAGAAGCCGCATATCCTTGACGAAACCGGACCCGTCTTTTCCAGTGGTCCCTCTCCAGCCGATTTATACCACGGCAACCTCTCGATGAATAGCGACCCGGCGTTTGAAGCCGACGGTGCTTTCTATCTCGGGACTGAACTGATGAAGGAAATCGGCGAATGGAAACCATGTTTCGTCCCAGAATGGCGCGAGGAACAGATGGCGTGTAATGCACAAACCATGGTAATCTATGATGAAGACGGCATGTTCGGGACTCCGGGCGTCGGCGACGCCACCTGGAACGAAGACAGCATGCTCTCCAACACGTGGGAACAGCAACAAGTTTGGTACTAGACAGCTGGGGACCAGAAGGGCATTGGAGAGGCACTGGAAGGAGATGAGGCGAGCCGAGGCCTCCAGGTGTTTACTGTTGGAATATACCCGAAGGATGCGGGTTTTCTTTCTTAGGGCACAGTTTGCAAAGGGCTTTCCTTCTCTTGTGTACGACATGGGCCAAGCTGAACGGCAGAGCAACTCGTTGTCGACCTTGACGCCCTTGGACCCGGGGAACGGTGCTTGAACCTCGCTTTCTTTGGCCCCCCTTTCACGACAACATCGAGTCGGATACGATATTCACGACGAAACGACATGACGACCGCGATACCCCTTTGGATATGATGGGCGGCGCTGGACGATACAATCGGGCCACAGAACAAGCGACTCTCACGAGCGGCCATTTGGACGAGAGCTGGACTCAGGATGGCTTCTCAGCTACCAAGCAAAGAACAGGTTTACGATGCTCTTGGAACGCAGGATATGCATTTCCGAGACATCATACCGACGATGGTATATGGATAATCCAGACTCGCAATGAAATGAATCTCGCACTCTGACGCATGTAGTGAGCGACCTGTAATGTGTACGAGCAGTTATGTAGCCGTCGGATGTGTTCCCGCTGACAGACCCACGCCGACTCGTTCTTCGACCAACCCCCTGCGTGGCCACTCGTGCTTCTCGCCCTACTCGTACGCGTCCTGCTCTCCCCACGCTCTCTTTCTATTCGTCGACACCGGTGCTGCCATACCCCAGGTGCCCAGTTGGGTGAGCTTTCAGGCCAACGAAATGCGGAGTAAGAACCTTCGACAGCTACTGACTACCGCTGACCGATTGACCTCGGCCCCCGCGCGGATAGCTGGATGTCAAGATACCGACTCGATCTCACTCACCCTCGCCTGCGGGTTGCCAGAATATATCATGGCTCTACATCTTGATTGCTCTGCCATACGGGAGGAGTGCGCTGCATCGAACCTAGAATGGCTCGTAAGTCCCATCCCGGCCCCCTGTTATGAGCTCTTGACTACTTGATACTCACCACTACCACCCATCTCTAGTTCCCACCGTAGCAGCAGTCGTCGCAGGCGGGATCGCAGCCGCGGCCTACCTCGATGCCAAATTCCTCATCCGCCATGATCTCAGTGCGGGCTCTCTGGGTGCTGGCCAGAAGGCCGCCCTGGCCTTCACAATGGACAGGTACAACCAGAACCGCATGCTCATCTACCATATCTTCGAGGACCACGCCACGGGCAAGAACGCCGACCAGTTGTTCCTGATCTTCGAGAACCGGTCGTGGACGTACAAGCAGTTCTTCACCGACATACACAGGGTCGCCAACTGGCTCCGGAAAGATCTGGGCGTCAAGGAGCAAGAGATCGTGGCCATCGACGGCGGAAACAGTCCTGAATACCTCCTCCTGTGGTTCGGCTTGGAAGCCATCCGCGCCTGCCCTGCCTTCATCAACTGTAACCTCACCGCCGGCCCTCTCACCCACTCGGTCAAGCTCTGCGACGCACGCTACCTGATCGCCGACCGCGCCACGACCGACCTCGTCAAGCCCTGTGAGGAGGAGCTCCGGTCCATCGCCGTCACGACCGTCTACTACGACGAAGCCTTCATCTCTTCGCTCACTGACGCAACTCCCGTGCCCAAGTCTATGCACAAAGGCATCTCACCCACCGAGCTTGGCGGCCTGATCTATACGTCTGGGACGACGGGCCTGCCTAAAGGGGTCATCATGCTGCGCGGGCGCGAACTCAACACCGCTCGTAGCGTCTCCCAGTACCTGAAGCTCAAACCGGGCAATAGGATGTATACCTGTCTCCCTCTGTACCACGGTGCGGCACACGGGCTATGTGTCACGCCTTCAATCTTCGCCGGGTCCGCGGTCGTGCTGTCGCGCAAATTCTCCCACAAAACCCTGTGGCCCGAGGTAAGGGCGTCCAAGGCCGATATCCTGCAGTACGTCGGCGAGCTCTGCCGGTACCTCATCAACGCGCCGCCGTCGCCACTGGACAAGCAGCACAACGTCAAGATGGCCTGGGGCAACGGCATGCGGCCGGACGTGTGGGAGACGTTCCGACAACGCTTCGGCATCGAGACGATCAACGAACTGTACGCGGCCACCGATGGCATGGGCGCGACCTTCAACGCCAACAGGGGCGAGTTCGGCAAGAACGCACTCGGCATGCGCGGGCTGTATTGGCACTGGGCCAACGGGGCCAACGAGAAGAGAGTCCGCATCGACATCGACACGGAGGAGATCCTGCGCAACGACCAAGGGTTCGCGATCGAATGCAAGACGGGCGAGCCGGGCGAGGTGGTGCACAAGATGGACCCGGCCACCGCCGACGCCGTCTTCCCGGGCTACTACAAGAACCAGTCGGCCAGCCAGAAGCGGTTCATCCGCGACCTGTTCCAAAAGGGCGACCTGTGGTTCCGCTCGGGCGACATGATGCGCCAGGACGCCGACGGCTGCGTCTACTTTGTCGACCGGCTAGGCGACACGTTCCGCTGGCGGAGCGAGAACGTCTCGACCAACGAGGTCTCGGACGTGCTGGGCCGCTTCGACCAGATCGCCGAGGCCAACGTCTACGGCGTGCAGGTGCCCCACGCGGACGGCCGCGCCGGCTGTGCCGCCATTGTCCCCGCCTCGCACATCACCTCGCCGGAACAGCTCGACTTTGTCAGGCTGGCCGAATACCTGCTCTCGACACTGCCTCGATACGCCGTCCCCATCTTCCTACGCGTCGTCCCGCAGCTCGAGTACACCGGCACGATGAAGCTACAAAAGGGACGTCTCCGGAGCGAGGGCGTCGACCTGGACAAGATCGAGAAATCCGCCCCGGCGGACAGAATGTACTGGCTACCCCCGAACGGGACGAAATACGAGGTCTTTGGGAGGAAGCAGTGGGAAGAGCTAAAGGCCGGCAAGGTGAGGTTGTAGCCGAGTCTCGCAGAGGGATTGCACCGCAACCTAGAGTCCTACCACAGCTACATACAGTATATTAGAGCCCGGATAGAGATCAGGACCTCCGGAGACATAGTAATTCTGTATGTTGTATTTCTGTATGTCACTTCACTGTGACAAGGCTCTGTGTGCTCTGCTCTGCTCTCTGTGCTCTGCTCTGCTCTCTGTGCTCTGCTCTGCTCTGCTCTGCTCTGCTCTGCTCTGCTCTGCTCTGCTCTGCTCTGCTCTGCTCTGCTCTGCTCTGCTCTGCTCTGCTCTGCTCTGCTCTGCTCTGCTCTGCTCTGCTCTACTCTGCTCTGCTCTGCTCTGATCGCGTTCATAATACCTATATACCCTGATATCCAACCTTAAAGTCTCGGAGTGTTAGACCTGGTCCTGTAGTACTGTAGTACTGTATCCCATTCTATAGGACACGGCAAGCACGCTGATTCCTGCGCGGCAGAGTCAAATCTTAAAACAACAAAATAGTAATTAGGTGGATACTCCGTACAATGGCACTCTGTATCGTAAGACTAAGATTGAGGGGACGTCCGGGGGGGTGAGCGAGTTTGCCAAGCATTCCTACATAATTAAGCGCTGGACAAATCTCGTGTTTGACATGAAACTTTTGTTCTTGCTTCGGTTGCCGCACTTATTGTTGGTGCTACGGAGGCGGGTGGAATGCTGGTATGAGGCACTGTTGTGAACTCTAGTCTACGCGCACCGAATAACATGTCATCTGTGTATGTAAGGGAATGAGCAAATCACGGTTCGTCACTGTCTGGGTATGCCATCTAATGTCGTACTCCCGTGTGTCATTGACATGTACGTCTTCATCTATGCCTGCTTGATCCCATAACAACACAATATTCGGTACGCTGCCGGTCGGAGACAATCATCTCTAGGCCACGGCGTGCGCGCTGGGTGAGATCCACCAAGTAGGCGGGAAAGACCTCCTATCCAGTCCGCACAGACTCAGCGGCGGCTTCCTCCAGTCGCCTCCTGACAATGAGCCCTGGATGTGCCTCCTTGCCGGACAAGGTTTCTCCAAAAAATACACGTACATATGTATGACCATCAGCCCGGTTAGTCTCCGGCCACATCTCCAGCACGTCGGGCTAAGCAACAGCATTGATTTTGTCCATCATTCGTAGATTGGGGTATCGAGAAGTGACGCGAGGCGAGGACAATTATCGCATCCAATCATCAAACGTTGGTCATGACAGGAAGATGCCTTGTTGGAACAGGATAATCTCGAAGGGCGGATTTGGCAATCAGGTTATAAACACAGAATCGTTGAAGTGATCGTGGCGGAGGGTGGTGAGTGTCGAGGTACGGCCGTGATAATACGTCAGGGGATCTATTCGAGAGCTCGTTTCAGGTCGTTCCATTTCTGCTTGAGCCCTTCGTGTTCGGCGTTGAGCTAGAAGAGATTTAGTATACTGCTCAGCGTTGATCAAGGCGGCATTACTCACCTCAGCATACTTCAGCTTCATTTCCACAAGCTCGCGTTCCATCTCCGCCATCTGCTCCTCCATATGACGATTCTCATTCTGCACCTCGATATTGCGCTGCATGACTTGTTCGGTAGTGGCTTTTAATCTTTCTTCGACGTTTGCTGCCTCGCTTGCCGCAACCTTCTTCAATTCCGCAACGTGTCCGGTCAGGCTTTCGTTCTGATCATGGAGCTCGTTATTCTCGACTTTCAACCGTACCAGCTCGTTGGCAATTTCGATGTGTTCGGCGTCGGACTTTTCGGCCCTTTGTTCAAGGGACCGAATTTGTGCGGCTTTGGTGGCGCAGTCAGTTTTGAGATTCTCCAGTTCGGTTTCACGCGCCTTCTCAGCTTTGGTGGTCGTTTCCCATTCCTCGCGGTACCGATTCAACATGTCGGGAGTAAGCTTGACGGCGCAGGCATCTTGGACGAGGAGATCTGCTCGATAGACCTCGTTTTCTGATCCGCCCGAGCTGCCGAAGAAGCCGGATTCTAGTATTGATTTGGACGATGGCGTGGCATCGATATAGGCGTCAAAGATCTTCTCCTTGAGGAAATTGGTGAGACTCTGCATATCTTGCATGCCCAGTAGCGTTGCCACATTCTTCTGCATGACTGCCATTCCGAATTTCAGAATGGCACCCTCGAGACCTTCGCAAAGTACCAAATCATACACGCGCATCACGAGTTGAAGAGGGAACCGATACGCAAACATGGTCAGGAACCATTGGGTGGCGTAGAGATTAGGGGTGACATCTCGGCGCCTCAGATGGCAATATAAAGCAGGCTCCAGATCTTCCAGTAATCGCTCAAACTGATAGAGGTGTAGATGCAACCCTGGCATGTCCTGGGTGAACAGATCCCTGACCTGGTATTTGTTCATCAATCGCACCAGCAGGCAAAAGGCTTCTTCTTGCGGCATGGCGATCAAGAGTGGCATGACCATGAAGTTCATCCCCTGGGGATATCCCACGGCGTCATCAAAGAGCGCATATGCCCGGAGCACATGGAACAAAGGGTCCTGTAAGCCAGCTGCGACGGCGTACTTTGAATAGCTTGTCCTTGAGCCCAAGTCTCGCTTGATGGCCTTCTCCAGTTTCGATAGCGCGGCAGAGTCCTCTTTGGCCTTCTTCGCTCTCTCTGCTGCCAGCTGGGTCTGAAGCCGGGCGGTGCTCAGCGGATCTGTAGCCTCGTGGGAAGGGGACGGAGAGGCAACCCCGACATTGGAGCTTGTGGCTGGCGTGGAATGATCGGATCTTATCGAAGATCTTGACGAAGCGGTGGATTCCTTCTCCTTGACACTGCCATTGAGGTTGCCATTGAGCAGCGGGGACTTGGGCATGCCCTCCTTTGATGGTTCTCGCGACTTGAGCTCCCAGTAGACGGCTTCGAGATCCTCATTCTTGCTGCCTGCTAATACCTGCCATATGACTGGTCTGATGGTCTGCGGGATTCCACCACTGATGGCCTGGGTGAATTCGTCGGGACTCGTTCGGGCAACAGCTTGTGGACCTTCATTCACGACATTCTGCCAGAAGTCCCAGTCGATGGGTATAGCTGTGTCCGCAGCTGAAGCAGCGACGCCTGACACAGTACCAGGGGGTAGATTCGGGTTTATAGGGAGGGTTTCAGCCATGGGCGATGTAGGGGACATGATAGGTGTAGAGACGACATTCTCATCCGGGTTGACGGTGCCCGGTGTCGCTATTCCCACACCCAAGCTGGTAGACCGACCGATCAAACCTGCTATTGCACCACCCTCGGTTGACTCTGCGCCCTCTGTACCTGTTATTCCTGCTTCTTCCCGCATCCGAAGCATCTTGAACTGCTCTCGCAGCGACGCCCGTTTCGGCCCTCCCTGGCCATCTTGAGCCTCTTCCAAGGCTTTCAGCATCAGATCAGGATTGCTTCCGAGGGTCGATGCGGACGCTGCAGTGTTCCGCCGGGTATCGAGCTGTGATCGAGAGGGTAGGGGAGGGGAGCGAGTTTCTTTCGGAGCGGATGTCGCACGGCTGAGCCAGCCAAAAGGTGTGGAGGCTTTGCGACCCCAAGTTGAGGTAGCCTGGGGCGGCGGTGGTGGTGCAGGCGGTTGAGGAGAGGGCGCCCGAGCATCATTGGAAGACTTTTTGGGAGGCGGAGGAGGAGCTCCCCATGGCACTGAGGGCAGGGAGGAAGCGAAACCCTGGAACCTTGAGGGACGAGAAGGGGGCTTGGGAGGATCGGGTTTCTCAGTCTGTTCACCGGAGGTGCTGCTTAAGGACTCGGCAGGCTTCAATGTAGGCGTTTGCGATTCAGTCTTAGTTTCTTCGTCGGAGTCCGAATGGGTCGTGGTTATATCAGGTATCTTGGATTCTGAGCTTCCTGTGCTTTCTCTTTGCTGAGCCTTCGCTTGCTCCTCGTCGTTTGCATTTGACGAAGGTTGATCCGAGGAGGACGACTCCCGTTTCGAGTCGTTTTTGACCTCGCTGGCGTCCTCGAACTGCTGCATCTTGTGAGACGTGAACTGGGAGAATTGAGGGGACCCTGTGGGCTTACCTCGTCGACTTCGGAGTGCTCTGCGTTGGTTGCCATTTTGATGCCCTCAGCAGCGACCAGGCATGCTCGTATTCTCGCCCATCCAACGACGTCGACCTAGTATGGCAACAAAGGTTGTTTTCTTGGCTTATTGCCGGAGAGTCGGATGATTCGTTTGGTCGTAGGAACGATGGGTGGAAAGGAACGCGAGAGTAGACTCGGCTCCGTAGAAGGGGGAGTAGACCCGACGATTTCAAGGTGGTGTGGCTCGTCACTTGGTGATGGATAGGAAGGTGAGGGCTGCTGTTAATCTCGCTCGCTGTTTCCCGGCTGGAGGTGCGGTGGGAGGTGGTCACTTGTTGATGATCACCAAAAATCTTAATAGTTGCAGCTAGCGGAAAGAATGATCGACACCAGATCTGGCTCGGGATCTCGTGCTCGAGAGACAGGTTTCAGATATCCGTGAGGAATTACGCGGTAAGTTCGAGACACACAAGCTTCGGAACGCGACAACTGTCCATTCTTCCGTGTTGCCAACATTTCAACTCGGCCGTGTCACAGGATTATGCATCGTGCGCGGGTTAAGTTCTACTTAAGCCTGTCCTCGCCCATGTCAGTTTCCAAAGGAGGCGTGTTTAGCTCGAGAGCCACAGGCACGAGCCCCAACTCTATGGCCTAGCCTCTCCCGGCCCCCTGGGTGCGCTTGGATTGTTTGGCTGTGCCGGAAAGGGGCCTGCAGCCCAAGCCGGGAAGCTTTGCGGCTCCTTTTCCAGGGGCCAAGGAAAGGTCTGTTTCATCTTCGATAGACTCTACGGCAGGCCCGTGAGGCCTTGTCATCATCGTTCCACCTCAGTCAGTTTGATTGCAAGCTGCTGCTCCATGTCATTCCATCTGCCCTTCCTCAGAGAATCGAGAGTCTTCAGCGTCTGCAACCACTCTCTCACCTTGAGGCCGTCGTCCTCCCCAAGCCTCGACTTCAACTTGCCTTCTAAGAGCGCGCACTCAATCAAGGCCTGGTATGGCCACTTGCAATCTTGCGCATCCTCCAAAACCTCCTCAATGTACTCACGTTCGGCGGCGATATACTCTAATCGCTGCTCTTTTGAAAGATTAGGTGCCATGCTCTTGGCTGCCAGATCTGGGTCAAACGTGCACATGAGATTCTGGTGGTAGAACCATAGTGACTGGTCATACGGGTCGAACAGGGCCTTGTGGATCAACTCAAGCTCTAAACGAACAGTGAGTAAGTATGAGTGACCTTGAGGAGTGAAGCGGCCCACCTTCGTTCAGCATATTTTCTCGCTCCTGGTCACTTGCACTCTGCTCGTCTAAAATTCGGAGGATGAGCTTCGTCCGGTTATGCCAGGCAGAGAAATTGGAGAGATTTGTCCCAATCATCTTCTTGGTGTAGTCAAATTCTGGTCGTGCCATGCTTTGTCCCTGCAACGCTGAGCTCTCCAGATTCTGTACCACTGTCCGTCGATAACCCCAGCCATGGAAGTTGCGGCTGTCACGACTGAGCATTTTGCCCACCAACCCAAGCTCCTCCTCCCATAGCTTCCGGGCTTTGATCGCTGGCACAAGGATCGTGGCTTGTTCTAGGAGCCATAGCCTGTGGTTCCATATCCAGTAGCACTTGGGGAATTTGAGCAGCAGAGGGAAAAGGAATTGCAGGTCCAGTTGAATAATATCGAGCACCTGGTTGATTCGGTTGTCTTCGTCTATTTCCTTCATCGATGCTTGTCTCGCAAGATCTTCGAACTCGTTCACGTAGATGCGCCGGCGGTGGTTCCAGACGGTGTAGTACTCTGGGTTCTTCTTCAAAAGTTCCGCCGTCTTCTGAAGCAACTCTGGCGTGTACTTCCTTGAAGCAACCTTAGCCAGATCATCATCAGCATCATCTAGTCGAGCGCGTATTATCGAACAATAACAACCTTGGTATTAACTTCCTCCACGAGCTGGTGATACCGGGTGATTTCTTTCAGCTCCTTCTGCCGTGCTTCTGCTGTTCGCTCCTCCCGCATAGCGGTCCGTGGGACACCATGCTATCTGCGATATTAACACTGAGCGACCGAAAAGCGCACGTCCATTCCTTACACTCGACATTATTGAACCTTATTTTACGCAGATTGTCGGCCCGGTCAATGGAGGGTCTGGCATTGGCAAGAATGTGGAAGTTGCGATGGGTGAGGATGATGAAAGGATGAGGTGAGGTGAAAGAGCAGCGGAAATGAGGGCAGGAAGGCATCTAGATCAACCAAAACTCCAGGCAGCACATAATCATTATTTCTCACCTCAAATGCCCAACATCCATACTAACCATACAGCATAGACAGGGGACGACCAGCTCCTTACATAGATACAGTACACATCCAAAGGCCTACCCAGACCAAGCCTGCATATTCGCCGGTTGTCAGGGTTCTGTCCTCTTTTCCGCGAGGTTCCAGGATGATTTCCGACTGCACACCAGCGAGCATTCCTTGACCGACCGAAAGTTTTATTGCTTCTGCGACCTTCGGTCTGAAACAGCCGGTCTCTGTGCGAAGGTTCCTGCAAGGGGCATCTGCGCCGCCTCTTTCGCATAAAAGGCCTCCCCAATGAGCAGTGAAAGCTTCAGCACAGGCTCATCGACTCTAGCACTGGTACCGCCTCCTCGCTTCGAAATAGTGAGCCATGTTGTTGAGCATGCTGGCGGTCCTGCATTCAGACGTCACTATTCTCCCTCGAGAGGACGCCCACTGCTTCGACAAGCGCCTCAGCACCAATCCACGTCCAAGCTCTTGTCTGAAGATCATCCCTCGTTGACACCTCCGAGAAAGCGGTCACGTCTATAGGAAAGACGAAGCGTCAGTGCTGGGAGCCCAGTCCGATCACGAGCTCAGTTCACGTCGCCTGATCGCTTTATCCCTCAGCGACCATTCCATGTCGACAGACGAGAATCCTACCAGAGCAGCAAGCCCCCGGTCTTACTCCGGGGCCGCGAACGAAATGAACGACGGAGAGACAATATTATTGACCCGTTCCACTCTGTGAGCGAGAGTAGATCGCTCTCCTTGAATCGGCAAACAAACGCGCGGAATGCCTACAATCTCCGTCCTCCTCACTACGTCCCGTCCTTTGTTCACGGAAGAGATGCCACTCCTGCTCACCTTGATGCGAGGATAGCTACAAGGACCCTCCGTCAGATCAGCGGTGGCTTTTGGACTGTCGGAGGGGGCTTGTCTCTGCAACTTGGCCAGTTGCAGGGCATCCCTTCTGGGTCAGGTCGCTTGTTGGCCAGCGGTACCACCGCTCCACTCCATACAGCTTCGTTTCTGGATGAGGCCACCAACGACGACAAGGTCGTGGCTCATGAACGCCGCCTCGCTCTGGCTCTCGACATCGACCAGGCAAGTCGAATTCTCATGCACAACATCATCTCCAACGAGGCACCAAATCATGAACAAAGTCCATTCATCTGGACAAACGGTGCCTGGATACGAGCAGCCGGGTCACCTTGTAAGTGGCGCTCACCATCACCGTCCACCATTCGTGCTGACATGCAGCAGTCTCCCCGAAGAAGGACGAGCTACTCCGCAGCGAAAAGGCAGTTCCTACGGTGCCCTTCAGAGTTCTCGACGCCCCCAATCTCAAGGATGACTATTACTGCTCCATTCTCGCCTATAGCTATACTTATCACACCCTGGCGGTAGCATTGGGCCAAAAGGTTTACCTATGGACAGAGAAATATGGAGTGCGATACCCTCCCCTGGCTCCGGTACGATTAGCCAACTTTGTGACTTCTTTAGCATTCTCATCTGAGGTAGGTGGCAAAGCCATCCTGGCAGTCGCCCGCAACAACGGCAGCGTCACGCTATGGAGCTTGCTGGAACCAAAACCACGATTCGATGCACCTCACTCGTGTGCAGCTTCGTGTGTTGCCTTCAAGCCAATTGAAACGAGACGACCAGACATTACTGGAACTGGGATGACCTCTTGTGAGGACTTGCTTGTTGGCGACGACTCCGGCAAGATATATTACTATTCGCTGGAGTGGCCGGAATTTGGTACAGGGTCGATGACCTTGTTGGCGAAACTCGACGCTCACAGCCAGAACATCTGCGGTCTGTCTTGGTCTCCGGATGGAAACAGGTTTGTTTCTGGTGGCAATGACAATTGAGCGCTATTGTTCGATCCAGAGGTCTTTCTTCGTACAGCGGTCCAAAGGTCGTTCTCTCAGATTGTTGTCGGATATGCCGCCGCCACGGCTCAGAACCGGGCCGGGATACGGGTCACGCCGCCTGTCTCGCCGGAAAGATCGGGAGCCATACACCCCGAAGGAGCTGTGAATGACGGCGTCCAGGCACCTACGGTACAGAACCTGGGGCTTCAAACACCGCCGCCGACCCCGGCGCGTCGTGGACGAGCTCCACGGTCAAATCGATGGACCTTCGAAGATCAGAACCTTCTTCCGCACCAACAGTCGGTATTGCGGAATGCGTTGGCCAATCCCAGCATCCCAGGTCAAGTCAATGTCCACATCCATTCATTCTACCATTTTGCAGCTGTCAAAGCAATCGCATTTGCTCCTTGGCAGCCAAACCTATTGGCCACCGGAGGGGGTAGTAATGATCGCCAAATCCATTTCTTTCACACCGGATCGGGAGCTACTTTGGCGCTCATCAATGTCTTCTCACAAGTCACCAGCCTGGTTTGGAGTACAACGAGGCGGGAAATTGTTGCAACATTCGGATATTCACAGCCCGAGCATGAGATCAGGATTGCTGTATTCAGCTGGCCAAGTTGTGAATGCGTAGTAAGCATCCCGTGGGAGAGGAAGCAAAACGGTGAGATCGGCCGTGCTTTATGGGCAATCCCCTACCCAGGAGGACCGAACGATGCCATTCCGACTAGGAGACAAACTCAGTCTAACGAGGGCTTTGCTGCATGGGAAGCGGTTCGACGAAGAGAAGCGGAGCGGAGAAGAGGCACTGCGGCTGCAATGAACACCCCTGTTCCTCGACTACAACGCAGCCCAGCTCCTAGCCCGGACCGAACAGCGTTGCCACCCACGCCGACAGGGCGATCGCGCCTATCCTCTTGGAGACGACCACGCGACGATGGTCAACGAAGACAGCTCCGAAGCGAAGGTGAACCCTGGGCAAGCCGTACGCAGCAGGAAGGCAGTCTCATCATCGCCTGCTGTGATCAAACCGTCAAGTTTTTCGAAATCTGGGCGGGAAAAAGTAAAGGCAAGAAGGGGAGGGGATTGGGAAATCGGCCTGGTGTGCTCGGTGGCAGTCGCGTGCTTGAAGGTTGGTGTGATTATGTCGACGTGGATGAGATTGGGTACGGGGAAGATGTCATCCGGTAATGGATGATTGACGGCGAGGACGGAGAATAGGGAGTGCATTTTATTGTTTGGAAAAGGACGTGCACCATCAGTCTATGCAACACTCGATAGTCACACAAAGCGTCGCTCTACATAACAGCACTCGAGTCAACACCCTCGTCAGTGTATCCATATCGAATTGAGTGGGAAGAAGTATTCTTAGGCAGTTCATGCATTTTATTCATCGCTTTCTACGCCTTAATGCCGCCGCTGGACAATTGAAACCACTTCAGTGATGCTCATATTTGATGCTCATACTCATGCTCGCTGGTACCCAGGTCACCCAGGTCCTCGCTATGCTTTGCTAACACTTTTTTGATCGTCATATTCACATTCATCCACGTCCAATATCCTGAAGCACAGCCCGGCCGTACTCCATGCGAACAATTCTCAACCTTTCAAATTCCGTGCCCTCACCTCAACATCCACCAAGAGAATGAAGCGAAAAATCTCCCATACGTCTTCGTCTCTCAGAGCACGTTGCAGAAACACTTCTAATGCTTGTTCTTCTTCTGGGGCCGATCCTTCTTCGCCGACTTTGACGGGCTCTTCGTCCGGGGGATATCGACATCCATAGCGTCTTTCTTGGGCGTTGATTTCGAGGTCTTCAGCAGCGTTGGTTCTGGCTCTTCCTTTTCTTCCTCCTCGTCGGCGTTATTGTCGTCTTCGCTGCTGTCGCCGGGGACTTTGATCTCGTCTCCTTCGTCGTCCTCGAACTCCACGCTCCCGTCGTTGATGAAGCTGTCGAGGTCACTGTCCTCCTCGTCATCGTCTTCGTCTCCCTCTTCTGCACTCTCTTCGTCAGATCCAGAGACGGAGGACGCCGATGACAATTCAGCCCCGAGTGGGGAGGGCGCTACATCGTCGGGATCGGACTCTTCTGCGGAAGAGACGGAAGCTTCGTCGTCGACGAGGCGGGTACCGTTGCGATGGCGGTCTTCTTCGTCGGAAGATTCGTCGTCGTCGTCGTCGTCGTCGTCGTCGTCGTCGTCTTGTTCCTCATTGTCGGATGTGAGCGTGCGACGACCGACGCCGTTGACGAGGATATTGTCATCTTCATCTTCATCCTCATCCTCGTCTTCATCTTCGTCGCTTGCGCCGATGAGATCTTCCAGATCTGTGCCCCTGCGCACCTTCTTGGCTGGTCTGCTGGTGATGCCATCTTCGTCCAGATCGTCGTCGCTGTCCCAGTTATCTTGCCCTTCAATTAGAATCACGCCCGGTTCGCCCTTGCCTGCTTCCCTTTCGCCCCTCTGCGCGACAACTGACTTGCGGAACTGGACCTGTGCGTCTAATAGATCTAATTTCCCTTTCAAGACCAACAGATCGTCCAACGTTCTCATCCGTTCATTCAACACCGCATAGAGTGTCTTAACCTTGCTGGTTACATCGGGCATGGATGCAATTGCTCCACCGTGCACGATACATGTCCACTGCACCCAGGTAATTAGGTGGCCATACCGTCCGGGTCTGCTGGCTAACCGTTCCGCGAGTTTCGACAGAAGAACGCCGGCGAGAACGGAGTCTAGACGCTGGATGGTGGACCTCACGATCGAGGCGTCGGTAGTATGTAGGACTGCTTCGAGGAGAGACGTATCGTTTGTGCGGAGCGATTGGGTAAGTACCGTGGACAGGGACATGCCGGGGGGAAGGGCCATGGCTGGTAGTTTTGGGATGGTTAAGGCTGTGGAGTCGACAGGGAGAGCGGCTGGGATAGAGATTTCAGTGGGGTGCCGGGCGGAGAGGAGGTCGCCGAAGGAGGGTTCTTCTTTATCTTCTTGGGCTTCATTTTCTTCGGCGTCTGGCATTGCTTCGTCTGAGTCGGAGGCTCCGGGGGAAGAGTCGAAGTCTGCTTCTTCGCCTTCGCTTTCATCAACCTCCTGGCGGTCCTCCTTTATTGATGCTTCGTCGCCGGACTCTTGCTCGTCAGCATCATCCTCGCTTTCACTGCTTGAGAGCTCTATCGCATCGGCTACGGAAGGACCGCCTGCAACACCGTTGACGACCACAGTCCTCGATTCGTCAACCCTCGTCCTGCCGGTATCCTTGACTCCGTTGAGCGTGACAGTATTCAGAGTACTCGCACTCTTCACTTTCACCACGTCTTTCACGCCGTCAAATAGTAACTCTCCGTTCCCCTCGTCTTGCCATCTCACCTTCTGGAAGGCTAGATCGACACCACCGTCTGCGGAGACAATGACAAGGTCAGGTCCTTGCAAGAATGCTGCGACAATAGGGACAGACTTTATCTTTGAGTCGGGATTGACCAAGCGGACGGATGCCGAGGCCTTTCGTGTGAGGTTCTTCCTATTGGATTTCAAGTCCCCATTGATCGCCTTGGGCTCGGCGAATGGGTGGGGGAATAGCTCCACGGCACCATCTTTTGTAATCGCGCAGAGCATTTGTTGTCGTTGCATAAAGTCCGGCGTGTCCTGAGACGGGACTGAGACGTCGATTGCCGTGACTCCGCTGGATGTGACGAGTGTACGTTCGAGTTTCTTCTGAGCGATGGAGTAGATATTGATGTATCTGTCGGGGTCTGCCGCGAGGAAGTATCGAGAGTCATCCGACCAGCAGAGTGAGTGGATGGCGTTCTTGAAGGAGTCGAAGCGATCTATCCGAAAGTCGTCGGATGATGTGATATCGATTGTAAAGGGTGTAGAAGACGCGCAGAGCACTTGAGGAGCGACTTGGCAGGGTGAAGCCAGGAGATCAATCGTGGGATCTGGAAGGTTTATTGTCCTATTCCTGTCAGTTGCAATCCAATGTCGGGTGATGGGCCCGACACTGACCTTATGGGTTGGTCTTTTGACAGATCCCATTGCACGAGCTTTGCATCTTCACCTATGCTCCAAGCCTGAGAATAGTCGGTTGGAGAGAATTTGAAAGCCCTGATGCCTCGTTCATGGCCCCCAGAGAGCGTCCCAACCACTCTGCCTTCGGCGGGCGAGAACATGCAGATTTGCGAAGTATTTGTCCCGTAGGCCACCACTGCGCCCTCACTATTATTCTGCTCCCTCTTGCGCTTCTTCTTTGATTGCTGCCTTTCCCAATATATTGCACCATAGAAACCCCAATCCAACGACGTAATTTTCGATTTGGTTTCATGTTGACTTCGCAACCGACCTGTAATGGTGTCGTGTATCCGCAGCTGATGACTGTCAAAGCTCTGAATAACGGAGGCAAATAGATGTAGCTGGAACTGCGACGGGGCGAAGGCTGACTTCATCACCGACGAATTTCGAGGATTGGTACCGGCGGTCACGGCAGGCGCAGAGGCCGACGACTTGGGGACAGCCGTTTGGCCATCTTTGCGGCCCATGGTGACGGTGGGATCCTGGAGGTCAAACAAAGGGGAAGCTAGTATCACAGACAATATGCAAGCTTAAAACATGGCAGCAACGGTCGAGGACATGCTTTTGGAGTTTGCTGCCGCTTGCGTCGTGAATTCATCCCAAAATTTGTCGCTCAGTAGAAAAAAGTTGCGATGTGGGGAACAAGCGCAGTTACGGAGGAGCATGCTGACAGAAGAAGCATTCAGCGCTTTACCCTTTAAGTGTCTAGTGTCTCTTCGGTGGTCCGCCGCCACTTGCTCGGAATATGTGAATTTTGCTTCCTTTGTTCTATCCTGATCATGCCTCCTTTGCTTTCAGTTGGTATCCTCTGCAGGTGCAGCATCTCTGCTAGAGTCTGCGCTACCATAGAGTGGCACCCGCTGACACGTTACCAAAGTTTTGCGACAGGCGCCAACGACGTGGAGGCCTGTTTGCGGTATGACTGAGACCGAAAGTTTTACAGCGCCCTGCGCCTGTCGTTCTTAAGAGGATCAATTTCCAAGGTCGTTCAGCTGCCCTGTATCACCAAAGTTATTAGTGATTCAGTTTCTATCCGAATTCGATTCTTTCACTGTTCCTTCTCTACTCACAGCACAAAGACATTGTCACCCACAGACACATATGCTAGACTTGTCACACCGGAAGGTCCCCAAGGTGAGAGATGTCGCAATACTGAGAAGCAGGCAGATTTTGAGCGCAGGCAAGGCTGCCTGGATGCTATTCATACCCCTTCCGGCTCGACCGGTCAGGGCGGAAACTTGCGGAAATTATGCTACAGGGGCAGACCTCCAGTGGGAATACCAAACTCGCCGACGAACAAAGGCAACCGCAACAATGTCCAGCGACAATGCTCCCAGTCTAATACTTTAGGTGCCACGATGGCGGGACACGACTGCTTCTCGAAGATTTCCTTATCACCTCTCCGTCCATTGGAAATTCCATGACTCATGGTCGGCGGCCGTCACGTGACCGCGACCCGTGCGGTAAAGATGAGTAGTCGGCTACTCACCGGCCCGGTGATACTGTGTCAGAAGCGAATCGCTGCCAGCAGTCCCAGGGCCCGAATGCTCTATTTGCGCAGCAGGAGGAGGATGTTGTTGGAAGGGAAAGAGAAAGAATGATGGAAAGCAGGACGAGAGCGTGTTTGTACTCGTACCTGTGAAAAATATGGAGAGGTGGAATGGATGTGCTGCGGGCTGTGATTTGCTAGGCAGGAGGCCCGAGGTACGCGAAGGTGTCAGATGTGGGCAACAGAGCGATGGATGATGCATGGCGGAAAAAGGGTGGCGCACAGAGCGGCCTAGCGGCTTCTGCACGGCCAAATCCTGAGCTCTGACTGGACGGAGCCCGGGGTCTGCAGGGACCCCCTGGCATAGCGTGCTGGGTCGCCGCAGGGCAAGTTGATTTCTGCGCACTCCTCGTTCCCGACCCTATTTATTCATTTACCGTGCCCCCTTCGCAAATTCGTGAGCCCGCGTCCGACTTCATCACACTCCCGTCAAATCTTAACTCCCTAAACTCCGCTAGGATTTCTGGGACGCGCTTGTCGCATAACAAAGCGTCTTCATCAAACATCGACGCGCTCATCCGCAATTCATCCCCAATCATCCATCAAGTCGCCGCGGCGTATCATCTCCCTGCTCACTACATTGTATT
Organism: Phialophora verrucosa; assembly: GCA_002099365.1. NCBI lineage: Eukaryota > Fungi > Ascomycota > Eurotiomycetes > Chaetothyriales > Herpotrichiellaceae > Phialophora > Phialophora verrucosa. Next base: position 828,053 of record MSED01000014.1, on the reverse strand, counting down.
GCTGGCGCCTCCGCTTGCTGGTGGGAGGTGCAGGAGTTTTGCGACGCCCAGGACAGAAGCAGCTGGTTGGTTGGCAGGGAATCGGCCCAGCACTGTCACGTGCCGCCTCGAGTCACATGACCCGCCCGACTTTTCTCAACTCCTTGTCGCCGCCCTCATCCACCGCCTTTGAAGCAGAGTTTGTCGTCGCCACTTGATTGTGTCGGCGCCTAGTCTCTGACTCCGTCGACTTAAATAATCTCGACCCGTTGCTCGATCCATCACCGCCTGCGACTGCCTTCCCACAGTCGCGCTTTGTGTCGTTCCTTTCTTGCGCCTTCTTTCGCCACCGTCCGCTCTGTAATATCAGCCACTTCTAATAATTAATCGTTGCGCAACGCCTTTCGTTCGGCTGGCCCGACATCCACCTACATCAGATTTCCCTGTGATCAACTCTTGGCAAAATGGACGTTGAGATGCAGATGGAGGCGAGCGGGTATGTGAACTTCACTTTTTCTCGGTTTCTTTGTACACCTGACCTGACCTTCACCAGGCTACCGACCCAGTTCGGATCTACCTCAGATCAGCCTGAAGAATCTCACATTGCAGACAACATGGCTGCCTCAATATCAAACTCCGAGGCAGCGGTCAACCCGAGTCCGCCCAAACAGCCCGCAGATGACGCGCCGCGGCCAGATCCAGCAGAGGCAGTGCTGGAAGCAGTTCCCGAGCAAGCACCTTCAGTCCCTTCAGAGGCACCTGCCATGAACGGCGTCACAGATCACGTCGATGAATCTGCGCAAATTGCTATCTCAACAGTTCCTGACTCTCAACCTCAATCTTCTCTTGAAAACATTTCTACCGCACCTCCAGTAACCACATCGAACTCTGACTCGGCCCTCACGGAATCTTTCATTCCATCTTCCATCCCCCCTGAGATCGAATCATCAGCGACACCTGTCGAAAACATTCAGTCTACGATGGAGATCTTAGAACCTCAACCAGTTCCGGCTGAAGCGCCAGTGTCTGATCTTCGAACCGCACCCCATTCCGACGCGCTGACACCCGAGGCCGTTGCAAAGGTCGAAGCGCAGAAACACGAGCTGGACAATTCGGCCGACCCGACCTCCGCGCCCAAGACCGATATGCCCGGCACCTCACTTTATATTGCGCGATCAATGGATGTGACCTCCAACAATACCGGTCTTCCCTCACCCCCGGCACAGTCGCCACCTGCTGCGCCACAACCAGAGCCTGCGGTGTTGCCTGAACCAAGCCGCGAAGTTGAACCGGCGCCTACAGTTGCTACGCTGCCGCCAGAAGAGCCCGAAGAACCCGTGCCGACACCAGCCGTACCTATGACAAGCGAGCCCGTGGATCAAATCATGACCGAGGCGCCCGCGGCATCCACTAAGCAGGTCCACGAACGCGAAGAAGACGGCGATGACGCGGAACGTGCTACGAAACGTGTCAAGACCGACGAGCCACAGTCAGCGACACAGGCAGCGTTGGAGGAGCCCCATTTCAAGGTCCCAGAAGTTCCTGCCGTCTCATCACCTACGCTTGCGAACGGTGAGAGCACTGCTCCTGCATCGGTCACAGAGGACGGCGATGACACCGTCACCCCGGCGCGCTTGGCTCACATGAAGAAAGTGATCTCAAATTTGAAGAAGAGCAACGCCTCAGCCAACTTCCGACTTCCCGTCGATTACGTCGGACTCAATATTCCGACATATCCCTTGGTCATCAAGCATCCCATGGACTTGGGCACAATCGATAACCGCCTGAAGCGAAACGAGTACAACTCGGTATCTGCGTTTGTGGCCGATTTCGAGTTGATTATCACCAATTGCTTCACGTTCAATGGCGTTGAGCATGGGGTGTCGCAACAAGCGAGGAGGATGAAGCAATCATTTGACAGTCAGATGAAGAACCTCCCCAAGGCGAGCATCGAGGAACCGTCGAAAGACCTCAAGAAAGCGGCAAGGAAAGCAGAACCGACCCGAACAGCACCGCCACGCCGACCGAGCGTGAGCACTTCCACGGTTAACGTTGGTTCTGCCGGATCACCTGTCTCAGCAGCTCCATCCACTCCCGCCTTCGCTCTAAACCCTGATGGTATGCCTCTCATTCGTCGCGACTCGAGCATCACGGACGGGAGACCGAAACGGGCCATTGTTCCGACCAAACGCAATTCGGAATTTGGGGCCGGGAGGCCGAGAAAGAAGAAGTACGAGTTGCAACTGAAGTTCTGCGAAGAAGTTCTGAAAGATCTTATGTCTGCGAAGAACTGGCAGGCAAATCAGTATTTCATGGACCCAGTCGATCCGGTGGCGTTGAACATCCCGACATATTTCCAGATCATCAAGAAACCCATGGATCTCAAGACGGTGAAGCAAAAGCTCCAGAACAATGAATACGAGAGGGCGAAGGATTTTGAGGAAGACGTCCGCCAGATCTTCAAGAACTGCTTCAAGTTCAATCCTGAAGGCGACTTGGTCAACCACTCCGGCCACGCGTTGGAGGCGTTGTTCAACAGCAAGTGGGCGACAAAAGATGAGTGGCTTTCTGCACGAGAGCCGGCGTCTGTCACGCAATCCGATGCTGACGAGGACGAGGACGATGAGGAAGAGGAAAGCGAAGATGAAGGAAACGAAAGCGAAGAGGACCGTAGCGAACAGATCAAAATGTTGCAGAAGCAGATCGAAGCACTATCCAAACAGGCGACTGAACTGAGCCAGAAGAGCAAGAAGTCCAAGTCACCCAAGGCCGGCAAGAAGAAGGACAAGACAAAAGTCAAGAAAGAGAAACCGGAAGCACCGGTAGTGAAAGCCAGCAAGGACAAGAAGGAGACCAAGAAGAAGTCAGCCAAGAAGCCGGAGAAGGAGCGCTACGTCACTTTCGCCGAGAAGCAGTACATCTCCAATGGCATAGCGATGCTGCCGGAGAAACAGATGCAAGAGGCCCTTCGAATCATCCAACAGAGCGTCCCGTCCCTCGCTAATAGCGACCAGAGCGAGATTGAGCTGGACATCGAGGAAGTCCCCAATAGCGCTCTCCTGAAGTTGCTTGGCTTTGTCAAGAAATACGCTGGCCCCCCTCCTGACGAGCCGAAAGCCGAACCCACCGAGACTTATCATGCGCCGCCCCCCACGAAGACCAAGAAGAGCAAGCCGATGAGCAAGCATGAGCAGGAGGCACAAATTGAGGAGTTGAAGGGTAAGCTGGGAGCGTACGTTGGGCCGATTTCGCCGAACGCGGTGCCGAGCATCGAGACTGGAGATAGCAGTGATGATGATGACAGTGGAGAGGAGAGCGAAGAGGAATAGACGCCGTCCAAGCATATCGGGCAGGTGTGCCAGGTGTCGGGCATTGAGATCTTTGCTTTGCATTTCGAAGACACATGGCGCATGGCCTTAGGGGTTGCGAGCATTACGTCGCAATCAAGGATATGCGGAGTCAACGCGGCATACTGACCGGCGGCTTCGGATAGGCTACGCGTTCAAGAGCGGCGCCAGAGAAGACCAAGATTGGCTGCGTTTGTATGATGTATGTACTTTTGCATTGAGAAATCGACAAACCAAGACCCAGCCTTTGAGCTGAAGCGAGAAGAACAACTGCATGAGCAGAAATCCTGCCATTGCAAGATGACATTCCCATTTTTGCGAGACTTCTGAACCTGATGACTCGAGCCCACACTGGGACCGCCATCTAAGTAATCACAATGAAAAAGAGTAGACATCGCGCAGAGGACGAGGCTGTGGTGATCGTGAGTTCGAGTAACACTGCGAGGCTGCGCGCCAACAGAAGCACCAACCAAGACGCGCCGTTACGAACATGTTTGACATGCAACTTTCACCTCTGCCTTGCTCAAAATCACGTATGTACGAGCACAAGCTCAACTGCCACCGAAATGCCCGTCCTACGGGCTGATTAGTTGAACATCTCCACACCACACCACGCCAAAAGACAGTCGCATTTTCACACAACTATCATTGTTGTCTACGACCAAGGTTCTCCCGTGGCCGCAGAGAATAATCAACGCGACGACAACAAACGCCTTCGCTTAGGAGGTCAAGTCCTGTATGTGACGACGACGCACCACGCGACAATCCAGCCAAGCCATTCAGAGCTGCTCCTCTGCTGCTCTGCTGCGCTGCGCTGCGCTGCGCTGCGCTGCGTTTGCGTCGCGTTTTTGTGAGCACGACAAATATGATCCCCGTCATCGCCACGCAGGATCTCGAGGCATACCCCTCGTTCGCGACCGCGTGGGCGCATATCACGGGGCAGTTGCTCGAGGCGGATGGGTCCAATAGGCGGGCGAACGAAGCTCGAGCGCGGAATTGGGATTTGAACGGTCGGTTCCGGCATGGACCTGGTCGAGAAGGAGGAAGAGCAGGAGAAGACGGAGGAGATCGAGGAGGTGAGCTGGCTAGGAAATCGGGAGATAACGAGGGTGGTGATGGCGATGGCGAGGCAGCTTCCCATGCGGTCCGCGACGGCGAGAAGAAGGAGTCTTCGTCAGGGCTCGAAGAAAGCCTCCGTGCCGTGAGGGTGAGGGGTATGAAGGATGGTATCCTGAGAGAGATACTTTCCGAGGTTGCATATCTGGATGACGAGGGCGCGGAAAGCGGCAGAGCTGAAAATTCAAGTCGGATACCGGTACCGGTACCGATACCTATCCCTGTGGGTACGACAGCGCAGGATCGAGATGTCAATGTCACGAACAATGACGCGGGAGATGAGTCTTCGAGAGCACCGGCGTCGGCTATGAATCGAGATATACAACTACCAGCACAGCTACGAGATCTCGTCTTGATCATCTCGGCGTACCTTGGCGACACTACGCCGCACAGCTCGGTGGTTAGAGCAGGGGAAGAAGATCCTCTCGCAGAGGACATCGCGCTGTTCAGGGCTAACATTCTACATATCGCGCGGACGGTCTCCTCGCGCGTCACGGCCCTTGAATCGTCTCTCTCCGCGCTCTCAGACCTCGCGCTCCAAAGTGACGTGGACTGTCACCGAGAGTCCTCATCGCTCTCCTCGTCCTTGCAAGTCCAAGTCGAGAAGTTGAACACGCTACGCACGACCGCCTTGCCCTCGTCCCTTGCTCGTCTGGTTTCGACGCTGCATTCCCTGCTCGCCCTGCAGCGCACGCTTCTTCACCTCCAGATCACGCACCTTGAGAGTTCCAAGCATGGGGTCCTTAGTCGGTATAACGGGGCGAGGGTTGCGTTTCTGAGCACGGTTGCGCAGACTATGGCGTTGAAGACTCAGGTTCTCGTGCTAGAGGCGCGGAGGGAGGTGGATATGGCGCCTGAGACGGAACAGAGGAGGGCATCGACGAGAGCCAGGTTTCAGGAAATGGAGGAGGAGGAAAAGAAATTGGATGAACGGCTGAGAGTGCTTCAGGAAGTAGTGGGCGAGTATGAGGGATTAGATCCTGGGGGAAAGGGTGCTGCTGGGATTGAGGTGATGACGAAGCTGGGAAGGAGGTATGCAGAGATCGAAGCGGAGATGGAGACGGTGAAGAGGGATATTGAGATGCTGGAAAGAAAGGCGACGGCGAAAGCGTGAAGCAAGGCAGCCTCATGAACAAGTGGTAAGGCTACACCCAGCCTTTCGTCTCTTTACTAGCTGTACACCTCTTGGGACTTGCGCTTTCCTATCCGCCTGCCACCGAATGGCGAATAGCCGCTGCCTTCTACAATCTTTCAAACGAATTGCCAGCCAGGCTGATTAGGAGGCTGTGGGTGCTTCGTATCAGGGGCTGTGAACAAATTGCCCTCTACAGCCAAAAGTCTTGGCCACGCTTTTCGCGCCCTGGTGGCGCCTCCTTTTGCGCTGAACAGGAGGAAAGGGCCTGACGAGCACCGCCCACATGACTGCGGCAGAGTGAATACTGCGTACGAGAGGGCTGGCGATGGTTACAGCAGATAACTGATTCTCCTTTCACGTCCTCTCCGTGAAGTCCTGCATCTGAGGCCAAGATTTCGTTACTGCGCTCCATCTGTCCAGACTGCAGCAAACAATTATCAGACATGGTCGTTGGCACTTTTGTATACTATGTAGCCTTTCTCATCGCAGGGTGTTGCGCTTCGGACATTTCAATCGGTCAGGATCTTGAGCTCCAGAGTGAGCGAGACTGCGTCAGGGCCTGTGTTTCTGGAGACATCTGGATTCCAGGAGGAGGATGTTGGCTAGGATGTGAGCTTGGGTGTGACTCGAGCGAATGCTACTGCCGCGAAGACCTGCGACCGGAAGCGTCCTCGATCCTCTCGTCCTGCATATACACGGGCTTCACCACATGCGCCGATGCGTACGATTACAATGCCGCCGTATCAATATACGATCGATACTGTACCTTCACAGCGCCAGCAACAGTAACGGCAACCGCCACGCAGTCCGCGGAGACTTCACCCAGCAATGAGCCAGTGACCGTCACAGTCACGAGCAGCACTCCGACCGAAACAGTCTTCGTCTCTTCGCAGGCGACTCGGACAAGCCCCAGCTCTCAAAGTGAGTGGTTCGCCATGGCTATACTAGCAGGCATTCTCGGATTCGCTTGCCTGCTTGTTCCCTGGCATCACTGATGCGGAGGGAAACAGGCCCCACAACGTCCACCAGCGCTCCGCCAACGTCTGCCAAATCGACCTCTTCGACCTCTTGGACGTCGACCTCTTCTCAGGCGCCACAGACAACTTCGACAATGGACGCAGACTCTGGTGGTAACGAAGGGAGCGGAGGTGGTGCAACGGAGCCTTCTCGAGGCGGAGACGACGGCCTGGACGCGTCGGATATCGTGGGAATCGTGGTGGGCATCTTGACACTGATCTTCATGGCGGCGGGACTGTGGTTTTCGTGGAAGAAGTGGAAAGAGAGGAAAGAGCAGAGACGTCCCGGGGGTCAAGCAGCAACTGCATATGAGATGGGAGACGGTTCAAGAGATCGTCCGCATATACGGGGTATATACTAGATGATTAATGCAAACACCATGTTTAGAGGTCGCTGCTGAAATTCGGGTGTCCATTGTCGAGCTGATCATCGCGTGGCACTGCTGAGACGTGTAAAGCTGCCTCTGGCGGCGGCTTCATCACTTCCTGGAATAGATCAAGTTCAGAACACACAAGTGTTGCTTGGAAATGTCATGATGCGGCTCAATGGTCGACCGTATTGCTCTTGGTCGCGCTCGCCGTCCGCCGTAATGTGGGGCCAATTTCGCCGCGGTCCAGATACAGCTTCAGCTCTTCTGCTTACTCGTCCTTCTACGCAGAAGCCTTCTGGTAAACCCGAATCACAGACCGTTGTTCTGCTGCCCTAATGCACGTCTGGCAGTCCTGCTGCGCCTTGCCGACAGGGGTTTGACGCTCTCTCATAGGGCGCCCTCCTGCGTACTTTTGGATTGTGCCAATCATGCACGGTCTTGGATTGACCGTTCTTCACCTCTCAGCCTGATCAACCGTCTGCTTGTTCTCATCCCGAGCATTAAAATGGGATCCCTCCCTAGGCCGGAGGGCCTCAGGACCGTTACGGATCCTACTTGAAGATAGCACACCGTCGACGCTGCGTGGCCTCCAGCAGCGCATCCATTATGGCAGCACCCCGTGAAATCTCTAGGCCCGAATGGGAGAGACACAAACCGGCCATCTGTGAACTTCATGTCCACCAGGCTCTGACGTTGGCTCAAGTGATGAATCAGATGGCCAGGGATTATAACTTCCGGGCAAGGTACCCAAATCGCTCTGCATCCATGTTTTTGGCCAAGCTCATTTGTTGCACAGCAAAGCACAGTACAAGAGAAAGCTGAAAGCATGGCACATCAAAAAGAACCAGAAGGGTGATTTCTGGAAGGACCTCAGTCTGACGTTGAAACGCAAGAATCTGAACGCCACTGATGTGGACGTCTTCCTCCACGGAATCCCTGTCCCAACAAAGAAACTGAAAAGGGAGATCTCTCGATATGACCTGCCGACATTGAAGTTGGCTCCAATTCACACGGCATCTGCTGCAAGAGACATCATTCTCCCAACAACCTGGAGGGCCCAGACTCCTGATGGGATTACTATTCGCCCAAGCATCCAACTACCACGGTGTCTTAGAGTTGAATTGCCTTGGTATAAACTACGAGATCAGCTCGACAGGATCATACCAAAACTTTTCCCGCCGGAGAGAGATCGTTCCCCATCACCTTTGCCGTCCACGATGCTAGATCTCAGCGAATATGCTTTCGAATGGGGAATCAAGCAGCAGGACTGCATCTTTGAACCGAGCCAAGGTAGCGTTGCCCATCTTCGCTATCGCGACTTTGTCGGCGACAAAATCGCCAGCGTACTCAATATATCCACTTCGGCGACTCGGCAGGAAACTCTCACTGCCGCAATGACGATGATGGCGCCGTATTTGCCGGAAAAATATGAGAAAGAGACACTGGCCTCCGTCAATCAGCTGGTTGACCCTACTTCGTCAAAGAGGATGCAGGTGCTGATCTCATTCATGGCACTTCTGCTTGCCAACGACGTGCTGTCACCTGAAAGACTCCACGCTTTTGTGATATTCCTTGACGAAGTGGCGGGAAATCAAGCCTTTGACATGCTACCTCTCAGGGAAGAACCCAGCACCCAGGCGATCATATCCAAACTTCTATTCGCGGCGGTAGAAATGGACGTGCCAAGGTTGCTTCAAAGCGCGGTAAAGAACAAGATAAACTTAAATCGCCAGTCCGCCGGTAAGCAGTCGACAACTTTGATACTACTAGCACTCCGACTTGAAAGATTTCATATCATTCAATTGCTGATCAACGCTACGGCCGACCTTCAACCTATTGGACAAAATGAGGAGCTTCCTCATCATCACTTGTGCCCCTTGGACCGGAAGAGGGTTGGGGGATTTGCATCCGAAGTCTATGGAGTGCCTCATTTCTATTGCCCCTGTGAAACCTTCTGGTTCTACGAGCGTACAGTATGCAGCAGAGCTGCTTTTACGAGAATCGCCAACGAAGTCATTCCTTTATTGCTGCAATCATCACGCACGGTTGGACCCGGTCCAGTGACCACGTTGGCGATACGTCACGGTGCTACTTCGGAAACGATCGATAAATTGATACAGGCGGGCAGGTCAGTGAACGAGTGCTGCATAGATGTTCCACATCCTCTCGATGACTCCTGGCCCAGTGGTATCTTGGATGGATATGCATCAAAGTCAACGCCACTGTCTGCTGCAGTGACATCTGGCGATGCTCCACTGGTCGGACTTCTGCTGGAGTATGGAGCCGATCCCAATGGCGTTATAGCAGGCACCGAGGCAGGGTTCACTAGTGACTTCCTCATGGACTGGGGCGAATACTTCTACAAGTCGCCGCTGGTCCTCGCCACGGAGCGCGACAGTCTCGAAATAGTCCAACTGTTGCTTGAGCATGGCGCAGACCCGAATTTGTGCCCTTTGGATGTCCTCGAAAGCGCAGAAAAGGAACAACTTCTCCGCAGGTTCCATAACGAGTACATGGGTGACGATGACACTGGTCCACGAATCCTCCTCCTTTACCCGCTACAGGCTGCAGCAGGCCTGGCAGACACCCACATTGCAGAAGTCCTCCTAGACTCTGGCGCAAACGTCAATCCGATGCATGGTACTCCGCCGTTGGCTATTGCAGCGTGTTTTGCCCGTTTTGAAACCCTCGCCCTTCTATTATCAAAGGGAGCAATGATAGATCCAACTCACGCCCATTACTTCAGTATGTCGGCTCTGGAGGGAGCTGTCCTTTCCGGAGACGAAACTATGGTTCAGCGGATGCTTCTCGCGGGTGCAGACCCGAATGGGTCCTCGGCTGGGCGAGGTGGAGGAACACCACTCCAGCGAGCTGCTGAGAAAGGTTCTACTGCCATATTTGACAGCTTGCTAAGTGCAGGCGCGAATTTTGATTCTTCTCTTGGTCTGGATCATAGAGCAGCATTACTGTATTGGTCTGTGAGACAGCGAAACCACGACCGGGTGGAGTGGCTTCTGTGCAGTGGAGTCAATCCGAATGGAGACCCAAGGGATCGAAAATCGCCATTGACAGCAGCAATCATGGTCGAAGACCTGGATCTCGTCGCCCTCTTGATCAAGTGGGGCGCAGATACCAACGATCCGTATCCGATGCCCAAAGATCTGTGCGAGGGTGGACAACTCTCAATTTTGGAGAGGTGGTTGCACGACAATCCCGAGATTGGACTCGGTTCGATGCCTCCGCTTCAGTGGGCAGTCCATACAGGCCAATTGGACGGCGTTGCTTACCTTTGCAGTTCTGGGGCTGATGTGAACGGTACTAATACACCTTTTGACTATTTCCCCCGCAATTTCGGCTTGACCGCACTTCACTTGGCAGTCGCCCGCGGATCCAAAGACATCATCACGTACTTGTTGGCACGAGGGGCAGATGTCAATTGTATTGTCAACTTTGATGGCGAAGCACTTTCACCTCTCTGTCTCTCAGTACGCAAATCGGACCAAGAAATTACTCAGCTACTGTTGCGGAATGGGGCGAATCCATACGTACCCAATGTCGCAGAGAACGATGAAGAACCTTGGCATGCGAGGGCCTCAGAGAGACCAGTCCTCCCACTCGAGCATGCCTGCCCACCGGGAGACGAACAAATGGTCAGATTGCTTCTGTCTTTAGGCGTTGATGTCCACGTCGGCTGTCCGCTCGTTCATGCATTTGGCATTCCGTACCTCCGTCATAGTAATTATGATGATGAGGCGAAAGAGATTCGGAGTCTGAGTAACCGAATGGTCAACACAATGGAGCTATTGGTTTCGTACGGTGCGGAGGTAAATCACCGGTTCAAAAATGCGGCGACCCCTCTTCAGGCTGTGCTACGCTCTGCCCAAAAACCACGCCCTGCGAACGAGGTACCGCTCCGCTGTGCTCGCAGATTGATTGAGCTCGGTGCCGAGATCAATGCCGCACCATCATCCGCGGAATTCGGAAGGACGGCACTTCAAGCTGCAGTAGAGGCTGGCGATGTCGAATTCGTACATTTTCTGCTCACGAGAGGAGCAGAGGTCAATGCTCCGGCGGCTCCAATGTACGGCGTCACCGCGCTGCAAGCCGCGGCGATGAAGGGGTTTTTGCGGATTGCGCGGATCTTGCTGGAGCACGGGGCAGATATCGATGCGGATCCTAGTCCTGTAAACGGATGGAGGGCCATTGACGGTGCAGCAGCGATGGGACGAATCTACATGGTGAAACTTCTCCTCGACAACTACAACGGACCAAAATCTATTTCGGACGTGTGTGCTAGTGCCATGGAGTACGCCAAAGGCGGTAACCAGTGGTACGTGATGGAGTTCCTGGAGAAGTACGAGCCCCCGGCACGATGAGGTACAGAAGCCATCTCAGCCTTCTTTGACCAAGCCTACCCTGCGCAGGGGCATGGAGCAGTCGGCAAAGCCCAGTCCCGTACGTGGACAAGACACACGATCCTTTCATCTTCTGGGGTTCGAAGAATCTCTCCATTCCAGGGACTCACATGGTCAGATCGACGTCAGTACACCTAGGCGGGTTCGGATGTGCTAATGCCTCTTGAGAGTAGGAGAAATCCCTCCTGTTCATCTTTGTGCCCGCTCAGGTGGGCTAATAGGCTCAACTTGTGCCTTGTTTCCTGTGGTTGGTCGTTCGTCAAAGGTTTCAAGGTACGCGAGAGCTGGAGGAATTTCATGAGCAACGGACGAATATGCGGTAAACTTTGTGGCACTAGCGTTTCAAGTGCTGCGCCTTGATATTTCCTATGTCCAGTACTCCGCAATCTATCACGACCCATTCATCATTCCTTCGTTCAATACATGCATGCATGCACTCGTTGCGTCGTCTTCAACTCCACATCAAACACGGACTATATTCTACCTCGTCCCTAGCACCACAGTCACGGCCCTTTATGCCTCCCAAGCCCTCGCCCGTCTAGGCCACACCCTCTTATAAAGACTCACCCCGACGGCATCAAGCGGGTTGATCTTCCCGTCGAAGGTCGCCTTGAAATACCCGTGCGTACCCAGCGGTTCCTTGATGAATCCCTGGCGGCCCCGTCTCGTGAACAACGGCAGGGCAGCGAACCAGAGCACGTCCTCGCGGTTGAAGAACATGTACCGGATCGTGACTAGCTTCTTGTGGATCTTGCACGGATGGCCCGTGAGGATGATGCGTTTGGCGACCACGCGCGCAGAGCTAGGCGGCAGGGTCGTCGCCGTGCCGATGAGCCGTAGCGTGTAAGTGGGCAGGTTGTTGTTCGAAGACGCATCCATGAGTTGTGGAGGGGCTGTCTCGTCGTCATTATCGCCGAGCGTGGCGGGTTGGCGGCGGAATACGAGTACAGGTACAGATCCCCATGTCATTGGCGCGATGAATGTCGCGATGGCAGTCCGTCCGGGGTGTAGGAAGCGATCGAACTTATGCACATCGTTCGGCGTCTGGCCTGCTGCGCTGAAGATCGGGTTCGCCACAAGTCGTCGGTGGCCGATCTGCACGATCACTTCGTCCTTGGACTTCAGCGGCTGGTCGATATCCGAGTGCAGCGTCATGTTGAGGTTGACGACCGCGTGCTTGTGCTCGTGGCGGAGGAGAGAGAACATGGATGATGGGGCCGCTGCGCTGGATCGCAGTGAAACGGGCACGTCGCGTAGCCGGATCTCGACTTTCGTGCCGGCGAGGACGTCCGCGGCGAGAGTCTCCTTGAGGACGCTGTTGTATGATTTCCGGTACTCCGGGACTTGAAGAAGGCGGGTGAAGTCTTGTGGCTGGTGGGCGGCGTCTTCTGCGTGGTTCCACTCGCTCGTACGCAGGCTCTTGAGCCCGCGATACTTGGCGAGGCGCTCCCGGGCGAGCACGTCGGGAGGTAATTCGATCTCGTCGGGGAATTCCAGGTCTTCTTCGGCTTGTTTCTTGCGGTTGGCCCGGAATTCTTCCAGTTGGCGCGCTTCTTCTGCGGCGTCGAGCGGTGCGTCGTCCACGTTCATCTCCGAGGCGGGATACTCTGACGGTTGTGCATCCGTCATACCACCGTCCTCGGCGTTGGTGAAGAGCATGGCTTCGCCTTCGCCGTTGGCCGGATCCGCATCGGCGTCCATTGCGACGTCGCCGTCACGGTCCTCGTCGTCGAGGATATCCGAGTCCGAGTCCGACACGTCGTCCAGATACCACGCGGCCTGGTAGCTCGAGGTCCCGGCTGGTAGTTTCATCGGTGGAGGAGGAATATGTGAGTTGTCGTCGGAGAAGTAATGATGGTCATCGAGCAGGACACCCTTGTGCTCGCTCGTCGCTGCCGTACTTGCCACATCCTGCATCTCTACTGTTTCTGGAGCGAGCTCCGCAAGATCGTCTTGATTGGCGGTTGGTATCCATTCTTTGATTGGCTCCTCTGCGTCCATCTCGTCGGCCTTTCTTTTCTGGCCGGATCGAGGCACTTGTCGAACTGACGATATCTGAAAATCTCCCCACCCCGGGACGCGGACTAGGCGGTCGGGATTTAGCGCTTTGCCTCGAATTGTACCAGACAGAGTCACATCAGTCGTGGTGGCTCCGTCGGCCTGTGGACCCCAAGTGACATTCTCGACCAGCATCCAGCTTCTGTCGTCCCGCCATCTGATCCCTCGAGTAGAGGCCGTGCACAGCCGCCGGACCAGATTCGAGCAGTCAGACTTGCTATCGAGACTGGACAGCTTGTCCAGCGCAGGGAAATAACGGCCAAGGGCAATGTTCATGTCGGTCAGGTGCCGCATTCGCTTCGGCGCCGGGATTTTCTTGTCCAAGTGTGTCACCACAGCCGTGACATTCGTGATGCCTTGACCTTCAAGGGACTTTAAGAATAGATCCTCCTTTTGGCTATATGTCTGCTCTGCGTCGAGGACAAAAACCACCCAGTCGGCTAATTTGCAGACATCCAATGCATTGAGCAGGTCGAATCTCGCGGGAAGGTACAGTAGGTTGCGACGAAACCGATCGACGCGAACGGGGACGGTGCCGGCAGGTTGGTCGGACTTTGGCACGTCTACGCTGTCGTTCAAAGCGTTGATTGCCGAGTACACGTCGATCTCACTCGACAGTGGCACGACAGCAATGTGTTTCGCCGCTCCGCCTGCTCCCTGGAAAATGTGTTCTTCTCCCTCTCGTTTGTCCTTATGGTTGATACGCAGTTGCTTTGCCTGATTGCGCCTCGCCAATTTCGACATGACTTGCTGATGTGGCGTCTTCCTCTCTCCTTTGACGGGCCTGCTTGACTCTGTCTTGCCCTTGGCTCTATCTTTCAAGGCATTCTTCGAGGCGAACCGGGACTTGAAAGGCTTATGGTCAACCTTGGTGGTGCTCCGGTGATGGTGGGCGGACGTGGTAATTGGTGCCATTGCAGTACTTCCCGAGGAGCCCCCTGCCTTGAATCTGAACGGCAAGGACATACCACTGGCGGCAAGATGTGTGTCCGTCAAGAGCGCATGAATTTCTTTCTTCGCAGCGGTTGTGTGGGGAAATTTCAACGCTTAGTGGCGTCTGCCCCGCACGATAAGACTAGCCTTGATTTGGCTAGGTCAGAAGTACCAGAGCTCCGATAAAGTCTCGCCGTATAAAATTATTCGTGACTCAGGCTTCATCGAGGACTCAGTTGGTTTCCGACCTGGACGCGGTTTTAATCCCGTACACATCATCTGTAATGCGGATATACAGAACTCGCGACCTCAAGCTGATAATTCGCAATGGCAGCAACAAACAGGGTGAGCGGTTAACAACCTTCTTCCCGCCACCCATGGCTCAAAAGCCATCTCATTCCCTCCATCGTCTTCGGGCCCAAACGTACTCGGGAGTTTGCAGTCGCATATAGTGTCCAAGCCACGTGCCCCGGGTCATTAAACAAATCACATCTCGTCGGCACTCCGTTCTCTCGCAGCGCCTTCGCAAGAACCAAACCATCGTCCCTCAACACATCAAGTCCCCCAACCTGCACGTATGTCGGTGGCAGTCCAACATGCGGCGTCTGGCTGTTAAAAGGTGAGAACAAAGGTGATCTAATATCCGCTGCCAGCGTGCGTATGATATCACTAATCGTATCCCGATTCAACGACGCATTGTCTTTGTTCTGCTCCATCGACGTCCACTCATCTATATACCTCGCCGGCACGATCTCCTTGACCAACAACAGTGGAATCGACACCCACGAGCCCGTCAATTGCGGACTCAATCCTCTATCCTTGGCCAACTGCGTGAGCACAGCCGCCATGGTCCCTCCCGCCGAGACACTACCCACCACGAATCCAGCAGCCGGGTCGGCGCCGAAGTCTCGCGCCCGCTGAGACAGCCACACCAATGTGTCCCACGCGTCTTGCATTGGTGTCGGGAATCTATGCTCCGGTGCGAGCCGATACGTCGCCGAGACGACCACGGCATTGAATTCCAGGGCGAAATCCCGCGCCGGCCTGGTCATGTATTCGACTGTGCCACCGGAGAAGCCGCCGCCGTGGAAAAGGACGATAAAGGGGCGGCAAGAAACACTCGGCATACTTGCGCTAGACCTGGTGGTGACCGCGTCTCTTGGCCTCACGACCTTCAACTCTGCATTGTGCCCGTCAGGAAGAGGCACGTAGGTATAATATTCAGAGAGACTTCTGTGCAGGGGACCGAGCGCGAGCACGAGTTGTCTCTCTGCTTGACGGCGAACGATCCGGGTATGTTCGAGCGTCTGTAGTTGCGGTTGTGGTTGCGCTTTTTGTCTGCGGTGGAACATCCTTCCCGTTGGGGCTTTCGTTTTGTTTGCTGACGCAAATAGTACTCTCTGTTCACGTGGAGTTTCTACTTAGGATTGAGGGGAGCAGGGACACAGAGCGGGGCGTTGAATGCTTCTTATGGGTCGTCAATGCCGGCGCAGGGCTAAGAAAGCTGTTTCAGCTAGTGGGTTTGCGACTGGACTGATCATGACTTACTGGTACGCCTGCGTACCGTAGTTGTGTGTATCTCGAGGATTGCTGCCGATTCGGGAACAGGCCTCCAATTTCACATGTGTGCGCGGTACACAGGCACCCCTGCAAAGGGGGCTAGGGGATCTTTCCCGCTGCAGCCTTGAGCCTGTACTCGTAGACAGGGAGTACAGTTCCGATACACCTGCTCTGTACTTGGTCTAGATTTATGCATTAAATACTATATCTTATCTATGCTGCTTTACGTGTCCATTTTACATTTCTCCAGCCATAAATTTAGGTCAAAACATGTACAGGTACTCTCGTCTTATCACAGGCTGACTCCGTCCTCTTTCACTGCTCCATATCAAGATTTCGACGTCAACCGCTCCATCTCCACCGTCACAGCTTCCAGTACATGATCGACGAGCTCCTCCTCTACAACGCCTTCCTGCCACGTAAAGCCGAGCACCATACACCCATCCGCACCCGTGACGACAGAGATTTGTATCGCAGCCGCCGTGACACCGGCACTCTGCGTGAAGACAAGTCTCCCCATTTCCACCGCGTCCTCTCCATCTGCAGCTATACCTGCTCTGACAAGCCCTAGGTTGGACACCTCGAAGCTTTTCTCCCTGTGCTGTCCTATCTTGGACAAAAAGAGCTCTTCGTGGAAGTTGTTAACATATTTGAGCAAGTTGACGCCCGCATTAGCGCCTTTCAAGCTTAATGTGTGTTCGATGTTGTGGCGGGAACGTCGGGCTTCGGACCAAGCGAGGACAGAGAGTGCTGACTCCGAACTGTGAGCATGTCCAAAGCTGTGGCGATTGTAATTTTCGGACATGTCCTGCACGAACACGCCCATAACGTCGTCCGTAATCCCGGCGTCGGTTGGGAGGAATCGACGTGTGGAGAGCGCGCCGCTGCATGCCAGACTGGTGAAGTTGTTGGGCAAATAGGCGAAGAGCGCACCTGCGATGAGGGCTTGCAATGCTGCCGTGATGGTCGTTTCGTTTGCTCGGCACACATTCTTGAAGGCTGTTGATGCAGAAGCTGGGATATTGAGCGATCGGACTCTAGTTTGTCCCAGGGGTGCAGTGCATTTCCCTCCGGTCCAGAGTGCGGGATCTCTAGTCGGCCAGAGTTTGGACAAGATCAACTCCCTGAAGAGCACTTTGAGAAGATACCATATCGTGACAGGCAAGGGGTGGAGGGCTTCTAGATTTGGTGGCAGTGGTATGGATGGGGTGGGGATGACAGTTTGGACTGGGATAGCCAGCGACCTCGAGAAGGCAGACGACAAGGCTTTGTGGAAGGTGCGGTGGAATGCAATACCCGATTGTCCATCGCCCAGGGCATGGTGATAGAAAAACGCCATCGTGAAGTAATCCGGGTGGGAGAGGACGCATAGCCGCCAGAAGGGGTTCGGTGCTTCATAGGGGATGCTATGTTGAGAGCTGAGCAGTTCGTCCAATTCATTGTCTCGCGTCTCGGCGCTCCAAGGATAATCATGCTGCCGGCTCGTAAAGGTGACACACTTGTCGAGATCAATCTTCGGCAGGCGGACGAAGCATGGGTTCTGAGTATGCTCGTCCACTGGGATCGCGGACAGGATGGAATGTTGAGCAATCACATCTCCGAGCGCTGTGTAAATGTACTCCTTCAGTGGCGACGAGTAGTTCTTCGGCAGCCGGTACGAGGCGGTCACCGCAGGACCCAGATAGAACTTCAGGTCATGGCGTGCGGTTGAGTAGCGCTCGAGTCTGCCTAGAATTAATTGATACCCAGTCAGTCAGTTTCTGCAGAAGTTCTGTCGAGCTCCAAAAGCAAGATCCGACCTACCAACAGGGCGCAATCTTTCAAGGTTCTTCTCCATCTTCGAGATTGCCATCTATGTACCAAAGGGTCTTCTTTAACATGTTCTCGCGGCCTCGTCTTTTCATCAATCGTTGGTATCGCTGCTGCCTGCTCTCCAACCAACGCCGAGGCTTATATCCTACAGCACTCGCTAATAGCGGGCCCAAGATGATTTTCTCGATTGCGGAAATTGGATACCCCACTCGCGCTGGCCTGCCTTCGGTCTGATCCGATAGGGAGAAGCAGCCTCTGATCAGTTCACTTTTAGTAGAGTCGTCTTGACACAGGATACTAAGTCATTACTAGCCCGGTCGAGCATGCAAATCTCCACGACAAGGCAGCTCAGATGCCAACACACGGCTAAAGCATCTGCAAGTGCACAGTCCGGAATATCTAACAAGTCCATGTCCACTCGAGAGAGCCTGCTTTGGAAGACTCATAGGTCCTCAAAGCTCAATACGCAATGGTCCATGACAAAATAAAAGCAGTGGCTGAGCACGAAGAGTTTGATTTGCTCCGTGTTTGTCCCGGCCGAAACTTATGGTGCCCGCCAACTCTGAGAAACCGAGGTGCCTCACATTTGATTCCGGACGATTTCAGGACGATCACAGCCTGTTCTCTGGAAAAGCCCACTGAATTCGGGCGGCTACGACTAGCAGCGTGTCGCCGAAATCTACTTCCTCGTCCCCAGGTCTTTGACCCATCCCAGAATGGCAGAACAAGTCTTCTCAGGCTCGTCGATATAGACCATGTGGCCCACACTGGGTATCACAACCAGGCGACTGTCTCTGATCCGTCGTGCCATCTCCTCGTTTAAAGCCAGTGGGCTCGCCATGCTGTTTGTCGGGGCGACCAGGAGTGTGGGGACTCTGATTTGCTCGAGGAGACCGGAAACATCCACGTCGGCGATGAAATCGCAGTACCTTGCAACGTCGTCGACATTGTGCTTCAGAAGCATTTCGTCGTACCATCGTAAGTAACCCGGCCCACTGAAGCGGCCCATCTCGTTGGTCTCTTTCGCTTGGTTCGTCCCGAGTCGTGAGACTGGCCGGCTTTTCTGCCACTCCACCAGGCCGAGCTTTCTCATGGCTTCACCCTGGCTGGAGTACGGCTCTGACACCATTTTGTGAAACGCCTCCCTGCCCAGACAAAGTTATGACAAGTTTCTCGACGACAGCAGGAAAAGTTGCGCCTCAGAGTGGAATAGAAAGGAGAGAAATGGAGAACAGTAATGGCCTTACCCAAGCACGAGAGGCGAGGACATCAGAATCAGCGACTTCAGCTTGTCCGGATATTTCGCTGCAAAGGCCACGCTCAGCATCCCCGCCGTGCTCTCGCCGATCCAGTGGACCGGGCGGCCAGCAACTCGGTCGACAAAGTTGGCCATCTCGTCGACCAGCGTGTCTACAGTATAGGCGTAACCCTCGGTATTGCCGCCAGAGCTTTGGCCGTGACCGCGCAGATCTCGGCGGATGAATCGGACGTCTCTGCTCATCAGGGGAACGAGGTGGTAGACGAATTCGATATGTCGGAGGATGCCCGGCTGGAAAACGACAATGTCGGCGGTGTTGGACTTCCAAGGATCAGTAAAGTCGTCGACTTCATAGTAGTCGGTCTGACCATTGAAGAGTTCTACCGACGGCATTTTTGAAGAGAGGTCGCATAGAGGAAAAACAGAGACCCTTGCGGGAAATGGGAAGAATCCTCGATATAACAACGGGCGGGCGGGCGAATACTTCCTAACTCGGGGCATGGAAGAGACCCCACATTGGCCTCCCTACCCACTTTCATTCCACTTGCACCGCTAACACACTCTCTCTACTCGAAGTAAAGGGCTCGCACAGCATAGAATCATGCAGGTTTTGACGGATTCTTTGTAGAGACACCCACAGTCGTGCAATCGCCGGAAGGTTTATTTTTCAGCCCCGGAGAGGTCCATGTATCATCACACCACGGGCAACGGAAACACTGTCGGCTCCTGGTTTGCTTTTACTCTTGCATTACCGAAGCCATTCCTGTAGGAGTGGTGTTAAGCTCAGTAGTCCAGCTTTTATTGGTTGAAGATATGACCGTTTAATTATGAACCCCCCGGTTTGACAGACCGCGCAGGACACCATCTGTCGGAATGTTCCTCCTCCAGGCACTGGACAAGGCTCACTTTTGCAATCCATTGTATGTGGTGGTGAACTCCCTATCGACGAAGATGTTTCCTAACAACCATGCTGTCACCCCCTCGGTATGGACCGCCAAACGCATCTTCAAGCACGAAGCACCCCTGCCTCGTTGTCCCAATTTGCCATCAACTTCTGGTGATCACTGTTCGCATGGAGCTCGGCGATATCTTCGATCTCACACGCCGCGGGGATAAGGATGCTTTCCTCGACCTCCTTCATCTTTCCTTTCCCGATGTAGACGGCCTGTCCATTTCTTGCCTTGTCGGCCATCAACAGACATGCGGCATTTGCCACCGCTTCGGGCGGCTGCCATGCGACATTCTGGGCTTCCATCAGATTCGCTGGCACCATACCTGTTCCGGTCCAGGATGGGAAGATCGTGTTGATACGTATTGGCAGGCCCTGGGCACAAAGATTGGGGTATAATCCTCGCATTAGCCCCAAGGCTCCGTGTTTCGACACCGCTGCGCAATGATATCGATGTTAGCATATCCCAAAGAATGAGAAACGTTGCTGAGCGAGAAGATGGGTGGTGGAGTAGCCAAGTGTTGCCTGTTCCCTTTCCCGGGCTGTTGCACGATCCGGGACGGGGCAAGCCTTACTGTAGTCCGTAGGAAGGAATCTTTGATAACCTGGCCAACGTTTACATGCATTAGTGTTCTGCTTTGCTCGAGTTCGCTTCACCATCAGATCGAGTAAGGGCCGAAGAAGTCAACGTACCGGAAGCCGACGAGGTGATGAGAATGCTGCCTCCTCCACTCTGCTTCTGATGCTTCATGTGGTGGATTGCCAGAGCCACAGTATTGATTAAGCCTTTCAGATTGATGTCGAGCACTTTGTGGGTCGGCTCGAGCGGGCGTCCGTTGTCATCCACATCCAACCCCATGAATGTTGTTCGCGGCGGAGCACCAGCATTCGCAAAGACGTGGTCGATCCGGCCAGCGTGCGTCATGGCTTTGTCGTACAGCGACCGGAGGCTGTCCCAGTCAGACACATCAGTCTTGTGGAACGCTACAGATGCAGCCTCTTTCTCAGTCAATCCTTGTGGAGGGTTCAGATCTCCATTGATGACAGTAGCTCCATTGGCCACCAGGAGCTTCACAGTAGCCAAGCCAATGCCCGACGATCCACCTATTAGGCAGCAACACCTTTTAGACTGGCTGAGTTTTCCAAGCAAGTACGTAGATACGGACGTACCTGTGATCACAACCACTTTCCCTTTCAAGGATTGGAACCTTTCCGGCCCAACTTCAATGTATCCCATGATGGCACAGACGACCACGAGCTTTCAAGCGCAGAGCAAAAGAGCTGTTGTTGTTAGAGAGGGGAGCAATATATACCAACCTCGCCCACTACGAGTTGTGAGCTTGCTTCGGAAGTCTCTGAGCTCCCGAACCGGTAATCCCGAAGGAGTCCATATCTTCCTGGCCCCATCAGATCGGGACGAAGTATACGGACACGCAAATTAGCACTTATTTTGATCAGCACGCACTATTGTAAAACCTCTACCTTGTCTGAGTTGCTTGGACTGGCTTGCTTCTCTATGAAAGGACTCGTGGAGGTGAATTGAGGGTGGAGCGGCATCTGAGCTTGTAACTAATCATTACGGTATGGTACGAAATAGCGTATCGCACGATTCGGCACCACCCTTTAATTAAATGACCACATAGGCCTGTATATTACGCTGGAAAGACACACTCTGACCATCAGAACACTATTATGAGTTATGGTATCATAATCACTAACTATATTGTCAGACCGTTTCATAAGGACTTCTTCATTTTCGCGCTGGGCAGAATCTCGGATGCTGCTACACCCTCGAATTCACGACCACCACCGCCACGAGTCCTTATAGAACGGTCTAAGATGCCGAGCCAACCTCCACTGGACGTCCACGAGTACGGGAGTGATCTTGTGCCGCCACACAGTGACAGTCGCTTATATTGTACCTGTCGATCCCTTGCCTTTACGCACCAACCCAGACCATTAGGCGTTGCGCTTCACATACTCAGCTGAGTCAGCTTGCAAGTTTTGTGCCTCATTCGTTGGAGTCTGGTACTCTGTATCCCATCGGACACATGATGGTTGAACCCTAGTTGTACAGGCGGCACAGGGCTGCAGGGTTCATTGGTCCTCAGGCGCCGGGACTTACGGACGGCACTTGCTGCAAAGTCGGCAGCTGGATGCGAGCGATAGATAAGCGGCTGCACCTACACATTCAAGAGATTGCAGATACAGACTTTCACCCCACAACTCTCGCAAGTCCGGGCACGTCAGGTACCCGATGTATGCACCCCGCTTCCCCTCAGTGCATTATCCTGGGGTGCCTTACAGTAGAGATACTAGCGACATTTGTCATGGAGAGAAAGTCACCCAGGATTCGGCTCTTACGACTCTATCTCTGACTTAACGCAACCACTTTGCCACTACTGTCGGACAAAACCTCATCATGTCTCCTGCAATGATCCCCGACAAGGAGCGGCGTCGCTGTGCACGGGCTTGTGGAAACTGCAAGCGCCGCAAAGAGCGCTGTAATGGTTTGAAGCCATGCCAACGGTGCCGGATGAGGGGCGTCGCAGATGAATGCCAATTTTCTACATCTTCTGCTTCTCGACTCAACCGGTCCCCTTACGGTGGCGTTGGTCCGAAGACCTCTGCCACATCCCATTGTTCGAGTGGCCTCTCCAGTCTCTCGGTACAATGTTATCTGCCAACACCTTCACCCATCAATGAGCCATCAAGTCAAACGCGACACGCACGGGACGAAAATTCTTTTCATCTGCTCGCAAGGCTGATAGAATGCGAACACGGGACCTATAGCTTTCTCGGAGATTCTTCCGCCTCTGCCATGCTACGGAGTGTCCGCCAATTTGCCCGGATCTCCGTTGGCGACTGCCCCTTTGTTGCCCACGCTTCCGACCTCACCAAGGGGCCTCCCGTCAAAAGGGGGCGGCTGCGCTCGGAGCTCGACTTGCAATATCCTCCCCCCAAACCCGACATAGGCGAAGCTCAATATCTCACACAATGGTCCCTGTATAGCACTAGTTGTGTACTTGAGCTATTCGAGAAGGAGGCTCTGCTGGCTGATCTTCTGGCGTGGGTATCAGAAGACCAATCCACTCCCGACTTGAATAGTGCAGTGTTCTATTTAATCCTAGCGATCGGAGCGCAGACGTGCCCCGAAGACAAAGACGTCGTTGCCGAGAAGTACTACAACTACGGGCGATACTTGGCATCTTCAGATGCCCTGGAAGGCGCCAGCACGGTCGGTATTCAGTGCTACGCTCTTATCACCATGTACCTGATGGGCCTGTCGCGCACCGAGGCAGCCTTTGTGCAATTCGGACTGGCTGTGCGAGCGGCTTACGCGTTGGGCTTGCATCGAACTGACATGCCAGCACAACCGACAGCTTCAGAACGACGGACCCGGGAGCGTCTGTGGAAGGTCATTCGGGTCTACGACGTATATCTCAGTGTCACGCTCGGCAGGCCCATGGCGACATGCGAGCCGCGCAATACCATGGCTATCTCCGACTACTCAGCCATCATTGACTTGTGCAAGATCTTCGAGTCTGTACTCACGGAAGTGTACGTAAAAGGCACCCCATGTGAAGGCGTCCTGGAGCATATCCTCAATCATAGTCGCCGATGCGCTGCGCAATTTACCCACGGCCTAAGGACCGACGGGGTGCAGCCGTCAGAGCACATTGAGAGTGGGACGCAAAAGCTGCCTAATATTGGTCTCTACCACATGAAGCACGCCTTCTACGGAGCTACTCTGCTATTAACAAAGCACTTTTTGGTTCGTACCGTCTTGGACCATATCTCCAGCAGCGCGGCCAGAACCGACCCAAGCGTTGATTTCGAACAGTCATCAGCATCGCCGCTGTCTCCCTTGATGATGAGCTACGCTTGCATCGATTCGGCCATTAGTAGCGTCGAGCTCTTCCGAGAACTCCTGATTGCGGATCAGGTGCCGAGGCGACTTCCATTCGTCGTCAATTCGATATTCTGTGCTGCTCTTGTCCTGGGCTTGGCCACTTTTGGAGACCAATACCTCATTTTCCCGTTGGAGGAAACCCTGGACACGGCCTGCAAACTCCTGCGCACCTTTGATCGGCATGACTGGCTAGCACGGCATTATGCTGAGATAACAGCACAGTTGGCGGGCGCGTGCCGAACCTATGTCCAGAAGAGATCCGAGAGCATGGCAAGCAAGCGAAGAGCGCTAGTCGGAAACATTTTCGGTATCCTGGATCAGCAGGGTCCCCAATGTCACGTCGGGCAAGAAGTGCTAGGCCTCGTCAAAGGCAATGGTACGGAGGAGCTTTCCTGGAAAATACAAACGCCCGGTCGCGACTCCTCGCAAACAGCCCATCGCTCTCTACAGAACAACATCGCATCCCCTGACTCGACAGGCGGTATAATATCGGGACCGCAGCAGACATCACCTAGAGCACTTCAGTCTGCAGGCCATCCTCAAAGCAGGACCCTGCTTCCCAACACCATTGACGAGCCGTTTGGTCCGTTGCTTTCGGAGTCGGCTTTCTTGGATTCATATAACGCGGCTGAGCCGTTTGAGGCATCGCCTTCGGGGTTGAGTTGGCTCGACTCATATCACGGCGTGTCGGTATCATTTTCACCCGTGCAGGGTTTGGCAGTTTAAGTCCTAGAACACAGTTACGATGATAGGGTAACTTCCCAGGATCTGGCGAATTCGCCTTTGGACAAACAGTCGGCCTACTAGACCCTCTCCGCCTTGCCGACCACGAAATGTGCAGTGCAGCTTCGGCGCCTCTCCAGTTCTGAGTGGAAAGACGATAGTCCGGCAAGAACACAGCCACCCATCCTTGTTCTAAAGGCCGAAAAGGTCGGCTGCATAAAATGCCCAAACCAAAAATCCCCGTGTTGGTCCAACCACCACTGTGCCTCCCGAATGCACTTCGGGCACGCCGTGTATCAGAAAACATGCCTCCTGTAGCCAACTATTGGTAGAGCTCCTTCTAAGGCTCGGTTCCGTCGAGATATGTACTCTCAGTATATGTGGTCACTGAGGTGAAACAGCAGATGGACGATCACCCAGAGCCCAGGCTGGATAACTCCTACCGCGTAGCAGCCTCTCTCTTCAGAGTGCGCTCAGCGTTCTTTTGGATATATGACTTGACCCACGCCTTCATTGACTCGGATGCCGCTAGTTCTTTCATGCAAGGAGAAACCGGGTCAACGGGGTCACGATAAAACAGCCCGTCGCGGCAGATCTCGACGGTCGCCCCATTGTGACGGAGGTCCTCATCCATCAACTCGTCAAAAGCGCGCATTACCGTCGACATCGTCACCATCAGTCGTTCCGGGAAGAACTTTGAAAGATTGGGATCGAGCTTGGTTGCCACGAACGCGGGGGCAATCGAGTTGATTGTGATGTTGTGAAGGGCTGCCACGGGAGCCAGCGATCGCACCAAACCGATGACTCCGTGCTTGGCCGCCACATATTGAGCCAGGCCGGGGTTGGGATAGAGCCCTGCCGCGCTGGCCGTGGCCACGATCTTCCCTCCTGGCACGGGGTTTCTGGCCGCGTAGTGCGCAAAGAGCTTGATTCCATAATATACTCCCTGCAGGTCCACCTCGAAGGTCGACATGTCGGGTTTTTGAGGCGGGGTCGAGGGGTCGACGGATGCAAAGATATCGTCTCTATCGTCGATGCCGGCGTTGAGAGCGGCAAAGTTGATGCTGCCACGCCATTGGAATGCTTCGGCGAACATGCGTGCTTGGTCGTCGAAGGATGCGACGTTGGTCTTGATGTACAGCGTCCGGTCGGCGGGGAGGCGGTCCTCCTTGTTGGGAGACTGCAGGTCGGCGAGGACCACGCTCCAGGACTTCGACAGGAGGTGCTTGGTCAAGGCGAGCCCAATGCCAGAGCAAGCGCCCGTCACTACCGCGACCTTGGGCATGATGGGTGAAAGAGATTACGATGCTGCTTTGAAGCGCTAAAATCACAAGGAGAGCTAGTAATATACAGTAAATTCCTTTTTGAAAGGGCATGATATCACGAGAGTCTTAGATATCTCGGCAGAGACTCCCCCTGTATGCGCGTTCGATACTGGTCTCGCTTGAGGCATTCGCGATGGCCCAATAAGAAGCCATCCGATGCACATCCGATGCATATCCGAAACGGGGCCCCGAGTTCATCGGAAGCCCAGGAAGGAAAGGTCTCGCGCGCATCCGGACTGGCTCGAGACCGGGCAAGAGACACTGCACTAGATTTACCGGGCGAAGTGGTCACACGGCGGGGCGTTGAGAGCATCACGCATAGTAGCGGACGCAACAGAATCGGGTCATGGGAGATTTGCGAGCCGCGCTGGTCTCTCCCGAATCGCTGCTGTGCGATTGGCAGAGGGTTGCTTTGCTGGGGCTCCGCAGTGTCGCTTCCCCAGCCGCGAAACAATACATGGCACCGGCTGGACATGATTTTCTGTAGCCGGACAAGGCACATCACGCTGGCAAAATCTATAAAGCTGGAAGAGGTCCCTGCCTCGGATGCCTCGCTCTTCCACTGCTGCACAAGCCTTTCTGTCCTTGCAATCTCAACATGGCATCGGCTGCATCCTCTCCGTCGGGCGTCGCTCGATCTACAAGTATACCCCATGACTCAACAAATGGGGTCGGTACTCCCAAACAGCCTCCGCACTTTACCTTGAGGGACGCGCCGGTCGAGAATTTCCGCCCTCTCCGGGTGATTGTGATCGGCGCGGGATTCTCAGGCATCTATCTGAGCATCCGCTTCCCAGAGTGGCTTCGCAATGTCGAGCTGGTGGTCTACGAAAAGAACGCTGGGGTGGGCGGGACATGGTGGGAGAATCGATATCCCGGATGCGCGTGCGACATTCCTGGTAAGCTGTGAACCAGATCCCGGCGGTGGTGATGACGGCGGGGTGTGTCGCTGACGACAGGTGCTCTGTTCTGCCAGCACACTCGTACGTGTATACTTTCGAGCCCAACCCAGAGTGGTCATCTTTCTACGCCGGCTCCGCAGAGATCCAAAGGTACCTTCAGAAGGTGGCGGACAAGTACTCGGCCGGTCGCTTCATCAAGCTCAGTCATAAGGTCACCAGCTGCGTTTGGGACTCTCAGAGACTAAAGTGGTAGGGGATACGCACGACATTGCTCCTGCTGCTGCTGCTGCTGCTGTGAACCGGGCTGATCGCCGGGACGAACAGGACGGTCGAGGTTGAGAAAATCGACACGGGTGACAAGTTCACCGACGAGGCAGACATCGTGATCAGTGCCCGCGGGGGGCTGAACGATTATGCCTGGCCACAGATTGAGGGCCTCTGGTCTTTCAAAGGAAAAGTGGTCCATTCAGCGGCGTGGGATGAATCGTGCGTTGCATGCCCCCCTGATCTTTGCTGCTGCTGGGTCTCTCCACCTACCTCGGTGCCGCTAATAGCCACGTCATGCAGATATGACTATTCCAACAAGAAAGTCGGTGTCATTGGCATTGGAAGCAGTGCCATCCAGATTGTGCCCCAATTGCAGAAACTGCCAGGAACTCAGCTGAGGTGTTTCATCCGAAGCAAAACTTGGATTTCGTCCACGTTTGGCGACTCTGCCATGCAGAAACTACACATCGATCACAACGAGTGTAAGACCAGATAGCCCCGCATGTGCCTTCCGTCGCAAGCTGACCTGCACCACCACAGTCACTGAAGAAGACCGTCAGAAATTCATGTCCAGCGAGGAAAAGTATCATGACTTCCGCAAAATCATCGAGAGCGATGGTAACGCCATGCATCCTTTCTCGCTCAAGGGCTCCGCAATGTCCCAAGCCGCACGGGAGGCGTTCACGCAACTGATGCGCAGCCGCCTGGCCAAGAAGCCCGAACTGGCCGATTTGCTCGTCCCCGACTTTGCCCCCGGCTGTCGGCGCTTGACGCCGGGTCCCGGCTTCCTCGAGGCCCTGACCGAGGACAATGTGGAGGTGATCAACTCTCCGATCCGCGCGATCTTGCCATCCGGCGTTCTTTTGGAAGACGGCAAGGTCGTGGAACTCGACGCCATTGTCTGTGCCACGGGGTTCAATTCCGCGGGAGCACCACCCTTCCCTGTTGTCGGGCTCGACGGCAAAACGCTAAAGGATCGCTTCGACCCCTACCCCGAGGCGTACATGTCGGTCGCTGTCGACGGATTCCCGAATTTCTTCAGCATGCTGGGTCCAAACGCGGGCGTCGCAAGCGGGAGTCTCTCCAAGATCATCGAGGCCACGGGCGATTACATCACGAAATGTGTCCGGAAGGTGCAGAAGGAGAACATTGGGGCGATGCACATCTCGCCACGCGCCACGCGGGACTGGCTTCGTTACCTCGACGCGTACTTTCAAAAGACCGTGTTTCTCGACAATTGCAAGACGTGGTACCGCAAGAACGACCGTGTGGTGGGTCTTTGGCCTGGCAGTACCCTGCATGCCATCGAAACTCTGAGATCCCCGAGGTGGGAAGATTACGAATACGTGTATGCTGAACAGGACGACGACGAGGGCCTCAACAGACTCGCATGGCTGGGCAATGGTTGGACGGATATCCAACTTAAGGGAGGCGATCTGTCGTATTACATCGAGCCCGAGAATGTGGATTACCCTGCTGCTCCACTGCCGGAGAAGACGGAGAAATGGATGAAGGTGCCCTTTTCGTACTAGAAGTGGTGAAGGGGGGAGTTTTCTGTCCAGAAGAAACTCATGAAGCCGAACATCTGCCTCATGAAGCCGAAACGTCTATCTTAGAATCATCATAAAGCAATATATGGGACTCCTCGCTCAGTAACATCTTGGTCACAATGGTGTCATCCTTGCAGGCATTAACCTCTGAATCCAGTGGGTGTACCAAGTAAAATCAGGGGCAGCCGGCCATCAAAACAATGCAAGGCTGTGGAGCGTCCCGGATCATCTTTTATTCCGGTTCCGGTCCGGAATTCCTACTCCGTACTTCGTAAGCGTGCGTGGCGTATCAGGGGGTTTCAACAAAACAATCGAGGCTAGTCACACAGGCCGACGGTCTGTGCGTCCCTCCTGCGACCAGATCAGACGCCAGACATGCGTCTCTCGCGTATTCAAGGATTGGTTTTCGCGTAGACCTATTGTTATTGATGTCCTTGAACGGTGTTCTGCAGATCGACATGGCTCGAGACCGCGATGGGCTGCTCTCCGAGAAACATTACGACGACGATGCCGCCCTCGTTCCCTCCGAGTCGGAATCGGAGAGCGGAGATGAGATCAGGGAAGAGGACGGGGAGGAAGAGGAGGAGGTTCGAGAGGGTGACAGGGAGCTCCTCGACGAAACCGAAGAGCATGAGAAGTTACTACACAAGCCGTCACGGCTAGAAAGAGCACGCGGTTCATTTGGGTTGCGGGATGGCATACAGGACGGAGGAAGTCGAGGCAAGCGGGCAACCAAGAGCAGGAGGAGCCACAGATCTCACAAGAGAGGGATGAGCACTCCGGACAAGATGGAGGGCGGTTTCACAGACACCAACTCAGAGGACTCATTCGACATCCAAGTGAGCAAGTGGGAGAACAAGGCCTCGAGGAAGTCCCACCGCGGACGTCTGGCCCTGATATACCTTGCCATCATTGGCCTCTTCGTCGCCCTGCTGTTCGGTGCACAGAGGGCTTCATCCAAGAAACACCAATTGGCTCCAACCGAGCACCGGCTCACCAGGTATAACAATGGAACACACGTATTCCGCCCGACGACGATCCTTATATCGCTGGACGGTTTCCGCGCCGACTTTCTCAATCGGAACATCACTCCAGCTTTGAGTGCCTTCATCGCAAGCGGAGTATCCCCGAAATATATGCTGCCGTCGTTTCCTTCCGTCACGTTTCCCAACCACTTCACGCTGGTGACTGGTCTGTATCCAGAGAGTCACGGCGTGGTCAGCAATCAGTTTTGGGACCCTGAGTTCCAGGAAGAGTTCTGGTACACCAACGTCAGCGTGTCGATGCAACCGAAATGGTGGAATGCAGAGCCTCTATGGGTTACCGCCGAGCACCAGGGCGTCCGGTCTGCCATCCACATGTGGCCGGGCTCCGAAGCTCATATACCTGACGTTGAGCCGACGTATATGGACAAATACAACGGGAATGAAGCATTGCCACGCAAGGTCGACAGTATACTACGTTGGCTCGACATGCCTGGCGACGATGATGTGGCGGCCGATGTGCATGAAGATCTCCGTCCACAGTTCATTGCTGCCTACGTCCCTAACGTTGACGCCGATGGACATCTGTACGGCCCAAACAGCACTGAGATCCGAGCCACGATTGCCGACGTGGATAGCATGCTGACAATGCTTGTCGAGGGTCTTCTTGCTCGCAACCTCACAGAAATCGTCAACATGGTCATCGTCTCTGACCACGGAATGGCCACCACCTCCACAAGTCGACTGGTCCAGCTCGACGATCTGATTGATATGTCATTGGTGGACCACATCGACGGCTGGCCCCTACGTGGTCTGCGCCTGAAGAACCCTGACCGCGACGTCCCTGTGTTATACGAGGTGCTCTCTAAAGAAGCGGCAAAATCAGGGAGCTTTGATGTCTACACTCTCGAAACTATGCCAGAGCGCTATCATTTCACCAAGAATGACCGAATTGCGCCCTTGTGGATCGTCCCCAAGACTGGTTGGGCCGTCGTCGAAAAGTCCAACTTCGACGTAGCTGAGGCCTTAGCGACTGGCAAAGAATACGCCCCCAAAGGACTCCACGGCTATGATCATGAGCATCCTCTTATGCGCGCCATCTTTGTGGCAAGAGGGCCGGCGTTTCCTCACGAACCCAATAGCCAAGTACCTGTTTTCCAGAACGTCGAGGTGTACAACATCATGTGCGACTCTTTAGGAATTGTACCACATCTGAACAATGGAACACTGCGTCTGCCGCTGAAAACCCAAGGCTTACATTCCGAGGGTGATAACCCGGGCTCCGAGATTGTGGCAGATCCAGTGGAAGATGAGAAGCACGAAGGAGAAGATACATCTGCTCCCAATGACGACTCGGATACTTCAGACACATCGCCGACTGATCCGTCTCAAAGTGGAGATGACTCCACAGTCGACACGCCTCCCAAAGATGGTGACGCTCCGTCCGAGACGCTTCCGCAGGGAGAAGATACTTCAGCCGGTCCTGCTCCAGAGGAAGACGACGCTCCAGCCGATGAAGGCGAAGGGGAACATAGGACAAGCGGCAGTTGGTGGAGCTTCGTCCACGAGCAGCTCGAGAAAGCGAAAGCATGGGCCAAGGAGTTTGTGGAGTCGATCAAAGGAAATAAGCAAGGAGAAGGCGATCCACCCGTGTGAAGTCAAGTTGAGAAGCAGTTCACTTTATCATCGATGTCAGGATTCTGAGGAGAACCCAGCTCGGGATCAACCAACCAATTCATTCCTGGATGAATGTTGAATGCCAGAACCCTGCCTCCGCGGCCCTTGATAGGCTGGTGCCGCGAAGTGCGTCGCTACAGAGATATCCATTTCGGTGGGAGGTTCGCCAAATGCTTCCTAGGACATACCTAACCTGCCGCATCACCGCCGAAGGTGAGAAATCTCGGTTCAACCGGGCCATTTACCGAGGGCTAAATCCCTGCCGAATCACACGCCGAAGAGTTGTGACGGGTCTTGGCCTCACAAATGAGTCTTCCTTTCAGTGCCCCCACAACGTCCTTCTCGCCTAGGTACTTCTTCATAAAGTCTTCGGGTTTATCGAGCTTCCGCATCTCGAAGAACCGGCTGCCAATGTCAAGGCGTTGCATGAAGAAGGCGCACCCAGCAACGTGGTGGATATCCGCGTCGTTGCTCAGCAGCGCGTCGACGACGAAGCGTTTCGGCAGCGGAATCTCGAAGGATCGCTGCACACGCACGCCCTTGCTGCCAGCGTAGAATGACAGTGTCGCCAGGGAACTCCTTGGTAGCAGGCGAGAGCATGCTGTTCACACGCGTGGTACTCAGCAGTCAGTACCGGTCGTATGCACCCCGGCGGTGAGGCCAAACACGGTCTTGTTTGGGCCGTTGCCGAGACACTCAAAATGAAACCGCTGGTCCGGGGGCGGGTTGTTCTTTGCGATGACAAAGACGAGCCCGAAGACGATGGGTAGGCTTCTCGGAGACGAGCTGCCGTAGAAGACCCTGGCCTTTGATAGCCTCGATGAGCATGTCGATCGTAGTGGCGCCCACATTTTGGAGGTCGTCGCATAGCGTGGAACGCACGACGATAACACGACGATGGCCGTGCCTGATGTGTCTATAGTAGTGGGACAGAAGTTTATCCAGACCGAACAGGAGAGATATACGGAGTAAGTGGTCGTAGTTAAATACACCGCTCCGTTCATATTGCTTGACAATGTGCAGACATTTAGGCTAGCCGTCTCTGGGACTAGACGCTGGACGGGATGGGGATCCATTGCTATGAGATGCAATGGCTCGCACGGATTGAGGGCAGACAGCCTGTAGGCTATTATGGCTGAGGAGCCACAATCAGGAAGCAGCAACGCCAAAGGTCGAGACTCTGGCCAGGGCGTCTCCAAGTCGGTAGTGTCTCTGTCTGAAGTATCGGCTCATGAGACCCATAGTGATGGGGTTGTTTGGGTGTAGTGATTCAGTGGTTCCGAGATGTTTGGAGGAGGTGCCCGCCGGCTGTGGTGTACAATTACCGTCAAGATATACCGTGGAGGTTCGTTTGACATTTCGATCGCGAGTACAGAGGAAGGTCTTTTCGCCATCCTGATCGCCACCGATGAAGGTGCTATCATCTTGATCCCCCGAGTCCACCAGATCCATGTCGCTACCGGTCTGGACTCCCGCGTCTGAATACATTGGTCGCTGTGCCGGCATGGTGATCGTCATGGGTACCGATCTACGGACCTTCAATCCATGTGAACCTTTGGGTACTACCGGTGACGTTCTATCCCGCTGGTTTTTATTGTCCTCACGTGAAGGCCTGGGAGGGACCACCCCCGCTATCGCAATACTCCATGGCCGGGCCTTCTTCGTCCTCTGCCGCTGTTGTTTTTGCCGATCGATGTCTCGCGCTTCGTCGGTATGCGAGAAGGTATGCGACTTTCTGCGACTCGCCATCCGTCCACTAATGTTCGCCATGGTCCCCTCTGGGGATTGAGATCTCGAGCCGCTGGCATTACTTCGCAACTCGGTGTTGATATGCGATATGCGCTCGTACTGGTCGAACGCGAAGAACTCGTCGTTGTGACCCAGCGAGACTTGAAGGGTTGCGAGGTCCCTGCTCGACCCGTCGGGAGGGAATAGCCATTGGTCAAGCGCGTGGGGGAGGCCGTGTCTTTCTAAGGAACGCCGGTCATGTCAATACTTGCGCTTGCTCTCTTCAGAGCGGCACCGTTCCCGCTGTGGTTCTGGTCTTACCTTGTCGATAGGCCCCGGTTCTGTCCTGCCAACAGATGTAATACTGATCGAAGGCCCCGAATGCGTACACCAGGATCTTGTCCCGGGTTTCCAAGCCCCTTAGAAGGCGGCTCGGTCGGACATCGTGGCTTGCTGGGTTGGGCGTTGTCTTTGCGAGGCTGCGGGCAACGACCGGTCAGTGGGACGTCAGTGTGATCTGTGCAAACTCACTCACTGGTCGAGATGGAAACCCGAGATGTTCTCGTGAGGTGGATGTAAAGGTGACGGTGAAGATGCCATAAATACTCCGATAGGATATTCATACGTCAACTCACTCCAGCGCACAAACTAGGTGTGTAGGTAAGTAGCTATGACCGGTCTTGAAGTTGATGTTGAAGACGACATTGGATCATGGACTGGAACACTTGTCAACAATCACTCGCCCTGCGGTTCTATCGCTTGCTGGGGACCACAATTGCTTAGTTACTTGCTGGACCCTCAACTGTATGTGTTTGGAAAACCCCCTACCCTCACGCAATCAGGCCACTCAACTCGTGATCACGATCATGTCACTCCCCGTACGGTGGACGCGGGATGAAGCACAGAATGTCGCCAGGAGCCTCAATGCCCGAATTCTTTGGCATGCCGTTTCACCATTATCCTGTCACAAATTGATTCCGTAACGATCGTGTCGGTGCTCCGTCGAACTTGGTCCATCGTGCGGACTTGGATCTCGAGTCTCGATAGCTTCAACTGCAACAGGCGACACTATCATTCCAAGTGGACACGCCGTTCCACAGACCTCGTGTTCCAATTCTATGCGTGCTGAGCGCGTCCTTCGCAGGCGATATGGTAGGCACATGTGCTTTTCAATCCACTATGCATGTTTCTCACCAGCTACTAAGAATGCTGGTCACCTTACACGCTCGTTTCATCCACCACCGAATGCTACTATATCCTCTGCTTGGCCTGTTCCTGTGCCCGGACCGACGAGTCCCTCACCCACCTTTTCTCCCTCCTCCACAGCTCCACCTCCAACACTCTGACTCCCCTACCAACTTTCCCTCTCAACCCGTCGTCATCCCTATCAAAGTACAAGGCCCACAACCCAGGCCGTTCCTCCACCACCACAAACCCTTCCCATCCTTCGAATGTCATCCGGCGGTCTTGCCTCGTGCAATCGAACGGGCCTGTAATGTGGGGTTGCGCATCCGCGCGCACACCGTACTTGACTTCGTGGGTAGTCCTGTCGACGTAGATCCAGTTCAAGACGGGTGGGTCGTCGGCGATGGTCGACACGAGACCTTCGTAGTTCGAGTCCGTGTAGGGGAGATAGTAGCCCGCAAAAGGGTGGTGATGGTGAATGTGATTGCGGTCTCCATCTGCTTTGTATCTTTCTTCTCTTTCTCCTCGTTGTCCTGCGTCGTTGTTGCCACCATCGCTCCTTGTGTCGTCGTGTCCACCGGCCACGCTGTCGACGAATAGCTACTTCCACGCGCTTCATTGTCAGCTCACCATAGCCCAGATCAGCCCACCGCTCTTCCTCCTTCCGCCACTCACCTTCCCATCCCGCAAGACAATCCGCCGGCCCTCGATCTCTGGACTCCGACCCGACGCTCTCACGCACCTGACAACCAGGTTGCAGCGCCGGGCCCGATGTTCCTCCCTCCGGTCTTTACTCTGTCCTTGGCGGATCGCTTCCGCCGTGGCCAGCATGGCCGGACAGGTTATGAGCGCGACGATCATGGATAGGACCATGATTATTTGCTGGTGTTTGCTGAGCGTGGGACGGGTGATGGAATGCGTCGCGGCAGTTACAATAACTATCCAGCGGTAAATAGACAGACCAGCCAACGAATAGAGGCGAAGTAGGCTGTCCGACAGCTTCAGATCTCGTCGAGGTTCGTCATGACTCGGGGGGAAGAGCCCTGTGGTAAAAAATCTGGACTGCCCGTATCTGTATGTCCGAAGGTAAGGTTGTGTGAGACAGTACTACCGACCTGTCCTGACCACATTCACATCCGAGGACCCGGGTATCCCTTTCATAATGTTCATCCATACATACTGCGGGTACGGTCCTGCGCACTCGATGCATCGCCTTCAATGTCGAAGATGTCTGGAGACGCAACCCCACGTCAGGCCACAGCCTTGTATATTATACTATACATACGCAGAGATGGTCGGATCTACACAGTAGAGCCCACGATGAAATGAAACAGGAGGTGAGGCAGGAAGTGGAGGCGGAGGTGTCTAACTACTCCGGCATGTTGCAGCCTCACATCAGTCTCGGTTCCAGCCTTGTCTGTCGGTGTAGTATCATGCGTTAACATCATGAGATCCTAACCCTGACCTGTACCGTGTCGGAGGGCCTTGGTACCGCGTAGCTAGCTTGGAGTACATTCTACAGACTATGTAACAAAGCACAGTGCTCGGTAAACTACACTGGGTACGGAGTAAGGAGAACACTACTAAGTAATTACTCGAACTATGGATCGTAACTCTTCGCGCCCCCTCGATGGATCCGAAAGAGAAGAAAAGATGAGACCCTTCAAGTGTGGATTGGAGGGATGTGACGGTGGATTGAAGCCCGGGTTTGCTCCTACCTCCTGGATCCTACACTCCTCGCGAGCGATGGGTGATACCATCGGGAAGGGGAGAAAGTGTAAGTAAGAAATATCTATAAGCAAGTCGTCGCTCTCTCGCCTTCAGCACAAATAATTTCGTCGTCCATTGGCATCTATTCCTACTCCATCTATCATCATTCATCAGTACATCTAGCATCTATTCGTCTATCGTCCACCAGCAAACGTTTGACCTCAGTAGCACACTTCCAAGTACTGGAATCTTCAGCACCAGGAGAACAGAGAAGAGCACCAATTTCGCACCACTCACCACCCCACTCACATCTGTATCCTTGCAATGTCTGCTCCGTAAGTACCATATCAAGTCAAACAGGCCCATTTTGATCCTTCATCCGACGGAACCATCTCCGCATGCCCAAGTTCTGACACCCGCGATCTTTAGAGCCGCCTATGGAATCAACCCCACGGACAAAGACTACGTAGGTAGCGCAAGTGGTAGCGAGGACGGCCAAGCTACCGGGAAGCGCAAAGCCCTGACAACCATGGACGGGCCCACGCAATTAGCTCTTCCGCCGACGTCGGATTCGCTGGCCCAACCAGCTGGTTAGTTTGCGCGTCTTTAACCCCTCACTCGACTTCTCTTCCGTTTCTTCGAAGTGCTTCCCCTTTGCTTTTTTTTCCCTCTCGACTCGGTTTTTATTGATTGCACCGGGCGATGCTGACGCAGCAAGCACAATAGGAAGCTTGCTCAAGGGAGCGACGGATGAGAATGGCAATCTCAAACCTGCGGCGTTGATGGTCGGGATTAAGCTTGATTTGGAGGCTGAGGTGCACTTGACGGCGCGAGTGAGAGGCGATATCACCATTGGGTTGTACTAGGACGGTCGCATCAGAGCGGATTGGATCAGATTAGATCACATCAGTGTACCGGACTGTCGGGATCAGGTGAGGATGCGACATCAAATCGGGGTCTGGCTGCTGTAACGATGACGCTCGATCTGAACCGAATCCTATCTCCAGGGCATGTTACATCGCTGTGGTGAGAGGATATTATCCTGTGGTGTGGATGGATAGACGCCAGATTCCCACGGTTAGCGCAAGGGTAGCGTCCCAGCGCCGAGTTCCATCATGTGGCTTGGACTGATGGGTGACTTCATCTTCCAAGTCGGGTGATATATCATCAATGACGAGTAGTCGGCAAGTGCACACGCACCTCGCAGGCGGAACAGAGACTTGGATCAAGCAAAGCAATCCCCAGCGTTTCTCATCCTCCACTTCCACTCCTTGCCCTTCAATCTCTCCTCGCGTTCCATCCTCTCCTTTTTCTTCCTTTCATAAACTGCCCGGACGGTCCGCCTGACCTTTTCCTCGCCCTCGCTAAAATTGGTCCTAGCCAGTTCGACTACTTTGTCAACTTGCTCGGGGGTGTATATAAAATTCCAAGTTGACAGAAAATCCGACTTGTCCGGATCCACGCCCGGAACTTTGGGGTGGGGTAGTAATGGAAAATAGATCACAGCCATTCCAGCGTCGGGGCTCATGAGTTGGAACTGTGGCGAATTTGAATCTTCCATGTCGGTGTCGGGGGCTTCCCAATCGATAGCCTTTGACGGAGGCGGCTCTTCGTCGCTCGACCGTTCAACTTTGCTACCGACCCAGATGGTACATGGTCCGAGGGTGCTGGCGGCATCCGGCGCAGAGCCTGTAGTCGGGCTTTCTGGGGCGTTGCTCTTTCCTTCCGATGACGATGCCGCTGCTGCTTTCCGTTCGCGATCTTCTTCTCTTGCTTCAGCGAGTTTCGTGGCCGCTATTTGGGGTGAGCTTGCCTCTGCCTCTGCTAGTGCTTGCGCAGCCTCCTGCGGCTTGGAAGAGGCCTTGGGCCAGCCTGCCCCGACTGGCCAGCCTTTGATGCCGCGCTGGCGAGTGTAGCCGTCAACCACGGAGAGCCAGTTCTCCTTTTGAATGTCTGCCGAGGCGTCGAAGGCGATGAGGATGTCCACATCGCGGCCGGGTCGGAGCAGAGGGTAGATTGGGAGGTTGTTGGACATACCAGCGTCCATTAGCTGAAGGTGGTCAGTTTTGAAGACGGAGTCGGGACAAGTGGACGGAAGTTGCCCGTCCATGCCGTGGACGAAGTTGGGAATTGTGACCGGGTCGATGGGATGGATTTTGATGAGGTCTTCGTTCTTTCCTTCGAGGAGCATATTAATCCCATCGAAGCCCACCATGCCTAGGAGAGCGGGCTTGATCTCCTTGTAGTAGTGAGATAACGTGGCACAGAAGGCTGAGCCCCAGATCCCAAGAAGGAGACTCTGTCGGATCTCTGGCAATGTAACACCGGTCTCGGGCACCACATTCTGTCCATTTTTGAACGGTCGTCCCAGACTCCAGGTGGGAATGCCGGCACCAAATTCTTCGCACCAGACTTCCCAGGGATGCATCTCGAACCATTGGAACCATGCTTCTTTCCTTGCGACCTCCCTGACCTTCTGCTTGAGTGCTAAGTCTCCTTGTGCCGCCTCTTGTTCCCCCACATCAACCGGTATTTCGTGTCGTACCGCAGTATAGATTGGCATGGGGTACTGGCCATTCTCGATGTACATCCGCTGGTTGGACAGCTTTAGATCGATATCGTTCACTGCCAGGTCCCCATGTGGAACGAGGAGTCTCGCGGCAAGGAGCAGGCTGTAGATGTCGACCAATCCAAAAGTTGCACCTGGGTCTCCTTTGAGCTTCTCGATGAAGCCACTGAGGATGAACTTGTTGGTTGGAGCACAGGTCACGAGCTTCAACGCTGGCGGAGGGAACGCGATGTGTGTCCCGATGCGCGACTTGATGTGCTTGAGCAGTTGTCGGTGATCCTGCTTTCCCAAGGACGAGTAGAATAGCGTCTGTAGCCAACAGCTACCGCTGACGCCGGCGGTGTATGTCACGCAGTCGAAGAGACCAGCCTCTTGCGCAGAGAGGTAGCTGCTGGTCCCTGCCACCATCGCTCGAAGACCACCGCCAGAGCCGCACATGGCGATTGTCGGCACATCATCAGGGTGTATCTCTTTCTCCTCGATACCTAGGTACTTGGCCAGTGCTTTAACGACGTATTGTTTCCGTTTTCGTCGAAATTCTAGCTCGTCCTTGCCGAGGGATTCTCCAACGCGGACGGTCGCGTTCCACGTAATCTCGGGGTTGATGGACGGATCATGCGCCTCTTGCCATATTTCATCGGCCAGGCTCCCGGGCTCCATGGACAGCTCGAATTGGAGCTTTGCGAAGCCATCGGGCAGAATCTTAGCCCAATTGGGTACAACCCAGTCAACTATCTTATCGCCCAGGGTGCCCCATTCTATCCTGGCAATGCCTTCTGCGACATTGTCGAAGTTCCTTGAGAAGGCCGCCCACGAGTTCTCGTCATCGCTTTCAAAGAGAGGAACGTATCGGTCGGGGTCGTTGCTCTTGTCGATGATGGCGGCATCGCCTCTTTTTGTAGCATGCTTGGGGTCTTCGACTTGAGCATAATGGCTCTGTAGGCGGCGGCCGTACCCGATGAGAGAGGCATCTTGAGGGATGTGTGCGCTTGGAGGGCTGTCAAGTCTAACGACATTGCATCGCCGCGTCGAATTGTGGACGCCGACGCATGCGGCAGCAGCAACTGCAATAGCCGGATAGCGCAGGCGGGACGCGGCATTCAGAAGCCTTGCAGCGCCCATGGTCTGGAGAGCGCTGCAAAGAAGATATTATCGGATGTCAAGTTCCATGCTCAATCCGCCACATGGAAAACGAAAGGTCAGAACGACCCCCTGGCAATCATGCTCGCCATGGGGTGGGAGTGTGGCATGCGGGATTTTGTTGAGGGCTGCAGCAGCACCAGGATCACAACAAGCGTGTCGTATTAAATGACGTTTTGTTTATGTAGGCGGTGGATCTTGCTTCCGACCGCGCCGAGCTTTCCCGGTACCTGAGCTAATCCCAGTACGGGAAGGTCAGTCTCCGTGTCAAAAGCAGCGTGGAAGCCAGCGACGGATTACTGCCTCCTCGGATTCAGGGATTGCTCTGTGGTCTTACTTCGTTCCCATCCCTTTCACTATCAGACATATACAAACCTTCGCACGAACCAAGCAGCCCCTCTTAGCCAGTAGTCTCTCGCTTCAACCATTATGACGCCACAGAAATCGCCTCGAATATCGGATTAGTGATGCGCAGTATGACCATTTTGAACGCTGTTTCAGACTTGATTATTTGGTTACAAGCACATCCTGACGATGGCTGGACCCAAGAATGCCGCCTTTGCGGAAGAGAGCGCCGAGGTCGAGGTCCTCCTGGCCTCTTTGGGGAAGACTAAGGACCTTACCAAACGGATTGCCGCCAGCCTGTCACGCCTTGATGTGAGCGGCAAGATCGTCAAGGATGCCATCGGACCCATCTACGCCAACACGCAACAGCTCCAGATCACGAGTCGAAATATAGAGAAGGTGAATGAAGCCATCGAAAAGCTTAAACAGCCTTTGGATTCACGAGGACGCGAGGAGGGCATCATCCGGGCTGGCCCCAAGAGTGCCGGACTGCCACAATATCTAGGCGCCTTGAAGCGCGTAGACAAGGCCCTCACAGACATGAACTCCACAAACATGCGATCTAACCAGCAAGCTATTTCCGAATTTCACAGCCTGCTGACGACCGGCGTCAATCAGTTGAGTGACATGTATCGGCAGATGCTGCAGGAGGACTCCCAGACCGTGGAACCACTACATTATATCACCAAACAAATACCGTTCCCTACATTCTCCAACGAGAAGGCGCAGAGTCTAAACCAGATAGCCATGGCGATTGCTTCGGCCGGTGCACACTCTGCCAGGATGGGTCAACGTGACGACGATGTCGCAGCCCGGATATACTCAGAACTCAGAGGCGACTACCTCCAAGGCAGTCTGCAAAACCTGGCCACAGCGTCGATCATGACGTCGAAACGACGAGGCGACGACACCGGCGTCTACCGCGAAGGTTCGAGCGGCGTCGGCGCCTACGCAAAGGCCATCGAAGGCATGTTCCTCGCAGAAGCAGAGAACACGTCGCGGATATTTCGCAACGACGCTGGCCGCGTCTTGACCTCCACGTGTGGCAAAACCATGGCGACCTTCTCGCGCACAATGTCCGACCTGAACAATGTCATCAAGCCGCGCATCTTGAGTGACTGCTTCCTCGCCTATGAAATTCTAGACCTCGTAACACCTCTAAGCTACCGGCTCGAGCAACGGACGGGTCAACTCCGACCACAATTCGCCGAAGCCCTGCGCCCATTGCGCGACACCGCCCGCTCATCCCTGAGCGAAATCCTTTCACAAACCAAGAGACAAGCCGAGGCGACCTCGGCGCTGCCGCCCGATGGCAACACAATTCCGCTTGTGTCTCAGACCGCAACCCGCCTCCAAAACATCGCGACGTTCGACCGCCCCATCCTCGCCCTCCTGTCTTCCATCGGCGACGGAAACTGGAAGTCCGCTCCCGGAATGGCCTCCCAGTCGACCCTCAACCTTGAACTAACCCCTTCGACCGAAAATCCAACCCTCCTCTCCCACTACCTGGTTGACCTGGTCGACGGGCTGCTGACGACCCTCAACGCGCGCTCTCAGACCCTCCACCCCAAGAAGCCCCTCCAGGGGATCTTCCAGCTCAACAATATCGCAGTCCTCACGCGCGCCGTGCAATCCTCCCCAGATCTAGCCCGCTATCTAGGCATTTCGCCGCACAACGCCAAGCTCGACTCCTACCGGAAGGCCGGCTCATCGCTGTACCTCACGGCGTGGCGCGACCCGGCGAACCATCTCTTCGACCAGATCCAAACCTCTGGCTCCCGGCCATTGTCATCGGGCCAGGGCCCGGCCATTGACTCGACGAGCATTATCAAGTCACTGAGCAGCAAGGACAAGGACAAGATCAAGGAGAAGTTCCGGCTCTTCAACGCCAGCTTCGACGAGCTGGTCTCCCGCCACAAGTCGCTGCACATGGAGAGCGAAGTCCGCGCGAACCTGGCGCGGGAGATCCAAAGCCTGATCGAGCCACTGTACGCGCGCTTCTGGGATCGGTACCACGAGGTAGACAAGGGCAAGGGGAAAGTCGTGCGGTACGACAAAGGGGCTTTGGCGGCCATGTTGGCGAGTCTCTAGAAGGGACCGGCCGAATGGGCGGGGGGGATGAGGATGAGGATCGAAGTCCCAGAGGGGAGAAAGGGTGGTATCCGGCTCGTTGGCCAGTGACAAGGATGCAGTGGCTTCGAGAACCTAATCGTTCTCGCGCGCACGCATGTGAGTGTGCGGATGCGTATGTTTCTTGCAGAATGGGGAGAGAGAGTTCCTCTCTGGTACATAAGTAGGAAGGAGGAATAGGAATATAGGATGCCGTCGTTTTGGGATACTTATTATGTCGATCTCAGGTGGAACGGTGGACATGGACGTCTTCAAGTTGGATATGCTAACGCGGTTCATTCCTGTCAATCGAATCCACGTGCTTTGGCCTTCGCTCTATGATTACATCGCGCCCTGATAATAGCCTTATGTCGACAGGACGGAATTGCGTCGCCTTGATTCGGCCGAAGCTGATCGTGGAGTTGGAGCGCCCTCTCCAGCCCTGCCCTGCTTGCTCGCAGAGAGCGCAGACATGATCGATCCTATGGAACAGCTTCCCACAAGCCCCTACAAGAAACCAATAGACGAACGAAGCAGTAGCTTGCACAGTACAAGAAGTACACACTACACCCACCGTACCCCGTACCCAGGAGCCCGCCCGTATGCGTGTAGCCAATTTCAACAGACCAAGCCGATCCAACAAGCCATGCTGATTGCCAACGCCTACCGCCCCGAAACAAGGAATGTGGCAAGTACAGTACGAGTACGAGTATTCCGTAGCTGAACTCACGGATTCATGAACGAGTCCACGATTTCCTTTTCATCCCGTTCCCTAGCTGGATTGAGAATGAAGCGCACGGTGCCTTCCCTGCCTCTCTCGCCCACGCGCTGTCTGACGCCAATGACGGCACTGGGAGCGAGTCTGGTGTCTCCAGTTGCGACGCCACCCCCAGGCCCGGACCCAGAAGCGCTGGTCACGGCATTGGCACTGCTGTTCGTATTCGGATTGGTACTCCCGCGTCTCGGACTGGGCACGTCCCTAGGGCTAACGCTGGCGTTGACGTTGAAGTTCTTTTTCGCGCCGTTAACGCCGTTAACGCCGTTTGCCGCCGCCGAGTCATGCTCGTCGTCGGTCTCCACCCAGGCGGTGAATCTCGGGATCTTTTTCTCCAAGCTCTCCTGGTTAAGGGGGATGCGCGCCTCGAGAAACCGATCGACGGGGAATTCTGGCCCAATCACGCTCTGGTTGCGATGGTGCGTGTACAGTTCCAGAAGATCGAGGAGTGTCTCCATGACCATGCCGCGCTCGATCCTCCACTCTGCGTAATCTTGTCCTTGCCACACCGGTTCGAACTCCTCGTCCAGCAGACGCCCCGCGAGTTCGAGGCACGCAAACGCCATGACCGCGGTGGTTTGCTTGACGGGTGCCCATGTGCGGTATAGGTCAAGAGAGATTGTGTATGCGAGTCTCACGACGGGGGAAGTCTTCTGGAAGCCGTAGTGTTTGAGGAGTTTGATG
Source organism: Phialophora verrucosa (assembly GCA_002099365.1). Classification (NCBI taxonomy): domain Eukaryota; kingdom Fungi; phylum Ascomycota; class Eurotiomycetes; order Chaetothyriales; family Herpotrichiellaceae; genus Phialophora; species Phialophora verrucosa. The sequence continues at coordinate 784,519 of MSED01000014.1, read as the reverse complement.
AGGAAGTCCTGCGGGTGGCGATTGCGGAAGTCAAAGCCCGAGGCTTCGAGCATGAGGCGTTCGAGGCCGATGATGGTGCGGGAATGATGCTCGAAGATCTGGTATTGACGGTTAGGCGAATGATGGTAGAATAGAAACGGAGGTGAGGGCAGTGTGAAGCGCAAATCAGTCATATGTGAGCCAAGCCAGAGGACTTACCTGGTCGTCTGGTGAGAGTTGTTCGTTCCGTGGCGCTTTTAGATTGTGTGCCGCGCAGAGAATGTCTCGAGATTTCTTGAGCGTGTCTTCGATCTTGCAAGCCGCAAAGAGAGCTGCCGCAGAGGCGTCCTGTCATGGAAGTGTCAGCATGCTAGAGCCGTGAATGGCGTGGTAGATGACTGTCATATAGACATATGTGCAGGCAACTTACCACGAAGCTGTACTCGCCATCGGAGTGCTGGAGACGAAATTTGTGGTAGTAGACCACGGCGGTGTTGAATGTCCGGACTGGTCTGGATGATCATTCATAAAGTCAGTCGAGGTCCTCGTTAATTCGTGACTCTGTGATACGTTGAACGTCTAGCGCGCTGAAATTCGAACAGAAAAATCCCCAGTGCGATGGTCCAAGTCGAGTCTGCGCAGTGAGGCAAAATACAGCGAGGAAAGACGGAACTCACAACTTCAATGCCTTCCGCACATTGTCAATCCACTGAACGCCCGCCAGCCGGATGTTATCCTCTCGTGCTTGACTGACTCCATTCCCTCTCAGACAATTCTGGATCTCTTGCTCAAAGACATAGGACTTTGCGACTTGAACGTAATTTGCTAGTGCCCCTGGTCGCTTTGGCGCCGAGCCAGCTGATGATGCTGTGGCCGGTGACGCCGGAGCTGTGTTATTCACCTCGCCACGAGGGCCAATAGGCGGATGAGTCCCGTTCATCTCGTCATGAAGACGACCGCGACTGTGGTAGTGAGAGGAGATGCCGCCACATTCGCACTCGATGCCTTGAAGTGGTGTTTCTGATACGGATCTGTCGAACTCGTAGAGAGTTCCCTCGGCGCAGGAGAATTTTGTTACCAAGCTTGAGCTCCTTACTGTTCTCTGTGATTTGTTTTCACGAAGACTGTCTGTGGGCAGTGCTGCACTTTGCTGGTCGATAACTGGGGGGAGTGACAAAGGCGAAGTTGAAGATTCACGGCTTGGACTTCGGACCGAAGTTTCTCCGGAGCCGGCAGCCTCGTCACTCTCACCCATGGTGTGAGGCATGCCATCGAGAGAGGGAGGTGACGACATGGTGGAATGCTGGTTGTCTGCAGAACAACAGAATTCCCAGTGAGAGAAATCACAGAGGCACCTTTGTAGTGAGTGCGACCAAACAGTGAATTTCAAACTAGCAAAATAGCAAAGTTTGCACGCAGCCTGCTGGACCTCCAGTGTGCAGGTGCCAACAAGCGGCGGTGGAAGTGGTCTATCAACACAGCTAATCGTGTTATTGAATGCACGCCCATTATTTGTCTATTGCTAGCATGTTCAATTCATGCTGCCGGCGTCAAGGCAAGTACGCCTCCCATATTCGAAGTTTGCTGGTAACCCTGCCTGAAAACACACTTTTTCCCGCACCGCTCAGAACGCCAGGTGGGTATGATGCCAGAGATCACCGTATCCAGGACTTTGGCAGTAATGGTGACTGCACCCTCCTGTCCAGATCCATTTTCCATATGAAACTAGTACATGCTGGATCCTTGATGCTATGACTCAGTTTCCACCGCCTTTGGTTCCGTCTTGGTATCGACTTTCTTCACCTCACGGTCCCCTTCAACCTCGTCCTCACGTGCGCGCTTTTTCCCAGCAGTGGCCTCTACGGCGGCACGACCTTGGTCTGTTGTCTCGACGTTGTTATCTGCTTTCTGCGCGTCTTGCTCCTTCATGTCCGCTTCAACCGCAGCTTTGGCCTTGGCAAGAGCTTCGTCACGAGCCGTATCCTTCTCGGGTGCGGTTGATTTGATAGTAGGGATACCCCTTGATCATCGTTAGCTTGGGACACCGCATGCCATCAAATGACTCTTACCGCTCATCTGTCTCTGGGGCCTTCGATCTGCCACCTCCACGCCACTCAGGACGACCACCACGACCACCGCGACCGCCACGATCACCTCGACTCTTGTCGTCTCGGAAACCCCGCTTCTGGTCTTCATCCCGACGCGTCCTCCAGTCTCTGTCATCATCTCTGTCTCGATTGCGCTTGCCGTGATCCCTGCTGCTGTGCTGCTCACGATTGCCCTGCTTTGAACCACGACGATCGTCTTGATTGGAGGTGATCCTGCCTGCCTTCAGGTCGTCCTCCTTCTTGTTCGTATACTCTGTCTTGCTCATGATCTGCAAGTCTCGATCTTTGTATTTGGGCTTGGGATCTAGTGCTAGGAAGGCCTCCGCCAGTTCTTCGGTCTCAAACTCGACGAAGACGCTGCCCTTGAACGTCTTCTCGTCGTTGCGCCGCAGTCGCACTGCTTTGGTCGGGCCGTATGGGTCAAAGAATGCTTCGATGTCGAACTGGGAGCTGGGAGTTTCCTCGCCGAAGCCCTTGACGTACACTGTACGTGGGTCGGACTTTCCTGGAATCGCCTTGAAGAAGTCTTCTTCTAGTGGTTTTTTGCGTCGCACAGCCGTGTTGTCGTCCGTAAGCTCAACCTGATCGGAATCTTTGAGAGCATCCACGATTGCCTCGAAAGGTTGGAAGCGTTGCATGCGTTTGAAGGAATGAAGTGTTTTGAGAGGGACAGGCTTGTTCTCAATGCCTCCGACCAAACCAAAGAGGAATTTGTCTCTAGGCAGGTTGGAATCGGAAAAGTAGAAGTGAACCTTTGCAAAACGCGTGAGCTTTCTTTAATCAGAGTGGAGGATGAAATTGTACCTGTTTGCGGATCTCTGCTGGATCATCAGTGATCTCTTTCGTGGTAGGATCGAACTTGTTGTTCTCTCGACGGTTGCGAGGCCTATCATGATCGCCACGATCCCGCCCCCGGTCGTGGTAGCTCTTGCGATCGCCCCGACCTCCGCGATGACCCCGATCGTTGTAGTCACGGCGGCCACGATCTTGACGGCGCTCCCGCTTTTCATCTTCGGCATCATCGTAGCCTTCCTTCGCAGCGCTTTTCGTTTCTTGTGGCGCGCCCCCCGAGGTGTTGTCCTCCTTTTCTACCCCATTTGTTCCTTCGGGCTTGTCTGTAGAGGCTGTTTCACCTTCGAGCTCGGCCAGCATTCGCTTAGCATCCTCAGCGGCGGACGCATTGTGATCCATGGGATCTGCAAGCCCGTCGGTGACCGCGTCCTCAACAGACATTGTTAAGGAAGTCGATGGCTGCACCTACTGGGAGGTTGGACGAGGATTCAGTGCGGAAGAGATATGGACTCGGAGTGCGGGGACAAAGAAATGGTGGAAGATGACTCAATGCTAGAAAGGATGTCAATGAGTCAAAAGAGAAAATAAACTGTGCGAGTGTTAGGAATCAGGAACCCATGCAGGTCAGATACCAATCAATGTAACAGACACAGGCAATGCGCGCAATTGACCAGTTTCACTTCACAGCTTCAAAAAGTTCAAAGGCAGCGCAAAATTTCTGCGGGGAACGCCAAGCACCAGCCTCGCTAGACTTTCTTCAGCCTTGTCGCGCTTTGTTCAGCCTCGTCCTAAGGGCGCGGGCATAGTTCACTGATTCTCGCCCGAAGCACAATCTCCATTTGCAGCTCTGATCGTTCCAGACCACGCTATCACCATACAATCAAGTAAGATCTCTGGTACACTGATGCGATAAATTAGATCTCACAAGCACATGATGACAGCTGCAGTAATGTCCACGCGTGGCTTGCAGCGAGTTCTACCTGCTACCGACGTCTACGGAGTAACAATCTCAAGTTCAGTATCCTCCAGTCCACAAGCCGGAAGACTTCGGCCTCGATAGTCATGCAACTGGACTGAATGATTTCGCCGCGATCTCAAAAGGTAATTGCTACACTCAGTCCTACGAGCCCGTTTACTCCACTTTTGGAGCTTTTCACCATGCTAGGGTTATCCAGTCACCGCTTTTTCGGATCGATATAATCGCTACCTACTTCGGGTGAAGGCCACTTACAAAGTAAAACGCGAAGTGTATTGACACAAATAAAATTGTCAAAAATACCAACAATGTGCTCATCCAGTATATCTCTAATCTTTGAAACATTGCCCGCGCAAACAACGGGAATGCGGCTCCTGAAGAGAACCGGACGAATGCATGTCCTGTAATCACCGATGCAATAACAGTTGAATAGGCGGCAGGAATATAGTTTAGCACTGAATTCTAGGATTGAACCAGCTGGGTCAGCAGTCTGGAAAACTGTTCCGCGGGCAACTTACAACAACGAGCAATATGCCCATCGCGTACAACAAAGTAGGGTATCATCACTACGCCACAGCTGAGTCGTGGTGGCTGAACCGTACTTACCTCTACGCCTTTGACCCTAAAAGTCTTTCTATCGTTGCTGCGTGTGCAACGAACTGTTGTCAAGTTGTGTCCAGCGTGGCCAACTCCGGAGCCGGCGACTATTATTAGGGACACTCCGTCTATTCGACTTACTTGGGTGATCAACACCGTAACAAAGGCAATAAGTACTGTGCAAGAACACCAGCTGATATACATGAATCGGTACTTATGGTTCAGGAGTGATATCTTACGCCTGAAATGGGGTGGATTCCGGGGATAGACTGGACAGAGACATCTGAGAATCATTGCTTCAAGGCAGACACCTTTTCGAATGCTGTATTTCCACACCCTAATTATCAGGTAGGCAATCCACATCGGGTATAAAAGTTACCCTAGACCCGAAAGCCGAAACCCGACACAAAATTCCACTTCGCTGACCAACGATAGTATTCCAAGCATCGGATGCGAGTGATAGAACCCGGTTATACAGTTTAAACAGGCTTCTGCCCTGACCAAATCCTCGTACAGAGCTGCTTTGTGCACGCCAGTATATCCCGATGGTGTCACAGTTCTCTTACACGAAGCCGTCGTGGAGGCTTCGAACAATAGACTTCTTCCCGAATGCATATTGATCGATATCACCGAACACCCCAACGACTTCTACTCATGGATAGCTAGCAACCTCCAAGCTTATTTGGACATTACAGCACCTGGTACCGAGGTCGACCGATCTTCCGCAATTTTCTCCTGTGTGTCGTCCCCTATTTCTCATCTGCGCATACGTGGGACATCCGTGAAGCCGGGGATATCCAGCTTGGTCCCGTATGTTTCCCTCTCTCCCCCCATTCACCGATGCATCGGCAGGGCCATCCCAATCAGCCCCGGGATATCCAGGCCGACCCACGAATCTCCTCACTACACTAACGGCTTCCCTCCCTTCGGGATCGGTATAATAAACATGCAAATTCATCGCCGCAACCTAACTCTGGGAAACAATCGTTCAACTGTTTTGTATGTGTGAGTTCGTGGTAGGATTCATATCCGCCGAGTGACCTCCACCGAAGTCTCTTCCACTCTGACTGCAACTCGAAGAGATTGCTTCGTCGACCTGAGGGCATGATGGAAATATTCACGTTTACCAAAAGAGCAACAGACCTACCCGAGAAATTCAAGGCCTTGAACATGGGGGATCTATGGCATTTGACGCCTCTTTTAGTAGCAGTCAGGAAGCCCCAGCCAACTTGGGAGATGATGATGCACGACAGCTAACCCCTGTGATCATGTTGCAGGCAACACTTCTACCAGTTCTCTACTGTGTGTACACCTTGTTTTTCCACCCGTTGGCCAAATTTCCAGGCCCAAAATGGGCAGCATTGACTCCGGTGAGTTTGGTCATATCGCTTAGTCAAGCAGAATTGCTAACACCCTACGGCATTTGAGACCTGGATCATGAGACAGACCCTCACGGGGAAGTACATATTCACCATCAAATCACTCCACGACAAGTATGGACCCGTGGTACGATTAGGACCCAATGAACTCTCCTTCTCGAGCGAAAGTAGTTGGAAAGACATCTACGGACATGTTCCTGGCCGTCGGGAATTCCAGAAGGCTCCTTGGTACGATCCTGCTCCTGGAGAGGTGCCCAGTATTGTCACTGTTCGAGACTTTCATGATCATGCTGCGATGCGGAAGAGTCTGAGTCATGCGTTTTCGGCCGCATCGTTGGCAATTCAAGAAGACCTCGTTCACTATTTCGTGGACTTGACTATACGACAAATTGATCGGAACTGCACCCAGGAACCGGGTGACATGACAAAGTGGCTCAACTATATGACCTTCGATGTCATCGGCCAGCTCGCATTTGGAGATCCGTTTGGGTGTGTCGAATCTGGTATGTCTGATTGAGCTCACAGTCCGTCCCAGTTGGACCACTGGGCAATCCGAATCTGATGGTCAACATATTGACTCGAGTCTAGGGAAGTCCCATTACTGGATCGACATTATCTTCGATGGCGCAAAATCGATGCATATCCTGAGGACCTTGGGATACATTCCGGTCATCAAGTCTCTGATATACAAGCTCTACACGTCCAATTTGGTTCCAAAGGCCATGATTGAGCCGCGGAAAAAACAGTTGGATTACGCGAATGAAAAGATCACCAAGTAGGTCCCGGCCACAAGATTTCCAGAGAGTGCGAGAGAAACCAATTGCTAACGATATATTGATAGACGCCTCAACACGCACGTGGAAAGACAAGACTTGCTAGAGAAGATGATCGCCGAGAAGGAGAAGACCGGGATAACGTTGCAAGACCTTCGATCCCAGGCCTCATTGTTGACCATCGCCGGAAGCGAGACAACCTCGACTGCCTTGTCCGGAATCATGTACCACCTCTGCCGCAATCCGCATGTGTACGACAAATTGGCGCAGGAGGTCCGTCAAAGGTTCAGCCACTTCAGCGAGATCAACGGCCTCTCAACCGAGCCCCTCCCCTACATCAAGGCGGTCATCGAGGAAGGCCTGAGGACCTTCCCACCTGTCCCGATCGGCCTTCCCCGTCTGAGCAACGGTGCGACGGTAGACGGCCACCACATCCCAGCGGGAACCCTGGTCTATACGACCAGCTGGGCCGCAACGCACAGCGAGCAGAATTTCCATCGGCCTTACGAGTTCATACCCGAACGCTGGTTAGATCCCCAGTGTAAAGACCACAAGAGAGCAAGCCAGCCGTTCTCTCTGGGGAGCAGAGTCTGCCTGGGCCGCAAGTATGATTGCCTTCCCCTGCCTTTCCCTTCCATCTTTCAAGGATCGACGCTAACGTACAGTACCGTGAAAGCCTGGCCGCCCTCGAAATGAGACTGTTCATCGCTAAACTGATCTTCGTTTTCGACTTCAAGCTCATGGACGACGAGCTGGACTGGATCAGAGACAACCAATGTCTCCAGTTCTGGAAGAAACCACCACTGCCGATTCAGTTTACTAGACGAGCGGGAATTGAGGTTCCGCCCATACCTAGTTGACTGGTCAGTGGTCAATTAATATAGTCAGTTCTCCGCACCATAGCGCTTCCTGTTCCTGGCCTAACTGCTCACCCATGGTACTCCTGGACGTCAGCATATTAAATAAGATAGTTTTTAGAGAAAGCAAAGTTTCTGCCCAAGTCCGAGTACTTTCTCTCCGTTCTAAGGCAAGGTTTTCTGGCCGATCTCTCTCCTACTTATGTCTCGACCAGGTCGTTGTACATCCACCCACTGGCGCTGAAGTAACTTATTGGGTGAAATCGTGCAATGGCCGACCCCCTGACAAGGCTGGAGCCTCTCACATTGGCGATGAAACCGGATCGGGGATCGCGAGAGTCCTCCTTCCGACAAGGGCGGGTATAAATGCTCACTGTCGGATAACTAGCTTCTACCTAAAGAAAAGCTTACCGGGATTAGTTAGGGGGCTCAAAGGCCGAAATACCGTAATGGCCAATCCGGGCAATCAGGACAGCCTCGGGACAGGCGCCCTCAGCATCCTCTGCACAGTACGAGCACTCACATTTGCCAATTCGTGGCCCGTATTTGCCAACTCCTACTATCCCCCACTCGGACTTGTCGGTCTTTATCTTCCTCCTTGGTGCCTCTAGAACTCCAACCCCAGGCACTGCCAGTCCCCCTCAGTTCCCCACGACACTTTTTTAGCGGGGCAGATGAGGCTTCACGTCCCACTCACTTCTCTTTCTATTGTCCTACTTCACACCGGCTCCCTCGGACCTGCTCTTCAGTGCCACTGCCTGCGAAAGCTGGTTCAATCGGTTCATAAAGACTGACTCTCATCGTTCCGGTCCGTCAAGGATGAATTTAGTAGGATCCAAAAGGACGAGAGAACCGACCACACCGCGGATGTCGGGTCGAGAGGGAAGCGTCCCTGACGCGCGGGCGTCTGATTCCATGCCATCCGAACCCAAACGCAAGCGTGTAGCTTTGGCGTGTGTTCGATGTCGCAATAGGAAATCTCGGGTTTGTTGAACTCCTGCACGACGAAGTGCGTTCTTCTCCCTCGCTAATTGACTGGGAGGGGAAAGTGTGATGGCAGGGAGCCCGAATGTTCTGCTTGTGCCAATGCCGGCTTCGAGTGCTGCTACGAATGCCCCGCGAATATGGTCAAAAGACAGCCGAAGAAAGTGTATGCTGAGCACCGCTTACCCACCTACCGACCCACTTACCTGCTTTTGGTTCTTTTGACTTGTCGTTGACTGGAACAGACCTTTGGAAGAGAGACTGCAATTCCTGGAGGAAAGATTGCGGGAACTCGAAAGCGAACGCTCGGCGCCGAATAGGGTAGCTGACATGGTCACTCCACAAGTGACCGCGACGAGCTGTCGGAGTAGTGTCTATGAAGATGAAGACGAAGACGAATGCACTTCGACAACAAAGCCGACACCCCATGCTTCTAACGAACAGAGAACGATTTTCGAGTTCAATGCCGACGTAAGTTTCAGCGCGGACGAAATCACGGAACCCAGTGAAGAGGACCACAATTACTTCGGTGATTGGATGACACGCCAGAAGACGAGACTCGGCTAATTGATGCAACAGGACAGTCTTCCACTCCGGCATTTCTGGGAGAGGTGGTAAAAGCCGTTGCCGGGACCATACGACAAAACGAGCCGGATGTACTTCGTGCCGCCCAGGTCGCCAATATTGGTCCAGGGGATCTAACAGCCCGAAATACGGTCCACCCGTTTCGAATTCCCAGCGAAGGAACCGTATCGCTGCTGATGAAGGAGTATTTCTCCTATGCGGGGCTCATGCTCCCCCTTGTGCACGAAGCCTCGATAAATGATATGTACTCCGAGCTGAAGAAGAAGGGTCCCGAGAAAGTCGACCGTGCTTGGCTATGTTTATTCAACATGATTCTCGCCACTGGAGAGAGCCATCGCCGCGATCCCACTTTGAGAATGGACCAGAGGATGGAGCCTTCCGAAATCTATTACCAAAGGGCGGTCCATCTTCATAGACACAAGAGAAATAGAGTTGCAAATCTCTATACCGGTACGCAACTTCAACCCCTCCTTTTCTTCTTCGGCTTTTCAAGATGTTGATGCAATCATGACTCAATAGTCCAGTATCTTCTTGTAATGGTCCAATACCTGCAGGCTACCCCCCATTCCGCTATAACATGGGAGCTGCACGGTTCGGCCATCAGGACAGCCATTTTGCTTGGTCTACACTCGGAGCAGGCTTCCCGATCATTTTCCCCTCTGGAACGAGAAATTCGAAAGAGAACTTGGTATGGTTGCATCATCCTTGATCGGTGAGTTAATCCTAACGCCCAAACCGGCCCCTGTTCCAACATGGCGGTTCTATATCCTCCATGGGACGTGGATGGCTAACTGGCATCCCGACAGGAGTATTTGCATGAGCACCGGCCGTCCTTCTGCTATCCCAGACGACCATGTGAAAATCTCCTTGCCCGCCGAGTCGTTCTTTAACCTGGATGGAAGTCTGGAGCTTTTCAGTAGGTCGGAGGCTGGGTCAGCCAGCGTGGGCTTCTTCAACTCAACATTGTGAGTGCCCGGAACCCAGTCTGTCGTCTTCTGTCTAATCGGAGCCACAGCAAACTTTATCGAATCCTGGGGATTATACTAGGCTCCATCTACGGCCACAACATTGACGGTGAAAGCTCTGCCGACAGCTCCGAACTGTTCTGCCAGATCGTCAAATTGGGTCGAGATATCGCGTCTTGGAGACGTAATCTTCCCCTGAGTCTCACCTTCGGGGGCGGTTCTCATGGTACTGATTCCGCGCAAAATCCGAATACGTTCCAAGCGCGAGTCCGGCGAGTCCTGGCACTGCGGTTTTACAATGTCAAAATGATCCTCCACCGCCCCGTCTTGGTAAAGCTGATGACCTGGGGTATGCAATCAGCTCGGGAATCCGAGGACTGTTCCGTCTACTACCAGATGGCGTCCGTGAGCATCCCGGAGTGTATTGACTCGTCATCCGAGATCCTGTTGCTCATCCAGACGGCGATGGAAAATGGTGACTCGCTTGGGATCTGGTGGTTCTGTCTGTTCTACGGTGAGTTTGATGCCCTTGGTGGCAATAGGGATCTTTGTTGACATTGAACGCATCCAGCCTTCAATGCTGCGCTTGTGATGTTTTCGCTGCAACTTGTCTTCATCAGACACCCGAGGCTGCAACGATATCGGCCTCTTGAGGCGGTGAATCAACCCAAGGAAAGTCTCGAGTGCGCTGTGGCCATTTTCGACCGCTTCGACCTGTGCAATTCCTCGGTCCGAAAATGTAAGCAGTTTCTTCAAAAGCTGCTGAAGTTGCCCAACCTTGAGCAGGGCAGGTCTTCCTTGGTGGACGGAGTGCCGCTGGAATATCTCGATTTCAATACTTCTGCGTTTGGGATGAATGCTGTGGATTCACAGCAGCAGCTGGATCAATTTTGGGACTTGGATCATCTAGACACGGGTCTGGGAGAACTTGCCTCCCAGATTCCATTCCTCCCCGCCGACTTCAGCTAAGGATGTGGCGGCGAGAGATTAACCGAGAATAAGTGCTTGGGTGATCAAGACAGTCCAGCCGAGAACCTGCAATGGTCGGTCATATAATTGAGTTCCAATCAGCATATTGACAATGATATGTAGCCACACTAAGACTCATGCCAGGGACAAACAAATCCGAGGAAGATTCCTGACGAATTCTCGGGCCGGACGGGTCGGCGATCTTCTCCCCCCGAAGAGCCCCATGCCTTACTCTTTCTCACAGCGGGCGGGTATAAGTGCAGAGATTCGACCCAGTCCCTGTTTACGGGACCCTGCGCAACTCCGGATCTTGAGGCGCCTCCGCCAATGTGGGGTCTCCACATTCTGGTCAACATACCTTTCGAGGTCACTGGATCATATTAAACCAACATCCATGACTGCCATTACCCAACCTCCAATTGTCCCCAATCAGCTGTGACTCAATCTAAGCCAACCAAGCCTGTCGCCCAAAACATGGGGTTCGAACCGACATACGCAAAAGTCACCAATGAAGGATGTACCCTCCACTACTGGCACCAGGGCCAAGGGCCTCTCCTGATCCTGATCCCCGGCGGCGGCGGAAACGGGGACATCTTCAACCACATCTTGCCCCTCATGGCGGCAAAAGGCTACACCGCCGTGTCGTTTGATCGCCGCGGCAATCAACGCAGCAGCCTGGCCGAAGGCGAGCAAAAACCTCTCAACATGCCCCAGCAAGCCCGAGACGTCGTCGCCATCATCAAAGCCATGGGCCACGAGAAAGCGCACGTCTTCGGCAACAGCGGCGGCGGCATCATCGCGCTGCAACTCGCCTCGTCCTACCCGGAATACGTGTCCAGCGTGATCCCGCATGAATCCCCCACTACGGCCCTCTTGCCGGACGCGCCCAAATGGCTCGACTTCAACGCATGGGTCTACGACACTTTCCGCACCCAGGGCGTCGAAGCCGCGTGGAAGGCCTTTTCGACCTCCATGGTCGGCTTCAGTTTCGATGGCAACGCGATCCCGCACAGCACGGGGCAATACTTCTTCACCTACGAATATCTGATCTTCGGCCTGTACACGCCGGATTTGCAACAGCTGAAGAAGAATAAAGTCCGCATTGCTCTGGCCAAGGGCAAGGACAGTCGTGATGCGTGGTACGTCAGGACAGTCGACCGGCAGGCGGAGATTATTGGTTGTAGGCTCTTCGAGTTTCCCGGGGCACATCTCGCGTTCGTCACCTGTCCGGAGCAATTCGCGGAAGCTCTGTCGAGTGCGTTTGAGGAGCTGGAGCTGGGCAAAACCGATTGAGAAGGATCCGTAATTTCCCGCGCGTGGGAGGAGAAGGTCGTTGACTGGATCGTCGAAAGACGCTACAGACCAAGCGTGTATCGGAGCGATTGAGGATTGAGATAAACAGACCCATGAAAGCTGCAATCCCAAGGCATCACACTATCGGGCCATGAAGACGATGTGCCAGCTCCAGGGCCTTTCGCTCACCTGTAGACGTTAATTCTTTTCCTTATCCTGGCCGAAACGGAATGTGCAAAACTTTACTATTCCAGCCCAGACTGTCCAATATTGATCTCCACCCCGAAGAGTGAATGAACAAGTACACAGGACAACTCGGAGGAGCACTATCGCGTTGCTGTCCCGGGCCTTGAAAGCCGTAAGAGCGGATAGCTGCTCTCCCCCTTAGTTTCTTTGTGCCGATTTACGAGGGAAATACTCGATTTGTATGTGAGAACGACGCCGTATCATACAGCGGCCTCAACGTTGGTTCGGCAGATGCCATGTTAGAGAGGCGATTTCCCAGCATTCCACTCCCGATCCGGCCTGTATGGTATCGTATAACAAGCCAGGTAGGATATATGTAAGATCGTTTCCCGTCCCACACCAGCCACAGAAACAGGAAAGATTGGGGCTCGAATGCCCTGCGGGGCGCTAATTCATTCTCAAGGTTTCATGGCAGGACTCCGGGAGACCTCCACAGTTGGGAGCCTCTGCCGTTCTATCTCAGTACATATACGAATCGAACTTGGAGCTCGCCATTGTCTCGAGCGATTGGAGAGTCAGCAGCAGTTACTGTTACAACAACAGCGGGATCCTCCAAAAGAAATCGGGCGACCGTCCAGAGAGACGAATCATCCTCGTACAAAACCTTTCTGAAACAATGTCTCCATCAGCCATCAATCCCGCAGAGGTTAGTGAGAGCAATCACGATCCGATGCCATCGGCGCCTGAATATACGGAGCTCCCTGTGAGAGCGCAGCACGTAGTTGCGGACTTCATCCCGCCCGAAGCGCTGATAGAAGAACGAACACGGCACTTTGCATTGGTGCAGCCGCGCGCCCCAAACAAAGAGGGCGACACGGAAGTCCTGGATGGAGCCACCTTCAGGCATCACTTTGTCGACGCACCGGGGGACTTCGAATTGGTGCGATTTCACTATGCAGAAACCGGGGCCGGAGAAGTGATTGTCTTTCTCCACGGCATTCCCGACTCCTGGTACCAGTGGCACCACCAAATGGCCGCCTTGTCCAAGAAGTACCGTTGCATCGCCCCCGACCTCAAGGGCTACGGGCAGTCCGAGAAGACGGCAGGCGACTACCGACACGAGGGCGCCGCGGACAACCTGTACGCCATGCTGGAACAGATCGGCGTGGCAGCCGCCAAGTTCAACATCATCACCCACGACCGTGGCACCGTGCAGGCAGACTACATCGTCGCGAAACACCCGGAGAGCGTGCTCCGGTACGGGCGCGGCGAGCAGCATCTCTACCACTTCAACCCCGTCTTGGTCCCGCAGGGCGACTTCTTCAAAGACGCCCCCTGGACGGGCATCATGGAAGACCCCAAACGGTTCGTGGTGTGGGTCTACACCTGGATAGCCGAGCGGGCCATCCCAGACGACGAATTCGAGCGCGTCATCCAGGAGTATTCGTATCCGGGCATCGTGCGCGCGGTCCCACGATACTTCAACTCGTCGACCTTCCGGGCCGAGTGGCTCGATCGCCGGAACCGGCTGCTGAAGAGCTGGAAGTGCCCCGTCATGATCATGCAAGGGTACCAGAGTCGGACGCAGCCACGCGAGTTCTACGAGAACGCCAGGGAGTATATCCCCAATGCCAAGGCCGTGCTGGTCAGATACATGCCCGGCGGCCATTTTTGGACCATGGAGAGCCCCGCCGAGACGACGGAAGCAATCGAGGAGCTGCTTGCGATCCCGACATAGATGGGAATAACGGGCTCAGATGGAAACTGCGAAGGGGTTGTTTTTGATTGGCCTTTTGTGCAATAGGGGGAGGCATTTTAGGGCAATACATACGGAACCGATAATGGTGCGTTGAGCCCTCCAGGAGTGCTGTATTTATGTAGTTGAAACACAGAGAACCTTCGAAAGGGCGCCGGTCCGGTGAGACATAGGAGAAGACGATTCGCACGTCTTAGCAGGGCTTATGTCCCTTTTCACTTGAGTGGCCACGTGATAAAGAGGGTAACATTCTTCATTGAGGAGAGAAAGCCATTTAGCCAGGAACAGCCCTTGTGCATAGTTTCTTCGGTGTTAAACTCAACAAATCCCCAATTTCCCAAACGCCAGAAAGGAAGGTACGGACAGAGTAGGGGTCCATAGCCTCGTCCTGGCCATTTTGGGACATCGCGTGCCCCGCAAACTTAGTCCGCTTGATCTGCTTACTCGTATTCATTCGTCGAGGTACGGCGTTAGGCGAGGGGCGAGGGGCGAGGGGCGCTTGGGCGCTCCTAACAGTGACTAGCGCCCCGCGAAATGCGGAGAAGGAGGCGCCTCGGCCCTGGCTTCGGGTGACCTCAACCCCGTACTGTGTATGTAGCGCCCCTCCACTGTCAGGCTTGAGAATGCAGTATATGAGGTCTCCCTGGTTGCCTCTCGGTTTAACACTCAACAAGCCCACGCCCGATAAGGGAAGGTCAACATGCGAGAAACGGACTGGACACCGTTATTGTCGACCTCGTTGAAGGTTCTGGGTTTGACGGGGACCCTCTGCTGCGCGGCCGCTCTCATTTTCTTCGTCCAGCTCGCCGTCGCGAGCAGGAGGCCCAAGAACTTCCCGCCAGGCCCACCAGGTCTTCCCATTATAGGTAATTATCTATTTCTGCCCGAAGTGAAGGGGGTTGGAATTTCATTTAAGTCCACCACTATCTAACGACCTTTGTCGTCAGGAAATCTGCATCAGATACCGTCAGCAAAGGCCTTTCTGAAGTACGTCCTCCAACTACCGCACTTCCTGGGTCGTAGTAATGGCGGTACTGACTCCGGGTTAATCATTACAGATGGCATGAACTGAGCAAAACATATGGCCCTATCGTGGGACTCAAATTCGGTCCCCAAAACGTGGTGGTCCTGAATCATCATCGGCCTGTCAAAGAGTGCGTAGTTCGTCCCATTACCATCCTTGTTTTGCTCGTGCTGGTTTCTCACCCGCTCATTCACTTATGTGCATCTGTATCATTACAGCCTGTTTGACAAGAAGGGATCGATATATTCGAGCCGGCCGAAAAGTTATATTGCGCATGAAATCTTGTTCCCGAAAAAGATCCACATCTTGCTCACCGAATACGGTCCCGAATGGAGGTTGATGAGGAAGATTGCGCAGTCGTTTCTCAACGTCAACTCGATCCAGACAATCGTGCCTCTCCAGGATGCCGAGGCCACGCAAACCCTTCAGCAGATCCTGGACGACCCGAGCGGGTATTACAAGTACATCCGAAGGTATTCTGCGGCGGTTGTCCTAGCGTCGGTGTACGGACAAAGGGTGGCGGACCCGGAATCTCCTAAGGTCCAGGCAATCTACAGCATCATGGAACGGTTTCTGGCTCTAATGGAGCCCGGGGCCACCCCTCCCGTGGACATGGTCACCTTGCTGCAATACCTTCCCGACTTCATGTGTTGGTGGAAGCGCGAAGCCAAAGCGATTCGCCGGGATCAAAAGAAACTGTACGCGGCGCTTGTGGCCGAGACGAAAGCCAAAATCCACAAAGGGAAATGTCCCGACTGTTTCCTGGTGCACATGGTCGAGGGCCAACAAGCGAACGGGATCAGTGACGAGTGGTTAGGCTACATTGCCGGTTTGTTCGTAAGTGAAATGAAGCTTCCTACCTGACTCTAATGTTGCTGCGGCGGTGCTATATATCGCAAACCGTTGGGTGGCATGGATTCTAACTTGACCGGTGATTCAAAGATGGAAGCTGGGTCGGACACCACCTCGAGCAGCATCCTCGATTTCATCCTCGCGATGATCGCCCATCCCGACATCCTCAAAAAGGCACAAATTGAGATCGACTCCCTGTGCAGCGGCCCGCCAAAGTATGAAGAGATCAAGGACAATGCGTACCTAAACGCTCTCATGCAAGAGGTATGCAATTTTTTGTTCAACGACTCACTTGCGTGTGCTTGTTTGCACCTGGGTGTATCGGGCGGGACTGTTCTAAGTAGATTGATTGTGTGGATCTAGACTTTGCGCTGGCGGCCGGTCGCCCCGGGCGGGATCCCCCACACCCTGATCCAAGACGACCACTACGACGGCTATTTCCTCCCCAAGGGGACCATGCTGTTCGCCAACGCATGGACCATCCATCGAGACGAGAAGGAGTACCTGTCCCCTGACGAATTCCTCCCGGACCGCTGGCTGGGCAACCGATATGGGACCATCGGACCGGAAGTCAAAGAAGAAGGCCGGCGGGAGGTCTACGGCTTCGGGGCCGGAAGGAGAGTCTGCTCCGGACAGAACATGGCAGAAAACTCGATGGTGAATCACGCTCTTCGCTATCCCCTCTTCTGGTGTCTCCCCCTTGCTAATCAACATCCTGGCGATCTAGATCATCAGCATGAGCAAGCTGCTATGGTTTTTTGACATGTCTGCCGACGGACCTGTGGACACCGATGTCGGAACGGCATTCACAAAGGGCTTTTTGACCGCGCCAAAGGAGTTCCCTGTTCGTCTGACCCCGAGGTCCCCAGAGAGGGCGGAGATTCTGCGAGCAGAATCCAAGAAAGCCGAGGCGTTCTTATCCCGGTATGACTAGTAGGACCCTTTTCATAGCGATAATATGCTCTAACCAAGTCCTACCTTTGTCTCTTTGGACGTATGGCCCTCAGCTTGCCTGTGTAACTTCTGCCGGGCTTATTTCTGCCTGGTAATTGAGTGCCGGTTCTTGAGTGCCGGTTCTCGAGCGTACACGAAGTGCCTGGACTTTGCGTCTCCCAACAGGTGATCGGGAAGTGGTAGCTATGCCACATATGAAGGAAGGCGCTGCTCCTGTGATTGAGACCCCATTGGGCAGTAGTTTGGTGACTGGCCAGCCTGCTTAGTCCTTGTCAAAGTAGAGGTAGCGGACATCGATCTAGCATTGCGGATGATTGATCGAATGTTGTCAAACGGAACCAAGATGGCCTTCTAGGCAGGGGGAGCCACTGGAATCTAATACATTGTCCGCCGCATCGTACAAGGTATTGTTATTTGACTAAAGAGGAAGTGATGACGGCGTCTACCAGAGCCTGCAGAGTTCATTATGCATTGGGGCTGCAAAGGTTCTTGGAGTGGACTGTGGACTCGTCGCTCACAAAGAAACCACAGTCATTTTGTCGTGGCTGGCTTTTCGATTGAGTGTGGTTCAGCAAGGCCAACTAACAACTGAATTTGGATTCTTCTTACTCATACAGAGACTACTCTCGTACTCGCGGCGCAAATCCCCCTAAGCCCTTTTTACCGAGGCTGTAAATCTGGCATTGGGTCGTCTACACGCTTCCCACGCTTCCTCTGTGGCACCCTCGACGCTCGACCGTTCAGTAAGTATAGCGATAAGAGGGATGTGTGTCACCCAAGTCATCCTGTTCGCTTTGTGGGAGAGACAGTAGATGGTCCCTAGCACCGCTGTCTCTCTGTTTGTTTTCGTGCATGACGTAGAACAGGTAACATGTGGCCGCGACTTGAGCGAGGACCGCCATGACGAGAGAGACAGAATATCCCGTGACGTACCCTGGTGCCTCGGCGGACAGGTAGATGTTGCTCCCGAGGACGCTTCCGCAATTCCCGAGGGCGAGTATGGCCGCGGAGGCGATCCCTCGTTTCTTCTTGCCGAGGATGTTGTTGTTCAACCAGGTCAAGGACAAGGCGATGGCGGCGAAACATCCGCCCACCACGAAGAACAACGCCATGTACCGAATGCCGACTTTCAGCTGCTTCTGTGCGATGAGCAACGCATAGCCCATGACCGTGAAGCATAGGGGGATGAAGAAGAAGGGCCAACGTCTGTGGAGCTTGTCGGAGACGAAGCCGTTAACGATTGAAATCAGCCATCCGACCAGCCAGATAGGGATGCTCATGTACTGGGCCTTGAGAGAAGTCCATCCGAGTTGCTTGAGAATGCTTGGCAAGAAGAAGGACGATGCACTGGCGGTCACGGCGGTGCCAAAGTACATGAGGGCGCTATTGCAAAGAGTCAGTTCGAGCAAAGAACCCGGGGATTAATTAGAGGAGGCGGTCCACCGACCTGAAAATCACCTTGGGGTCGGTGACTGTGTCCTTGAGCACCTGCAGTGTAGCTTTTGTCTCGACATATTCCGCTGTATCCCGAGCGAGCTTGTTGAGGAGAGTGGCTCTCTCACTGGGGCTCAGGAATTTGGCTTGCTCCGGCCAATCCGGCAGAAAAAAGAATATCAGGAAAGAGACGACGCAGGTGATCAGACCTTCGATGATGAAAATCCACCTCCAGGCGCTGTATCCAGATACCCTATCCATATGTGCAATGGCATAGGCTAGCAGCTACGCAGGGTGTAGAGTCAGCAAGATTGGCCCTGAGAGACGACTTTACATGGATTTGATACTTACCCCGCCGAATGCGCTTGAAATCGTCCCGGCAGAGTACCACAGGCTCATCCGTGCATGTAATTCGTAGCGAGTGTAGTACATGGCCATCATGTATATGGCGCCGGGGAAGAATCCGCCCTCAAAGGTCCCAAGGAGTACTCGACAGATGACCAGCCCAGCGTAGCTCTGCGTAACTCCTTCGCAGATTGTGACGACGCCTATTGCCACCCCAAAATCGGTATCAGTGTCTTTTCTTCCAAGTTTAGCAGGGAAGGAGGGAGCAACACTGACCCCAGGCCAACGTTAAGCCGCCTAGGTAGAGTGACGGACGGGCCTTCTTCATCAGAATGTTGAAAGGGATATCCAGGAGGATGTACGGGATGAAGAACATGAACAAGGCAATGTTGTACTGATTGCCAGTCATGTTGAGATCTTTCTCCAGGCCCTGGATCCGAGCATTGCCGATGTTGGTACGGTCCAGGAACGCAACTAGCATTAGTATGCATAGCAGGGGAATGAGACGAAGATCGATCTTGAGTCGAATCTTGTGCTCAAACTCGTGGTCGATGTCCTGTAGGTCGTTGGTACGTTCAATCTCGAGAGGAACGACATCCTCCTTTTCCTTAATCTCAAGCTCAGGTGTCATTTCCAAGTGGTGTTACGAGACTCTGGGTTGTTAGAATGATTCGCCAGGTCAAGGGTAGACGGTAGGAGGTAGGGAGCTCAAGAAGGCAAATAATGATCTTAATCACCGTGGGAAGGGGATGATAGTGACATTTTATATCTCCAACCTCCAAGACTCTGTACAAGACAAGCGAGACAAGGCTCAGCTCCTGATTGCGGAGTCCAGGTGCGCTCCACGGGACCTCCTTCCTGAGGCCTGGACTTTCTACATACGCGGTGGGGAATGCAAAACAACCCAAGCGACTGAGGGAGGGGAGGATGGTAGAGTTCCGGGGATAGAATTCAAAATTCGGCTTCTGCGGGGCCCGCACGTCGCAACGCTTCCGAAAGGCCACCGAAATGAAGCTCTGGCAGCATCAGGACAGTGGGGTTCTAACGAAACGTAATCGTTACTGCGCCGATGGGCCAGCTCGCTGAGGAAGGAAAAGACACGGGAGACAGGCCTTCGGGGGTAGCGGGAGGTAGAAGATAAGAAAGATCTCGAGATATTATCCTTTTTCACGGCTTCACACTTCTGAACGTCCTCCCATTAACAGGCATCAAGCCCACAACAGGCAAACGACCTCTCTCGTTTACTGCATCATGCCGTTCGGATTAACAGATCCCTCCGAGGCGTGGGAAATCTCCAACTTGGTGGTCCGTGAACGTTGGTATCGAGATACGTGTCAATGGGAGCAACTGCGGTCGTGCTACCATCCCGACGACTCGAAGACCCGGATCAGCATCTCCTGGTAAGCGAGAAGCCGCTCCTCTTCCGCCCAAGGTCGATTTCCCTGCTGACCTGACCATATTGTCGCTTGGACAGGATCACCGACACCGCCGACGGCTTCGTCCGAGGCTCCCAAGCAATGGCCAATCAGGGAACAAGTGCTATCCACACGATCACGCCCGCTGACATCAGAATCCGTGGACGGAAGGCGATTCTCGAGGCGCCGGCCAGCATCATGATCCGGTTCCAGTATGAAGGCCTGGAGTATGAGCTGCTCTCGTACTGTCGTCTCATCTACAGAGTCGCCAAAGTCGACGCTTCGGCATGGAGGATACAAGAACTGGGGGCGATTTACGTGCGGGACATGGTGGTGCCAGTGGTGCCAGTGGTGCCGCAAATGTCCAGCTTCCCACGCGATGGCTTTGGCCGTCGAGAGAGTTACAAATATTTGACCTGGGTACTGAAGAGTAAAGGCTTTTCCATCTCCCAAGGCCTCCCCGGGGTCGACCGTCCCGACGCGGTGGACAAGATCATTGAAGAGCAAAGCGCCTGGCTGTTGTCGCTGTAGTCCACAGCCTGATCTTATCCGTCCATGAATGGGCTTGGATATACCGTCGAAGATGTCCCGAAGGGTCCTGACTGGTGCGCGCGTATACGGGGGAAGACTTAGATGACTCAATGGAGCTGTCGCACCGCAATGAATACATTCTCCACCGCCTGAATATATAGGACAAGCCTTGTACTAATGAAACTGAAGTTCAACGCTCGGTCTTGCCAACATGTATCCTAACGGAGGAATCTGGAGTTGGTGGAATTTTACCATTTTCAAAACAGGGAAGCTTTTGTTGAACAAACAGAATGAGTAGTATAAGAGTGTACCGCTGAAGCAGAGCCACCTTACCACAACAGGGTTATAATCGACGGTTTTCTTAGAACTGAAACTCCGAAATCCATGGCTGCGCACTTGTGGCACTGGCATTGTGGTTCGCCATGCTTGGTCGTCATTCTTCACCGCGGCACCATGGTCTTCCTCCCTCCCATCATCGTAACCCATTCAGGCCTCTCCATGGCCCAAGATCCAAAATCCTTGACCCTCTGCGGAATCAAGTTGGCCCGGCCCACGTCAGTCATGCGTGCGATGAAGACAACCAGGTGTGCGTCAAGTGCTGTCGGTCTTTCTCCGTATATCCAGCTGTCTCCCTGGGGCAATAGCGCTTCAAATGATGCAAGCAGCTCTCGGGCACGGAGCTCGTTCTTGGTCACCTCCATCGGGACCAATCCACCTATTTTATCTCGCCTGAGTCTGTTTCCATTATCAGCACCGCCCCAGCACCGTGTGTTAGGCATGAGTGAAGGCTCAGTCCGCCCAACTAAAATCACTTACACTCCAAGTTTGAACTGCAGAGCTTCCCGGTACCGACTGGAAATCCTCGGGTCCGCCAGTCGGCGGTTAACGGCGGCCTCGAACCCCTTGGCGACGGTAGGACGGCCGGGAAAAGACAAAGAAAAATAGTTCAGGGCATGCAGGTCGGTGAGAAGCTGTCGGATTTCATCTTCCTTTTCGCTCGGCATCAGGTCCGGATATTTCGAGGCCAGCAGAAAGGTTATTTTGAGGCTGTCGGCAATCGGGGCATTTAGATCAGTCGGGTGTGTCAACACTGGGACCTGAGGACGTGTCGTTAGCGATCGAGCCAGGCTGGAGAGGGAAATGTGTTAATGTCCTACCTGGCCGTGGTCGTTGATTTCGCAGAGGAACCGCTCCTCTAACTGCTCCTCGTTGAAAATGTCCACAACTCGGACTTCCACGTCCAGTCCATCATCGGCCTGCTTGGGTGGGCCTCGCAGTGCTAGGGTGTATAAGACCATCAACGAACAGATGGAATACGGGTTAAAGTACAAGACATATTTCGCGGTCTGGGCCGATTCTTCTGGAGGTGTCGCCATGAGCAATATATTCGGTTTTCCTACACGATTCTGTGCAACAGAGCACAAGAACACAACTACCACATGCAGAGTCAGCGACTGGCCTGCTCTATAAGATCACTCACAGGCGAGGAGGCCTTAGAGTATCGCGGTTTCCCGTTGGCCCAAAATAACAGCGAAATATTGACGCCCCACAGACTAACCCCCCACAACCTGTGTCAGAAAGCCCCGGGCCCCGTTTGTGGGGAGGCGAAGCGGAGGAGAAATTCATCTTAGGGTCGCTGACACGAGAGGTGGGGTAAAAGACACATTTCGGGGGATAATCTGGCAAAGGCGAGCCGCCAGAGTCGACGGTTCTCGTCTTTTGAGCGGGTGTCGGGTGTCTTCTAGTGGCCAATCTCGTACCAGAATAACGGAATCATCTCGGCACGAATAGCGGCTGCGACGATGATGCTTGGTGAAAGCCTCCTCCTCCTGGGCAAGCCTGTCGCAGTTTGCTTCGACCCCGCGCTTCAACTGCTCAGCACGCATCTTCGCCCGGCTTGGAAAGGGCCCACAGGATGTTGGAAGCGAGCTGAATAAAACGGCGCCTTCGCTAAGATAGTAGGCTGTGAATTCCGGTTTATTGTCGGGTCCTGCGATACCGTATTTCTTGTCAGAGGAGGAAGGCCTGCAATGTTGCAGAACAGGAGAGCAGAAATACACCACTATGGCTCTCACGGGGATTCAACCTGACAGTCAGGATACTGCCTTCCGGCGCATACCCCGAACTTGTCCTCTCTGTGACAGGAAGTTCTACAAACTTGACCATCTGCAACGCCACGTCCGGTCGCATACTAAGGAAAAGCCTTTCATGTGCGAGATATGTGGGAAGAGATATGGACGATCGTAAGAAAGCCCGCTGTTCTGATCGCAGCGCCGCCGGACAACGGCTTTATTATGAGATGGCGGACTGAAGCCCTCGTCAGGGATACCCTCTTGCGCCATTACTCGGTGCACCGCCTCCCCAAGGATAGCCAGTCCAACTCGTCGAACAAGACGACACCTCCGTCAACCTCAAGCGGACATCACCTATCGAGTCATCCCGGGATGTTGTCTCCTGGTCAGTTATGCTCGGAGACTTCTGCGGTTGTAACGCTACTCCTAACACCACTTTTAGACTCCATGCTGCCTCCACCCTCATCGGCCTTGGTGGCCGCGCTTCCGGAGCCAGAAGCATCCCTCCCCGGGTCTGCGGTACATTCTGCTCCTGTACAATCTTCTGAACCGGCCGCGGGACACGGCGCTGACAAAAGTCTTCGCGCTGTGGATGGAAACATCCACTTGCGCCCACCATATTCAGACTCTTTCGCACCGGAGATCCCTCCCTCCCATTCGGCGAACTTGGTCGTGGGCAATGAAAGTCTTCAATTCTTCAACAACGCTTACGATCCGCCCACGTTGGAAGCCATGAGTGGTTCATCTAATTTGCCAGTCGACCAGTCTCCAATGCTGGAGTACGAACAGGACAGCTTTACATGGGAAAATTTCGACATCGGCAGCCTCGACTGGTGGTTTCCTGGGTCCTTTCCCTTGGGGAGTGCGGAGCCTCAAGCCAATCTTCCACCTCCGTTCGAAACTTTGACATGTCCTCGTGCTGAGCCAGCCGAGGCTATCTCCAGTACGGATTCCATGGCGACTGTGGTCGAGCGCTCGTGGTTTACCAGACTCGAGAGCAGCTGTGGCAGGAGGATAGATTCGTCCGATAACGAGGAATCAGGCGCCACGAGCCCGGGCAACCCCGGGGGAGCATCCGGCAACGAGATCGACGAAGCGTATCGACAGAATCTATCCAAGAGACTTAGTCCTCGATTGTCAGAGAAACCACTACCATCTATTGACTTTCTGGTGAGTTCGGAGCCCCAACGCGAGGTTCACCTATAGGCCTCTCACCAACTCGATCGCAGAAAATGTGTGTGCAGATGTATTTCAGTCGTGGGAATCAGGCACTGCCAATACTCCACGGGCACACTTTTCGACCAACCTCGGACAACGGGTCTCTTCTTCTGTCGATCTGTTCAGTAGGCTGCCTATTCCTCGGCACTCCCGAAGCAGCTCACTATGGCTCCATTCTCTTCGAAAGGCTTCTCAGGGCAATGATGGCTTCGGTATGAACCCTGCATTTTCCGGCCTTTGCGGACCATGTGATGTTGATGACATATTCATAGTGGGACGCTGTCCAGGCGCGCCACAAAGAAGAAAGACTGCCAATGGTCCAGCTAGCGTTGCTAGGACAGACCTTTGGGATGCTTTCCGGCGTGAGTATCATCTAGAATGGCGATCGGATATGCCAGCCAGTCTCACTCGACTCCTAGGAGCCCCGTCATCTTGCGATCGTTTCGGCTTTTCATGGCACAGTCATATCGGTATGTTTGTGTGATCTATACCGGTATTTGTCCTTGACGGAATTGTGACGAGTGTTACTAGTGGGCCAGGAGAGCAGAATTATTCAAAGTCGAGGATGATCATCTTGATCTCGAGGGACTCTCCGGCCCTCAGCTGAGAGAAGCGTGGAGCAACTGGGCGCGCAAAGAGGAAATCAAGCGGTAGGAGGTTCCCCGTCCTTGCACGTTTTGTCCTGTATTAACGAACACCGCGCGCTTCCGCAACACTGAACTGACGAGACCAGTGCGGCACTGGCCATTTTCATCCACGACGCGGAAATTGCGGCGCTATTCCACCATGAACCTTTTCTCCGGCATCGAAGAAACAGCATCCCCCTAGCTTGTCGCTCCGACATCTTCAACGCGAGTAACGCTCGAAGCTGGGCCCATCTGATCAAGAAAGATATGCGAGCAAACTCGGCAGCCTCGCTCTGCGACCACCTCGGCGCTGCGCGTCCAGCGCTGTTGACAAACCATGCCCCGACGGCGAGCTGCTGCCGCAGTGCTTTCAGCGCCTACGCCATTCTGGAAGGAATCAGCGCCTCGATCTGTGAAGACAAGGCCGAAGGACAACAGGATCCCGAGTCGCGAGAAATGCATCAAGCCGACCTAATCTTATGGTACCAGATGTATTGCGAGAGAGTGAAGGTCGAGTCGGATCCCCAATGCCTGATGATCCTCTGGCACTGGACCTGCATCGCGACCCACGTCGATCTGGACCGCCTTGAGCTCGCGATAGGGAAGAACGGACCTGTGGACGCCGCCACGCACGCCGCTTACGTCCACGAGTGCGCCACGTCGCCGGCCTCGAACCGATGCCTGATGCACGCCTTTCTGCTCCAGAAGACCATGGAGGACATGCTCCTGAGACGCGTGGTGGCGATCCACGTTCCGAGGTGCCTGTTTTCGGCGGCCATTGTCTGGTCGACGTATCTCCGTTCGCTTTCGAGGTTTCCGCCCAATCTCCCGCCCGCGGAGAGTCTGGCCTTCCCGGAGTTGCGTCTCTTGGGTGTCAACTTTGCCCAACAATGGCACGATGGGATCGGTTTTAAGAAGGGGAACCTTTGCGCCGTCAAGGGAACGACCTTGTGCACGTTGGCAGATATGCTCCGGCACATGGGTTACTGGGAGATTGCCCGCAAATTCAGCCACATCCTGGCACCGTTGATTCACGGAGGAACGGATGATAGTATGGTCCAATGGTAGATCCAGCCAGACTGAGGATGCATAATTTTGCAATGAGAGAGCACTTGGACGGATCATATTCTTAATAATCGGATAACAACTATTCGTGATACAAATCGGAGCTTCTTTTGGCCGAGCTTTGTGTACAACACATAGAATCAGAGGCAGTATGAGAATTGATTGGTTTTCGGCTGCCTCAGTCAGGGGCGCGCCACACTTTGTCTCCAGTCGGGGTGTTCTGTGCGCGCGATACCGAATGGTGTTTGTCCTTCCTTTGGACAACCATGAGGGCTCATCACAGAAAACCAAAGGGACAATCAATCAAGGGCATCTTCTTCAAAGACACACGACCAATGTTGACATTTCCTTGGCAATGATACGAGCTGTGAGTAGTACTCCATACTTCGTCCAGGGAACACAGCCAGAACGCTCTCTACAGCTCAGTATGCTTACCATAGACCGCCTGTTCTCTGAACGTGGGGTTAGGCGAGTAATATCATTCTTTGCTCGGGGAACCCTGGGGTACGGACCTCCAATCATTGCAGCCCACCCCCGCACCCTTCCCTAACAGGGTGGATGGCGCTCTCGTACGAGTACTGATCGGTCACAACGCATCTCCATAGTTCCGTTCATGGTTTCCGTCCCTCGCACCCGACAATGCTCCCCTTTGAAACAGAAGAAACAGTAAATCCGGCCACCAACACTGTACTTCTATCTGCCTACCCGAATGGTTTCTGTCGAGTGCGACCACAACGCTGTATAATTGCCGGGGGCCCAAAAACAAGCTTTTCGGAATATCTTCACAACCCGGGAGTATGGAATGAGGACCGGAACAAGGCAGAGACAGCGCCGACGATGGAAGCCGGTGTGTCCTTGATGAAACTTGCCATCAGAGGATATCGGCATTGCCAACGGGCTTTGGATTGCGGTCACAAGAAGGTTTAGTCCAGCTTCTAGTATTACAGTTCTCATGTTTCCTCTCCATCGGATAGGATACCTCACACCTGAATATCTTTTCTAGCATCTAACAATGGCGACCTCGAATCTTCACGTCGCCATCGTTGGAGCCGGGATTGGGGGATTAGCGTGCGCCATTGCATGTCGACGGCAAAGCCCGCCCATCGAAGTGACTCTGATCGAACGGGCGCCCGAGATTCTTACTATCGGGGCAGGAATTCACATTCCCCCCAATGCGTGCCGGGTCGTCACATACCTGGGCTTGCTGGGCAAGCTCCAAGCCGCAGGAGGCTATTCCGTCCAAGGATTCACCCTAAGAAGATATTCGACAGGTGCCGAACTAGCCACAAAGCCCATGGGTGAGAGGATGGTGAAAGAGTACGGCGCCAGGTGGATGTGAGTGTGTGTGAACCTTCGACGAATTGTCCAGATGGTTCTATTTCATCCTTGGCATACCGGTGTACCATATGTGCCCAACACAACCACTGCCAACCACTAATTACTTCGCTTGCTTAGTGCCATCCATCGAGGAGACTATCAGACGGTCCTGGTCCAGGAGGCGAAAGCCAGCGGGGCCAAACTCATGCTCGATGCCGAGGTCACCAAGGTCGACACTGGCACAGCAGATCTGGCCGGATCTCAAGTCGTGTTATTGAAGGATGGACGGATGGTTACCGCGGACGTCGTTGTTGGCGCAGATGGTAAACAATTACACTCCCTTCTGCTAGACGACCCTTGGCTTTTCATTGCGCCCAACCAACCAACGTCTAACATCCGGTTGCCTAGGTCTCTGGTCCATCCTACGAGAATACGTCCTGGGCCATGAACACCCACCTGAGGAGACGGGCGCGTTGGCCTACCGAGGCATTTTTAGTCTAGAAGAACTGAGAGCCCTCAAAGATCCCCAGGTTGACGACTTGCTCAAAGCCGACAAAGTCCAGAACTGGCTGGGGCCGGGCAAACATTGCGTCTTCTATCCGTTGCGAAACCATACCGAATACAATCTTGTCCTGATGTGAGTAATTTATTCCCTGGAGATCCAACAAGCCGATCCCTTTCTTTGCTGTTGCATTCTGCACTTCATCACTCGCATTCTAATAATCATTCGCAGAGTCCATGATGACCTGCCCGAGGGTGTCCGTACCGCCCCAGGCAGCGTCGAAGAGATGGTCGCCAATTTCGACGAGTTTGACCCTTTGTAAGTGTGACCATCCTCGCCTAATCTGCTGGAGACTAATTCTGATCGTGTTTCGATTTGTATCACAACAGGATGAAAAAGATGATTTCATGTCTCAAATCCGCCCTGAAGTGGAAACTCTTACACTTCAAGGAACTCGACAAATGGACCCGCGGCACCGTCGCCCTCCTCGGTGACGCGTCCCATCCGACCCTCCCCCACCAGGGGCAGGGGGCAGCTATGGCTGTTGAGGACGGTGCCGTCATTGGTCTCCTCTTGGGCAAAATGCAAGCGACGGGCAAACTGGCCCCTGGCCCCTCGGAAGCCCGAGTCGCACAGCTGACGAGCCTGCTTCGCCTCTACGAGGTGCTACGCAAGGCACGCACAGAGACCAACGTGAAGGGCGCGGTTCTGACCAAAAATTTCTACCACATGCCCGACGGGCCGGAACAGGAGGCGCGAGACGCCGAACTGGCCAACTTGAACCGTTCGACTTGGCAGAGCCCTTCACACTATAACTGGGCAGATGCACCATACCAGAAGGATCTGTTGGGCTTCGATGTGTTGAAGGAAGCGAGCGAAAGATTTGATGAGTGGTTCCGGGGGGAGGTGCAGCCGTAGGTGCCATTTTGGGCCATATCCAGCTGTTGGTACATGAATAGCGAGATGAATATTCCGGTCTCTAGGTGGACAAATACACACTGGCAACTGGATAATTACAACGTGGCTGAAATTGATGGATAGACTCGGGGAAAGGTAACACTTATTGGGCTCCAAGAGAGTTCAGCCTACGAAGAGACCTCTGAGTGCTGAGCATATGGATTAAAAGGAGCTGTCGGATGGATCAGAAGGAAAACAAACAATACAAAACACAATAGAATCAATACATGTAGTAAACAGTATTCAAATTTCAATTTGTGTACTTTATTTTCCTCTTCCCTGGAGACTGCTAGGGCGGAAACTCGTGAATAGCTGTGATATGTATTCTCCACCAAGAGAGACATCTAGGGGCTGAAGGAACGGAGAGCGTATTATGAACACCGTGAAGCATAGTCTGCTTGCTTAGGTTTCGGAGCATTCTGGCATTACCAGAAGCTCGGAACGAGGTCTTGAGCTCCGAGAACACCGGGTTGGGATGTTCAATGGACTCTCTAGGCCCGTGTGGAAAATGAGCCCCGTTCCGGGAGAAACACCCCATCTTTGGAATCCGATCAAACCAACAAACGAAGCCGGGCTAGTCAGTGGCACCCCAGGTTCTACCAGGGGTGCTTACACTACGTGACTGCATTCTCGGTCCAGATATCATCATTCTGAAGGGACTTAACAGTGGTTGACATAGTGTATCTACAAAATCTCACGAACCTGGACCTGCACCACCACCAGTCCGGCCCAATCCGAGCACCACCCTATGACTGGTCGTCGTTGCTGATTCAGCTCTCTTCATCAGTTTCTCCGGTCCTCTTCTACAACATGTACCTCCAGACGATTGACGGTGAAGCCGTCGTTCCTTGCGTGATCGACGGCAAACCAGTCGTCCTCCCTTCGGCGCAAAACTTCCCTGTCATACAGTCGTCGACCGGCTCAACCGTCCATTACGCGCAATCGGCCACAGTCGGCGTGGCGCTCAAAGCCGCCGACAGCGCCTGGCATGCATTCCAGTCTTGGAAACGCAGCACGGTCGACACGCGCCGCGATATCCTGCTCCGTGCCGCTGACATCTTGGAACGACGCACCGACGAGGCCCAGAAACGCAATATCTCGGAGACCAGCGCGCCGAGCACATTCACTCCTTGGGACGTCCTGTACGCCGCAAAACAAGTCCGCGAGGCCGCTTCTTGCGTCACCACCGCTGTCCACGGAAGCATCCCCACGCACTCCAATCCCGAAATCACCTCGCTCGTGTTCAAGGAGGCTATTGGGCCTGTGCTGATGATTCCGCCCTGGAATGCGGCCTTGATCCTGTCGTTTCGTAGCATTGCCAACATCATAGCTGCTGGTTGTACCGTCGTGCTTAAGGCGTCCGAGGCCTGTCCATTCACGCACCAGATTATCCTCGAGGTGCTGGAAGAGGCCGGCCTGCCCAGCGGCGTGATCAATCAGATTCAGTGTGCGAGAAAGGATGCCGGACCCGTCACAGAGGCTCTGATCGCGCACCAGGCAATCCGGAAGGTCGAATTTATTGGCAGCGCCGCTGTGGGAAAGATCATTGGCGGCTTGGCTGCCAAATATCTCAAGCCCATCCTGATGGAGCTGGGGGATCAGAGCCCCTGCATCATTCTGGAAGATGCCGACTTGAAAGCCGCCGCTGCGGTTGCAGCAGAAGCTGGTGAGTGTCAAATCATCCTCGACCACCACTTGTTAACCAGAGTCTTCCACAATTGTCCCTCTCGGATCGTCTCTGGTTCAGGCTAACAATGCTTGGAATTATGCAGTCTTGACGCATCACGGCCAACTCTGTTTCAGTACCGAGCGAATCATTGTGCACGAAAAGGTCCAGC
Organism: Phialophora verrucosa; assembly: GCA_002099365.1. Lineage (NCBI taxonomy): Eukaryota > Fungi > Ascomycota > Eurotiomycetes > Chaetothyriales > Herpotrichiellaceae > Phialophora > Phialophora verrucosa. Next base: position 754,170 of record MSED01000014.1, on the reverse strand, counting down.
ACGCCTTCTGCAACGAACTCGTCGAGGCGATGAAAGCTCGACCGAGCGCGGGCGTGGCCGTGTCGCCCGCAGGCGCGAAAAACGGCCATCAACTCATCACCGAGGCCGTCAGTGAAGGCGCCGAGTTCTTGTTCGGCAAGGCCGAGTTGACCGGTCCGACCTCGTCGTCGTTGACGCCATCGATTCTGATCAACGTCAATCCCAAATCTCGCATCAACCACATGGAGTCCTTCTCCCCTTCAGCAACAGTCTCTGTGGTCGAAAGCGACCAAGAAGCCATTCGCAAAGCAAACGAGACCGAGTTTGGCCTCGCCGCAGCGCTCTGGACTCAGAATTATAGAAAGGCCATTCAATATGCAAGGGAGTTAGAGTTTGGACAAGTATCCATCAACGGCTCGACAGTGAATGCGGATGGTGAGTGTGACTCGCCCCGAGTTTGGCATGCCGAGCTGTCCAGAATGCTGACATGACATAATTTACAACCTGCAACAGTTCACGCCCCTGCGACAGGATACAAGTCCAGTGGCTGGGGTTCTAACAATGGGAAGTATGGCATCGAGGAGTTTTTGTTCAACAAATGGGTGTCGATCGCATAGTCGCGATCTGCGAAGTCGTCGGATGGGAGATCAGAGTCGAACCCATCTTGACCATCAGGGGCTGGAATATTCGTCGGGAAGAGCCTTGCTGCCGTGATCAACCATAGCCACTGCGTCGAAAACGCGGAAGTTCACCCGATCTGTGAGGCTCGGGGACTCGGTTCCAAGTTTGGCGGGCTAATCATCCGCTGCACGCATTGGGGTTACAGGCCAGAAAATCACCCTGAGATTGATGTGACGGGCTGCCCCAGCGGAGCGGAGGTCGTAGAGTCGAAGGACGAAGCTCAGCGTAGAGAGCCCAGAGGAGGTAAATCCATGCCCAGCTCACCCCTGCCTGCCCGCGTGACAGAGCTTTGGCCCTGCAGGACTTTGGGTGACCGGCCCCTGATCTGCCAGCCCTCTCCATGTTAGGCGAACCCCGCGGCTAGAATAGGGAGTAGCCCCATAGACAAGGCTGCCAGCGCGAACGAATTTCATAGCTGACGCTCCACCTCACACACTGATACCACATGGTTCAGAGTCAGTCGACTGCACTATTTCGAAGTCAGGAGCCTAGACTCGACGATTTGACATCGAGTACTTTTGCAACAAGTTTGCGTACATGGGTAACGGATTCAAAAGCACAGAACTCAGTGAGATTGTAACACGGTCTGGTATTTTGATGTTCCAGACCGGGAAGATGGGAAAGGCACGAGGTTTTTGGGATATCGAAGCTTGATTTTCTGCAACTTTGTCAGGAAGAGGTCCACAGTCCCTTAGGGATTACCCAAAAAGACTAAGAATCATGGCAATTCGTGCCTAGATCTTGGACCTCTTAGCTTATATACTGTCCTGAAGCCACAGTTTATGACAAACTTACCCGCTCGTCCATTCGGGCCAGTACTACTATATTACACTATATGTATAGAGAGAGATATATCTATAAATATATACACATTATACCTACTCGGGCGCTCTATTCACCTTGTATCCACTATCTACTCTGGCTAGAGCGAAGAGAGTAGTATTTACCGAGTTCAAAGATTAATTAGGGTCAACACACTTGCTTTGTAAGTTATATTTTATCATCTGATGTAATAGCCGTGGTCAACTCGAGGAAGCGGTCCCATACCTCAAGCTCCGGCGTATTGGACTGCCTCGACCAGGCCAGTTCCTGATTTCCGCTATATCCTCGGCATGGGATTTCCGCCGCGTCTTCCAACCCTATATGAGGAATGCGGCGGAATGCGGGCGACGGACCGCAAGTGCAGCGGCCAAGCAGGTTACAAGGCCTCGTGCCAACAGATGGTGTGACGTCTTTGGGTTTTTAAGATGCCTGTTACCTCTGGCCAGATCTCCATTCAATACGACTGAAGCGTTTCCCTGTGGTGTGCTTATGCTATGGCGTACAAAGTCCGGTACATGTGGCACCCGACCCATATGGTCACTGACCTGGCGGCCTGCGAGCAGTTTTTCAAAGACGTATTCAACCTGGAGAGTATCCCCGTCGAGGCGAACTTGCCTCCGAAAGAGGAATGTCCGACCTACCCCCGCGACTACTCGATACTGACCATGATCCGCGAAGTCATGTTTGACAGTGTCGACCCAACCAAGTACGTCGTGGACGGCCGGCAGAGCTTAGAAGACGTGAGCCCGCCGGGGCACCTCCTGTGCTTCGGCATGGCCGTGGAAGGAGCCAACGAGATATACAAGGCCCTCGTCGAGAGGGGCATCCGCTCCACCGACCAGTCGGGTCGCGTCGCCCGGCGCAACCAGCCGCCCATAACCGGGTTCAAGAACGCGACGCTCTTCTTCACGCTCCCCGAAAGCGCCGGGCTGCGCTACCAGATCTACCCTGTCGAGGCCACGGGGTACCCAGACCCTCGCGCCGACCCCGGCTGGAGGCTGCCTCCGGTGTCCAAGGACGACCCGCTCGCGCTGGAGTTCTGTTCCCACCATACCATCCTCTCGCTCGACCCTACCAAGGCATTCAACGTTCTGATTGGCGTGCTGAAGGCTAAGATCATCCATCGAGGCCGCAACGAGCTGCTGGAGACGGATAGCACGTACCTCTCGCTGGGGGACGACGTGTACGAGATCGCGGTCCCAACCCGTGCCGGGTCGTTCGCGGCCGAGGATGTCAAGTGGAATGCCCCCTTCGACACCTACCACAGCATCACGTTTAAGACTGCAGACCTCGCCAAAGTCTGCCGCCACCTCGAGGCAAAGAACATCCCACTGCGGCTGCAGAACAGCCATATGGTCGTGACGGATCCGAAGTCCAGCATTGGCGTTCCCTTCGGCTTCACCGATTTGAAAGTGCCGGGCGACCTCAGGCTGGCTCCTTGATCGGACTCAGGTTCCGCTTTCTCGGTTCATGTCGGCACGCGCGGAATACAGCGTCTGGTGGAGCATGTGACAGTCTGCTTCTTCTCAAGAAGATTGCGCGGGCTGTTGTAAATCAGACGCATTCTGATACGCGGTGCCCACTGCTTCTGCTGAGTCGATACATATAGCCCCACCAAAAGAACAGCCTGTTTTGCTCCCTCGTGGCCCCGTTGTTCCTGGGCGGGAAGAAAAAACTTAATTCAGTTACATGGACACGTACGTGCTTGGAAAAGTCCATCACAATGCCCAGTTGAAGTTATTCCACGCGTCCAGACCCGTGTCCTCCCACAGCATGGGCAGGTCTTGCGGCTGTTGCATCGTATCCTGCAGCAAGTCATCGGGATTGATCGGATATGAAAAGCCCCAATCGTTTGAAGGATCCAAACTACTAGCGTTCCGGGTCATGTTCTGTGCTGGGGCGACGGGCTCAGGCTCTGCATTGGCACCGCCCTCACGCTGCCCGTTCTGGATCCGTCTCGACTCGATGATGTCGCGGGCAACTTTGATAGGCCTTCCCAGCAGCCTTATGACGTGTCGTGCCAGGAACGTGTGCTGAGAGAAAGAGGTAAGTATTTTTAGCGACTTGTTGACGAGGTTGATGGCCGGCATCGTTAGGCCGTCGCCGTTGTTCTGCCGCACAATGATGCATACCATGGGCACCAATGCGCCGATCAAATGGTGGAGATAGGCGTGGCGTTGACAGCGATTCGTGGCCCACATCGTTTGCGAGACCTCAACGGCCCTGACAATCTCTTCGGCGATGTCGACGCACAGCTGCGCTGTTTTCTTGGTGTACGTAAGACTGAACATCTCTTCTCGCCAGGGCAGCATCCGTAGATAGAGTACGCGCAGATGCAGCACAAAGGCTTGGTTCTGGATGTAAGAAGGGCCGCCCTCGTATGCTTCCTGGGTTTCCGCCGAAGGCGGCCAGCGCAGCGACATGGGGATCTGTTTGGCAAACTCGACAATCTTGGCGTCGAGGGTAGCCTTGACCTCCTGGGAAATGGGCTTTTTTGCCCGCACGCCAAAGATGGTCTCCCACACCTCGGATGAGAGCCGCGTCAACTGTATGATCTCGAGCACGTACGGGATCGGAGACGTGGCCGGCATTTCGGGCAAGGGGGGACACTCCGGATAGAGCATCCGGTCGTCGACGCGTTGGGGCAGGCTGACGTTGGTGTCGGCCTCGCGAAGCAGCTCAGGCAGCCCTCGCGTCTGGGCCACGTTGTGGTTGAGGCAGTAGACACACCAGAAGACCCGCCGGCGGTAGATCCGGTCGTAAAACCGACAGTCGTCGCCCCATGAACGCTCGTCGTGCAACCCCAACTGGAAACACACCCGGACCGTGGTGCCCATCGTGTCGTAGGCCGAGTTCAAGAAGCCGGCGTACATGAAATACAACGTTTTGATCAACAGGGTCTGGACAGTGACGATGTTGGCTCGCTCCAACCAGGTGGTGGAATTGAACAATTTCTCGGCCAGTGTGAACTCCTGCCACCCAGGAATCAGTTTGGCCTGGGTCGAGGTACCACTGAGGATGTTCGTCACGGCCATGATATACTCGAGGAGCGTGGCCAACTGCGCCGCGGTGCTCTTGTTGAGTGAGACGGTGTCATTTGCGGCAAAGGCCGAAGCCTGAGCCCGCAAGTGGTTCTCGTTCATGCACGGGTAATGGGGGTGCACGTACGCAAAGAAAATGTCTAACGACTGAAGCACCTTGGACAGGTCCTGCGCGCGCACTTGCTCGATCGTCTGGTCGACGTCCAGATACACCCGGGTCATGGACGAGTTCGTGTCAAAGGACGCCGCTTCTGTTCCGCCGTCTTTGGTGTTGTCGGCGCCTTGAGCCTGCGTGACAGTGTGGTACAGGAGATCGATTTGCCGAAAAAAGGATGCGCCGGTCATAAAATTCGTGCTGCACTCGAACACATTCTCACGCGTCGACGACAGGTCGCTGTTAACGACATTGACGGTACTGATGGGCGTTTCGCCACGGTTCATTGTCCATCCGAGCTGGTCCTGCGCGGCGCTGGCGCTGGCGAGGGGCTGCTGCTCCTGCCGTACCCGTGTCGGCGGGTGTTCGAGCTCCCTGGCGCCGCTGGTGGACGCCGAGTGTGATTCTTGTGTACTGGCCCCAGCGCTGTCTTTTGCAGGTGCCGTCCCTTGTGCCGTTCCGGATCTGCCTTGGTTGGTGCTGTTGGCCCAACTCGCGGGTGCGATGTTGCAATTGTGCGTACTGGCCCTTCCCAGTGTCCGGGATCCACGCGGTTCTGAGAAAACACAATCCGTCGCCCAGTGGCGACAATTTTGGCAGTCTTTCTCGCCGCTGCATCTTCTCTTCCTGCGCTGACACTCGTTGCACGCTCGAGACGTGTACTTGTCGCGCATCCTGACCGCATTCGACCCCGACAAGACCATGGTAGCGATGAGTTTCGAGTCTTGAAACCGGCCAGTTGAGTAGAGGAGAGGAGGGACAAGGATGGCAGAAGCGCCAGGGGCTGCGTGTCTACCTGTCGCTTCCCCGGAGAGAACTTAACGTGGAGTAAAATGCGGGGGTGTGAAGATCGGAGCTGCGGGCGTCGACTTGGTAGCACAGTATTAGCTAGGCTCAAAGTGCCACAGCCAGCAAGCGGGCGAGGTGAAGATTCCAACACCAGACCCAGTCAGGCACGCCACTACAGCGCCAGATCTTGTGGGGAATGGTGAGGGGGAAAGAGGGTGCATGGCTTTGCTTGCAGAGTCGGAAAAGCTGTGGGTTGGATGTCAATTTCGGAACGCTTTAACCGCCTCGTTGGCGGAAATAATGCAAGCTTACAGTCACCAACGCGGAAGATGATTTTCGACACCCACTGTGGCTCAAGGGGACAGACCAGCCATGAATTGTTTGCCAATTGTGTGCCACCGTGCACCAATTGAAACAAGTACAGAACTCCATCAACCCTTCCTAGGTAGCGACCAAGGCCTGCGAGAGACTACTCCCGTTGCAGGGCTTAACAATTGAAGTTCCCCTATGGTCAAGAGCTCTGACTTGAACCTCTCCGCATTGTGCCATTGTTGCACACCGGCTCGATTTCAGACTTGCCGCCTTGTTCGTCGAGGAGGGCTACGTGCTATCAAGAACAATGTACTCAACAGTAGGGTAGGATCTCAAACGCGTGACTCCGATCCGCAACCCGATCTCATGTTTCTCCAGGCCACACTGACACCGAAGATAGACAGGCAACCCAGGGGAGAGCATCAGCTCCATTCCTTCATACCTTGACGAGCCTTCTGGATGGAAGGGAGTGCCTGATTGGAGCGGCAGTGACAATCGGCAACACCCTCTGCGCCCAGATCACGGCGCGAGTGGGCTTTGACTGGGTGCTCATTGATATGGAACATGCTCCGGTGTCCGCCCGAGATGCGTCGACGATGGTCCAGGCCGTCGTGACCGCGTCTGGAGGACGGTGCGTCCCAGTTGTCCGGACACCTTCGCACGGCGTAGAATGGATCAAGTGGGCTATGGATTCAGGGGCGGCAGGCATCATCATTCCCATGGTGACAAACGCCAAAGAATGCGAGGCCATTGTGCAGCGAGCAATCTATCCCCCCCGGGGTCAGCGCAGCTTTGGCCCGTTTCTAGCCCCCTACGCAGATGTCGACCCCACGTCGGATGTGGCCAAGTATCTCCGGCAGCGCGTCAAAGACGTCTGGATCATTCCCATGATCGAATCCGTTGAAGGTGTCGAGAACGCAGACGAGATCCTGTCGGTCCCAGGAATCATTGGTTGTTTCGTGGGACCGTACGACTTGCGCCAGTCCATGGGACTATCTGGCGGCGATGGGGAGGAACCCGCCTACGTTGAGGCTCTGAAAAAAGTTCTCCAGGCAGGGAAGGAAAACAACGTTGTTGTGGGCACGGTCGGTGCGACGGAGGAGTCGGCAAGACGGAAGACCGAGATGGGCTTCAAGTTCCTACTAACAGGGCAAGAGCCAAACTTTCTCGCCGCGGGGGCGCGCATCGTTCTCCAGCAGTGCCAGAGAGGAATATCGAGCTCACGACCCAGCAACATGTAAGAGCTCGAGGAGCAAGCTAGGCGTAGTGCAATGGAAAAGTACATTTTACCATCAACGGACTGGGAAGTTTGTGCGTTTCTCCGTGTAGATGAGCACTACTACCAGCGGCTGAAACTTTAGAGGATGCTGTCTTCTATTCTGCTTGAATGATTTTTCGCTCCGAATGAACGTCAGCAGTTCCAGTTTTCTCGAGTGACGAAGCCGATCAGAAGACGGCGACCACGTTGGAGTGGCTACCGACGCCACCTGGATAATGGTTAGTGCCTGCTTGCTTGTCAGAGGGTGATTCGAAGACCTTTCACGTTTGCTGGAGAGCTCGCGAGGAAAAAGGTGTACCGCTTGTGCTTTTTGCACAAAGTAGCCAGCTCTTCCAAATCCCACAGCTCCCCGATCGGGCTGCCCCAAAGAGGAAGAAGCCAGTGATGAAGGTGCTCCGGTTCATCCATGGGCCACGTCTCCAAAGACGGCGCATCGCTGGCGACCGCGCTGAAGTAGTTGTCGTGGAGGAGCTCGACCATTTCGCGTTGACGGGAGAGGCCGGCAAATTTAAGGTCCAAGTAAGCTGTTGCACTCATCTCCTCCCGCTGCTTCTTGCTAAGTCTGCGGTACGCTTCCGAAAACCCGGTCCGGACGATGAAGATGTCGCCATGCTTGAATTCGACCCCTTGCGCCGTGGCGCACGCCTTGATTTCCTCGGCGGTGATCTTACGAGGCGTGAAAGGGTCGTAAGACTTGCCGCAAAAGTCGTAATAGTCAATCAACACGCCCCGTCCGACTATACAGTGCAATCGGTCAGCCGTGAGTCGTTCATAAGCCGTGCGCAGGGAGGGGATTTACCAATGCCTCGACATGCCCACGCGTTAGTGCCGATTCTGCCCGAGTTACCCTCGATCTGTTCGACCGTAGTCTGAGTCGTATGAGCGGAGCCTCTATTACTTCAGAGATGACGGTCGGTATTACGTTGTTATACCAGATATATCCATTGTTGTGTTTAATGCCCGCCTGCAGGACGCCATCAGCCATCTTCCGCAGACGGTTCTTGGCCATCAGGAACTGACATGTCGAAATCCATCCCATTGAGACCCACTTTGCGTATTCAACTCGTACAGATCGTCGAATGCGTAAGGACGAACTTTGAGAACGGTGTGCTTGAAAGGTGTACGACCGAAGAAAGGAGGCTCAGGCCACTCCATTGGAAGACTTATGCACCAGAGTCTTGGTTCAGTCCAGTTTGGAGACAAATGTACAACCTTCCCATCGCGGAATGCAGTGCCTACTTACTTCAGGCATGTCCTCTCCCCGGTCTTGATTAACTTGGCGGCCTCAGCGACTCGTCGCGGGGTCAAGAGGTTCAAGCGCCCGAGCTATTGCACGTTATCAGACTCTGCGCGAGGCAAGCTTCTCTCGAACACAAAAACATGGATTAGCCTTGAGCACGAACCTCGTCGTCCGGTCCCCAGAACCAAGCAGCGTGTTCCGGAGCTCCAGGGATCCTCGGTAACTCGCGGAGCTTGGGGAGATTTTCTGAATCAGGATCCCACTTCGCTGTGGTAGCCATCGTAGCAAGATATAACTTCCACAGGCGACACCAAAAGTTGTGCCCATGCATGTATACTGCACAAGGCTATTTCGGTCTCATATATACCTTACTCGGTTCTATTCCACTTGTGACATTCTCTGATTGAAGCGGAAGGCGGAAGGCGCTGAACGGGTCCGGTGCTTAGTCGTCTTTTTGAGGAACCGATCCGTGGACAGAGGAATACAGTATGTGCGGAATAGGTCGCGATTGGAAGGACCTTGGCCTTGAGCCCTAGAATGATCTGTCGGCCACCATGCCAATAGAATGATGTCTTCATTGCCGGCCAGACTAGGCGTCTAGGGAACCGAGTAGACAACAGTATTCGACGATTACCCAGACTCGTTCATGATCCACGTCTACATAGTCTTTCTTCACCGTCATATGTGGTCTACACTGCTGAATTGATGCGAGGCATCGGTGGTTAAAGATTTGAAGTGTGACAGGGCAATACTTTGCTCGAACTCGGAGGGATAAAACATCTCAGCTTTCTAATAGATAAGCTACATCATTCGATTGTCAATGCACAAGCAGAATGTCACTTAATTTGTATTCATTCGAAATATATCAACTGCTCCAGTCACCAGAAGCATCGTCTTGTAGCCCTCACAAAGACACTGGGTTGGATTACTGGCAGCTTAGGACATCTGTTGGGAAATCATCCTCACACAAGGGCAGAAACAGCCTTCGGAAACTTAGTGCCTTCCGACACTGTACCATTGACCCGTTTTTCATGTGCGAGAGGGCCTTGCGGCAGCTTGACCTTCCAGTCGTCGCCCGGTTTGTTCTCTCCCCATGCATATTTCCCGTCATCGAACGTGTTTGTCCGGCGCATGTCTCGTCGATACTTGTAGATGTACTCAGATGCATCGAGCGCACGGTGCCAGACAGCCGTGTTGTCCCACATAACGGCATCGCCCGGCTGGTCCCACGCGGCTTTGTAGACAAATTGTGGCTGGGTGCCGTGATCAATCAATTCCTGGATCATCCTGTGGCTCTCCTGGACCGAGTAGCCCTGGAACCTGTACACGTAGCTCGTTACGTAGAGGTTCTTCCGACCACTACCCTCATGCGGATAAACCGCCTTGAAGTGAGAAATGGACCAATCATAAGGATCCACTCCCTTGTAGAGATCCGGCGCGGCGGACCGACGATTGTGGAGCAACGAGCAGTCGCAAACGATGTCTTCAAGCTTGCTCTTCCACTCTTCGGAGAGCTCGTCATAAGCAGTGCGGGAGTCGGCAAATTCGGTCTCACCGCCAAAGGGGGGAATCTCGACTGCGCGGAGGAGAGAATACTTGTCCCTGCGTGGATGGTACTGCATATCTGCGTGCCAGAGCTCGTTTCCTTTCTTCATCATGGACATGACGCGGTCCTCCGACTTTATGATATTTCCATCATCGTCTAAATTGGAGACATCAAAAATATGTGGCTGGTCGGGGAATCGGCCGCGCCGTCGAATGAATGGCATCGAGTCCAACTCGCCAAACTGTCGCATGAAGGCCACGTGGGCGTCATTGTCCAAGTTGGCCTTGCGGAACACCAAAAAACCGTACTTGTTGATGCCCTTCTGAACCTGCTCGGCGACAGACTGCGGCACGGGCTTGGAAAAGTCAATCCCTTCGACCTCAGCACCGAATGTTGGGTGGATCGGCTTGAATGTGACGGTCATAGTTGATAATAGATACACAGAATTATACAGTTCGAGTGGGCAGTGAAATAGTTGATGTCAAGCTGACATCCACTAGAATGCAACCCGGGAGGTTTAAATCGCCATGTATCGTTTGACGTCGACCCGCCGATGTCGCCTCTCAGGCACACTGGGTGGTTGCTCAGACAGATCACGTGGAGGCGGAATGAGACAACCGAAGTTTCGAGACCAGAGTGGGCGAAACGTCATGTCTTTCCGCTGGGATGCGTTGTTTCCGCTGGAAATATTTGCCTTTGGACAAGAGGAAGTGTCTCTAAAGTTCCGATGAGTCGCCACCGTGCAAGTACTGGTGCCGAGCACGCGTGATGTACCATGACACAGACGCGGCCGACTATCCTATGCTAGCGCTTGACTGAATTTTACTCAAAAGGTAGATCGTATACACCGGTTGACATGGCTAGACATTGCTGTGCATTCCCAATAATCATTAGCAGGTTCAGTGTCAGTGATGGCTCCTTTTCCAGTACTTCCCAAGGACGACCCTAGATCGGACACCGAAGCCGCTGCCAAAGAATGCGGCTGGCAGAATGCCGATCGTCATGGTTATTCGATCTTGGAAAAGCCTCATGGAATACCGCAGCACAAGCGCGTCGTCGTCATCGGTGCTGGCGCCACTGGGATTTGCATGGCCAAGTTCTCAGAAACCCTTGCCAACCTCGATCTCCAAGTATACGAAAAGAATGAGGAGATTTCCGGCACTTGGTGGGAGAACCGATACCCGGGCTGTGGGTGTGACATTCCCTCGCACATTTACCAGTTCACATGGGCGCTGAACCCCAATTGGTCGCACTACTACGCCTCTGCCAGCGAAATTTTCGAATATTTCAAGGGGGTCGTCGACTCTCATGGACTCCGAAAGTATATCAAGCTTCAGCATCACGTCACCCATGCAAGTTGGAACTTAGAGACTGCAAAGTGGGAAGTTGAGGTCCAGAGAGCAGACGGCTCGAGCTTCAAAGACTCGTGTGACTTTCTGGTCAATGGCTGCGGCCTCCTGAACAACTGGAAGTGGCCGAGCATTAAAGGACTCCACACATTCAAAGGCCCACTACTCCACTCGGCAGCCTATGACGAGTCCACTGTTCTCAACGGTAAAAGAGTGGCGGTGTTTGGAGCAGGTTCCTCTGGAGTTCAAATTGTTGCCAATATCCAACCTCTGGTCGAGCACCTTTACACTTGGGTCCGCTCTCCCATATGGATCAGTGCTGGTTTTGCGTCCAAATTTGCTGGGCCGGACGGGCAGAACTTCAAATATGGAGAAGATATCAAGAAAAGATTTGCTGAAGATCCTGTGACGCAGCTTCGATATGTCAAGATGTTGGACGCGGAGCTCGGCCAACGCTTCTACTTTAATTTCACAAACACAAATGACGCGAAAATTGCTAAGGAGTTTTCAAAAAAGTACATGGAAGATAAATTGAAGGATCGTCCCGACTTAATCGAGAAGCTCATCCCTACCGCGTACGGGCCAGGATGCCGTCGTCCAACCCCCGGTAACGGATACCTTGAAGCTCTGATGGAGCCAAATGTTACCTCTTACACCCAAGAAGTTCGAGAGATCACCCCAACGGGCTTCATTGACAGCGAGGGACAAGAGCATGAAGTCGACGTTATCATTTGCGCCACTGGATTCGATACCAGCTACATGCCACGGTTTCCGGTCCTCGCAAATGGGAAAGATTTAAGAAAAGAATGGGCGGATGACCCTGTGTCGTATTTCTCCGTCATGATCCCAGACTTTCCCAACTATTTTATCTCTCTCGGGCCGTATAGTGCTACCAATGGATCTCTCCTACCGCCAATCGAACATGGATGCAACTACATCACCAAGGTCATCGAGAAATGCCAGATCGAACACATACGTTCAATAGCGCCGAAGGAAGATGCCACTCGTGAATTCCGAGAGCACTCTGATCTTTTCCTCAAGAGAACCGTCTGGAATCAAAAATGTCGGAGTTGGTACAAGGGTGGCACCATTGACGGCCTGCCACGGCTCTACCCTGCATCCAGAGCTCATTTCATCGAGACGATGAAACCACGTTATGAGGATTTTGTCATCAACTATGAAAGTCCCAACAGATACCATTTCTGGGGCAATGGTTTCACGGTCCGTGAATTGGATGGCCGCGATCCTACTTGGTATCTGGGAGTAGTTGACGGAGCAGACAAGAAACCCGACTACACTGAAGACGAAAAGGCAGTGCTATTTTCCGCTGTATCGGACGGCTAGAGGAACCCGCAAGTGAATACTTTGTCCGACTTTTTATTGTAATTTGCGAGACCAGACAGTTTGACATTCAGAAATTGCAGCAGAGCTCTAGAACAGAATTTCGTGTCGTTATAAAGCAACTGAATATGAATTCACCCTGAAGACTGGCGCTTTGGAAAACACCATAATAGAACGACAGTTGCCAGGCAATACACATCTGTTCTGCAGCATGTCGACGTCCTCTAAGCCCACAGTGCATGTTGCAGGTGCAGAATTTCGCTACACCCCATCCAAAACGCTCCCTCGCTGCAGGAAACTGAGATTGCCGCCAATGGCGACCTCGGGGCCCGGAAAGCTTTCACTTTCATGCCGCAAATGGATAGGAATTCGTTAGGCAATCATCAGCCGATGTCTTCCTTGGGATGTTGTCCTGCAGGTGCCTCCTGGACATGACTTATAGTGCCTTCCATTGCAACTGCAGATTTGATCCTTTACTCCCATCATTGAGATCTTACTCTTCGTCGCGATCACACGGATGGCTTCTCTCTCAGGCAAAGTCATCGCTCTCACTGGCGCGGCAGGGGGAATAGGATCCAGCACTGCGACAGTGCTTGCTTCAAGAGGCGCAAAGCTAGCACTCGCGGATGTTGACAAGGCCGCATTGACAGAGCTGGCCCAGCAGCTACGGAAGGAGCACAAAGCCGACGTGACCACGACCGTCGTGGACGTGACAGACTCCAAACAAGTCGACGACTGGATTGCAGCGACCGTGAAACATTTTCGGAAGTTGTCTGGAGGTGTAAACCTGGCCGGCACGGTGGGGAAAGAACTCGGATTGAAATCGTGCGCGGAAATCTCTGACAAAGACTTCGACTTTGTCATGGCAATCAACGTTCGCGGTGTGATGGCTTGTCAACGCGCCCAATTGCGATCTATTGAAGATGGTGGTTCGATCGTCAACATCGCCAGCGTCAGCGGCAAGATCGGAATCCCTAATCTATGCGCGTATGGAACCAGCAAGCATGCAGTCATCGGCTTGACCAGGATTGCCGCATCGGAGAATGGCCATCGCAATGTCAGAGTCAACGCAGTCGCACCGTAAGAGCCTACCTGGGACCAATTCATGAACAGAAAGTGAGCTAACACCCGAACACAGGGGCAGCATCGATACCAAAATGCTGGGGATAGCTCGAGATGCAGCAATGGAGGGAAGCGATAAAGGGCTTGCACCGATAAACAGGCTCGGCAAACCGGAGGAGGTCGCACTTTTGGTCGCGTTTCTGCTGAGCGATGATGCAACATACACGACTGGGGCGGTCTATACAATAGACGGCGGCATGACTCCCTAAACGGTGTATGCGGATGGAGGCGACATGTTTGTTGTGCTACGCACTTGAACAACAGGCAGGTCCCAGCTAATTATGGTTCTACTCATCATATAGCGAGATCTGCCTCTTCTAATGCCTTTATCCTCACCATCGTACCTCTATTCGTTGCTCCTATGACTGATTTTCGCTGTTTCCACACGGCCATCGGCAAGCGGGTCGAGAGATACAGAGAGGAAGTTGTTCGTATGTAGGTGAGTCTTGAGTATTCACTGGACGCGCACTCGGGCGGAGCTATGAACAATTCCATCTCCTACTGAGATAAATTTCGCTTCTTCAACACGACGGGTAGAGGAACTTTCATGAGTGTAAGGGTGGAGATGACGTCGCTAGGAAAGCGTTTCAAATCGAAACCCGGCTTGGGAGCAATGTGCAGCCGTCTCAAAAAACGCGTGAGGAACAAACGCATCTCAAGCGATGCCAGTGGCTTGCCGGCGCAGCTGTAGATACCCGCGCCAAAGGGAATCCAGGCTTTGGTGTTGTGGTTTTCTAGACCGAGTTTTTCGCGTTCCACGTCCACCCATCTCTCAGGAATGAATTCTAGTCCTCTCGAAAAGTTCTTCTCGTTGCGCAGCATGGTCCATTTGTGAACACTGACCTGCGTGAAACCCGGAATGTACCTCCCATTGATGAATGCGCCTTCTTCGGGAGTCGACCGCTGGTTTCCATGCGGATCCGGATGTGCTAGGCGGATGGACTCGTTGATGACAGCATTCAGATAGGGTGCACGTGCTGGCACCACTTGCTGGCCGTTTAGGTCACTTTTACCGTCCCAGACCAAGTCGATCTCAGCTTGGAGCTTCTTGTACTTGTCCGGATTGAGCATGAGGTAGTAAAGGACGAAAGTGATGGCGATACTACTTGTGTCACTTCCGGCAATGACCACCACGACGGACTCCTCGGCCACCTGAGACTTGGTCAACGCCGTGCCCGTTTTGGCGTCAGGTTCCAGTAAATAGTCGAATATGTCTTCATTGGCTCCTTGACCTCTGTGGTATCGCTCTTCGAACCGCTTGTTGGTGAAACGTACAAACCTAAAAGCATTCCGCTTGCGTTCCCTGTCGATCGGTAGCCATTTGTAGAGGTCCTTGAACCATGGCACCGGGCGGATGACTATTGCCATTTTCATGTAGCTGTGCAGGAGGTGGGTCCATTCGAGGGACTCCTTGTTCGAGCGGTCAATTAGGCCGAAGTCTGAACTGAAGCCAAGATCACCCATGGCATCAAACGTGAAGTGATCGACTTCGGCACTGATGTCGAAAACACCGCCATCATTTGCTTCGCATTGGCGAATCAGCTTATCGGTGAGTTGAATAAGCCGGGGCTCGTACATCTCCAGGGCTGCGGCCGTGAAGGCTCTATCCCATATCCGTCGGCGGAGCTTGTGAGCTTCCACATTTCTCGTGCTGGCCATTACCAACGTTTGGTGCCCGGCTCGCCCGGGATTACCATCGTACCAGGGTCCACGGCGCAACTTCAGGGACCGAGCACCGTAAATGTAACTAACGTCTTCGGGATCGATGAAGGAGAGCTCATTTGGACCGTAGCGTACGATATCTCCATGCTTCTGATGCAGAGCCTCGAGATATCTATGGCTGTTCCCAGTCGCACATATGAAGGCATAGTGAAATTTGCTTAGCTTGCCGAGAATAGGCCCTGGATACTTGCGCAGAGGGTGCAAAAATAGACGATATACGCTGATGCTTGCCCCGAGCACGGCAAGAAAACAAAGGTTGAAGATCAAGGCCACATACAAGAGTCCACACCGGTCGAAACTTTGTTGACGTTGCCATAGTATGATGGGTACAACTTGCAGACTTGGTGCGAAAGCGAGAAACGAAGGCACCGTGGGCTCATGGCTTTTGAATCTGAGGTGGCTTCCAATTGCTAGTAGCGCGCTGGAGGCGAAAATCTTCAAGAGAGACGGATTCATTGTGTCGATTCTGTGCCGGAGCATGCGATTACTGCCTAGTAGACGTACATACTATCGACAACCAAGTGAGTTGGCATGAGACTTATAAAGACCATCCCGTGCTTTCACGTTCGTAGATCCGAACGAGGATTGGGTGCATACATTCGCCTCGGCACAAAATTGTATATGTACGAGCTGCTGCGGTTATCAGCCTCCGATGTCCCTAAGCATTTCCGGTGGAAGATCCCGCTTGACTTGACGTCGAACGCGCATCCTTGAGCACTGTAATTCATATTGGTATGCTGTCTTGTCTCGGGATATCGGTTGCGCTGGCCTGGGCGGTTTGTCCGCTCTGGCTCTACGATGTCTTGCCATCAAAACCGTAGTTTCAGGCTCAAAGCTGAATTTTAAGTATTGAACATATAGTCGATCGATCCCTCGCACTGGTAACTAACGGCCCGGCTTGACGTGTGACCTAACGACTAGTTTACGGCGGAATCGGAGCTCCAATCACCCACCGCCTCTGCTGAAAAACCGCCCATGGAACCCGCGACATAAGCTCGGAAATGACCAAAGTGCCTGATTCTGTCGACTTGCCACCGTGCAAAATTATCCAATTCAGTCCCCGTGGTCCCTCTGGTGGGGGAGCATATAATGAGCATGGGGCCAGCTGCCTTATCCGAGTCTTGACCCAATTGTTGCTCTTGTAAAAGCTTCAATAGATGGTAATTATGGCTGGAGGCGTTAACGGCAAAGTAGTCGTCGTTACAGGATGCGCCTCTGGCATCGGTCTGGCAACAACGCGGCTGTTTCTCGAAGCAGGTGCGACAGTCTTTGGCCTCGACATTTCTGCTTTCCCAAGCCCGCCCCCTTTCTCAGACAGCCTCGGCCAAAAGTTTCATTTCCGTCGGGCTGATCTTGCTGCACCGAGGGCGTGTGACGATGCAATCACCGCATGCTTGTCAACGACTGGGAGGAAGAGCATTGATATCCTGGCCAACGTCGCAGGCATCATGGATTCGTTTGAAGGAGCCCACAATACTAAAGATGACACCTGGGACAGATTGATCAGTGTCAATGCGACAGTCCCGTTCAAACTCATGCGGGCAGTACTGAACGAGGGAGGCATGCTTGCGCAAAAGTCGGGTCGAATTGTGAATGTGGCTTCCAAATCGGGTACCAGCGGAGGTGCAGCTGGATTCGCCTACACCGCGAGCAAACACGCTCTGGTAAGCCCATCAGGGCCGGCGCAAGCTAGCCACATACCTTAACGCTGACGCGATATTGTCGTCAGGTCGGAATGACTCGAAGCGCCGCCTGGATCTATCATGAGCAGGGTATACGTGTTAATTGCGTAAACCCTGGGGGTATGGTCGTTGCTAGTACTTAAGAGAAGTTCTGCTGACGCTGGCTTGCTAGGAGTTGCAACCAATATCAAACAATCCATCCGACAAGACAACTATGACCAGGAATCTTATGATACTATTGCGTAAGATGGAATTTGCCCCAAATAATCTTGTCTGTCCTCTCCATCGAAGCATATATGCTGATGCTAGCTATGTAGGCCGTTTCACCGGCTGGCACATAGCAGCGGCGGGGGGTCAAGCATTTCTCCAGCGGATATTGCAGAGGCGATTCTGTGGCTTGCAGGAGACGCATCCAAAAACGTCAATGGTGTTATTCTTCCCGTAGACAATGCCTGGAGTGCATTGTAGGCAATGGTTGGTTCCATAAACTAATGTTGGAGAATGGGAATCCAATTCGCTAGCTCTCACCGTCACATATCAAATGAAGTCGCATTTATATGACTTATCCAGCCGCTGACCACAAACCACGAACTATCGTCACCGTGAGCACATATTCACTCCTCGCCAGGACATCTTCAGCCGACTGTAACTCTCGGACGTTATTCTGGCAATATGCGGTAGCCGTAGGAGTGAAGCTACTGAGGCTGCTGTCTTGCTAGTCTTGATTTTGGACAACAATCTTGATACCACGCCGCTCAGTCAGTTCCATGAAAGCCGAATCGATATTGCTGAGAGGGTATTTCGCTGTGATGAGTGGCTTAACATTGATCCTTCCGCGGCTGATTAGATCAGTCGCTTCGAAGAAACACCCAGTGGAATACCTTGCCGTGCCTGACCTGGTAGTTAGTTCAGTCAATCATGGATCTCTAAAGATGTCACCTTTAATTATAAGTCCTTTCGTCGTCAGCCAGGCCAATGGGACCGGGGTTAGTGGACCTCCCAGCCCACCTTGGATACCTTTGGCAAACATAGGTCAGAGACTGAAACCACAGGTGCTGCAGCAACTTACAAGTGCCACCGGGCTTAAGCAGGGCAAGAGCCATCAGGGTACAGGCTTCTGCACCACTTGCCTCGACCGCAACATCTACTCCATGAGCAAGTTGATACTTCTCTCGTACTGAAGACATGCAATCTTTCGCAAACGCCCATAGATCCTCAGTCGCGCCCTTTCTCGACGTTGTCACACCCACATCCGCACCATATTGTACGGCGAAGGAGACTCTGGACTCTTGAATGTCAAAGGCTAGAATCTTCCGAACTCCATAGGCTTTAGCAACGGCGATGACCAAAAGGCCTAGTGGTCCGCACCCGCTGTGATCAATCAGCCACATTTCCAACCTGATATGAGGCAAGTTCGGACATACAAAACAGCCAACGTCTGCCGCGCATGGATGCCAGCTTGTCTGGCGACATGAACAGCCACCGCTAATGGTTGGACGACAGCCGCCTCCTCCCACGACATGTTGTCGGGAATGTTCCTTGTCAGATGTGCAGGACTGGTAAAGTACTGGCAAAGCATTCCATCTGTAGGATCGACTCCAGCATACTTGAGATTCTCACATTGGTTCGACTTGCCTTGAAGGCAGAAATCACATCTGATTGATACGCCAGAGGTTAGAACTCGCGGTCTTAAATATGACCCACTTACTTTAGACATGCAAATCCCGGCTCGATCGCGACTTTCTGACCAACCCACCGATCTTTAACATGGGTTCCAATCGCGATGATGATACCAGCCGCTTCATGACCCAGGACGACTTGGGTTGATAGAGAAGACTTCTCCCATATATGTGCATCTGATCCACAGAGACCAGTTGCCATCACTTTGACCAAAACATCCTCGTTGCCTAGCGACTTTATCGGTCGCTGATGGAGCTGTAACTGCCTCTGGCTTACCCACACGCAGGCCAGATTAGACTTGATATGTCCATAATCCATTGCTTTGGCGCAAAATCCCGCTGGGAGCTGTTCATTAGTGAAACGACAGTGACAACTTTGTGTGAAGCCTGCTCTGGGTGGGCGTCCACCGCTTGTGAACACAGTTTTCCGGTGAAACTGCACAAATGTCGCCAGATGCCTATAAAGTGCCCCGATAAGTCTGGTGCTCGAAATTCATAGATATCTCCGACATATTCGGTCTCTTCAAAGCCAATGGTGTGTGCCAGAGATAGGTCCAGTGGGAGGGTCTTCCGCTTGTCACCTTCCGCGTTCCGCTGCAAATGAGACTTATTACTTGTGTGCTCGTGATTATCCTGGCTCAACGTGACGGAGAACCCCAAATGGTCTGACTACAAGTCTGAAGCCTAGTCAGGAAGTACATGCGCAAAAGGTGACATGCCGGCTAGAATCACATAAAGCACCCTGGAAAATGTAAGATCTACTCCCTTACTTTAACAACAACAGCATAACAACCACAACGCCTTCCCTCCTCAGCACAGGCGGTCAGAAGCCGAAGGCCAGAAGTATGGCCACAATTCACACAAATAAGTCTCTCCACTTCCCTCACCCAGTCTGGGATCCTAGAAAGGTCAAAGCCGCAAGCCCACAGATGCTCGACGGGGTCTTGAAAACGCTAGTAGGGAATCACAACGTCCCAGTCTATCAAGATGGGTCAACGTGCTTTACCCCCAACTTGACGGCTCAGGCCAAGGTTCTCTAAATGAAAAGTGGGAGAAGCCTCCCCAAGGGTAGAGAATACTGTCGCGTCCTTGAGGTCGGCTACGGACGGCGCAACATAATTCAGGCCGGGCCTCTACAAATTAAAAATGGACAAAGTGTGAAGTTGGTGAAGCGCCTAATTCCGGATCTAGCTATCACTGGCTTTTAGAGATCAACAGGATGCTCTGCTCAATTGCTCGATTTGTATTGTTGGTCTTGGTATATCAATTTACAACAAGCCATCCTGACATATACTCGGTACTTAAGTCCTCTTCTGCACATCAATGCAATGACTTTTACTCATCGCAGAAATTCCTCAATTTGCGGTCAATGCCCAAGCGTCGAATTCTCCCAGATCTTTTCAATTCTCGTGTAGTATGTTTTCCAATTACTTCCGGCGGGTGAAACGCCACCTTCCTTGCGAAACTTCCAGTGATAGCGGGACCCCATACTGTAGTTGAGATGGGGTTTTGTCAAGTCTGGCGTGCCCCAGAACACGATGTTTGCCGTTCCGGTCGCAGTCGCGCCCGTGATGTTGAAATTGGTGTTAACAATCAAGTGCATTGCCTTGTTAAAAGGCTTCACCAAGCTATCGAACATGGCAACTGTGGCCTCTGGCCCCTTTACCTTCTGGTTCTGAAGCTGAACACCGCCTAAAGAGAACAGTTCCAGTCAGCGTCTCTGTTCGCATGTAGGGAGTACCGTGCACCGGAGCATAGAGATGGCGTAGACGGGTCTGACAAAGAGCACGCACCAGATGTCTCATTTTCGGTGGGGACATAGTCGAATTCAAACTCGATGTCGTGGGCGAGCAGTTGAGACATCTCTTTCCACTTCCATGTATCGGCCAACATATGGTAAGATTGAATATGCTGGTACAAGGCAAACTGCTCTTGCAAATGGGCCAGGCCCTGTTCCTGCGCCGCCATACTGGGTAACGATGTGGATTTCGCGAGCAGCCTGAGCTAGTGAGACTCCCAGACGAGTCGATTGCGCTTTGTGTCGACCTTGTATTTTACCTGACGCAGGGGTTCCAACAAGCCTGGCCCGGAGGCCGAAATAGATGCCAGCGTCGATGCTAATGAAAGCCGACATGAATTGTGTCCGCAGCGGCTGGCCAGCCTGTCACTCAGAGCATAGTACCAACGAAAAGATTTCCCGGTTTCAGCACCCCTGATCGTTTGCGTTGCTCCGAGGGATGGGACCCTGCACGCCTTTCCGCCTTTCCACCTGCGGTGGAAGGTCCCCGGGTAATGAGTTCCGATCTCGCGCGTGTGAGGGGCTCCGACCCGTGTTCGGTTCATGCAATGATGCCCCGCACAGTCCTGCTGTCGCGCACGGCTACTTCACAAGAACAAACAATGCCTTCACAGCCGCCATATAATGGGTTGTAGAAGTGGCAAGGCAAGGGCAGGTACTTTGTCCTTTCTCTCCAATTTCAGGCTAGAACTCTGCACAAACACGGTGCTACGCTACTATGCTTAGTGGAAATAGTTCAGTTTTGTTAGTCGGAGGCTGAGAACGACTACGAGTAAAGACCTCGCCCGTGGCGGAATTGGTTATCCCACGATTATCCAAACTCTAGGTACCGAACATGACAAAGTGCCATGCTTCATTGGCTGGGCCTGCCGCTGCAGCTTTGCCCTGGTCGCTGTGCGAGCTGCTCCTCCACGCGGAGCCCCGCTTCCCCATTCTTTTCAGATCCAGGATTTTTTTCGCTCCGTCAGCCTTTATGCGCTACCAAGTAACTTCTCTTCCACCCAGAAAAACAAGCTGCCTGCACCTGTTCAATCAGTCAGTAATCTTTTCTCGTTGTCCTGCTCGATCTATAGTAGGAGATGGCTACCCGAGATGTAGGCGGCCTGTCTCGGGCAACATCCGCCTGTTCTGCCTGTCGCGGCCGCCGTACCAAGGTCGGTACCAGATTGTGGTCCTGGTGCAGAGATTTGAGCTAAAGAGTACCACGAACAGTGTACCATGGACCCAGGGGAGACATCTTGTAAATATTGTCGAAACAAGGGCCAGGAGTGCGTCTTTCAAGTGCCCGATGAAAGGAAGGCGTAAGTGTCACCATCGCTTTATGTGGGGAGCGGACGTGTACGCAAGATCTAACGCATAGAAAGACCCAACTCAAAGTTGTACATGACCTCGCTGCTCCAAAACATTAAATCCCTTGAACAGCGGCTGGAACGGGTCGGGCATGAACCCCCTCGACTTGACCGTAGCATTCTTCAGGTCACACAAAGACACCGTTATCAAGAGAGGTCCCAATCACAAGCAGAGAATGAGGGAGCCAAGAGAGCACTGGCTGATGTCAATCGTGATGCTCTTACTGGAGACTTGTGTCGCCCAAGCACCAGGCACGATGGAGCTCGTGGCTCATCTGCCTCCGTCGCTACCTCGCCGATGCTCGGTCAGCACCCAGAAGACGAGACTCAGTGCACACTGAAAGCGGATCTGGCTCGTGGCCACGATCCGACGCGCCAACGAAGCGCTTTGGAGCCACAACTGCGCACCAACGAGAAAAGCTCCATATGGACCCTCATCTACGGACCAGATCGACTGATTTACGATAAAGGCAGAGGACGCATATACTATTTGAGTCCGGCCACGTGCTTCAAGAACTATCTGAGGGACTACATGACTCTTGAGTCCTGGAATTTGGATAAATGGACCTATCGAATCCTAACAGATATTCCCGCAGATGTGGACGCCTACCTCATGGACATGTTCTGGAATCGGTACAACAGCACCCTTTGCGTTCTCGACCGAGAAGGTTTCTGTCGGGACCAGGCCAACGGAGCTTCCACCTTCTACTCCGGGTTTCTCCATCTTGTTTGCCTGGCCATGGGCTTCCAGTTCGCAGACAAGGATCGGCCGGGGATGCAACACGTTACCCTCAATGATGGCTCTAGCCTGTTTCAGCGTGAGGTCAAGTACATCCTGGACCGCGAATTAGAAAGCATGCGCGGATTGACCACTATTCAAGCCATGCTGATCTTGAGTGATGTGGAGTGCGCGTGTGGTAGAGATGACTTGGCTGCGATGCATGTTGGGACGTCCTGCCGCCTCGCGTTCGACTTCGGCCTCACCCTAGACTGCTCGACCTTGGATCTGACCGAGGAAGAGCTCAACTTTCGCAGAAAATTACTCCGGTCTTGTATGATCTACGATCGGGCCTGGGCCTTGTATCTGAGTCGACCAACTTGCATGAAGTATTGCGACATTTCGAGCTCCTGTCTGACCAAGCGTAGCGCCGAAGTCACCAGTCCTGGTGTGTTGCCCCAGGGAAGTATGGCAGGCCAGCCATCACCCTCTCATATCGACCTTCATGGACAAATCTCGGACGCCTTTCTCGATCTTGCAGAAATCACTTCGAAGATTCATGAAGTGGCACAGCCTAGACTAGTTTCAGGGACAATTGCCGACGAAGATCGTTTAGTCGACGTCGCAGTTTTAGATAAGATGTTGAAGAGGTGGGACACCACATTACCCTCCCAACTCAAATGGACGCCGGACAACGTCAAGAGCGCGCCACGCCTGTTCTTCATGATGCAGTAAGTTTGCTCACTATCTCCTGATTCACTTTCATTGCCCAAGGAGCTCATTGGCAAGAACTGGACACATGCTCACGAGGCGCGCTCTTTTGGGAATGTGGCTTTTGTACTCCCAATTGCCGAAGTCTAATCTTGCGTCGTGGGTACTGGCACCAGTCTTCTGCCCAATGCAACTGTCAGCCGTGGCGTGCGGCGCCTTGTTGTGTGCTGTAACGAGCCTGCAGTACAGAGCTTCCACGGTGCAGCATACCTATTTCTGGAGAATCTCGTCCGTTGCATGATCCCTTACACCATGCTACTATGTCTGCCATGCCACGTTTTTACATCACTGACGATTCCTTAGCCAACAGTTTCATATCACACGAATTCTCCTGCACGGACCCTATGCACATTATGAGGACTTGGTGGGTATCGAGGTGGAAAAATCCCATGTCTTTGGGAGGAGAAATAGCGAGAGCAGTGACATAAGCCCATGGCAACGACCGGCTCGGTCAATCACAATGGAGGCCGCGATAAAAATTGTCCAAAGCTTTTCGGCCTACCGTCAAAGATGGGGCACATGTCAGACCAATGTCTTGTCCCTTCAACAAGGGGGGACTGTCTGCCTTTCGCTCATGTGCATCATCAAAGCAAGCAGAACGCCCGAGACTCGTAACCTCGTGCTCCGGCATCTGTATCAACTCGTGGAACACCTACAAGAAATGTCCGACGTGTACAGCCCCGCCAAAGTAATCTGCAGGGTTGTCAAACACGAAATGGAGCAACTTAGAATCAATTTCACCGAGTTGCTCACACCTCCTCAAACACCTGACGAAAATTCCATTCAGGTACCGAAGACCGGCGCACAGCGACAGAGCAGCGAAGATCCTTCAGCGTCTCGTCGAGGATCCAAGCGGCGCCGACTGAGTAGTGACCGTCAAAACCCGGGCTCAATAAATGCACCGCTTCAGCCATCAGAGCTCGGCCCGGAGGTGCTCCTCCAGGATATGGATCGGCGTGGCCATTCCCGGCGCACAAGAGATGAGCTACCTGAATCATCTTCCCTGAACATGCCGATTGGTCTGCCTCAAGGTACATCCTCGGGAGACAACTCCGGGGCCATGGAGAACGTGGTCGACCCAATGTCGGATGCGGAGACCGCAGAATCTTCAGGACTGATGGACTTTTCAGCAACATCTACGTCCTTTGAACAAAATCAAGATCGAATCAGCGACGAATTCTTGCCCTTGTGGCTTCCGGATGATACCTTTTTTGATAGCGTCGATGATGGCTTGGGAATCATGCCTGACACGATCCAGTATTGCTAGCATCAGTGTATATACGGCATCGTTACAAGGTTCTGCTATTGACATGCCAGATATTAGTGCTGAGGCGAAGGAAGACTGGTCCCAGTGATACGAATGTGCTTTCCACGTTCTAAAGAGCACCACGTTGTCTGACAAGTGAGATGATCGCGGGCCATAAAGCGACTTGACTTCGAATCAACAGCGGTACAAA
Organism: Phialophora verrucosa; assembly: GCA_002099365.1. Lineage (NCBI taxonomy): Eukaryota > Fungi > Ascomycota > Eurotiomycetes > Chaetothyriales > Herpotrichiellaceae > Phialophora > Phialophora verrucosa. The sequence goes on along the minus strand of MSED01000014.1, from coordinate 729,339 downwards.
CGCCTGGGAACTATGCCTGAATTGACCCGGCATCACGTGTAAGCTTTGTGGTGGGTTGCGCGGAAAACAAAACGCGATGGCCGAACACCTTGTTACTATCGATAAGGGGGTTGGGCATTCCCAGCCCCAAGTACGAAAGGGGTCAACTGATTGTATATAGTTAAGACTTTCGGTAGTACCTTCAGACAGCAATCAAGGAGCCTTTCATACTCTGACATTTACTGGACTCGTCGGATGTTGTGATTATATAAGCGATATGGGTCTGTCGAGTGTTCTTTTCCGGAGTGCGATCCACCTCGCGCCTTACAACTAGGCCTAATTAGGCAGGCTCTCACTTCACAATGTAACAACAACTTGCCAGGCTGACTTGAATCTAGCCACCAGGTTGAGGAAAAGTGCCCAGAGCTGCTCTCACGAGTGCAAAATGTGCTCCTTATCGAATTCGTAACGACGAAAGAATGCGCAGAGATTGTAATGAGGGGGGAAATGTGCAGAGAGGCACGAACTGAATCGATCATAGGGTCAAACATTGCAATCTGCAAACGTCGATCATGACAGTGACTATGGTCAATATTCGTCAACCCGCGAGACACTTTGTGAATCTAACTCATGCGACGCGGAAGCCACCATAGCCCTGGGCTGGTGATGCGAAAGCCAGCCTCTCCTTGTAGATGGGCAAGCCAGCCATGTAGTTCAAAGGCTCGCGCGCTTTGCCAGGTATGTTGGCGCCGTAATACCAACCATCAGCTTTGGGAAACAGGGTGCCTTGCCCGACTGCCAGGACCTCCTCTCTCCATTTCCTCTCTTGTTCCTCGGTAGCTTCGATGGTGGCCAGACCGGATCGTCTCATGTGGCGGAGAACATCAATGAGCCACTCGACCTGGACTTCCACCAAGGTGGGGGCATTGACAAATGCCGCCGGTGACTGGGGTCCGTAGATGTAAAAGGCGTTGGGATATCCAGAACTCGCCATTCCCAAATTGGTCCAAACACCTTGAGCCCATTGGGCTTTGATGTTGGTGGTCTTGTCAATTCCGCGATGATCGATGTTCGTGATGCAGCCAGTATTCGAGTCGAACCCGGTCGCCAGAATTAGGATATCAACCTCATACGCCGTGCCATCTCTAAGCTTGACCCCTTTCTCGGTGATTTCTGCGATCGGGTTCGTCCTGACGTCAACTAGATCGACGTTTTGCTGATTATACACTTCGTAGAATGTAATTTTCTAGACAAGGACGCCTCGTACCGAGAGGGTGGATCTGCTTCTTGGGGGCCAGAAGTTCCTCCTTCTTCTCGTCATTGACTCCTTCGTGGACCTTTTTGCGCCAAAAGGAGTAGGCGTGCTCGTTGGCCTCCTGGTCAATTGCGATGTCTTTGTAGTTGCCCACCCAGAATTCGAAGCCACCCTTCTTCCACTGTTGCTCGTAAGAAGCTTCTCGTTCTTCGGGTGTGGCATCTTTTGTGAATTGATCTTTCCATTCTTAAAGGAATCCTGACCACGTCGTGCGAGTCTTTGTAAACAACCTTTGTAACCCGTCTTTCATGGTGTTGTTGTACTCCTTGTCGTAATGCTCTTGGTCCATGGGCAATGCTGTATTGGGGGTCCGCTGGAAAATCGTCAGGTGATCTACTTGAGGCCCAATCTCCTGGATTGTCTGCACACCGGACGCCCCTGTTCTGATGATGCCGACTGTCTTGCCTTTGACATCAAGTCCCTGCTCGGGCCACTTGGATGTATGCGTCATATAGCCTCTGAATTTGTCTAGGCCCTTGAAGTCCGGCATCCATGGCTGTGCGTTGAGGCCAGTACAATAGATGAGGAATCGTGCTTTCGCGGTGGTCGTTGTCTCATTGTCGATAGTGCTGACAATCTCAATCTGCCATTGCTTCTCGACAGCATCCCATGTTGCCGCGCGGACCTCAGAGTTGTATGATGTGTCTTTGCTGATGTCCCAGATTCTATCAACATGGTTGAAGTAGTCTTTGAGTTCCTTTTGCCCAGGATATCGCTCGGACCAGTCCCACTCATCCCATATGTCGTCGGCTGTAAATTGGTAGATGGGCACATTGGAGTCCACACGGGCGCCTGGATAGCAGTTCCAATGCAAGGCACCCCCTAGGCTGGTGCCACGCTCATACAGGTGACAGCTGAAGTTGAACTTTCTTAAGCTATGCAAGGAGAAGATGCCGCCTAATCCCGCACCCACGACGATGGCATCGTAGCGAGGCGTCGTCGGAATAGAACCCATCTTGATGCGATGAATCTTTGAAGTGCAAGGTTTGCCTAGAGTATGAGATGAACAAGTCTTTAGAAACTGCAGTTCTGCAGAAACTCGCTTTGAGAAGGGGCCACTAGTAACATTTGAAGCTTTCTTGAAAGGCGGTGTCTACGATATATCCCAGTCACGAATGGGGCGACTGCAAGGTCGTTACGGTGATGTTTCTCGGGACTTGAGTTGAGCTTAGCGGGGCGGCTGACCATCGGTCAGAAGTTACCGTAATTCCTCCTCTGTTCGTCCGAAAGGTTCTTGTCGGACCATCGCATAACGAATTCCTAGCTTCTTGCTCCCGTGATCAGAGATGCAACGGCCTTTGAAAAGACATGAATCCCACGACATAGAACTTCGACTCCTAAAAATCAGAACCTGGTAGCAACAGTCGCTGTGTTTATAGTGTACTTTCCAAGCTTTAGAAATCATGAAGAATCGCCACATCATAATCAAGGCACAGGGCGATGCCCAGATTGCAGAAGTCCCCATACCAAGGTTGAGGGATGATTACATACTGGTTACGACTCGCGCGGTGGCCATCAATCCCACCGACCGGAAGCACGTGGATTTCATGGCAAGTCCAGGGGCGCGCTTAGGCTGCGACTATGCGGGAGTTGTCGAGTAAGTAGGAAAAGCTGTTGCGAAGGATTTCAAAAAGGGTGACCGTGTGGCTGGTCCCTGCTATGGTGCCAACGCCCTCAACCACGAAACTGGCACCTTTGGCCAGCACATTACTGTCAAAGGAGATGTCCAGATCAAAATTCCGGACAACTTGAGCTTTGAAGAAGCTGCAACGTTGGGAATCGGCCTCACCACTGCTGGCCAAGCTCTCTACCAGAACCTTCAGCTTCCCCTTCCCGATTGCAAGGACAAAGCAGGCTTTCCCATCTTAATTTACGTCGGCAGTACGGCTACGGGAGCACTTTCAATCCAACTCGCGAAGCTCTCGGGAGCCTTCGTGATCACGACATGCTCGCCACATAACTTTGAGTATGTCAAAAGTGCAGGGGCCGACGTCGTGCTGGACTATAGCTCTTCGACCATGGTGGAGGACATCAAAAAGGCTGCCAAAAATAACCTCAAATACGCCGTGGACTGCATATCGCTCGAGTTCAGCGTCAGAGTGTGTGTGGATGCCATGGACGAGCCTGGGGGCAAGCTGGCTCTGTTACAGCCTGTCTCGGATGTACTCGTCCACAGCACCAATAAGAATGTAACAAGCGCATTGACAGTGGCATATACCGTCCTAGGCGAGGACATCTGGACTGGTACCCACAAGATCAAGGCGCGGAAGGAAGACCTGGAGTTCGGCAAGAAATTCTGGGAACTCGCCAGATGTCTGCTTGAACAAGGTAAGCTTAAAGCTCATACACCGCATGTGAATCCAACAGGACCAGGATTGGAGGGAATTCTCGAAGGGCTCCAGCTTATGAGGCAAGGGAAAGCTTCTGGCAATAAATGGGTGTACAATATCTCATGAATGTGAGTTATCGATTGACGACACTGTGCCAAACACATGGAGCGCAAGTGCCGATGTAGCCATCACGAGTAGCTACCCCAACGGCAACCACTAAGGTCTAGCATTGATTACGTTGCAGCATGGTTCCACCTCACACCATGTCGTTAATTGAGTGTGAATGCAGCTTTATCGCTAGTGATACTCGTGGATTTTCACTGAGATGCTCCAGAGTATCGTTGTAGAACAACTGCAGAGGACTACGCTACACACAGATGTAGTTTGTGCCAAGGTCATTTGCACCAGGACCGTCGTTCGCTGATATGATTAGTGTAATCCAAGTGATGAGACTACCTCCTGCTTGATATTTTCGTGAGGATTGAGGTCATACATGAGAGATGATATATGCAACGAGTGAATGATGATGGCTTTCTTAACGATAATGACGGCTTTGACCTCTGCCCTGGTCACATTGCTTTTGCGGTAAACCGTTCCCTTTGGCGTCGACTAGTATATAGTAATTGTCCTCGAGATTGATGCTCTTGCTTCTAGGACAGGTTGGAAAACGCCGTGTATGGATCTGGAGTTGGTCTAAATTTTCGTTGGCGACCGGTGCACCCCAGAGCCTCGATAACTTGTCGCAAGAGTCGCAGACCTGACCGAGAGGTTGTTCAGATGCTGCATCGAACTCATGATTCCACACGGTTTACGACTCGGACGTCTTCTTTGTGCGTTGTTTTGTCTGGTTTCTGGATATCCCCCTGGAGCTCGACCTTGACGTCTGCGATCGCATCTTCGAAGCTGACGACGACTGTGTCACCGAAAACGGTGCTGAGGTCTTCGATAGATTTGCCTGTGCTTTCCGGGTAGAAGAAGTAGATGGTGCAGATGAAGAGCACAGTCCAGGATATATTGACAAGGTAGAACTTCCAGTGGATAACCGTAAGGGCAATGGGGGCAGCAACCAAGAGGATGACGTTGGACAGAGTCAAGCCTAATGTGCCGACAGCCTGACCTTGTGCGCGGATGTAGCTTGGAAATATCTCGGAAATGTAGACAAATTGGGTGGAATCGATGCAAGTAGACCAGAAGCAAATCATCAAGAATGTGACAAAGACAGAGGCCTTCAACCCCGGCGCGTACTGAGGTCCGACATATAACCCTTGGAGAATGGCATTGAGTATTACACATACCAAGATGCCACAGGTTCCACAGAGTAATAATGGACGGCGGCCAACCCGATCTACCAGAATGGCGTTGATAAAGTTGCCAGGAATTGTGATGGTGACCCATATTGCCTGCAAGATTAGTGGCATTGGCCCTGTCATGCCCAAGGTCTCGTACACTAACACTCCATAGATGCCCACGGTGGTGAGTCCGAGGAACTGCGTGCCCCAAAGCAAGTTGAATGCCAAAAAGACGCGCTTCCGATTCGAAGCGGTAGCCACCATCGGAAAGCGGCCTGTTCTTTGAGACACACTGCGATCGAAAGCGATCTGTTGGCCCATCTGGCTGAATTCACGCATGGCATAGTTGCCCGCCTGATCTCCCAGATGCCCATGCAGCTGACGTAGGACTGCCTGGGCTTCCTCATGTCGTTCCCGCTGAATAAGCCAACGTGGGGATGGTGGAAGAATGGGTGATCCTGCCAACAAGATCAAAGCAGGCAAGAGTTGCATCGCCAAAGGAAAGCGCCAAGCAAACTCGGAATCTGGGTCGCTGATACCCTTGAAGTATGTGCCCACGTTGATCCAGACAGCAAGAGCATTTCCAACCGCAAACATGACACCTGTAGTTGACACCATAAAGCCCCGAGATTTGGGAGTCGAGACCTCGGCTTGGTACATCGGCACGACGGCCAGCAAAGATCCCATGCCGACGCCAGAGAAGAACCGTGCTGCAAGGAACATTGATGAATTAGTCGCGCCACTTTGGAGGGATCCACCGAAGATATAGATCAAGCTGCTCAGTTGTAGAGTCACCCTTCGACCCAGCGCGTCACCGGTCCAGCCCATCAGGACTGCGCCAACTGAGGCGCCTCCGATAAAGATCCCAGAAGCCGCGCTTAGAAAATGCGATGTCCGGCTGTAACCAGGTTCAGCAGTGTCATCAGTGTATCCCATTGTGACATAGAATGAATGTTGCCCTATGGCTCCGCTGAGACAAGACATGGAATATCCACAAGCCATGGGCCCAGTAGCAAGCAGCAGCACGACTACCCAATTGTAGGTCGTCATAAGGGGGATGATTCGGCCCATTGCGAACATCGTAACGTGGTAGAAATGACCCCTCGAATGATCCACGCCTTGGTCGTGGTTTGAAAGAAAGACACCCTAGTACCGCAATCAGTGCAGACAGAAGAACGACTTGCTCAAAGGTGCTGGAGGCACTTATCAAAGAAGATCATGTGGTGGAACGTCTGCGCTTACCTAACGAACCAATTACAATGGTAGGAGTCAAGCGGAGGGCTCTCATCCCCACGGGGTGGAAGTTCGACTGGCGGAAATTGCGAGCCCTAGATTCCGCCGTTGCGGAAGAGAGATTGGCGACTAAACCCGATTGGCCCTCCTTGTGGAACATCAGTCAAAATGCCGACTGCATCTTACAGTATAGTCATATGATCGAGGGCCAGCAAAACGCGAGGATGGAATACTAGCTGCCAGACCCGAGCTCGACAGTTCTCACTCAAGGATCTATCTAGGCCGATCTTTTCCACATCACTTCAAACATTGGGAGCACTACTGACGCTGGCGCACCTAAATTCTCTTCGAAAGCAAAGGGTTTGAGGTGGAATAGCAACGACTTCGCCACGAAGCTTCAATGCCTTTCCAAGAAACCGGAAAGCAATATGCGGAAATATCAGGCCTTGCATGTCAATTTGCACCAAGCGACTGGGGCTCTGGCAAGTCGTTCGTGAAACGCAACAACTTGGAAGCTGGCACCCCTTGAAAATCGGGCACTGGCGTGGCAGGAGGGTCACACCTCATGGAACCCCCGTGGCTCAGTGAAACTCGCCCACAGCATGTTTGCGAGATGTTACGAGTTGCACCCTCATCCACCGGGTAGTTGCAGCCCAAGACGTATAATGCCTCGTCACTAAGCAAGAAAACAATGACTCTTGCGATTTCAATTGGGTGTGCCTGAAGTTGGAAGCATTGGATTGTTGTGGGCACCTTGTCGCCATCCTTTTCAAATTGATCTAGCAGAGGTGTTTTGGCGACGCCTTTTGGAGAGAGTTGAAACCCGATGTTAGCTGATCAAGCCTTCGAACCAGCTTCATGACTTCTTCAGTGTGGCCTCGTACCCGGAGCGACAGAATTGACCTAAATGCTCTGGGAGCCTACTTCTCGCCCCAGTGACCTCGTAATGCTCACCACCACCAGATTGGAGGCAGCGTAGACGGAAGTATTAGCACACCCTATCATGCCCTGGGTACTAGTGACATTGACCTAGAGCAATATCAGCAAGAGTCATTTCGTAAACAGACCACATAAAGTACTGCTGTCTGTCCAGCGTCTTGGGCTCTTACAATGCTTGCTCCGCTTTTCATGTGTTTCTTCTGCTCTCTCATGCAGTGGAAGATGCCTTCACTATTGAAACCCATCATGAAATCTCAGTCATTATCTTTCGTTTCGGCAAGGGGCGCTGGCATGCCCGCCGCTCCAGCCATGTTTACGCCGCAGTCAAGTTTACCCCACTCGCGTACAGTATTGTCAATCCATTCCTTGACTTGGGTGCTATCGCCAACATCCCCTGTGTACCAGTGCGCTTTGAGCCTTTGAGCCGTCTCAGCGCATCGTCAAGCCCTTTCTGGTTCACGTCCGAAATGGACAGCGTAGAACCTCCCTTTGCCAACAGCTTTGCAGTTTCGAGATCAATGCCACTGACATCTCCGGTCAACGAGACCTAGGTCGATGAATTGTATCAGTAAAGGGCCGACGAGGTTCTCAAAGGCAAGGCTGCCTCACCGCTTTTCTCACTAAATATGCCATTGTCGGAAGCTAAACAAGTGAACGGTTGCTGTTACAACGCAAAGCCAAAGAAGCAAAATCGATCTATAGAGTGTGCGCTCATGGTTTTCAGAGTCCTTCAGCATGTTGTGTTCTCCGCAATACAGTATGTTTCGCTCTCGCTAGATACTGCACGCGACTTGCGCCAATATAAACACGACGCATATCCGCAGAAGAGAGTCTCGCCCCCAGCCGAGACACCTACTGCCCCTACGAAGAATGGCAGTAGTATCCAGAGACACGGGGAAAAGGCAGTCGGAATTCGTGGTTACTTTTTCGACTAAACATACGTTCCGGCCAATGATCGGTAGTTCCGCCCACGTTTCCTACCTATGGTACTCTTATCACCCAATGATCGTGGGTATCTTAGGCCCAGGACAATTATGCCCTTTTCTTAGGCCCTCTCCGGTAATGAACCAGCCTATGCGCGTTCCGAACTTTTGGCATATATGTGTGAATAGTGCTTGTGTGTGCGAATTCCGGAGTGCGATGTACACATCTTCTCCTTTAAACGAAATCTCGTGTGCACCATCAATCATGGCTATATCCCATAAAACCAGTCTAAACCAGGTGACAGAGACAGGTGCTGGCATGGCGAGCACAAATGGTGTCGACGCCACCTCAAAGGCCTTCCAATACCCCAACCATGTACTGGGAGAGCCTCGTCCCCTACGGCTCATAATCATTGGCGCCGGCATAGCAGGAATTGCCGGTGTCAAACTCTTCAAGGAAAGATTCAAAGACCTCCCTACGCAGCTCACGATCTATGAGAAAAATGCTGATGTTGGCGGAACGTGGCTCGAAAACAGATATCCGGGGTATTCTGCAGCCTTCCTATGTTATATTCGCATCTTAAAGCTGATAATTCCAGGTGCGCTTGCGATGTACCTGCACATGGATATACGTTTTCTTGGGAGGGAAATCCTAGCTGGAGTCGTGCATACGTGGATTCTCCGGAGATTTGGGAATATTTTCAGGGCCGCGCCAAAGCTTATGGCGTGTACGACCATCTCAAAGTCAATCATCGTGTCGTGGAAGCAAAGTGGCATGCCGAAGAAGGCATCTGGAAACTTGACATTGAAGACATTGCCCAATCGCGCACCTTCACCGACCAAGCTGAAATCGTGATCAACGCAACTGGATTTTTGAAGTGAGTATATCTTAGATCTACGAACAGCTCCGCACAGCTCCAAATGATCTCGCTAATCAAGGATCCAGCAAGTGGAAATGGCCTGAGATTCCAGGGTTAGAGATTTACAAGGGGCACAAGGTTCATTCTGCTCGATGGGATGATTCCTTTAACTTCAAGGGCAAAAAGGTCGCTGTCATCGGTAATGGCTCTTCGGCCATTCAGATTGTTCCCATTCTCCGCCAAGGTAGGTGTCATTGACGCCATAATTAGGCATTACACACGTGAAACGGTGCAGTTAACTTATCGGAACCTACCAGTCGCACGTCACCTTATCTCTTTCAATCGATCTCCCACCTGGATCACTCCCGAATTCGGCCAAGAGTTCGCACCAGAAGGGAGAGAGCAGCTCTTCACCAAAAAGCAGAAGTCAGACTGGGTGAACAATCCCAAGGAATTTCTAGAGTACCGAAAGCGAGTCGAGACGACGATGAATGAGGTTTTTGACCTATTCTTCAAGGACTCAGACAAACAGAAGGGTGCGATGCAACATTTCCGTGAAAGCATGACGAAGAGGTTGGGTGATAAAGCTCACCTGATTGACAAGCTTGCTCCAACCTTCGCGGTGGGTTGCCGAAGGTGCGTCAACGCTCGTTTCCCGGTCTCTCTGCGATGATACTCACTGTCACCAGGGTCACGCCGGGGCATAACTACCTCGAGTCGTTAGCCGCTGAGAATGTGACGATAGAGACAGGAGATATACTGAAGATTACTCCTCATGGGCTTGAAATGGTGGATGGAACACGACATACTGACGTCGATGCCATCGTGTGCGCCACGGGATTTGACACTTCGTTCCGACCAACATTCGCGCTAGTTGGTGAGCACGAAGACCTGCGCAAGGTATGGAAGGAAGAGCCTAGGTCTTATCTCTCGGTCGCAGCCTCCGGTTTCCCTAATTTCTTCTGTAAGTCCTCTACAGCGCCATAGTGGAGCTATAGCCGCTGACTTAAGGTATGAATAGTTGCAACAGGCCCCAACTGTCCTTTAGCAAATGGCACCTTCATCCCATGCCTGGAGCGTACCATGTCGTATGTCTTCGATCTGGTGGTGAAGATGCAACGACAAGGCATCAAATGTATTTCCCCGAAGCCGGAGGCTGTCGACGACTTTCAAGAGTATAAAGACAGCTTGATGAGGGACCTGGCCTGGTCTAGTGGTTGTCGATCGTGGTACAAGAATGGCAAGGTTGACGGCAAGGTCTGGGGGCCCTGGCCTGGCAGTGCGCTACACTTTCTGGAGGCCTTGGCCGAGCCCAAGTGGGAAGACTGGGACGTCAAGTACATCACGAAGAATCGATTCTCTTATTTCGGCAATGGAAAGACTTGGAGGGAATTGAAACATGGCGACTTGGGTTACTATGTCACCCAGCCTGGTGCCACCTAGTAGTCACAGGACGGTATAGTACAGGGGAATCTACGTTGCGGAGTTCGGCAAAGCTTTGATGTTTGGCACTGTCGGATCCCCCTGGAAATAGAGATTCGAATGGCAGCAGCCACCATCTTCAACGATGAAGATTGTGTCGGGAACAAAGATGCTGCGTCGATATTTCGCTCCTGGTACGCCTTTGACCTCACACAGGACACCTTCTCACTCGTTGACCATTCGCGTATTCGGTAATGGTGCAGACCAGGTATTGAAGCATTCCAGGATTCTTGAGGCCTACTGCATGCGTGACCGGGTATCAATACAAAACAATTATATCCCAACTGAGGAAAGTTGCATGAGATCATCTGCTGATGAGGCGAGTAAAGTTCGAACTATCGTCGCGCATTGCTTCAGGGCAGGACCATAAGGCGGTGGTGAAATCGGGGCTTCGGCTTGTAATTTCCTGCGGAACGACAATGGCCTGGGATGACTAGCACTCTAATGGTTCTGAATTTGCCACGTTGATTTCTACTTTTCTAAAGCGGTTGAGCTTCTGCTCATTGCATCGGCTCTTCTTTGTTGAAGGCAGCTCGACTAGAGCGAAACATGCCGTCAGAAGACCTAAATTACAATTTTCCAACAGATTCCACTCCCTACGCTTTCCATCCCTTTGTCGCCAAAAGCTCCTTGGCCCAGGTTGCTGCTTTTCTATAGTACTTGGTCGAAGATTCCAGCATTGGGAGGGTATAGAAACCGTGGGGTAGTCCGGCGTATGTAGCAACCTCAACAGGGACGCTGCTTTCAAGTTAAGACACATTCCAATCACCAGAGTTCAAAGACGCCTAGTGGTGAGGGTCCTGCTGCTGCCCAATCTGCAGGCGTAGAAGATGTAGAAGCTTACCTAGCCTCCTTTAGCCTTTCCGCATAAGCAAAGCATTCGTCTCGTATGATATCCATTCCTGTTATCTGAATTACTGCCACGTCCGAGTTAGCCTGGCCGAAGAATGACGTGGAGGTTTTGTGCTTACGAGCTGGTGGCAAGCCAGCGACGTGCTCCACCAGAAGGGGATTCGCGTAGACATCAGGGCCCGTGTTAGGATAATATGCTTCCCAGCATTTCAACATGTGGCTTGCGGTCAAAATGGAGGCATTTTTGTTCTGTTCCCAGCTCGTATACTCGTACCTGTCCTTTGGGAAGAACTTGGGGTGACACAAAACTGGACCATTCAAAATCTGGCCCACGAAACCTCCCTCGTTGTTGTCTCTTGCCATGACCGGAAGGACTGCAGCCATGCCGCCGCCAGCAGAGCTGCCGCAAGAAATGACCATGGAAGTGTCAATGCCTAGACGAGAAGCATTTTCTTTGCACTAACGTATGGATTAGGACATGACTGCAGCAGTGTGACACACGACGAACCCATTTGAACGCATCATAGTAGTCGTTGATAGCCTTCGGGTACTTGTGTTGAGGAGCGCTACGGATCGTAAGATTCCAGCTCCTTTGCAATAGATGGGGGATTGAGATTGAACTCACAGTCTATAGTCAACGTCGACGACAATTGCACCAGTCTCCTTGGCAATCCAGCGACACACTCCTTGCTCGACATCGTGGTTTCCGAGAGTCCAACCACCGCCGTGGGCTACAATGACCAGAGGAGCCTTGTCCTTAGCCATCTCCTTTAGCTTCGTGCTGTTTCGATAAATTTTAACCCCGACCTGTGCCCCGTCCCGAGCAGTCACCTTCTCGTGAGATATTCCCAGATCCATAGGGGTGCCATCTGGCAGGGGATGTGGCTGTTCAGCCCAGATTGGATGTTGTTGCTCCATAGGCAGGGAAAAGAAAGCGTTGAATTGCGCATCACAGGCTTCTTTCAACGGCAGCCACTCCGGAGCAGGGTCAGCTAGCGAGGCGTATTTGAGGTCTGCCATTAACCTCGATCTCGATCTCGAAGGCCCTCCAAGAACCCCCTTCTTTTCCTGTGTCTGCTTCTTATCAAGGGATAAGAGCTTACGAACATTACTGATGTATTTTGAACTGACTGAAGCTCTGCTTAATGTGGGGTACAGAGGCCCGGTCCGGTAATCGTGAGCGGAAAGGGTCGGATATTGCAAACCGAGCCCGACTATTCGCCTTCTCAGAGAGCATTATGGTTGGCTTCCGCCAGCTATCTATCAGCGGCGGCTGGATTGTTTATAATGCTAGAGTAGTAGCATTCTCCAGACTCCGCGGAACCGGGTAGAAATGAGGCGGAAAACATTTGTTCGTCTGGGAAATGAACCATTCCTTCATCGCAGAAAGAGAAGTGGACAAGAACTCTCCACTTCAAGGAAAAGAAGAGAGAACAATGGGTCTTCTTCTTCACAAAAACCTATAAGTAAGAAATGCATCAAAACGGGGAGTCAAACGCAATATAACTGAGTTGACTAGGGAGCCCACGGTCATCGCTCTGCGTTCTAATATGGTCCGGGAAGGTGCTCTTTCCAACAGCAATAGATGAGAGATACTGCATCCCCTACTGAGACTGTCTTCAACTGAAACCATTGTATTGACGGTTCGGAGCAATTACGAAGTGCATCATAAGGCCGTAGCCACGGTGTACATGATGGCGACCATGCGTGCCGCGCAATTCCAGCGAGTGAGGACTCTTGGGCCCGCGCTAATGATCACAAAACGCTGACAAGTGCGCTTCTAGAATACAGGAAAGATCCAGGTCAATTGGGTTCCGATCCCTGAGCCGGGAGAGAACGAACTGCTGGTGAAAATCAGGTCTGCTTCGCTATGCCACTCTGACATTATGGTCATTGACGGCTTGACGCCGACGTCGACCAGCGTCAAGCCTCTCACATTGGGCCACGAGGGCGCGGGTCGGGTTGAAAAACTAGGACCTGGAGTAAAGGGATTCAAAACTGGCGACCGCGTGGGATTTTTATACATCCGGGGATGCTGCTGTAAGTGCAGCAGTGTTTCTTGGCTGTTGGACAACAGTCCCATTGTCAGGATCCTGGATGCGTGGACCTGACCAGAACCATGCGCTGACCTGTAGACAGTTGAGTGTGAAGCATGTCAGGTCTACAATCTTTACTGCACCAACGGCCAGGCGCAGCTTCAAGGCATGACGGACGGGCTCGATGGCTTCTTTGCTGAGTACGCAGTCGTGGACTACCGCAACGCAGTCATTCTCCCGGAGACAATCAGGCTTGAGACTGCCTCTCCGCTTTTTTGCGGTGGCATTGCTGGCAAGTATTTCCATTTTTCAGCACATATGGCCCTGAACTGATTTATAGTATAGGATTCCATACCGTCGAGTCTTGTGAGCTGCAGCCCGGGCAGTGGCTTGCGGTCGTCGGGTGCGGCGGGCTCGGTCAGGCTGCGGTACAGTACGCAAAGGCAATGGGCATCAAAGTCATTGGGCTGGATATCAATGATGACGCCTTGTCTGAGACGAAGAAGATAGGTGCCGATGTAACGTTCAACACCCGCACCCATCCAACTTACCTCGACGATCTTCGCAAGATGACTGGGGGTGGCGTGCACGCTGCAGCTGTCTACGGAGCAGTCTTGGCTGCATATGAAACTGCGAAGAATACACTCCGAATTGGTGGCCTCATGATGGCTGTGGGACTTCCTCCAGCGCCTTTCCCTATCAACTTGACTGAGATCATTACCGGCCGGTACCGCATCAAGGGTGATTGTACCAGCACTCCTCAGCGCATGCCACGCGCCATCGCTTTCACAGCGAAACACAGCATTCAACCAAATGTCGTGAGTTTCCACAAACTCGAAGAGTTACCGGAAATGGTTGCGAAGATGAGGGCAGAGAAATCCAGCGGACGAATGGCAGTGCTTTTTGAATAGCTAACAGTGCACTTGATGTGTTGACGCCTCTTTGGAAAACAGAGTAGTGACGTCTTTACAAGATAGAGACTTCAATTACTCCTTTCATTGTTCTTGATGATATGTCCCTCTCCTGTATCCATGTGAGCATCGGTCCTAGCCCTTTCTCAAGGCCGGCGTACACAATTCCGTTGATCTTGGAGACGGTATCTTTTGCAAAGCATACGGCAGTCAGTGATATTCCACCGGAAGCGATTGAGGAGAGATAGGAGACGTGAAAGAAGCAGCATCGGCGTCCTGTGATCCGCGCACAGCAGTCGCCAGTTAAGACTGTGTCAGAACAACGACGGTGCTGTTGGACGTTTCACCGGAGGGAAATGCCGTGATCGTGAGGATGTATTTTGAGGACACTCCAGCTCTAGCAAGCAGGGCAAGAATTTTGGGAGCAAGGTTTTTGGCCAAACGTTGTTGTAGACACTAGTGTAAAAAAACGTGCTCTGGAGAACTTGCCAGGAAGATGTTCCGGTCAGTGTGCGGGAGTTCTATTCTACTGTTCCTCCACGCTCGCATGGCCTACGCCGGGTAGCGAGTTCCGCGCCACTGATTGCGAGACCACATGAAGCAAATACGCAGACCTTCGTTACAGCTTCTTACCGAGGTTGCCCTCAATCTTTTTGGCGTCCCTCTTGGACCACTCCCGAAGCTGCTTTCGGATGATCTTGCCACTGGCGAGCTTGGGAATCTCTGGGACAAAGAGGATGCCTCCAGCCAGTCGCTTGTGCTTGGCCACCTTAGCTGCCACGAAATCTTGTATGTCCTGTTCCCTGATGAGGGAGTCCTCGCGGCGGACGACATAAGCCCTCGGTAACTCATTGTTCTGTAGTAGTATCCTTGTCACCGCGGCGTCCATGACATCAGTATTCTCCAGGAGCACAGCTTCCAGCTCGGCGGGAGCCACTTGCAAACCATTGACCTTAATGAGCTCCTTCTTCCGATCCACGATCCAGAACTTGCCGCCCTTGACGACCGTAATATCCCCAGTTCTTAGCCAACCGTCAGATGTCAGGGCATCTTTGGTGGCTTCTTCATTTTCCCAGTACTTCAGCATTATCTGCGGCCCCCGGAGGAGGAGCTCGCCGGGCTGTCCGTCAGTCGTGACCTCGTTCCCCGCGTCATCAATAAGAATCGCCTCCGTGTTTGGAAGAAGATATCCTACGCTTCCGCTCTCGTCTTTCATTATGCCGGGAATTATAATACCCGCACACGTTGTTTCCGTCATTCCCCATCCCTGCACGACCACGGCACCGAGTCGCTTGCTCACTTCGTTCTGCAATTCGGGCGAGAGTGGTGCAGCACCGCAGAGAATACTGCGGAGGCTAGTGAAATTGTACTTAGCGGTCTCTGGCCGCTTGTTTAGCATAACGAGAATTGGGGGCACAACTTGGAGCATCGTAATTTGGTATTTCTCGATATATTCAAGGTAGTCCTCGAAGACAAATTTAGACATGACATAGACCGATGCCAGTAACCGACTAGCGAGCGTGATGGTCCAGAGCTGAGAATAGGCGTGGTAGAGTGGTAGCGTAGCGAGCCAGTTCTCTGAACCCAGGTTCGCTTCAGAATGGCCAGTGTTGCAGACCTTGTTGACGATATTTTGCAGGGCATTGGAAACAAGGTTGTAGTGGGTTATGCAGACAGCCTTAGTAAGGCCCGTAGTCCCGCTGGAGAAGTTTATGGCGGCGATGGTTCTCGTTGAACTGTCGTCGGTAAGCGGATCCCACTGCCAGGACTGCGCTTCGCGCGGTGATGCCAGTGTAAGGATGGCTCTCCAGTCCTGAACGCCATGCTGCACAGCACACTCCGTGGCCGCAAACTGGAACACGCGGTTGGCAGGGATCCCGGCTTGTTTGGCGGCTGAAAGGCCTTTGTCGAGGAGTGAAGGGTGCACCAGGACCACGGCAGCGCGGACAACCTTTAGAGAGCCTTCAAGACTATTGCATCTATGGAACGCGAAATGTACGGGTGGCATGGATCTTCAGCCAGATGGTTTTACAATAGTCCCGGGAGCAACTCACTTCAAGGCCGAGAGGATACCTTTCGGGTCTTTGTGTCTTCCACCTAGACCCAGCGACAAGGACAAAGATCTTAGAGACTGCATTGACGTGGTGATCGACTTCCTCTCGTAGACGCTGTTTGGTACTTGCTCACGCTGCAGCCTCCCACTGGGTTTTGAAGTTGTTCGATGTAGCCAGAAGACTAACCAAGGCAACGGTACCGGGGTTCATCCAGGCAACCCCGTCGGGATAAAAACTGCTGTGGATGGCCACCGGTAGCCACAAAACAGAGACCACCAGCTCTCTCCAGCACTTTCTCCGGAGACTCTGCGGGTCCTCGACAGCCTTGCCCGTGCTCTTGGCCCTCGCAAGCTGTGCTTCACGCCACAAGCGTAGGAAATCGCTCGCAATCGCCACAGTCCACGCACGACAGCTCCAGGCTATCCATCTAGGAACGCCTCCATTGCGGTTGATGATAGAGGGATGAAGAATTCCCTTGAGGTGTAGGTGGTAGATGTTCTCCATTGCCTGGAAGACAATGCACGCACTGCATTGGACGATCGCGATGCGACGAAGCATACGGTCGTCCCAGTGAGACGCATTGCTTGACAACATAGACCGGAGCCTTAGGTACAGCGGAACCAAGCCAGCCAACCTCAGGGTCCTGCGCAGATCTGAGAGAAGACTGCCCATGGCCGAGAGCGAAGAACTGGAAGGAGCTCCAGGAGCCGCAGTGGTGATGAGCCGAGGAGAGACCCCTTCGCCTGAGGGTTTGCCGGGGCAGAGCATGCCGGCCAGCAGACTGAGGTGGAGGAATGGCCGCGCTTTTAGGTACGTTGCGAGGTTGATGCTGAAAGTCAGAGCGGCCAAAACGGCACTGAGGCCAGTGGTAGTTTTGAGCAGTCTACCGAGTATCAGCAGGCCAGTCGTCGACCACGGCCAATGCACTTACTTGCTGAAATGAAGGAGGAAATCATCTTCGTCTGCGCGCGTGCTGTTCTGCTCGGCCGACACGCTGCTCCCTGATCTGTCGGGCTGCGGCTGTTGTTGCCATCGAGCCCAAAACAGTCCGTCTGCGGGGTTGCTGGACCGTGCGACGGCGGTGGTGCACTGCTCATGCTATGCGAGCTCACGGTAATTGTCGGTCCTTAAGGTCTCGGGGGGCACATTTCGACGCAAGCCTGTGGGCTGAATGTTCAGTATCATCGGCGCCCAAGATTAGAGAGGAAGTACAAGGCTTTCATACGTGGCAGGCGGCCGGCAGCGAGGTCAGGCGCCTCCCGGCTCGCAGATCGAGGCTCTTATTAAGATACTTAGTAGCGGAACGGTAATCTCGGACTGAGGTTTTCACATTGAAGCAGCGCGATTGGATGTATCTGACTCAATTCGGAGGACATGATGGATTCACAGGGGTCGGAGGCGACGCCTGACTATGGTTACGAAGGACTATCCTACTGTAATATTACCAGCGGGCCCAAACACCTGGGCAGCGTCTTGACAGGACCCCGGGTAACCTTCCCAGTCACACTCATCACGTGCCACCAGGATCCGCGGTCGGGTAACATTCTCCGATCGGTTTGTATTTTCCGCCCATGTCTCCGTCTCTCCCCGCCGCTCGCCAGCCCCATGTAGGTCTGACACTGGACTCGCCGCGGACACAGACGCGTCCCGAGCAGGCAGGTACGATATAGCCTCTTATCTGTCCGGGGTAGTTGGGCGCTGTGCTCCAGAAACCTGAGCTCTAATGATGCCGGCGAAGGATTCGTCATCAGGACTCGCGCCTCGGCGCAGTCGGGCGTCGGCTGCTTGCACAGGTTGCCGACAGAAGAGAAAGAAGGTAAGTTGGCGGTGTTAATTCAGCATTGCCCCGGACTAACGGCAACAGTGTGTCATCAAGCCTGGCGAGAATGTTTGCGATCATTGTAAGAACAGCGGCTCGCAGTGCATCTTTCTCAGCGATGATGAGCGAAGGAGGTAAACCCTCGGAGCCCTTTAGCTGTCCCCGGACCTTGGGCAATATCTGAGACTCTGCAGGCCTCGGTCTCGAGTTTTCATGAAGTCACTACTTGAGCACATTGAGCTTCTCGAAGGTCGCTTAAAAGAAGTCGAAGGCGACTTTCCTCCCCACACGGACCCCTGCCCTTCTCAGCAACCGATATAGCCAGCATCTCAAGACGAAGGCATCCAGCAGAACCAGCTCGGAGAATTCTTTGGTCTCCAGGCGTCACGTGCACCGGACGAGACCAGCATCCATCCAGTGTCTGCACCGTCCTGCCCGAGTGACAATGAACCCCAGAATCTCACGCCGAGTACTAATGTCACGTCGGGCGACACTCGTTCAGTGTTTGATGCAGGCTTCTCCGGTCGAGATGAATTACACAGCAGCACGCCCTCTCTCCAGTCGCTGCTTTCTGAAACGACTCGGCTACAGTATGACAGCACCACGGGACAACTGTCGTACCGTGGCCCTGCGGAGAGACTGCTGCAATATGGTGATAATCTCATGCAGGACCAAGGTGCCCCTTCGGGGGCGTTGCATATGCAACGACGACTGCAACACATTATCAAAGACCTTGAGCAGGGGACTTATGGTTATTTGATGACGTGTTTTTGGTCCTCTTACAATGCGCACCTCAAGATTGTCAACCAGAAAGCGTTCCAACAACACAGGATCGAGGATGACGACAAGCTTCATTATTCCCTCTTTCTGCATATGTGTTGCCTAGCAATGGGCTTCCGCTTCGCTGACAAGTCCCGATCGGACATTCAAGCTCTAACCAGAGGGCGTAGAGAAAGCACTTTCCATGAGAATGTCCGCTACATGGTTGAAACGGAATTAGAGAAACCACACAGCCTGACCACGGTCCAATCGCTCCTGATCCTGAGTGATCTCGAGTGCGCTCTGGGCAGAAACAGAACGGGCTGGATGTATACCGGTATGTCTGATCCGAGAGTTGCGGCATTCGGCACTATGATCATGAGGTGAGTGATTTCGCTGGGCTGACTGGAGTGCAGGCCTCGCATGTCGCTTCGCATTTGAGATAGGCTTGACCATGGACCATTCCACTTCAAGCCTACCTCAATGGGAGATTGAATCTCGCTGCTCGCTTCTCCGAGCCTGCGTCTTCTACGACAGGATGTGGGCAGTGTTATCAGGGCACCCGACCGTCACCGGCCAGTCTGATCTGGCTTTTGCGGTGCTGATGCCAACGTCCTTGGAGGTACCGGGTTCGTCCCCTCCTGCCGGGACGCCGCCTGCCGGACCAAGCGAGACACAGTCATGGGATGCCCTTTTGAGCCTGATGGGGCTAGGTATAAAAGTGCCTCGGCACGAGAGCTATGCGACTCCGAACAGTGGATATGCTGAGGATATTCCAAAGCTACTTGCCGCGGCGGCCTTGCACGAAGAACTTCAGCTCTGGGAGACAAGACTGCCTGTTCAACTGAGATGGGACCCGGCCACTAATCCCAACCCGTCCATGCTGTGTACATTCTTACAGTAAGGTTTCCTGTGTCCACTCCCATCACCGGAGGCTGGCATGCTCGCCGCTATTGTCTGACTGACCATGTTTTGAGAACAGTCTGTTCTTTCACCATACCATTCTCCGGATCCACTACCCACGCATCCAGATCCGGACACTTGCCACCTCTGAAGACCAAGAGAAGAGCTGCACGAGCAGGACAGACTCACCTTTCCAATCATGGTCCCGGAAAATCTGCCTCAAACACGCGCAGATGCTGGTCGAAGTCTTGCATTCGTGTTGTACAAAATTTGGTGCCGAACACCTGAGTGTCTTCGTCCCGCACTTAGCAACTCTCGCCCTGCCAGTGCTCTTGACGAACACCGCTAGCGAAGGCGGTCTCTTGTGCCCGATCCCAGCATCGCCGTACACTCATCAGCTTGCAGAGGCACTTCAGAAAATGGCGCCGTACCAGCAGCTGGCGGCAAGCATGAGTGCCGTCGTGGACCACTTCTCGCTGCAAGCATAACCCAGTGTCGTCCAGGTCAACGAGGCCGACCTCCGCTGAATTGTGCCCCAACCAGTTACTCCGCCCGTCACCCATGACCTATTAAGGCTCCGAATTGAAGTGAGTTGGTTGCCACACTTTTCGTGGCAATCATTGCGGGGCGAAAGGTTCTAGCTTTCGTCAGCTTTTTTCTGTGTGGGTGAACAACTAGCTCGTGAAATTGCTCTCGTGCTCCATCTCCATCTGTTGTTAGCCTGGCACTTTATTTCTAGGCTGCACATTTCCCTATTGACGGAAATGCCAAGAGCGAACGGGTAGAGAAGGGCGAAATCCTTGCTCTCGAGAGCTGCAGTGGAAAGAGCTGGGAAGAGGCCCGCCTTCAGGACGTCGCTTTACACAAGGGCTTTGTCCAGCGCCAACGTCTTCATAGTCATCCGAAATAATAATGCCATGGCTGCTGGATATGTAGTGTACAACATGGCAGCGCGTGCGCTTATTGACCTCCGCCAGAATTCCACCGCAGGCCAACCTTATCTCACGCAGTCTCGCTTCTCTATCCACTCCATAGTCTCGGACCTCTCGACGTTCACCAGTAGTCCGCGGTGAACAGGCGATATAATTACTCGGCGGCCTGCTGAAAGTCCATCGCTTTAAAGTACAAACAAAGACTGGAGGTCAGGGTATGGAAAACTTACCCTTTCCTTGCGTAGGTCAAATGGGCTCGCAGACAGTCTGCCCCCAAGATCTCGTGTTGGCCGAGAACAGTCCTATGTATCAGAATTCGGCACCCTTCATCTCTATCCCCCCTATCCGCCGTTAGAGGACCTCTGCATGGAACGTGAGGACGCTCTGCTCTCTCCGCGACCTCCGGCCGAACAAAGTGGTGCGAAGCCTGGTGAGCCATGGACCGATATCTTTGATGACCTCTTCACCCATTCCAGTGAGTTGGCACGTTCAGCTCGACATTGTGCAGCTGACCTTGCGAAATACAGTCGGGCTCGAGCGGATCTTGGAATGTCTAGAGAAAGTGCAGGAAATCAAAGTCCATGACGAGCTCGACGACCGTGAATCGACCGTACGATCCAACAGGTGCCCCATATACCCTGCTACCTGGGTCAGAGATTAATGTCGTGGTTCTAGACTATTCCGCCGAAACTCGGGCCAGGACTGCAGATGCGGTTGATCGAGCTGTACTTTCGACAGGTGCATCCCATCTGCCCGGCCGTCGACGAAGCCAAGTTCCTCAAATGGTATGAGTCGGCTCCCAAAATTCCGAACAGTCAGCCGCAGTCCATGCAGCTCTTACTCTACTCGATTTTCTTTGCGGCCTCGTCCCATCTCGAGAAGGACGAGTTGCAGTATGAGCCGTATCTAACAGTGACACAATTGCAGAAAGCACTGTTCACATTTGCCCAGGCTCGGTACCATCTGCTCGAGCAGGAAGAGCTGGGCGCCGAGCCACTGGTGCAGACTGCTCTACTGCTTAGCTACTGGAGCCCGTATGACGGGACGAAAGAAGTCAACAGCTTCTGGGCTAATGAAGCGACCCGCCACGCGGTAGCAGGAGGCATCTCCGGCCCATCCTCCGAGGCACGAAGCAGGATCATCTGGTGGTGTTGCATTATCCGCCACCGGCTGATTTCCATCGGCCTCCGCCGACCCAGCCTCGTTGAAGACCGACTGGATGGCCGTCTCCCGGAGGTTGGGGATTTCGGTGAAGAGGTCTCAAATCCGCGCTTCATCTCGAGAGAAGCCAAGATCTACTTTGTGCGAGCCTTCCATGTTCTGTGCAGCCTGACCAGTATCATGGCAGAATGTGTCAAATTGCAGTACCGGGACTACAACAAGCCCTGGGATCTTCCTTCTTCGCACCGCTCCACTGAGCTGTTGGAGGAAGTTCGGCGATTGGACGAGGAGTTGAGGATTTGGAGCGCCAACTTTGCGCAACTTAATCCCAATGTCAAGAACACAGTGGTGCCCCGAACCGGTATTATCATGTTCCATCTCCTTGGCTTGATGCATCAGTACGTCTCCGCGCAGAAAGCTCACGCTTGCCTCTTGAAGGCAGACAACACTGACCAGTGACCCGTCCCAGGTTTGGACAATCCATCTTGTACGAGCCTTTTCTCAGCATGTCCAGCGGCATGAATCCTCAAACGTGGCTCGTCAAAGATCACGCATTCCTCAAAATCAAGCGTGCAGCGGTCGCCACAGCCTCGATCACGGCCTCCTTGCTCCAATATGCCCACCCAAAAGATTGACCCATTATGTTGCAAGTATCTCCACCCAACTTCTACCTGGTCTGGCCCCGTCCCGACTCTGACACGATCACAGATTGCCCTGGATCATCCTGCCAATGGCGTTGCATCTGGTCGAGCTCGGTGAGCCTCAGATCTTTGAAGACAAGAGAGCAGTCGTCCGGCAGCTCGGATTTTTGATGCGCGTCCTCCATTCGCTGAAGAGCCGGTACGAAGGTGCCCAGTTCGTGACGAGAATTGTCGATGCTATCATCCTTTTCGTGCGCAAATTTGACACTCGCAGCCGTGAAAGTGGCAGGGCTTCTGGCTTATCCCAGCAGGAAGACCTAATTAGTCAGGTATTGGAAGTCATCAAGAATGGGCTCGCGGCCGAGTTTGTTCCTGACTGACCCACTCGGTCTGTTACCAGAGCCGTCTTGGGCTGTGGTCGACATTGCTTCGGCATGGGCGGAAAATTTGGCCAAACTCGGGCACACCGGGGATGATGTCCTGTGCATGGTACACGACTGAGAAGACGGGCCAGGTACAGCTGAGTAAAGGACGATGAGCATTCGATGCAGGATGTGATGCAGGATGTAGCACCCAGACTTTGCTCCGGAGGCGTGGTGGATAGATACTAGAACGGGGACAAACGTGGAGTAATTGACCAATGTATTTGGACATACTTTGATTGACAGAGGTGCAATGTCGCGAATGGTGAAAGATAATCGTCTTCTCAGGCCTTTGAATTGTGCCTTTTTAGTAAGATGAGCCCGTTGATACATCGTAGGCAGAGATATCTACTCCTGTGAGCGCTCCTCAATGCGAAAAGTCTCCTTCTGAGAACATGATCTTCGTACAGATTATTTTACACATCTCCGGACAAAGGAGGGAGCGTGGGCGGAAAACAAACGCCGAACTCGAAAAGACAGCCGACTTAAGTAGGATCCACTTTTTGATGCCCTAATCGGGAAAGCGAGAATACCCGATCGTTTTCTTTTCAAGCGACCACCGAAGCATCCTAGTCGTGAGCAGAAAATCCCCTGCTGTTTCTCGTCCCCAAGCTATCGGACGCAAAGAGACCATGGCAAGTCTGAAGTATACCTGGCTATCAAAGGTAGACCCAGCATGGGCGCCGATAGAAGAGGATTGCAAGGATCGCTTTAGCGTCTTTTGGGGGTTGCCTCCGGAAAAGCTGCACGAGGTATGGCAATCCAACCCTCTGGTGATGCCGGAAGGAGCTCCAATGGACCTGGAGGTGATGTACAAGAGAATTTCAATGAGAGATGGCCACGAGGTAGAAATCAAGATTTACAGAAACGCGGAAATGCTGAAAGCTATGGGCAAGCGAGGACAAAAGGCACCGATGATGTTGACCGCCCACGGCGGAGGTTGGATGATGGGAGACCACACTGTTGAGGAGGGTGTCAATCGCTATACTGCGAAAGAGAGCGGAGCAGTGGTTGTCAGTGTTAATTATCGATTGTAAGCAACAACACCTGAACCCCCGACTCAAAGGTGTCGTTTTGGTTGCAATGGAGCCCTCTAACCTAGGCTTTAGGGCTCCTGAGCATCGTTATCCTCAGCAGATCCACGACTACTACGATGCGTTCAAATGGGTGAGATCTCCCTCTGCTTCCGGTCATGTTCTTCTTCATCTACACGTACTTGGGTCAAGTCGAGATCTACAACAATCACGAAAAGATATCGCAGCCACGCTTGAATTGCTGCTCCAAAGCTACCATCTGTGCTGACGAATGTTGCCAGTGCAAGAATAACGCTTCCAGTCTCGGGATAGATCCGTCTATGATCATAACCTGTGGCAGCTCGGCTGGAGGTAACTTGGCTGCTGTGTTGCCTATCATGGCACGAGACCTCGGCGACGAGGGCATCATTGGGCAGTTGCTCAACAGCCCAGTCCTGTGTCATCCGAATTATTTCCCTAAAGACAAAGGCTACGAATACACTAGCTTCGAGCAAAACGCAAACGCCGCTGTCCTTGGGAAGGAAAGTATGTTGGGCTGCTGGGCACAATACATGCCCCATCTGAGGCCGGATGTTTATGCGAATCCGTTGCTAGTTGAATCTGTCAAAGGGTTACCAGCAACACGTGAGTACAGATCATTCCCATCCATGCCAGTTTTTGGGAAAGCCGACTCTTCCAATGGCATTTTCTATCCGACGCTAATCCCAGACATCTGCAACAGTCCTACAGATCAGTGGGCAGGATCCCCTAAGGGACGAGGAATTTGCTTATGGGAACAAGCTGAAAGAAGGCGGGTATGTGAAGCTCCCCTCTGCTCGCAGCATACTGGATTGGGTCATGGCATCAGAAACTCGATGCTAACCACAACGCTGGCTTAGTATTCCCGTCGATATTGAACTTTTCCCGGGGCTGCCTCATGGATTTTACACCTTCCCGCAGTTGGAGGCAACAACTAAGTATTTTAAGCAATCTGCTACCTGGGTTAAAAAGCTTCTGGCAAGCAAAGGTTGGTGTTTTTGAGATCGTTGATGGTCCTGACCCGAGAGAGCACGCATTTAGCTTCGACATGTGCCATTTCAAATAGATGAATGGAAGAATAGTACATACTATATTCTGTGCTCGTAAACATAGACTCATGATGCGAAATCTTCGATAAAATCCAATCAAAGCAGATGCTGCTATCAACGTAAGACGCATTTGCACTGCTGAGTACACAAATAGATTTCCACGTCTACCCTTACCAACTGCAGAGTTTGGAACATGCGTGTAGTTCAGTCGTGCCAAATAATTCCACTTGCAGGTACTAGACAGACACCATCGAGCGATCTGAATGGATCATAATCTGCTGAAGGGAAAGCCTTCGCCTCTATGTGCATGTTCCCAATCTATGGGACCACCTTGCGGTGATGCCGTCACTGCAAGTCAAAGCCTGTGTAACCACGTTCCCTCACTTCACTACACGTCTGTCTGTATTTTGGCATTCCCATCATGTAATTGTAGCACTCTCTTGGCTTCCCGGGAATGTTGGCCCCAAACCACCAACTCTTCGCATACTTGAAAAGACCCAAGTCACCGGCTGCCATTATCTGCTCCCTCCATTCCTGTTCAGCCTCTGCAGTAGCCTCGATGGTCGTGATGCCGTCCCGGCGCAGATCACGTAGCAAATCAGTCAACCAATCACCTTGGAACTCGATGCAGTTGGGTCCAATTGAGAAGGGACCTGGTGATTGGGGCCCATACACCCAGAAGAAATTGGGAAACCCGTGACTGGAGAGCCCGAGATATGTGTAGCATCCCTTTTTCCACTTGTCTCCGAGTGTAAAGGAAGGGTCAGTCCCACGGATGTCGACATGAGTTAGACCTCCGGTAATAGTATCAAAGCCCGTGGCGAAGATAATGACGTCCAGTTCAATCTCCCCGCCGTTCTGCAGTCTGATGCCGTATTCGGTAATGCCATCGATCGGGTCTTCGTCAACATCAACAAGGTCTACCGTGGACAAGTTCATCACGTCGTAATATGTCCTGTAGAGGGAGATTCGTTTCGTTCCGAAAGGATTCGGCGCCACTTCCGGACATAGCTTTTCCCTCTTGTAGGGATCCTTGATTAATGCGCTAGTTTTCTTTCGCCAGAATTGGTAAGCTGCCTCAGCAGCTTCCGGGGTGAAGGATGTATCTTTGTAGTTTCCTACCCAATAAGCGAACCCGCCTCGTTGCCACAGCTGCTCGTAGAACTTTTCGCGTTCTTCCGGTGAGTCATCCATGGTATTCTTATCGTGCCACGAGAACAGGAATCCGGCCCAGGTAGCTTTGGCCGTCTCTAGAGTGTGTGCCATTTCTTTCTTAATCTTCTTGTTGTCCTCTTTACTCAGAGTGGCCTGGTCCATCGGCAGAGCGGTATTGGGTGTTCTTTGGAACACGGTAAGACGCGAGGCGACCGGTCCGACCTCTTGGATCACTTGAACTCCAGTAGCTCCGGTACCGATGACCGCGCAACGTTTTCCTGTTAGATCGACACCCTCGCGTGGCCATCTCGAAGTGTGGTAAATACTCCCCTTGAAAATGTCGACACCGTGAAATGGCGGCTTATATGGCACGGCGGAGAGACCGGCACAGAAGAGCAAAATTCGTGTCTTTGCAAGAATGGTGGTGTTGTCCTCGTCATTGGAAATCTCGCAGTGCCACATCTTTTGAATTGGGTCCCAGTGAGCGCTCACCACACGCGAGTTGAAGCTTGCATGAGCGTGCAAATTCCAGAGTCTGCTAACGTGTTGAAAATATGCCTCCAGCTCCTCTCGTTTTGGATAGGCCTCGGACCACTCCCATTGATCCCATGTTTCATCTGCTGAGAACTGATACGTTGGAACAACAGAGTCAACACGGGCCCCTGGGTAGCAATTCCAGAACCACGTGCCGCCAAATGTCTTGCCAGCTTCATAGAGATGTACATTGAACCCGAATTTGCGTAGTTTGTTCAATAGATACATCCCTCCGAACCCACCGCCTACTATCATAACCTCCCATTGCTTCTCTGTTCCCATGGAGCCCATTGTGAGCTGACTTGAGTTTTTGATCGAGGGAAATGTTGGTAAACTTGGTGGGAAGAAAGCACTTAAAAGGAAGTCGAATGATACTAAATCCCCATCAGGAGCCGCCGTTTGTACCGAAATCATTTCTCAGCCTGCTCTCATGACTACATACAATCGGAGATAATTAGGCGCGACCACGATGGTTTATCCGCACCTTGCTCAGGGTGATCGGGGTGTGCAAGCGTTGTGTGTGCCCCTGTGCCATCATTGGCCAAAAATTGCTGGAGTGGGGTTCATGATAGATCTGTCCAGCGGAATGCCCAGGTAGGAGATAGTATGACCCCGCTGAAGAACGGCTTTACCGCACCTGTGAATGACAGTCACAAAGTCCAATCAGGCTTTTGACGGTCTCAGAACACGGAAAAGCCGGAAGGAAGGGGGCGATAGACACGATAATGCTATTCCATTGACGGGTCATCCATGAGAGGCCGAACACCAAAGCTGTCCCCGTGCTTTCTATGCGCAGGAAACTGACGGTACTACATGCCCACTTTCTTGTCCCAAGCCACGTCTACAGTTTCATATTGACATATCCTAGCCCTAATATGTCCCGACTCATGCATCTCTCCAGTCCACGGGTGTTAATCAAACCTGGCTGTAACTGATGCAGGCTTGTAGCTCCCAGGAGTCGCATCGTAGTGTTGATCTCGTCAGACAGTACTTCCGAGTTATGTCAGCCGCAGGTTCTCTGGAGATTTCAAGACAGACGTGAACAGTTAAGAGAAAGGGAGACAACTCACTCTCGATCACCTTTTGAACTCCGTCAGTCCCAAAGGTGCTCATAGCGTACATGAAAGGGCGCCCAAGACCAACGGCGGTCGCCCCTAGACAGAGCGCCTGGATAACATGGGCGCCCCGTCGGACCCCGCCGTCTAGCAGGATCTCACATTTTTCAAACACCTCAGGGTAGGACTGTCGGATCTCCATGAGTGCTGCGAGCCCTGACGGTGCCGCATCGAGCTGTCGACCCCCATGATTGCTAAGATACACCGCATCGACTCCAAGGTCGCAAGCGATTTTAGCATCTTCGGCAGTCAGAATCCCCTTTATACACAAGGGTCCCGCATTTTTCCATGCCTCTTTGATCCAGGACAAGTCTTCCCAATTCAGTGTCGATGAGTGTGGTGCGCGAAGCACAGCTTCCGGGTCCGGGTTAGCTAATGCGGCTCTCCAGGGAGAAATATAGGGTTGACCAGATGCCAAAGTCTCCCTTATTTTGCGTCTTTCGTCTTGGTCGCGAATACCAACTGCATTTGCGTCCACCGTGATGACAAGAGCCTTATAGCCCAATCGCCGTGCTCGGTGGATATCTTTAATGGTTTCTGCCTTCGACTTTTTGACATAGAGTTGGAAGAAGAGACAACCTCCAGTTGCCTCGTCGTTGAAACACTTGCAGAGGTCCTCGTGAGAGATGGATGACGAGTTGCTTGGACAGTATGGGATGTTTGCTCGAGCAGCTCCGCGCGCGAGACACAACTCTCCGTCGCGATGACCTAGTCTCCCCAAAGCACATGGGGCGATGAAAAAAGGGAGACTGCTCTGGAACCCCAGTATTGATTGAGCCGTAGCAACCGTCTTCACGTCTCTCATGACACGTGGTCGAAAACGTAAACGTCCCCAGTCGTTTATGTTGTTGTCGAAGCTCCTCCTGTCCTGTGCGGCTGACGAATAGTAAATCCATGCGTGCGTCGATAGCACTTCTTTGGCAGCCCGCTCAAAATCACCCAAATTTAAACAGGCTTCGATCTGCATAGACATCGGTGACGGACTGGACGTATGAGGCTCTTTGACTCGGGCTGGGTGACTATGTATGGTTGATGGTTGGACTACTCCCAGGCATTTGTCTACACATGTCAGCACGACTGCATTTCCAGATAAGTATCTACATACCTGCTGATAGCTCCTTTTCGAGAGTGCCCGGTGGGTGTATTTCATCGAACTCGTCCGTCGCATCCTGATCTTGGTTAGCCTTTGTAATTGTCGGGCATGCCTTTTTGAGACGTACTTGACCTGCATAGCGCAGAATCGAGGCCGCACCACCAGGGTGTTTGTTTAAGAAGTCAGATAGATCATAGACCAACCCGTGAATGATGACCCAGCAAGACTCCTGGGTGTTATGCCTCTGTACCTCCTGAGTGGTCAACATGTCTACTCCTTCATATCACGGTACAGTGCTGTTGTGCTGCTACGTGTCCCTCTGCAGGAATAGAATCATTAATGAGATAATCATAGCTCGCAGTCACGTGGAGGTGCAAGGAACGTGTTCTCCGCCTTCGAAAACCTCCGTGGGCTTGGACGCTGCATGACTGAGGTTTGATGAATTACTTTCTGTACGGCAGACACGTTTCATGCGTTCACTCTCAGGGGTGGCAACGGCTAGTAGTATAGACCATGCAGTAGTCAGAGGATAACTGTGATTTGCGACCGAGGGTTTCTCAACGTCTCGAGAATGCGAAGGACATCGGGCCAGCACTGCCGCCAGAACAGAAGACCGGCATAGATTTTGACTGCATATGGGACGCACAGTAGAGGGGATCAGGCGAAGGAACTTCACTCATTGGAGGGTGGAACGAACTGTGGGCCGGCGGGTTTCATCTTCTCTAGGCATGGCTAAATTCCGCCTCTGTGGAAGCAGCTTGGCCGTCTAATTCGGAATGATCGGGCAGTCAACTCGTTAATCTGTTTCTTGCTGGGCTCCTCATGTATTTGTCTCCTACTCAAGACCACGACTTTGTGAGGCTATCTTTCGGAGCCGCTCAACCAATATCATCGGGACCTCCAGCGAACCACGCTCTGTCGCAGCTTTACGGCGTTCATAGTTGCCATCGAACGGCATATCCACGCGAACATGTCCGCCGGAGAGCGTCCGAGCAGAGCGAAGAAACTCCCCGTACCCGTCGGCGTCCTTCTTCACCTCCTTGATAGGTCGCAGAACGGCAGGATCGAAAATCAAGGCCAGGAAGCCGGAGCCGCTCAACGTAGGCGGCACCGTACTGCTGCCGGCGGCCATGCCCAGACCCGGACTGAAACATCTTTATGTCTAGTAGTACCGGCTCATCGGTTGTTCCTGGTACGTTCAGTTTACACTTCTGTGAATCCATGTTCTCGTACATCCGTCATCAAGCTTCTGAGCACAGATCTCTGCCTTACGAGTCACTGCACTTTAAACTACATCTGCAGAACTTCAGGTATATCAGGCAGGAGGAGGCCTGTCTTGCTTTCCTACGAAGATCGATAAACTTAGCAGGCTTAGGGTTCTATTTTCCTGTCCTCTACCGGACGACAGTTTGTAACGATGTGTGAATTTGTAAATCGAATGTTCTTTGTGTTTCTCATGTAGCAAGTCACTCTGGCCTGCCGTTCTCAGACTGAGATCCCGTCCTCCTCTGAAAAGAGCATAAACATGCTCCTCTATTCCTTTCCCTGACACAACGGACTATCTGATAGCAGAGGGTAGAAGCGTCAGCAGATGTTCCCAAATCGGCGAATGGTTTCTGCGCAACGGTAAGACATGTGCGGGCCCCATGCTTCTAAAAATCTCTCATAACGTCTGCCATCACAGACCTGGCGTTTACTTGAGACAGCAGAACGACCGTCATGTCTGTGCTCTCGGTAGCCGAGTCGAACCCTAGGCCCCCGTCAGGACGGCCTTTGAAATCTCGATTGGCCGATGACGTGGGTTGCACTCCCTTGACGGGAGACATATGTAATGAGTTCTAGCACATGCCACCGATGGTGTTGATGACATCTGGGATTATTATCAGCCAGAGGGTCAGCGATAACGAGCGTCGAGGAGAGCACAGGCAGTCAGTCCTAGGCGCTTCTCACCTGTGAGGACCTTGGGATCAAGACCAAGTCGGACACCAGTATTCACTCCTTTGTAAAGTCAGCTGAGGTTATTGTCGGGTGGTCTGGGTTTTGGGGGGACTTCTTGCAAGTATTACCTTCCCACAAAGCGGCATAGCTAATGCTTGCAATGTAGTTGTTGATGATCTTAACTGCGAGCCCAGATCCAGGAGGTCTACAGTGATAGATATGGTTGACGTCCGACAAGGCCAGAACGATTAGTCGCACTCGGTCGAAGGGCTCCTTCGAACGGCCGACCATGGCACTTAACTCATCTTTGTTGGCAAACTCCATGCCTGCGGAAACTGGACAGTCGACAAGATTCCCAAACCCGGAGCCTACAACTTGTTTGGCAGCCTTCAACGAACTTGAACGTCCATAGTAGAAGTGTCGATGACCAGCTCGGATCCATCACCAACTTTAGCTGCCAGGATGCTCGTGGATGGATCGGTGAAGACTTGCACGATCGGCTTGCCGGGAGGCAACGAAATGATGATGATATCCTGGTTGACACACACCATTAGTACACACAACGTGCTCGGGCCGGGCACAGTCTGACCAGCGTGGCTCGGAACATCCTTCTCGGGGCACTTGCACTTACACATTGTTCAGCAACTTCGCTCGGCGACGAAGCAGCATCCACTGGACCTTGCTGCTCGAGGAAGTCTTCAACGCGCGCCTTGTTGACATCACACATAACCAGTTTTGACACAGCTGGCATCTTGGCCCGGAAGTTGAGGGCCATGGCATACCTCATCTTTCCAAGACCAATGAAGCCGTAGGCCCCCTTCGGCATGACTTGAGGGTCATCATTTCCAGATTTTGACGGCATGTCCTTTAGATAGGAAAGACAACCCCGACGCGTGAGAGCTCGTTTCGACTTACGAAATGCAACTGATCGCACCAACTTTGTTGATATATTTGTTCCATCGTGTTGCCACCACTGATAGACGCGCCTGTTCCATCCTAAGCGTGAGTAATACCCAGACTGAAACGATCGATATCCGCGGAAGAAGAGGGCAAAAATCAGCCGAGCTTGGATTAAACACTCAACTCATCAGGGAGGCTGTAACTTTGACGAGCAAGGAAGAAGCATACTGAGAAATCCAGCTAACATGGTTCCAGAAGTTCGGCAGTTCGGTGTCCTAGTTCGGCTGTCGAGTCCTAGGACCTCAAACAAAACACCCGGTTGATGGACCAACCTTTTCATATCTTGCAAGGCAAAGGTGAAGATCCTTTCGTCTTTCGGCTCGAGCCATTGAGTGCTAGAAATTGATTTTTATAGACAATCAATATTGGATGTCCTGTCCTACAGGTGCCTTCTCTCTCGCAAGGTACATAGGATTGGCAACAACCGTACCGTACCCTGTACTCCTATGAGAGAAGTATCACAGCGCCGCCACTGGATTGCCTGCCTACAAGCTTGACAAGAGTTGCATGTACGGCTTTGTCTCCTCGCCAAATCAGAGAGCAAATATGTTGGCTTGCCATCAAGTTGAGGAGAGTGACGTATCTGCCATGGTACGTACGGTTTGTTGAGCTGTTCCCTCACAGGTCTTCCGGGTGGGGTGACATGGGGTACCGACGCATCGGTGAACAGCCGCCATGACAACCCCACGGGGGGTGCACAGGCAGATGCCCCCGCCCCGCGCTCAGCCCAACAGCAAACCTTGGCAACGTACAAGGATGTGCGAGAGCGAAAACCCCTTTCCGACGGCGGCGGAACAGGGCTGGTCCCTGCTTGGAGAATGAAGTGAATGATCTCAGAAGATGGGCAGGTCAGAAGACATAGAAACAGGAAAGTGAGTCAGGGGGAGCCAGGTATTATCACTTATAATGAAATGCTCTCTCGAAAGGCTCCAGTACGCCCTTGATTCTTGACCTGGGCCATTGTTCCCTTGTTGCTCACACCTAAAGCCAGCCCTCGTGATCAGGCATCAACCATGGCGACTCTCACGAGCCTGGCGAGCCTGGCGCGCCTCCAGATTCAGACCCTCAATTTGGTCTACACACTTTGGGCACTACTGATGCTGTCCTTGGTTGCCATTATCATCTACCGCGTCTTCTTTCATCCCTTGGCCAAGTACCCGGGCCCTTTGCTGGGAAAGTTCACGCCGTTCCTCCCGATCTGGACCATGGTCAAGAGGACCCGGCTCACTTGGCAGTATGAGATGGTGCAGAAGTACGGTAGTCCGGTGCGGGTCGCCCACAACGAGCTGCTCTTCGGCGACGCCAAGGCCTGGAGCGACATCTACGGCCAGAGTTCGAACCCTTGTCTCAAGGAGAAGAAGTTCTACGACGGTTTCACCGTCACTGGCACTGTGAGCATTCTGAACGAGCGAAACCGCACGGCTCACGCCCGCGTTCGGAGACTGGTCTCGCATAGCTTCGCCGAGAACAATCTTCTGAAACAGGAGGATGTCATTCTCAAGAAGGTCAGACAGCTCGATCAATACGTCTTCGCGCCCGTGGCCGACAAGGGCGGAGTCGTGGACATCTTCGGCAAGATGAACGAACACTATCTGGACATCACAAGTTACCTCGTCTTTGGCGAATCCTTCGATATAGTCCCTGGGCGGGGCCAGATCACCCAGCATGACATGGATCAATTGTACGTACACTCTGGAACCCCCTTTGTATATTGTGAATATGCTCTTGTTTCCGGCTTGACTGTTCGCGATAGGATATTAGCTAATGTGGACGTTCTGTTTTTTCCAACAGTATGGTTGTGGTGCCGACTCAGTCTTTCCTCCCGCAACTGCGCTATTTCCCCATCAAACCCATCCAAGACGCCTATCGGGGTCTGGCCAAGTTGATCACCTTTGCGCAAACACGGGTGAATAAGTTCATCAAGGACTGTGAGCGTGATTCGGCCTACGCCAAGGGAACCTTTTTGAGGAACCTGGTAGATGCCGTGGATGAGGGGACCGGGACGAAGCTCTCGGTGGAAGAATTGGTCGAGAACACCATCATCTTCTTGATCGCCGGAAGCGACACCACCGCCATCACGAGTATGTATACTCTCTGGGCGGTGGCCCGCAATCCTCGGATATACCAAAGACTCACCAAGGCGATTCGGACCACGTTCCCCGATCCGAATGTCCAGCCCACGTTCGAGCAGACCTCCAAAATTGTACGTGGAAGCACACATCTGGGCAAAGACCACTTTTGCCGCTAAGAGAGACACACGCTAACGGTTTCCATTTGTTTTCTTATAGCCTTATCTCCAGGCGTGCATCGACGAGACACTCCGCCTGTATGGGCCTCTTAGCTCCGGTTTCCCCCGCGTCTCGCCGGGCCGCCATATCAGTGGCGAGTACGTGCCTGAGGGCACCGTTGTCTCGACATCGGCGTATATCACCGCTCGTGACCCGACAGTCTTCTCCGAACCGCTCGAGTATATCCCCGAGCGGTGGTTGGATGCGACTCCGGAGATGAGGAATTCGTGGCGACCATTCAGCTATGGCCCGCGGAATTGTATCGGCAAACACCTCGCCGAAATTGGATTGAACCTGACTCTCGCACGACTATACCAGCTGTACGACATCAAGATCGACCCGAGTATGACAGAAGATATGATGAGGCCATGTGATCGAGGAGTGACCTCTCCATGGGGGAAGAAATTGTTGGTTATCCCTACCCCGGTCAAGCGATAGCGCTGGCAGCGTTCGGGGATTATGTCAAAACTATTGCTGCTCGAGGAATGGTCAACGTGACTCCGCACCATATGCTCGCTCCAGGCCGATTACTGCTTTAATTTCGCAGGAGTGATGCTTAATACAAGTTGAATAGAACGGACCTTCACGGTATTCATCTGAATTGTCGCAGTCGAAAAACAGAACAACCCAAAGAGTCGACCAAGTCGCCAAATTTGGGGAATGATGTGAGGTGGTCAAGAGAGTCCATCGTCTTAGTACGTTTCCCTGGAATAAAGATACCCCGGAGAAGCTAGAAGGCTCGGACCGGGTCCACGGGCCGCCGGATACTTGAAGAAGCACATCGACTCTTATCAGAAATCACATCGCGTTAATACAAACTGGAATGTTTAACACAAAGATGATCAAAACTACACCATCTCCATACTATCATCGTCGCGATTCCTCCAGGGCCTTTCATCCTCATCTGTAGGTCGCGTCCCAGAAAAGACAGTCCAACAAGACTCCACCACTCTCACGACCACGCCCCTCAGCCTTTCATTAAACGCAAACGCCAGCGCCACCATCACCAGGACCATTGAGATGGGAAATATGATGGCCGCGATCTGATATAGTTTCAGGCTCCCGGCCTTGGGATCCTCGATGTTCATGCCGAACCACGTCGCCAGGAAGGACAAGGGCAAGAAGATGATGGTGACGACGGTGAAGAGGAGCATGATGCGGGAGTGCGAGGCCGAGGCTTGAGCTTGGAACCTTGACATCCTACTCTCGGACAGGTTGGCCTGTTTCTGCTTGAGGTCCATCTGCGCCTGGATTTCAGAGTGGCACACCCCGGCGGTGGAGGCGACCGACGCCCATGCTGCGCGGCGCTCCTTCACCATCTCGGCAACGGTGCGGAGCATGCGTGATTTAGGTTGGGCGCGCGTCAGTGAGTGGAGGACGCCTTCTTGGCGCGACAAGATGTAGTCGATGCAGGTGAGCTCGTCGATGATGGCCTTGATGCGGCTGACGAGGGAAGTTTCTTCGGTGATGCTCAAAGATGGGTCGGACAGTGCAGAGGATATCGAGGGCTGCGACTGGCGGGCCTGGAGACAACGGGAGGCAGCGCAGAAGGCATTGAAGGCGGCTTTTTGGGATTCTCGCTGCGTTGCGGTTAGGGAAGAAGGGGAGTCAATTAGACGAGGAGGATGGAGAGGCTTACCACTTCCCCGATGGCTGCGGCGAAAAACTCGAGGAACCATTTGTCATTCTCAAGCTGGCGTTGGAAGAAGACACCCGTACAGTGCTCCACTATCAAAGCCACAAGATCTTCCACTTTCTTGAGCGGAGGCTGCAGCCCTCGTTCGAGGTGTTCGACAATGCAGCGGTGAACGTTGGCGGAATCGTACCGGTCGTTAAACCGATCGGGAAAGGCAGTGATGACCAGATCTGGGTCCGCTGACGAGCCATTGCCATCTTCATCTTGTTCGTGGGTTGGTCGTGTGCCGCCTTTGATCAACCAGAGCCATAATTGATCCACAACCATCAGTTTCGCGCATGCATCCTGGCCAGCCCTCGCGGATGTGAATTCCTCCATGACTTGATCCACCCTTGGCACCGATCTCGTCAGGCCAGAGAAATGGTAGAACGCCTGATGGAGAGACCGCCGATCATGTAGCGGTGCCGTTTTATGGCGCAGGTATGTCGTGAGGAACTCCCTATCGACCTGGGATCTCCCAGGTCTCCCTGCTTTGATCTCACGAATCAACTCTTGCCTCTCCGACCAGGCATCCAAGGACTCCCAATGCAAGAAGGGCATGTACAGGACAAGGTTGCCCAGCGTTCCGCGCGGCGCGCCGCCGTCGGAGCCGGACTCCTCGTCGTCGACCGAGAGAGAGAAAGAGGTGCATACGGGTCCCATGAAACGGGCATGGATCTGATTGGATGCTTTTCCGTGGAACAGGTGAGCCCAGAGATCCTTGCGAAGGAGAGGATTTGAACCAGTGCCGTCCGCATTTCGGAGGACGGTAAGACCTTTTTCTGTGCAGACTGCGGCCATCAAGTCTTCCACCCATGACATACAGTTGGCGGGTAGGTGGACCCATCGCAGGTCGGTACTGTCTGCCGAAGTGGATTTCATTACTTGGCCAGGTCCGCGGCAGGTCAACTCATCGATAGATGGCCGTTGAGAAGTAAGTCGGATGGGATTCGATAAATCAATGTCTACAATCGTGGCATGTTTGACATCGAGGTCGCGGGCTCGGCCGGCATCATTTCCATCCACGGCAGTGCTCTCTGTGCGTGCTGAGACGTTCTGGGAGAGCGAATGGGTTGACGAAGACATAGGATAGCGCGACTGGCTAATTCTCAATCTGAACTGGCCAAAGGAGACGGGCACGGGCTAGTCATTAATTACTCACTGTTTAGAAACAAGGGCAAGAGTTCAGACTGAAAGGCAGGCAACATTCTTGTACTGAGTCTTCCGGCGAGACGGAGCATCCCTTCACCCTCAAATGGCTGCCTGCAGCCTTATATCCAGGGCGTCGGCGAGGCAGATTCGGGCTGTGCACACAGCAAGCGTGACTGCAACATCCTTCTGCGCCGAAATGCAACATGTCAGTCAGGCTGTACGGTACTTCCTGGCAATGCACGGACGGCCCAATCGCCAGAACACAGGCGCCAGCAAGGTTGCCGTCAGGGACTGCCAAGCACTAAAATCAGGTTTGCGGTCTCGTGTTGTTGGTCATTCTTAGGATTTAGAGAGGACGAATAGCCTGATTACATGACAGAACCCCCTGTGCCCCGCGAATGCAAGATCCCACTCTTTGGCATTAATGGTGCCTTCTAACCTTGTGTACCTCCGTTGATTTGAGGTTTGGAGTTGCAGAGAATCCGGCCCCTTGCAGTCGGCTATCGTATCGTCACCGTTACATGCAATATGGCTGATGCGAAAAGTGCGGGCGCCTGCGAGGAAGGCACAAGGCGATTAGCGAGGATTCAGCTCTTCTTCTCACGTTCCGTACTCAGAACTCTCACGAATCAATCATATCACACATGAGCTCGTTACAGTGGCGAAAGCTCGGGGTCGCAATCAAGGAACATATATGAAACGACAGCAAAGCGGGACATTTTCCAACACATGGGAGCCGGACCTAATTAGCAGTTACAATGAGTCTGCTAGCGGTTCACCATCACTGAAGCAAATTTGGCGCTGGTCCGGCGCTTTGCATCAGAGTTGAACGGTACGGCTGAGTATCATTGGCTCTCCTTGATCCCAGGGGCTGTGACCTCTTCCTGACACACTGCAAGGCCACCCGCGAAGCGCAGCGCCTTGTCAAAGAATCAAAGAATCATCTGTCAGACTTCGTATGATACTGTTTCCTGCACTGAAAGCACAAATTCATTTGTGGCAAGAGGAGACCGTTTCAAAGGTCCACTGTTCGTATGACATCTCTCATTCGGTCGCAGGACCCTTTCCCTGCTGTCTTCGATGCCCCGGCACGCCTTTCGTAGAAAGTTTTTCTGATACTGACTGGCTGGTCGCATCTGTCCCTTATTGCCTCCAGTTCATCGACGCAAGGCTTGCAATAAACTGTTGCTTTGTACCGATGTCGATTACCTACCCGTAGCAGCCGGGTATTTGCAATTCGAACAAACAGGCTCCTCCTCCTCCTGTCTGGACAAACCACCCCGATCTCAGCCATGGTTTGCTTCTTTTGTGGATCTCTTCGTAGATACTGCCACATTTTACTCGACTGTCACAGAGGGGATTTACAGCTCAACTTTTCGCATCGTCCCCTAGCTCAACTCGCTGACAAGTAACGTATGTCCCATCTCGTGCAGGGCAATCTATCCTTCGACTGAAAAATTCCCACCACGCCCGTAGATATTGATCCAACGGTGCAGAAGATCGTAGAGCACAAAAGTATCCGATGACGAATAATGGAGCTGTAGGCCTTCAGATTAGTCGGGTTCATGAGCTTAGCGACGTTTCCAAGCGTGTACGACGATCCTAGTCCTGGCCATCGTCAGTAACAGCCACATCACTTGCTGAATCCCGGCAAAACTTACCGGGCAAGGCGTGCATGAAGTCTGAACACACCGTCCAGCACCGGGTCGGTGGTGGAAGTATGCCGTCGGGAGACTCTCCAGAATCTTTGATCACGACTTCCATGCACCTGCGATCGTACAGGCATACCTAGTATTCAACTCAAAATGCATCAGGTCCAAATCCATGCTCGCGTAATACTTGTAGGATCTCTTTCGGTGTCCTGGCCCTGCCCTTGAGTGGACCTGTACGGCTCCCGCGGATTCTCCTAGCTGACTCAAAACTTTTCCGGTGGGTGTAGCCTAGGTTTCGTAGCTTTTCCTCAAACCCAATATTTGTCATGCCTTTTGCATTGATAATGCAACTCTCGAGGATTTTGTTGTTTCCATCCCTGAATGTTACCTCGGTCGGACACATGGGCAATCCCTTCTGCAAACTCGACACACTCTCCAAATCAACGATGAAGATTTTGTGAGGCGGTGTCTTCTTGAGCAACCGATATTTCTCTGCCATAGGTGTCAGAATCAAGGGGCTTTTTGCGGCAACCCGAAGGAACGATTCATGGTCGATGATCGATGATGCCATGCCGACGCGCTTGTTGTCCTAGCACCACCGCCCTTAAGTCCAAATTCGAATGGATGCGGTATATTTGCGAAGGGACGAAAGAGAACTGACATCACAAAGACGCAAAAGTCGTAGGTATTTGCAACTGTGAAGAGCATCTTGGCAGGAACAAAGAGCAACCGTGTAGTGTCAATACCGCAACCGAATCGGCGCAAGGGTTTTTACTAATAATTTTAGTATTTACTGTACTGGTATCTATATATTTATGCCTTACCAAGTATACTAAGTATAGTATAATTAGGAATCGAATCCCTAACCGAGTCCTGGGAATGCCGGAAATCGATTCCATGATTACGAAGCGAGTCTCGGATTCGAATCCTGGCAACCCTGTTCAAGATGCACAGACGTGCCTCCTGCCGCTCTTTTGTCCACGCCCATGTCCTGTTCCAACTCGACCGATATTATCTTCACCTCTCGCGAATTGTGCCCGTTGCTCTTCGGCACGTGGTTTGTGAGGAGGTGGTCCATGGGCCGGAGACACAGGGCGGCCACGATGGACCAAACCCCGAAAGCGATGGCCGCGTAGTACATGTACCTGTACGCTTCCACAAGACCATCGTCGTAGGCTTTCTGGGCCGCCGACATGACCTCGGGGGTGATACCGGGCACAGCGCCGAGGGCTTTTGTCCTTGCGGGCCCGCTAGAAACAAGTGCCTTGATCAGCGGCCCGAGACTGGGCTTGGGCAAGCCTAGCGGGAGAACGGCTTTGGTGACGTATGATTGAATCGTTGGGAGCATTTTGTCTAATATACCAAAGACCTCGTTAGCTAGCCCTCCCACAGGAAGAAAGCCATGTGTGTGGAATGTGTTAAAGGG
This sequence comes from Phialophora verrucosa, assembly GCA_002099365.1. Lineage (NCBI taxonomy): Eukaryota > Fungi > Ascomycota > Eurotiomycetes > Chaetothyriales > Herpotrichiellaceae > Phialophora > Phialophora verrucosa. The sequence goes on along the minus strand of MSED01000014.1, from coordinate 689,410 downwards.
GGAAGAATGCCATGTCAGCTGAAAAGCAAACAAAACTCACTGTTTAGAATGGCCACAAAAACTGCCGTCCCGATGGATCCCGCAGCCGTCCGGATACCTTGACTCGCCCCAAAATAGGTACTCTGTTGACCTTCCGGTGCGATCAACTGCACGAGCATGCCGGCCTGGTTCTCCAAGTATCCGACCGGGCAGCCGGCCAAAAAGGAGATTGCGGCGGCAAAGGCCTTGTCGTCTGGCTTGCAGTTCATCAAGGCTCCCGTGAACGCAGTCAGCCAAACACACCAGAACACAAGCTGCCATTTGACGTAACCAATCTTGGACCAGAACGGCCCACAGAACACTGTGGCGGCCCAGGTTCCAAACCCTGTCGTGGACGACATCCAAGCCACGGTTTGCCAGTCGGAGTTTTGACCATAGTACCTGAGAGCCTCTGAGAAGCAGGAAAATATCAGTAAGCCGAGGATAGTCAGATCTGGGTCTGCTGAGATGTGATAGATATCAGAACAGGCAACTTACGGGTAGGCCAAATGATGTGCATGCCCACAAATGCAATACCAGCTGAACTGGCGACGACAAGCAGGCTCGTAAAGCCCCTAATGTCTTTGAATAGATGCATGGGCAAGAATGGCTCTGTAATGGGCATGTACGACTCTAATCCAAAGTCAGAATTTCCCTTTTCTGTCGATATGAGACTTGATAATGACGTTACCATAAAGAACCAGCAAGACCATAGTGCCGACACCGCTGATTAACGTTCCTAATACCAGGCCTAGCAACGTAAATGTCAATACCCATTACGAGTACATCATAGTACTGATACGAAGTCTTCAGTTACTCAGTGACATACCTGATGTCCATGGTTTTGGATTGCCTCCCCATGACAGACCGAGCGTGCAAAGGGTCAAGCCTGCCGAAGCGAGAATCATGCCACCAAAGTCGAGACGTCTGAGACGCGAACGAACCGATAGAACGCTAACAGAGTCTCGTGGATGATAGAAGAAGAAGAATAAAACCAACTCGACGGCTAAAACGCAGTGTGAATGTTAGAGAAAGCTCCATGACTCGGTCCGGTTAGATAGTTGTCACGCTTACCGACCACAATGACGTATATCCAATAGATGAATCTCCAGCTCGCTGTCTCATAGAGTCGACGCCCTGAACAATGCCCAATGGAGTTATTAAACTTGACTCTGTGGGTATGGTCGGGCTCTCGTTGGCACATGCTAACGAGCAAGCCTGATGTCTGACAGAAGCAAAGGGGGCCTACCAATATATGGACTCATAGCTGTTGCCGGAAAGACGAGACACAACACCAGGGCTATGGTAAGCATTTTATGTTTGTTCGGGAGGAGTTCTAAAAAAGCCCCCAAAAGTTAGAAAATGGTACTGAAATGTTCGATGAGGACGCAAACTTGCCTGTAGCCGTGACCATTGCCGCGAATTGAGCTCCAGCAGCTAGACCGATCAATATCTTTTCACGTTGCGAGATCATGTCAGTAAACAGATTCAAGTGACGGAGACAAATCAAGACCGAAAAGGCAAGCACATGCTGGAAAGAAGGCAAAAGCATACATTGGCTCCGATCAAAGTGTTGACACTGTTTGCAGTGCCGGCAACAATACCTATATGAGTCCAACGACTTCGTTAGTAGACGCATCTCATAGTTAAAAAGAAGATGGACAGGACAGGACCACGCATTTGCATCATGAAAACTTACCACCGACAAAACCAATTAGATTGAAAGAAATAAGAACCCAGCGTCGACCACAAATATCTGCCAGGCGGCCAACCAGCAAATATCCAACTGCCAATCCCATACTCCAGGCAATTGAGAAGAGTGTCGAATTCTTGGATGTAGGATCTAAGGGGGTTGTGGTGAGTCGGGGGTTCCAAAACTTCGGGCTCGATATATTTTGCATTAACCCACCAATGTCAGCAGCGATGAGAGTCAGGATTGCAGCAGCAGGATTGAACCCCCATGCCCCAGCGAACCATCCCAAAGAGAGTGCGAACAGAGTGATGGCCTGGCAAGATAACAAACCGTCAGCTCTTGGGGACTGATCTCGCCCGCCATCCAGGCAAAACAGAAAACACCCACTGTTCTCGGCTCGATGATGGAACGCAACAGTCCTGTCTCCAGGACATGTTTGGTAGACTCTTCGGCAATGTATGCTCTTGTTTCTATCTCGATTTTTGTCTCTCTTTCGTACTCATCTTGTGCTGCAGCGTCCGAAAACCCCAGCCGACGACGAGGAGCCGAATGAATGGTCTAGACATTTGAAAAAGAAATCGTCAGCATCTCCTGCCAGCATTTTGAGAGTACGTTTCTCATGGGACCAGCGTGGCGAACTGATAAGGGCTTGCTCTGCATACATCGTCTGCCATTTCCCGCGAACTTCTATTCTGTCTTGCGATTAACTGCTGGCGGGTAAAGAACAAGATTGTTGGTTACGGGAAAAGTGCACAAGTATCTGATGCTCCAAGTTCGTTCTATCTATACTCGAAATGAAATATCGTCCGACCCATTACCCCAGAAATAGCCTAACTGTCCAAACAAGCAACCCTTACCCCATGGCATCCAGTATCGATAGGGGGAAGCTTTTCCCCAGATTTACGGAGTAAATTCCTGCATGCCGAATTAGCCGACGAGCCCGTATCAGGATTCTTGCAATCGCGTTCAGGCCCTAAACTATTAATTTGCAGACTATTGAGAGCCTCGGATGAAGGGAGTCCGCATGCTGGCGCTTCTTAGTGTGGTGATAGTTTCCCGGGACTTTGACCCCAACGATATCCTATATCCGGTCCAGTTTTTCAGAATCTGTTTTACAAGTTCACGACGGAGCAAGACTGTAGTGCATATATCATGTCTTTCCAAAACAAAGAGTATGCAAGGCTAGTAAATAGCGGATGCCAAGTCAGTCGGACTCAAGAGACCATGGGGGGGAATAAAGGTCGCTGATGTTGTGATTCCTTGGGGTTCCAGTGGAGAGTATGGGCCCGACAAGCGGATCCCACACGTGGTACTCAATCCGACCCTTTTCCGCTCGACACACCGTACGAGGATATCAAACACTGGTTTCTGTAGAGGGTTTACCACATGTGCCCGTGTTCAGGAAGACAACCAACGACACATTCTTAACCCTTGACACACGGGTGAAGATACTTTTTATAACAACAAGCTACCAGAAACCCGAACCTACCGAAATCTTCCCGGTTCCGAGCTTTGATCTTGGCCAGTATTGCTAGTGCCATGGGCAAACGACCGAACTTTTTGTTGATCGTCGCGGATGATTTGGGCTTCTCAGATGTCACTCCATTTGGAGGTGAAATAAGAACACCGCATCTTGCTCGCCTGGCCTCCGAGGGTCTACGTTTCACAGACTTTCACGCAGCGTCAGCATGTTCTCCAACAAGATCGATGTTGATGAGTGGAACAGACCACCGTGAGTTTTTCCTCCATCGCATATATTATTCCAAGAAATCAAACATGTTAGCGTGGGCATTTCCCTGCAGAAACAAGACAGGATTTGTTGCTGACCATAGCCCTTTCCCAAAGACATTGCTGGGATAGGAACCATGGCCGAAACCAAAGCTGAATTCCATAAAGACAAGCCAGGATATGAAGGCTTCCTCAATGATGCAGTGGCACCCCTTCCTGAACTTCTCAACGAGGCTGGCTATCTGACCATGATGGCTGGTAAATGGCACTTGGGTAGCGAGCCAGGACGGTTCCCCAGCGACCGTGGATTTGAAAAGTCATTCGCTTTGCTTCCGGTATGCCAGAAAATTCATCATTAGGCATCAAAAGACACGCATGTGCTGAGATTGATTCCTCTGCAACAGGGCGCTGCCAATCACTATGCTTACGAACCCCAGTTGGCCGCTGGGGACGAGAAACCAGGTTGGATCAAACATTGTCCTTCCTTGTATGTTGAAGGCGACAAGAACATCCCACCCGAAGATCTAGGTCCCGACTTTTATTCCACAGATTCTTACGTCGATAAACTCTTGCACTACTTTGATGCGAGGACGGACGATGACCGAGGCCGCCCCTTTTTTGCCTATCTGCCCTTCGCCGCACCGCATTGGCCTCTCCAAGCACCCCAGGAGAGCATTGAGCGATACCGGGGTGCTTATGATGACGGACCAGCCGCCCTCCGCGAAAGACGCCTGCGAAAACTCAAGGAGTTGGGGCTGGTTGGGAAAGATGTGGTCCCCCACGACGTTGTGGCGCTTGGGGATAACCGACTGGCTCGGGATTGGGAGTCACTTTCACCAGAGGACCAGGCGTATTCCGCGCGCACGATGGAAGCCTATGCCGGTATGGTGGACCGGATCGACGAGCAAATTGGCCGAGTGCTGGCCCATCTCGGAAAAACCGACGAGCTTGAAAACACTGTTGTGCTCTTCATGTCTGACAATGGCGCCGAAGGAATGATGCTGGAAGCCGTGCCCGTCATGGGCGACAACATGGCCGCGCACTTGGAAAAGTACTACGACAACTCGATAGAAAACATCGGTCGGGCGAATTCATACGTGTGGTACGGCCCACATTGGGCCCAGGCAGGCACCGCCCCTTCCCGCCTGTATAAGGCCTTTACGTCCGAGGGTGGAATCCGGGTTCCGCTGATTCTGTGGGCTGGTGGGCGGGTCAAGGAAAGCGTTTTGGGGCCAAAGAATCAAGCTGGTGGTGACATTCGGCACGACTTTTGCACTGTGATGGACATTGCTCCGACCATCCTCGATTGGGCGCGCGTGTCGCATCCAGGAACAAAATACAAAGGTCGCAAGATCCAACCGATGCGTGGACACTCTTGGACGCCCTACCTGACGGGGTCTGTCGATAGGATCCACGCGGACGACCACGTGGTTGGCTGGGAACTGTTCGGACGAAGAGGTCTTCGCAAAGGGCAGTGGAAGGCACTCTTCATCCCCAAACCGTTTGGACCAGACAAATGGCAGCTTTACGACCTGGATCAGGATCCTGGGGAGACGAAAGATCTGAGGGCATCGCACCCGGAGAAACTCAAGCAATTGTTGGCAGAGTATGCAGCATACGTGCAGGAAGTAGGGGTGGTGGATGATTTCGAATGGGGTACTTTTGTCACAGATGAGTCTTAGACCTGGAAGTTGGCGCCTTTGACCATGATTTACATATAGTGTGCTGGGGCACGTGAAGTGCGCATGTGAGCAGAGAGGCAAGGCAGCGCGAGGCTGAGGGGCCTGGACAATTGTACAGCCCTCAGATGATTGGTTAGGGCTTGAATCGCGTGAACAGGGGGTGTAGTGGCCCCGGGCATAAATAGGGCAGCATTTTTATGCTATTAGAACATAGGAGACAGAGACATAGACATTCATTTATGAGACATACGTTCGAACGAACTGGCAATTGCGAGCAGCCACAACGGCACGAGACGGTGCTGGCGAGAGCAGACGTTACCACACGCATAGAGAGCACGCGAGTTTAGTTGTTGGTTGTTTTGGTCGTTGACGATGGATGCCACTAATATACCTTCTTAACCTGCCTGGCCGAGACGAGTGAGGGTAACCTCACCCCCATCAACACCCGTACAATATATAGACTGAAAGTATAAGAGTTATATTAAACTAGGGATGAGCTTTATTACTTATAATTAAGTATTATATAGCGGTAAGTGTAGTTACCAAGGCGCTACCTGCTATGTCAATCGGTATCATAAATTTGTAAACACTAGCTATAGACGATTCGTTCATTGGTATGTCTGCACCTCGCAGATGATCGGGTAGTACTCTGCTAAATAGGTCAAAAACCTTTCGAATTCTTGAACTGAAAACTTGCCATAAACGCCAGGATTGAACGTGTCACCACGCCAGGCAGTAGGCTACTAAGAGCACGGCTGGGCAACTGTAGCCGAGGGCCCAAAAGGGCACCTGAGCCTGAACTGGCTTCTGCAGTGCTCGGGCGTCCTCCCTCAGTACTCCCCCCGGTGTTCCACGTACTCTGCCGTGGCTCCCTTGACCCTCCCCGTGGTCAGCCGGGGCGCCCTCGATGCTCCGTCACTCGTGCGATTCAGGCGGCCGTGCTCCCTTTCCTGAACGAAAATAGTAAGGGACAAAGCACAGTTCGGGGTATATATATATACATATGTATGTATGTATGTAGTAATGGCCTTTCACTGTAAGGCCGAGTGCTGTTGCATTGTGTAAATGTCCATAGCACGATCTCGGAGTATCACTGAAGCATGCGAGATGCCCTATGGATAATTATGTATCAGGACCCCCGGTGCGCGGTAGGCACTGTTGATTAACGTAGCTGAATGCTTTTGTATCTAATGGTCCTATTGACAACGACCCAACGCTGTGGAAATTGAGGGCAGATTTCTTCAGCGGCTTCTTCCTAGCCTTCAATGTTTGCCCAAGAGTCGGAAATAGTTGCCTGACTTTACATAATTCTACTGCCATCCGTTATTGACAGTATCAGCGAACATCCCAAGAATAAATTATTAATGTTACTTCGCAAATACTTTCCACTGATTACAGTATATTCGACCAGGTACCTCTCACTTCCCTGGCAGATCGCGACGGGTATAAGATGATGGCGACAGCCGCCCCTTCTCTCGACCCATCACACAACCCGAACGAACCGAATAAAACGATCCGGATCATCCAAACCCTCTTCGACACTCTGTCCCGGTCACTAATACCTGCCTAATATTGAAGAATCTGAAAATGGTGTCATGGGCTATCACCGGCGCGACACGAGGCATCGGAGTAGGCTTCCCCAGATCAAACACTACTATCACATCTTCAAATGCTAACAGGAGCATCTTTGCAGCTCGGCTTCGTCGATAATCTTGTGAGTCTACCGCTACCATTGTAGTCACGACAAAGGCATGCCACTGACTGCGCCCGCCCAAGTCCGTCGATCCGAAGAACCAAGTGTTTGCCATCATTCGAAGTCGAGGAACTGCCGGTCCGCTTGAGGAGCTTGCTGCAAAGCGCAAAAACATCCATATTGTTGTGACCGATATCGCAGACCCGAGGAAGTTGGACCAGGCTGCCGCTGAAGTCTCTAAAGTCACGGCTGGTTCGCTTGATGTCTTGATTCTCAACGCTGGCTCCGCATCGCCGGAGACCAGCGTGCTGCCGCCAAGTGCTTTGTGAGTGAACGGGCCTCCAGGAGCTTGCGACTTCCATCATGCTGACACAGTGCAGTCACGGCAAGGAGGAGGCGCTTGAGAAGGAGATCAATGAGAATGTCAAAGCCAACCTAATCTGCAACATATTCGTCATCAACTCCTTCCTCAACCTCGTGCGAAACGGCAAAGAGAAGAAGATCATATTCATTTCCAGTCCGAGCGGAGACCTCGAGTTCAATCGTGTCACGGGCGTTACCAACGTGCTGGGATATTCTGTCAGCAAGGCTGGCATGAACATCGTCACCACCAAGTTCGGCACGGAATTGGCCCAAGAGGGCATCAAGACGCTGTCTCTGAGTCCAGGGTGGGTAGACACAGATGCTGGTAAGTCCAATATTACACAGGTGAGTCGTGTCGGGTACAGATGACTGACTCAGGACAGCCCGAGAAGTCACAGGCGACCCGGCCATACGCAAACTCATTCTAAGTGCGTTTCGTAAGCTCGACCAAGGCGTCAATGGACCGATTTCGGTCGAGGAATCAGTCACCGATCAGCTTCAGGTGATTCAGAGCTTGACGGAGGCAGACAGTGGGAAGTTTGTATCACATCACGGAAATAATGATTGGTTCTAGTCTAGAAGCTGGATGGGAAAATCTCGAGAGAATATCGGACTAGACTCAGGCAAATGGTGGTACGAATGGAACTCCACCAACAACCGCATCGAAGATTGTCAGATAATCGACTTGACGCTCCACGTTGAGTTCATGCTGGTTCCACACAGCTTCAACCATATGCTGAATAAAGTGAATGTGGCTGGACCTCCGTCTTCGATCTCGCCGACTTTGTTCAAAGACGTCAAGGATAGCAAGGCGCTGACCGTCGTCAACTGCTTCACAGGCGATAATGAATAATGGCCACGCGTTCTGGCATGTTCTCATCTTGGTCAACAGCAAAATTCCCTCTCTCACAAGTCGTCTGTGACGGAATTCTGTCCCGGAAACGCAATGGACCGCCCGATTGACATATATCAAGCACGCGAGTCGATGGAGATCCGAGACCATAGTATTCCGGTCTATCGGGGTAGCAGATGGTCCGTGGATAGGGCCATAGTTTCCCACTGCCTTGGAAATGTTCTGTTCCAACACCTTCATGCGCTCCATTCCAGCATCCGCATGAGTCATCTCGGATGGTTTTGCGACGATAGCTCGTCTACATGCATGTACAATGAGCTCGAGCACATCGGTTGGACAACCGATGTTGTTGTCCTCTACCTGGCCGCAGTATTAGATGATGCCGAGGAAAGTGCAAAAGGCTTCCATTTACCGTTGAACCGCGGCCCTCGATGGCTCTGGGTGATTTTGCTGTTGGAGCAAAGTTGCAACCTTCATAGGGTACAACCCAATGTCTGACTGTGAACTCGGAGAGGGCGTCGTGATAATAAATCCAATCTAGGAAGACCGAGTATTCTTGCCGAACCAGCTTGTGGATTGCCGGTGACGTGTTGATAATCCTTTTCACAGCGCATAGATATATGACCCAACTCCCTTTAGAGTTCGATCCGAGTGAGAGCTGTGATCATTAGCAGGTCACGGCAAGCCTGTGCAGGCCGGGTTATACTACCTCATAATGATACAATAGCATCGTTGCCATCAAGTTCTGAAGCAGCGTCTTCTCGTCGAGCCAGTTGTTTGACTCTTTAACTGATGATATGACAAGGTGCTTGTAGCGAAAGCTCTTCACGCTACCGTGAAGCTGTAGTGATGCGAGAGCAAACACGCCTTGTAGGACCGGATTGGTCACCTCGGACGGATCTGAGAAGGCAGTCCTCAAGATAAATTGTGCCAAAGCCTCCTCGTCGGTTGGTCCTAGTATCAGTGATCTTGATTGATTGACTGGGATGCTTTGGTCAGTAAAGTGATTAGGTCGGGAGAGTCACTCTACATACAGAACCCCAGTAAATGCGACTCTTCTCTGTTTATGACGGTGGGCGATAGATAAGTCGGACGAGGGAGTTTCATGGTACGACGGTAAGGAGCTACAGGTAACTACCGTTTAGTACCCAGCGGCTTGACAGTGTGTCTCGGAGGTGATTTTCACCAGAAGTGCTCCTGTTCTCTAGTTCCTCCGATAGCGATATGTCCCAGGAGGATGTATTCAAGAACCTCCTGACATTTGGTTGAAGAGCGTTCACTGCGCGGAGCGTGTCTCGCGAGATTATTGCTCTCTTTTTGTCGCCATCTCGAGGCCAGGACAGCTGGATGCCATAGCCTTGACAGACGCGCCGCGCCTTCGTGCAGTTGCCACAGCTCGGCCACTGCGAGTCACATCGAACCTTGCGCTCTGAGCAGGGATCAGTCCATTAACGTCCGTATGGCAGCTTGTCCACTCTTGATGTGTTTACCTCTGCAAGTCCAGCATCCTTTGATTCCCATGGCGAGATCTTTGTGGGCCACTCCCGCCTCTCATCCTCCAAATCGTATAGACTGCTGCACTCTTAACACAGCTTTAATTCGATATAGGTTCAACCTGAGTTCATGATGCGGCGTGAATCTTCTCTAGTGCGATGTTAAAATGCCGGCGTAAAGTGTTCTGATGAAACTACTCACCCAATCTCGCGCTTTGCAATAGGAGAGGATTGGTCAGCCGTCGCAACTGAAATCTCGGAGAAAGTTGCAATTGATGATTAAGCGGACAAGTACATTAGAGAATACAGGCCTGAGTCAGTTGAGATTGGAGGGCGCAATAGTTGGGGCCGCGGGGCCTCCAGCCCTGACTTAGGCGGTTGTTCTGGTTGAGCACAGCTGCCCCTTGCGCCATGCTTGGGGAGAAGTAATTGCCAACACAGAGACGCCCAGGAACTCCGCTACGGCCACTTTTCATTTCTGCGTTCTATTAATTTTTGCAACCGCAGATGCTCCAGATTAATTTCCTATACGCCGTGCACCGATGTGGACATCCTGCTACCTCACAGATGCTACAGCAGTTTGCCCGTGCAATTCGCCACCTCCTCCCACAGTTGCCCGGCTGATGGCCCCCGAATCTGCGGAACAAGCAGCCGAGAAATCCTCCATGTTTGGCTCATGTCCCCGGATCCGAGCACAGCAAGCCACAGTGTGACCAACACTTGATGTCCGCCCAGGATCCACCAGTATAGAAACATAACCACATCAGGTACGGTAAAGTCTGTTGACTATTGCCTCGAGAATCACTGAGAAGCAGACGTTATGGAGGAGACAGATGCCGTGACAGAACTGTCCAAGGTCTCGCCTGCTCTGTTGAGGAGATATGTAGACGGTTGTCATATGCTTCATCAACACAATCTTGTAGACGCATACGGACATCTCTCGGTGCGCCTTTCCAAGTCGACATTCTTGATGTCGAGATACCTCGCACCGGCCTTGGTTGCAAGCATCGAAGACCTCATCATTTACAAGATAGAAGACGGGCAACCAGTGAGACCTGACGCTCCGAGAGGTATGCTACCACCTATCACAGACGCTGTTCCGCTGTGCGCGGCATCGCCTCTGGCTACTGGATTGTGTTGACTTTCGGCAGGGTTTTCAGAGCGCTTCATCCACTCAGAGGTATACAAAGCGTATCCAGCCGTCCAATCAGTGGTACACTCACACAGTCTGGAAGTCGTGCCATTTTCAATATCTTCAGTTCCATTGGCAGCCTGTTTTCACATGGCCGGATTTCTCGGCACTGCTGTGCCAGTATGGGACGCGGCTTCAGTCTACCAACATGATCCGTCCGCCAACCAGGACATGCTCGTCAGGAACATAAAGCTTGCATCCTCCCTGGCGCGAGCTCTAGGAGACCAAGGGCAGGTCAAACATCCTGTTGTGCTTATGAGAGGCCATGGAATGGTTGTGACCGCAGAGAGTCTGGAGATGTGCATCTTCAACAGCATCTACACCCAGCAAAATGCGAAAGTCCAGATGAGTGCGAGGAGTTTGGGCGGCAGTGTGAGATACTTCAGTGCGAGAGAAGCACACGACACAGGAACCACGACTGGGATGGGAGCCGTCAAACCGTGGCCATTGTGGGAAGCTGAGGTATCGAACAGCTCCATATATCGTAACTTGATCTCTGGGAACGATCATTGAGGTCCTAGTTACAACAATTCGACCAAGTGGAGGGGTCGATGGATCCGCAGACCGCAATCTAAAATGAATTGGCAATACCGTGGAATCAAGTTGCCTTGGCCACTATACCATCCACATCATCATCACTCTTGATTTCCGGCTCCGATATGCCTCGCGTCAGTCATTGCTGACCTCAACGATGTCTCAACGCGAGATCCCGTGGCGCATGACACCTTGTCCGGATGCGTTCCCACTTTCCGGCATCAGCAGCCGAAAATCCGGCGTCTTCCCCTCAGTCCTCATAACAACTCCGCGCCTCCTGCTGGGGAGCTGTGAGAATTATCTTCTCCCGTAGAACACCTGATGCAGCATGACATCTGAGCCAGGTACTGTTTCTCCGGCCGCCAACGATCCAGGAAGCTCGAAGCAGGCACCCAAGAGGCGCCGAATTACATATGCATGCGATCTGTGCAGGTGGGACCACGGACTCCACTGTGCGATCCTACAGGGCTGACTGCCATAGACTCAAGAAGAATAGATGCGATGGCGAGCGTCCGTCGTGTGGGCAGTGCAGAGACCGGCGACAAGAATGTGTCTACTCACCTCAGAGACCGAGAGTGAGTGTAACGCAAGAGTACGCACCCTGTATCCGCTTTGCCGGGGTCCGTTCCTGTACCGGCCAGGTACAACCTAACGGAGAGTATCTTTGGGAGCTTGATTCTGAGACGTGAAATCACAAAGATATGTCGACGAGCTCAAAATGCAAAATGAAATGCTTGAACGGCAACTTGAGGAGGCACGAAGGTCAAACACCCAGAACCAGTGAGTGGAAGTGCACCTTCCCGCTATGCTGGCAACTCACGAAGACCCAGCGAATCTACGTCAACTGGAGGCACTGGTAGTTCCATTGTGCATCTGGTCGATGGTAGCAGCACACACGGCGCCACAACCAGTTATCTGTCTTCACAATTCCAGCAACCCTCCCTCGATCAACCTCAAGCCTCGCGGCGCCTCAGGGAACCCCCCACGGCAGGGTCTGATCGGACAACAGACTTAAGTGATGCTACCAAAGGCACGCCCACCGAGTACTTTGGCGAGTCCTCGACCTTCAATTTTGTAGCCAATGTTGGCTCTCCACATGAGGGAAGACAAGACCATCCCTCCGCCACGCAAGCCAGGGTACCAGGTCCAGGAGATCGCAATGCTTCCCTCGCAGCATCGTCCCCGTCAGCGCCTGTGTTTGAGCTATTGAGCGGCGACTGCGATGATCCTTTTGGACTGCCATCTAGATTCGTGGCCGATCGCCTGGTCGATGCGTACTTCAAATATCGGCATCCGCTCAACCCCTACCTCCACGAAGGAACTTTTCGACAGCGCTACCGGAGCTTATGGCTCAGTCAAGATGTTGGTGGCGAGGAGGCAACACAGCAGACGCTGGCATGGTTCGGCCTCGTCAATTTGGTCTTTGCATTTGGAAGCGACCACGCCAACGTCACTGGACGGTCTGCTGCTGATCGAACGCGGTATTTCAAAAGATCCAAGTGCCTGATTTTCTCAGGTCTCCTGCAAATGGGCACGATCGAGCTTGTTCAAGCGCTACTGCTGATGGGCCAATACCTACATGGGTCTCTTGAACTCAACAATTGCTGGACAGTTGTCGGTCTTGCCATACGGACGGCGCAAGGTCTAGGGCTACACCTTGACCCAACCAGAGTTACAACCGACAGGATAGAGCAAGAAGTGCGGAAGCGTGTGTGGTGGGGTTGCTTTGTTATCGACAGAGTCCTAGGCATGAAGGTTGGACGACCTACGATGCCTGATGGGCCAGGAGTGGAGGTTGACATGCCACTGGCGGTGGACGACGAGTTTCTGTCCAGCAGCCACCACGCCGTTCAGCCTTCAGGCGTCCCTTCCAAATTGGAATACTTCAACCAGGTCATTCCACAATGTCGGTTAATGGAAAAAATCCTCGGAACCCTCTACGGCGGCGACGGTTCAAGCGAGAATAGACAGAAGGCCAGAGCGGTTATCGATCCTCCACGGTTGCTGTCGTTATCAATTCAACTTGATGGAGAACTGGTTGCCTGGCAAGACAATCTACCCGGTCATTTAAAACCAGAAGCGGAGGCCCTGGGGTGGCATTTCGAGAGACAGCGAAATGTTCTGATGATGAGGTAAATGCCAACAGTCAGTCTCATGGTGCTGCTGCCAGGCTTGCTGACCCGCATTAGATTCCTCCACGCGCGACATCTCATCCACCGCCAGACTCTGCTTCTGTACATCACGCATCGGGTGACAGACGCCTTCCAACAAGAAATAATGCGCACCTGCGTCAAGCGCTGTATTACAGCAGCATACGACTCGATCAACCAGGTGAGAACCTTGCATCACCAGAATAAGCTGTCATCATTCTGGCACAATTCACATTGTAAGCCCAGCCTCGATGTTCCATGTCAGAGCCCTTACTGAACATACATAGACGTTTTCGCCGCTCTCGGCGTCCTCCTAGTCTACCAGACAGTTGAGCCCCGCTCGAAAATTGACATCGCGTTACCTCCAAACCTAGACGTCGATCAGACCATCCGTCAAGGCCTCGATCTGCTCTCCCGAGTTGGCGGCCAGATGCATCCACTCGCCTCGCGATACGTGCAATCAATTCAACAGTTGCAGGCGAGATTGAACACGCTCGCAACGTCGAAAGACAACCTGGCTGCCCGAGAAGCTCATCGTGCACCAATGCGGACCTCCAATCCACCACCCACTTCCTCTACAGCTCCGACGCCATTGTTGGCGACATCGAATGCTTTTCCAGCACAAGCACAGAATCAGCAGGCCTCACTGCATTCAAGCGCTGGACAGGGTTTATATCCCAGTCAGACGCTGAGCGAAGTATCACATTGGACAGGCTTCGAGGACGAGTTCTCAAACATCGAGAGCATGCTCATGGACAGCACGGGCTGGACCGGGCTTATGGACGACTGGGGCGACAATCCGGTATACCTCTACATCCTCCGTTTTATTTTATCTCCATGATTCCCACTGATGATAACCTTCTGATTCAGGCTTACGCAAGATTTACGTACAATGGATTTGTTTGATCCTCCTTGCTCAATGCAATCCATGGTCTGAGCACTTGCTTCGTGTTGATGCTCGTACAGTCCACGACATCGCCTTGTCGAAATGTCAAACCTCGTCGTCGTCGTCGTACTCCCCACCTTCCCTCAGCTTCACACAGTACTTCAGCATGACCCCCGGTGTCAGAACAACCGCATTGTTGCGCGCCGTAGATAGCGCGGAACACATAGTTCTCGCTACATGCCGCCGGTACTGTCATTCCATTACCGCGCATCAGGACAAGGCTACGTGCAGGTTGGCTGTCAGGGCTCGAATCGGCGGAATCACCGAAGAGGGCTGCCAACACTGCAGCAAGATGCTTCGACCGGATGAGCAAGGCCCTGATGTCCCTAGGCCTGAAATGCGGCCGAGGCTCAAAGACAGGCGTTTTCGTCCCTGCGAATATCTGCGTGGGTTGTCCGTATGATAGGAATACGCCTTGACCGAGATCACCAGCATGCAATTGGCCTGACTGACCTGCCTAGAAACCTACTCGTATCCACATGGGGGGGGGGTTAATCTAGAAGGTGCTTATCCCTTGGTAACGCCCAAGGCACCACCTCCATCGCATGACTATGGCACACGCTGTTGACCGGCCCAAACCTCATATACACGTCTGAATGGATGAATCTTTCCGTGTATCCCTTCGGGAGCGTTTGGATCTACCGGCTCGGCCTCCCCGACTCAGTGCTCGACAACATCACTTGGCGAAGACACCCTCGTTGCGGGCACGTCTCGCACCATAAGAAATATCGCCGCCCCAGGTCGATGCCGCACACTGATGTGGCCGTACGAGTCGAGGACTTGACCCCGCTGTTGGAGGATATGACTTGCTATAGTGGTGTACTATTGGGGTAGGAACGTCCATTCTGATATGTCGATCGTCGAGCGGAAGGAAGAAACAAGGGGGGCACGTTCGAGACTCGAGTTGGATGCACATTCGGAATAGTCATCCAGTCCATCCCATCCCATCACATGCCGCGGTATGTGGTACGTGTCTCCGAGTAACGATTTCAGGCTTGTAGTTACTTGGTATCATGTGCAGTAATTTATGCGTATGTAGTAGCCGTATGTAGTCTTTGTATGTGTACTTATATGCGGTACAGAACGTAGTATATCTGGCAATGGCAATGGCCATGTGGCAGCAACGAAGACAGTCGAACGCGGGTTATTTTTACATCGACATCATGTCTATGCTACTCTACCATACCATACCCCTTCAGACCTGTATCTTCACTATCCTGTGTTCTCTTATCCTGTTCAATGGTTCCTATACTATCCTAAATGTCAATATCAACTCTGACCGAACACGCGCAGTAATATCAGTGGTCTCCCATCTCTCAATCCCCCTACGCCAGGGCATTCACACAAGTCGTCGACCACGCTACGCCTCCACCTCCATCACACTAATTCCCTGCCCGTGGTCATGTTTGACCTCGCCATTCTTCATCTTCCCATTCATCAAGAAATGGCGGCCCGCAACCTCATCCCCAGCACCACCACCACCACCCACCTTGTTTACTTCATCCATCTTCACCTCCTCCACCTTCTCCTCCTTCACCGCCTTAGTCGACGACACCTCCAAGCCCGCTACCCTCCTCGCCTCAACGTAATCAGCCTCCAAATCGTGGCCCCAAACCCACTTCATGCGAGACTTGAGCTTCTCGCGCACAATGGGCAGACACTCCTCGTACGTGTCGATGCCCGCAAACTCGCGGCCCTGCATCTCGTACACGTCGCCGGCCTCGCGGCTGGTTATTTGGGCTTTTTGGGCCCGCGGGCGTCGTACGGCTTGATATAATGCCGTGTATGACTTTAGGGGGTTCGCCGTCGTAGGCGCCGGAGCAGCAGAAGCTGCAAAATAATCCCTCACGACCAAGCCGAGGATGTATGCGTCTTCTATGGCGTGGCCGGCGCCGGAGCCTGAGACCAAAAGAATCGCAACGGTCAGTAAAACCGCAAATGTTGCGGGATTCAATCATGTTATCCGGGGTAGGAGGGAGGAGGGAGGAGAGAGGTGATTATTAACTGACCCTGATGTGGGAGCATCGCGTGCGCGGCATCACCGGCCAGCACGACCTTGCCGTCGAAGTAAGTCCACCGCTCCAGCAAGTCGCGGTCGTTGATGCGCCATTTCGCCGGCCGGGGGTCCATGTCGCGAATGACGCGGGCCACGGTGGGTTCCCAGCCTTGGAACTCGCGCTCGAGCTCGTCGCGGGTGCCGAGGCTGGTCCAGCTCTCGCGCAGATCATCGTCCAGCTCGGGCTTGGTGACGAAGGCGACCACGTTGAGCGTGCGGTTGCGCGAGATGGGGAATACGAGGAAGTGCTTGTCGCGCCCGAGCCAGCTGACCGCGTAGCTTGGGTAGGGCCAGCTGTCGCGCAGCGCGGCCGAGAGGGGGACGAGACCGCGGTACGCTATGCGGCCGCTGTAGCGTGGCTGGTCTGGGGCGAACTGGCTGCGGATGGTGCTGTGGATGCCGTCGCATGCGATTACTAGGTTGGCTGTGGCTGTGGCTGTGGCGGTCACCGCGTCGGTATTGGTGGCGGCGCTCGCCTCGCGGGTGAAGTGAATTGTGACTTCGTCGCCGTGGTCCTGGAAGAGGTAATGTAAGCCAAAGAAAAAACAAGATATACCTCTGATGCAGAAGATCTTGAGCGTGGGGAACATACCTCAACTTTAACGGCCTTCATGTCCGTCTTCAGCGTCACCCGATTGGCATAGTTCCGTCTCAACTCTTGGTACAGCACGTCGAGGATCTCGGCGCGATGCACGCTCAGTTGTCTGACACCCTCGGGCCCGTCCTCGTCCATTGACCCGACGGCGACGATTTCCTCACCAGTATCATAGCGTCGACAGCTCCGATGCACGCCATTGCGTTCCCCGGAGATGGCGTTCGCGGCGTCGTAAACGCCGAGTCTCCTGAGGATACGCGCGGCGTTGACGCCGATGCCGATGCCGGCACCAATCTCCTTGTACGCGGGAGCCTGTTCGTAGACGGTGATGTGCTGGACGTCTCGATTCTGGGCCGCAATGCTCAATGCCGTGGTGAGGCCGCCTATCCCGCCGCCGATGATGGCGATTTTGAAGGATGTTGGGTTGGCCGGAGCTGTAGCAGTGGCGGCATCTGCGGCGATATCTGCAGCTGTAGCGGTGTCTTTAGGTGGAATTGCTGAAGGCATGATTGACGGACTGGCCAAATGAATGACGTGCAAAGAGAGGTAGAGGGTATGTTCACTAAAGAGCCCTCACGGAGACACGTATCCCAACAGCTCTAATCACTTTTCTCCTTTGATAAAGAGTCAAGCTTTCATCAGCCGCGCGCGCACATCTCGCGTTGATATAAGTCTTTCTTGGCGGGCTTGGGAGAGGCTGAGTTGCGCGAGCATGTCGCAAGTTGGTTGATGTGTCGCCACAGCTACTTACTAGCAACTACCTCCATCAGCTGCCGTGCCGCCTGTAAGACAGACGACAGGACGCGCGCCATGCAGTGAGTGTGCTTTCGGGGATGGCGGCCATAGCGAGTCCAATGTGCCGTACGACGCGGAGAACAACCGCGAGGAGGAGGTCTGGGAACGATAACCAATGTGCGGAGGAGGTCGCCGGAGTTACTCTCCACCCCTTATGCTAACCCACAGCGGTATCGGGCCGGGGAGATACAGAACTCTGCTTTCAGTACTTCGTCTTGTTCCCCGGCCCAGGGAATCAGACTCCGAACCGTCGCAGGCTGGCGAGCCATTCGTTCGACATTCTTGCTCACTTCAGGCCAGAGTTCCGCATTGCCGATGTCTCTGCTTCTGATGATGGGAAGAAATACCGTGCCCACTGTGGTCGCGTTGGCGTGGGTGTTCATGTTGGTAGCGTATCCTAATTAATTAGGAATTGCCGGACTGCCGCCCGTTGAAAAGTCTGGCATCGTAATTGCCGGCAAGCAACTCCATACATACAGTATGTAGGGACTAAGTGGCGTGTTGGAAGAGACATGTCACATGCATGCATACATACAGACAAATACACATATAGATAGATAGGTCGGCAGGCAGATGTCCTCCCCCGAATACAGTATCAGCGCACCTATAGCACCACCGCTGTAGCAAGCCGCGATGATCAGGTGAGATGGCGGACGACGTGTTCGGCGATTGGAATTTGGTTGCATTATATGAGAAGGCTGAGAATAGATAACATCCCAAGTACCCCCATCCAATGTACGCCATTATTCTGGTCTGGTTCTGTTGAGAAAAAGTCCAAATAGTTCTTTCTCCGACTCTGTAACTCAATACTTCTTCTTCTCTCTCTGCAGTGCAGTGCTGTACTTACTGCCTAGGCTCGTCCAGGCTTTCTCACGACAAAGAGACGCCGTGCCAATCGATCTGTCCCTGCCGACGCGTCCCGCGAGAGACATTCATACTACTGGCAACTCGCAACGACGATCTCATCTCACAAGTCCTTGTGCAAATTAGGTGTGCCTTGCCATTTCCGAATCTTTTCACCCTTCCAGATCAGCAAGAGCAGCGAAGACCAGGTGACAACGTTGATGGCCGCAAAAGTCCCCCAAGCGGCATCGAATCCTGCACCCTCACCGAAGGGTAAGGCGTAGAAGCCAATGGTGAAGGCAAAGATCTGTCGGAACAGGTTGATGATAGTCGACACCTCTGCAGCTTGGGGCTTATAGCAATCAGTGCAGTAGGCATACGTCAGCGTCGTGCCGGCCTGCACTCCGACACTGGCAACCGTCATGCCGACAGCAAGGCCGATCCACGGTGTTTCATTGGACACACAGACGCCATGGATGATCAGTCCAGCCGGCAGCAACAGCCCAAGGAAACACAGGTACAGGCGAGCCTCGGGCTTTCTGTAGCCGTCATGTCGTCGAGCATATTGGTTGATCAAGATGTCGGAAATCCATCCCGTGCATGCCTCTCCGATCAAGCAGCCGAGCGTTAGAGGGATGCCGAGGAGAAGGCCATTCTGCGCGGTGTTGAAGTCGTACAGACGCTCAGTGATCGACGATGCAGTCAGCACGAAGACGATCGAGCCGTAAGTGTTGGTCGTCATGTAGTAGATGCAAGGAAGGGTGACCGCCACATATCGGAGCATCTTGAAGTTGTTGGCGAAGTCCGAAAGGGTCAGCTTGCGGTCCAGGACCTTTCCACGGAATGCCATTTTGTGCCAGTACGTTTGGTTTTCGAGTTTGCTGAAATCCTCCCGCGAGAACAGTGTCTCTGGGAATGAGACGATGAAGATCGCAAGAACACCGCCGAAGATTATGGCATTGATCTGGGAAGGGTTAGCTTTTCGACGTAAGATATGGATTAACAGGCTCAAAGATCGTACGAAGAAGATCCATCTCCATCCCAGGTTCAAGGCGATATAACCGCCCGCAATTGGACCAAAGTGTGGCTAATGATTCGGTCAGTGAATCGAGGCACTTCTGGCTTCGTTGTGAACGGTTCGCATACCCCATTGGTGATAGCTAGAGCATAGAAGCCTATGTATTTTCCACGTTCGCCTTGGAAGAACATATCACAGATCTGGACCAAGTTAGCACTGGAATAAAGGAGCTGTGCAAACATGGGAGACTTGCAGTGGCACCTCCAATAGCCAGTGCAACACTAGCGCCGATACCAACAAAGCAGCGAGTAACGATTTCTCGAGCATAGGTAGACGCATACCCAGAGCCGACGTTCGCCCCAATGGCGATCAAGGTGAAGATCTGCAACGACCGTCAGAGACACCGGTTGATATGTGAGGACTGGGAGCGCTTCTCACCAGATACGCTGGCCTCCGGCCGTACAAGTTGACGTAGGGCGTCAACAGCAGCGGAGTGACACCACCAAGAAGAGTATAGGATGTCGTCAAATAGCTAGCTTGTTGGTGCGTAACTCCAAACTCCTTCGCGATGACACCGAATGCCGCAGGAACCATGCCGGCACCAACTGTCGGTGGTCAGAATCCTCTCCAGGCCGCAGATCCCAAGGATTACCCACATTGCACGCAGAAAGCGAGGAGACACAGCAGTGCCAGGACATAGTACTTGTACCATTTTGGCCAGTTCTAGATTCGTCACAACACAGGGTCAGAAACCAAACTTCGATACTAAGGAGCACGTATACTTAGACGTACAAGAGGATCATCTTTGTGGTCGCTGGGTTGCGGCACAAGGGGAAGGCCGTGCTCATCAAGCTTCAGCTGAGGTTGTGCGTTCTTGATCTCGATGTCGACGCCGTCCTCGAGATGCGAGGAGACGTACCCAGCCTTCTCGAACTCAACAGCACCTGTGGCCATTCTGACTAGCGCGATAAAACACAGTCGCGAGCGCCGCTGTTGAAAGGTAAATCAAAGGCGACGGCCAGGTGGAGGAAGACCTTCAAAGCGCCGGACACGGAGAGCTTAAGAGCCGCTGGCAAAGAGAGTCCTTGGTGTCATTCATCAAGGTATTCTCTTGCGGCCAGGACATGTGGGTGGTCGAGCTCTAATAACAACCCGTCGCTAGACGGACACGCGAGCTAGAGAATCGAAGATCATGAGCCAGTCCTTGTAGGCTGGATAACGGCTCGGTCAACTCGAGCCATACCCTCGGGGACGCCGCGTCGTCGGAGTTCGCCCGGTCGTCGCGGGGAGCAAGGAATGGTGAGGGTGTCGAGCGAAAGTCCACAACTTCCCCGGCTTGTCAGACACTCTTGCCGCGGGCGAGTTGAGCATCATGGGCCATAAAGCACGTGGTCCGGGGTGCAGAATCCGGAGAAGTGCAAGATTGAACCATGTTCCAGGGTCGGACAGACTCGACATCGGGCAAGCTCGTCAGCTTCGGAGACACGACCCTGTTAGAGAAAGTACTCCTCCGTAGCAGAGTGCGGGAGCGTATCAACACTCCATCGTATAGGATATCAAGCTACAGCCTGTGGGCACTCGAACGCAGTCCTTGCCAGCTCCCATGATGAAGTGAACCAACTAATTACTGACTGCGCGAGGAAATGGATCTTCCTCTGCGTCTCTATCAAATCGCACTTCCGGTTTGTTGCCCCCTCACCCTATCCTGAAATTAATCTTTCTCACCGGCGCAAACAATTCCTCAATCGGCACGATCCTCTCGATCATGGCCTGATCGTACAAATACTGCACCAGCGCCTCTAGAGTCTTGCGATTTTCCTCGACCCCATACGGCCAGCAATCCTCCCCAAATACCTCGCGTATCTCGTCAAGCTCCTGAGGCAGCCAAGGCAACATGTATCTCAACGCACCGGTACTCTCCATCCTTTTCCTCGCCAGTTCTTTACTATCATTCAGCCCCTGAAACAACGCCGATGCCGCGAACCTGTTCTGCTCGTAATACTCGCGCCGCATCGCCACCAAGTGCATGATCGGAAAGATCCCAGTGCGCCTGTAATAGTCCATCTCGACGGCCTTGAAGTCGGGGAAAAGTCGATCAATGTGGGCCGCTTTGCCCAGGCAGGCAGGGATATCAGCCCCAAGCGTTGCGTCGATCTCGCCCGACTCGAGAAGATCAGAAAGTGATTTCGTGGGGTCGGTGTTCTGCGTGATTTTGATCGGTTTCAGGGGCTTGAGAGCCGAGGGTTTGCCGTGTGAGCCGGGGCCTTCCATCTTCCCTTCAACCCACTCGATGGACGACAAGTCGACGCCGTATTCGTGTTGGAGCAGGCCTCTGATCCAGACGGCGGCGGTCATGGTGTACAGCTGCACACCTATCCTCTTCCCGTTGAGATCCTTGGGCTCCTTTATACGGTCCTTGTTCACGACGATGAAGCTGTGACGGAAGACTCGGGACGGGAACACAGGCAGCGCGACGAAGGATTGGTCGCCTGCCACGTGACGGGTGATGTATTCCGAACTGGAAAGCTCGGAGGCGTCGAACTCCTTGTTCGCTATCATGCGGTCGAAGATGTCTCGCGGATGGTGGACGTCGGTAAAATTCACGTCAAGCCCCGCTGGCTGGACTTCGCCCACGGCAAGAGGGACCATGCGATCGTAAAGTGCCGACGCGAAGTTGCACTTGATGGGAGCCATTGTGGAAGCGGAGGAAGTAATTGTTTGTCGAAAGGCGATCAAGGTGGAATGTCGGAAGAAAGGGTACAATTGAGCGGATCTTAGACTCGAGAAGAAATCATGGAACGCTCATGTATGGACAAATATGAAAGGCGTGATTGTGGTGCACAGACAGTTCGCGGTTTGATAACTGCAAAAGGCTGGACTAGGTTACATAGACAGACTCGTTCTCAATGGCATTCCGCTGATCTCAAGCAGGGCAGACAATGGCGAAAGTGAGCTGCTTCCTCCCCGACCTGCATCCACGTCCCCGACTGGCTGGGAAGCGTGCGGATGATTTACAACCAACAGCGCGGCCTTGGAGCTCTGTATCGAGGTCTATACCTAATTAGATCGAATAATATTCCTGGCTCGCCGCAAGCCGGGTGAGGCACCACAGCGCATTGCCGCCGCTTACAACGTCTACGGAGTAGAGACTTCGATATCGTGGATACCTTCCCCTCCCCTAAGTGTCTGTATTTATTTCTAGCGGCATATTTCAGGCAGACCCTCTGAATGTTTCATTCTGATTACGGGAGCGACAAAGGACTGGTCCCAAAACCTGGGAACTACTGGGCTAAATCGCACCTGTGGATAACGTTAAGGACGTCACCAATGTTGGATTCTCTGTTGGCGCTCCACGCGGTGAAGCAGCTCGGGGGATGAGTTCTAATGAATTACGAGACTGAGTGGTTCTAAGAGCCGGGACGCTCAAGGTGATTCGCACGGGAGGGGCAAGTGGATTTTACTGTATCGATCTTGGGTCGCCCAGTCGAAGAAAAGGCGCGATCAAAATTCATTTCGGATGTTCATCATTCAATGCCAGCTACGTGCTTTTTACAGTGGAAGTGACAGGCAGAGACTCCCAGCCCAAAGATAATGCATCATGTTCACATTCAAGGACAGACCGGATCCCATCACCTTACAGCTGCTCATTGACGAACAAGCCAGCCATTCCCTGCCCTGTGCCAATACACATACTGGTCACGAGGACCTTCTTCTTCGTGCGTCGCGCCTCGCTCAGGATCGTACAGATCTGCCTCGCGCCAGTAGCTCCCAAAGGATGGCCGAGCGCAATCGCTCCACCTCGGGGGTTCATCTTCTCGTGCTCCAGGCCCAGGGTATTCAGGCAGTAGACGGCCATAGAGGCGAACGCCTCGTTGATCTCGAAGATGTCAATGTCGTCCTTTGTCAACGAGTACTTTGACAAGAGCTTGGGGATTGCGGCGGTGGGGCCAATGCCCATGATCCGAGGCGGCACACCGGCGACGGTGGCGCCGACGAACTTCGCGAGGATCGGTTGGCCCAGCTCGAGGGCCTTGGAGCGTTTCATCAGGAGGATAGCGGCGGCTGCATAGTTGAGATTAGTAGCTGCGATATTGGAAGAGAAAGAAAGCGGGAAAGCAGACTTACCGCCATCGGTGACCTGGCTGGCGTTACCACCGGTTGTCTTGTCGCCAAATTGTGGCAGGGCAGGTCGAATCTTCAATAAGCTCTCCAACGTGGTGCCATACCGTGGCCCTTCATCCTTAGTGAGGGTCACCTCTTTTAGATTCCCCTCCGCATCCTTGACCTTTGTCGTGATCGGGACGATCTCATCGTCAAACCAGCCCGCCTTCTGTGCCATCTCGGCTCGTCGAAAGCTCTCGCAGGCATACTCGTCTTGCATGCGTCTGGTGATGTTGAAATCATTCCCGACGTTCTCGCTCGTCTGGATCATGGGTTGCTGGCAATCTGCCGCCTCTTGGTTTGCCATCACTTCAGGGCTGAAAGGAAGATCGCGATCGCCGTTGGTGCTCATTGATTCACCGCCGAGCGCGAGCCCGATGTCGATGCTGCCGTTGGAAATCTGGTTCGCAATGTCTTGAACGGCTTTCAGGCCGGAGGAGCAGAATCGGTTCACGGAGCTGCCGCCTGTTGTGTGGGGGAAGCCGGCTGCGAGTGAGGCAGCCCGGACTTTGTATGCTGCTCGGGCATCGCCGACCTTGATAATCCGTCAGCTGTTGAATGTTGAAAGAAGAGAGCTGTGCGAGACCTACATTTCCCAAACAGATATCCTCGACGAGCGAGGGATCGAGCTTGCTCTTCTTGACGACTTCTTTCAGCAGTGCCCAGATGATATAGTCCAGGTTGGTGTCTTTGAAGCCGCCTTTCTTGCCCTTTGCAAGGGGTGTTCGGATGGCGAGGGTAATGACAATGTCATCTGGGTTCTTCTGGGTGCTGTTGCAGGTGGAGCGTCAGTAAGTCGTTGCTGCTATGGCAGAGCTTGTCCTGGTAGGGCTGGCTTACATGGCAGAGACACCGGTCTTCGAGGACGAGAGGTGCGAGAAGACGGAGGCTAGTCTTTGTGTGGCCATTTTGTCGGTGTGTCTATGCTCACTTCTCCTGTGAGGATGCTATTCAACAACAGCAAGATGAAACAACGTATGTTAGCGAGGGAAAGTGAAGTGAGGAGAAGAGCAGAGCAATTGAAATGGCGGCCGCAGCTGATCGTCTCCTTCATATTCAAGTCCGCCAAATTATCGCCGCCTTCAGATTTACCTCGGCATCTCGCATTGCGGGCGAGGGCGGGACGGACTGCGACTCACGCAATTGGCGGACACGGCTGGCGAAGAGACAGTCGATTGGCCCAGACACCGGTGGACGAGGTCGCCGTTGCCGCTTTACCTTCCTGGCTTCCATCCGGTGGAAGTGATCACAAAATGTTGCGGGACGGCAAGGCCTTCCTCGGTGTTTTCGTGCGTAGCTCTTCTCATCCATGGGCCGAGTGTGCACCTGTCTTGATGAAAGGACGTTTCGCAAAACGGCGGGCACAGTGTCCTCAAAAGAAACGCCGTCAAAACTCGGGGCTTTGCTGGCTACTGCTCGGTAAAATTTGATGGTCCCAACACGTCTTCGGATTACTGCTTCCATATTTCTTGCCTGGTTGTGATATCTTTCTCGTTAATCTTGGCTCTATGAGATTGCTTCCGTCTAGTCCGGCTCTGAAAGCAGAGACCCTGACCTCGTCCAAGCAGAACCACGCTTGGCAAGCTAGGATAGGGCATCTTTAGTTGGTAAGACTATCTATCATTACTCCGCCTCGCCCGTCTTCGAACGCCCGAAAAGAGACAATCGTTTTCCATTCGCTATGCATGACACATTCCACGTCCCATCCCTCGTAAACCGATCCGTCACGGGCGGTCCTGGTGCCATAGGCGCTCCGCACGCGCCTTCCATCTATGCATCCTCGATCCGTCTTGCCTGCAGAGCAAAGTAAGTCATTCGAGGGTTCGAAGTCCACATTGTCTGCAACGCAGCATAGATTTGAGATTGACGCCATGATTGACGCCATCCCGGTACTGGCGTGGAAGGTTCAAACCTACTTCTCCTCCACACTGTCTGGTTTGATCGACTCTCCATCCGGGGCATCCTTCATCTCAGTATCCTTGGGCTCGTCTGCCTGAGGTTCTGCCGCCTTCTTAGCTTCCTCTTCAGCCTTCTTCTTGGCCTCAGCCTCAGCTCGCTTCTTGGCAGCTTCTTCTTCCTGGGCTTTGAGAACAGCTTGTCGTTCTTCTTCGACCTTGTCTTGATATCTCTGAACGACAGGACCGGAGAGGAACTTGATCTCGTCCAGCTTCGCCTGGTATTGCGCTTTGGTGGCGTCGTCTCCTTCGTCGTACAGCCAATCCTGCTATTAGTTAGTATTAAGGTTCAGAGCAGCAGGCCGTTGCACATTGCTTACCTCAGTCTTCTCAAGCTTGTCCTTGATCTTGCTCTTCTCCTCTTCGCTGGCAAATTCAGCGTAGAGATCGTCGATCTTGCCTCGGATTTCATAGATGTAAGCCTCTAGCTCGTTCTTCTTGTCCTCGGTATCCGTGACAAGCTTGTCCTCCATGAACATGGCATTCTCGGCCTCGGCTGCTTGGGCCTTCGTAGCGTCGTCCAAGGAAGAGGTGCCAGCAACAAGCTGCAACTCTCCTTTGCGGACCTGCTTCTTGACCTTGCGCATCTTGGGCTTGGGCTGTTCTGCAGAGCCGTTGGCTTGGTCGGTGTCCATGGCGTCGCCATCCTTCTTCGGCTCCGGCTCCGGCTCCTCAACCTCGACATCCTCGACGTAGTAGCCGCTCTCGAGGTTCAGAATACCGTGGAGATTGAGCCGCGCCTTAAGCTTGCATACCATGAAATCATCCTTCTCATCGGCCTTGACACCCTTAACCGAGAAGCGTCCAATCCAAGGGTTGATCTTTCCAGGGAGGAGTTCCGGCTTGGCATATCGGGCCTCGAGGTCGAACGGCTGTTTTCGGTAGAAGGTGAGGATCTTTGTCGACGGCATGACATTGCCTTTGTTGAAGACTGTCAAGCTGGTATCCTCATCAGGGATGTCGGGTGATTGTTCCCATGTGAATTCAATGGGATATGTGACGATGTCATGGACGGAGAAGTCGCGAACTCGAAAGACTGGCGAGAGAACGGCGCAGCTGAATGCACAGCCCCGAGCAATGGCCTCATCCTGGTTGAGAGTGTATGACAAAGACTTGCCGTTGAAGAACTTGGCAACTCTCTCCTTGATGGCGGGAACACGAGTACAGCCTCCGACCATTTCAATGGCGTCAATGTCCTCGACCTTCAGCTTAGCCTCGGCGAGGGCTTGCTCTAGCGGAATAGTGACGCGATCGAGTAGAGGCTTGACCATCTCTTCAAATTCCTCTCGCTTCAACATGGCGCGCACATCCTTGTCTTCCATCAGAGATTCGATGCTGAGAGGCGCCTGCGCATTGGCTGACAGGATCTTCTTGACTTTCTCAGCGGCAGCAGCAACTCGAGTGGTGGCTTTTGGATTTGTGTAGATGTCAATCTTGAACTTCTCCTTGAACTCGGCTGCGAAGTGGTCAACCAGGGCTTTGTCGAAGTTGCGCCCACCGAGGTGACGGTCGAAGGTTGTCGCCTTCACAGCCAGTTCACCCTTCCGAAACTCGACAATGGAAACAGTGTAGTCACTGTACCCAACATCGACAAAGCAGACGCGGCGGGGCTTCGCATCGCCTTCAGGCAGGTCAGATTTCGTGATACCATAGCCAAGTGCAATGGCCGTGTTATCGTTGATGAGCCGGAGGAGCTTCAAGTTGGCGACCTCGGCGGCATCCAGAATCGCCCTTCTCTGAGAGTCTGTGAACCAAGCGGGGCAGCCAATGACTACGTCTGAGACGGGCAGTCTCAGTTCTTTGCTGGCAGTGTCTCTGATTTTGCCAAAGTACATGGCAATCAACTGGACAGCGCTGAACTTCTGCTTCTCGCCGCGGTATGTGACTTCAGCTCCGACTTGGCCATTGACGTCGACAAGAGGGGCAGTAATGAATTGTTGCTCGATGGCGACTTCGGGGTCGTTGATGGTCCGTCCGGCGAGGCGCTTCAGCGACGAGATTGTGTTCTTGAGGTTCGATATCTCCTGCGTCTTTGCGGCTTCACCAATGTAGCGGCTCTTGGGACCAAATCCCACCATGGACCTACGACGTGTGAGTGAGGGTAAGATGAGGCTGCGCGGGAACTACTTACGGTGTAGATCGGTTTGACGTCTCATTTGTGATCTAGACATGGTCAGTATGATAAGGTCGACGGGCCGGCGGACACAAACTTACAATGTCAATCCCCTTGTTGCGCGCAACACCGATCTTGGTGCTCTGCGCACCGAAATCTATCCCAACGACGCTCATGGTCAATGGCGTGGAAAGAAACTCTCGCGGGGTCTAACGGTGGTGAGAGGTGGTTTGGAAGGGATGTAGCAAGTACGGTGGTGGAACAGAAATTGCTGTGAATTGCAGTATGAACGAGCAAGATCAGTCTAAAGGCGTGAGAGGTTCAGCACATGCAAACATGAGTGACAGGAACTACCAAGACCAAGTCGCCGGATCAGTCGTGGGCCGTCCAAAAATTTCGGCGGCGGCAGCAACCAGCACTTTCGCGCAGGTTCGATCAGTGCCAAGCGGCACGTCACCAGGCAGCCTTGACTCCATCAATCACCCGCCAACACGACAGCTGGGCAGCAACGGCGCCTCATCCTCAGCCTCGGCCTCAGCCTTCCCATTTGTGAGGCTAACATACGATGCCTTTTCTATCGTGAGGTCTGCCCAATTCTATGCGTGCTAATGATACAATCACGCTCCTCAGCGTGGGTCTGGTCTGATCCCGCCCGGCCCTACACCATTTTGCCGGGACTCGGACTTCGTTTCCGCAGTCTCTTCCGCTGCAATGCCTTACTGCTCCTTCTGTCATTGCCGTCGCCGCCGTCACTCCCGCTGAGGCTTTCCCGCCTCTCTTGATCCTGCAGCATGGTGACATCTTCCGCCGAGATGGCTGTCAGTGGGCTGTGCCGACCCAGAGGGCTTCGAGTGTCGACATGGTGGCTCTCCGTTGTCCACCGTCGTGTATGAGCAGGAACGGTTAGTGATTCTCTACCCCCAAAAGCCTCGTTTCCGCCGTCTCTTTGGCCCAGCAAGGCCGGTCCCGCACTGCGCGTGGACAAATGGCGGTCTCGCGCCAGAGGTTGGGAGAAATGGACCGTGCTCTGCGGCTTCCGTTCGGTGTCGCGACCACCATGACCATTTGGACCCTCTTCATCCTCACTGAGGCTATTGATGAATTTGGGAGTGTGGACGGATACGCTATCCGAGTCGCTCATGTCGAGAGATTCGTGCTCGAAGCGGCGTGGGTGAGAGCTAAAGGCGCCGTTGGAAGGAGTCGGCGACGTCATATCCTTCTCCAGGACTCCAGGAGCAGTAGGCTCGTGCTCCGCCGAAAAGAAGCGGCCCTCGACACTCGACGACGGCTGAAGGTGCGATGGTCGGGTCCGGCGTTTTCGGAATTCCACTGCTGGCTTGAATGTCTCGGGAACAATGTTCAACTCGTCTCCAGTGGCTAATGCATGTTCAATGGCTTGTTGTGGTGTCACCTTCGTGTCTGCTGCACCAGCGTCTGCTCGGGGCCCACCCCAGGTTCTTTGGCCCGCGGTGAAGATACCATACACCATGAAAATCCAGTTCAGCAATGGATTCAGCAACCACATCAGTGGGTACAGGAGTGACTTCCAGCGGTGCAGCTTGCACGCAAAGTAGAACATGAGGAGCCAATTCAAGCCGCAAGAGATTAGCATGAATTCCCAAGGCAATGAATCAAGCCGCGTTGACGTGCTCGACACGGCAATGATGGTAATCAAGAGGAGCAATGCCGTGGTCCTGATGGTGAGTGTGGCGAAGCGGAGCAGCAGGAGCAGGGGATACTTGCACCACAACCGGCCATCCGTCAACATGCAGACCTCGTTCGTGATGAAGCCTAGGAACCAACGACGCCTCTGCTTGAGCAGCGAGCGGAACGTCTGGACCGCTTCGGTCTTGCAAAAGGCGCTGGTGCTCAATTGGATCTGGTACCGCTGTTTGGCGCCGAGCATGAACAAATGCGTCAGCCATCGGTCCTCGCCGAGATGGGTTTTTGCATAGTCAAACAAATCCTCGCATTCTTCCGCCTTGTCCGAGAAGTAGAACCTGGCCATGTTTCGGAATGCCGAAAACCGAAGCACCGTCAAGGCTCCAGGCAAACAAGTCACGGCGCCGCACCCGGACTCGACGGACCGTTCAAACAGCTGCCCATGAAGGTACTCCATGTCTTGCAGCAACGTGATCAACGAGTGCTTTTCCGTGCGACATGTGATGATGCCTGTCATGGCCAGCATGTTGTGTTTACTGCCCGGCCTGAGTTCCATATCGTACATGAAGTTTTGAATGCACACCGGATCCAGAATGCAGTCGGAATCCATGAACAAGATGAACAGGTCGTCTTTCTGTTGGAGATATCGCTTGTAGATCTTGTCGATCAGGAGAAAGGTGGCTTTCTGGCAGTGTCGCTTGCCGCCATGCGGAAATCTTGAGACCGTCACTCTTGCACCATTGTAGGCCACGTCAATCGACTTTGGAAAGCTCTTCAACGTAATAGGGACACCCAGTCTCTCGATCGTCTTCAGATAGAGCTCGTCGATGTTGTCTCCATCGAAGGACACAAATGCGTGGATACAAGCAGCTGGGTAGTCGCAGGTGACCACCGAGTTTAACGCTGTCCACAATGTTTCTGGTGGCTCCTTGTACACTGGCATGACTACGACTATCTTCGGAGCGGTGAGTTCGTCGAGGATGTACTTGACCCGCTTTGTGCGTCCCAACGGTACAACGACCATGCGGTAAACGCAGAGCAGCCATGGTACAACCAGCATGGCGGCGAAGGAGTAGAACGCGAATTGTTGGAGAATATCAACAAACACCCTAGGCAGGTATTGTGTGAGGCGTCTTGGTAATGGTAATGTTGTGATCATGACCGGCAAAAATATGCCCCTGAAAGTCGCCCGTCAGCACAAGATCGTAGAAAGACTGCCGCCAATCTTGCCTGAGAAGAATGAACAAGACGGAGAACCAGACCGCCAGCATCTTCTGCGTCCAGTGATCCGACTTCTTGAATGCCTTGCCGAAACAATACAGAAAAGCCGCCACCCACAAAAATGACTCGAGAAAGGCCGCGACAACCACAGGTCCGACGAGGGCGGTTGAAATAATCTTGTCGCATCAGCATAGACTCAGGATTGCAGAGACACAGTTACTCACGTCAGGAGTAGACCATGCTCCTGTCTGGTATATTGATTCAGCCTTCGCCATGATGTTGGGAATGGCTATATTGCTTGCAGAAGGATGGCTTGTGATCAACCGCAGGCCAAAGCAATTGAGCGAGCGAAGTGCGCGCCAGCCACGCGGAGGTAGTGACAAGCGTTCAAACACTCTGGGAAGGTTGGAGAAAGGGGTTGTCTGTCTTGCATAAAAAAGAGAATGGGTCATGTAGATGGAATCAGTGAATGATAATTGTGTGGTGGCACTCCGCGCTGTGCAGTGAAGACTGTCGCCAGGAAGTAACAGCGCAGTGGGCTGAGAAGCGTTGGTTAAAGACAGAAAGCAAGTGGAGATGTCGTAGGGCAGTCGCATTCGAGATTCCTACCTCGACAGAGAGATGCGATATCGATATTGTCCATGTTGTCGGTGAGGCAAGTGAGCAGGTGCAACAGAGGCAGTCTGTTCTTGGATGAATGGCATATGCAAGAGTGGCAGCCTGCAGCTCCCCGTGGTACACATGGATATACGGAGGACATCTCAAGTACCGGCCCAAATCATTATGGCACGACGACAATGCCAAACATGGAACTTACATGGAACAATGGAAAAGAGTCGACAACTGGCCGTTACTAGGCCATGTGCTCCTCATGGCCAGGCATATATCCCAATCTTGGACACATCCACTCCTGGCTCGGTATGCATCGTCTCAAAGGCATTACCTGCTACAACTTCTCCAGTAGACACATATCTACAAGTGAAAATCGCCACTAACAGTGCTGTCAACGTCAGTCCACGCGCTGGCAGGAGTGCGAACACCATCTCCAATCTCGCTGAGAACGTCGTCTGAACTTTCCTCTGCTTCGCTCGCGTGGATGTTGCTTACGCTTCCGGCAACGCTGGGCGTTAGCGAGGCCGGTAGTTGATTGTCGGCGCGTGCATTAGAATTGTCGCTGCGAGGAAGAAGATGACGTGAGCTCTGCACCGAAAGCGAGGCCTGCGATTCGTGGTCTGACAGCGTGCCCGTCGAGTTCGAGGCTACAGCAGAAAAGTACTCTGATCGGTTCAACGTCCGATGTAGGTACTCTGCCGAAGGGATGGAGAAGTCTGGGTCAGGAGCACTTTCTGTGGTTGGTGTGAGTTCGATCAAGCTTTCGGAAGCATGACTCGGGGGTATCTCAATTCTCCTTTCCGACAAGGGAAGATTCCATGCCTCGCGCATTTCTTGCTCGTATCTTGATTCGAAGCCATTTTGCAAATTCCCGTCTGGCTGCCTCTGGGACAGACGCGGACTGGGTGGTGCGTCCTCTGAACCCGACGGCCCAGGTCTTCGACTTAAAGTGGTTGATGCCGGCAGGGTCTCGACTCCGGACGACTGGCCTTCAGCCTGTGATTCGGTGTCTTGCAGCAGTATCCCGTCCTTGTCCACAAGATTATCAAAAGTCGGCGATTGTGGCTTGTTGCGCTCCTGCTCGGAAAGCCTCCTCCTCTTCCTTTTCTCCTCCAGAATCCTTCCCCGCTCCATGATATCGGCGATAGCTTGCCGCCTCCGTTCCTCGGCCTGCTCTCCCTTGTCCTCGCGCATGGAGATGTCGGTGGAAGTGCGTCGGAGTGGCGGACGGGGTCTAGGTCCGATCTCGTCGCCAAGGGAGTGCAAGCCCATGGCAATTTTGTGCCTCGTCCGGTCTATCCATGCTCGCACCTGGGGGTTCTCGTATGCGGCTATGCTTGCCGCCACCAAGACAGTGACGGTGATTATTATCCCTACCGGAGGAGGCATTTTATGTCAGTCGCGAGGTTGTCAGCGCTCGAGGAATCTTGGGTTTTGGAACGGCACCCGCATAGCACCACTGGGGGAGATGATGTAAGGGGAAGAAGCGGTGGCGTGTGAGGAGGCACGGAGCAGCAACTGACCTCTGGCGAGCGGAGCGGGCATTTTGGAAGGGGCACTTCTGGCACTTTTCCGACCGAGATCTGACTTGAGAGGAGAGGGAGAGTCTTGACGGGTGGTGACCGTAGTTAAAAACAGCTCTGACTCTCTTCCAAAAGGCGTCAGCCTGGTGCTCCGGGATAGAAGGATCAGTTGAATCCGAGGCAGGCAGGGCATGGGAAACGCTGCGCCACACGCGAAGTGGCGGTTTCTTCCCCGCACCAGGCTCAACTTCGGATAAACCTTCTGCGCGTTCACTTTTCTGCACACGCGTCGCAGTTGAAGATGGTCTCTTGCGCATCACCATCAATAGCCCGTCATGTCACGGGCCAGCTCAACCGCCCTGCCGAGAGCATTGACATTGACCGAAGAGCTGGAGAAGCTTGAACAGTCGATAACACTGACGTTGCAGGGTGAGCGCACACATCCTTAATATTCTACTTGACT
Organism: Phialophora verrucosa; assembly: GCA_002099365.1. Classification (NCBI taxonomy): domain Eukaryota; kingdom Fungi; phylum Ascomycota; class Eurotiomycetes; order Chaetothyriales; family Herpotrichiellaceae; genus Phialophora; species Phialophora verrucosa. The sequence goes on along the minus strand of MSED01000014.1, from coordinate 656,048 downwards.
CATCCTTGCAGAAATCGATCACAACTTCAGTCGGGCACATCGAATAGTCACATCTAGCATCCTACCCATTGTCGAGCAATATGCTACCCACTCAAAGGATGTGTGGGAGGCTTCAAGAGTATGGAACCGCCACAAACCAGACCGCAGTTTACTGACACCTGCCTCAGTTCTGGAAGCAATTCTTCGAATCCAGTGCCAATGTGTCTTTGTCGGGCTACGAGGAACAAGCGTCGCGCCTTGAACCTGCGGATGGCACCGACACCACCGTCACAGAAGATTTCAACGCAACGACACATACAACCTTAGAAACCTCGGAATCATACGAGACCCCCTCGGCTCAGCACATCTCGACCGACTCGATCCAGGACCTTGACCTTTCGAACATGACCATATCTCCCTCCAAGAGCAGTACACCACGGCCGTTCAGAACACAGAAGACACAGCGGCAGCAAGCCAGTTTCGCACACTACCCCTCGCCTTACGAGGCGTTGCGGCAGGAGGTGAACAATACCATGGCCGATAGTACATCTCTCACACGAGCCACAGAACCTGAGACACCTGGAGGCCAGCCCGTTTTCCCTGTTGATACCATGGCAGCAACACCGCAGTCGTCGCCGTTTCTACCTCCCCGACCTACCTCAATCCCCAGACCATCCACCATCCGCAAAAAGACCGATCCTCTGCTTCACCGCGTTCTCGACCGGAACTACCGTGTCCAGGCTACACCCCTCACGACTCAGCGCTACTCAGACCTTCAGCTCGGACCATCAGCGACACCATCATATGCCACGCGCACTGGGAAGCGAGATTTCAATGAGTCAACTCTAGACTCCAGCCCTGAGGTTGCCCCACCAGAACTAAATCATGAAATCTTCTCTTCTCCGGAACGCAAACGACCCATCCCGGGTGTCAGCGTCTTGACACCGGCACGAGCGCGGTCAAACGCCCAGCCGTCGAGAGAAGCTACCCGCACCCTTGGGACGTGGGATAGTGATGATGATGATCTCGACGACGATATTCCCTTCGGTCACAGTCCACCTAAGACTATGCAGTTCCACATTCCTCAGAATCGGCTGCTGAAAACCCCCGCGAAAGAAGCCTCTAAACGGATTGTTGAAGACATTCTCACCAACGCAGGCATCGACTATGGTGAAGAAGAACTCGACTTCAGTCAAGCATTAGAGACCGAGGGTTCTGACGTCGACCTTGGTGCAGACCCAACCAGCCCTAGTGTAGTCCGCAGAGCTGTGAACATTGAGGACGAGACCTTTTGAGCCGAGACACGGGCCTGGTATGTGCGCATTTTCCAGGACTCGTGGTAGTTTTGTTCGGCGACTCAGGCCACGGGCACCAATGAGCTCAGCCAGGGCTTGTGGCTGGACCCCCAGCTAAACCCTTTCGATGCAAATGCGACCAGCTGGCAGCTCATGCTACAGCAAACAAAACAACCTTGCAGGTGCTGATACGAATGGCCGGATGGACGAACTGCGCCTCCACGCCGGCTCCGTCGATGGCCCTGCGCCACGCGAACCCCACAAACTCGATCAAGGCTCGATGCAAGACTGTTGTCCTTGTGTAACCTCTCACGTCTGATTCCCTCACCATATTATGGATCAAGAATTCAGCCGCAGCGATGGATCTGCCCTTCAATGCAATCTCCACTCGTTCCGGTTAGTACCTGGGTATCCATAAACCAGACCTCAGCCTCGCCCAATCGTGCCACGATCAACTTTTTCTTCTTCCAGTACTAGGATACAAGCGATCGGTGTTTCAATCCTTCTAGCCACTGCTTGAGCAGCTAAGAAACTCGACATTCTCACAATGTCTCCGGGGGCATCGCTGTGGCCGCAAGACGAAGCATTACCGGAATATGCCATGGCCTTTCGGGCTGAGAAAGACAGAAGGCCCTCCAAGAGCCTGCCACGATCACGAGTCACTGCCAAACAACACAGCGCTGCGGAATGGAAGACTATGCGAGGGATCATTACAGAACTCTATTGTAAAGAGAAACTGACTGTTGCGGAACTCATTCGCCACTTGCACTCGGAGGGGTTTGCAGTAAAGTATGTGAATCGTTCTTTTTAGTCTCTGCCTTTGAATTGGGACCTTGCAATCAAAAGTACGCCGCGGCTTGATCCCCATGTTGAGCCGCATTCTCAGGAGGATAGTCCATTCTCTAAGATAGATTCATATTGCGGCATCTTCTACCTCAGCCCATGCATTCTTCCATCACTCAAGTTCTCTTTTCAGCACCCTGTACGGTTCTATTTCTTATCTCCTGTTGCTATAGTGAACGCATGCTACACACCCGCATCAAAAAGTGGAAAATTGGCCGCAATCACAAGTTCAAGGAAATGCGGACTGCTGCCGAACTTCTGGCAGAATACCAAGACCGACAAGGACCAGACGTTTGTCAATCGGCCCATGCTGCGGTCGACACCACTGGCAAGAAACCCGTCATGCCCAGCTTCAACATCCGAGGGGATTCCGTCAGCTACAAAGAGTTCCTGCGATACTTTCGGCGAAAGAAGATCAATGACCCTGTCGCGTGGGTCAAGGAACACAAGGACGACAAGTTCACTCTGAGCGACGATGTCAGGCTCGTCACTGCCGCCGACCTCGCTTCAAAGGACTCAAGCTCATGCGACGAGGACCCTGTCGATGTATTTGGACCTCTTCACATGGCTCCAGTCCCGCCGCAGCACCATGAGCAGCCGCGGTATACAGACTCTGACAACCTTGCCGATGTGTACCAGTGGAGTTTGGGAGACTGTTGCAACAGTGACGAGAGCTCCCAACAGCTATCAGATAGCTCTTCCTCAGAAGAAACCTGGCCTGTCGCCACGTCAGCCTTGGTACACAACAGCAACAGCCATACACCGGTCTCCGTGCCGATCTTCTTCAGGTCGCATGCATCTTCCCTTTCCGAGCACCTGGATTACAGCATCATGGGGTACATGAGTTCTTACCTCACCACATCGAGCTTGGAAACCCAGCCGGAACCGCTTATCCACGCCCACACCACCCATGCAATCTTTGCATCCAAGATGCAGGACGGCATCTCAGCCTTGGCCAACCTTTCGTTGACCATATCATCGAGGAAGGCCGTGGCAAGAAACAAGAAGCGCGATCCAGAAGCAACGAGGGCCTTTGCAAGCTTTAGAAATGGCTTTTGTCTCCTTGAACAAATCTTGATCAGCCACAACCCCATGTCTCTGGCCTTGGTGCTAGGTGTGATCTGCGAGTTAGCGAGCCACACGGCCAATCCCACACTGCGGGCCATGGGCGTCCCCGTGCTTCTGAATCAATTGCTTTCGTATATCCACGAAATGTCCGGGACCCTCCACGGGCCAGAACATCCGTTGACGACATTCTTCGGGCTCCTACTACAAGAGTACCAACACCCCACCGCCAGCACTACCCCGGGATCACCACCTCTCGCAGACTCTATTCTCAAAAGCTTGGACATGGCCATCACCCAGCTGCAGCTGTCTTCCGGCCACCTCGACGGCGTGGCTGGCGAGGAGGAAGCAGCACCGTCGGATTGGAGGGGTCTGTACCTCCGAGAACGCCTCTGCGACGCTCTTTACCACTCCGGCTCAAGCTTTCAGGTTGCGCGCGCGAGCATGCGCAAGCTACTGCTCCGTGATCAGGAAGCCAGATCCGGGCCCACCGCCAGGAATGTGCTCTGGACTTTGACCAACGTCGCGGACGACTGTCTCGCAAGCGGTGACATCGACGGCGCCATCGAGCATTTCGACAAGGCACTGAGGCGTGCAAAGACGCTGGGGGATGTCTACGGACGAGAAAAGACGAGCTTCGCCGCCCTAGAGGGTCTGGGGCGATGTCATCTCGCGAAAGCTGAAAGGGTCCAGGTCGAAGAGCTCGTCCCGCGCTGGCAGGGTCCGGATCAAGCATACGTCTTGCAGGACGCGCTGCAATCGGTCTCGGGGGGACAACAAGGACACGAACAACAACCCCCTACGTGCTGCTCATGCCAATGCCACGGCCACTCATCGTCGTCGTCGTCGTCGTCAGTAGCATCGACAACGACGTCCGCGCAAATCACTGCGGACTCGACGACAACCTCAACGCCCGCCCCCTTGGCTTGGCGATCTGCACGGTTCCATCCAGCACCGACCGAGAGCCCCAGGACACAACACCTCAAATGCGCACTCCACTATTTCTCGTCCGCCGAGTCCACGGCGCGGATGTACTTTGAGGCTTCGAGTCGACGCATTGCCCGCGTGAGCCTACGCCGACAAGAGGTCGTGGAACTGCTGGGACGCACGACCCCGCCTTCGTCCGACTCGGACTCGGGCGCCGGCTCCGGCGGAGGAGCTTCAGACGACGAATTCAACGATACAGCTGCGAGTATGACCCAACAGATTGGTGGCGGCGGCGGGGGGGACGGTCTCGTCGCTGGGGACGTCCCTTATGGGTCCATGCTCAACCTGGGCGATCACCTGGGCGGCACTCCGGACGTGGGCGAGCTGAGGGCGTGAATGTGAACAGTCAACGACGGGGGATGAGCATTATGACACGAGCTGAGGGCGTGAATGTGAACGGTCTACGATGAGGGGTGAGGATTGTGACAGGGATAGGGATTGGGATTGGGATTTCACCGGGAAAATGAACAGCAGTGATAGTCAGCCATAGCAATAGGATTTCCACACGGCAGTAGGTCTGTGGTATCTAAGGTGTACGCAGTATGTATCAGGCCAGGCAAGTCAAGTCGGTTAGTTAGTCATGGCCATGTCCACCGATGTTCCTCCACGCTTGTACATACATATGAGGAACATACTGGGTACAACAGTGAATGGGAATGGTTCGTATGTTAGGTGGTTGGAAATGTCCTTGACAGTCCCTTCCTTTGATCCAATCCAGTCCAAATCAACATCGAGGTTTGAATTGATTCTAGGTCGTATTCTCCTAGACATGGGCGCCAGAATTCAAAACGTCGGCGCCCGTAGAGTTATCACCCTAAAGCAATCGCGCGGCAACGGCAAGGAACTCGCTCGAAATCTTGTCATCTCCATCATCTTCATTTCGTGATGGTCCGCACGATTCGTAGAACCGTGCTATTACAATGGATATTGCCTGTTGCGTGATAGTAAAGCCCTCCACTGCCCCTGTTTACCATCAAGACCAAAGCGACCTAATATCATGCGATCCCTAGGATATAGCAGTGACCTTGAGCCGAATTTCCCAGTCCTCTAAAATTCTATCTTCTCATTGACCCTTTTATGAAATGAAATGCATCAAGCAGAAGATGTCGCTCATTCCATAAACGCCCCAGCTCGCTGTTAGCTGGTTCAATTGTCGCCATACCCCGAATTCGGTCCGATAGTAAAACATGTCACTGAGAAAGGGCTGAAATGTTGAGTTCGCATAATAATAGAGTGAAGAGTCGAAGTCAGATGACATGCATGGTCGATAGCTTACAGCCATTTACATGATGATCGAGGGCACTAAAGGGTCCCGTTAGCAAAAATTCTTGGCCCTAGAGGAACAGGGAGTCAAAGCTCACCCTCAACATTGGCCTTGATGCTCTTGTGAGGTAGGACGCTTCCACCATTGACATAGATTTCGTCACCTATTGAAACATCGTCGCCAAGGACGGTGACGTTTTCGAGACGAGCCCAGCGGCCGACGGATGATCTCCAGCCTAAGTGCCGTTAGTCCATGAATCTGATATCCTGAGATTCTCTGCACTCACCAACGATGGTTGACTTGACCCACGCATGGTCTTTAACCTTGCTGTCCTCCAACAGCACACATCTCTGCAACCGGACACCATCACCAATCACGCAGCCAGGTCCGATGACCACATTGGGGCCAATGCGGCAGTTTTTACCGATCTTGGCTGTGGCATCGACCATGACATTACCACCGTAGACGTATGATTCAGAGTTGGGGGCAAGCTTCTTGGGTTGGTTCTTCGCCAGCGAAGACAGATACAAGCAGGTGCCGCTCAAGAAGTCCTTGGGCTGCCCGACATCCATCCAGAAGCCTTCAAGGTCGAATGAGTGCAGTTCGCCGTCCTTTGTCATGGCAGGGAAAGTCTCTTGTTCGATCGAAGTGGGTCGGAGTTCGATTCTCTTGAGGATGGAGGGCTTGAAGATGTAGATGCCTGCGTTGATGCGGTTGCCCACAAACTCAACAGGTTTCTCGACGAAGCGGTCGATGCGGGAGGGGTGGTTCGGCGTGTGGACGATGACACCATATTTACTGGGCTCCTCAACCTTTGTGACAACGATTGTGCCCTCGTTGCCGTGCTTTTCGTGGAAAGCAGCCAACTCCTTGAAGGGGTAGTTGCAGATGACATCAGAGTTCAGCACAAAGAAGTTCGACTCGTCCTTGCCCAAGATCTTCTCCGCCAGCTTCAAGGGGCCAGCGGTGCCCAGAGGTTCTGCCTCGACAGAGAATGAGATCTTGACATCGTACATCTCCTCGTACTTTTTCAGGGCGTTGATCATGACATCGGGCCTGTAGTTTACGGCCAGGACAATGTCGGTGACACCGGCAGCAGCAAGAGCCTCGACTTGATGTTCGATCATGGGCCGGTTGGCAAACTCGACCAAAGGCTTGGGAAGGGTGAGGGTGAGAGGGCGCAGTCTGGTGCCGAAGCCACCAACGCTGTGAAAGGAGGGTCAGTGGAAGAGAGGTGAAACGGACAGGCGGTGCGTCCATACAGAATGAGGGCTGTAGACGACAAGTTAGCATTATTCGAGACACGTCATCGAGCCACGCGGTGGACTGTTTTGACTTACCCTTCATCGTGAATTGGTCGGGTGGGATGGGAGGATATGGGTGTCAAGGAGTGGAAGAAGACAAGTGTCGGAACGAATGAAATGTAGCTCAAAGACTACGGGCTGTCAATGACAAGTCTCAGTGAATTCAAGTTGGTTGGACTGGTTCAAAGAGCAAAAAGAGAGGTTCGACACAGCAGGCGAGCAGGGGAATGTGGTGTTATATGAGGCTCGATTGAAAGCTGCGCGGCGTGTCACCCAATTCTGAATCTGCAGCAGCCACTCTGTTCGGTGCGGCCAAACAAGGGTTGCAAGGGGGTCCAGCTGAGCCTTAACTGCACCTTTTTTCTTTACGGAAGTCGCGCCGCGCGTGGTGAGGCTTGAGCTTAATTTTATCGATAAGAAAAGGTGAATTTCGTCGGACCATGCTCAAACCTTTCTTTCCTTCCCCTGAAGCCACTGTCACTAACGCTGGTTTGCCATGGTGCAATTTCGCTCGGAAGGATGAGATTTCCCCCTTTCTGTCCATCAGTCTACGCAGAGCATATAGAGCACACGCCGACTAACGTGCTTTTACCATTGGGTGTGCACACCTATTGGCATTCGTATCTCGTCTTCTGTCTGTGATTAGATGCCAATGAGGCGTTCTTCTAGACTGCGGTCGGGACCCCTCGTGAACAGCGAAGCTTTTCTATAACCTTGGATTATCTGTCCAGTGTTCTCTGTGTCTGCAACTACAAAGCTCGACGCCAGAATCCTCACTTGGTCAGCGTGACTGACCACCCACGACAACCACGACAACGACCTGGTCACGAGGCGACACCCCTCACCAACCCTTTGCGTGTCCACGGCACAGCCACAACTCTGCGTTACGCATGCTCATTCCCCTTCCGAGTCCTGACACGCAGAATTTTCTCGATGCGACTCGGGTGCCAAAATTAGCCACATCGTTCGAGAATCATGTCACCGTGTCTTCAACGTCACTCTGCGATTGTCAATGTTCCAGATGCCTCTCCTCTGGCCAAGCTCTCCTCAAGACGACAGTGTCAGCTGCGGGACATTTACTTGGTCAGCAATGCTCACAGTTGAAATGAGTCTGCTGTGTATAACTTCATAGGCAAGTACGATGAATTATTACTATCCAAGGCTGTCGTGGCTCGTGACTATACTACAATACAAGGTGCTGGGTGCGCTGTTCTCCTCCCTCCCTCTGCGCCCGTTCATTGTGGTGTTATTACATCCTCCAAGCTCAAAATGCGGCCCAAGATCTGTCTAGATCTATCCGGCTGGTCGAAACGTCTTGCTGGTCTCCCCTTTCCCCTTCGCACGGCCCACGAGTAATCCTTCCGCCTGCTGTCTACTGGGTGTCCTCGGGCAAAAACCCATAACCACCATACCCTCCCTTGTGCCTCCTCCCTTTCCTCCCCGCCATGACAGGCGCTAGCCCATCCCTCTCCCCTACAAACTCATTCAACCAATCCCTCACCTTCTTCACCTTGACAACCTGTGGATCTTTCCCCACGTTTGCGGTCCGCAGATTGCTCACACTGTAGACCCCGCTCAGATCGTCGTCGTCGACTTTCTTGCGAAACAGCAGATCTATCTTCGTGACATCCCCCTTCAACGACTGTCCGTGGACTTTACCCCGGAACGAAGAGAGTGCAACATTCTGAAGCAACACCACATCGCGCGGTTTCATGAATTTGAGATTGCGACGGAGCACCGAGCGGATGCCCTCCGGGTTGGGGTTCCCGCCGTCTTTCCAGTTCACCCGCATTTCTCGCGGAAGCCACATCGACACCGTAAAATTGGATTTCGTGTCGTCGCCGACAATCATTTCCACCAGATCAACCTCGCGGGGTTTGCCGTACTTGGCGCCTGTGATGACAGTGCGAGGCGGTGCGATCGAGATGATTCCAACAATGAGATTTACAGTCATTGTCTGTGGTGAGATGGTTTCGAGGTAGTGCGCGTTAGGGATGTCCTGGAGCTCGGACAGTGTCTTTGGTCGGGGTGCTTGGCTTAGTCGTCGCTGTGACGGGGTCCGGATGATTCCACCGGGAGTGCCGGCCGTTGTTCCCTGCGAAGGCGAGAACATGTCCTCATTCGACTCGAAGATCGGCGTGCCAGGCGTCATCGAGTCGGAGAAATAGGAGAGCTGTGAGGACGGGATGGCTTCGTAGATCGAGAATGAGTGGTCGTAGTACTCCGACAGCGGTCCTCCCTCGGAGGTATTGAAGGCGCTGGAACCGGACGAAGTGGTGTCTGGAATGGATAATGACCCCTCCGATAGTGATGGCCTTGATTGAGGCTCACTGATGTCGCTACCGGGAGTCGAAGCACCAAGCAGTTCCGAGAAGGAGAAGAACTCAGCATCGCCCTTGCCAACATCGTCCAACGTGCCGCCCTGCTGCGTTGTCGCGGTGCCGCCCGCTAGTGGGCGCGGCTCAATGTTGAGCTTCGGCAGAATCGGTCGCATTTGGAGTCTCTGCGTCGTGATCTGGCGCCATTGAGCGCCAAACGCTTTGGACGAAGGCGATTTCGGCGATATCGAGGAGTTGATGGCGATGTTTTCTTTGTTCGGAAGTGATTCAATGTGTGAAGCGTCTGGCAGCAATGACTTCTCGCTCCAGTCGAGCTCCGCCTGCTCCGGGGCTCCCGCCAGGATGATCATTCGGCTTGTCATGTAATTGATCGCACCAGGATGTCGTGGAAGGTATCGACTTAGGCGCCGGCTTCCTCAAGGGAAAATGGGTGAACCTTCAATCCGTACTCAGTGACTCGAGGAACTGCCTCCCGATTGAAGAGGTTTCCCCAACAACCAACTTTTTTGTCTGACTCAGCCTTCACGGTCGCAACGTGTCCCCAAGAGGTGAGATCCAAGACCGCGCACACGTGAGACCACCTTGCAGACCCAAATGGAGCTTCACGAACTTCCCCCACAAAAACTCGCAAGAAAAGTCCAATTCACAAGAGATCGGAAAATTGTTGGACTGCGGAGCGGATGTGGCGGATAGGCGAAGGAATTTGTACTTTCCCCCCTGCCCTGCTTGGAAATTTGTGACCACGTCGCGTCAGGCGGGTGTAATTTGCGCCGGCGCTGACGCTAAAAGCTCGGGTTCAAGACTGGTCCACGATCTCTCTTCGTTCTTCGCCGTTCATAATATTACGCCCGCGCAACACGAACCCCAGGACTTGAACTGGACCCTGAGTGCTGCCTGGTGAAAATATGGGCAGATGGCGGGATCTGGCTCAAGGATGCTGAATGACCGTCTACCAACTGTGGCGCGTGATTAGGGGACAAACGAAGAGCAGCCGGCGAGAACAAATCAGAGAGCGTGCAAGAGAAAGAGTCGGTGACGAAGGTGGAGGTGCTGAAGCTATGTACAAACCTGAAATGGGAGACAAAAAAAGCATTGCTCGATCATTGAGGCACTTCGCGTTGTGCCTTGTGTGCACTGATTGGCTAGCTTGCAAAAATGCGTCAAGTTTGGTTGGGACGGCAAGTGAGATCTCCCAACAAACTTGACGCAGGTTTGCATGGAGATGGAGAAGCCGCTTCCCCAGAAAATTCCAGATGACGGCCCTGTTGGTGTGCGGATGGAGCTGAAGAGCCGCTACCCGCACGCTTGGGGCAGCCTAGAGCCAAAAGGCAAGGCCACCAGGGGGCCCGCATCGCCGCTGGCCCAGTCACAGGCGAGCCGAGGTCCATGTCCAGGCCCCTTGGAGAGGACGAGTAGGCAAGGAGGCAGGCCTTTGCCATACGAGATACGCCACTCTACTGTATAGGTCCAGAATCGGAGCAGGCAACAATCAAAGAATTCGGATTAGTTGGCCAACTAACCCGTTGAGCTTCGGGCTTTGGCGCAAGCTGCAGCCACCTGACATCACTGTTTTTACCATGCCTAGTCTTCACAAAACCCAGCGATCACTGCTTTGGTAAAACTCGAGGCCAGAACCAAATCTTCTGCCGAGATCCCTCTTGGAGATCGGTACCCCGTTCGTGATGTTGCCGGGTGCAACAGCAGGATACCTTCCATTGCAGCTATAGTCGTACTCGGCTTGATCGAGCAGGCCGCTCCAGATCTGCAGGATCGTGCTGAGCTCGCACCAGCCATCATCTCGTTCTTCGCATTGTGGGTAGGATTTATGAAGCGGCACGGTGCGTTGGGAGATGGTGAGGTGGATATACGTTGTTGCATTGCCGTTGGTATAATAGTCGGAAGCAGTGGCGTTGGGGCTGGTTGGGCGGGTGGCCTTGAGCGGTTGAGGGGTGTGGATTATCTCCCAGACCTGGCATGCCAATTAGTACAGGTGTTGCGGCACTGACTGCGGTTGGATACTTGCCATTCGAGCACCGAAGGGTGTGGTGTGCGACACAATCAACTGCTGGTTCGCAGAGGGACCAGTGGGACTCAGTGGCTGGGCAAACTGCTTCAGACCGAAGGCAGTTATTATGGACATTATGTTTGTATCGTGGGAGAAGTCAAAGTATAGTGTTTGATTCAGTGGGAAGGTTGCGGTACTTGCAACCATGGTCGTGTTGATTTGAGTCGTGCCCGGTGGCACGTCGGGTAGATGGCCTTGAAGGCGTGCGTACAACTCCTCAACATATCCTATTCCAACAGCCCGTCCGGTCGGGGAGCCGAAACCGTTGTTGCCGTTGAATTGCAGGTCGATGCTATACTCGAAGCCTTGCCATTCCTCGTATGTGAAGAGGTCACACCATTGAGAATAGCCCTGCGAGTAGAACCCGTTAGTATCGGCCAGGCCAGTTGTAAAGAGTGGCAGAACTCACAAATGCGACGTGCTCGTACGGACAGAGGGTCTGCGCGTTATAGCTGTCCGCGACTGTCCAGTCGTAGTCCCCAGCCAGAGCCTTCAGTCTCTTGGTGGCATCAGCAAGGTAAATGTTCTCCCAAATCACAGACGCATTGTTGCCACCAGTAGAGAGATAGTTGTTGCTATTGTTGCAGTTCATGTAGCCCGCAAGGGTAATGTTGAAGAGGTTCTGCTCAATGATGGGCACCAAGCTGGCATTATGAGTCCATTCGAGCCCGAAGAAACCAGCCATGAAGTACTCGGCCGATTTCAGCATTCGGTCTTGGGTTGTCGTTCTCGCGACGATCTTGGAAGATGTGTTGTAAAGCGCGCCTGTAGGTCGTCAGGGTTGTCCAGATCGCTCTTCGAGTTCTCATACCATAGTTGTAATAAAACAAGACGCCGGCATCGAACAGCTCCTGCCGGCCACGGGCCACTAGGATCTCAGCGCCAAGGTTGTATCTCCAGCTGTTCAAGAAGCTGAGATCACCTGTCCATTTCGCTGTTCCATTCGCTGTGATGTTTTGAATCTTGCTACCGAAGCTTGCAACTGAGGAGGTTCCGGTCGGGTAACGAGCTCCGTGACGGTGCAATATGTGGACGGTCGAAATGTTCGCTCCTGGAGGTAAGGGATATTCGTTCGACCCGAAGCCCACAGGATTGGGAAAATACGAGCTCAATTGTCCGTGTAACTGGAAAATACTCTGATTGTTGGAGTTCCCCTGGATGGGCAGATTGGTCTCCAGAGGTGCGTTGGGAACAAATGATGCCTCTGCACCCCACGGAGCAGGATTCGTCTGAGCAAGAAAAGGCGCGATCAGTCCAGTAGGCGTAGGACCAGCGAAGAGCTCAGGAGTGGTTTGGTAGTACCATGGCTCCGTAGCAGAAGCTGTACCCGCGCCAGAAGCCGTGGTCGCCTGCCTCAGATCCAGAACGGCAGCACTGGCCAACCCACCGGAGAGGACGAGCAATTTGGGGCTCACCATCATGGCCAAGGTGTGGTAGCAGTCACAATATGCTATACTGGACGGATGGGAGCAGCCAGCTGAGAACGCAGCGCTGGGTGGGACAGCGTCGAGTATTTGTAGCTGCGCATCTTCTTTTCCTCCCAGCTCGAGTGGCTGCAGCTGCAGCTGCCTTCTGATCACGTTGCCTACAGTGGTAAAGAGCTACAGATTCCCCATGACGGTTCCCTTGCGCGTGCATGAGGGCGATCCATAGCCCCTGCAACTCGATGCACAAGATCAGGCAAATCGGATGAAGGAAAGCCAGGCCATGGGCCGTTCGCCTGGATATCTCAAGCTCAACTGGTTGCAAGATAATGCCACCAGCTGAGGTCAACCGGCTGCTCGAACCTGGAACCCTGGGCATTCGTCATGGTAGGAGGGAGGGTGCAGGACTCCCAAGCTTGTCAAGCTCGTCAAGCTTCCAAAAGCATCTGGCCCTTTGTAACCTTGTCGCTGCTTGTTTCGGCCGGGAGGTGGCAGAAGATGCAGGAACAGCACTGCGTGATTTCATGAGTCGGACAACGTGACAGAGCTATCGAGATCAATTGGTGACAAAGGGAAGGTCGTTGGTGGACTAAGTTCGTAGCCTCTCAATTTCGGGTATCGAGGCTCTTGGCTCGAGCGGGCAGGCAATCCTTCGCGGCGCGCTTGTATTTGACTGCCCAGGCCACACCATGTTACAGCGCGTGCACAGCGGGAATAGTGTTCCAGTTATGAACATCGCTGCACCTTTGCAACCGTCTACATGGTACTCGTATGTACGTAGTGCCCTCTCCGCAACTGGATGATATAGACTTGTAGGCGTGATCGCATCCTCATACGTCAAATACCTGTTGTCCTACGCGATGCTGTCCGTCTATCAATGCTTTTCTGTTCCTTCTATGTATCACTCGTTTCCAATCCTCGCCAGACTCCATGCTTGAATAACTGGAACCAGTCGCGGTCAGTTGCCGTCCAAGATTCTTCAGCGGCAAGTGCTGACGCTCATCGGGATGCTGTCTGCATCTCGAAGTCGCTCAGTCATCGAACTTGAAACTTTTGCCACCACTAATGTCAATAGCTCCTCCGCGATAGCTCCCACGCTTTTTCTTGTTCTTCTCCTTTGTAAATCCTTTGCCTCGAGTCACAGACAAGTCATTGTACGCTCGATCAGCGTACTCGTAGCTCTTGTAGGCGTTGCTGATATGGTCGGCTGCGGTTGACTGGGCGGAGAGCTGTGCCAGTGGAGTTGGTCGAGCACCCACATGGTGCTTCCTCGTCACGGGCTGTTTTTCACCCTTGCCATGTATAAAGTGAGATCTTTCTTCCGGTGGCTCCACAACATCTCCCATAACAGTGTTAGACGACGAATCCGACGGAGCTTCAGCGGCTGCGGTCATCAGCTTCGCCAGAGTCTCGGGTTGAGTAGGGTTGCTCTCCTCATCGTCCTGCTCCTCTTCATTTGATGTTGTGTCCGCGTTGCTCGAGATCTCCTCAGAGCTGGCAGAAGACGCATCAGAGTCGCTAGACGCTCGCCCAGCCCCTGACGAGCTGTCGCTGGAGGACCTTTCACCGCCTTTGGCCATCTTCGTCCGTTTAGCTGATAGAGATGAGGAGGAGGAAGAATCTGGTGAGCTAGATGCTGCCTTTCGCTTCAGACTGCGAACAGGTTCGGCTTCCTTGGTGACGGCTGGAGACTTCTTTCGTGTAGGCTTGACTCTTAGACCATCGTCGTTCTCATCATCAGCATCGCTATCTGACGACGACGACGAGGAGGAGGAGGAGGAGGAGGAAGAGGAGGAGGACGACGACGACGCTGAAGGCGACGCTTCTCGCTTATTGAATTTTGTTCTCTTCAATTTTGAGGGTTGTGTCTTGGTGGCTTCCCCTTCTCCAGACTCTGACTCAGTCTCGGACTCCGATGTAGACTCGCTGCTGGCGCTCTTGTCGCTAGCGTCGCTAGATTCCGACTCTGATTCAGACGAGGCAGCGTCGCTTCCCTCCGAGGTGTCGTCTTCGGAAGTAGACTGTCGCACTTCTTGTTTGTTCCAGGTTTCGACGATGCTCTCAAGCTTGACGCCACCCTCTACAGCTTCAAGGTCGGCTGTTTGGTTCTTTCGCTTCAGCTCTTTTCTCAAAGCTTTACTCGTGGACTCGAAACCATGTTCACTGAGGAAGGCGGACACCAACGAGAGGACCTTCGACGACGGCTCCGGGGTAGCTTGTGGGAGTTCTGTCTTCAACCCCATCTTGAAGGAACGGAGCCGACGTCTTTGGGGCGCGCCAGTCGGTGGGAAAACCTAGGTGGAGGAGATCGATCCCGGTTCTGAGCGTCTTCCTGATTGAATCTGTCTTGAGAACATAATTTTTTCTTCTCCAACGAAAGTTGCTTCTCGACGAGGAAACTGAGGCGAAGCTGCGGGGAAAGTGCGGCTGGACATAAAGCCATGTTGCGCACTTTATACGGAGGAACAAATCACGCTTCATCGACACTCCGCTCCAAGCTCATCGTCTTTATTAACGCATTTCCAAGATTGTGTCACTACCAGAGTAGCCAGCCGTCCAGGGGGTTACAATGACCCTCTGGCGGCCATTACTAAAACCCTCCCTTCTCATCGACCCCACGGTCCGGTCGCAATGGAGAAAGGGCAAAACAAGGTGCACTGAGTTCGGAACCGCGGCAAACAAACATCAGTAGTCGACCCGGCGGGAGGCGGCCGCCAAGTCCTACCAAGACCCCCGAGATTCTTTTTCGTATTTCCGTCGCTCGTGGTGCCTCAAGCAGCTGGCCGCATCGCCCAGTCAAGCGCACTGAAGCGGCCTGGGTTGTTGCTCCCCACTGGAAGTTTCATTCTGTCGACAATCCGCACGCTTGCCTTCACCATTTACGGAGCACCGTGTCCCACCAGTCACCACGCTTGCCCTGATTTCTTCCACACGGCCAAGTCTGTGGCACATCCCAAGACTTCAGCTGCATTGCACTGCCTATCTTGGCTCTCTTCTACTGTTGCTTCACCTATTCCCAGCCTGACCGTGACACTTAGACTCAGGCTTGTCAAAAAGGACCACCTCATAAGACGGTGGGAAGGGGTGGCCACCATGGACACAACTTAATTTCATCACCAGTCTACACATCTTGGGACAGACAGCTCACACAGGCCCGCATCTTTCTCCCATTTGGGTCACTCCGCCAGGACCGGGTTTGAGCCTCGTGTTGCTGCACCTGCTAGGAGTCTTGTCGGGGCTAGTTCTCCATGGCACTGCAAGCCTCGAGCTTGAGATATGGGCGCGCGGCTTGGACACGGATAATGGCTCGTCTGCCATTCTTCCGATCATGTTGAAGAGTCACGCTAGAAGCAAGAGATTGGGACAATCCAGCACGCAGCCCGGCCGTTGTCGGCCCCTCTTAAAATAGTGGAAGAGTCTCTCTGCTCAGACGTTTCAGCCTCTTCTTCTTGCATCACTTGCTTTTAGATCACAAAGTCAGGCCTCTGTCTGAACCCCCAGTGAACAATCCCACGAAAGCCGCGTTTTGGCCGGCAAGGAGTCTCCATTTTGCCCCTCCTCAACCAAAACCTGGCATCAACATGACCACAGCTACTTGTCCGGACCTTCCCGGACCCCTCTACCTTCCCATTACTTACCACGAGGTCGGGGTCCGGTCGGTCGCACCAGCATGGGGTGTCAGGGTTGAAATCGGCGACCCACCTCAGGTGTTTTCTCTGTGGCCTCGCATGTCGGACCGCACTCTCGTCGCAAACATTGACGATTGCGAATCATCGACCGATTACGACTGCCTTGCACTGGTAGGAGGCACATATGACCCAAGCTTCTCGAGGACCGAGGTCACGCAGATAGAGTCAAACTGGAACGGGACTCTAACGGGCCAGGAGCCATCGGATTATATCTTGTACAATGATGTCCTCAAATTTGGCTCGAACGACACAACTGTGCTGGGCTTTCCGTTCGTAACCGACAATGAAGAAGGATGGGGTGAGTTAGACTCCCAAACACGCTTTCTATGTTTGCAAGCTTAGCCGAAACAGCCAACAGCAGTGGCGGCTGGCTTGGTCTCGGCCTGAACTCAACATTCCTGCAAGTCGCAGTTGACAGTGGTGCTGCGCCATCTACATCCTACGGCATGTGGGCTGGGACGCGGCGAAACGATGAGAGCCCCCGGAGCGGCCTCCTCATGATCGGTGGCTATGATGAGGCCCGCGCCAACGAATTCCATACCTTTGAGAGCAGAGATACATGTACTGCGTGCATCATTTTGCAAGACTTGACCTGGGTGTCCGACGCTGGGTCGTTCTCCCTGCTGGACGAGGAGACCACCGAATTCCAAGTCGCCATTGACCCGTGGTTGGAGATGATCCGTCTCCCTTCGTCGGTCTTTGACGCCTTCGGGAACGCCACCAACGGTGACTACGATTCAGATCGCGAACTTTGGTCCTACCCAGCCTCGTCCGTCCCTACCGGCAGTCTCAACTTCACGATCAAGAACGGCTATAGCTCCTCAATTCCGGCCGAGGAACTCTTCTTCTATCAGCGCGGATATTCCACTGACGGAAGCTTAGTCGTCACCAACGAGTCCTACAAACTTGGATTTGTCCAGAAGCACGAGAACGAAGACGAGACCAGAAACGTCGCGCCCACGTGGGGCACTCCGTTCCTGACCATGAACTATCTCGTCGTGGATGTGGCGCAAAAGCAGTTCCGTCTCTCCGAAGCAACCCGTCAAGACTGGGGCAACGAAGGCGGCGTCTTCCCAAAGACGCTATGTCCCGCACCAACACCAGTAGAAGAAACGCCACCGCCGCCGCCGCCGCCGCCACCACCACCACCGCCAGGGTCAAAACTCAACGTCGGCGCCCTCGCTGGCGGAGTCGTCGGCGGTGTCGCCGGGCTAGCTCTCGTTGCCCTTGCGATTTTCTTGTGCTTCCGTCGCCGTCGCCGCAACAGGAGACAGCGCGAACAAGCTGCTGCCCCGATCACAGGCACCGGGACATACCAGCCTGTTGCTTACATGGGCCAACAACCCTACTCCCCCACGGGGGCGTACGCTTATCCCCAGCAACCGCATGTGGGTAGCTATCCAGACCAACCCTCGCCACCGGCAACCTACCCGGTCATGACGCAGTATGAATACCCCAAGTTGGACCAGCCCGTGTACCAACCCTACACGCCAGCACGGGAGCCTCAAGAAATGCCTTCCTCAGAACTTAGCCCTTCGGAGTGGAGAGGGAGCGAGGTCAGCGGTGATACGAGTGCGACGGTAAGTGGCCAATCTCGCGCGACAACTGTCGCTTGCATCTATTCATCTGTCTTTCTGCCCACATGTCTGACTACCTGACTATCACACAACCTTTCCCCCCCAGCCAACCATCATACATACTCGTCCCTCATGCCAAGCACACCCAACTAACATACATACCAGAGAGGTCCGTCGATGACGCACAGCTCCGGCACGACACAGGTCCACCGCACAGAATTGAACGCTACTCCATGATCTTGGTGATCGCGTGATCGCGTGGGTCGTATACCAATGGCCGGCGGTATGATTAAACTACTTAATTATATGATTTCTTGAACAAACGGCCCTGAAACCTATATATATGATATACCTAGCGGCCCTCTACGGAGCATTGTCCTGGACGTCCACATCTTAGGACTCTCATGGATCTCTCTCCCTCGTCTTTTTTGGACAGGATGTAGTTAATTTTTTTATGTGTTTTTTGGATCGGGGACTTACTTCTCTGTTCATACCTTGTAGGTACGGAGTAGGTACGGAGTGGGCGCTGTCTATGGGTTCTTCTCACAGGAGGTACTGTATATATGCTGTATGTACGCTATATGCTGTGATTATGCTGTACAATGGCTACGTATTGGGCATTAGGCGTCTGCGTCTGCGTCTTCGTCTTTCGACTTGTAACTTGGCATGACAAAAAGAGCATAGTGAGCGGTGCATTCTTTTACTCTCCACATCAGGAATTATGGAAGTTTAAGATCATCCGTGTGCCATGTCTTTGGGACAATGCTGTACTAGTCGTGGAGTCTTGCCTTGGGAAGAGCTTGCTCGCCCATTGTCATGATTTCACCTCACGTTTGAACTCGGCAATGTAAACATATACTCTGCACAAGAAAATGGCGGCTTGCGCTGCTGCTGGCAATGTAAACATAGACTCCGCACAGAGAATGGCGGCTTGCGCTGATGCTGCTGGTGGCACGACGGCCCGTCACGCTTTATACAGAGTGTCCAGGTACGCGACGACAAGTTTCTCGACGATGCTCTTGTCCGGCAGACTGCCTGCCACGCCGTACAGCTGCGCACTATTACCCTTCTTGCGGGTCTCCTTGACGGTCGTGCCCCCAACCACACCACTACCCGTGATTTCCTGGCTCAGGATTTTCTCCTTCTCCTCTTTGACCACGGCGACGAGATCGTCGATCAAGCCGTCCACGGCCCCGGGCCGCGTCATCGGCAGCGTCACCGCGACGTGCACGCCCGGTGGATCCTGCAGGGAATTGAGATGCCAGCCTTTCCGACTCATCCCGTCCGCCACATCGTAGATGTCCACCTCGGGGTCGAGACTCTCGAACGCCACGACACTGACCATCGGCTTACCCAGGATGCGCAGCGCAGATTTCAGAACGGGGTGCTCCTTGACGGCGTTTTCGATCGTCAGCTTCGTGCCGACAATTTTGTGCGTTGCGTCAATGTACCCCTTCTCGCCTACGGCCATCATGCTCGCCCAGCAACCCGCGATCAGCGCACCAGGCCGGGATCCCGCGATCGACGGCGATCCGTACACGCCGCCGCTCCACTCCGGGGCAATGAAGTACTGGTACTCCCGGAGCTGGCGGTCGCGGTACAGGATGCAGGAGTTCCCCTTAGGCGCGAAGCCGTACTTGTGGGTGTCGATGCTTATGCTCGTGACGCCGGGAAGGCGGAAATCAACCCCTCCTTCGTCGGCGAAGGGCGAAGGGAACCCTGCCTTGGCAAGACATGGCATCAGGAAGGAGCCGAGGCAGCAGTCTACATGCAGCGGGATTCTATATGCGAGGGCGAGTTTGGAGAGCGAGGGGATCGGGTCGACAACCCCGTGCGGATAGTTTGGCGCCGAGCCGACCAGGAGGACTGTGTTCGGGGTGATGAGCCGGCGGACGCGCGAGACGTCGACTTCGTAGGACGGCGCGGGGCAGTGCACTACGTGCAGCTTGATCTTGAAATAGGACGCTGCCTTGTGGAAGGCGGCGTGCGCGGTGTGCGGGACAATCATCTCAGGTTCGGTGATGCCCCTCTCGGCGTAGCCCTTCTGGCGTGCTGAAAGACAGGCCATCAGTATTGACTCCGTGCCACCGGATGTTGTAACGCCGACGCCTGTGTCTGGGGCGTTGAATAACGCCAGAACCATGGCCACGATCTCAGCTTCCATTTTGCGGACCGCGGGAAAGACGTCCGCGTGGATGGGATTTGCCACGCTGAACAGTTTCATCGCCTCGCTTTGTATGTCCAGCAGCGACGACTCGCCGTGATAGACCGCCCCGGAGACTTTGCCCTCCTCCCACCGCGTGCGTTTCATTGCCGACAGCGTCTCCAACTCGGCGGAGAGCTGCTCTTTCGTCCATGGTTCCTTGGGTAGGTGGAGGTACCTGTTGACGCCGGGGCCGGTCGGGACGAGTTTGTTCTCGAGGTCGGTGCGCGCTGCAGCGAGTTGTTGTGCGACTTTGGAACGGACACCGGGCAGGTTCAGGAATATGCGGTAGAGGTTCTTGTGCGTCGAGTGGTAGAGGAGGGCGAGAGAGCCGAGGATGCCGTGGCCGCGGAGGAAATAGAACGAGCGGCGCAGCAGGCGGAGGAGGAAGAGTGTGAAGATGATGTTGCGGAGACTGATAGATATATCTCAGACGTGATCCAGAGGTTGGAGCTTGTGTTAGACCTACATGTTGAAGTTCGTGTGGAAGTCCCCCAAGCGAGACAGAGGCCCAGCCCGAGCTCGCTGGAACTTGCTCTGCAAGCTGAGTGGGAGAGGAGATGAGCCGCCCATGATGATGGGTCGAGGACTAGAGGTCATCGAAGCCGAGACATTGAGGAGGACAGCTGATTGTGTCTTGAAGGTGATGGTGGTGATTCAGGGCTCGCTCGATTTCAAATGCTCTGTGGCTCCCAACGATGCCTTCTCCGCACATTGACGTGACGTGGTTCGTCACATGTTCCAGACCCTCGTACCCTCGTATTTCGTTCCTTGGATTCCTATACGCAACGTACTCCGTACGTCTTGTCGCCAAACGCAGCCGCGCTTAGGCCTCGGGTGACAGTTATGTATCATGATCAATGGAGAGATCGGGTTGTATCATCAGCATACTAGATTTTTGCATTCATCTATCGACGTTTCCGGCACTTCTTCTTGCTTTTCCTGTCCAAATCGAGCACCCAGCTGACGTCTAGCTCTTGCTATGTACAGAATCAGCTGCAAAACCACGCCAGGTTGACCCTCGTCCTGGGATATCTCAGGCCGTCGCAAATCATGAAAACACCGAGAAAATGCAAGTCCGACGTATACGGTCTTTTAGGCCGTGATGCCGTTCGTCTTGGCCTTCTTGATCACCTGCTCTGTGGCCACCTGTTCTTCGACCGTCTCCTCCAGTCGTCTCTTCTCAGGCACTGACTGCTCTTCTAGCTGCTTCTCTGCCAGCAGCTTCTTTTCCTTCTCTGTCATGTTCGGCAGCTCAACCTCCTGCCCAGGGTTTTGCTTGCCCAGCTTGACATTGCGGTGGTATGCGTGGATGATCGAGTCAGCATCATCGATGGCGATGGGTCGAATATCTGCTAGTCTCTTGATTGCCGCTGTGACTTCCTTGTATTGCGCATCCGTCATGTCAATCTGGAGTTGTTGTGCTCGGGATTTGATAGCGTTCCATCCGGTCAGACGAGAAGCAAAGTGGATATACCGGCCGATACCAAAGTCCGCGGGGTCAATGATCTCGTATGTGCTCGGGTTGGCCAGAATTGCCTTGGCGTGGATACCGGCCTTGTGGGTGAAAGCACAAAATCCGGTGATGGGGTTGTTGAAGGGGATGTTGACAGCGACGGCCTCGGCCACCAGTTCCTCGATATCCTTGATCTTCTCCAGCTTGTACTTGCTCTTGACGTAGTCACGGTCGGCAGTGATCATTCGAGCCATAAGCCCACCCAGCGTAGTGATACCATTGCGCTCGCCGATACCAAGGACCGAAGTATCGATATGTGTAGCACCAGCTTCAAGAGCGCAGTATGCGTTCGCAATAGCACAGCCGGTATCGTTGTGGAAATGGGTTTCAATGTCGCAGCTAACGACACCGCGAAGAGTGCGGACAAGGTCGTACACTTGTCTTGGAGAAGCGCATCCGACTGTATCTGCGATACCCACTCGGTTGACACCGACCTTGTCGACGGCTTGGTAGAGCGACAAGAGATCCACCAAATCTGATCGGAATGAGTCCTCGCTGGAAAATCGGATCTCGATGCCCTTGGACTTGACAAAGTTAATGACCTCGATTGCCGTGTTCTTGATGTAGGTCATGTCCTTGCCGTGGGAATGTTCTCTTAGGAAAGAAGAGGTGCCAATGACGACGTCGACACCGTCGACACCCGTCTCGACTGCTATCCGCGCATCGTCCATATGACATCTGATGTGTGTGAGGATCTTGGACTTCAAGCCGAGCTTGCAGATAGCTTCGCAGTCTCTGCGGGATTGCTCGGATGCGGCAGGACTGGTGAGTTCGATGTAGTCGGCGCCGAACTCGTCAAGCGCCTTTGCGATTTCGATCTTCTTGGCGGTGTCAAAGTAGGCATTTGCAAATCTGGGAATAGAAGTTAGCAGTGGTACCGTGCATCCCTTGTGGTTGGTGTCTGTATATACTGTTCGCCTTCTCTTAACGTGCTTTCAATAATCTTGAAGCGGCTGACGTTGCTCAGGAAATCGCCTACGGGCATGTAGGGATTTCTCTCGTTTCGAGGTTGAGATGACGAGGTGTTGATGCCAGTGTAGCCGGGATGGCCTGTAACTGTTTAGCATGGTCTATTTCTGTGCGCAACGGCCTTGACGTACTGCCTGAGGCCTGTGTTCCATTGGTATGGCCATTGGCACCATTGACCTGTCCGTTGACGCCATTCGTCTCAACCTCGTCGGCTGAAGGACACATGTTGTACGGTGTGTGGGTTGTGTGTGAAGGAGAGGAACGTGAGCTTGAGCTGAAGAAGAGCTTAGGTCAAATACAGGGAGAGAGACGGAGAGGGAGAGGGAGAGTCGTCACTAAGCGGTGAGGTTGGAGTAAAACGCAGGGCTAGAGAAAATATAATTCCCAAGCAATGAGTCAAAATGCAGAGTCGGTGATTTGACGGCGAAGGCAGGGGAGATGATGCAGCAGTGGAAAAAGTGGGAGCGAATGCTGGAGGGGAAAATCTCGAACTTTGCGGGGATGCTGTTGCAAGGACTCTCCGGTCTCGGTGCGCCCAAGCTCAAAAAATTTTCGGCATCGTTCACACCTAAGGTACCTTATTTCCCCGGCAAAGACTTGCAAGAACTTGTTGATTTCAATTCTTCTTTGATTCAACTTCTACGCTACGCAAGACGCTCATATGATATGTATACTTGCTTCCGGGTAGAAAACATCTCTGTAGGCAACGCCGACCGCGCGAGCGCTGTTGGGGGACGACGTCAGGGATGTTCCTTAAGCTGTCACGTGCACTCCGGTGAATAGCCAAGGCCTACTCGTACCTTTTCCTGCACGTCCTGAGGCCAATAATCAGGAGCTCGTTACGGGCTAGATCTTCCATCGACGACGTTTGGATGGTCGCTTGTGTCATGAAACTGTGAAACAGTCTGATGGGGATTCGTCGCAGTCTCGGGGTATACTATTCGTGAAACATAACACCACTCCTCGTATTCGGGCATTTGCGCAAAGGAAGGCATCGCCTGCTCGCTGGTCGAAAGAATTGGCAGTCAAAACATTTCCGATTGTCTCTAGGTTCCACAAAACAGACCCGCAATTTTGGGACCTTTATGACCGGGTCCCAGCTCTATCGTCGAGGGAATGTGGAGGAGGGGAGGACTGTTGACTGGTGCGCTTGAGGAGGCTCTATCTGCGAGAGTGTAAACGTATCCGGTTCACACAGAGGGAAGAGGCCGTCATCTGCAACTATCGCAAGTGTGGTGCACATCCCCTGTCACGGTGCACGTAACATATCAGGGTTCCCGCTCCACAGACAGGGCCCTGACGAACGGTGATGCGCGAGCTTGACGGTCAGTGGAAACACACCAATATCGAGACAACAATTCTGCTAGAACGGGGGTGTGTAGATATCGAAAAGAGTGTGAAGTGAAACTAAGGATGGCTTCAGAAACCTTGTTCGGCATCCCACCTGATACTACAAACGCGTCGACTCTTTAAAAGGCAAATAGACATGCCAATAAGCAATGGCATTCTAAGAATATCTGGTGGCTTTCTCACTGCATCTGCATATAACCAGGGTCGCCAGCCTACCGGCTGCTGTATAACGTGATGCCGGCCCGTACATTGTCCAGGTTGAGCCGCAGGATTCGTAGAGAACGAGGAATATGGTATGGAGGAGTGCTGATCAAGCATGATCCATGTCGCCTGGACGGGGAAACCCCAGGGCGCCTAACTTTGCTGGGTCACATATAATCTCGCGAGTCAAGCGTCTGCAACTCTATCCATACTGCAATCCAGGGAACTGAAGCAAGAATGACGAAGTCGACTATCCTTTTCACGCCCGGGGCATGGCACTCACCGGCACACTATGAGAAGATCATGAAAGCGCTCCAGCAGCATGGCTACGAGACCGAAGCGGTGGCGTTGGCGACTGTCGACCCCAAGGATCCACCAAACACCGATGCCGATTCTGACGTCCAGGTTATCTCCAGTGCGATCAAGAAGATCCTGTCATCAGGAAAGGATGTCGTTCTGGTTACCCACTCGTACAGCGGGATCCCAGCACAGAGCGCGGCTTACTCGTTCATCAAGGAAGACGAGGACGGCCCACGGCTCAAAGCAATAGCAATGATGTGCTCATTCCTCTATCCACCGAGGACAGCCCTTCTCGACCCCACGGGGGGCAAACCCTTTTCAGTCCATCTCGTGTCCGCAGATGAAACCCTTGTCGACGTCGGCGACCCTGGTCCTGAAGCTATGTTCTACTCGGACCTATCAGCCGAAGAAGCAGCCGCTAACAAAGCTATGCTGAAGACGCATTCCTGGCGGTGCAAGATCTTACCGCCATCGGCTGAGGGGGTCGGATACTGGGGGATTCCAACCAGCTACTTGGTGTGTGAGAAGGACGCGGCCCTACCAGCAGACTTGCAGAGGAAATGGATTGCAGATGCAAATGAAGCGTTGCAGAAGCGAGGTTCAAAGCTGAGGATCAGAGAGGAGAGGGTCGAAAGCGGGCATAGCCCGTTCTTGAGTATGACGGAGCGAACGGCAGCGTTTATCAGGAGAGCGGCTGGGGAGGACGTGCCGGTGAATTGAAGATTGGTTGATCATATTCGGGCAAACCTACCGCCAGATCTTCTGCTTGTTAGGCAGTGGCCTCGTTTACCGTTCGCGCTCACCGACCTTGGGTATACTTCTCGCGGACCAGAGCATCAAACCTTGCCTTGGCCAATGCGTAGAGCATCTCTGTCAGTGGCATCTTGACATTGTGTCGTCGCCCAAGCCGGACAGTGTTTCCGACTATTGCCTCGACCTCAAATAATTTTCCCTGTTTGACGTCTTGCACCATACTATTCTCTCTCCCTGTGTTTGTTGCCGCTCTTCTCTTTGCGATCATCGCTTTCTGCTCTGCCACCTGTTCGTTGACATTGGGGATGCCGATAGTTCTTGCCAGCTCCACGATTTCTTTCATGACGCCCCAACCCAGCTCCCACGCATAAGGGGCAGCTGAGTTCAGGAAGTCTCCATCTGAGCACAGTGCAAGCGCACAAATCGGATTCCAGGAACAATTCATCAAAACCTTGGACCAGCGAGCAATTTGAATATCGTCATGGACTTCGGCCTGCCCACCCCCAGCAACCACAAGTCCCGCCAGCTTGGTTGCGGCGGCTTTGTGCGACTCCGGGCCGTTGGCAGGGAAAGTGCCAATCTCGAGCAGGTTTAGCATCTCCGGGTATTCGATCACCCCTTGCTCCGTCTGAAATGCAGGTAGGTAGACCACGCAACTCAGGATAGGGTTATTGGGAAATGTTTCTGCGACTTCATCTTCGATTGCTATCCCGTTCTGAGCCAGCACGATGGCTGTGTGAGGTCGACCTTGGACGAAAGGCCGGATCAGTTCACTCAACGATGGCTTCGATCCAGGAAAGCATTTCGTAGTGACGAAGACGAAGTCATAGCTGACGTCTCTGGCACATTCCTCGGCACTTCTGACAACTAGATCTGGCCTGAACTGCACGTCGCCGTACCTCAAACTCTTCAAAGAGAAGCCGTCCCGCTTGACGGCGTCGTAGTTCGAGCGGCAGACCGCTGTGACTCTACAGCCGGCCCTCTGAAACTGGTACAGACAGACGGAACCTATGCTACCGGCTCCAAAGAGAAGAACGTGCGGTGGATCGTTCATTATTGTTTCACAGGAAGACATAGAGGAGATATACAGGACCATGTAAGTACAAGAGAGGGTGAAGAACAACCCGACGAACGTTATCATCCGGAGTTTGGCCGAAAAGCCCGAGATAACTGTGTGCGATGTACCGACTCCCCCCAGGGCTTTAGGCCCCCACGGGCCTTATGAGGTGCTGGTAGCGGACGGGCCCGGCGTTAAGTAATTCGCAGGGTGCCTAATCCGAGCCCTACCGGTTGAGTGTTCGAGAAGGCAAGTCTTATGGTGAAAAGAAACATGTCATCACGGCTCTCATATTTAATCAACGACGAGGCTGACAACACGCACGTTGTTACAATTAGCTTAAGACAGTGTCCTAAGGGCAATGCACGACGCGCGCTCCCTGCAATGCTTGGTAGCCATCGTAAGTCGACAATAACTAGATGTGGACAAAGGTCATGTAACCACCGGCTGCGTTTATCGTTCCTCGGCATCTGCAAAGGCGCGATGCCCGTCCCTTGGCAGAAGGAGCCCACAGCTGGCAGGGATGCGTATGCTGATAAGTCTTCCATACCACGTTGTGCACATTCCAAGACCCGCTTACTTGTACACAAGCAGACGCCAACTTCACCAAAGTTGATGGCAAGAAGGCTGTGCTAAGGGGCAATGGTGGTGCTAGTGCTCATGCATCTTTGACTCATTGTCCTGAAGCCGGAATCTTCGAGCAATTTGCACATCATGTCTCCACAAGCTCTGAAGCTTGTCCACCGGAGTCGATCATCCGAAACAAGCAAATCGCCAGAATATCGAAAATTCTGATTGAAAAGAGGGAGGCAAAGGAGAGAAAGACAACCAATGATGCAACCCAGCCTTGCGCCCACCGCCGCCCGGTGACAGGGCCTGCGAATCATGGATGCCGACGGCAAGTCCATGACGTGCTAGTAGACCAAGCTTTCCTTTCGTGGTTCACGGACATAGCATTGCATCTCGACGCCCTTTGGCTGGGCACGACGTGCCGTATAGCCGAGCACGCGGAGCATCAACAACCTTACCAATCGTGCGGTCTTGCGAACTTAGTGGCTTGCATGGCCTGGGTTTCAGAAAATATCCCAGTGGCCAGGGGTCCAGATCTATGAAAAGGCCGTCGTCATGCCCTTTTCGTTGTCCTCGAACCCCTTCAGAGGTAGCCTCCCGCCGAACAATCCACGACCCTACCAACAGCTGCCATGGACAGAATAGAGAGGATTCTTTCTCGACCTGTCGCCAAACCTTACCGCTCTGGCAAGATCGATCCCTCTGTCAAGCCATTTATCAACCAATACGGCCACGTTGATTTCGCTCCCGGGGATATTGAGAATCCCAAGGAATGGTCAACCGGACGTCGATGGTATTGCACGATAGTGGCCGTCGTTCTCGTCTGCAACGCAACTTTTGCTTCCTCGAGTCCGTCGGGCTGTCTTCGCGGCATTGCTGAACAGTTCCATGTGTCCGAAGTCGCGGCTGGTCTTGTCATCACCCTCTTCCTGTTGGGATATGTGGCTGGACCTCTCCTCTTCGCTCCGCTTTCCGAATTCTACGGCCGACGCTATGTCTTTTACGTGACATTCACCCTCTACAATGCCTTCAATTTCCTGTGCGCATTCGCTCCAAATTTCGGGTCGCTGCTCGTGGGCCGGCTCTTGACCGGCACCTTTGCGAGTGCCCCTCTGACCAATGCACCGGGAGTCCTCGCGGACGTATGGGGACCTGTCGAGCGAGGGAACGCCATGGCCATCTTTTCCATGATGACTTTTATCGGCCCCGCCATTGGGCCCGTCATAAGCGGATTCCTCCAGCTCAAAGAAGATTGGAGGTGGTCATTCTACGTGTTGCTGTGGCTGGGAGGAGCGACGGAGCTGCTGATGTTTACCATCCCGGAGACCCTTCCTGCGGTGGTCTTGATCAACAAGGCTCGCCGACTGCGGGCCACTGGGGTCCCTGAGTATCAGGATATCCGGGCCCCTGCGGAAGCTGAAGGACGCGACCTGGCCGCAATGTTCAAAGTCGCCCTGCTTCGGCCCTGGCAAATCCTGTTCGATACCATCTCCTTCCTCGTCGCCATCTATCTCTCGATCGTCTACCTTCTGCTCTACATGCTGTTCACGATCTACCCGATCGTGTTTCAAGAGAAGCGGGGCTGGAACTCCGGCGTCGGCGAGCTTCCACTGATCGGCACCGTCGCCGGAGCATGCATCGGCGGAGCAGTCATATTCTACAACTCATCCCTCGAAAGGAAGAAAATCGAAGCCGGTATCCCCCGCAAGCCAGAGGACAGATTGCCGCTCGCCATGCTGGGTGGCATCTTCTTCGCCATCACCATGTTCTGGTTCGCTTGGACCGCCAACTTCAACAGCATCCACTGGTTCGTGCCCACCCTTGCGGGCACGTTCCTCGGCTCATCGATCATGATCATCTTTGTTTCATACCTCAACTACCTCACTGACACGTACTTGATGTACACGGCCAGCGCGATGGCCGCGAATACCATTTGCCGTTCAGCGTGCGGCGCAGCGGCCCCTCTGTTCACGAGCCAGATGTTTCATTCCTTGGGCATCGGGGGCGGCGGCTCCCTGATCGGTGGGGTCGCGTGCCTTCTGGCGCCCATTCCCTTCGTCTTCTACAAGTACGGCGAAGGGATCCGCGTGCGAAGTCGATTTGCCCCCACCAACCTGACTCCCCCTAGAGACGAGGAGAAGCAGGCCGATCCGAACGTTG
This sequence comes from Phialophora verrucosa, assembly GCA_002099365.1. Lineage (NCBI taxonomy): Eukaryota > Fungi > Ascomycota > Eurotiomycetes > Chaetothyriales > Herpotrichiellaceae > Phialophora > Phialophora verrucosa. The sequence continues at coordinate 627,138 of MSED01000014.1, read as the reverse complement.
GGGCCGCCGACACGACGAGCAGTTCGTCAAGTCCGAGCGCGACTTCATCAGAGGGCTCACACAGCGAGACTTCGTCCCGCTTCGGGCCCGAAGCGCCGGAAATCGCAGAGAAGAAGGCCACAAGCGACGAGCCACATCACGATCTGGGCGAGGCCGTCGGTGGGGAGAAGGAATTCACCTGACCTGATTCTCTCCTGTCTTGTTTGCACGATTTACGACACCGTAGCAGCCGGCCTCGCAGGGATCTTGGCGGGCTGTGCTATGAAAGTGCATATACGGAGATACCTTGGCGCGTCAGCAGGTCGGCCACCCATCCGCCATGTGCCATGTGCCATTTACCATGGGCGGCCCGATATCCAACGACGTCAGTCCAGCGGCAAAGACTTTCTCCGGACACATGGACGGGATATTTCGCAGGACTTGGGCGGACCAGTGACGAGAGTGTTCTCCATGCGTGCCACACGAGGTCATCATGTGTTAGCCTTTCCCCCCCAAAGCGGACAACTTTGCAACATCCGATTCTTGTACTATATACATACTGCGCCCCCAGACTACGACGCGACGGGATCTTGAAATTGGCGGATAGACGGCATGGCGTCCTGGACTTTACGGAGTGATTGATAATGGGAGTTGGACAAGCGGGCCCGCACACGGCGCTCGGTCTCAGCATGATGCGACGCGCCGCGCCTGCATAATTTGAGATCCGATCATTGCGGTGCTGGTGTGTATTTAAGGACTGCATTATGTGTTACTGTGTATGTAATCCGTGTGGAGACTAGGACTCCTATTTAGATGGCATTGCGTGGCACAGCGGCGCATAAGAATAGAATAGAATGTACGAACACCATCGCGCTTACGGGTACATATACCCACATCTGAATCTGCATCTACATTTACATCTACATCTTCATCCCACTTACCTCGTCTCCCGTTACAAGGCGACATTCCGTGTCCGCGTATGTACATACGTAGTATGTGTGTACCATCAACAAGCGCCCTGCACATGCACACGCACGTGCGTAGTCCATCTCGCAACTCGTTTTGAGTTTGCACGTCGGTTTCCGCATGTGGGTAACCCACCCGTACGAGTTGACTCACAGTTTCCCTCCTCTGCTGGTCTGCAGGGCCTGGACATCCGACCTGTACCGGCGAGTCCGTATTCAACAAAAAGGAGGTCCGTAGCGAACACGAGTACGCCTGTACGTACGTACGTATGTATGTCTGCACCTCTGGCAATAGGACAGATGCGAGAAGTGAACGTCACCGTCGTCCATTAGGCCCAGGTCTGGAAAAATTCGGTGTAATCACCACCACAAAAATCACAGGTTGTGAGGTTGCGCCGTACTCCGCACGCATCCCGCAAATGTGCAACTAGTACCGAGTACTCGGTACTTGATATTCGTACGCCCCTCCGTAGATACACGCCCGATGTCCCGAAGAAGATCCTGAGTTCGCACGTGACGGTGAAAATTTTCCACGATATAATCTATTTCGCTTATTTTCAAGTCACAAATTGAGGCATTGATAACGCGACACATGGCCACATCCCAGGATGCGTGGCGAAATGGTATCGCGCTTGACTACGAATCAAGCGATTGCGGGTTCGAATCCCGTCGCGTCCTTGTATTTTTTGAATCTTTTTATGCCCCACCACCCAGCCCTGCAAGTCGTCTCGTTTTGATCAATCACCAAAAAGTAGAGTACTCGTCCCGTCCGTCCCCTAATACTCCGTTACTCCATACGTGATGAATTGAGACGCGCTTCGGCAGTGCCTCTCATTCCTACATACCGTGTCCTCGTACGTGGGGTTTCGTATACGAGTGGTGTGTGCCACCGCCTTTTTCCTCAGCTCTGGTGACGTAAGGCTCCGCAAGACCGCGAAGCAATAAAAGAGGTCTTAAAAAAGCTTCATGTACTCTACACATTCTTCGTATCCAAAAGGCCACTCGTGCAATACAGCTGACGGCGGCACATGGGCATGTGCTAACGCCGCGACGCTCGCAAGTGCGTCAAGATGACACGGACGACACCGGGGGTCCTATCTTGCGTCCCTTGCCGTGAGGCAGCACCGTCAGAAGGTGCTCTCCAAGCATCTTACTGTAGGGGCGCGAGCTGGAGGTGAGCACAGGGCCGGCTGGCATCGCCCTGGGTCTCATTCGAGATGAGGCGCGAGCCCAGGTGCACGATGATGTACCTGGGCGTGGCGGAGCATGGCGTGGCATTACATGGGCATAAGGAGTGCCAGGGCGAGATATTTGTCACTACACTCGATTACATCCTATCCACCCCCTTTCAAACCGATCACTTACAGCGTATTTACTTGGCCCAGTGCAAGGACATAGTCGCAATTCGTAGTCCCTCTCTTCTCCGGATCGTACATTGTACACGGGCGCGGCACTCGGATTGTTAATCATGTCAGTGTTCACTGCGCTACACCCCGCCCCGTACACAGCAGGACAGAGACGACACAGACGATAGATCTCTACACCATGTAGTCTGCTGCGGAGTGGCTGAGTGATCAACGTGGGTACATACATCCACTCCGTGCGTTCATAGGTATAGGCAAGAAGAAAACGCACAGGTCCTCGAGCTTCATTGCTAGGTGACGTCTGCTCCGGGGATTGGACGCCGCGGTACGGTTCTCGAGAACCGATCCATGTCGTTGAGGTAGTCACAACTCTCAACACTTACGGAGCACTCTGGATGAGAAGTCCAACAACGACGCTCACGACATCTGGCTTCCCAATGCTCAGCTTGAACCCTAGACCACCACTCAATGGGTGTAGACGAAGAATGGGTTCTCTCTGTCCGTCTTGTCAGCGTACGCCAGTTGTTGTTTCAGCCTCTCCTTCTCGTCCTCGCTCATGGCCGCGAGTTTCTCTCGGTTCTTCTTGTTCAGTCTATCGTTGCGGAACCTCAGTACCAGACAGACCAGTACCCTGCGTAGACTTGTTAGCCACCAAGAGCAGAGAGGCAGCGAAACGCGACCGTGTGCACATAGGTGTTCGGGAGTGACATACTGAGCTGACAGGGTGGCCATGATGGCTGCTTTGCCACTGATATAGCCGGGGGCCTCGGAAGCGCGGAAAGACTCGGTGCCGGCGATGTTTCCGGCACAGTAGAGCATGAGCGTCAAAGCGTTGACCGTCACCTTCTTCGTGTGACCCCCTAGGTTTGAGGCATTCCAAACGAGCAAGAGCATAAAGGCCTGGAGATCCACCGGTGTCAGTTCTTCGTGCAAGACACAATATCAGACAGAGACTTACCGATGTGAACGAGTTGCAGAGGTACAATGCAAACAGGAGAGCTCCTTTGCTCTTGGGGACACCGCCTACATTATGTTAGTAGCCAAGAACCACGAGGCCAGGCAAATTTTTCATCAGCTCACCGGGATCCAGTCCGATCATCATGGCAAATGCGGCGATAGTTGGGAGAATGCTGATGATCATGACGAGACTTCGATCATTCCATTTGTCGCTGAGGTAGCCGATGAGGATGGTCGAGACGGCTCCGACCACGCCGCCCGGGATGTTCAAGATCAACTGCGCCAGGTCAATGCGACGCCCCAGTCAGCCTGCGGAGCATGGTCACTTACAGCTTGCTGTGAAGTATATCCGAACGTGGTCAAGAGGATGCTGGAGAAGTTTGGAATGGCGGTGGGGACACTCAAGAGCACGACAGAGACTGCGACAAGATACACCCCGGGGTCCTTGAACGTCTTCAAAATCTGAGATCGTTTGATCTGGGCGTTTTGCGTCCCCGATTGGTTGTCCTTGACCCGCAAAAGCGTTGCGACTTTCTCAGCATCTGTGAAGCGTCTGGCTTTGACGGGCGAATCCGGTAGGTAGAAGAAGACGATGATGCCAACCACCACGGTCACCAGGCCGATCGTGAGCAGGAAGATTCGCCAGCTTGCGAAGCTCTTGTTGTGCGTGTGCGAAACACCCCAAGACACAAGACCAGCAAAGATGGATGTCAAACTGAACAAGATGTCAGCCAAGGGATGCTATTGGAAGGTTAGTGCCTACCTGTTGCAAACGTAGACATAGGAGATTCTGCGTCCTTGCTCGGACTTCTTGTACCACATGGCGACAACCAGTACGAGCGTTGGTGAGACGACTGACTCGAAGACACCCAGCAGCGCACGGCAGATCATCAAGCCAGCATAGTTCTGGGCGGCCGCATGGGCTGCTAAAACGGCCCCCCAAAGGATGATGTTTGCGCCCAAGTACTTTCCGAGCCGGGATATTCGTTGGGAGAGATACTGAGTTGGAAACTCGGCGGCCAGGTAGCCGATATACTGATCATTTCATCAGCAACATGGAAAGATGGGCCAAAACTGACCCAACCAAAATCAACTGGCTCCACTTACAAATATCATTGCAACGTCCGAGTATTGTTGGCCCTTGAGATGCGTATCATCACGGAGACCCATGACAGCAGTATATCCGATTGTCGTCTTGTCCAAGAACTGCAGGAAATATGTGGCGATCATACAGGGAAGAATTGCCCAGTCGATCTTGCGCAGGAGCTGTTTGCGCTTTCCTTCGTCGGCAAGAATGCTAATAGCTTCCTGAGTGACGCCGTCGGCATTTGGATGGTCCCGCAGGAAAGCGAAAGCCTCATCTGCGTCTTTGGGGTCAATATTCAGCGAGGCGAGTGCATCTTCGAGATGAAGGACGGTCTCCTGGACCTGTTTCTCCGTGTCTAACGGGGTGCTCACAACATTGACGATTTCTGGAGCCATCTTGCCCTTTGGTTGGGGTAGACTCAATCACCGACAGAGACGAGGTCCTGGAAAAGCTGCCCAGATGGAGTTCGGGTGCTTATATTGGTGTCGGTGAAGGCGACACCTAGCTGCTGTGTGGAGGCTGGAGTGATAGGCGGCAATTGTGTCTGATCAACTGCCGTGATCGACCAGGCGCAGGCGGTATTCCACCGTGCCACATATACATCGACATGGCTAGCTCCGTACGGTGTCCATGCAGATGCCACTCGATATGCCCGACTACAATGATAGTCGCTTTCAAGCCAAGATGTTTGCGGGGATTTGGGGTTCAATTGTGGGGATTCGAGTACTGTCTGGGGCGCCGTCGGATCAACTGTGACCACACAATTAGCAGGCCAACCTTCCGTTGGGTATGACCGGCAAACCAACCGGCTTGGCTTGCCCTTTGAGAGCCGGCTTCTGATAGACGCTCGAAGCAGGCGGCCAATCGCATCGTGGGCATATCTGTGGAAATCCGGTAGGATTCCACTACCGAGAGGTTCTAAAGTCGTAAGAAGTCCGTTTCCGCATCGAAGCACGCTGCTAGACGAGTTGGCTTTGCAGCTTGTCCAGGTTGGCGGTCCTTGACCCAAAGCACCACTTTCGGCAGTTGGTCAACTGGAGAGAGCGTACTCAAGGAAATCTCCAGGACATGGGGGAGAGGGTAAAGGCCACATGGCTACAGTCCCGCCGAAAGCGTTGGCCTTAATCGGAATTCGTTTCTCAATCGTTAGACTCGTCTAGATTTAAGCAGGGACAAAGATGCCTCGGATCGAGCGTCGAAATTACATGCATCCGCGGTCCGGATGTGTTATATTTGACTTGAGTGAGGCCTTCTTTGATGTTTCAACGGCGTCCCCGGGTACGGTTCCCGGAGGTGGAACCGTGGAAAGAAGAGTTGAACAAGCAACGCCGCAGGGCTTGATGTGCCAGCCACTCCGGCCTTAGTGTTCGAACCTTCTTCGCTGGCGCTTTTCCTCGGTATCTGCTCTTGTTTGTCCAGAACAACAGCAGGTCCTACTTCTCCTAAGAGCGTGCAACCTGCGTTCGAAGACAAGTCGTCGCGGATGAGGCATCCCCTGAATTGTCTGTAGCACCCTTACAAGAACGCGAGCGCGGCAGAAGGCTCGTTACCTCAGAAATACGTAGGTGTGTGCCCATCCGCCCGCGACATCGCCGTCTTGCTCCAGTGGACGCCACGATGATTGCGACGACATACGGGAGAAAACCAAAGTAAAGATCGTGGCTTCTGACTTGCTCGGTCCTCGGGTTGGACTCTCAGTTGCCTGAACGAGCCAGATCTTGTTCGAGGCGCTGCCATCCACCTGTCTTTGCCCATGCCAGAAACGGCGTATCTTCATCGGATGTGACAGGCAAATGCACGACCAGGTAGGAGAACCGTTTGCTAGGAAAACTCCTGCGCGCCTTGACCTTCGTAACATGGATGTTCGGACCCGACTCATCCAACCAGACTGCAACCACTTCGTTTGCCACTTGCGCCACTGCAAGTTCAGTAGTACGGTAACTGCCATGTCGTCTGGCGGTCTTTCTGGGGTATTACGGGAATAAGTCAAGTCCAGATTGGTGTGACCCGCTTCGTAACCAGCATGACGTTCAGGCTCCAGGGAGGTCCTGCAAAGAACGGCATCGTCCATAATTCAACGTTGCGTTCGGGCTGGATGCTCTGAAGTTCTTCGAGTACCCGGTAAATGAGATGCAAACCTTGGATCTCCATTGCCGGCCAAGCAGAATCCCACAAGATCTCAAATCGTAGAACACCGTTCTTAGATATCTGATAATGCTGGTAAATGCTAGTATTACCTATGGGGGGCGAAAACTGATATTCTTCAACATTCGCTCAATATATCCGTGTCATCGGAACCTATGTGTCGCAATCTGGCTTGATAGATCGACCGCACTTCAGCGCCCCTCTTAGGATGGGATGAAGAGGCAGAGATGACGGTTATATGCACATAACAATCTGAGGAACTCGCAAGGTTGGATATTTGTCGATTACCATCCATTCCCAAGGCAGACCGATACGGACGGAGGATGATCACCAGCGCCAGGCCATTGAGGTGTTGTAAGGGACCGGTGTACTTGTTGTACATGTTCATCATGTTTCATATCTTGAGGTGTGATTTCGTGTATCCTCTTGTATGCATCTAGCACTTCGTGCCTCGTCAAAATGGTAATTCTCCGCCAGTAGTAAATATCTAGGAAGGCGAAAGTTGATCAAGCGGAGCAGACGACGCGACACGCGACGCGGTAGACGCGTTTTCTAATTGGGCCAAATACGGTTAGCCTCATCTTCGTTAGTCACTTGGATGTACAGAAATGAGCAACTCATTATGTAGTCCGCAGTCCGACAGTACGAGCTACACGAGGCGCAGGGAACGCATTCAATTGCTACGCCCATAGTTGGATCGAGCCTGAAGCTCGTCCGCCCATCCATCCCTCGGCTCACACCTCACCCTTTCGCTCGTCATGCCCCCCAAGCCCTCCATCCGAGGCGAATACATCGAGACCGAAACGGGCAACAAAATCAGCCGCCGCGCAAGCGTCCTCGGCCCCCGCCACATCATCCTCGCCGGCAAATGCGTGATCCAGCAAGACGTCGTCATCCACGGCGACCTAGTACGACCTCCGCAGCCGAAACCCCCGCCGACGCAGAGTGACCCAAAGTCCACAACCACCACAAGTTCCAGTACAACCCAAGACCAGACCTCCATCCACCTAGGCCGCTACGTCTTCATCAGCCCCGGCTGCACGCTGCATCCTCCGTCTCGACTCACAACAATACCGAGTTCCAACGGTGGCAACCCCCAGCAGGTAATGACCTACTTCATGCTCCGCATCTCCGACTACGTGTACATCGGGCCAAACACGCACGTCCGCGCCGCGGAGATCCGGTCAAACGTGTGGATTGGCGCGAACTGCACCATCGGCAACATGGTCATGATCAAGGATAATGTGAAGATTCTGGACGGGACGGTGCTCCCCGCAAACACTGTCTGGGCGGGCGGGACGGTCATTGCAGGCCGACCCGGCAGGGTGATTGGCGAGATTGGCGAGGGGTGGGCTGCAGGGTCGAGTGGGAGTGGCGGTGGCGGCGGAGGTTCGACGGTGGATGAGGGAGTAGGGGTCAAGAGTCGGGAGAGGTGGGCTGCTGTTGGCAATAAGAGATGAGACGTTGCACGTACAACCAGCAGGCAAATCGATCGTCTATGACATGGACGGCTGATTGAATATTATTCGGTACGTCCCAAGAAATCCAAGGCGAGAGACATCACACCAGGCCCTTCGTGGAATCGAGAGACTGCCAGCCATCCATTACCACGACCGGGAACCATTCCTGCGACATGGACAGTTTCCGATGTTGGCAGTACATTTCGCAACTACGCAGACGACAGTGTTTGTGTTTGAAATGGAAGTTTGAGCTGCCATCACTCGATGGTACATGTACGAAACACAACAAAGGAACTCCGCACACTTTGGTCCTCTCAAGGAGTTATACCGCGCACCAATCCGCAAGGTGAGCCAAAGCCCCGTCCTTGCCTTGGACGACAATCCTGCCATCTTGATTCTGGCAGGAGGTCCCAAGTGTCCCAGTACTGTTCTCCCACGAATTTCCCGCGCCACCCTTTTACTCTTCATAACCACGCTTAAGCCCTTTCACCTCGACCTCCTTAGCCATCCCACTCCATCTCACAGGCTTCTCGGGCGACCGTCCCACCGATCTCAAAGCCGCTGTTGTCCAAGTCCCGTCGAAAACGCTGAGATGGCGGTTCCGCAGGGCGATAGCTGCAGACCTTCTGCCAATTTGAAGTGCAGGCGGATGAGCAGTGTGTTGCCTCGTTAATTCAGCCGGATGCCCTGGCTCTCTTTCCAGGAAATCTGGCGGAGCCGTTACAGGCCGTGCGCCGAACTGAAACATGCTTGGTGGGAAGGGGTCATGCTTGGAGATCTGATAAGCAACCTTGGACTCATTTCGCGCATGGAATAAAGGCTGGACCATCATCTCGTTTGGTGTCTTCTTCGCGTGGCCATCAACTTGCACAGAGTGAGGATGGATATCTCCATCTTGACCTTCGAATTCCGCTGGCCGACCTTGCATGGCTTCACCTTGTATCCGTGGCACACGGACTTCGGCTGGAAGCAATGGCGCATCGAACGCGAATGTGTAGCGCATGCGTCTCCTGCCGGTAGCCAAGGGCGATTTAGGGTCGACCGCCCCTTTCTCTTCTTCCGCCTGATCACTCGGCGCGTCCTGGACCACTTTATCCCGACGCCCCGATCGCGTTTGCACCTCGCTCAGTGGGCATAAACCATCTTCGCCTCCAACCGGGTGTTGTCTGAGTGGATTCTCGAAATGGCTGTACCTGGATCGGGCACCCGCTTGCGCTGGGGATCCAAACACAGGGGCGCCACACGAATGAGGCCGAGAAGGGGTTGGAAGTGGACTTGCTCGTTCCACGCCCCTGATCTGTCCTGCTTGGGAAGTCCACGCTCGGCGGCCTTGGCCTTGCGCATTCGATCTGCGTCTAGCAGCCGGACTGTGCCTTCCTCTCCGGGGATTCAACGGTGCAGGAACAAGACTCTGGCGCTCGTACTGAAAGCTTGGAGTTTCGCGTCCTACCTCTCGAAGGTTGGTCTCTTGAAGGTTTCGCTCTTGGAAGTTGTGTTCCTGTAGGACACACTCTTCCTCGTGGAGATCGCAGCACTCTCCATCGAGGTATGTTTCGATCTCGTGGACGTCCTCGTCCTGACTGAGCCGTGCGCGCGGCCTTGGGAGTGGCAGAACGGCATGTTGGCGACCGATTGGATGATGCTGAGACAGAGGATGATCCTTCGGGATGGGCAGTGCGGCCATGATTTCGTCTTGGCTCGTGGTGGGAAACCCGTTGAACGACGTCAGAGGGTATGCTGCATGGCTGCTTTGCAAAGAAATCTTGCCACTGCCCGGCATTGATGATGAACCGGAAGCGGCTGACGTGCCTTCGACTTCTGCGATGTCTTGTGTCGAAGACGAAGACTGGTGGTGGCGATCTGACACTGAACTGTTGGCCGAGGCTGAGGCCGAGACGGAGACCGGGACAGGCACTGGGAGCGGTGACATGTTGTCCGGGCCGTACGCAAAGTCCCCGTAACGATAGCCGCCGAGATTCTCGAAGGAGGGAACGCTTGTCGGCCTGGGGAACTTGCCCTCCTCCGCCGCAGCAGCAGGAGTAGCAGCAATCTCAGCCTCGGTCTCGGCGCGTGTGCCGGATCGCTCACAAACCATCATGACCTCTCCGGCCCTCTCGTCCACAACGGCGCCTCGTCTGCCCATGTCGCGCATCTCCCGGCGGCCATCATCGGACGACGGGACCCGGATCCAGCCAACCCGCTGCAGGATCCTCTTCCATCGCCATCCCCCCACTTGATCCTTGGACATTCTCTCCTGTCCATAACCGTCTTCGTCCTGCCCGGTATTGTGGACGATGTGGTAGCTCTCATCGTCGGCCTCGGCCTCGGTCCCAGTCTTGGCCTTTGCTTTCGCATGCGCCTTGTTCCTTCGATGTGTCCTCCAAGCCATGATTGCTATGACGCCGACGATCAAAGCAGCAATAACGAGGAAGGAGATCGTGGCGGGGACGTTGATCATCGCTGGAGGAAAGAGAGGGGTGCAGAGGCAAAGTAGAAGGGGATCGCGTGTGGCGGTCCAGAAAAAGCAAGACCGAGAACGAGATGGGCTGCAATTGAAGGGCGGTCACTGGAAGCTGTGGGCGGGCCGCCGGCACTGTGGCGAGAAGCAGGTAGGTAGGGTGGACGAACGGACGTGGTCGCGAGAGGTGAGGGATCTGAACCGGTGTAGGTAAGAAGGAAGAAGCTCCGCCTGACTAGCTACACAGATAGAATAAGAATGCGGCAGGATTGGTGGAAGTGTTTTTGCCCGTGTGTTGAGGAATTATAAGGGCAGGTAGATGCATTCATCCCATCTCCATCTTACCATGCTGATATACTTCCTCCCTGCAGCCAACTTTGCGCAAGTCTGTCGTGCCCCTGAGTCAAATCCGAGAAGCTCGATCAATGAATTTCAGAGTCACTGTCGCATCAGGCTCTTTTACGATGTGAAACCCAGATTCTTTATTGCGAAAATGAGACGATACCATGTGGGTTCTGGTTTCTCTGCGTGACTGTCTCAGTTCTTCCAGGTTGCCGAAGTGAGTGAGACTCTGAGACAACGTGTTGCGATAATTGTGCGGATACTTCCCAAGCATGTTGAGCATGCAGCTTTAGAATGAATGCCTTGTTGAGGGTTAGGCATAGCAGCGGCAGAATCGTTTTCACACTGCTCCGCAACGCGCACAGTTTTGATCGAGACTTGTCGAGGAAACCCATAGAATCGTATGTCTATGCTTTCAGCACCCATTTCGTGCTCTCAAAGCCTTCTCGTCTTCGAAGCTTGATCTTCACGTCTCCCTTTGGCTTGAGAACACTCAAGGGGATCTTCTCCTCGTCGGGCGGAGGGACCTTGACAGGCGATCCGTCGGGGGCCGAGATGTCGAATGCAAGCAGCAGATATGCTACGAAAGCTAAAATCTCGCTCTGCGCAAAATGCCGTCCTGGACACACCACACTACCGCCACCAAAGAGACGGAATGCCGCCGAGGGGACTCCCGCAGGTAGTTGTGTTGCCGCGGGCTCGTTGAGGTCCATCTCGGCCGGTTCTTCTCTGACGCCAGCCGGTGCTCGTGTCTTGATGAATCGGCGGGGATTGAATTGGTTGCTGTCTTCGCCCCATGTGCGTTTATCGTTGTGGATGACGATACCGGCCACCTGGATAATGGAATCCTTCTTCAGGTACTGTCCTCCGATTACTGTGTCCCTTAGCACATATCGGAGAGAGGCGAGGTTGCCGATCGTGCGCAGGGATTCCCTGTATGTCGAGACAAGAAGGGCGCAGGATGTTTCGAGGGTCGACACGTCGATGCTTTTGGAGCCGTCCTCGTTGTCTTTAACGGCCAGCTCGATCTCATTCCTAATCTCAACCATCAGCTGCGGACGGCTGATGATATTGGCGACAACCCAGAATGTCGACGGAACTGCATTTCCCAGAATCGCAAAGAGCAAGATGATCTCGGACCGACCTGCTTCTGCTTCTGTGAATCCGTGTGAGAGATTGAGGCCCACACGGTTCTGAATAACCTGGGAAGCCTTGTGGTACCGTTTTTGCCGCACATAGTCGACGAGGCTTTGAGCCACCCGCTCTCGTGCCTTGTGGGCCTTCCTAGCCGTAATGCTGGGCACGATGTCGATGATCAAGGCGAGCATGCCGGCCTCGAATTCCCAAAACGACTCCACCAGACTCGGGTCCACGGCGAACGGGTTTTCTGGGCCGTAAAGTGCCTTTGCATTTGCAGAGGCAAATATCGACTTGATCCACTCGAACAGTCCGATTTCTATCGAGTCACCTCGAACGGCAATCTCATTGAGCATTTCAGAGAAGAGGGACATCTGCGATCTGGTGAGCTCTTTCAGCGATTCACCTCGGCCGAGCACGTCACTGAACATATCATGCATCTTCGGCATGAGGCCCCAATCCCCTTCCTCGCGGTTGACGTTGGTCATGATAATTCGCATTGTGTTGGAGTTGAGATTCAATAGTCGGCGGGTGACCTCTAGGATCACATTGTAAAATGCTAGATCCTTGTGCTGCCGCTGGAGCTGCGCCGCGACGAGGGGAGACGTGACTATATACTGTCTGCTAGATAAGGTGGGTAGCGTGTAGATCGGGTATTGTGTTTCGCGACTGATTTCAAGTCAGAAGCCGGGCAGCGAGGGCGGTACATGCGACGCTCACTTGACGGTGTCAAAGTACTTCGTTCCATGTCTAATGATGCCAAGTATATGGCCGATGTAAGGGATTCTGGGCTTGATGATGGGCGGCTCTCTAGGATCATAATCGATAGCAAGGAAACGATGGATGATAACAGCCACGACAGTGGCAGCTGCAACGAGCAGGGACAAGACGCTCACAGGCAAGGACGGGGAGGCAGCGACCGTTGTCGGCTCCATCTTCGGGGCTCGCGGCGTTATCGGCCAGGGGATCAACAATACTGACGGGCGGCAACAACGAAAACCATGATCGAATCAGGGAGGAAATATCTTGCGCAGCTGAGCTATTGAATGTAGTTTAGCGTCACAGATACAGGCGCCGAAGCAGAAATTGATTATTGAGGAGTTGCTGGTGGTGACAACGGAGGATTCGCCAACTCGCCAGGCACACATGAAGCGGCGAACGGTACGGTGGAGCGTAAAGCCCAATCCACTTTCCCTTCTGCGGGCGAGTGTCACAGGAGACGACGAAATATTGTCGACTCACCTAATACCTCGTACTTCAATGCGGGTATTCTGTGCCACTCGATTCAGTGCCAAAATTCATTCCGACAATCAATCCTGAAACCAAGTTCAACGTGCTTCGACATTCTGTTCTCTGGCGAGCATTCAGTGACAAGTCAAAAAGCGCGTGGAATCTCGACTGCAGGAAAACTCAGTTGTGAATCTGAATCTCTCATCCCACTATACGGGGCACACTTCGCGAGTATTTTCTGAAAGTTACCTGCTGAAGGCGAGCCACCGATTCTGTAGGCTTCGATGATAAGCGCCATTTTTACGAGCGGGCGAATTAGAAAACCGTACGGTTTCTGTTCGATGTCAGAAGGGCCTTCGATAAGTCAGTGTACGGCGTAGTCTCAACGCCATGGCTCCCAAAACCCAGCTATCGCCCCCGGCATTCTTCACCACTCTCAAACACCTTCTCTCCTTGGAACAAGCATCTGAGATTCAGGAAACAAGTCTACTTCTCTCGTCAACACCACCAACGACTCTCGCTCGTGCGGGCCTGGCCGTTGTGAATCTTTCAATTCATTCCTTACGCACTGGACTTGGCGGTCGATCCGTCGCCGAGTTAGGTCTCGACCCTGCCGTCGTGTCCAAGGATTCCAAAGGCGAGCTACCAGAGCATGGGATTCGGACAGGGGATATTGTCCGTGTTGGGGAAATGCCCAAGGGCACGGCAAAGAAGAAAGAGGCCAATGAGTTGAAGGGAAAGGGCTTGGAGGGAGTGGTCACCAGGGTTGGGGAGAGGGCGATTTGGGTTGCCCTCGGGAAGGATGGTAACCGCAGTGAAGACGTGGATGAAGTGCCAGATGGGAAACTGTGGTTGGTCAAATTGGCGAACGATGTCACCTACAAACGGATGAACCAGACCCTCACCAAACTCCTCGCCGGGCCCGAGTCGTCATACACTAGCCTCCAGCGAGTCCTGCTAGGGCTCTCCTCCCCAGGCACAGCCGATTCTGCTCAGTTCAAGGAGTTATCATTCTTCGACGAAACGCTAAATTCCTCGCAACAAGAGGCAATCCGCTTCGCTCTTTCTTCACCTGAACTTGCACTCATCCACGGTCCACCGGGCACAGGCAAAACATACACTTTGATCGAACTCATCCTGCAATTTCTTAGGCAAGGCCAACGTGTGCTGGTCTGCGGTCCTAGCAATATCAGCGTGGATAATATCGTCGAACGTCTCGCTTCCGCCTCTCCAAGCACGCCGATTGTGCGACTCGGTCATCCAGCACGCCTCTTACCCAGTGTATTGAACCATTCGCTGGAAGTCTTGACGCGAACCAGTGAGGCAGCAGGCATTGTGAGTGATGTGCGCAAAGAAATGGATGAGAAGCAGGCTTCTATTAGGAAGACCCGCAACGGCCGTGAACGACGCGGCATCTATGCAGATCTGAAGATATTGAGAAAGGAGTACCGAGAGAGGGAGAACAAGTGTATCGACGGCTTAGTGAGAGGTAGTAAAGTCGTACTGTCGACCTTGCATGGTGCGGGTGGTCACCAAGTCCGAAATCAGGAGTTTGATGTCGTGGTCATTGATGAGGCGAGTCAAGCGCTCGAGCCTCAATGCTGGATCCCTCTGGTATTTGGCGGAAGCAACGTGAGAAAGCTCGTCCTAGCGGGCGATCACCTGCAGTTGCCTCCAATAGTAAAGAGTGCAGACAACAAGGACAGCAAGGAGGACAAGGCAGTCAACATGAAGACCCTAGAGGAAAGCCTGGGCAAGTTGACCATCAAGGACGAAGAATTGAAGATAGCAAAGAGTTGGTCGTTGGAGCACACCATGTTTGATCGGCTTCTAGCCACCCATGGACCTGGTATCAAGAGATTGCTCAATACGCAGTATCGCATGCACGAAAAGATCATGCGATTCCCAAGCGACGAGCTGTATGAAGGAAAACTTGTTGCGGCCAATGCCGTCAAGTCTCGTCTCCTGAAAGACTTACCTTACGACGTGAAGGAGACGGAAGACACTGTTGAGCCGCTCGTGTTCTTCGACACACAGGGCGGCGATTTTCCGGAGAAGACTGAAGATGATCTAGGTGGGCAGGTGCGCAAGTCGACACTGCTGGGAGACAGTAAAAGCAACGAAATGGAGGCTGCCGTGGCTGCTATGCATGTTAAACATTTGGTCGAAGCTGGAGTACGAGATGAGGACATCGCTGTCGTGACACCATATAACGCGCAACTTGCCCTTCTGAGCTCAATGCTGAAAGAGACGTATCCTGGTATCGAGCTTGGGAGCGTCGACGGGTTCCAAGGGCGAGAAAAGGAGGCTGTTGTTGTCAGTCTAGTCCGAAGCAATGCTGAGAAGGAAGTGGGCTTCCTCGGCGAGAAGAGGAGATTGAATGGTAAGTTAGGGGCTGATATATCCAGGACTGGTGCGACTGAGTCCGGTGCATATGCAAACAGCCTGTAGCCGCGGGTTTTATCTTGAGTTGGGAGGATCTGACAGTTGCTGCAGTTGCCATGACACGACCGAAGCGACACCTCTGTGTAATTGGCGACTCCGAGACCGTTTCTCGAGGCAGTCCCTTTCTGAAGAGATGGATGAAATTCTTGGAGGATACTGCCGACTTGAGAGTAAGTTTTCCATGAAACTGGGGCATCTTGCATGGAAGTCCTCAATTGCTGGCTTCCTCTGTAGACGTCTCAAACTCTAACACCCAAGTAGTATCCGATCACCGACGACTTGGAGCTGGGATAGCTCACATTGTCGCACAGCATCCTGTACTTGATCAATGAGGTTATTTGCCTAGGCTCTTGTGCAAGGGAACGGAGCCGATGCTACCCCGAAACAACACAAGTATCAGTTTCAGGTTCTAGAGCCTGACGACGTGGAACGTGGAAGGCGAATGAAGCACCAGCAGTGCGGCTATTGGTTGGTCGACGCCTGGGTCGCTGCCGCACCCATACGACCACACATTCAACTGCAGATTCAGGTACCACCGCACTGCCGCGCAGCATTGGACGCCTTACCGGGATAAGGATATATCGCCCGCACGAGCGGAGGAGTGGGCGATATCTTCTTGATAGAATTTGACGGTCCAGCCGTTGATAAAGGATTCTATCAGGCGTCCGTGCCAGCAGATCCTCAGTATCCAGTGATATGGGGGCTAAATGGTACCTTGATGGCAAATACGAGTTGAGGATCGGCGGCCCTTTCCTGGGAGCTAACGGCAAACTCTTTCTGCCACGCGCACTCCGGAGGGTGGATTATGTTTGTCCCGCACGGTGTGGGAGAACGTGAGTGAAGCCGGTGAGGATGACTCTGGCCTAAGATAAGGGTGTGCGCTTCGAACGTAAAAGCTGAAGCAGCGCAGCGAATCAGCGCCGGCATCGCGCTTTCCGAGGATAGACGCCGTCGCAAAAGTCCAGGCTAAGAACTCGTACCGAAAGGTCCTAAGGTCAGGGCCTCAAACTTCCGCAGATGTCTGCCAAAGACGGGCGAGCTCTTGACAGCGTGAGTGCGTGGATGCGTGGACATCCAAATCGCCAGTCACTCGTGGCGACAAAACGCGTGTTGCACGCCGCGCACGATGCTGCCCGTATGACTCAAGTCCAAGCCAGCCTTACCGCATCTTGCACAAGTCCAGGTAGCGGCGGCGGAGTAGCGCAGTTGTGTCGTTGACGATGGAATTGGAGCTTCATGTCGGTCGTCGGTCCATCATCTTCCTGGTTTCCGATGTGCTTTGGCGTGCACGAGAGACACGTTTCTGTCCTCGACTGCCCTTCAAGTTCGCTTGAAATCAATTCGAAACAGCGACGTGGGCTTCCCGTGCCCATTCGAGCCAAAGCCCACGGGTATTCCCCGCTAAGAATGACTTGCATTGCTGCATGGCGCAGGGGTCGTCCACTTGAATCCAATGAGCGTGTGAAAGAAGACGGAACAGTGGGCTGGCCAGTGGGAAGCCCGAGGGTGAGGGGGAGGAGGGTCGCAGTAGTTTCCAAGCTAACGGGGGTTGTCTCCGACACAGTCGTAACTGGTGAGGGTCGTGCGTCTCGCGGCCGTCCTTCTCTTCTTCATTTGGATTCCTTACAGGTTCTCGTACTGCGTAAGGACTGCGGTATTGTGCGGTCTAGAAGGTCTCGAGGGTGTGCGCAATCAACACCTCGAACATAGCGGTGAGACTGGGATGTGGCACGGCTCCCACTGGCACGAACTGCCCTGGACCAGTCATGATCGAGAAGCTGCAATGTCGCTTACAGAGTCAGGTGGGATCCGGGATCTTGATAGTGAGCGGAGAGGGTGCGCAGAGGGGAGGTGGGCATCTGGTTGGCTCGGGGGCAAGACGTACAGGTGAACTTTACCCTCACGTAGCGCTCTGTTCCCAGTCGCCCTGCAGCATCTTCAACAGAGCCCCATCGTACTTCTGTTCCGGGATTTGATCACCATCTGGCATCAGGGATGCGCATCGACAGCGCAGGGCGCAGCCAGGACAATCCCTAGCGAACACCTGGACAGTCGGCAGGACTCGAGAAGATCACGCTGCCAATCATGGGCTATGAATAGCCTAAGCCCAAGTAAGCGGCGAGTGACAGGGCCCCCGGGGGCACCTTGCACCACGAGAGGCTATCTCAATGGGCGCCGGCCACTATTGGTTGCGCCCGCCAGCCTCGAAATCCACCACCCTCCTGTTTTGGCTTCACACCCACTTCCTTCTATCCTCCTTCATCCACCATCCACCGCTGTCCATGGATCATGGCAGTAGTGGTTGCCCCTCCATGAGCCCGCCCGAGTCATCCATGCTCCATGTTTCTGCTGCTGAAACGGCCTGGGCAGATGCTATCGAAAATAACAAAGAACGGTGCTACAATAGTTGAATGGGACGTTGCCAGCTGTCATGGCCGCCAGCTGTCACTCTTCCCGCGCTCTCTCCATCTTGCATTCTTGCCTCTTGATTGATCCTCTCATTCCCTTCGAAGATTGACGCCGCAGGCTTGGGGCGATGCGGGTCGAAGCGAACCCGAAGCCAGCACGACTTCATTGATCTGCTGCCAACCTTGCAGGGATTCTGTACGGCTACCCTAGCTGTTTATCATCTGTCGCATTCGGGCTCATCGCCGGTCGTCTGCTATATCCAAGCGAGTAGCTTCTCCGGCATACTTCGGCACTCACTTGATCTGCCTCAGCATTCTTCAACGTTGCGCGCGGAGGACCTGTTCGACTCCCATATTTCGCCCCATCGCTCGACCTGGAATCTGCCTTGTTCTTACGCATCGCGCGCCTGCATCCTTCTTGTCGCTCCTTGCATACGGCCTCACGGTCGGGCCTTGTTTCATCCGGCATATTGTTCCTTCCGTCACCCTCTGACGGTCGCCACTCCCTGACCTGGGCGTGCTGTGCGCTAATCTTAATATTGCAGAATTTATGGTACATACCTTCCCAGCTCTCCCACGATTGACAGATAATATGATCCGACTGACGCGATTGACAGATATTGTTGTGCAACATCCGGGCTCCACTGGCACTCCCCTCATCAGCGTGAGACTGTCATACTCGGCGGCACTTTATCGAGTCGGCGCATTGCAAGCCGGGGAAGCATGATGCGGAAACGGTTGGATTATCCGTCAGTCGTGGAGTGCTGATATTCTGCCCTTGGCGGACGCCGTCGATATCATCCTGGTGCTGGACTTTTTCATTATGCCTTCTCCAAACCACAAAGCAAGGCGATCTGGGTCTCTGTCTCTGGCGAACACAGGCGCTGCTCTGAGGCGAGGAGACCTGAAGATATCGGATCCAATTCCTTTCGACGAGGCCGGAATTGCTTTTCAAAGCCCCAACACGGTGCCACCCAGCAGCTACCTCCAACACCCAAACGACGCCATCTGGCTACGGAAAAGTGCACCAGCTCAAGATGTCCACGTGCGACATGTCAGTGAAGGCCAGCCACGCCTTGGCGTACGTGCCTCCGCCGGTCCATCCTTAGTCCAGAGCAGCATGTCTTCAATCCCATCGAAGACATCCTTGAACCAGAAGAAACCCGGCGGCATTCGCGCAGCCATCAAACGCATGTTCTCGAGCAAGAGACACCGGTCGGCGCCGACTGATCCCAGCAGCTTCCATTTCTCTGATTCGGGACATCTGAATCCTGTCACAGAACATCACGACCGCGCACGGCTTGAATCCGCCCCACCTCTGGTGGCAGACTTTGCGACGCGGGGAGCTGCTCTGACTTCACACTCTACACCCAATCAACCACCTGGAGCGGTCTATGGGACACTGCCAACCCCACCTCGGCGCGGGCGCCGTAACACATTACCTAGTCTGGTCTTCAGCGACAAGAACTCGGGTCTGCTCCCGGCAATCAACGACTGGCCCCCGTCTCATTCAATTCAGACGGAGAATAGGGCGAAGGAGGACCCGGTGTCGGATAGGCAGTTGAAACGTCGTTCCCGGAGTGCGGATGCGCTCAATGAGCTTACGCAGCAGGGCGCTGTCGAACGTCCTTCGAATCAGGATCGAGCGGGTACGATCGCATTCTGGCGCCACAGTGCTATTCAGAACCCAGTACCAGTGTACAGTGGTCAATCAATCGTGGTGGACTCTGCGCATTCACAACTCCCGTCAAGTTCAGCCGGCGTATCTCAGCACACCGCTTCCAACGCAAGTGCGTTGCAGAACTTCGATTTCGGCCTCGGGAGCCCCGAGGCCGACGATATCTCGCTCGAGCGGAGACTGGGAACACTCGAGATCAAGATTTTCGATTTCGAGTTTGCCCTGGCCAAACTTCAAGGCCACAACATTCCGAATCCCAGGTTGAACCTGAGGGTGAATCCCAGGCCTTTCAGTCGAGGATCGGTCCACAACATCTTCCAGCAAAACGTGACGAATTTGACTCTGACATCCGAGTCATCGAACGATCTTACCTACCTGTCTTCTTCGGGTGGGGAGCCGCCGCTGACTTTCTTGTCTTCGCCCGGCGAATCACCATTGCCTTCTCCCGAAGACGATGACCTGTTCCGTCCTCAGAGAGCGAGTAAAGCCACCACTGCCACGATCAGACCTGCAACCGCTCGGCGCAGATCTCCAGTCCGCTCCAGGGATTCGTCGCCATCATCTATCCACATCCCTGCACACAAGTTTGAGGCTTTACTGGACTTGGTCAAAGAAGAAAAGGTAGCTCGCCTGAGATTGGAGGAGCAGGTCAGAGAACTACAACAAGAAATGGAGAGCTTGAGGACCCCCATCTTCGCAACGATTAGGGAAGCGTACCCGACGCCGAGTCCTGAGTCTAGTCAAAACCAGACAGGGACGCCCCGACTGAAGACTCTACATCGGACTCCACCATTTCAATTAGACCATCCTCCCCGCGCAGAGATTTCACGCTTTAGCGGAACAGAAGACTCAGACGGTGAGGAGGGCGGCGACGAAGACGTCTACGAGACTCCCAGGGAGGAGCAGAGGAACACATTTGAGACGGCTCGAGGCTCACCTAGGGCCGTCAAAGCATGACCGCCGTCGCGTATTTCCTTATTACTTCGTTTGCCTTTGAGATACGGAACACGCTTCTATTTCGTGGCGTGCTACTTTGTTTGGGCCCCCGTTTGGGACCAGCTCTTAAGGGTCTCCGCCCTGGGCTTCTATGCACATATATTGGAGGAAGACTGCACGTTTGCGGTGCTGTTTGCATGAGATACCCATACAGGTGTGATGACGTTGCCGAGGAAGTGAAGAAACAGAAACGGATTTGTATGAGTATACGCAGCCTGCAGAAAGGAGGCTCTTCGATTGCATATACTGTAACAGCGAGGCATGAACGAAGATTCCAATACTGCAAATAGCCCTTGTCTTCGCAGGGTTACAACGAGTTTCCGTGGCGTGCAGTAACAGCGTCGGCTATGTATACTCAGAGCCCGAGGATGTTTATGTAGTCGACCGGCGAGAAACATCTCAGCGCAGCCTGCACGTCGGCCTTTTTGAGCATCAACTTGGAGACAGGCGAGAACTCGTACCTACATATGTATGACCCTCCTGCGGAGTCCAGTAAGCGCAGGACTCTCGTCGGTCACCTCCTCTTGGCAAGGCTCTCCGTCATATGGAACTAAACGGCCTCCATCTCAACTTTCTTCCAACGCGTTCACCTACTACTTCTCCCAAGTACAACAACTCCCATAACCATGACTTGACACTTCTTTCTTGCTGCACGCTCTCTTCTTATTCCTTTGGTCCCTCCTTCTGGTTCGCCAGTCTTTCCCAGCTCAAGATGACAGGCTCTCTAACACATCTTCTCCCCCCATCCGCACCCTCAACCACCACAGCCCAGAAAACCCATCGCCTCCTGATACCCACGACGAATCCTATCCCCTTGCTCTCCTCCCAGTGGGCGAAGCGATACAGCTACACCCATTCTGTCCTGGTGCCCGTGTACTACTATCTCCGCGCGTCGGCTCTAATCGCGGACCCGTTTAGCACGCTGCTCAGCGACTTGGGCGTCATCGGCGTGCTGCAATGTCTCTTCTGCGCGATATGTCTGCCCCAGGCCGGGGGGTGGGTGTCCGGCACAAGTGGAGGCCCAATTGTGGAAGGGAGCGCCAGTCCGACGGCAGCGAGGCCCAAGGCCACCAAGGGCGGCGGGACTGCGACGGGGAGTATGCGCCGAAAGAATCTCGCAGGTGGAAAAAGTGCAGGTAAAGGGGGTGCCGCAGCGGGCGCGGGAGGGGAGGGGAGTTGGAGGGGACACATCACGGTGAGTTTAGACCGGCACCCTGCCCATACATCGGCTAGACATGTCCAAATATAATACTAACGGCATCATTACATGCAGCCAACTCTATTCTCGCTTATTCTCACGCTCACGCTCCCGCCTCTGCCTCTCACGCTGATGGCCTTGGTACTCGGCGCGCCCCTTTATCCCACGTCCTCGATTCCGCTGACCCTCCTGCTCGGCCTTCATGTCTCTGTACTCGGCTTCCTCCCTCTCTTCTACACCCACGGCGTGTCCTCCTCTGCCTGGCGCGACATTTCAGCCGCGTGGCTCCCCTTCGACGCCGCGGGCGTGTGGGGCGGCAGTGTCGGCGCGTTTCTGGGCGGCTGGGTAGGGGCAATCCCCATGGCGCTGGATTGGGACCGAGAATGGCAGAAGTGGCCCTGCACTGTCGTCTGGGGAGTTGTCCTGGGCTGGAGCGCGGGCCGACTTCTTACGGGTGGACTTGGCTGGGCCGTTGGGAAAAGGATTGATTTGAGTGAAAAGGAGGAGGATAAGGAGTATGTGGCCGTGGAGATGGAGCAGCGAGGAGACGGGCACCTTGGGAACAAGACCGACGAGGAGGCCAAGAAGAGTGAGTGAGTTGCGAGTTGCCCGTCGACCAGAAACGCCACACTGCACTCCACCATACAACAACAATACGCTATATACGTACCCTACGCTGCACGTTCCAGAGAGGTCCGACCGCCAAACCCCACTCGACACGCGCATTTCACGCAAAGCGGATTGAAACGCACTGCGATCTGCCTCGCAAACGAGTATCATTCGCATCACGACGAAAAGCGACTGCGTTGCACTGGACACATTCTCTCGGCTCGGTCTCAGGATCAGGCAGAACGTCAGGCTCAAAGTCAGACGCTAGGCTCAGTGAAGCTAGCAAATCGCTCCCTCCGACACACCTGCACGAGTTATCCCAGCTCAACCCTCCAGAAGGCCCAGCATGTCTGGGGACCTCTGCTCGGAAATGCCCCTGGACTATCTACGACGTTGTCACGAGGAAGCCAGACCCATTTACAGTATTCGGCGTCTCGCCCAGGTACTCGGTACGGACCCTCACAAACACTCGAGCACGAATTCTACGGCTTCGTATCGCAAGGCGCCTACCCCGGCCACTTTGCGCCTTTCTCATATGTATGGTGACAATCACAGAAGATCCTAGACATGAGCACCATCCTCCACGTACGGACTGAGCATTGGTGTACGTACTATGTACTATATACTGTAGAATAAATCCATGCACAGCAATCGAGGCACTGAGGGTACACTGGGAGCATGCGAGGTACTCCGTACTTGGTACTTGGTGCGTACGAGGAGCCGGGTATGTACCGTACAGAGTAATACTCCGTCTGTGCTTAGCTTGAAGCCCACGACTACCTCCCACTGGCCCTGCCTTGAAGATTCGTGGCCTTCAAGGCACTTGGCCCCGCGGGCATGACTTGAAATCTTGTTTTGTCACGGACTCTCATGCCTCCTTGGGAGTCCGAAGTACCGAGTACACACAGGAGAAAGGTTCTCGGATTCAAGCGATCTCTACCAATCCCTCGCAAATTGATACGTACCATGCACCTGGTACTCTGTACTCCATACTTGGGAGACGAAATGACAAGGAGCGAACAGGGGACAAATAGAGCGAGATCACTTCATTTCACTCCGTACAAAGTCATTTTTGACTGGACTTTTGAAAAATCTCTTCATTTCATTTTGGGGTCAAATCTGGGATATTTCCATCATCCCCGGAGGCGATCATCTCGCTTGTCATCCACTTTCTTGGTTCTGTAGTGGGGGTATCAGTCCTCTGTTTTGAGTCTCTCATGCATGGCCGTGGGCACATGATACTGCTTCAACGACGACCTTCAGTCGCCGTCCCCTCCCCATATCCAAGAAATGACCCATTGGCACCAGTCCAACGAATATCGCTTGCAAATTATCTTGCTCGCCAACTCCTTCAATAGCTGGGTTATCTGTTTTACATGCAAAATGGTTGATTGCCCTTGAGCCCGCTGCTTTCAAGAAGTCGCCCTCCTGAACAACTGTTGTATCATTTTAGGTCCCGTGAAACGCCATCGCTATGTGAAAAGCACATGCAGAAGAAAAAACCGATGAGATTGCCGTAAATGAAGGTCTCTGAGGTGTAAATGGCGTGAATCGTTAGAATCAGCTTTTCATCAGTATCTGGTTGGATATCGTCACTGGTAGTTCAATGAACTCCTCGTTTCCGTTTTCTTCCCGCCACGCCGCGTCCGACAGCTCCCTAAGCTGCTTGTTGAACGGCGGGCGTCCTTCCCAAGCGGTAGTTGTTTGTAGAGAAGAGTCGTGCCATGACACCGCCGACACTTGAGTCGGACTTCACCTTCTTTGCAGGCTGTTGGCTCTCGCACTGAAAGCTTGTCTGATGGCCTTTGAGGCTAGGTCGAGATGCTGAAACAGCTTTGCCATAAGCACCGTGGTATGACGCATCCGGACTTTCGGTCAGGTCGATCACCACGATGCTGTCATCGATATTTGACGATGCAGTGTAGGGTGTTCCTCGCGAGGTAGGTGCCAAGGACGAAGATCTTGAGCGTAATGACGGTGCCACTGACGAGGATCGAGAACTGGAGTGGCTGTGCATTGTGCCGGGTCTGTTTGACGGTACTAGTGGAGGAAGATCCCGAAGGGACGGCGGCGATACAGAGCGGTTGTTGCCATGGTGGCGGAATGGTGACGGCCACCTCCTGTGAGTCTGAGCTGGTAGTGACAAGGAGCTATTGTTCGCCCTGTGTCGTGGATACCGGCCACTTGCCATGTCTTCGTCGACATAAGAAGCAGGAGAATCGTAGACACCGGCTGCTCTAGGAGGAGGCGTTGCCATGACGCCAACAGGTTCCTTGCGGACAACAGGTGGCAGAGAGATGGTGGAGTCATTCGAGGGCTGGTGAGAGTGCCAGTGCCGGTGGGTGCTGGTAAGCTCCGCCTCTTCTTGCTGGAGCTCCAATTGAAAGCGAATGGGCGCAAGGAAGGGCTCGAAGTGGTCAAACAAGTCCTGCTCGGTCACACGGGTGTCGAAGTCAAGCAGGTACAACAGCTGTCTCTCCATCAAGTTGACCTCAGCAAGGCCAAATCCAAATCCGTCGAAGCCCTTGACAGAGGTATATCTTGCCCAATGCTTGTTCTTCGGGCTCGAGTCATTCAAATTCTTCGCCGCCAGGATCAAAGACGCAAGGAAGATGCGGTGAACCGTGCATCTCATGCCCTTGGCCACCGGTGGGAGTCTCGATCGGAGGCGAGTCAGATAGACAAGGGAGGTCATCAGAGTGGGCACCTGCACCGAGGATCGGTGGACGAGGGAGCTGATGAATTGCTCGAGGCTCGGCAACGGAGACGATGCTGGGTCCGACGAAGAAGTCTGAGGCGGCGTCGAGGGCGGCGTCGGTAGCGAGTCTGCTGCTGCTTGGGGCTCTTGGTCGCATCGAATTACCTGCGATGCCTGCTTGGCCAAGTGCTGGATCATGTATGTCCGCACCGGTTGCCGGACAAAGTCGTCCAATGCTGCCCTGTTTTGGGCCAATGTGTAAGAGTCCATCATGACTGTAGTCGGGCTCAATGTTGAGGAGACAAAAGACGAGGAGAACAACCCGAGGTGAGGCAGTCCCAACAGTATATGGAGGTGTCTCGAGAACCTGCGAGGGGTTTCAAGGTCCGTGAAGCGAGTGGATATGAAGTGAATGTGACAGGCCTTTGACACAAGCGGGGAGGCTGGTATCCAAGATATTAGTTGAAGCCGATCTCAGTTTTCTTCACCTGGCCAGCAGATGAAAACTTTGCAGACACAGGCCTGAAGCACTTTTGGATATATCGTAGTATAATATGCCCAGGCACGGCCTAGGATGCAGCTCCTGATGTTTGAGAGAGAGTCTCGTCGTATCCAAGCGAAGTGGTCTCCTGAACTCTGCGCCAGAAGTGATGTAGTAGCTGCAGGGGTGTGGGTTTGGAGTCTGCGGCTAGTGGATAGGCGATGATAAACTCCAGGTACAGATTTGCAGATGGCTTGGAAGCTGCACCGTTAGGGTGTTAGGGTTTCCGGGATGGCGCAGGCAAGGATTTGTCGGCGGTCAGGGGTTGGAACCTGGAGCAGCCGGCAACTGTCTTCTTCCCAGGCGTGTCTGTGACTGAAGACGGCTAGGAGCACTTTTGGGTATGGTGTCTCGAAAAAGGCTTGAGTGAGGTGGGGAGTCCTGCCCCAGAAAGTGTCAGGGTGCGTTTTCTTCCGACGGTGAGAGACAGGGGTGGTGAGTTCAACTCAACCCTTCGACGCGGACGAAGGTGACGATGCCAGATGGAGAGGGAAGAAAAGGTGAGGATGAGGCAACGGTGAGAAGGTGGTTTATGAATATGAACGAGGCATGAATCAGAAACGCGGCCGCACCTGTTATAGATTGATTGGGCGCTTCCACAAGATATGAATGGAAACCGATGCAGGGTGCGGCCAGATATGTAGACCTGTTGGCCCAGAGCGGCCAGAATCGAGGGAAGACGGCGAGATGGATCTTGTTTCGCCCTGTGCTGGCGGCTGGCAAACAAAACGCGCGGATTGGGCGGCGGCTGCACGACTGAATCTGAGCGTCTGCACGCACTTTCTGGGGATGCGCAGCCCTCTTGTATTCTAGATGGTCTGTATGGAGACCGCTGGAGCTTGACGCCAGCGTGTTCAGCGTGTGTCGTGCGCGTTTTGCTCCTTGCTGGAGTCCTAATGACCATTGACCACCAGTGGTTTACCAGTCCCCGTGACCCATTCACTTGACTCCGCGCATCATTAGCACGTCCGTAAAAGCAGGGAGAAGGGGAAAGGGATGCAATCCAGACATGAACGGGCATGCCGCGCCGCACTGGAGATGGCGACATGCCGCAGCAGGTACAGTCCAAGCCCTAAACTTTCGGTTGGGTACTGTAGGCACCGGTCTTGCCATACAGAAGGTGCTATCCAGCTGCCCAGGACCCTCTACGCAGCCCAGCTGGTATCTGCCATCTGTCAACTCTGCGCTGTCCTTGCAGCTGTCGCCTTTCTTTTGCCCCATTACGAAAGGATCGGCTGCCTACTATGGCAGCCAATTTACGAACGCTATTCAATGTTTCTGGTGTTTCTGGTAGACAGCCTACACTATCCTGCTCGACTGGTAGCTTCATTGAGTCCTCTCGTTCTCTCACCCCCACCATTCTCCCAAAAAGGCCACTTGACACAACCCTGCGGCCAAATGCTCGGGCACCCACTCGTCCATTGGATGAGAGCCCGAGACAAACGCCTGACACGTCTGATACACTTTAGGCTCACGCGATTGGGACTCGCACCTGGTTGGACGGCACCTAAAGCATCGTCGCGTCGCGCTCCAGGGGTGGCCACCTCGCGGAATGCCACTGGCCACTCGCTTGATGCACATCAACCGCACATATCGTTCTCTCTTTGGCTCGTCTGCTGACTGGTGAAACACCCCTCTCCATCTCAAGATGTTCTCGCCTCAACCCGGCGGGCCTCGCTGGAGAACCAAGGCCGAGTCCCTGTTCAGCCAGACTGGCCTGCAGTCCATTCCAGCCCGGCTCATATGCTGTCTCAAGTTTTCATTGTCCAGCTTCCCGAATGCCACATGCTTTGGCCTCCTGACAGTCTCAGAATCCCTTCGCGGCTGATTTCCGTCTCCTGGCGGCCACCACACCTGCCGCAGATCACAATGGCACAGCCACCATCGGCATGACCGTTTCCCGTCACTGGTGTTTCTTGTGTGACCCCCATTTCGTCCATTTCGTTTGCTCAAAGGTACTCGTACATGGCGCATCCGAACCATCCCCAGGTGACCCGGCAGGACTGTCACCACGGACCACGGGGCATTGGACGAGAGGATTTGTTTTCACAGCACAGCCGCCAAATCTACGTCTGTTCATACAGATCAATGCCTGAAATAGTGCAGTAGTATGTAGTAGTATTATGGTCTGGCTAGCAGACGCTCGACACAGATGACTTGCGCAGTCTTCTGCTTTTAGAACATTCCATCGAAATGGAGGACGGAGTACTCGAAGTGCAGATGGCTTTCTATGACATTTCAACTGTCCTTAGTTTGACTGCGTGCTGAGAGGACAACAGTCGTCATCGCCAATGATTATTCGCAATGTTGGGCGGAAGAGCTACGCGTTCTGTTGCTGGCGGACTTGGCTTCCGAATCGATGATGATATCCTCGATCATGATGTGTTGAAATGAGTCCGATATCCTTCAAATCCGCAACAGCTGAACAGGATTAACTTCGGAGGATGCTCTAACAACTACTTGACTCAAAAGTCAACCAATTTTCGCTCAAGCTGCAAATCCATCAGGGCAGCAAAAGTCTTCGATCTGTCCACAAGCTGCTAATCTGTGCCATGTACTCCAGAGCGATATCCGCATCGCGAATTCCCGTTACCTCCAACGCAGTCCCACGTCATCGCCTTGCAGGTGTGTCTGTGTTCAGAAGACTTTCTCAACGAGATTCCTCACCCCCTGCAATCAACCCCTCAGGAGGCAGGAAGTTCTCTCAATCGTCGGCAACAAGCAGCACTGTAGTTGACCAAACCAAACGCAACAACGACCCTAATCAGGAAAAGAAAGATGAGCACGTGAAAGCTGGCAACAAGGCATCTTCAGCTGAGGGAAGGGACCATCCGGCCAAACAGCCTGACCCGCAGAAGCCCCCGGGAAAGTCAACTGGATTTGAGACTGAAGGGCCTGATGGAAACTCGGGTGAAGGACAGGACAGTGGCCGTGTGCATAAGCAAGAGAAGCCTCCACTGACAGAATGACCGCTGCGAATGGTTGTCGTCTGAACCAGAGCTTGCCGGGCAATAGAAGACAGTAACAAGCTGCACTGACAGCCGCGAAAATGGGTTGTTTACGGCCGACTAAAAGAGAACACATTTTTTTCCACATATGTGGAATGATGAGGAATCAGGGTGACTCGTCTGGAGAGTTTAGAGGCACACCAGGGAAAGAATCTTGTGCTATTCCATGGCGATGCCGGTGGAGCTATGTATCAGCCTCATTTGCGCCCGTGCGGAAAGAAAGTCGCCTTGTTTGTCATGTCTAGCGTCCAGTCACTGTGTGGGCGCAGGCGAAGCAACCAACAAATGCTTTTCAGCGAAGGAAAAAAGTGAGGATCAAAGTCATCATCATCTGTTATGCTTCAGCTTGCATAAAGGTCATCACGTCCTCGATCCAGCTCTACTGGACATAGGCCTCGGCCTACCTCCACCAATCATTTCGAATTCCTAAACCTCCGTATCCCCCACTGGGGCTTGGCTCGGTGGAAGCGAGGACGTGGCGATGCATGTGGCTGGTGATATGCCACCTCACCAAAATCACGAGGTATCACCGCTCTATGGACTGTCCTCGTGATGGGTGAAGTCCCACCGTCTCTAGAGGGGTTGAAGCCGGCAGTTGCCTCGATGAGTAGATAGAAAGAGTCGCAATGGGGCACGGGACGAACCCTTGGAGTGGGAATATTTTCCTGGATCTGCGACAACGCTGAAACGGATATCACTTGCCACCTGTTTCACAAGCTTCTCCAGGCCATGAGAGGATGAAGCTTCCTCGCAATCCTTGCCGTGACATGATATACACCATGCAATTTTTAATCGATGGTAGAAACTGCCAAAGCTAGATGAATCGTCCTCGTTTTCACAGCTAGGTGAAGCCAACGGGTTGCTCGGAGCTATCTGTCAGTAGCTGTTTCGCAGCCTGCGCTCCTTTTCAGCGACGCCTTAGCTTGACACCGGTCCATAGCCCCTCTCGTAGGCTGATAGAGGATTCCATACTGGCAAAACTCTATCTTTCTGAAACTGCGGCATACAGATAACGGAACGTGGTTGGGCCGGATGGCAAGGCGCTGAAAGTTCGAAGGTGCTTCGAGACCGTGACACCGCGGTCATGAGGCAGCCGGCTACAGCTACGAGCATGATCTCTAAGCAGAAGGTAAGCATGAAGGCAGGGTTTTCAAGCATCCTTATCAGTGAGACACGGGTAGTGAGCAAAGTCTTCGCCGAAACCTTGGATACAGCATTCCACCCAATTCTCAGCTCGATGCCTCGCAGAGCACACCGAGATATGTCTGCTACGCCACTCGGAACCACATTTCTTCTCCAAGACCTTGCTCGAGGCGAAGGAACATGATGGAAAGGTGTTGAGGAAGGCCAAAAAAAGCGCGGACAAGAGCCCCGAACGATACTTGAAAGCGACATCCGTCCGCGATGTGCAATGCAGGGACACCGCTATAGCGAACCCAATGCTTGACCTAGGTCGCTCCCACAAGGTCTATAGAGCTGTTAGTCAACATGCAAACACATTATGTCGACGATGGGGAGACGCACAAGTATGGTCTTCGTAAGAGAGATGGACGGCGGGCGGGACAGAAATACTCAATTCTCTGCCAAGCAATAC
Source organism: Phialophora verrucosa (assembly GCA_002099365.1). Taxonomy (NCBI): domain Eukaryota; kingdom Fungi; phylum Ascomycota; class Eurotiomycetes; order Chaetothyriales; family Herpotrichiellaceae; genus Phialophora; species Phialophora verrucosa. The sequence continues at coordinate 596,839 of MSED01000014.1, read as the reverse complement.
GCACGGTTCAGCTGCAAACACTGCTAACATTCTTGGCTTCTTGGCTTGCGGACTTCATCGTCCTTCTCGCAGTGTTGCGTTCTCTACAGAGGGTACAGTATATTGCTGCCAGGAGATGCTATGCTGTTAGCTCTGCCCCTCAAGGCTGTTTCCTGGACCAGATGTTCAAACTTGGTCCTGCGCAGAGCCCTGCCGGCACCACAAGCCTCACACCAGTGCAAAGCCGTGATGGGAACCTTAAGCTCCTGTTGAGTTACCCAAGCTCTGGCCATCTTGTTAGAATTTGCGACGGTTCTCGAATAATGTTGATGATAGGTGAGATTTAATGTGCAATAATTATGGTTGGTCGAATCTGTGTTTGCTGGCTTGGGACGGGTCGAGTCTTCGAAGATTCTCCATATCGCAAGTATACGAGGCGACTATCATTCATGTTTTCATCAACTTGTTCTTGCATGTCATCACATCCCTGGAAGATGTCGGCTTCGAGAATCCAACCGCTTGCAATCCTACCCTCGCAACCTTCTCTCCGACGAGACAGCATGGCTACGTCGACGCATACAGAGGACAGCCTCCTGCGGAATCGCATTGCTTTTGTCACCATCTTTACTATCGTTTTCCCTCCTATATGGTTGAAGAGGAAGGGTGAGCGACCTATTCATCGCGACGGGCTTCTTCGCGATGACATCGACATGAGAATCGAGTCAGAGGGGTACAACGGCGACGACCCGCTGGGTCAGCAACGCCGAGGACGCGCTCATTATGGGATGCGAGTACATCTTCGACGGAGTCGACTGACGCCTCGAACCTTTCGCTCAGAACGAACCCGGTCATCCCATACCTCCCCCGATCCTGCAAGGGGACATACCACTCTCGATGACAACGCCGGCCAATCGTGCCCCGCAAGCTCTCCAGAACTTGTTGCCGGTGGCCACACTGGATGCATTCTAAACGCAAATATTGGCGGCGCTGACTATTTCATCCTGCGGGACTCCTTATCATCAGCTAGCTCCATCTTGCCGCAATGTTCGTAGTCCGATTCTCATGGACCGTCTGACTGCGAGGGATTCGTAAAGCCTTAAATCGAAGCGTGAGAAGTCTCGATGTACATTGAGAGATGATATTGTGCACTGTTTCACAAGGCTAATGTCAAGACGGGCCTGAGACCCGCCAGTTGAGGGTCTCGCGGGGAGATACTGTGTACGCTGGACGCTGAGGACGCTATAAAGCTCTTAGGATCAACCCCAAATCTGCCTCTTTGAACAGATATCATCTGATAGACAATTTTGCCTTCGGTCCGCATATTGTTCAAGCGTTGGTTATGTGTTGCCAAGACCAGCCTCGGAGACGGCTTGGCTGTCATTAAGTGTGGGCCGCAAACGGACGAATTCACATTCCTTTCCTTTCTCCATCCTTCCGCTTGTGCATGTCATGCGTTAACTTCCCGCTCTCGTACAAGTACAGGCGACGGTGGTCTGTTGTTTAGCACCATTTCATAGATGGATCCGAAGCTTCGTCTTCCTTAGTTCGCCATATTACGTCTGTTCAAGCTGAACTGCGTTCTTAGATGATGTGTACAAGTCGAGTTGAGAGGCTTGAAGTTCACCAGGCAGCCGTCGGATGACCTCAACGTGAAAGGCTTCCGAGATGGCTCCCCCAGAAGATACCCAGAACGGATCTCGGTGCAACGCTGCGCCACCACAGACTCAACCATCCTGGTCATATCCCACGCGAACCTGCCGGGTCTGCCTCGAAGAAGTCCCTGCCACGGTCACTCTGTACCCTCCGGGCCTCCCTCCTGCCTTCCAACGTCCGATTGTCGAGTACAAGAATGAAGACGAGTACGGTCGGTTGGTCAAGCCATGTATTTGCAGAGGTGGGATGCGTTATATCCATGAGCTGTGTCTGCGCCGGTTGAGGACTGAGAGCGTGAGGCCAGGCTCGCTCTGGAAGTGCCATCAGTGTGGCTACAAATTCAACTTCAACAGACTCACCTTGCAAAAATATCTCGACAGCAAGATATCCTCCGGGATTCTCACGGTTTTGGTCATGCTGGTGGTCATGTTCTTCCTCGGCTTCGTTGCAGATCCCATACTCAACTTGTATGCCGATCCTTATGAGACCATTGTCGGTCACGAGGACGTCTGGCAAAGTGTTACAGTCAACGATCCTCGCGGAGGTGTATCGGGATGGGCTCAACATTTCACCAAAGGAATGGTGTCAATGGGGTTACTGAGTTTCGTGAGAACAATGATATTAAATCCTTTCCAATGGTGGAATCTCAGGAATACCGGTTTTGTGAGCAGCAGGGTCTCAGGCAGATCCACAACAGGACGAGACCGCGCGATCAATGTCAGCTGGATAGCGGTCGCGATGGGGATTCTGTCGGCATCGTACTTCTTCTACAAGTGGGTTCAGACGATTATCGGCAAGTCTCTCTCATGGATTGGGAACAATATCGTTGACACCCAGCTGCCGGGAGACGATGAGGATCTCAAACCGCCGCCGGGATGGAAGTTCGAGGACGGTTATCCCGAGGCTGCCAACGCTGCGGGCGGAGTCCACCAGCATGAGGGTGCGCAGACAGACGGGACTGCAAGTAAGGAAAACGGCCAAGACTCTGATACCTCCGGACGAAGCACCATGCCAGGAACATGGGAGTCTGCTGCTTACAGTTCTGCTTTGGATGATGCTCAATCCCAAGGCTGGTCTTTCAGAGGACTGTAGCAGTTCAGGGCTGAGTCTTGTACAAAGTATGTCATCCTTACTCACGCCTTGATACCTGTCCAGCTTGTTATATGATCGCCCAACTTTGAGTTGTCACATCTGTCTCAGTGAAGTGCCAATCAGTCAGTGCGCGAAGAGCAATAGCATTCCACCTTGGAGATATGATGGCGTCATGTCATTGATTCTCATCAAGGTGGTCTGCAGAGCCAAATGATCTCCCGGTCAGCATGTCCTCAGTCCATGGCCTGTGCTGGAATACACTTGGTAAAATTATGTGTCAAGTTGAATGGAATGACAATTTGATGAATGATTCCCATGTCTCCTTCTCAGACGTTGCCTGTCCTGTGTGAGGCAACTGGGCTCAAAAATGTCCAATGCAACTGCCCTGCCTACCTATTATTGCACTTGCAATTCCTTCACTCCCGTCTGTTTCTACGTGGTCAAAATGAATTTCTCCTGCGAGTCTTCTCATGTCTGTTGTCCGTATCTTTGACATTCAAGGCACCAGTGTGACCGATATGCCTTGACGATGGCCGGCTCACTTGATCTAACAGATTCTGATCTCTCTGATCTCTTTGACCGCTATCCGGACATCAAATTTGACGCGCCCAACGACTTTGTTCCAGCATGTGAAATCAGCGAACACTTCTCCTCGCCGTGTTCAAGTGCCGCAAACCACCGTGACACACCCACTTCGAAATATGCCAACTCTACTGCACATACCACTCCACTTCGGCCAAGCGCTCGTTGTGTTAAGGATCCGGATTTACCAACCCTCGAGGTGTTTCTTCAAGAAGTCGAGAACGCGGACCTCCCACTAACTTCCAAAGAGGATTTCGGGAACCTGGCAAGAGAAATGACGATTCTTGGTTCGCTACTGGTTCCGGACCATGCTGGTTACTACGAGGGCTACGTTGACTCAAACAAACCAAAGTTATTCAGCCAGATTCAGTCAATCCTGACACAGGTTCAACAAGCAAATAACAAGGTAGCTGACGAGATCGACAACATTGAGTTTGTCAAAGCCCGTGCACCATTCACAATTGAACCTGAGAGGCAGTATTTATGGTCCAACTACCGACAAAAAGCGAAGCTGATCGCAGAGTAAGCAGCAATGTTCCCTTGCTCGGACTGTACTGACCGTCCCTCAGATACGTCTCGTTACCTTGTCGGACGGAGCAGAACATCCTGGCGGAGCTTACACACGTTTTCGATGCTTATGTCTACAACTCGTTCCTTGAGCTGCTGGCGCAGGGAAAGCTTGATATTGACGTGCAAGACACTATGAACGGCCTGTACGATGTGTTGATGGCTCTTCTCCACAACTACAACATCTGGATGAAAGGAATGAAGGACCTCAGAGAGAACCACATGCAACCAGTAATGAGGAGGATCCGAGATTGTCCGGAAATACTGCAAGACATAGCTGAAGCCGAGTTTGTCAAAGCAATGGCGGAGGCGTCTATTGGAAGACCAGAGACGCCAGGAATGCAGCCAGCAGATGAGGGAACCATACAAGAGCTGAATTTGAGCACTAGTCGTCGGCGTCCGCCAGTTCCACGCAGAGCGAGGTCGAGATACCGGCGGGAGCATACGGTGTAGGCTGCATTCTGAGATTTCAGGAGGGCGTGTGCTATGTCGTGCGGAAGAGGAAAGGGGATGCTACTAGCGAGTTCAGTTTGATGGCTCCAGAAATTCGGGTCATGCGGAACCAATGAAGGAGATTGAGCGAGACATCAAATTCTGCTGCTTGAACGAAAGATGAAGTAAAATCTCGTTGTGACAGCGTCGTTAACAGCCCTCCCTGACTTGGAGCTGTCCATTAACCCCCTACAGTAAGATATCTCACTCGTGTGCCTCAAGACGTGACGGAGCTAGATCGCGGTGCGGCAGTGCGAGTAGTCGTAACTGGGCTATAGTGCTTCAGACACGTTACAAACGTCGATGCAATACAAAGCCACTCCAACACGCCCTATCTTTGTGTCGTCCAACGTTGAATTGCTTTTAATCTGGTCAACTTGTCGCGAAGTTTGTCTTCTCCTGGCCGGTGGCCCTTGACGTCATTTAAAAGTCACTTTACGCGTTTTTGACGCGTCTCTCTCACAGTAAAGACGTTTAGACAAGCACACCTCATTGACTCGAGAAAGATCCATTACTCACCTCATAACCATGGCGTTGCTAGTCGATAAATTGCGGCCTCGTTCTTTGGATGCTCTTACATACCACAGGGATCTCTCAGATCGTCTAGCAGCACTGGTAAGATGCTCACCTCACTTTGAGCTCAATGCTCACTTAATGACAGGCCTCTTCCGCCGACTTCCCTCACCTCCTCTTCTATGGCCCATCCGGTGCAGGCAAAAAGACACGTATTCTGGCAACCTTGCGCGCCCTCTATGGCCCGGGAGCCGAGAAGATCAAGATCGATGCCCGCATGTTCACGACCTCGACGAACAGAAAGCTAGAATTCAATATCGTCTCCTCCGTTTATCACCTAGAGATCACCCCTAGCGATGTCGGAAACTATGACCGGGTTGTAATTCAAGATCTGTTGAAAGAGGTAGCACAGACACAGCAGGTCGATCTCACGGCGAAACAACGCTTTAAAGTCGTGGTGATCAATGAAGCAGACAGTCTCTCCCGCGACGCGCAGGCCGCACTACGCCGTACGATGGAGAAGTACTCAGCAAATGTCCGACTCATCCTTGTCGCAAACAGCACAGCTGGCATAATCGCACCTATCCGATCCCGAACACTCCTCATCCGCGTTGCTGCACCCACAGAATCCGAAATATGCGACGCGTTGGTGAAAGCTGCAAAGAAGGAGAATTGGAAAATCATACCCGCCCTCAATGATCGGATTGCGAAGGAATCAGGGCGGAACCTGAGGAAAGCATTGCTGATGTTCGAGGCCGTGTACGCGCAACATCCTGAACCCAGCGAGAAGACACCTATCCCGCCGCCAGATTGGGAGCTTCTCATCGAGCAGATTGCACGAGACATCATTCGCGAGCGGTCGCCGGCTATGATTCTCGCGACGAGAGCCAAACTATACGACCTACTCACACACTGTATCCCCGCAACAGTGATTCTCAAGACTCTGACATGGAAGCTTGTTGCGCAACCAGAAGTTGATGATGCTCTGAAAGCAGATATCGTGAAATGGGCGAGTTTCTACGAGCATCGGGTGAGGCTGGGGAGTAAAGTCATCTTCCACCTTGAGGCGTTTGTGGCCAAGTTCATGAGGATTTTTGAAGGGTATCTCGTGGGTATGGACTTCTGATCGAGTAGACCGCGCAAACAAACGCCAGTCTGAATAAGATGGGAGGAAAGAAGGCACCTGGATGTGTGACATGATTGAGGCATCACAAATGGCTCGCAAGTGCATCCGGCAATGAATCAGCGACGTGTGAACATGGCATTTGAGATACGAAGTGTGATTGGAGCGGGATAGTGATCAGCTTGAGAAACCGACATCCGGCCTAGGCAACACACAGGTCTTTATTGTACCGTCCGGTCTTCGAAGGCCATGAGGACCACATGGTTGCCATTCCATATTTCTCTGAAGCGCCCATTTTTGGAGCGAATCATCTCCTCACCCGCGATCCAACAGCTGTTTTCCGGAAGATGGATATCTTGGACTGAATCGGCTTGAGGAAGCTGGCGCCGCGCACGAGAGGTCAATGGGCATTCCATGCTCATCTGATATCGCCATGCCGTAAGATCGCCGATATGTCTGCATGTTCCGGTGGTCACGTCTACTGAGGCATGTGTCTGCTTCTCATCGGCAGCAGGCCCGGCGGTCAAAACACGACAAGAAGACCAAGACTCGGCGGAGATCGGCACCTCTTAGCATCTTGCCTTCCTGTCTGAGTCTTTGTACGTGCATTCACGGACTGTTATTGATGGCCAGCCCCGTCATTCATTCGACGACAAAGATTTGAAGAATAATGGTAAAGATAAGGCACCGTATAGCCGAAACTTTCAAGACGGTGTCAAAAGTCCCCGAGCGATGCGGGGGTTGCCCGTTGGAGAGCTGGTTTCTTATCAACCCTCGAGCGAGGTACCTTACCTTCCGTTTTCGGGTATGGACCGTCGCTTGGTATACATTGACTTCAGCAGTCAAGGCTTCGAAGATGCACATCTCCGTTGTTGCTCGGGGAGTGACCGGTAGTCGAGAGGATAATGGGAAGATATAAGGTAGAGGAGAGGGGATTTTGTTCATCATGTGTTGGTCCTGGTATCTGTGTTTGACGTTGCTCTTTGCCGTGTCTCCTATCCCTAGTCAGCCTTGTCAGCGCTCGCCATGGCCCTCTCCGCAATGAAGCTGCTCGGTTCAGCTCTTTTGCTCTGGCAGCTATGCTCTGCTACCCCTGTGGACCTGCAGGAGCGTCAAGCTTATGCACTGGTTGGTCTAAACCGCATGGATTGGAAATTCCGAATTGACTTTCCGTACAGGTCGGTGATGGCTTCGAGCAAGCGACTATGACTCTAGGCAGCTATTACAACTACTGGTCCATTACCAACGGGACTTTTGACTTGACTCGAAGTGACCGTGCCCCAACCACAAGCCCAAAGACCCTGCCGATGATGGGCAGCCGAAAGGCGATCAAGATCGAGCCGAACCGCACCGCTCTGGTTATCATCGACATGCAAAACTACTTCTTGCACCCGGATCTCTCTCCCGCAGCCTCCGACGGTCGTGGTGCCGTGGCGCCAACTGTCAGGATGATCGACGGATTCCGCAAGAACGGCATGAAGGTCCTCTGGGTCAACTGGGGTTTGACCGAGTATGACCTTTTGACGATCCCTCCTGCTTTCAAGGCCGGCTTCAGCGGTGGCAGTTACCTGGCCAACGAAACCTTCGGAAGCGACATGGGCACCATCAAGGAGAATGGCACCACGATCGAAGTTGGCAGGCTGTTGATGCGAGGTTCGTGGAATGCTGAGCCCTACGGTGTTCTCGGCACGATGAAGGACGAAGGCATCAAGGCGGGCACCGACCTGTTATTCAACAAGAACCGCCTGTCCGGACTTTGGGGCCCGCAGACCCCGTTGGGGCTGTGGCTGCAGGAGAACGAGATGTCGACTCTCTTCTTTGGCGGCGTCAATGCTGATCAGTGTGTTTGGTCGACGCTCGTCGATGCCTACTTCAAGGGTAAGAGACCTCGATGTCGCTAGGTCACTTTGAAGTCAGATGCTGACCGCTTTTTGTTTCAGGGTATGATGTGGTGTATGTCGACGACATCTCGCAGACAACAAGCCCCTCGTTTGCCGTAAATATGACCAGATACAATGCTCAGGGTTATGGTGTGTATCCTCGAATGAGTGGAAGAGCTAAAGCTGACCTCTTTTTAGGATTCTTGGGCAACAGTACCGCAATATTGAAAGCACTTGGATAGGACTGATACTTCTGCGCCGAACAAAGCTGTCAGGTAGGAACTGGAAGCATTTGACAAGTTACAAAAAATAAGTCTTCTCATGGACCCTGTGAATGATCTTTGTGAAAATCAATCCGCTCTGGGTAGACTGCCACACAGCACTGTAAGTTACAAGCAAGTTCTGTCACCGATTATTGCTGTGCCTGTCCGGGTGACAGGTCTTTCACTTTTTGTCGCGTGACTCTTGCTTGCTATGAGTGAAGTCAGACCAGCTTGGCGGACTGAGGTGCACTTTCTGCGCCTACATAAGACATCCCGTCTTCGCGATCTCACGTCCTAGCCTCATCATCGCATGCTCAAATATATCCGAGAAAAAAAACCGTCTCAAACCCACATCGCACCTTGCTCAAGATGCTCTATTCGACAGTTCTCCCCATCTTGCTCTTCCTCTTTCAGGCCGCATTTTCTGGAGTATACGCCAAGTGCTGTCGCGCAGACGCGGGAGGTGACTGTGGTGACAACTCCGCTGGAACTCCCTGCTGCGGGTACAAGCCCTGCAATGGGTTCTGCTGTGCTTGTGCAGGTGGTAGGTGCCCCGTCCTTGTGGCTTTGGTGTGTTACCTACTAACTGTCTTCCGCAGTCCAAGTCATTCGCGAAGTCGTCGAAGCTGATGACAAGAAATGGACCTCTGTCATCACTGCTCCCGCTGGCACCACCTGGACCTGCCGTGCCAGCCATATCACCACATGGTACCCTCCTCCAACGGATGTCAGTAGCCGCAAACGCGACGTCCCGTCCACGATCGTTCTGCGTGATGACGGCAACTTAGTTGCAACGATCACGCGAATGCATCAGCCGACATTCTCCAGCTCGCTGACTGGTCCACCGTACAACCCCGAGATGTTGGCAGAATTGCAAAACACATTCAGTCATGTTTGCCGCGGAAGGAAGCACAACGGGGTCAATGTGATTGACCTTGACGATTACTTCGGCTACTTCAACCTCACCACGGACGGCAAAAATTCCGACTACGCCAGGGATGTGGAAGCGAAATTCCGAGCACACGATGTCAATAAGGATGGGATGCTGACCATTGAGGAAGTCCAACTGCGCTGCAGCAGCAGCGATGGATGTGTCTAAAGGGAGATTGGGGTCGATGGAGTGGAATTTAGTGGATGATAGATCATGTTCTTTCCGGAAGATCGGTTGTTCCGAAGCCCCGCCAAACCCCGCTTGGTTATCCTACACGCCTGGCACCGAGCCTTGCAGGGCAGTTTGCAGCTTCAAGTTTCTAGACATTGACGACCTGAGCAAAACGTCCTTCCTGATGACCCGAATCGCGGTAACTCTAGTAGACTGCCGCACCTCGGCCGCGGTTGTGGAGTCCTCTGCCAGCTGCGGCCACTACATCGATAGGCCGGCGTCGCTCCCAGCTTCCTCTGCTACATTAATCACCCTTTGGGCTTCACTTCTAGGTGACTTCTACCCTAACTTCGTGTTGATTCTAGCCTTAGCCTCACAACCTTCACGTCAGTCGGTGGCAGTGCCTAGGCCGCCATGAATCTCGACTCCGATGACACCTGGTCTGAAACCTCTGAGGAAGATGAGAGCGCCAACGCCGCTCCCCTTCAATCGCGTGCATATCAGATAGAGATGTTCGAGCATAGCATGAAGGGAAATATTATTGCCGTGATGGGCACCGGTATGTTCTCTCTTCCCACGTGCCGACGGTCATTCCGGTTCAAAGTGAATCCTGTTATTGTTTTGCTCAGGCTGTCCTGCTCCTGGATGAATTCCTACTACTGTCCTGTTAACAACAGCGTATGCTAACCGATGTTCGTAGGCAGCGGAAAGACCCAAATAGCCAAACTTCGTATCGAAGCGGAACTCGGACGGTCCCCGGACAAACTGGTCTGGTTTACTGCTCCTAGCGTCGTCCTGGCATATCAGCAATATCGGTTTCTCTCTCAACAGCTATCAGCTTACCAATTCAGACTTATTACTGGTATGGATAATGCTGAATATTGGACTTCCCTAGATATCTGGCAAAAGGTTCTATACCACATTCATGTTGTGGTCTCCACCCCCGCTATCCTGCAGCAGGCTCTCAACCACGGATTCGTGGCTATGAAGAGTATCTCCTTGCTCGTCTTCGATGAAGCCCACCACTGCGTGAAAGACTCATCCATGAATTCGATCATGAGACATCACTACCACCCTAAACTCACCCAGGAATCCCGTCATGAACTTCCGCATATCCTCGGTTTGTCTGCGAGTCCGATCACGAAGAAGAAAGCGGAAGAAGTAGCCGAGCTAGAGGGGAACCTCAACGCGAGCTGCAAAAGACCTTTGCAGCAACTGGAAGAATATACAGCCTTCGTCAACGTGCCAGAGCCTTTGATCTTAACGCACAGCCCGACCCCAAATCACCCCTCGACTTTGCTTGACATATTAACTGCCACCGTTTGCGCCGTTAAAATCGAACATGATCCAATCGTCGCAGCATTGCGGCAAAGCGAGCATCCCCATGCACAAGAGAAACTGGAGAAAATCCTGAAGAAGCAACGCACACCGGCCATGGAGGAAATGCGAGTACTTGTACGATCCTGCACAGACATCCAACAGAGCCTCGGTACCTGGGCCTGTGACATGCTCATCAAGAAATGTGTGGAAAAGGTAGAGCTCATGTCGTCTCGAGGGCTTGAGTTCGCCGTGGCCGGAGCTCAATCCTCTGAGACGAGTGCCTTCATGGCTTCCACACTGCAGTCTCTACATATGCCACTTCGCACGGCTAACCTAGACTTGAACACAGCCGGTAGTGTATCGTCGAAGGTGATTTTGCTTGTGGAGTTTCTCCGAAATGGCTATCGAGGCAACCTCCAATGTCTTATTTTCGTTAAGACAAGAGTGACGGCATGGTTACTCACAGACATCATTAACAGTCATCGGCTCACTCGAGACCAATACTGCGCGTTCTCCTTCGTCGGAGTCTCTAACCCAACACACAGAGGCATCTGTGACTTTGCGGAACTACGCGAACAGCATGACAACTTGGAGAGTTTCCGAAATGGTGAGCTCAATGTTTGCGTTGCTACCTCGGTGCTTGAAGAAGGTGTTGACGTACCTGCTATGAACCTGGTTATATGTTTTGACGAGCGTCCGAATTTTCGAAGCTTCATTCAGAGCCGAGGCAGAGCTCGTCAGAGAGAATCTCAGTTTGTGATGTTCTCGGACACCACTTTGAAGACGAGACAGTGGCAAGCATTAGAAGATGAGATGAACGATGAACAAAAGTCTCTGGGCTCTACTAGAGGGCGTGAGAGATTGGAGGGAGTCAGCCAGGCTGACAGTGAGATCTTCAGAATTCCGTCGACAGGGTAAGTCACGTCGAGCTAGAAGATCACCTACTACCAATTGACTAGTTCAGGGCCATCTTGACGTTCGCAGAGGCACGGCAACTCCTGGATCGGTTTTGCGCAAAGCTGCCCACCAAAGACAAGTCCGAACCGACGGCACCGATATTCATACTTAAGGGCGAGCCTGGCGTCGAGTTACGCGCGAAGGTCTACCTTCCGTCTTCGCTGCCACCCTGTCTACGGACAGCAGAATCAGGATCTAGCTGGCCGACGGAGAAGAAAGCCAAGCAAGATGCTGCTTTCCAAGCTTATCGAGCACTCTACGAGGTTGGCCTTGTCACAGACCTTCTATTGCCTTCAGGACTGCTAAAAGAACAAGAAGCCTCCAAGGAAGGTGACGAAATTGAGAAAAGAGACAGTCTCTATGACGTCCAGAAGCAGTACGACCCATGGCTGAACATCATGGAGCTATGGAAATCACCCGGTTCGTGTGGAGTCTATGTGCATCGCCTCCAGCTCGAGGCGCCAGACTGCTTATACCCTAGCATGCTCTTACTTTTGCCCGTGAGGCTCTCTAAGCTGACATTCCCTCTTTTCACAACGAAAACTAGCGGTTTGAAAGTCACGATTGGTGCCGGATCGGAGAGGCAAGACTTCCCGCTGGACATCGCTCGAGACATCACCTTCCTGCTCTTGACGACAATGCTTCGTCGAAGGTTGACGGGGCTCCGGAAGGAGCACTTACCATCCCTCTTCGTACCTGATATCCAGCAGCAGTCGCTTGGCACTTGGTACGAGGCAGCCTCAACAAGTATCCCGATGACCGACTTCGACCAAAGAAACGGTGAAAGTCGCAAGTCGTACCTTGTGCAGAGCAGGCTGCGCAACGTGCCCTTCCTTTGGCAACCGGATGCAGTTCCCCGTGATGGTCATGAAGCATGTGACGCTCAAGCACACAACCGCCCAACGTCGATCTGCGTGACGGTACTTTCTAAGACGCTAGATTACTTGCGGCAGGTACAATTGCCGGACTCTGTTCAAGCGTCTGTCAGAGACCTGCCCGTGGACGAATGCTCAATGCTTGGTCTCCCAAGTGAATATGGTTGCCTTGTGTTGTTCATACCATCTATCATGCACATGCTTGAGGTAGCTCTTCGCTCGAATGCCGCATGTGAAGGTCCATTGACGACGATTGGATTGAACAATCTTGACCTGGTCGCAGAGGCTTTGACACTACCAGGTGCCAGCGACAGCCGAAACTACGAGAGACTTGAGTTCATCGGCGACACGACCCTCAAATTCTATGCTGCACTACATGTTTTTGCCGACAACCCAATCTACCCAGCACATCACCTGAGCATAAGCCGTGGGAGGATCATCAGTAATGCCCGCCTGCAACGGGCAACAAGGCTTCTGGGCCTAGACCAATACCTTTCACGCAATGCATTCGCTGCGAAGGAATGGACCGCTGGAGTCAGTGGTTTGAGACCCTCGGTGAAGCAGCCGTCAAAGGAGCTTTCGTCAAAGACTCTGGCAGACGTGGTCGAGGCTGTGATCGGAGTTGCAAGTGTCAGTGGTCCTGAGGATGGAGTCTCTGAGGAGAAAGTTCTGGCAACCTTGAAACTTTTCATCGACGAAGTTGCATGGAGGCCACAGTCCGAGATCGTAGCGCAGATACAGCCTCCAGAGCAAGCTTCAGAAGGAGCAGTCGACGTGTTGGCCCCAGTCGAAGTTATGATCGGCTACTCCTTTCAAAACCGTGGTCTTTTGGCAGAGGCTCTGACACAGTCAAGCCTTGCCAGCGACATGTGGTCAACCTACGACCGGCTGGAGTTCTTGGTGAGTTGTCTCCATTCCCATACGTGTACGCTACGCCCAACACATCCAGGCAGCTGCGCGAATGCTAGTGTGTCCTCCCGTACCTATCCTTTGTCGCGATCATTTCAGTAGATTCCGTGATACTGAGTTGGATTCTGACGTGTCTTCAGGGCGACTCCATTCTCGACTACATAGTCGGCCCCAAACTCTTCCACAGTCCCCTTCAACTCGCACCGAGCCAGATGACAGTCAGACGCCACGCCCTAGTCAGTCATCAAACTTTGGCATTTTTTGCTCAGAAGACTTCCTGTACGCGCAGCATCTTCCAGGTGGATACAGATCTTCGCACCAAGAACAACACCGTCAAGGAGGAGTACGAAACTATCTATCTCACAGACTACATCCGTCAACGAGGCCAGCAACGAGCACCTCGGGAACGACAAGCGACATTAGCAGCCTTTTGCGAGATTCAAGCCACGGTTCTCAACTTTTTCGAATCTGGAAATCGCTTCCCGTGGACTCTGCTCTCTCGACTCGGAGCGCCAAAGTCCTTTTCGGATATTATCGAGTCCATTCTAGCAGCGGTTTTCATTGACTCCAAGGGCAATCTGGGCGCCTGTGAGGCGGTCCTCGAGAAAATCGGATACATGAGTCTCGTTCGTCGCTTCGTCAATGAAAGAGACATTGATACGCAACACCCGGAAGCAAAACTGCATGAACTCATTCAGTCCCAAGATCGTCGTGGTGCTGTGCCTCTGCTAGAGATCGTAACGCAGGAGCGGAAGAAAAAGGGCGCAGGCGGCACGAGTTGGCGATGTAGGGTTATGCTCGATGGCAAGCTGATCGCACGCACGAAGCACGCAAGTTGTGGTGATGAAGCACGTTACACGGCTGTAGAGAGGGCCGTGGAGGTGCTCCGAAACAAAACAAAGAGAGTTTCCACAGAGGGGGAACAAAATGAGGCAGAAGAGCGCCATGACGAGAAGAGGCAGAAACAAATGGCTTTCTTAGTTAGTCGTTGTTGAGGAATTGAAGGTCCGGGGACATTGTGTAGCCCAGATGGAAACCATGAAGATATCAACATGGCCAGAGAAATAGAGGTCCTGCGTCGCAGGTGGGATAGAACAGACAGGAAGATGTTGAATTCAGGATCAGCCAGGGCATGATGCTTTCAAGATGTGTCTGCATTGTCACTGTCTCCATTCTCTCGTACTGATATCTACCAGCGTTCAGGAAATGCACAAGGGCGACGAGCCGGAAGACAACAGGCTACTCTTGTCATTTGAGAAGGATGCCGCCGTCCAGGCCCGCAAGGCTGATGGGGCCCCTGACCAAGGCTGGTGGTCCAGGTCAGCCCAAGGCTTCAAGCGGAGACAACAGGGAAGATGGCGACAGTTTGTTCCAGAATGTCGTCGGACTGTCACTGACTCGACGAGGACTAGCTCTGGAGCATTCCACGGCGGGTTTCGGTACCTTGACCCTCATTTCAGAGAGCGTCACGCCGGGTTGATGACTATGCGCTATGCACGATATCACCACGTGCGTAGCGCTGTCGAAGATGAAGGAGGGACCGAGGGAGGGATCACGGGAGCCTTGTGGTGCTATTATGCTTCAATGAACTGGGAGAAGTGGCTTCATCCTTCAGCCTTAAACACGGATTGCGTTATGTGAGCAGGCCACATCCAGGCAAGTGCAGCGCGATGGGCCGGCCGGACAACCATTGGCTTGGCAATCGGATCAAGGATTGAATTGCGACTGAATCTCGAGTGAATCTCAAGTGAATCTCAAGTCAAGGTATAGTTGCAGAATGGAGAGTAATGCCGAAACAGTCAAAAGGCAGACGGAAGAAAGCGTGATTGGCTGAACGGGCGTGAGAGGCTGCGCCATAAATAGCCGTCGCCTGCTAAGCAGCCTCTGGGGCTAGCGCAGTTCTACGCGCCCAGGCTAGGCCGCTCTCAGCTGGGCAGCCAATCGACGTCGATTCCCCTCTTCTCCCCTCCTCGTCCTCCTCACACTTTCTTCCAATTGTACCTTGCCGTCCATGCTTTGCTCGAAACATCCTGCCAACACGTCTCGGCACTATTGATGCTATTTTTCTGCGCGTCTCGCTGGCTGCAGCTTCCTCAGCCCTGGTATTGGCCTACCGATCCGTCTGAACGGCCTGGCTATGCTTGTGGTGGATTCCAAACCCTGTCCACAGCGGCCAGAGCCAATTGAGGCGAGTTCGATATGTATCTCTTCCCAATGCGTGAGAGAGGGCGTGACATTGCCTTGCCGCTCAATTATCCATCAAGTCTCGAGCGAACCGCCGATGTGGCCTTCACGGCGCTTCTATCCAGGTCACCGCCCATCCGTCCCTCACTGCTTCAGGCTCTTTAGCTTTTCTCTTTCCCATGTACCTTCGTCCTGTCCACCCCTTCCACCTCATCGTCGCTGAAGTTGCTGGTCGCTGTCAGCTTTCCTTCGTTAAGCCAATTCTTTTTGACCTCTGTGCCTGCGTACGACCGTTGATCGGCAACGCATAGAACTTTTAATACTGATTTGACTAGCGACCAGATATCCGGTGCCGCTGGGCGGGCATACGACTCCAACGTCTGACGAAAGCCGCCGAGATACGGTCCCCGTAATACCTTGTGAAGGCTGGTCCTCGCAAACATGAGCACTCTACCGTCTACTACCTATCAGTCCCCACCCCGGCTGGGCCGGGGCCGGCACCTTAATACTATTCTTGAGGAAAAGGAAGACGCGAGTCACGGCATGAAGAGTGATAGCGAGGGAGATGGAAGCGACTCGACCATCATCGGCCGTCCTGCGGCATGGGATCCGAACCTCTTCACCGCCAGGGCGCAGAAAACTTCACTCGTGAAGACAACCTATCCCACCTCTCCCATCTCCTCGTGTGAGCCGTCTCCAGCCAGCAGTGCCGGGGATGGCTACCAAAGAAACTCCCTACGAAGCTCGTTTGCTGGCAGTGATTCTGGGACGGTCTTCAGTGACGACTGTCCCTCTCTTGCGAGTGACCCGACCAGCTTTGCCTCCCAATCCAGTCGCAACAGCTTTGCGAGCGAAAAGTCTAGCCGAAATCGATATCCCGCCTTGTACATCCCTAGAGATTCGTGTTCGTGGGGGTCCATGGACGGGAGCCCAATCAAGGAGATGACCTTCGGCATGTCTCCTGCTACCAAAATTCTGCTGTCGCCCACAGCACTTTCCGCCCTCCCAAGAGATGTCCCGGCAATCAATGCACCACCGTCACTAGGAGATAGCAATAGCAGCGTCTCAGATTCGCCCGGCACCACAGGAAATAGTGCACCTGTCACTCCTGATATGGGGCAACTTGGGGAGACATGGGGCGAGTCGCCTCCTACATCACAGCATCTCGAGATAGCACTTGATGCTGACCACAGCGTGATACTATCTCCAGCTGAAGCCCACTCCGACAACTCTTGCGCGAGCCTCACGTCTCCGGTAGCCTTCACAGACATGATCATCAACTTCCCTACAGTCCCGGGCGCGACTCCTCAGGATCTCTCTCCCTTGATGCCCACGATTGACGAGATCAAGAAGTTTGACCTCGAACAGCCTGCTCAAGGCTCTGAGCTCGGGGTAAGGCTTCCTCCAGACGCTCTACAGCTGCTGCAGCGCCTTGCTGGGCAGAGAAGCGTGGATGACCTGTCGACTACCTCCGGGGGCACTCGACCATCCATGAAATCTGGAAGACGGCAAGAAATGCGAGAGCGTACTTCTCCCGAACCTGTGAGTCGACCTCGCAGTGCAGATGGCGAGACCCCGGTGTCCGACTACAGCTTCTCGCAGCTCAGCATCCCATCGCCCGGAGGATTCTTCTCGTCTCTACAGAATGCCTCCCGGCACACATGGTGCCTCAATAAGTCCAAGGGCCCCAGTATGCCCAACACAGCCACAGCTGAGAGTTTCTACAATCGACCTTGGGAGAGCAGTTCACGTGATAATGTTGTGGAAACAGTCTTGATGGTTGATGATACGAATCTGACTGAAGGACCGCCAACAGCAAGGCAAGACACTTTCAATCTCGGACAACCTACGGGACGTAAGAGCCAACACTCCGAAGACGATGACCTCTACGGACCTGCTAGTGATCACCCCAAGGTCTCGGACTCTCCCCCAGTCAGCTTCGAATATGATGAAAAGTACTACGAGGATCTCAAGCAATCTGCAGGTCAAAACCTGGATCGGACAGGATCGTGGCTTGCCGCGCAAACGGATTTCCTCTCTGCGATCCTGGACTCAGACCCCAACATTCCAATCTCAGACGATGACACGTCAGACCAGACTAGCAGCAAACCAGCCCGTCGGACTATCGTGTTTGCAGAACAACCAAAGGTAGACACGGCTCTGGCCACGACTCGACCAGATAGAGACAGCCCAAACTCCGAAGCCGAATCCAAGGAACCGATCTTCCTCTCAGCCTTCCAGCATCTAGTCAATGTTCGCAAACGGAAGGATGCATTCATCCATGCCTCGGCTCGCCTGGAAGCCATGCAAAACAATCGCATCGCTCTTCGAGAGAAGCACATCACTAGCCTCCTCTGTCGACACGCCCTCGTTGACCCCAAGCGTCCGAAGTACTCTGGGCCATTCAGTCAGAACCCTCGACAGACTGGGGTTTTCGACTGCACGCCTGAGCAACTCGCGTATCAAGCAGTCGAACGCGAGCAAATCGCTGTCGCATCAATCGAAGAGTCAAACTGGCAAGTCGACGCAATGAGAGCACTGTATCATGGCCGTCTCCTTGCCTCTCCTGCCGCTTGTCAACGCCTGGAGAACAAGTCAACACTTCCCCTCGACGACCCGACATGCGTGGGACATAAGCGGCTTCGCATCCTCGACCTTGGCGGCGGCGCCTCCGCCTCATGGGCCTGGGATGCAGCTCTCGAATGGCCCAACGTGAAAATCTACACCGTCATCAGCAAAGACCAAGCACGAACACAACGACCCGCGGGTCAGGCCAAGCCGGAAGGGCCACCCAACCACCGCACTATCTCCGTACCACATCTCTGGCAACTGCCCTTCCGCAGTGGACACTTCGACGTCATCTCCGCGCGCTCCCTTCACGTTCTTCTCAAGAATAACCCTGTTCCCAGTGTTCCCTCAATCGACGAATGGGACTTGACTCTCCGGGAATGCATGCGCGTGCTCAAACCAGGCGGATACATCGACTACATGATCATGGACTCCAGCATTGCGCACGCCGGCTCCCGGGCAGAAGCCATGTCGGTTGAGTTCGGCTTCGAATTACATCGGCGGGGTTACGAGCGCGAAGCGGCCAGAAGCTGGCTAAAGAGGCTGAAGAAGGAAGGTTTCGTGGGCGTCAAGCGAGCATGGGTGTTCCTGCCCATGGGGAAACGAACACCCAAAGAAGCCGAGGAGCAAGTTCACGGGTACACAGGCGGCTGGCAGTCTTGGCGACAGGGTGCGAAACCATTCGTCCCAGCGCCTAGACCGATCAGCGAGGTGTCGACAATCAGCAAGATCGTCAGGCAATACATGGACGTCGAGGCCGTGCAGGGACCTGTTGGCTCCACGCAAGATGTCGCCGATCTCACGGGCCTGCTCGGCGCCAGAATGTGGGAAGAGTGGCTGGTCAAAGTCCGGGCAGAGTCTGGCCGGGAGGAATCTCGCTGGCTCGAAGGTGTAGATGAGGTGATCGAGGAAGGCAAGGAGCAGGGGTCTGGCTGGAAGGTTCTGATCGGCTGGGCGAGGAAGCCGAAAGCTACAAGAGGCCCCAAGAGTGAGAGAGCCGAGATTACAGTCGTAGTGGAGGATATCGAGGAGTTGACGAGCGGGGAGGATTGCATCGAAACGGGCATGATTCCTATGCTCATTCAAGAATGAGACTTCTACATATACCTAGGTAGTACCATTACGTTGGTGTTGGAATGGTGTTGGTGTTGTTAGGCATTTAATGGTCTCTTCTTGTCTGGTCTGGTTGGATCGCAGCATAGCAAGCCGGAGTTACTTTGCTGGGATGGATGGATGGACGGGCTGTGTAGGTGCGACATTCTGGACAAGATTGGATTGAATAAGAATGATGGAAGCAGCGAGACAGGGAATGCAGGAATGCAGGGAAGGATGTATGATCATTTACACGGGTTTCCACTATCACTGTCACTAACACCTTCGTTCGCTGAGAGCGGCCTATTTCCTCCTTGACGTATATAGTATAGTAGGATGTCCAAAAAATACGAGTTGTCGCAGAGCGGGAGAATATCGTGAGCCTCACGAGGCTGAGTACGCATCAGTCAATATACTTCGCCGGACCGACGTTTGGTCCGTACGGTGTACTTTTCGATCCGGAGCGCACTATGGAACCGACGAGCTTCAAATTATTAATTTGCATTGCATCACCATTGAACAGTCTCTGACAATCACTCATTTTCGCTTCGAGGGTATTTATCATGTTTCATTCTCCGCCAACTCATCAGTAACCAGAAATATCGGCTAGAATAGAGCTTGACCATGTTTCGCCCGGTGGCTGGATCGGCCTTCCGCTCCGCAGCTCATGTTTCTCCGTCCTTTTCCCCTGTCGCAAGGGCTCTTGGGAAACGATTCGCTAGCACATCGCCTGCAAACGCGCGACGGAGTTGGAAAGGCAGTGCCTTAAGATGGGGTATTGCCATTGCTGGCATCTACTACTATAACACGAGCCCCGTCTTTGCGGAGCAGCCCCAGCATAGTAAGCATTCTGCAGCAACGCTCACGTCCGAGTATCGTCCAGTACTGACAGCTCTTGTCCTGCAGATTTATTAAACCCAAATCTCGACGCGATAGACGACGAACCCAGAGATCACTCTACGTTAGAAGCACTCACCTCCGGTCGCGCTCGACAAGCAGAGAAAAATACGTCTGTCCTGCACTCTGCAGCGGATGCTGTGTCCTCTGAGAATGCTTCGACAACAGTGATGGCTGAAGATGAGAAACCTATCAATACGGGGGCAGCAGAACTGGAAGAGGAAGCAGCTGGCGAGGGTGCTTTCAACCCGGAGACTGGAGAAATCAACTGGGATTGTCCTTGCCTAGGTGGCATGGCCCACGGTCCTTGTGGTCCCGAGTTCCGCGAAGCCTTCTCGTGTTTCGTTTACTCGACCGAGGAACCAAAGGGCATGGATTGCATTGACAAGTTCCAAAACATGCAGCAGTGTTTCCAGAAGTATCCGGAGATATATAAGGGCGAGCTGGAGGATGATGAAGAGCTATCTGCTGGATTGGAGGAGGAGAGGCAAGAGCTGGTCAATGAGATTGCGGAGAGAAAGAAACAGCAGTCAGAGGCAGGGACGCAAAGAAGGCTGTTAGAGGAGCCAGATCCGGTGCCGCGAGCCACGCGCACGACGAAGAAAGAAGCTTCGCAAGATCCTCAGCAACAAATGCAGTCGCGCGCAGAAGGTGGGAAGGAAGCTCGACAATTAACTGAACCATCGCACCCCCAGGACGCAGACTTGGTACGAAACGCCAGTACTGATGCCACCGCGGCGGATCAACACAGTGGCAAGCCGCCCGCGGAGGAAGGGAAGATTAAAATTAGCGGTGATCCTTCGCACGAGTCAACCTTTTCGCCGGAGCGGGAGAACATTACAGAAGGCCAGAAATCAGGCGTCACAAAAGAACCACCGATGGGTTCGTCCGGTTCTGGCCTTCCGCAGTCCGAGATCGTGCCAAAGGCTGCATTTGATGCGACGCCGAGCAGCGGTGGTGAAAAAGCAAAAGAGGATTGACAAGTCGCTGGAGGTCTTGCGGGAGACATGGAGAGCAGATCAGCGAATTTGTCAAGCTTGCATAGCAATGTGGTCGACAAGGATGGCAAAAAGTGTTGTATATTAACGTGGCATGACTGGCTTTGTACCATAGTAGCCACAGGACCAAGAGACCAACGTTCTCACCTCGGGTGCTTGACCGTTCCCTTGATCACTTAAGCTATGCATTCTACTCCTTCGTACACTCCGTATTGTACGAGTAGGGTTGGGACCTATGGGTCTCGTGCACGATCTGTCCTCGCTTGAGTACTGTGTCTGCTGGCCATGTGGCATGGCGGCATGGCAAGATCGTTGAAATGCTAATCTTGGATATGGGGTTCAAGAACAAGCAATTTCCGCTAGAGCTCGGCTGGCGTGCGAGAATTCTTCGGGATCGTCTCAAACGCGTGAAACGTGGAAGGGGTTCGCTTGCAAAGGGTATAACTACGACCCATCGACGGGGGACCCTTTGGCTTCACAAATCTCAGTGAAGACGGGGCACGATCAGAAAGAGGCTTCTCGCATTCCAGCCCAGCGGAAGGATACAAGAGTTGAATACGAGGTACAGTAGCAAGGCATAAGAATGCTTCTCCACTCGAGATCCGAGTCGACCAATTCAGTTCGGGATGAAACAGTGGTCTGGGGAGATCACTCAGACCAGAGGCTGCCATGTCCTCGTGGGATTGGAGCTAGCCGTGGTCTATCGACTAGCGAGCCATAAACAGTAAGCAAGCTCTCCAATATATCGCTGGCCACCATCATGTTGTACTAGGTATATTATTAATAGCAGTTTCGTGGCGGTCATTCCTACAAAGAGCGCCGCCTCTGACCACACAGTGTTCGACAGTGTTCGGCTCATTGGGGTAGAGAAATATGTACTGCTGCAGCTGTCACGAAAAGAAGAAACTGTGCCGTCAATTGGTTTCAACATTTTTCGTCAAAGGTGCTCCAGGCGCGAGTGACAGCACATTGGCCGTCCCGACTAAGCAGCCCCCTATTAACCGCAAATTGTCAAGCGTGGAACGAGAGAAGGATATGAGTGGCCTTGGTGGCGCCTGTTTCAATGGCGCGCCAAGCAGCTTGAACCGAACAAGCACGCTCAAGCCAATCACTAACAGCCCAGAAGCAGTCTCCTTGCCGGTCGCCACCTGTTCCAGTTGGCTGGATCGAGCTCTGAAGCAAGGGTCCTTCGAGCGCAGCATCTCACGCACCCTCGCCGTTCCCCTTCGCGGTCGTTCTGTTCGCTGGCTTCTCGCTCTCGCCCGCAGGCTTGGGCTTGGGCTTGGTTCATCATCACCTTACCTCACCTTCACCTCGACCTCCCTCTTACCCCCTTCACCATCCTTTGCTGTCATTCCGTTGTCTCGTTCTCTTCACCTTTCACTGTCAACTCCGGCACTGGCAGTGACGTCCACCTCCCACACATCTCGCCTTTCCTTTCCGCCTGCGTTTCCGCCCTAATCGCTACCCATCCATCAACTGGACTTGACAGCCAACCTCCCACCCGCCGCTTCTTCCGACCCAGTTGTGGCCAGCGACTTTGTGATAGGGTGACTTGCCACATACTACCTCATAATCGTCCATACCCGCCAAAACCGCAGCTTCGTTCGAGCGATCATTGCCGCGCAATATCCCAAAACTTCAGCAGCCACCTTCATTGTTATACAGATCCTTTTTGCTTCAACACAGTACTCAGACGGCCTTGTACAATCAGTTATCAGTCTCTCGGGAGCACGTCACATCCATCTGCTCTCCCATCTCAAACTTGCTGCCACACAGCTGGCTGAGCGTTTTTGGTGCGTATTCAGGGGTTGCTCAGACACATCAGAGCGTCCTGACCGACTGACGTGCCCAGGCATTCGTTCTTGAACACACCGTACGCCCTCCGGGTCCCTTCTCTGCCACGATCATACACTGCTAGTTACGACTTCCGACTACATCCACGATCCTTAATTCCCTAATCTCGAGGCAGGAAGCCCCAAGCCGCTTTCCTTACAAGATTCATTTCTACGCGTCGGCTGTGCACGGATTATTTTGCATAACATATTTGACTTACCCGGCTTGCGCACCATACACCATTTCTATTTCATCCTCCTAGACTACAATGAGCATCGACGCAGGCGGTCTTGCTCAAATGACTTATCAGTCTCCCTTCAACGGCTCCATCGGTGTTTCCGGCCCTGGCTTCGCTTCCCGTGGCAAAGGTTCTCATATAAAGCGTCTCAGCGTTGCCCCTCCTTCCAGGATCTCGACCATTGACGAAACTCAGCAAGCCAACACGGTTTCGACTCCTCGCACCAGCCGTGGCCACCTCTTGGCAGGTCTCCGGACAGCTCCAAAGTCTGCCACGGTGCCTCCTGCCACCAGTGGCCTAGGTCTGGAAAGCAGCAGGTACGCCTCTGCCCAGTATGGCAACCAGGTCCCGCAGACTGCCACTGGCATGAACTTTCCCAAAGGCAGAAACTCGTTCCACGGCAACTACCAACAACAACCACAGCAGCAGCAGCAGCCGCCGCATTACTCTCGTCCCGAACAAGTGCTTGCACCTCCCTCTCTTGACTTTGTTGACGGAGCAGAAAACATGGATCAGACCTTGTACGACGAATTGGTAGCAACCAATAATTATCTTGCCCAGCAACAACGAGCTCTCCAGCAGCAATTGTTGAGCGTCACGGCCGCGGCTCACCAACTATCCGGACTGAACCTCAACACTGGCTTCATGAACAACGTCGGCCAGCAGCAGCAGTTCCAATCTCCCATCAGCTCACCCATGGGCCTGTACAACCAGCAATTGCAGCAGGGTTTGCAACCTGTGGTGCAGCCGGTGCCTGGCAGCCCTGGTGTTTTTGCCGTGTACAATCCTATGACTGGCCAATCCAGCTATGTCGTCGACAACTCCTATCAACAACAGCAGCAGCAACAACAACAGGAAGTGTCTCCAAGCCGTCAGCAGACCTCAGTCTCGCCTCCACCCGCCGCCGCTCCAGGCTATCAACGTCAGTTTCCGGAGCCGACTTTCCCTCAGACCGAAACTCGATCCAAGACTCCTCCGAAGTCTACCCCTTCCCCACCGCAAGACGTTGAGCCTCTCCCTCCTCCATCTGCCAATGCCTTCCGACGGGGCCACCGCAAGAACATGTCTTCTGCCAACCTCAAGACCAATACCGAATGGACCAAAGGCGCTGGGGCAAGGCCTGGATTTCCACAGACTCCATTGACTGCAACTTTTGCCCCGGGACATGGAAGAGCCGGAGAACACCCGGTCAGACAACCCAAGGGGCCGCCGCTTCTGCAAGAGCTTGAGGAGAAGCCTACTTCCAAACACGAAGGCAGCAAGAACTTTGCCACTCGCCAGCGCCGCCGAGCTGTCCACGACCTGGTTCGTGCAGGGCGCGAGCGCCGCAGCGATAGTGGTCGTCAACCTGGCTCCGGAGCTGGAACACCCGGCAGTGAGAACGAGTTCAACTTTTCCGTGTCGTCTGACGACTCGGGTCTTGCTGGTAGCAGTTTGTCGAGCAAGCCAAGCCTGGGAAGCCTTCGAGCTGTTGCCAGTGGTGCCATTGGTTCTGAGATCAAGGAGAAGTCTCGAGAACGTTCTTCGGTTGACAGCGTTGGCGCTCTCAGCGCTAAAAGCCTGAGCAGCGACGAGGGCAACTCGGTTGGAGGACCAATTGTCGAGATTGAGTCTGCCAGACGCAACACCCCCCTTCTTGTCCTCAGTAGTGCTGAGAAACGCAAGAGTGTTGTCATGTGAAGCCGGGGATGACAGGGGAGGCAACATGGGCAGTGCCCACAAACCACACTACTATTATCATTTTGAGTTCTCTTGGTAGACTCAGCCGCTCATTATCATCACGACTTGATGACCAGGTATTACCCAAGATTGATTGATTGGCATGAACACTATGGCTAGTACATTCGATTCACAGGACGCAAAAGCGCTTACCTAACACCTCAATTGTTATTATCACGGGCACTTTTCAATGGACACTCGCCCGCTGACTAGTCCCCTTGCTTGGACTTTGGCACTTTCTCACCGGCTCCAAGTTGTCTTCATAAAAGACTAATACACTCCTTTGCACAAGCGAGCTTCTGTATGTGTGGGAGACGGCTGGTCAAAGCGCTGAGACGCACTTTGAGAGGGAGTGTCCCATATTGCCAATGCTCGAATTTCTGTACGTTGGATCATCGGCGTTGATCCCATGGGCTGGATCAGCAGGATGGGTCAATGCGAGGAGGGATTGATCAAGCGACGCAAGGCATCGATCAAGACGGAGTACAGTATCTGCTGTAGCATGCAGTCCGTGGCTTTCCAAGCTTTTCCTTTCCTTGCCATTCCTTGATCATACTACATGTAGTCTTTGATTCTGCAGACATGAATTCCAACGACTTTCCACGCAAGCTTACCAATTCCAAGCACAAGCATTTTCTCTGGTAGACCTGTAGACGGTGCCGTCATGTACAGTAGCTTGACTTCTCACACCCTCTGTGAGGTCAGCTTTCATCTCGACCTGAGAATGTGAGGTCCTATAGAGACATGTTCCCCTTCCGCATCCAATCTGTTCCCGCTTCATGGCCGCTCAGAATCCCTATGCTATCCGTAGAAGGAATTTCCGACTGGATCTCGCTCCTGGATCTCGCTCCTGGATCTCGCTCCTGGTTCTCGCTCCTAAACCTCTTGCTACAGTACAGTAATACATAGGACAGACCCCAGGTCGTGCAAAATTGCCCTTTTATCAAACTGACTCCCTGCCCCACCTCATGGTCTGTCGCTTCGTTTGCATTTGCTCCCGAGCCGCTATGAAGGTCATTTCTCGTATCCGCCGTGTCTATTCTTTTGCGGCCAATTTCGCCTTTTGGTCGGCGAGCCAGTCTCTGGCAATGTCTTCGTGGGTGGAAAAGGCGACGCAATCCCCGAAGCCCTTGAGCCAGCGGATGAAGCGCTCCGACATGCCGATGATGTGCGCCAGGCCCGAGGTGTCGGGGTGCATGAGGATCGGGAAGACGAAGTCTGCGGAGTCCGAGCCCTCGGTCTCGGCGTCGGCGTGCTCCCACAGCCACATGAACTTGTCCTTCCACATCTGCTCGACGACGCGCGTGGACACGTAGCCCATGCTGTTGGCCAGGTGGGGCAGGTACTGCAGCGGCATCATGTCCTCGTTGTACCAGCCGCACGGGATTTCGACGAGCGGGTGCTGGTCGGCCGGCGGGAACGTGTGGGCGGCGGCCGCGATCGGGGTCGGGTGGAGCCACGACGCGGCGGGTCGGGAGAAGTCGATGGTCTTGATGGGCGGGTCGCTCGGGGTGAAGTAGGGCTGCGAGTCGTGGTGCATGAGCGACGTGTCGTACAAGAAGGCGTGTTCGCGCAAGAGCTGCACCGTCGTCTCGCGGATCGTGTACATGGGCGCGCGGTAGCCGCGGGGCTTCTTCCCGCACAGCCGCGTCGCCACGTCGATGCATTTCAGGAGAACGTCGCGCTCTTGCGCCGGCGTCATCTGGTAGATGCCTTCGTGGGCGTAGCCGTGCAGGCCGATCTCCGCGCCGGACTCGACGACCTGCCGGACCGCGTCGGGAAACGTCTCGATCGTGTGGCCCGGGATGAACCAGGTGACTTTGTCGGCGATGTTGCAGCGCGAGAGCATGGCGAGCAGACGCGGCGCGCCCACTTGGCCTGCGAAGATGCCCGAGCTGTAGTCGGCCATGTTGTTGTCCGGGTGGCAGCCGGTCCCGAGCCAGTGGGAGACGGCGTCGAAGTCGAAGGATAGCGCGACTTTGACTCGGCGCGGCCAGCGGCGGTGAGGGTTGGTTGAGAGGGTTATGGGCAAACTCGCGTTCGTGGTGTCACTCCCCTTGGTCCCGGAGCCTGAAACGAGGTATTCGCAGTCCGTCGGCATCCCCCCGTTCACGGGTGCCAGGTCCTGGGGACACGCGCTCATGACGATGATCAGGTCGGTTTCGGCGCGCATGCTCACATACTGACCTGGTTGGGACGTGGGGTTCTTGATGTCCAGCCCGCCACGATGGTCGATGGCCACGTTCATGAACAGATTCAGCGGGTCGGGAACCCAGTCGTCCGCGATGTGGAAGTCGGGAACCCCGTCCTTGAGCGCCTGGTGCATGTTGTCGTGGCAGTTGTCGTGGTACCCGTCGAAGCCTTGCATGCGGTACCGTTCGGCATCGCACGCGGACCAGATCATGTCGTGCACGCCCATGGTCGTGTCGTCGGTTAAAACAAGCATCGGTTTCCGGCGCGTGCTATACAGGACATCACCCTTTGCCAGGGATACCTTGAGCAAGACGGTTCGCGTGTGCACCATGGACAGGCAGTTGTTGGGGTCCTCGGGGTGGAACGCCCAGAAGTCGACGACTTGCTTGCCATATGTGTTGATCACCTTGACCTCCTGGCCAGCCTGGACCC
This sequence comes from Phialophora verrucosa, assembly GCA_002099365.1. Taxonomy (NCBI): domain Eukaryota; kingdom Fungi; phylum Ascomycota; class Eurotiomycetes; order Chaetothyriales; family Herpotrichiellaceae; genus Phialophora; species Phialophora verrucosa. The sequence goes on along the minus strand of MSED01000014.1, from coordinate 569,375 downwards.
TGAAGGCTACTGCTTTGCGAGCTGGAAGGATGCCCATTGTGTTGTGGTTGGAAGCTGTAGTGATAGTGGTCCATAGTGACCAGCTTACTCTATACTTTCGAGCAGACCTTTATGTATCATACCGAGATAGACACCCACCAGTCTGGAATGATTAATTACCCGTCTAGGCGGGAAGCAGCGGACATGCCCATGACAGAGGATTATGGAGCATGTTAATTCGCGTGGTCATAATTTCTTCCAGGGAGAAAGGAGATCGGAAAACTCCTCGAGCTTGTCGGCATGGCTGGTGGCATCTCTTACAGCAAGCCGGGCTTCTCCGTGACTCGTTGCTCTGGTCCATGATGCCTGGGCGTCTCGGACAGCCATGAGGTCTGAATCGGCAATGATCAAATCGTACTAGGATAACTCCGACGCCGTGAAAAGAGAGGAGGAGAATTGAAGAGGGAAGGACAAAGAGAGCGAAGGTCTGCATGGGACACTATCCAACATCTCGCAAGTACCGGGGTGGCCTCAGTCAACTGTTAAAAGCTGCTCCAGGAACGCCCCAATCTGGCGCTCGCGGTCGACCAAATGTATCTCGAGAATCCAATGTCTCTTGTGCCCGTGAGCGTCGGCCTTGCCCATCGACTCTGTGTTTCCCTTTGTAATGTAGAGCGTGATCTTGTCGTTGGGGATGCGCTCGTGCGGGAATGACCCAACGAGGTGGCCCGCGATCTGCCCGCCGAATTCCCAGCCATGCCTCCGGGCCTCGTCGCACGCGATATCGTAGAGCTGACCGCCCGTCATGTCGGGCTTCTCACGGTACCGGGCCTTGACCGTGGTCCAGACCGGCTCCAGCGAGTCGCGCAGCTTCTTCTTCACCGGGTCGTCGCCCAGGACGAAGGTGCGGCCGAAATCAGCCTCCCAGGCCTCGAATACAGGGCCCAAATCCACGAACAAGATGTCGTCGGGCTGGATGATGCGGTCCGGAGGGTTCTCCGCGTACGGCATGAGGGTGTTGGGACCACTGCGGACGACGCGCTTATGCCAGTGCGTCCGGACGTTGTGGCGCGTCGCCCCGAGTTCATGGATCTCGTCGCTCAAGGTCTTTTCGCTGATCCCCGGCCGGATCAAGTCTCGCCCGATTTCGACGAAGAGCTCCGCGGCCATGTTCTGGGCTTCCATGAGGTGCGCCGCACGCTGCTGCTCGGTGAAAGTGCTGGTCTCGGCCGCCATAGTCGAGTGGTCTGAGGCTGTCGAGGTAGAAGGACTAAGAAGGAGAAAGGCACTGGGATTGTGAGGTTGTGGGTTTTGTGGTGGTAGCTTGTGAATACGAACTTCGGTTTTGCTGATTAGAGAGCGACCACAAATTGCGGAGACCGGGCCAAAGGAGTCTAGAAAGGCTCTCTTTGTAGAACGGCCAGACGAAGCTGGACCGAGGGTATGAAGATGGAATTGGTGAGATGCACCGCATTGAAAGGCTCCTCTAGTCCTCGCACCACGAAACCCTCGCTCAATCCCATAGCTTCATGCACATACCGCGGAAACCAGCATCAGCTCTGCCATTCATGCAAACCCCTCACGACTTTGAGGCCCCAGAGGAGGCCGTGGCATTGCGATTTGTGGCTCCGTCGTGGGTGAGATGAAAACCCTAAACATTACCATTTCCGGACCCGACCATTTCGTATATATAGCTGCTCGCCTGTGCGACAGGACTGAAAATCTCGTGCTGCACTTTCAGCTACCAAGTCCGATGGTGAGAGGTATCCTTGTTCAATCATCATAGTATCCGGGTCGTGGCACGTTGCCCATGGACGCGTCTACCACGTTCGAGTCAACGTCAACCTCCGCCTCGCTGCCCTTGTCCCCGGTTAGGTATGAATACCACTTGCCCTCGCCGCCTTTGGCCATTTTCGGTAATTCATGAGCGATTTGTCGGGGCGGGATTAGTCCCATAGCCGTTCCTACAAGGCTAGACGGCGGAAGCAGCCAAGCCTATCTCCTGTTCCGCAGGATGGGCTGTCAAAGTCTTTGCATAGAAATTATGACAGGGCTTCAGCCACAAGGCGGGCGCACCAGGGCTTGGAATTGAGTTCACTAAGTGTTGCGAACAAGGTCGCTGGAGTTGACAAGAGTGAAAAGGGACAAGTGCAAGCGCGAGTTGAAAGGTGAGGAGAAGGAGCGAAGAGGGTGAGTCGTGAGCAGGTGAGTCCAAACGCACCACCTTTCGGGTGAGCGCCTGTGAGGTCCGAGCAGATTGATCATTGCTTGAGCCGCCAAGTCGTGTTCGCTCGTGTTCGTGCTCAGTTCACGCCCTCACTACGTTCAGCCCATCATGCAGCGTCCTCGTCAAATCTCGCCGTCTAACTGTTCAAATACCTCGCCACTGCGCCCCTCAACCTCCTTCCTCCCTCCCCAGCCACATTGATGAGATTCTCCAGATCATCCCCAGCCGTCAACCCTAGCCTTCGCACAAAATCCTTCGCCACGGTTTCAATATCTCCGTAGTTCCCATCTTCCAACCCCGCGAGATCGTCCTCGGGCCGTCCAAAGTACGCATTTGATGAGATACTGGTGGCGCCATCGAAGTTTTGCAAGCGGGATTTTGCCTCTTGTTGGGCGGAAGGGTCGTAGACGGCGCGGCCGAAGAATTCGTCGCTGGAGATAGATTTCTGGGTGCCGAACTTTTGGCGCGCGTATCGTTCGTCGTCGTCTTCTGTGGGCATCAATCAGTACATGGTACCCAGGAGAAGGGGTCATAGACTGCAATTCAAGGATTAGCTTACCGTCTGCTGCTGCCGTCTTGGTGGGACCGACTGAGCCGAAGCCCAGCTTCTTGGGCGCGGCCGCCGAAGATGCTCCTGCTGCTGCTTTGGCCGGCCCAACCTGGCCGAATCCTAATCTGTTCATGCCCATGCCGAGCCTCTCAATCTCACTGGGACTCCGTCCGTGACTGGGGTTAGAAACACTACGGGCGGAAGTATTGATCGGCGCCGGGCTCTCCTTTGGCGTCGCGGTAGCAGATCCAAAGCTCGGGGACTTAATCTTGGCCAGTTCCTCCGCCTTCTCTGCTTCTGGATCGTAACCTAGCTTTTCTATCCTCTCAGCTTCGGCTTTCGCAGCCTTTTCAGCTGCTTCGAAGTCGATCTCTTCGCCAACGACCTTCTTTGCGCCGAGCTTTTGGGCGGGCTTCTTGCCACCCAAGACATTGGTGCGCTTTGCGCCAGCGCCGCCTAGCGGGCCGGTCTTGCGGATCGCGGAGGACGACGTTGTGCGGATAGCTGTCGGAGCAGGGAGGGCGGCCTCGCCGTCACCGGTACTCGAGGCTAATGGGGATGGAGACTTCGGTCGAGACTGTGCGCCATTTGCGTTGCCAGCGGAGAGGAATGGGGAGGCAGTGCGAGAGACGACGGGAGGGGTACCACTTCTTGAAGGCGGATTGCTAGGCCGCTTGATGGTGGGCTTGTCCCAAGAAGAGAAGAAGTCGTCGACCGGCTCGCCTGCGGGCGTGGAAGTGCCGTCGGCGCCAGGGGTAGAAAGGGAGTCGTCGGTGATGACCACTTCGTCGGGGTACCTATGCTCTTGTTAGGCTGTGCCGCATCAAACCGGAAACACAGTATTGGCCTACTCCTGGGCATCTCTTTCTGCTCTGCGCTTAAGTTCCTCCTTGTACTTGTTGGCAGCATTCGACGTGTACTTCACCTTGGCGTCTTTACTAGCAAGGGCAGCGCTTCCACCGTTCATCTGGAAGAATTTGGTCGCCGACTCGTTGCCTCCGACTTTCATAGTGCGCAGCTGAGCCCATTGCCAGACTAATCCACGTCAATGTCTTGTTCCTGCAGGGTTACGGTGGTCGTACCGTCCAGATTCGTCGATCTGACGAAGGAGATGTGGACACCCAGGTTTCTATGGTTGGACGAGCAGTCGAGGCACAGGTAGACGCCGAAGGGCACAGATGACCATGTCGGGTTTTTCTGGCCGCAGTCGAAACATATCTGTCGAGGGGTGTAAGTACGGGCATCTGGGTGCAAGAGGTGGCCTCTCGGGGTCGTAGCGGTAGTACCTTATTCGCAGGCTTTGCCTTCAACTTCTCGAAGATCTTCTGCGACTGGGTTTTTGTGGCGCTCATCTTGGCTGGGACGCGCCGGTCAATAGATCAAAGGGCAAAGGGGGAGGTGGCGGGTGTTGTGAGTCCTGACTAAGGAATCTCGCTTTGAGCATGCGGGAGGATGATTGAGCCAGGGTCGTCGCCGCCTCTAACGCAAACGGGACACGCCTTGGCAACGGCGACCTTTCCCATCTCAGTTCACTGTGGCCACGTATTTCCACATCTACTGTCCTGTTCCATGCAGGCCACTTCCACAATCATGACCTGATATGGACGATCTCGTCGAATTAGGAATCTCCAGACACAATGGTTGTACTTCTACCTCAACCTGATGTGTAGGAGTGCAATCTGGCACAGTTTGACTATTGGCATGGAGCTCTTGACGACCTCAGGGCCTGGGTTGTCTTTTGTACTGTCAAAGCCTTGTGCTATTGTCCTACTGCACCTCTTTAAGCACTTTGCTAGTGCGACTCCCGGAATCTCCTCAGCATTCAGGCGGGATTTGCCAGTTGAAGTATCCTGGAAGTATCCCTCTGCCGCATTGACGCTTGTGCAATGTGGCTCGCAAACGGGTCGAACTTTGCGCGTAGATTGTTTGATTGCATCAATGAGAGGAATATCAACACTTCATCGTATCGGGATTCCTAGTGTTGGCAATTATGAATGGGAAGCGCGGGAATACGAGTTGCCTAGTGCTAGGTGATTATCATTTTCCTATCAATTTGGATTTCCCTCCTTTGTGCCCACTGGGCGACAACTTCGCGGCACTTGCTCGCCATCAGCTTCAGTTCATTCACCCTTGACTGATCAGCTTCTTGTGTTGAACTCTCTACTTTTGTCACCTCTCTGCGCCATGAATTTCTGCTCAACTCTCTGCCTGGATTCTTTGAGCTGATGCGTGTCCCTCATCAATCCTTCATGCAGACATGATAAACTCATCGTCGACAGGTCCATGATCACAGCCTTCCTTTCGCTCTCAGCACCATGCCGACCCTGAAAGACCTCGCCTGTCATGTGCAGTGGGCAGAGACAGGCTCATCCTTTGCAGAATATGGCACAATCTACGGAGATGGCTTGGTTGAGACCTACATTGCTGTACCCGGTCATCCTCAGGTCTTCACCATCCGTCTTACTTCTAGGAAGTTTATCTCCGAAGGGCTGTCTATGGTGGTTTTCATCGATGGCCAATACCAGTGCAATCGCAACCGAGTCAACCTGCAACCGGAGAAGAAGGACTTGCCTGAGAACAGATCCAAGATTGACTTCCTAGTGAGGCAAAAAGAGAAGCCCTTAGGTGATGGAACATATATGGGCCGAGAATGGCGTTTCGACGATTGCAATCTTGGTGAGGCTTTCCGGTTGTTCACAGATCAAGGCTAACAGGTGATTAACAGTGGCGCAAATGCCCGAGGGGGTGGAAGAAAGCCATTTCTACTATCTTGGTACAATTGAAGTCTTAGTCATGCGCTGCCGGAGCAGACACAATCGCGAAAGAGCTTTATCGGCTTCTTCATCTGGTGAACACAGCGCACTCCTGGATGAGGAAGAGGGGAGTGACCGGACAGATTCAGTTGCAGAAGCGGACGACGCCGACAAGGGATCAGCCCTCGAGAAACAATCCGACAAAGAACAAACACCTGCACCTACAGCTGAGCCTGATGCCACAATCGAGGAGGCGATGCCTGGTTTTTTCGGTCTCTTCGACGGACCTGCTGATGAGCCACAAGCACGTCACTTCTCTGGAGATGCCCCGGCTGATGGTTATTACGACTACTGGCAACCAAATAGCAGAACTCCAGCTCGCTATGGCCCACAGGAAGGCTCGCACCGCCAGCCGATCTACCGTACAGATCCTGCACCTTATGAGGAAGCGCGACCAACACGATACTCTTACCAAGATTCCCCACGATCGGACGTGTTTGCACGCCCTGCTAGCCCGCCTCATAGGCCAGAGAGACATGTTCACTTTGACTATGGTGGCGGGCGAGGTCGGCGACACGGTGAGTACGATGACAGATATGACAGATACGAGCATCGTCGTCTCCCGGTGTGGGAACGCAATGATCGACGCGAGTACACCCGAACACGCCCCCGCAGCTATCATGACCCAGGTCACTATGGAGAGCATATTCCATACCTAGACTATCCTGTGACCTCTGAGCGAGGCTCTTACCCGTACCATTCGAGCCACCGCGAGCCGCAGCAAGTCTACAGCAGCTATCAGCGTCGAGCCCCCCAGGCCAACCATCCTGCGCCCCATGGATACACTCACCCGCCTTTTGTCTTGCCTCAGTCAACTGTGCCTCCTCACCAAGCAAGCCAACCTGTGCAGCAAATCCATGGCCCTCCTCCATTTGCAGCATCTTACGCTCCACATGCAGCGGCAGCAGCAGTTGCTTCAGGCCAACCTATCCCTCCCCCTCAGGCACCAATGCAGCACGCGCATGTGCCACAAGCCCAAACCCGTCCTCTTCATTATGTGATACCACCTGGTTTTCCCCCGAATGCGTTTATGCCGTCCTTCCCTGGCGCCTTTCCCGTGTACCCACCACCAGGGAACCAACCTCTTTTTCACACCCAAGGACCAAATATCAATGGCGCCCCAGCAGGAACTTCGGCTCCCAATGGGACCAGTGGGCAAGCGAACAGTGCTCTTGGCCAACAGCAAGGCGGTGACGGTCCTGGCAAGTCAGAAAATAACACTTCTAGCCATATTCGATATGATGACATTTCCGACCAAAACCCGCCGGCGGAAAACAATGACAACAATGGCTGGGGCAACTCTGGTGGAAATAACGACTCTGGCGGTAACTCTGACGACTGGGTCAATGGTGCAGGTAACAGCAATTCTAATGGTACAGACAACCTTGAGAGCACAAAGCGCCCAGCTAACGGTGACAACATTACAGATGCCTCGAACGACAACGACAACAACCCCGATACAGATTGGGAGAAGAACAACAACGCGGGCAACAACGACGGTTTCGGCGACAATAACGGCGACGGTTGGGGCAACAATAACGGCGACGGTTGGGGCAACAATAACGGCGACGGTTGGGGCAACAACAACAACAATGATTCCGGCGGCAACAGTGGTGACAATAACAACTCCGGTGCCAACAACGATCAGGGTTGGGATAACAGAGACTCTGGCAACCAGCAGAGCGGCAATGACAACGGTTGGGCAAATGATACCCAGAACAACCAAGGCTCAGGTAGTGGGAATGGGTGGAACGACAATCAGAGCGGAAACCCTACACCCCAAAATCAGGCAAACTCTGGAGACAGTAACTGGAACAACAACGCTGCTCCCAGCAACCAGGCAAGAAATCCGAGTAATGGCCATAACGATACTTCTGCTTCCAGCGCTCAGCCAAACAATCGCTCGAACAGCCGAGTCTTGTACGGCCCGCACGGACCATACTACGGCGCGAAATCTCTGGCCCGGCAAGGTCCTCCTCCAGATGCAGAAGAAGAGCCCCGGTACGACGTGCCTGAAGCGATTGTACAGTCCAGGGGCTTCACCAAACAGGTCCAACCGGGACCGGGCTACTTGTACGTCAAGAAGAGATGCGCGCCCTACTACATCGATTCCCTGGACGAGCCGTACGCCAAATTCGTCTTCAAGTATCGCACTAGGGAACAATTGAGGAACGAAATCGGGGTCGACATTGCAGGCGAACCGACCGGGGACGAAGAGATCAACGCGCTGGAGAATCTGGACAAGGCCGAACTCATCCAGCTGGTTCTGCGAGCCAAGGGCGCACTCGGGGGAACCATCCCAGAGCCAGCACCCAAGCTCACCCCATCTGCGTCGAATGGCTGCTATGAGCAAATCTCTGTCCCTGCACCGGATCTGAGCTTCCTGCATTACAACTTGCCGCCGGTGCGGAACGTGTCCAACCACGCTGGCCTCGGGATACGGTACTCGTCAAGCAACGGCGGCCCTCCCAGCCAGAACAACAACGCAAATGAACATAAGAATAACAGGCAGAATGGGAACGACTGGAATAATAACGCTGCCAACAATTCCGGCTGGGACGGTGCTCAAGAGCGCAAACAAAATACTGCGACGCATCCGCCAGGGGCTTTCCAACATGACAACGATACACACTCACAAGACCCGTCGCGCCACAGCTCAGGAATCAGTCCGAAGAACATGCACGCGGCACCGCCCGGTCCCAGTCTAGGCGACTACAGCCGGCTGTTTGCTGGTGCCGGTGCCGGTGCCGGAGTAGCGAGCGGCGGGCCCATGATATCTGGTCCTCCGCCTCCACCGCCAATCAATTTCGGCGCCGAGGGGACTGTGGGAGGTGGGCAGACGAATTGGGCCAATGCGCCCATGGGTGCGGGACCTCGACCGCCGACGCCGACTGTGCCGCCGCCACCGCCTACTCGTATCGATGGAAAGGAAGGGGCAGCTTGGAGAGAAGGGGGCGACGCGGCGGCTGCGCAGCCACAGGGCGGGTGGTGAGCTGAGCTGAGCCGAGCCGAGCTGGATTGGGCGGAGCGGTAGGAACATGAGGATGGAGTGGCAGCAAAGGAAGGAATAGGAGCCAACCGATATCTTGGCTTTCGGTAGAGTGTACTCACAGTGGCCGGTAAGCATGGTTCCGGCGCACGCGTGCCTCACCTAGACTCGTGGCATCGGACGGCCGGGAGCTGCGAGACTGGGTTTCACCCTTGAAAATTGACAACGGCATCCCTCTTGAATACGGAAAAGTTTATTGTGGTTCTTGGCCTCCGGCCTCAGGTTTCCACCTCTGTTGAATTGATCTATTCCTTGTCTTCGCCGACAACAAACCCACCACCCAGCAATATCGCCGGCTCTTTGATGTTGTGATGCTCGTAACTCAGCGTGCCTACTCCGCCGGCCTCCATGATCATCGCCGTCTCCGACAATGGTCGTCCAATCCAACGCATCGCGAAGGCACGCAGAATGTGTCCGTGGGCTACGACCAAGACGTCGCCCGTCACACCGGCCTCTTTCGGCTTGCCGATCACCTTGCTGTGGTACTTTTCTCGAATTTCCGAGATGAGGCTGTCCAGGCGAGCGATGATCTGCTCGGGACTTTCTCCTCCGGGACACCCGTCGCGCCAAATGTCCCAGTGTTCGTCCAGTCCTTGCTGTTTACGTTGCGCGCGGATCTCTGCGCTAGTGATGCCTTCGTAGTCGCCGTAGTCCCACTCTGCGATGCGGGGCTCGATCGTCACCTGCGCCGTCGTTATATGAGGGGACTGTTCGGGCGGCGGAGGGCTCGCCGACGTGCTCTGCCAGGGGTAGGGCTCGTGGCAGCCCAGGCTGAGGAGTTCGAGGGTTCGTTGGGCGCGCTGGCGAGGGGAGACGTAGCTGGCAAGGGCGCCAAGGTCAGCCACGGCGGTCTAACAGAGTAAAAGTTAGGTCGACGACGTACATGTGGACCAGCTGTTTGGGGACGATCAGCCTGTCATCGCCGACGAGTGCTCGTCCCGTTGCGCGGACTCGTTTCTCCCCATTCTTGGTCAACGGGATGTCCGACGTGCCTGTGTGCTTGCCTGAGAGCGACCATTCGGTCTCGCCGTGTCGGACGATGAAACAACGTGGGGTTGTCATGTTGCTAAGGTTGAGCTGGCGGGGCCTCAGATCTCGAAGCTGGAAGCGATGGTTTGAGCTCGGAGAAGGGAGCAGCACAGAGGTGAGGATGGGACTGGGTCAACTATGCCGTAGAGGAGAGACGGGGAGGAGGTAACAAGGTATCGAAAGCTGTGAAATGGAGCGCGCGTTCCGGACGGATGAAGTGGAAAAGGTTGACGTATGTGTACAAAGCAACAACTATTACAAGACGCCCAAAGGGGAAACGAGATGGCAGTTCAGTGAGAGTCGGTACTTAACTTGTCATAGTCATCGCCGCCATGTTTACGGAAGACAAGTCCATACATTGGCAACTGAGCGTTTTCCGGAAGGACATTCTTGAGAATGGCATCGAGGGGCACGCATGGGGCGGGGAGTCTGGATGAGTCAGCAGCTCGAGCTGCTGAGGAGAGGAACCACATCCACAGATGGAGAGAGGAGCATCTTGTCATCTTGCAGAGTTCGGAGGGTGTTGCCCTGCGCAAGGATCTTATGTGACCATGCTCAGGCTGAAAGGGTGCTGCTGAAATCTGACCATTGGAGCCGATCTCCTTTGAAAAGAGAGAGGACAGGCGAAACACAGGGAGCGATGGCCGCCAAGACCTTCCCTCGAGTATGTACCGAGTAGTACACAGATTGTCTGCCGATTCACCGGCCCATTGCCGAGCAGGGGGACGATTCTACGATCTCGAATATAATCTTTGGGTAATATAGTCAGTAACGATGAGTGTACAGTGCATCGCCGAAAGGCCAAGCAAAGCAAGGCTGCTCTGTCGAGTCTATACACAAGGCAACACATGGCTTACACACATGTCCTCCTCCGCGCGTCATCATCGGGGCGACACGGGCACTTCTTCCTGTATAATTCCCACCGACTAGTCCCATCTAGTCCAGTGCTTGGAAAGGAAAACCAAGACTCTGTGCTGGTGGTTTTGCTACTCGTTTATCCCTAATTTTTATGACAATTTATATTATATATTCCCTCATTATGCCCCCAGTCAACTGGCACCCTTGTGGTCTCTTAAACGGCAAACCCACGCAGCCCTATGCCATTATCGTGCTGAACCAGCCCGTGAACGTACCGGCTCTACACACAGTCATTGGATCGGCCTCACTTCTCGTGTGTGCGGATGGCGGAGCAAATCGACTGTACAAGCACGAAGGCGGTCGGGGTGTTGTCCGAAGGCTATCGCAGGCTTCAAGCCGTCTACCAGATGCTATCGTGGGCGATTTGGATTCGCTAGAGAAGGACGTGGAGGAGTATTATCGCTCATGTGGCGTTCAGGTGGTCAAGGATCCCGACCAGTATTCCACCGACTTTACGAAGTGCTTAAAGTATATCCGTGAGTGGGCAAAAACTCGCCGACCACACGACCATGGCGAAGACGACACGATGGACGTTGTCGTCCTAGGCGGTCTTGGTGGACGAGTCGACCAAGGCTTCTCACAGATCCACCACCTTTTCATGGCCGAGAACGATCCTTCGCTGCTGAAAGGGCGCATTTACTTATTGTCAGAACAGAGCTTGTCATTTGTTCTATCTTCCTTCTCACCCGCAAGCTTTACCGTCACCGCGTCAGAAGCCCGGAATGGTAACACAAACATCATCCACCTCGAGCCCGGTTATTTTGCCGAAAACGTGGGCATCCTCCCTGTCCTCGGACGGACGTTGTTGACGACCAGAGGCCTCGAATGGGATGTAGAGAACTGGTCCACCGAGTTTGGCGGCCAACTGAGTACCAGTAACCATATTCGAGCCGAGAAGATTGAGATTGCGTTTGAGGGACCGAGACCACTATTCACTCTGGAGCTGGACAAACGCCTTACAGCTGGTAGCGATTTATGCCACCCCTGAGGTGTGTAGCCGTGGGCTGCAGTAGTCCGATCGTCGGTGCCATTCGGTGGACTTTTTGCCGTACTGCGCCAAGGGCGACCATCTTCGAGCTGACCGGCTGCTGCCCCTGTATCGGGTGTCTCCTTGGAGTGCGCACGCCACGTGGTGATGGCGGCAAAGCGGCCTTGACAATCCTACGGCTCTCGAGAACCGGGAACAGTTGTTGGTCGAGCATCGATCGTAGTGACAGAGAGTGCCACTTCCGCGACAGGTGTGCTTGGCCGGACTAAATGCTAATGCATAATGCTGCAATCGCTTGAATAAGCATGAGGATGAATCTCCGGGAGGCTCCCTTAAAGACCCATGTCGCAATGTTTCATGTCCTATCACGGCCAAAAAAGGCCAATCAGCCTGGCTTCTTCAACGATCTGGGAGTTCTGATAGCCGGCGAACGAGGAATTCGGGGTGCCTCGTTCTCCGCCTTCTCAGCAGAGTTTCTATTGCCGTACCAGTCAACGTCGCTCAAGTTGAGTCTTCTCGCTCGGGGCGCATGGCGCCCCGATCTCTCAGATCGGCTGAGGGAAGGATTATAGTGGTCCGGGCCTAGTTTAAGACCTTTAGTATTGGGATTCCTCTCCAATGGGGGTATATTAGGGCCACAAGGAAATCCATTGGGAATACCGTCATGGGAATCATCTTCGCGCAGATCATAGTTCAGGACAAGGTTCTTGATCCGCTGCTGTTCTTCTCGTTCAGCTGCCTGCTGGGACTTCATCGAAACGGCGAAGCTCGAATCCGAAGGCAGCTCGATCGTCCTAGTCTACAGAGATTGTCAGTACACTGTAACCAGACGCTACTAACCCTGCTCCACAAATCAGGGCTACTTGCTTGTTGTCGGTTGCCCTTCTTTGTCATCAATGAGAACGCCATCGTGTTAGGCTCAGACACCGGAGCAGGGACGGATTCGTCGTCATTTGCCTCGATCGGCCCCCGTTGGATCTTGCGAATCGGTATCGGTACGTCGAAGAGAGTCTTGCGCTCGAACTTGCGCGAGTCCAAACTTTCGGCCATCATTTTCTCGAATGCACGGTCAAACTCGGCCTCCATCTCGGGATCGAGCTGTTCTTCTTGGCGCATAACCACAATCTGCTCTTCCTCGTCGGATTCGACCTCATCTCTGTCCTCGCCGGTATCTTCGTCTGCGCCAGCCTGGTACCGGTCAGTGAAGCGTATAGACTCGAATTTGTGTGTGCCTACGTCTCCATCGTCTTCTGAAGATTGAGCAACCTCACCCTCGACCTCGCCGTCGCCATCGCCGAGTGCATCGTCCGAGGCCGAGTCCTCCAAATCCTCCGCCTGTTCGGTAGACTTCTCTGCTGCCTGTTGCTTGTAATTTGCGCTCACAGCTTCAGCAAAGAGCTTCCCAGCCTCTCCAAGGTCCGTGACCAGCTTCCAATTAGGACGGACAAGGGAGTAAGTGTCTTGCACAAGGAAGTCAATCTCCATTGGCAGAGGTTCTTTGGTGGCCATGTAGTATTGAAAGAAGGTCAGGAAAAAGTCAAGCTTTTTCTTCGAACTGCCTCTATCAAAACAGACGCCACAAGTGTCAAGAATAGTACAAACCAGCCGGATTCGGAAATACTCATCTGGGGGGTCAAAGGGGGTGAAGTTGCCAGGCTGTGGGGTTCCCCCTTCGTGGCCGAAGGTGACGATTCGGTATAAGGTGTCGAAGACGACTGTCGAATCAATCATCTTATAATTGTAGAGTTCCCCGAGGTACTTGACCTCGGCGATTCGCCGCTGATTGAACTTAAAGTCGTTTTGCTCCAGGCCGAGTGTGATAGACTCGAGGACGTTGTCGATTACCCCAATGGCAAAATCTTGATGATATCGGAACAGTGCTTGAAGCAGCACAGCCAAGAGATGAATGTTACTGAATTTCACCTTTCCTGGCTTGCTGAAAATCTTTGCGAGCATTTGCACGACTTCCTTCTCCTCCCAATGCAGTTTGCGAATAGTCTTGAGGACTTTCATATAGTTCCTCTTAGTCATGTCCATGTAGACCAGCTGTCGGACGAAGAGCTCAGTAGGCGTTCGTTCCTTTTGCTGGATGGCTGCTCGGTGCGGAGGGTCGACGTAGTATAAGGCATTCTCGATTAGCATTCGCTCCTGAGCCCCCATATGCTGCGCAGATTTCTTGCGGTTCAGTGTCTCTAGGAAAGATGTCATGCGCGGGGCGGTCTCGGAATTCCGCAGAAGGTAACGTCCACAATTCTCCAGTAGATGTGCGATGATCTCAATGTTCATCCTGGAGAAGTCGTCCAAACTGACTTTGAAGCAATGAAAGATGACATGCTCTGGCACAATGCCGAATTTGGAAAGTTCAGCAAGGTAGCGAATGTTCGCCATGCGGATCTGTCCCAGAAAGTCTTTGGATTTCCGTCTCTGAAGGCTGCGGAACTCGTCGTCAAGATGTGAGATCAGTCCATGAAGAACGTCTGGCATGTACTGTCCCAGGGTGGCCGCAAGGCGGGCATAGAGTGGAAGTAGATCGATGCGACCTTTCGGGACCTCCTGAATTGCCTTGATCAGGCGATTTCGCGACGCCTTCGAGTTAAGGAAACAGAAGTCCAGCGCGACCTGGTCGACCATCTCCTTGGTCTGCAGCTCGGGCAAACGGAGGAGGATCGCATCAACTTGGGCCCCCACTGTCTTGTTTGCGATTGCGGTCGAGAGGTCGTCGGTTTCAGAAGGCTTCCCAGCCGCACTGTCAGTGGTGGCAGTTGAAGCTTCCTCCGTCTCAGTCTTCTTCCTTGAGTCATCTAGAAGGATGCTCGGGACGCGGCCTTTGAGATCGACCAGGTTTTCGTAGAAGCGACGCTCGTCTTCATCTTCCCAGATGCCGGCACCGTCAGCGGAACCTCTGAGGTAATCGCCTGTCTTGATCATGCCGACAGTGCCTGAGGCAGCATTCTCTGTACTGTCCTTCTCCTCGAGATCCGGCATTTCTTGTCCAAGAACATCACAGAGAATCTGAGCATTTGCGACCAGCTTCTCTTGTGCCTTTGATTGCCTCTCAAAATTGGCTTGTCTATCCTCGAAGATCTCACCACTTTTGACATACGCTTCAGCATTTCGACGGCTTTGGTTGTTGAGGGATCGCTGATCTCGAATAACGTGATTTTTGACACTGGACAGGTAACGTTCGAGCACGTTGACAAAGCGCTGTCGAATGGGTGGGGGAATTATTGGTTCATCTCCTTCAGCAGTATCGGCTAGGTCGTCGCTGTCCTTACCGTTCTCAGTGACATGGCCCTCGGCGTCGACCGTCTTCCGGTTGCCATCCGAGGGTGGTTTGAGGCCTAGAACGTCCCAGGCAAAGCTCTTGACGAAGAGAACAGCCAAACTTAGATTAGCATGCTCGGGGTCATGGCCAAGCAACTCTTTCAAGACTTCCAGGGGAAACGGCTCATGGTCCAGGTGGGCATCCGATCGAAGGCCGTTTGCAACCGGCTTCGACTTGATTTCAGGTTGAGAGGTGCCGTCCTTGCCTCGCGGCGCAGCTTCATCTGGTCGGTCCACGTCATCCAAGCTTCTGAGAATACCACACAGCCAAAATTCGGTGACAACTCGAAGGAGGACCCGATGCCTCACCAGACGTTCCTTCTCTTCGCGTTCACGAACTT
Organism: Phialophora verrucosa; assembly: GCA_002099365.1. Taxonomy (NCBI): domain Eukaryota; kingdom Fungi; phylum Ascomycota; class Eurotiomycetes; order Chaetothyriales; family Herpotrichiellaceae; genus Phialophora; species Phialophora verrucosa. Next base: position 554,157 of record MSED01000014.1, on the reverse strand, counting down.
CGGGGGTCCACTGCTTGAGTTGAGCCTTGTCTGGCGGGGTCAGTCCTTTTCCCAGAAGCCATGCCAACTGCTTCGTAAAATCTTGTGGTCCGAATCGCTGGTGCAGGGCACTGACGACCTCAACTCCAGCTGCGATGTCTCCAGCGGTCTTCAATTTACTCAAGCCTTCAGCCGTGGCCGAGATGATCTCGGACAGATATTTTTGAAGGGACAATGTACGGATCTCGGAGAGGAAGGTGTCTTGTGCAGCAGCTGATAATCCGGTTCTCAGACGTTTAATAAACGCAGTGTTTTTCTTGAGCGAGGAATCGAGGGAGTTTGCTACTTCGTAGACGTCTGTAGCCCTGTCAATGATTTGGAGCTGAATTCGATCTCAGTGTGACGCAGCGTACCCTTTGCGCCTGACCAGACGCGCAGGTTCAGGTCACGTATCGTTCCTGTGTCAAAGTGTCAGCGGGCTACCTGTCGATCGAGCTCACACACGCACTCTTGCGCTGGCGGTCCATGACGGCCCGCGATGATGTAAAGACGTTCCCGACGCTCGCATGACGGCAGGGCAGAAAGCACAGAGGATGCAGGAATCCTGCCTTATGGACTGAACGCCAGATTCACTGCGTGTTTGGCGTGGTGAATATGCGCTAGATGCCTGTCAAGGGAGAGTGAAATGGGAGGGGCATATTATGTTTTCGGTCCAAACCAAACCTGAACTCGGGCAATCACGTCTGCAGGAAGCCGCACACTCGTAGGTGCCGTGGCCCGATCATGATGACGAGGGGTGCCACGCTGCCAAGCCGTTTAACGAGATCCAAGTGAGCCGCCACCGAGTGTTCAATCTACGTGCAGCCTTGTATCAAACTCGAGGAACATTGCTCATTATCGAGGCCATGCACAGGACAGGGCCCGTTGTCTATCCGTACCATGCTGTACTGACATACAGAGACACGGCCATTCTCATCTACAGCTCTTCGCCAAATGCTTTTGCTTTTTGAGCGGCTAGTTTGCTCTTCCTGGCCTGAGCACCTTGCTGACTAGACCCGGACTTTCCATCCTCTCCCTCGGCCACCTTTGCCCGTTTCCGAGACCCAGCCTGTGGTCCCTTTGTGGTCGCTAGATTTCGCTTGCGCTTCTGTCCGCTTTCATCTCGCTCGACACCATTGTCCAGCTGTCCAGTTGCCTCTGGCGCCTCGAGAATGTCCTCTGTCTCGGTCCACAAATCGTCTGCAAGCCACAGAGGTACCGCAAACGAAGATTGTCCTTTGATATGAATACCTCGAACATTTTTCCATCCTTTCACGACGTGTTTTTCAATCAACCTGCCCACAACAGCGGTGATATTATCCGCCAACTGCTCTGGCTTAAAGGCAGCCAGCCCAACGCGTACAGCGACAAGAACGCCGGGTTTGAGGCTAACAGGAACAGAATTCAGAGCTTTCTCGATTTCTCTCGCCAGTACCTGCGGTGAGGTGGAAGCAGCCACGCCGTCCTCCTTTGGCTTTTTAGACTCCTTCTTGTCTTTCCTCGAGTCTGTAATGACGATTGGAATCGGTCTCTTCGACGTCCCTTTGTAAAAGACTTTGCCAAGCGTCTGCGGTAGACGGGTGATGATTCGGTCATCGGCCAGAAAGATGTCATGCTCAGATAGCAGCGCCCGCAGTTGTTCATACGTCTTGTATCTTGCCTTTAGCTTCGTGAAACCAATTACTCGAGTAACGCGAGATTTGAGTTGCTCCGGAAATGCAGGGTCGGCCACGAGGTTCTTGACTGCTCTTTGAGGGTCCGCGGTGATGAGGCATATCCGGAGATCAGGTGATGTATTCAAGGAATGCGGCACCGGGATTTTGCTGGGTTTCAGACGGTTCTTGTCTACAATATGTTGTTTGGTGGTGAGGGTCATCCATATCGGGGCTTCTGCATCTTCGGCAACGTCCTCGTCCAGGTCAGAGCCACTGGTCGCCAGCAGACTCTTTTTCGAGGAAGCCTGCTGTAAGCGCTTGGTCTCGGTTTGAATGTGCTGTAGCAAGGCTCGAGATGCTTTGAGTGTCTGCGCCCGAGTTAGAAAGTCATCAGATCACCGGAGCGATTGCGGACCTGTTCAGGATCGAGCTGATAAGGAGTCTCTTGGGGATGTCTGGAAGTAACCGTCGTCGTCAACTTTGTTGCGACAGCCATTGTTGAAGCGTATACGCGGCTGAACTCGAAAGTGTTGCTTGTCGCAAAAAGTCCCAAAGTTCAAAATGATCGGTCAAAAACTTTCAGAGGCCGATCATTAACCGAGTGATAAGATAAGATCTTGGTCGCTTAGTTTTCCCTCCTCCAGGCCATGTCTCCAAATCCTTCTCGCAGACGTCGTTCGCTTTCATAATCGTCCATCTGTCAAGCTTCACTTAGATCTTCCCGCACTGAGCCGGTCGGCAGATAATCTCATGAAAAGATGCCGTGTTCGAGTCAACTTCAGGTCCAGCACTGCATTCCACACTGCTTCAAATATAGTTGTTCTTGGATAGATTATGCGGCTATCGCGGAGAGGAGAACCAAGCTGTATTTCCTCCTAGTTTACCGAGCGAGTACTGCATGACTATCGGCATGTGCTGGCAGTGGAAAGGAAACCGCAATGTAACCCTCTGGTGGAGGGAGTGCAACAAATCGAGTCTTTTTCTTTCACATCCTGCCTTTTCTTTCCCATGACACGTAGTTGCACTCGACAATTTCCATCGGGCGGAATTTGACGTACTAGCAGCGAGTCTCTGCACGCCTGAGCGAAAACGCGCTTTAGGTGCGGCGTCACCAGTCTCGAAAAATGTAGCGCGACCGCGAAGAGGAATCGACTCCATCCAAACTCCACATCCGCTCGTTCTCCAACCACACCGCGTGAGTTGCCCTCGAATTGACCATTCCATCACCTTTCAGCCCTCCCATTACTCGACCTCTTTTGACCTCTCGCGTGGCCAGCTTCGACTTCACTTGCTGTTTGCCTTTGCTTTGACTTCTGAACTTCTGCTGAATATCGCATGAACAGGTTTGGTCCATTGACCTCGCAATCCCTCTACCGAGTACGCGCTGTGAGCAGGTCACTCGACCCCAGCTATCGCGCTCCTAGGTAGCTGAGGTCTGCAGCAGCACAAGATGTCTCCCTCGACTACTCTCGCGAAGACACTTGCCTCTCCTCCTTCGGTCTCGAAACAACCCCAAACCTCACTGCTTCCCGCGTTCGAGCCATTATCATCTTCGCCCGCTCTACCACGCCCCCTCAAGCGAACTCGAGATGCATTTGATGACCACGCGACCTATCCTACACCAGTCCCCACCTCCTCTACAGCAATATTGTCTTCTTCACCAGCACACGTAGTCAAGTCTCGACCTAGTCTTCCAAGAACTTCTTCTACCCTTGCCGAACGCACACCACTAGGTGCCGTCCCCTCCGTCCAATTAACAGCCGACGGGAAAGTTACGCGTATGGGCAGATCAAGCGCCTCCTGCGACTACCAGTTCTCCTCGAACCGGCTGATATCCAGAGTGCACGTCGAGGCCTGCTACAAGCCTGCTAGTTCGCGACTGGAGCGGGACCGTGTCGAAATTACCTGTTCCGGGTGGAATGGTATCAAGATACATTGCAAGGGGCAGGTCTACGATGTCAAGAAGGGAGAGACGTTCTCAACAGATGTTAGGAACTCGGAGATTATGATTGACGTGCATGACAGTCGGGTCGTGGTGGAGTGGCCTCCTAAGCCTCAGCTTGGTGCTTTCTCTTCCGAAGACGAGGATGAAGAAGACTCCCCTACCAAGCGGCAACGTGTCATGCTACGCCATTCAACACCACCGAGCCCAAGCCCAATGCAAACACGAAAAAGACTTTCTTCTCCTGTCTCGCCATCGCCTGCCGTTCAAGCCGTCATGCCGTCTTCGCCGCCCCTCCCGCCAGCAGCTGTCGAGATATACGAGGATCCCGAGCCATCAGAGCAGAGCAGTAAAACACTTAGTGCTGCCGAAGTATCTCAGTCTACACAAGCGCTATCTCAGAATGCAGAACAGCCCGACATCCCACAGAACAGTACTTCATTGTCCACGGAGGACTTCTCCGATAATGACGAGGAGAATGACCCTATCATCCACTCATTTGGACTGTTTGGTGCTAATCTCCTCCCCCGCATGGCATCGATATCTGCTGGCGATTCACCCGATCCTAGTCTGTCTGTCAACAGTGCTCGCTCTTCGCATACTGAACCTTCTCCTACGGACGATTTCCCAAGACCGGTCAAAAAGACGGGTCCAGAAATTGACGTCCAAGGCCACATCATCAACCAACTAGCGTTTTCACGATTGTCGTCCACTCCGCTATCAACTATTCTGAGTCATCTCCCACATGAAGCTGGGGTCTTGTCTATCAATGAGATTCGGCAACTGGTCAAAGACACAGCATGCATAGGTGAAGTCCGCAGAGAAGGAAAAGACGCCGCGGGTAAACCGCTGGAAAGCGAATTCTACTACATTCCGGACGAAGACGAGGATATGCAAAGAAAAGCAGCCGTGGTCAATGATTTGCGAAAGCCGGGATTAAGAGCATGCCGTAAACAGCACAAGGTACTCCATCACCCATTCCAGCTGCTTTGGGGTAACACACTGACCAAATTTAGCAATACTACTGGCGTAAACCGAAATGAGGCATGTTCAGCCATGCGTTTGAGAGCCGTTCTCCGGGAAATGTGGATATGGTCCAAGGTGAAGAGCAAGGGACAGACGTGTTGTCGTGTGCTATTTCCTAGTGTTTTGTATTTAAAGCTCTCTTTGTGTCGGTGCGCGGGTTTGTATGCAGCAATACTGTTCACCTTGTCTAGCGTTCAGCGTCAATGCATAGCGAAGGAAGCAGACGACAGTGTCTCGCACCAATGGTGGAACAATGATGTTTCTTTGTCTCTCGTCACTGTTCAGTGGAAGGCTGCCCCCAGCGGGCGAAGAAAGACCGAAGTCAATTAGCAATCAGCAATTAGAGCACTCGGAAATAGTTGGGAACGGCCGTGGGGGACGTCAAGGATCGACTCTCGCCTATTCCTCCGTGGTTCATCCGGGCTCCAGGCTCGCCAGGGTCCCTGCGGGGTGACTTCATACATAGTGAGATTTTATGCAGGAAAATCGTCGGGAGGGGCACTAGAATACCCAGCCTCGCCTGCCAGGAGCTGGTCATTCAATGTTTGCCTCGCGGAGCCTCCACGCAGCCACTTGCATATCGTAATGGTATCAGGGTATTGATGATGAAATAGCCATGTGGAAAGCACATCAGACGATGCAGGAGAAAAGTTGTCTCGTCTCTATCTCCCCACGCAGGCTCAGTCTGGCCCGGCCACACCCGCTCCCGGGCGGACGGTTCGCCGACATATCCATTAATCCAAGGCGCAAGGTCTGGATTAGTATTTTCTCTTACACAAGCCCCTGCTCTGCTTGAATTTGTTTCTTTTCATTATCCTCGTGACCATCTCCCATTTGCTGACCAATGCTTGTCCTGCCTCCTGTGGTACTCAATAAGTGACCGGCCACTGCTTCGTGTTGCAATCCAATCCACCTTCACACACGAAGACCACAATGCTTCCTCCAGTTCCCTCGGCCGGAGACTATGGCATTTCGCCAGAGAGAGGATTCCTCCCTTCGGAGTTACCTCTTCAATGCCTTCCGCACCCTGTCTACGACCGCTGGGAGCGGATCATGAACAACTTCCAGTCTCTCTTACTGTCCAAGAGACTGCGCGCAGTCATCGACAAACTTCCCGTCATCCCCGCAGTCCACTTGGAAACCGAGGCTGAGTGGCGCAGAGCATATACTGTTCTGACCTTTCTGGCACACGGCTACATTTGGGGCGGGGACAAGCCCTCCGAGGTATGTTCTTCTTCGGGCGGCGTCGCAAAGATCTTTGCTAACGGTGACTGCAGAGACTACCACCGGCGATCACTTACCCTCTTCTTCAAGTCTGCGAATACCTCGACCTGCCCCCTGTGGCCACCTACGCAAGTCTCGTATTATGGAATTGGAAGCCGCTGTTTATGTCGAATTCTCTTGCTCTTGAAAACCTGTCGATTTTGACCACCTTCACCGGTTCACTCGACGAACAATGGTTCTATCTAGTCAGCGTGGCCATGGAAGCAAAAGGAGGCCCGTCAATACCTCTTATGCTGGAAGCGATACAGGCCGCGCGCGACAACGATGCTGAGAAGGTCACAAAGTGTCTCCAGTCACTTGCGCAGACGCTGGACGAACTGGGTACCCTCCTGGTCAGGATGTACGACAGTTGCGACCCTCACGTCTTCTATCACCGGATACGACCTTTTCTAGCAGGCAGCAAGAACATGAAGGACGCCGGCTTGCCGCACGGAGTGTTCTATGACGACGGCAATCGGCAGACGTCCCGGTGGCGGCAGTACGGTGGGGGATCAAACGCGCAGAGCAGCATGATTCAGTTCTTCGATGTCGTTCTTGGAGTCGAACACAGACCCACTGGATCCAAGAAGGATGAGACGTCCGAGTCCGAAGCCGAGCCTGGGGCAGCACCGAAGCCAAGGCACAATTTCATCCACGAGATGAGACAATACATGCCTGGTCCTCATCGACGATTTTTGCAAGCCGTGGAGGCCGTTGCCAACATCCGAGACTTCGTCGACTATAACCGATCAAATCGCCAATTAACCGTCGCATATGATGCGTGCTTGGCGATGCTTCGAGCTCTCCGAGACAAGCACATCCAGATGGTATCCAGGTATATAATCGTCAAGAGCAGAGAATCCAGAAGCATGTCAAGAACTCGGCGGGAGAGCAGTCCAGAGCCAATTCCCAGAGGCGGCACAGGTATAGCTGGAATACGCTATGGTAGACCTGATGAGACGGGCGCTGCGCAGAAAAAGAAGAAAATGCGTGGGACTGGCGGCACGGCTTTGATTCCCTTCTTGAAGCAAGCTAGAGATGAGACAGGCGAGCCGGCCATTGACGCATGGGCTCGCAAGCTGCTCATGGGCGGACGACGCACGGAAGCGGACGCTGAAATCGCCTTTGAAGATAGAATTACTCGAGCTGAGAACCTGGATTCAGAAGAACCTCAGATTGTGGGCATGGCTGGTGCATGGGATCTCGAAGACGCCGGTGGTGGGCTTTGCGCTTACTGAAGATTGAATTCTCGAGAGGATTTTGCATTTCATGCTGATCTTCTTCGTGCACATAAACTTAGAGCTTAACATAAGAAGCATGCTGTCGGTGCGTTTTCTCACCACCGTATATATCTGCCTCAGGCTCTACTTCGTACTCGACCATGAAAGGGAATCCGAGTACCCCTGACACCCCCTCTCCGCACCGGGTTTGTGACATTTCGTCATTTGAACTCGTTAGGCGGCCCTCGCTACACTGCCAACTTGTATTAGGGGCAAGCGGGCATGTCTACGAGTTTAAATGACGAAATGTCACAAACCGGGATGCAGGGAGAATAGCGCCAAGCGCCCCGGCCCGAAGTTGTGCCGGAACCAGGGTGAAGACTGATTTCACTACAATCTGAATCTTTCCTTCCACAACTTCATGTCACTTGCGCCCCTGTCAACCCAGCGTTGACACTAGCTTTTGAAATGCTGCTTTCTGGCTAAAATAGGACTTGTTATAAAGAGCCACCACGCGAATTGTCGTTGAGCATCTGGCCTTTCTCTCCGATCTTCCACATCATTCCTTATGCAGCCAGCTCTAACAGTACTGCAGAACGGTCATGATCAGCTGCTAAACTTCTCCTACTCTTCACGCGAGTCATGCTTTTGCAGGATTGTTCAATGTCAGGCGCGGTGAGCCGACAAACCCACCGATGACTAACTCCAGGGTAGCTGCTGAACAGGTGCCAAAATCCTCGCCAATGTCAGCGCTCTCACTTTCATTCGGCTCAGTATCGATCATGACAGATCAAGTAGAGGGAAGCTGTTGGGGTCGATGATTTCTCCCACGCCCTAGTCGGAGACAAGCTCAATAGGACGTGACAAGCAGCCTTGCCAGAAACACCACGGAAGCTGTAGGAAAAGGAGGTTCATCGTGGCCGCTTGTTTGACGCTGCGATCATGTGCACCAGTCTCCAGATGCTATGTTTGGCGCAGAGATGCGGTAATACTGGATTCACCGCCATCTGCCCATTCTATTTCGCCGCCTCTATAGAAAGGGTGTGGCAGTTTTGCCCGCTTGCTATTCATCATTGCCGCCAAGGAGGGTCTCAATCCTGCCGCACCCATACCAACAACGCGGCTGCGACACCGTGAGCAAATTTTTCGAATCTTCTTTTCCCACCTACCGCTCCTGTCAGCTTCATCATCTGTCACTTCATTCTCAGCTTCTCAGTTGCTGTACATTTCCCCCTTTGCCCCATTCCCCTTGCATTGGCTACTACCATTGAAAGCTCAGGCTCTGTCCGTAGGTGCGCCTAGGATTGACTACCGTCGGATGGAGGCTCCTGCGAAGAAGAAGCGAGGACGTCCTCGGAAGGCTGACCAATCTAACTCAAACAATTCGACAACCACTGCCTCGACCAGCAGCCCGGTCTCAAGCTCGAGAGCTGCCCCATCAGACTGGAACCATGCCACAAGATCTACTGGTGACGATCAGCCCTTTCGAACGCACAGCCTCGTGATATGACTGACTCGTCTGTAGCCGACACCCATTCACATCCATATCAGCCCGCCACGGAGATCGACACTGACAACGGAGCCCTCACTGCAAACGACGGACTTGACAATCTTTTCGGGTCTATACAAGAAAGTCCGCATCCTGACACCATCTTCCAAGATTCGCACCATGAACAATTGATGAAAGCGCTACTCGATTACAACGCACGAGGCCCAAGCCCCATTCAAGGTAATGACGAGGAATGGGACAAGATCATGGGGATTTCTTCACATTCCGCGAATCTCGACACCTTCGACACAGAGCTCCGCGTCAACGATCCTTTTCCGACGCTGGAGTCCTCTCCTCCATGCTTCACCCCCGGCACCACCATTACCGCCAATAACCGGACCACCAAATCACTTACCGCTCCCGACACATCACCTGCGACGGCCTACTCTGACTCACGTTCCACCGAGGCCCTGGAGAAATCGTGCAGTCCGCCCTCGCTCAGGGTACCGAAAGCTTCACTTGCTTCCGAGGCTCTTACTTCCGATACGGCAAATGGGGAAGATTCAACAGACTTGAGGTCTGCTGATGGTGAATTCAATGAAACTGAGAAAGATTTTGCCGAGCCTCAATATGTTCAGCAGGAGACCCCGCGACGAAAGACTTCAGCCAAACAGCTTCTTGGCAGTCCTTTCACACCGACGACTGCACCAGCGAGACAAGCTACAGCCGCTCTGATGGACATTTTTGGCTCTCCCCTTCCGGCTGGCAATAGAAAATCGCCAAAGCAAAATATGTCTAGGTCGTCGCCTAATACTCGAGAACAGAGTTCTATGTTTGGTGAACCCACTCCAAACATGATCGACCCGAGATATCAGGCTGGACCTGTCAAGTTCAATTCGCCCCCGAACCCGGCCACGCTGACGGAGAAAATGCGCAACAATGCTCTTCTCCAGAATGAACTACCGTATCCTCCGGCAAAGCGCACGCGCATGAGCTCAGTGGGTGCGCAACAGGTTGTTGCAAATATAGAGAGTGAATGGGAAACCCAGCAGTATTTCTACACGCAAAGTCAACAAGGTCCTGCAACAGTCGACCCTGGATTGTGCTCAGGTAGCGATATTGGCGGCATGAACAACTGGATCGACAGTTCCCTGGGCGACATGTTACCTCCTCTGAACATGACTCCCCACAGAATGGAGTATGATTACCCAATCCCTATGCCCACTGGATCGTTCGACGGTCCCAAACAGGAGCATGAAGACTACATCAACGTTGGCCAGAAGCGCACTGCGTCACAAATGATGCGAGGTGGCAGGAACGTGAACCCGCAGAGCTCACCTGGCGACATGGGCAAAGGTTGCCCAGAGACTCAAGATAGCCTTTCAGGACTCTTCATCCCCCAGGCTCAGCTCCAGGGTCCGAAGCTTATGGACCACAAGACTCAGATGCAGATAACTCGCCAGATGCAGATGCAATCTGCCTTACGCATGCAGGCCCGCACTCAGCGATCCGCAGGCAGTCAGATTGGTTCTCCTTCGCAAGCTCAAACCCCAACTGAAATACAGCTTCGAGGGCAACAACCACAACTTCAAACGGCGATGGAGGCTCAGGATCGACGCCAGTTTTTGCAAGCTTCCCCAGGCCAGCAAATGCGCATTTTGCAGCAGCGACGGAGCCAACAAGGCACGCCCCAAAATCCCGTCGGCACCCCTCTGCAAATGATGAGGTCCAGCCCATCCACTGCCAGTACACGCCCGCAAGGAACGCCCACACCTGCACCACGAGGCCGCTCGACTCTTTCAAAGCGAGATCAAAACATGGTCGGCAGTTCTCTTCGAAGTGCTTCCCCATTAGCAAAAAAGGCCCGGGGCGCTCCGGGCAAGAGACGTGGTCAAGGCCACAACACCCCTGTCGCTGGTCCTGAGATCGGAACGCCTGTAGGAAATGTTCAGATGTCAAATGCGCAGCCTATGCAGACACCTGGGCACATTCACCAGCAGATTCATGCCTGGAACCCCACGCCGGTCAAGACCACTGCGACTCAAACCCCTACTCCACTGCGTTCTCATCTTCCTACGCCTCAGCAACTGACCTCCATTGGCTCGTGCCCCAACACAATCAACGAGACCGTCGAAGAGACAAATCGCCGCACTGGAGCACAGCTCCGTGGTGGTGTTGCTCCCGCCATGGACTTTGTCCCCGCCTTCGACACGAGAACCATGGGTGACGATTTCCTGACCGGTTCCCTATTTCCGAAGTCTGACAACCTGAACTGTGGAGGACTTGGCCTTCCGCCGCTCAACATTGACTTTACCGACATGATGGGCATGGACTTGAATCTGGACTTCGACACGAACCCAGCAGATCCGAATGGGTTCTCGAACATGGAACTCCCGGCGCACATGGATCTGAATATGCAACCTATGAGTTCACCCATGGTCACCGGCCCGAGCGGTATCGCAGCTGGAGCTCCCTTCAAGCAGCCCTTGTCAAGCATTGATGTCCGCAATCCCTCGATCGGTTACGCCGAGACGCTCCCATCCGAAACTGTAGCGACAACTCCGACTCCTGTCCCTACCAACAGAACCGATACCACTGTGAACGTCAATGCGAACATGGATCTGACTATGTCTGTGAGCAATGTGACTAGCGACGCCGAGGTGACGCCAACACTTGAGAACGAAACCGCTTCCCCGGACACTGTCGGTCTTCTTACCCCTCCTGACGGAGGTGCAGAATTCAACGGGTTGGCCTTGCTCGAAGTACCAGCAGACCTCGACTGGACCCAGGTGTTTAATGAGAGTGCAGAATTTAACATTACAGACTGGGTACTCTAGAGGGTACGGTGAGGTTTGGTCAGGGCATGCAAAGTTTTTAATTTGAGGTCTTGGACAATTTGAGCTGGACAGCAGGGAATGGAGGGAAGGGAAAGAAGGATGCATGTCCTGTATGCGCGTCCTGGTATGAGAGCACGACGACAGAGACGATCGATCGATCCCAGGGGGGAAGCAAGGCGCCCGGGCTGAATCGACCAACTGGCCTGGACGGGGACAGCATGTACCATGGTTGGTCTCGAGAACAAAGATGAGATGAAGCTCGACAGGAGCTCAGACTCTAGAATTACTCAGAACCAATGCCATGGCGTTACATCCCTCTTCTAGTTTGCATGTGAGTGACTGTGGCTAAGGGCGTGGAAGACCCTCCTCGAACAACCGAGGGGTATTTTCTACTGTGGCCTCGAATTCGAATGGCTCTCGGATCAAGAGGAGCCTATTAGAGAAAACATGTGCGCAAATAATACGTGATGGACGAGATGGTACATACAGCTTTAGACAGTACTACGCAGGTACGCGGCTGATGGCTCGACGCAACTTGTGCTCGACTCCTCAGAGGGTTCAGTACGGCCACGATGACAACCAAGCTGCCAAAGATGGATCAAAGCAGCAGCAGCAGCAGCAGCAGCTATGAATTGCGCAGGGCAGGGCAAGTTCAGTCGTGGCACTTGCGGAGACAAGTGGATAGCATAAGTATGTAGAGCTCTCTACTGTCCCGTCCCCACAGAAAGCGATGTCATGTCACTTATTCAGACAACCCTTATACCTCATCAATGGTCTTCTCGTTCCTCAAGCCAAAAAGACTCCCTCTACTACCGACCATAAGCTCCGGCCTCTAGGTCCAAGCCCATTCCTTGGCCGATCTTCCTGACCAACCACCTCCTCTTGAACTCTTCTCTGGCCAACTCCCTTGTTCTTCTTGCCCAAACCTCGCTGCCCACTCTCCCTCTGACGAAGCCTTCTTGCAGGGCCAATATCGCGGCCTCGATGCCTCTCTCTTCACATGCTGCGTCGTACAGCTGGCGAGCCACGACTGTAGGCGCGGTGAGCATTTCATCCACCGCGGGGATCTCGTTCCTCGAAGCGCGGGTGTGCGCCGAAGAAATTATGCCATCGGCTCTGGTCAGCGAGCTCTGCAGGAGGGAGATATTTGACGATAACGTTGCGTGCAAGGTCTTCAGGTTTGCCAATTCGTCATTAAGTGTCTGCATCGTTTTCTGCAATGCGGCGTGCTGCGAGGAGAGAGGTTGGAGAGCCGAGGAGTTGTGGGAGATCTGTTGGTGGAGAGAGGTTGTGAGGAGGTGAGAGAGGTGGGTCAACAGAGCTTCCTTCTCGGGGTTCACAGGTATAGGCGGTGCCGGGATGTTTGATGCCGGATGAGGCGCGGAAGAGGTGGGTGCTGGTAAGGGAAGGTCGAAAGGGGAGTCGAGAAGGTTTGGTTGAGGCGGAGGGCCCGGCTTAGGTGCCTGAAGTTGTGGTTGAGCATGTTGCTGCTGGTATTGAGGGTGGGGTGGCTGATGCGACTGAGGATAGTGTTGAGATATAGGTCGTTCAGGACGTCCTTGCGCCGGTATCTGGCGGTACTGGTCTTGATTATATCCTTGAACCTGGCCTGGAGCGGGTGGCGGACTCGTCACATAGGGAGGCTGCTGGTTGGGCTGGGGTTGGATATATTGCTGTGGTTCTCCCGGTCGAGGTGGTTGCCCCCGATAGTGCTGCGGTTCATATCCTGGTTGTTGTTGCTGCTGCTGCTGCGAAGGTGGCGGAGGCGGCACGGAGTGCCTCAGACTACTTGACCGCTGAGGCATATAATTCATTCCGCTGGCTGGCCTTTGCACTTCACCGTTCCCATGGGCAGGCGGGGCCTTTTGAGGTTGGCCTTGACCGGGCAAAGGCGGTGGTGCATCGTAACGTCCCGGTCTTGGCAGACCGGCATTTGGGCCTGGACTCCCTGGTGCTGGACTTGAAAGGCCACCTTGCGGAGGTTGTTTTGGCGGAGGCGGTGGTGGAGCAGGAGGCCCGAGTTGTTGTCCTGCTGGGGGAGGGCTCGTGACGGGAATGCCTTGCGGTGTAGCTTGCATCTCTCGCGGTAAAGGTGGGACAGGCGGTGGAGCAGGCTGAACTGGTCTCTGCTGCGGTGGTGCTGTCCTCGACATGACTGGGGGCTCCTTTGCAAATATCTCGGATAGGATGGACAGAAAGTCCAAGACGTTGGATCTCTGCGAAAATCCGTCGTGTTAATGTATGGCCAGCCTCTGCTTTGACCTCGCTTCACTTTGACTCACCTCCCAGTGTTCCCGCCAGTGTGCCAGATAAGGATGATATATTCTTCCGTCTCCGCCCACATGTTGGCCTGGTCGAATTATCATATCATCGGTCGGGGTGACATAGCACATGGGTGCTTCGTAGGGGTAGGCGTGTGGAACCCATAACGCAACAGGAAATCGGTAGGTGTTGCCTCGAAAGTTCACCGCGATGGTGCCTGTGAACACCACCAGGAGCGCCGGCGCCCCAGTCTCGAATGCTGAAAGAAGCTATCAGCATGGTATCCCTGCTTCATTCGCGCGACGCACTGTAGACATCTGTCCTGGGGGCAAGGCCCGGATAACGGGCGAGGACATGGGCAAGGTCTGAGTAGGTTCGATTTGGGTCGTGATACTCCTTCCAAGGTCAGTACTCGCCCGGTGCGATTTCACGGGCTCATCTTACTCGCTTCAAAACATCGTATAGCCAGGCCAGAGTCTTCTGCGGCACACCGGCCATCGGCGCAACATGATCTAGGAATATTCAGATTGACTGAGGCATCTTCAATCCATTCTTGGGGTTGGGCCTTGCTCATTGGGCCAAGCAATTTATTCAGGACTCGGCTTAGATAATGCGGGGAATGCTTCCAACAGAACAGAGAGTGGCAGAACAGCTCATCCTCGATATGAATTCTGGGGTATCATAAAGCTAGGACTAATCATACAGCATCACCCTGTCTATCTCTGGTCGTCGTCTTCTTGTCCACCATATCATGCATCGGATGCAGAAGGCTCCCTGCTGTAGGAGGGGGTCAGCTCAATCTATTTCTGCTGAGCGGCAGCCTGCTTGTCCAAGTCCAACTCGACACCACGCTGTCTGGTCTTGCCCTCATCGTGCAGATCTTGATACTTGGCTTGCTGGGCGCGGTCTCCTGTGAGCGCAGCCACGGCACCCCCAAGGGCACCTTGGGCACGATCGCTGGCGCCCTTTCCAAGGTCACTCAATTGGCCCTTAGCTTCTTGACCTTGACCTTGCAAGTTCTGTTCGCGACCTTGTTGTTTGAGGTCTTCGCTGCCGATGAGGTTGCCCACGGTTTCCTTAGCACTGCCGACGGTTTGATCCCATGATCCCTGTGTGCGTTGGGGGTTGTCCTTGGCAGGTGCGCCAGAAGAGCTGATGGTGAAAGGACCAGCCTTGGCGGCGGTGTGGGAGAGGTCAGATTCGACGGCGCCCTTGTTCTTGTACTCGTCTGCTTTCGCCTGAAAGACGGTGTTAGGAACACTCCAGTGGTAAGGGCTCGATGTGACTGGGACTCACCTGGTCACTAGCGCTACCAGTCACAGCGGCAATACCCGACTGGACATAGCCAGTAGCGGTGTCAACCGCTGACTTGAAGGTCGAGGAGTTATCGTTAGAAGACATATTGCAGGAAGTTGAGTGGTTGTTTTGGAATTGGATGGTGTTTTTTGCTTGGTACGATATGTTTCTGGGATACGGATTTGACTGTGAGTTGGCGATGCAGAAGAGGTTGAAAGCAGGGCTTTATAGACGAAGATCGAGTCCGACTTTGTCTGTCGCCATCGTGAAACTTTGGCCGGGACTGGTGGGCTGGTCACTTGCTGGTCAGCAGGCACAATGCAGGTGAAGCATGTGCATGTTTTCGGCTGGGTCCCACCATCGACGTCATCGCAAAAAGGCACAAAGCAGCACAAATCTGGGAAAAGGAATGCTGCTCTCCAGGACACGCAATCCCTTGCACCGAAATGGCCAGATTCGATCTCGATTCGTGCATCCTCGATCCTGGTCAAGATTCAAGACGCTTCCCGTGGCAACGATTTGCTTCCGCCATTTGTCCTTTACTTCCTCGGGTTCTCTGTCGCACGTCACTTGCATACTCGTATTCTCCTTCACCCGAATCTCAACTTGGGGCACACAAACACAAGCAGGAACGCCACAATCCACATGCCAAAGATCATGGCATACAATTTCACCCTCCCAAGCCAACCTTCCTCTTCACTCATTCGCTGTAGGAATTTCATATTCTTGCTTGCAGCTTCCATGCCACTCAGACTGACATCTAGCCCTTCGATTGCTCGGCCCAAGATGCTCTTGTCCTGCTCGAGAGAGAACTGCAACTTCCGCTGCTCCTGTTTGAGCTGGGCTGCCATGCTCACTAGAGACGCTGTGATGTCCTCGTGCACCTTTGAGGAATCCAGCAGTGACCGTTCCGTGGCAGGGAGATTCGAGAAGCCACTCGTCTGCGCGGGAGGCTTGTCGGCCTCATCTTGCCCTTTGCCTCTGCGTCGTAAATTTGATGGCCCGAATAACTCTTCTTTTGCCCCTTTGTCACCCTCCTTGTCTGTCGTAGATGTCTCTTCCTCCACTTCAGTCACGGTCTTGCCTTCGTTCAGCATCATATCCCGGTCGTTGTCGCCTACCGCACCTGCTAAACCTCGCGAGTCGCAGTGCTTCTGCAGAAAGTCGTATATCGTCTCGCCCTCATCATCTCGAAACGGCGGTTTCCAGTTCTCTGTAGCCATCGTGTCAACCTCGGTACCGACTTCCTCGATCCTGTTCCGCAGCCTCTTTATGACAGCCCTCTTCTCGGCCAAATCCTTGATCGCTTCATGTTTCGACCGTTGTACTCGAATATTCTGTGCCTTCCTCTCCAGTTGCAGCAGCGACGTCCGAGCCCCTTCCACGTTGCGTAGCCATTTCGTGCGATGGTACGGCAAAGGCGACCATAGCTCGGCCTGTATCTGCCGTTGCAGAGGCGTCAGGTCGGTGCTGTCGCTGGTGGACGGGGACGGCGTAAGGAGAATCAAGTGCTGATAGCGGATGAGGGTACGGTGGAGGTTGATGTAGCTGACTTCGTGATGGAACGGTCGCGTGGAAAGGTTGTCGGGCGCTGGATGTTCTCGCCTTGAGCCACCGCCGAACGGTAGGCCGACCGGTCTAAGAGTAGTGGCCAAAGACATCCGAATGAGGGAGTTGAAGGGTACCAATTAGTTGTATGTGATTCTACACTCGTCGTGCTCGGCCGACTTTGCATAATGTATGTAGATTGCGGGATACGTGGTCCGGATGGAGATCACGGGGATCGGATATCAAATCCGACCCCCTGGTTGCCTGAACTGATGTCGAGAACCTGCAACTCCAACCCAGTTTGTTGATATAGCACGTATTATGTATCCACCAAAACTACTGAGAGACCGTCTTTTCCAGGACTCCAGAAGCCTTGAGACTGGCCGTGACAATGGTGCCTGCCCCTCGCCGGTACAGGAATGATATACAGAGCAGACTGCGGGCGCTGTGTAATTACTACGGTGGCAGTACGACCCGTTCCCAACACGAAAGCTTGACTGTTCCCTCCCACGCCTCCCAAGCCACGATGCTACCTTAGCACTCTTTTCACGTCGGAGAGGCAGGCAGACGCCAATCCAACTTGAAATACACCCTGGGCCCAGGTTTGTCCTCCATGGATTGACTGATTGTCTTCTACTTGCGTAAATATGAGCATAATCTAAACTCCGAACCTCAGTGTACATTTTTCCTAGAACCATTGATAGCGCCGTCTGGAAATTGACCATGGAAGGATGGTCGCAGACGCCGCCTCTGACAGTTCGAGCCTGGACGTACGATACTACTGGCCCTCCGGAGAAGGTCCTTTCACTGCACAACAGTCTACCGCGACCACAGTTCAGCACGGGAACACAGGTCCTGGTGCGTATCAAGTATGCGGCTCTTAATCCAGCAGGATCCGTGATGATGCAGCTATGTCCTTCGTTTCTGAGGACAAAGCCAAGCATTCCTGAGATGGATTTTGCGGGACAGATCGTGGAAGTGGGCGTGGACGTGGACCCATGCCGCGGGTTGAAGCCAGGAGTCGAAGTGTTTGGTAGTATACCAGTGTCGGAACATTTGAAAGGGCAGGGTGCCCTGTGCGACTACGTCGTCCTAGACGCCTGCTATGTGGCCATTGTCCCGAAAGGGATGGCAATTCCAGGAGCCGCTGGTTTGCCAATTGCAGGATGCACGGCCCTGTGTCTGTTGGACAAAGCCGAGCTGCAACCGGGGCAAAAGATCCTCATCAACGGCGCTGCTGGAGGGATCGGGTCGCTGTTGACGCAGATGGTCCGGGATGCCATTGGAAAGGAAGGTCGACTCGTCGTAGGCTGCTCTGGCGATAAAGAACAATTCGCTCGAGATCTCGGCGCAGAAGAGGTGAGAACGGCAGATATCTTTTCTTTTCCATGCGCGTATCCTGGTTCGTCTTCATGCGCTGAGACCAAGTAGGTCGTCGACCACCGGACTCAAACACCTGCCCATAAACTGCTGGCAGAGAAATACTGCAAAGACAAGTTCGACACCATCATCGACGCATATGGTGTGCAGTCACTATTCGATAACTGCGCTGCCTTCTTGAAGGGAAGCGGATCCTACGTCACTGTCGGCATCGCATTCGAACACTACACGTATGGCAGCATGCTGGTAGCGGTTAGCCGAATGTCGAGGAACGTTCTGTGGCCCCGCCTTCTGGGCGGAACGCCGAGGAGATACGTTCAGGTGACTTCTACGTGCACCTTCGAAGGTCTCCAGAAGTTGAAGGAACTCTGCGGGGAAGGAAAGCTGAAGGTTCCCATCGATTCGACTTGGGATTTCAACGATGTGCCAAATGTGGGACGCCCGAACGTTGACCGTGGAATGCTGAATGGACGCTAACGATTCCACTAGGCGTACGATAGGATGTTGAGCAGACGAGCCAGAGGCAAGGTCGTCGTCAAAGTGGCTTAGTCGGGTCTACTGCGTACCGATTGCCAATGCAGAGTATGACCCAGAGACCAGTAATGCCTGGGCCTAGGGGCTGAAGGACCAGTTCACCACAGCGAAAAATGATGGTAACGACAAGGCGGCGTCGGTGATGAGGCGAGGGGATGGGCAGACCAGTTACGTATGCCGCACAGGGCCAAGCCGCAATGGCTATGTATCTATGGACGCATCTTGGGTGAATATACGATCCCGGCAAATGGAACCGTTGTCGACTCGTGAAATAGAGAGTGAGCTGGTTGGAGGAGCGAAAATAGTGGAGGGGCAAACAGACCGAAGCCGAGAGAACAAACCGTAGGAGTAGGGCCACGCTTCGTGTACCGAGACGTCCTGGTCCCGCAATCCTCATTGACATATTACCATACCATGCATGGAGAAATCAATGGTCCATGGCCGCACTGCGAGCAGGCCAGTTCGTCCACATGTACTTACATGGAGCAGGGTGCGCTCAGCTACTATCAATGCGATGGGCCTCTGAAAGTGCTGGAATCAAATATGTATGGATGTACGAGTGAGCTGACAGTGAGAGGAAGCTGATATAACGGCGAGAATTGCTAGACTGTTGTGATGCCAGTTGTTCTCCCATGGTCAGTTGGTTACCCTAAGAATTGTTCGCAAAGCTATTGTGGCTGCTTGGATCCAATGCACCTGCAAGATTTACAGTCGTCTCGTATTTGCTCGCTTATGTCTTTCTTTCGGAGAAAGGTGATATACAATGGCCTGGTTCTCTGGTCCGAAAGTCTAATCAAAGCACAAGCTCCCAATCCTCCATCATCACCTCCGAGTAGGCTACCCCAGCTATCGGCGCTCAGCTCCACTTCAGTCGTCCATAGAGTCTTTCCATCCTTCCATCAAGTTGCAAGAGAAAACGAGGTCGCTTTTGGTAGGCATAATTCATCGGTACAGGAAGAGTACGCCGGCGACCTGGGTAGAATTGGCTGCGCAAAGCAGCGGAGAAATAGCAAGTCCATCAGTTTCTTCCAGTGTCCGTCACTTTTGACAAGGGCCCGGGGGCCGTGAGTTTTGGAAATTCGCTAATCTCGAAGAAGGGGGAATCGGCATCCGATGTCAATCGTGATTGTGATTCGAAGTCGGGAATAGGAAATTCTTCGCCAAGGTCAACGAGAAAAAGGAGAATCAAGCCGATCCTGCCAACGCCGGTGGTATATGCAAGTCGTGAGCAAATCAGGGCAGAAATGACGCAACGCGATCAAGGTGATGGTCATCATATGAGACCGCACATTCGAAGATTTTCCTGGATGATGATATCTGAGACTTGGTTAGCAATCGGATATTGCGGATAGGTGGCCAAAGCTTACCATTGACGGCGCCCATGACGAATCTTATCTGCGTGGTATCCGTTGCGCATGTGAAGTGGGTATAAATTTGTTTCGTCTCTGCTTGATTGAGCGACACAAATCGGTTGAGGATGTAGTCGCAAGCAGCGGCATAGTCAGGACCGCCTATAGCAGAAAGTGAGTAAACGTTTCTTGACACTGCCGGTAAATTACGAACCTTCATAGTCGGGGAAGTAGTTCTGCATTGGGCTCACGGGAAGCTTCTCCTTGAACCTGTCGATCTTGTTCAAAAAGAGGATTATGCTGGTCTTGATGAACCATCTCGAATTGCAGATGCTGTCGAACAGTGTGAGTGCCTCCTGCATGCGGTTGACTGTTTCATCCTCGAAGAGGAGTTGGTCGTATTCCGAAATGGCCACCAGGAACAGGATGGTTGTGACGTTTTCGAAGCAATGAATCCACTTCTTTCGTTCCGAGCGCTGTCCACCAACGTCGAACATGCGATATGTTAGGTCCTGGATGATGAAGGTGGTCTCGGTGATACCAGTCGTCTTTACTCGAGATCGCAGAACATCCTGATCGTTGGGAAGGTAGTCGTGGGCAGCAATGCGGTCAATCGAGTCGAAATAGCTATCACACGACGTCAGCCATTATATCCCGCGCATTCGCAGATTTCCACTCACTATCGTGCCGAATCGTTGAGCTGGTATTCTCTTGACCGCTTAAAGCATTCTTGAACGCCGACGTCCTGCCACAGTGCTTTGATGGCTGCCCCAACCTCAGGTGGCATGCTGTCTCCCTCGATCTGTTGCGGTTGCATGAAGATCGTCTGGACGTGATACTCGGCTCGTTGATCGTCCAGGGGTAGCTCCAGAGACTCCATCGCTTCTAGAATTACGCGCATGGATTGAACGGTGTTGGAGAAGATGATTTCCTTGAATGATTCGCGTTCGTCACGCGAATATCCGCCCTCGTGGATGAGCTTCATTTGTTTGAGGATCGTGGACTTCCCGGATTCACCAGCGCCTAGAGAATCGTTAACGTGCGGACCGCCGTCAATGCTAGAAATCAGCCTACCTAGTAGTAGCATCTTGATCTCGTTGCGCTGGGCCATCTTATCCCTCTTGAGCTGGTTCTCAATCTCATCGTTTCTTGCCTTGCCGGCCGTGTCTTCCTTGCTCGCACCGCACCCCATTTTGAGTAATCAGACGAGTCGACTTTGCGCGGAGGAGGATAATAAATGGGGTATTCTCAGGGCTCCAGGGAGACTGGACACAGTTAGTGAACACACTTTGTCCAAGAGTCGGGATGAGCGACGCGCGTGTGAGGGACTCGATCTAGTAGATACGAGATTATCCTATCCGTGTGTCGCACAGGGTTATAACATACCTCCGTTTGGAGCTTAGGGAGGCCGTCAAAGTGAAAGAATGGTGATTTGGAGATGACAGAGGCTCTGATGTCGAGGTTCGGAGGTGATGGAAATCCGAGAGGACAATCGGCGCGGGTGAAGGACAAGATCCGGAATAATTGGCGTCGATCACTGAGCGCTGGGCCGCTGTCAGGGACGAAATCTTGCGGATCGACTGGCGGGTCTCAAGAGGGTGGTAGGTAGCGGGAGGCGCACTGCCCAACACTCAGTCTCTAACGAAAGTGCCTCTCCCAGGAGGATTGTTGTTCTACAGGAACAGGCAAGAATAGATTGACGATAATGTACAAAGGGAGAAGCTGATTGAGGAAAAGATGGTGGTCGGCCCAGCTGTTTGGAGGAACTGAAAAGACGGGGATGAAAATGGACTTTCTTGGGATGATCAATCAGCGCAGGGGAGTCGCAGTGGCTAGCGCAGTTTGCGCCGATGAATGAGGATGGTCGACAAGCGAAGCAGGGGACACCAAGGCTGCGGTGAAAAAGAGTCAAGGGCCGGGCATCGAGAAATCCAAGGTGGTCAAAGCCACTTGGAGCTGCAAGTCGGACGCCCAAGGACACCACCAGAGGAGCGCAATCCTTAGGCGAGCATGGGTCTTTCCGGCCTCTTGCTGGGCGGTCAGTTGGTTGGCCAGTCGGTTGCTGCTATGGCGCGAGACTTTCCTTCCCGGCTAGAGTCGACCTTAGCGGCGACCGGCAGCTGCACTTTCTGCAGCTACTTGCTCACTAGTGCTCCAGGTCAATTGCGTTGCCCCCAGAGGAGAAAGGAGAACAATGTCCTGCACTAAGGGTCTCGGACGATAGATTGCTCCCTCGATGCACAAATGTCGACTCAACCACAAGTGCACTGCGGCAGTCATCGCGTTGGTCCCTTCAATGTCCTCGCCTCTCCGCTCGCGTCACAGAACGGATACCGTGAGAGAAGGTCTACGAGTATTCGGGTTGTATGGACCTCTGGCTGTTGCCTCGCTGTCGCCTCGCTGTCTTTCATCTTCTCGCTGGGACGCTGTCGTGTCAAGCTTCCACCGCGCTACTGATCATGGTGCCACCCGCTCTCACCCACCGCTTTTCCAGCTACTCTCACTGGCTGCTGCCCCTTCCCTGACCCTTGTCTTCATAGCTAACCTGGCTTTGGCCGACACTTGAAATTGCCCACTTGGTTGCACATTAGTAGGCCGCTTTGGGAGATGGTCGTCTTGTTTTGGCGCAGGGGGCGCCTTCGCTCCAGGTTTTATATTCCTTTCTGCGTGCTTGCAGAATTGCATCTGGAACTACTGTCTCAACGCAGAGAAATGGGCGCAGCCATAGCTAAGCTGCACGCAGTTCTAGAAAACACCTTGACCCGAACGGTCACAAAGTCGATCTTCTTGCTTGCTGCATGCTCGTTAGGCTGCCGCGTCGTCGCTTCACAGTACAAAGTATGCAGTTTCTAGTGCGTTCCATTCTCCGCAGAATGTCTCCCGAAGATGATGTCGCCCAACTTGAGTCTCCGATACAAATGGCTTTTCTGCTTTGGTGCAGCAACCGAGAAACAGCGAGATAAGCATATTTTACCAGTTCCTTCCCGAGATGACTTATCCCATTACGTATCATGTGATGATGGCTCGTGCATATCTCGAGACCTGGCTTCTTCAAGTTTGTTTCACACTCCGATCTCGCAGGGTATTGGGTGGACTCATTGCGAAACCAAATAAACCAAATATGTGAGCGAGAGGTGCCGAGATAGTTCACCTATATTTAACCATCAGAGAAGCTTCATGCTTGCAACCTGTCATACCGGGTCCCTCCGAGCTTTGAGAATTTCGCCGGATCGACGATGGGAAGACCCTTGCAAGCGCCAGCAATGGTTGTCCTGAAATCTCGTATAACGGTCAATCAGGACGGTGTGAAGCTAAACCTGCATACGGACGCCAGACCCAGATTTACGGGTCTTCTCCAGCGAAGCGGTCGATCTGGCCATCAATTTACGAGGAAAAGGGTGACATCTTGCGTTCTTTGTTTCATCTTCACATACATTGCTCGAGTCATCCCACGGTCAAGTCTCGTCTTTCGCCTGCAAGTTACATCGCTCATGTGAGGTGAAGACACTTCCACTCTGTCGGGCGTCTGCAGGGCTCCCCTTGTGGAAAAGAGAGCGCCCCTTGCTTCTCCGACCCCGAGGACTGGGCGAGATGATGTTCATTCGCCCAGCCATTAGCGTTGTG
Source organism: Phialophora verrucosa (assembly GCA_002099365.1). Lineage (NCBI taxonomy): Eukaryota > Fungi > Ascomycota > Eurotiomycetes > Chaetothyriales > Herpotrichiellaceae > Phialophora > Phialophora verrucosa. The sequence continues at coordinate 530,714 of MSED01000014.1, read as the reverse complement.
GTGTTCTGCATTGCCGATCAGTGCCACAATTTCCTTCCCGCCAACCCGGCAACGCCATCAAATCATGCCCGCCGACGCTATCGCGCTCTCCGGACTCGGCGCTGGCTTGACGTGTTCAAGCTGCCAACAAACCTTGCCTACCATAGTTCCTGTACGGGTATTCTACGATTCGCCAGCTTCTTCCTGCTGGAATCAAAACATCATCGAATCGGGATATGGGATGTCTCAATCGAGCGTGAAGTAGTCAAGGTCCGAGCCGCCTCTTACGGAAAAGGAATGAGAGGATCGGCATCTGTGACTCCAAACGGATGAGTTCCCTTGCTTTCACTCTATAAGGAGAGGACAAGTCGACTCGCTGCTAGCCTCGCCTTTCGTAGGCAAGCAATCAGTTATGCGAAGTGACAGGTGAATCACAATTCAATATCACAAAGAGCGGTCAGGACATGATGATCAGATTCTGACTACCTAGAGTCACCCCTGGGACGGTTGAGGTAAGTTGGGACAAGGACGTACAGCAGGTATGGACAGATGTCAGGCCGTATGTCTGCGATGAAGATAAGAACTCTTCTGCAAAGCGAGAAGCTACCGGCAAATATGCCTATGACAATAGGCAAGATTCTTGTTCCAGCGCACGCCCCTCGAATGCGTCTTCAATAAGCAGGTTGGCTGTCTGTTCGAGATTCTCCCTGTTCAGAGTTCGTCAATGCTCGAGCCAGTATGCGGCATTTTGCAGCTAGACGCTTCATTAGCATGGGATGTGAGCTATCTTTAGGTGGAATGATCGACTGATGAGGCTGGCACAAATAGGTCACACAGTATCTGCCTACTATCTGGACAGCCTTGCGCTCAAGCGAAATTCTCAACAGTGATGTTTTGCTGCGTAGATCACCTGTTGGCTGATGTCCGGCTATCTCCTCTCGGGGTTGGTTCGCACACCCAGGATACGAGTACAGGTCAAGACTCCCGCCAGTGATGGTTTGGCTTCGTCTCCCGTTTCAACTTCTACACCCAAAGTGACCCCACACCAGCCTCAACAGGAGTGTCGGCGATGTGGGGTAATCGTTCCTTCCCAATCGAGTTCAGCTGGCTCTCTTGCAAGTTATGAATACCGTCTCCTACATGCGTGTCGCGCTTCAACCGTGCTCTTCTTAGGACAGGATCTTCTCCAAATCGTCGACGGTACGGCTCACGCCTTGCCGAGCCCCTTTTGTTGACAATCGCGTCCAGAATCACCGAGGGCTGCACCGACAGCAGACATTCCATGGGACATCAACCAAGGGTCGTGTTAATTGGAGATTGTCCACTCACCTCCCGTGACATTTCTTCCAGCTAGCGCAGGAGATTGTCACCATGCTATCCTTCCACGATGTTTTAATCACGAGCATTTGCTGACTTCTCATCGCATGTGTAGTCTCGCTCTACCAACAGTTTGAAGAACAAGTCGACTTTCGAGTTCTGATCTGGAATCCCCGTATAAGCCCATGACGGACTTCGGCCCTGGCACGATTTATGCACTCTACGCTCATTTGTGAAGGTGCAAACTTCTCCGCATACCGAGGCGGCGGCGTCAGCGTTGCCTTCTCCGCTCTCGTTCGAGGCCATTTCTCCAAACCAACATCCACTTACTTCGGTCTTTCACCAATTAACCACCACAGTCAGCCCGCCATGTGGGTTTCCAAGCTTTGCTGACCTTTCCCTCCGCAATTGGGCCCCACGGTTGAGCGCTGAAAGTGTGCAAGCCCGCATCCGGGGCACGTTTTTCGATGGCTAGATCATGGGTCTGCCGATAGGTGGCACGCGAAAGGGTCATGACCCTCGCTTCTCAAGAATCTCAGTCAGTTCGCCGGCGTGAGATCTTTCTCCTTCTCTGTGTGGAAAAAGCACCTGATAACGGACTTTCGCCGCCATGACTCTCATCGGCACTTCGACCATTGTCTTTCCGAAGCTTGATAAAGAGTCCTCTACTGGAAAGAGGAAGCATGTATGCAGTGTCTGTTCTAGAGCTTTCAAGCGAAGTGAGCATTGCATTCGCCATCAGCGGGGCCGTAAGCTACCATTTTTCTTGCAACACGCAGCCTTGATTCTTGAGACTCTCTCTGCAGGTGCTGTTCGCTAACGTCTCCTGCAGACACGCAAGAGAAGCCATTCGGCTGCCGGGTATGTCGTAGAAGATACAGCAGAAGGTAAAGTCCGCGATGAATTCCTGATTGGGCAGTCTGTTGACGCCGGCTTTGTGCAGAGACCTCCTAGTCCGCCATGAAAGGACACTGCACACGCCGGAACAAGTAGCGAGGGCCATAAATGGATCGTCCGAACCATCCCCAGGTACAGTTATTCCAGCTCTAGGGTAGTAGAAGCTGACAAAGGTCTTAGCCAAGCATACTCCGTCCAGTCCTTCAGCATCTGGAGATGATGGCACCGATGAGACCGTTGTGACCCGGAGAGACTCATCCCAAGCCGCTTCAACAAAGCTTAGCGGACATAAAGGAGATTCGGCGAGCTCCCTGTCCCAACATGCCTCACATCCAGCGACAGACTCGAATATCGCCAAACCAACTAGTCCCTCGGCGAAGAGATTCCGGCTTGATGCGAAGAGTGCAGATCTCGCAATTGATCACTCGACCAACTCAAGCGCCGGAGCTGGATCTGCCACACTTCAGGATCTACCGTCGACGATGGGCTTGCACCTGGCCGATTTCAGCGTCGGCGTCTCCGACCTGGAGAAGATGCGGACATTCCCTAGTTCTGTTCCTCTCCCTGATTTGGATGGGGATCTGGAGTTCCTCGACTTCTTCGATCCTTTTCTGGGCCTCCCGGCCAAGCAGGTTGAAGCCTTTACACTGCCCCCTCTCAATATGGATGGTTGGTCGCCTTTGGAGAACTTTTCCAGTTCCAGCCAAACTTCCATGCAAGATTATGGCTTTCAGCAAACTCATCTTCTAACCACGAATGAATCGCCATCCGTCGACGATACCAGTCAAACGTGGGGACCAACAATCCACGCGGATGCCAGTACCAGAAAATACTCGGCCGCATGGGACGAGACGCCAGGACCAGCGCTTGCGACAATGCGCACCGAACCAGAGAGACCTTTGAGCTTACAAATTCCGCAGACGAAGCAGTCAAAGCAGCCACCGCTTGTCTTTACGGAATCGATGAGATATCATTTACTACAAGATCTCTCCGGTAGGCTGTGTCCTGAGGAACTGAGCAACTTCCGGTTGCCCACCGCCGCCGCACTTCAGAAGTGCATTCGAACCTATGTCGATGCTTTCCATGTTCACCTTCCCATCTTTCATTTTCAAACTATGGACTTCGAGCGCACGCCATCTCCTCTGATACTCGCTATATGCGCGATTGGCGCTCAGTATCGCCTAGAAAGAAAGGTGTCAGCCTCGCTATACCTGAAGGCCGGTCAAGCACTCGCTGCCGCTGTTGTCGACCGCGGTGACCATCTCCACAAGAAGCCACGTTTGCTGGAAGACTGGGTTCGTCCCCGATCTCAATCACGGAAGTCAACGCCCGATGCTCTTTGGCAGAGTCAGACTCGGCTTTTGCTCGCCATGGTTAGCTGCTTCAGTGGTGATACAGAAGTGATCTCGAAGGCTATTGTCCACCTTGGTGACTTTCTTATGGTGAGTAGGACCCGATCCGGTGAAAAAGATATCCTCTGACCTGGCCGTAGGATTTCCGCGAGCTTGCACCTATTGTGCGGTTACGCAGAAGCGAAGCAGGGCCGCTGACCTGGCGAGACTGGATCGAGAGAGAGAGCGTCAAAAGGTAGCCGAGTCAATTCACCTGGCAAATTTTTCCTGACATGTTGCCCAGAGTACTTTACGGCCAAATAATGTTCGGCAATCTTGTCACAATGACATATGGTATCCCGCCCGGGTACTCGGTGGTCTCAGACGGTTACATCGAGATGCCGTGCGATCAGTCACTGTGGGACGCCCTCACGGAAGACCAGTGGCACGAAGCCACACTACGGAAAGGCCAGAGCTCACCGCTCAACGTCAAAGATGCAGTCTCGATGGTGATGAACGGCAATTCGACGAAGAGCGTGCCGCAAGAATGCTGGGAGTGGTCTCCGTTCGCCATCAGCGTTGTGATCAACGTGATATCCATCCACATATGGCACATCACGCAAGGCTCGTATTTCTTCGGCGGTTTCTCGAGCCCAGGACAGGCGGACGACAGTCAAAAGTCACAAACCCTGGCACAAACAGAGGCTGCACTTTCGAGATGTCGTGCTCTAATCACGCAAGCGAGTTCTGACGCCGACTACCCATGGACGGAGGCAGAGACACCGCTGCTGTTCAATTGCCTTGCGATTTTGCGGGTCAGCTATTGTCGGGCATTTACAGGACACAGCGCGGCAGATTCAATGATGCTGCTGAAGGAGAGCCAGGAAGAGTTTACCGCGTCCATCGAGGATTTCGTTGCAATGCCGCAAAATCGGGGCAGCCTGGTCGCAAGAGCCGTGAGCCGGGCATTTGAGGGCATGTTGATACCTTATAAAGCGGGGACAATGCTCATTAAGAAGACGGCGGCCTTGACTTGGGCGGTTGGGCATGCGTTGGCCGGATGGGAAGTCGGTAAGTCATCTTGGTGTCTAGCTGACCTCTTCCCGCGCCTGTCGCTAACTCTTACTACCAGCACTACTGGTCACGAAATGGGTCCACGCAATCGAAGTCGAGACACGGTCCGGCAAAGGCGGTCCGATCAGCGAGCTCGAGGCGCAGACGATGCGGGCGGTGAAGAATCTTCTTTCCGAGGTTGAGGACGGATACGATACTGAGACGGATTCTTCATTAGCGGCCAAGCTGGCACGGTATTGGGCGGGATTCTACGACGATACCTGGGTCTGGGGTGTCACTCCACGCATGGCGAATATTCTGCGGGAGCTGGCGACATGCTATGAGAGCAAGCTGGCTGCTCTATGACCTGCTGAATTATGATAGCCTGCCGGTCCACTACATTGCGGCAATGAAACAAGATCACTGCCATGGAACGTAAGATTAGCAGCCGACGGCTCTGATATTCCGTGCTAAGATACTCGTGGAATATGCGAAGCTCCCAATGGGTGTCTCGTGATGCGCCAAACTCATCACCCACGCTTAGTCAGCAGACAGGCAGGGTTCCCCAGACACGGCGAGTTTCCGAGATCGCATCTTACAGCACAGCCGAGCCCTTCCCAGATCTCACCAACGCAGCTTTCCAGTCGATCACCGCCGACTTGCTGTCTTTGCGCCATCGGTATTTGAGACATATATATGGTCGCGCCCTAGTTCCTCCACCGTCGTTGGCCATCTCAGCACCCCCCTATTTCATGAGATATCGCGAGATCAACCAAGTTGCCATTGAGTCGCGTCGGCAACATGTCATACGAAATGTCGACGCAGCATGGAACGCGAGTGGGAGCAAGCCGTAAGGCCGTTCTACCTTGTGGCTGAGGGTTCCCCTTGTGGGGCGATGCTAACAGAGCTCTCACGCAGCATTCAACCACAGCCAATCTCAAGCCGCCGAACAGGAGTACGACAGACTCCGGGACCTTGCACGTCAAGAAGCGTCCAAACGTGCCAATTGCTTCCAGCGGTCGCAACAGGCATATCAAGATGGTGATGGCGGAGCTGCGCATGCGCTCTCACAAGAAGGCAAAGAGCATGGAGCGAAGATGGAGATGTACAACAAGCAGGCGTCGGAGTTCATCTTCCGCGAAAACAACGCTGACGGGAGGGTGCCTGCGGATACAATCGATCTGCATGGACAGTTTGTCGAGGAGGCGGAGGATATTCTCGAAGAACGGATCAAATACGCGCAGTCGCATGGCCAAACCCACCTTCATGTTATCGTCGGCAAGGGCAATCATAGCGCGAATCACGTTCAGAAGATCAAGCCTCGCGTTGAACAAGTTTGCCAGCAGCTCGGGTTGCAATATTCCACAGAAGAGAACGAGGGCAGGATATACGTCAAGCTCGATGGCAGCCCCGTGGAGCAGCATGATATCAACAACTGGGGAGGATACCAGCACTTCCCTGATTATCAGCAGGGTTATTCCAGCGGCCAACAGCCCCATCATCAACAGCAACCGCAGCATCATGCACCGCGGCCGCAACAACAACAGCAGCAGCACGGACAATACGACGAAGCAGAAAAGATCGCCAAGAAGTTCCTACCAAGGATTATCAACAAGCTGTTGCGCCTTTTGTGTGGTTCATAGGTTGGACTAATTTTCGCATGTATACCAGCTCCAGATATCTTCTCGTGAAACGCAGCCAGCTCCGAGCAGCGCCTCAGCTGGCCGCCGCAGGAGCAACTCTGGCCGCCGCTTGCGCATACTCAAGATGCACGCTTGTCAGGCCTTGAAGCGCAAAGTGTCGAATACATGCGGCATCACCATTTGATACGAGCCGCCTTGGCCATTCTGGGCGGCTTGGGGCTACTCGGTTTCATCAAGTCATGGCTGGTGGCCAGCCCCGCACCACCCCCTGTCAAGCTCCTCATGATCTCCGTTCTTTTGTTCTGCGACCACAGCTGATCATTTGAAAGAGATTTCTGCGCCGAAAGACCAACAGCATCATAGCAGATCCCGAAGCGATTTGCATGCGCTGCTGTCCGCTTTGAGATCGTCTACCCACGCGAAGGCCATCTAGGGCGCCGTCGACGAGGACCGAGTGGCTGCCGGGGGATGGGGAAACGGCGATCAGCTCAGTTAATGCGTTGTACAGAAGTCAACCACACGACCACGAAGGACAGCGACCACGACAGAAATCTCTTCTACGAGTAGGCCTCGCTCTTCACGTCTGTGTCGCGCAACGCCAACTGTTGCTTTACCAGATCTAGCCACATGCCTGCATGCCACGATCCAGTACCACTCTGCATAGCCTTATATCCTCCTATTGACTGGCGGATCTCGTTCCCTGTCCCTGGTCGATCATGCTCGGTATGACATCAGTCGAGCTGGCCTTCCATCCACGGTTGGAGATCCGTTAGGCTTTTCATTCGGCACAGGACCTACATACTATTATCTTGCCTCCATGCCCTCGTCGATCCCCAGATATGTCGAAGTAGAGCTAGACGAATTCCCTTCATCTTCATCTCGACTTCAGCGAGCTTCTCCTGGGGAGGCTTTGGAGCCCTTGCTATCACGGCCAAACAGTCCTCCTTCGTCTCCCCACAAGCGCTCGCAGAGCGAGGATACTCCGAGCGGCACTGTGCTTCGCTGGCTTTTGTCTCTCCTACCCAGGCATATCCAGCAAGGGCTTGCTGTCACCATGGGCAGGTTCGGGGCTTCCAAGGCGGCCCGTCTGCTGCGCAAACTCGAGGTGGATTCAGAGCCTGGCTTGACAAATGCGCAACTATTTCTCACGAACAATGACCTGAAGCCAGTTGAAGAGGCTCGTCGCAAATGGGGAAACTGGAATTTCGTGGGTGTGTGGTCCTACGGCTTCAAGCAGGGCCGGGTAGCCATTTTCGCTGACAGCCTCCAGCTTTCTGGATCGCTGACTCGTTTAACATCAATACCTGGATGATCGCGTCGGCCTCGATCACGCAGTACGGTCTTGCGTGGTGGCACGCCGTAAGTCGTCCCTGTCTGGTCTGAGTCTGCTCAAGCATTGTCATGAACTAATTAATGGCTATCGACAGTGGTTGTGCGTGTGGATTGGATATTTTATCGCAGCCTGCTTCATCTGCATGACTGGACGCATCGGCGCAACCTACCACATCTCCTTCCCTGTTGTGTCGAGGGCTTCCTTTGGCATTTGGGGTTCGCTGTGGCCAGTCTTCAACCGCGCAGCCATGGCGTGCATCTGGTATGGCGTGCAGGCCTGGATTGGTGGCAATTGTGTGGTGTTGATGATCCGAGCTATTTGGCCCTCCTTCAACGACCTCCGCAATACCATGGAAGGATCTGGGACCAACACGCGAGACTTTGTGGGATTCTTCATTTTCTGGGCTGGCTCGCTTCCTGCAATTTGGTACGTTCGAATTGCTTCTTGGGTCGCCTGTTCCGCCTCCAGACCATCTGCCTAGGTGGCATTCTCCTAGAGCTGAACCATCCTACAGCCAAGTTATGCCTATCTTCTAACAACTTTGCAGGTTCCCAGTACAAACCATCCGCCACCTTTTCACAGCAAAAGCGATCTTCGTTCCCATCGCTGGAATAGCGTTCTTTGGCTGGGCTATCGGGAGAGCTCATGGGATCGGCCCTATTGTCCATCAACCTGCTACCTCCTCCGGCTCGGATCTGGCCTGGGGCTGGGTGGCGGGCATTATGAGCTCAATCGCCAACTTTGCGACCCTCATCGTCAACGACCCGGACTTTTCTCGTTTCGCAAAGAAACCGAGCAATGCCTTCTTACCCCAACTGCTGACAATCCCCTTCGGATTCGCCATCACTTCCTTCATCGGCATTATCGTTTCCTCTTCGTCCAAGGTGATCTACGGCACTGCCATCTGGAACCCCCTGGATCTCCTGTCTCAGTTCCTCTTAGATGATGCCTCGTCAGCTGAGCGTTTCGGCGTTTTCATCATCGCCACTGGCTTTGTACTGGCGCAACTTGGCACCAATATTGCCGCAAACAGTGTCTCTGCAGGGACGGACCTGACAGCCTTGCTACCTCGCTACCTCAACATCCGCCGAGGAGGGTACATCTGGTGAGTGCACTTCAAAGCCTGTACTGGTTTAGCTCGTTCCTTCGCCATTCTGGTCATTCCGATCCTGTTCTCGAGGCTAACAACATCGCAGCGCGATAGTTGGGTTGTGCATGTGCCCCTGGAATCTCTTGAGTACTTCCAATAACTTCACAACATACCTATCTTCCTATAGCGTCTTCCTGTCTTCGATCGCCGGGGTCATCATTTGCGATTACTACGTGGTGCGTCGTGGATGGTATTCTCTCAAGGACCTCTATTCGGCACGGAAGGGCTCGCCATACTTTTTCCATTTCGGCATCTCCTGGAGAGCGTACGCCGCATACATTTGTGGTATTCTCATCAACGTGGTTGGCTTTGCTAATGCCGTCGGAACAAAGGTGTGTTGTCCGAGATTGACTCCCCCCCGCGAGAATGTTGCGGCTAAACAATTCTTTTTCTTCCCAACAGGTACCGATGGGAGCAGTGTACATCTACCGAGTGAACTTCTTCGCTGGCTTCATCGTCTCGACGGTGACATACTATCTTCTCTGCTGGTGGAAGCCCGTCCCCGAGACCAGTAGTGTGTGGTGTGAGAGGGGCGATCAAGGCGACCGCCAATTCAGCGTTGTGTACGTTGATGGGACGTCCGCCTCTTTTGACGAGGAGAGATCAAGTGGCTCAACCGCCGGTGGGCCCGAGGATGAGGAGAAGAAGATCGGGTACCGGGACGAGAGCCAAGAGGCCAACTTGTCGATGGAACCTTCACGGGATGAACCCTCCGAGGGAAGTCGAGTTCGATCTAGACGTTGGGCGCCGTGGACCAAGACAAGGTCTTGAACGAGGAGGGTGTTGGCAGGCCGTCGAGAAAAGGTCGAATCCTCTGATACTCCTCGCATGGGGCGATCCACGGGTTTGCTCTAGATGTCCACAATCAGGCGTGCACCGGTGCGTACACGGCTCAAAAGTGCGAATCGACCATATAGCCAGGGGATATGGACTTGCAGTGGTGTATGTACGAAGCAGCGAGTGTTGGGACCGCAAAGCAGTGCCTGCCACGCTGGAGTGTGAAACCAGCCGCGCCCCCTACGAAGGAATGAATGAATATACAAGGAATCCTCAAGTTCATGTGCAATGTGCAATATGAGTGAGTTAAGCGATGGATGCGGAGCATGCTCACCACAGCATAGTACACAAAACAGTCCATAATTGAGATGGCGCATACAGTAACCTTGCACGGCTCCGGAGCTATAGACGATAACACATCTATCATATCGGACCTTCCTGGAGCCTGGGCCTGAGCCTGAGCCTGAGCCTGAGCCGTTGTGGTAAGTTAGGTAAGTTAGGTATCCCTAGACTGTATACATACTACGGTACCTAGACTGTATACATACTACGGTACCTAGACTGTATACATACTACGGTACCTTGACTGTAACATACTACAGTGTACCACTTCATGTGTGATCGTGACGCGCGAGACCTAGACCTTGCCTTCGACTTGGGGCTGTAATGATCCTCATCCTGCTCCTGCTCCTGCTCCTACCCGCGCTGATCATATCATAATCATAATCATAGCAACCGCAGTAAATGACGATGCATAGCTATAGCTACAAGGTAAGGCCAAGTAAGGGTAAGAGTACTCTTTACTACGTAGTACGTAGTAAGTCCTCGCTGATATACTGTATACCAATGCGCCGTCACTACCGGTACCACCGTCCTGTCGCCCAACTGTGTCTAAGCGTCCTATCACCCACCTATGTATAGCCGGTCTGTGTACTCCGCATAGACCGGAGCGGAGAGTCAAAGCCGCTGGCCGTTGGATCATGATCATGATCATGATCGTGATAGTGATAATGCTACGATGTCGATCAAGGGCGTCTCCCTCTCCCTCTTCCTCGAGCTCTCACGCGTACGACATGGGCATCTTGGGTTCGGGTGGAGTTGGGGATCAATCACATCTACCGTACTCGAGCAACTCCTCTCCAATCGACATCCTAGGCCCGTCAAGGTTTGAATCAATCATCTAAAATACCGAACTAATCGCCCTCCTCTCTGTCTGTCTGTCGCTCCGCAGAACATCACAGCGTCACACCACAGCACCCTCAGTATCGAAGGGTTTCATCAAATCAATCATCTAGACCCCTCGGCCTTTCCCTCGCAGAAAGCATCTCCCAACCCACGTGCTGCTTCTTGCCCTCGGTCTTCTCTATCTCCCGGACAGCCTCGAACAGATCGTAGACAATCTCGTCGCTGACGGCACTGTCCCCGTTGTACGCAGGGTGCGTGCGCACAAAGTTGCGGATCCATTTCGAGCCCGTCCACAGGGTTCCGTTGGCTCGCTTGCGGATCAGGTCCAGATAGACGGCCAGGCGGCAGCGCGTGTCGATGTCGATGTTGACGCTGTCGAGGTATGATTCCACGAGCGGGATCAGGCCGGGAAACCCATCCGCGGCGCCGTTGATGATCTCGTCGATGGACATGCGCGAGTATTCGTCCTCGACGGGGCCCAGCGGAGTGTCGATCGATGAGCCGTCCGGATCCGTTGTACCGTTCTGGGGCCGTGGTTGGGCCGTGGGCGTCGAAGAACCCGTCGAGGAGGTGGTGGCCGGTTCGCTGATTCCATTGAGCGCGGGCGACTGCACGGGCGAGTGCTTCGGGGTTCTCTTCTTCGGGAAGGGATCTTTCCGGAACCAGAACTTCTCCTGCATGACCGCGTCCCTGATGTGTGCGGTCTCCATGTTCTCCGTCGTGCGCGTGATGGGGATGTAGAAGTCCAGGTCGAAGCTCAAGATCGCGCGCGTGACGAGAACGATGAAGACGGAGAAGGCGGCGTTTTCAAAGTCGGTGATCTGGATCTCCATGCTGCGGAACTCGACTCGCCAGCCAATGTCGGCGCCAGGCGGAGGCGGCTTGAACCGCATGTGCTGCCAGTTTGTGGACTGGATGTTCTCGAAATGGTTCGACCCTTCCGGGTCCAGCTCTTTCAGGTCTTCGGAGAATATCACGATGGGGTCGCGGATGAAAAGATGGGCGAAATGGGTGGCGAGCAGATCATCCATGCCGCCGTCCAGGAGTTTCTGTTTTAATTCTTCGTTGACGATGAGGTTCGGGTCCATATACTCTGGTCGCAGTCGATGGTCTTGCGCGATGTACGTGCTGTTGCTGGCGTAGCGGGACTTGGGGATCCGCCAACGATCGTTCTTCAGGGGCTTCTCACCGAGCTCTTCGGGCGTCCTGTCATCGACTGCTCGGGATATCTGGTTCCACCGCACATCGGTGTCCACGAGGAAACCCTTGTAGATTGGTGTTGCGGCAGTGAGGGCCAGCATGATTGGCCCCAACGGCGAGAGCTGGTCATAGAGCGTGCGACCCTCGCGGATGTTCTTGGCCTGGAACGTGATCTGGAGGCAACAACTACCCATGCCGAATGCCATGGCGTCCATGTAGACGCAGTCTTGCTTGACCGCACCGTTTCGAACGTCATCGTCTTCCGGCCAGTTGTGCAGATCGTAATTGACGGTCGGGTCATCGAACGGCGACGGCGTGTTCTTATCCTTGAAAACCGGAACATTTAGCTCGACCTTCCTCCCCCTTCGTGATCGGATATTGGCTGCCAGTGTAGGGAAGCGGATATGCGGGTTGGCGATTTCATCGGGGACGAATTGCGACCGCAACGCCGGGCCCGAAGGCGGATAGTCGGGCTTGATGGTATCTGGAAGACCCAGGCGAGGAAAGGTCGTCAACGTGATGGGGAATTCATCGGGATCCATATGTGCCTTTGCGATTTTGCGCCGGAGTTTCATGTCGTCCTCCACGGCAAGGAGGTCCTTAAAGTCGATGCCCCACGGCTTCCCGGGCGTAGCTTCCAGCATGAACCGGCCGAACTCGGGATGAAAGGTTGGAAGAGCACCGGTGGGACTGGGTCGAGTCAATGCGAGGGCTCAAGAACGAGCAGAGACTTGAGAACTCACGCGACGCCATTCTGGAGGTCTGGGACCGTGACGTCCTGGTCCGCAAGAGTCTCGTCTTTGGCCAATGCCTTCAACACGTCCGCCTGACACAGCGACAGACGGACCTTTTTATGTTCATCATCGATCGCGACGACGAGGTACTCGATCTGGACAAGGCTCAGTGACCCGGACCGGCATTCGGCCGAGGGGGCCTTACTTCGTCACCCCAAAGCAGAGCATCACGCTCTTTACCCTTGGCCTTGCGCCATATTCCGAGCAGTTGCTTCGGACAGAGTCAGTCTCCAGATCTCGCCGACACCAGTCCTTTCTGTGGCAGATCTCACCTCGATACCCCATTCTCGTACTTGACCTGCCGCTTTCTTTGCGTCGGGCCAATCCAGGGCCGTGCCCAAGGCTCTGGGAATGGGGGGTTAGAACTTCGCCTGACGTCCGGCGTAGACACGACTTACAAAAGGCCCATGTCGCAGATTTGTTGGTTAGATGTAAAATCGCAGCCGAAGGAACTGGCTCGAGAAAGCCGACGAAATCGTGGTAAGCGGAGGTCACTCCATCAAGCGAAGTGTCGCCTCGTTCCGGCAAATGCAACGACACACGGCTGGAGCGCGGAAGCCATTCACACGGCGTGCATGGCTACGCTGGAACCAATCGATAGGAGCAGGGGTTCCGTCTGCCGCAGAGGCGATCCGGTGTACAAGTAGACGCTCGTGGATCGTGACGTTTTTCTGATTTAATTTTTGCAAGTCACAAAAAGCGGGATGGCGGGCGGAAGTAGCCGTCGATTCGGTGGATGAGGATGGAAAATTCTTCAGCATGCCGTCTCAGGCAATGCACAGCACGAGTTCGCAGCGCGGGTTATTTAGACTCTTGGTGGTGCAAGGACACCGACAGCCGAGAAAATCTCGCCATCAGTCGACGACTCGATGTTCGACGCACGGGATCTTATGTTTAGTCATCCGTGCCGCCATTGATGCGTCGAGACCTCTTACGTGCAGGCCGAGTGTGGGATGAGATGGCCAGATACGCCCAAGATAATGGTCAGCTCTGCCTCTCCGAGTCCTTTGACACATAGTCACGCATGTGCCGCTGATATCCGCACCGATGCAGCAGTTCGAGGCGCTCGCAGCAATCGAACCGCAAACGTGGGGACGTAGTGACTTGCATCTCACGCACCGTTTCAAGAAACATTCCCGCTGGGTCGAACTGGGGCTTCTTTACAAAGTAATGCAGGTCGGAACAACTACATGCGGTCGACGTCAGGACTGAAATCTGACAGAAATGCCGCTGACGGATCTCGAGGTGCGCGTGCCGGCATTCGAAGCACCAAGCGAAGCGACAGCGGAACAGTTCGTATCAGACCACGTGACTCCTGCGCTGGCAGTCGTTGTTCGCAAATCCATTCATGTGCCGTGTTGATATAGACTCTCGCTGCCCGGTGCCGTTCGTGCTGAAAATGCGCTTCCTGCGGCAAGTCGCCCGGCCGGTCTCTTGTCAAGTCCTCCACGTCGCCTGGGCCCCTCGACGCCGACGAAATGCAGCACACCCATATATACAGCCAAAGCCGGTCATTTTGCCTTGGGAAAAAAACCATCCCCGTGCTGATCTCGCCTCATTGTTCTAATATCCTCTTCTCGTTCGCCCGGGTTGCCCGGATCTCTTCCATCTTCGCGACTCTCTTCTTGAACTCCTCGTACTGGCATTTCTCGTAGCCGTGTCGTTCGGTCTAGCAGCACTCACAAACATCAGCACATAATGCTCGCTCTTCTCCAGCAGAGAGTGCTGGAACCGTCTCTTGCGGGTGTGATCATCAGACGGGTAGTTGAAGAAAATAACCCACCTCGCACTTCCACGGCAGAAACCAAGTGTCGTGTCGGCATTTATTCAGCGGGATCAGGAGGTGTGCACAGCTGTCCCGGTACGCGAGGGGCAGTCGGGCTTCGGACATTGCTTGTCGTGATGCAGGAGCTGTGACATCGAGGAACCGGTGATGTTAGCTATGAAATCGAATGTGCTCGTCGGCAAGCACGTCGAGCTTCGAGCCAGCAAGACAACATACCAGCACCGGCACCATGGCCGAGGCCGACGGCCTCTTTAACCGACTCTATGATCGTCATTGTGCGTGACCAGTCCTCTCAGAAGAAGTGCGCTGGGGAGTTCCTGGCTGGGGTATGAAGCTCAAGACATCAATTGAGTCCTGCGGAGGTAGCTGCGGCAGTGGGAGCACTGGGCCAGTAGCGCAGTTATACGGCGGAGCATAAGTCATATGACCCATCGGACCTCAGCAAACACTCATCAGAAGACTCGAATCCCGTTGAACTAAGCGTAGGCAGCCGTTTCACGCTGCCATTTCAGCGACGATCATATATCTCGCACCGAGGCTCTCACGCACAATGATACAACCCAGAATATCCCTCTTACGTCCAATATCATGGCCCTCCTGTCTACAATCTCAACCCACGTGAAGCCGCGCCATTCTCGCGACATGTGGCTTACTCTCCCGGCTCTCCGAATACGCCTCCACCATTCGCACGCCCGCACATCGGTCGTTGCTCTAGAAGTGACCTATCAGCATGCATCCCGGGGGAAATAAGCCAACGTCTTGCTTCTAAAGTGACATGTAAAGTACGAGTGACTGGGCACATATGGAGTAGTTAGTTAGGTAGGTAGGTCATGCAGGCGGTGCAGGCGGTGAATTCGTGACTCCTTCTCAGCCTTCTTCTTGAACCGTGAGCCTGCCTTGCCTGTCTATCTGTCCATCTTCGAACATAAATAAACACTGCGAGCGCGCAGTCGTGGTCCAAAGCGCCGCCAATCCTCACGAACCCCGAATATCCACCTCAACCAGCACTGAGGTTGTCTCTGTTGTACTGTGTATATACAGACGCTAATCTTCCACAAGGACTTTGGACTCTGTACTCCGGACTCCGCCTTGAACATGGCTATCACGGAATTCCAAGATGTGAGCGCTTTCTCTCTCCTCCTCCTGTCTCCCTCTCTCCTCTCCCTTCCTCCTCTCTTCTTCCTCCTCTCTCCCTCTTCTCCCTCCCGTTCCCCTCTCTCCTGTCTCTCTCTCCTTCCCCCATCCCGGGATAATATCTGACACACTCCGTCCTGCTGCGGCAGAAAGTCTACATCCACCTGCTCTCCATCCCGGCCGGCAAAGTGAGCACCTACGCCGCGATCGCCAAATCCCTCTCCAGCAGTCCCAGAGCCGTCGGCGGCGCGTTGCGGAATAACCCCTACGCGCCGGAAGTGCCCTGCCACCGGGTCATCGCGAGTGATGGTTATGTCGGCGGGTTCAAGGGCGATTGGGAGAAGGCGCCTAGTGGGGTGAATCAGACCTTGAAATTGAAGTTGTTGAGCGATGAAGGTGTCCAGTTTACCCACGAGGGACGGCTGGTGGCAAAGGATGTGTGGTTTACCGGACCCTTTGACATGGAAAAAGGGCGGGCAGCGCTGAAGATCGCGGTCCAACAACACCGGCAGAAGTCAAAGCCCTGATGATTGGTGATTACTTTGTATTGTTTTTGTTGTACCCTGTTTGTGTCTGATAAGGCGCGCAAGTCTATTGCACATCTAACGCCCAATTGCATATGCCAGGCTCTTCGGCTTACTTCACATGCTGCAACGTCCAATATAGCCTGCCCCCCAACTTTCAAACGCAAGGAAAAGACAATCAATGGCTCTGGTGCATGTGGCTTCCCCAAAATGCCGAGTCTGACGACGTTTGCCAAGTTCCCCCAATGTGCAAAATCAATGATCCCACAACCCGCCAAATTCTACAACATAGCGGCGCCCAAGAATGTCGACATGACGACGACAGCAGCACACACCATAGGAGCAAAAGACCATTCCGGAGCCATGACGGACACAGCAGCATTGCCGGTAGCGGTTGAGCTGCCGCCAGAGCTACCAGTTTGGGTGGCCTGCCCACTGCCTTGGGTGGCGGTTCCAGTAGAAGCACCACCAGCGTTCTGCGAGCCAGGACCGTCAAGGCCAGGACCAGTGCCAGCACCTTCGGTCATGTACTTCTTGGCTCCATCGGGAATGGCTGGAAGAGAATTATCCTTGACGAGCCAGTTGGGGTCGGAGAAAGCAGGGCAGCCAGACGCACCGCCGGTGGAGTTGTAACCACCATCACCTTGAGGATTGGCGGTCTTGGCGAACTGCTTTTGCAGCACACCAAAGTCTGGCAATTCAGAGACTGAGTCACCGTTGATCTCAACCAGACCGTAGTTGCTGGGTTCCTGCGAATACTCATACACCAAGCCACCAGAGTAGACAGGAGTCATTTGGCTGCCATAAAGAGCCTCAACTTCGCCAAAGTCACGCGTGTTCGTGTTGCAGCCGTATTCGGACAGGAAGATTGGGAGACCATAGCCGGTGAAGTTCTTGACCTTCTGATCCCACCCAGAAACGGTGAAGGATGAAGGATCGCACCACGAGTAGTCGTTGAAAGCAAAGAAGTCTGACCGCTCGTCGTCCGTACCGCAGTTCATGTACTCGGCCATCTCCAAACGGTTCTCTGCAACATCAGCTGCAGAGTAGCCGACGGGAATCGTTCTGTAGCCGCGGTTGCGGATATATTGTCGGATGTCGCGGGTGACAGCCTTGACATACGGAGCAGCAGCAGAAGTTTCGGGGTCGTTGATGACCTCGTTGCCGGAGAAGAAAGCCAAGGTATTGTCATAGCCTTGGAAGACATCGATGGTAGCAAAGATGCTTTGGAGGTATACATCATTGTAGGATGGGCCAGGATCGGCTCGGTTGAGAGAGTACTTGGGGGTGTTGACGTCCAAAATGAGGTAGATGCCAGCATCTGCCAGGGCATTCATGCAGGTGTCGTGAGACGCAGTGTTGTCGACAGTGTAAACTCGAATCGCGTTGATGCCCAGCTTTTTAAATTCCGCGATATCTCGCTGGCAGCCGTCTGCGTCGGCAATGGGATCGGCCACGTCGGAGGAACCACCAGGCTGATAGTCCACGCCGCGGACGTAGAATCGGTCATTGCCCGCAAAGAAGGCTTTTTGAGAGTCAGTACACGCGTGAGAACGAAAACGACGCGTGGAACGCACCATTTCCTTTGACAGACACGGGGGTCAAGCTGCTTTGTCTCTTGACGGACGCTGCAGAAGCAGCACTGGCGCCCAAGGCGAGCGTCGCAAGCGTCGAGGTACGCATGGTGATGGGTAAGTGAGAAACTTGAGGATAAGGAGGCCTCTCTCTCTCGGTTTCAAGCTGAAATGCGAGGCACGGGGGTTAGAAATGGACTCGCAATTGGGAGAACAAAAAGTAATTGAGGTCGGGATCCAAGAGAATGAGGAGTTCCCAACAGAAGACTGAAGTATTAGAAAGGGATAGCGAGGGAGGAGCGGCACTCAAACGACGAGTGACTGCTCTTTCTTTTCGTGATGGACAAGAATGAAGGCAGGAAGGAAAGATGCAAGATGCACAATGCAGGATCACAAGCAGGATATTCGAGGCAGGAAGCGTGCCCAGCAAACTGCGCTCCCCGTTGACGCGGGCAAGGTTGGCGATCGTGACAGCCCCTGCACGGCTCAGCGGGGCTGCCCCTGTTTGATTCCCTCTTTCGTGCGCCCAGGCCTGGGCTTGGACCACTCAAAGCCTGCCCACCATCGGCCGGCCTGCAGGTAAACCATCTGATCTTCGCCCTTCCGGCTAGGTAGGGGGCTCGATTGGCACATGTTTTGAATTGCGCACAAGGGAGGCTGTCGACATGCTGCAGGGTTTTTCCAACCACACTTTGGCCCAGCCAACGGAAAATATTCTGCTGCAACTCAGATCCTGCGGCGCCTGTCGCCCTTCCAGCTCGGAAAAACAGGAATATTTGCTCATTCTTAGCCCGGCGAAACTGGTGATTGAACCAGCCTGACGACGCTGTATCGCGCTCATGTGGATTGGATCGCGTGCCGAGCACTTGGGTATCAAGACCAAATTTGCCGCAAGCGAAGCGAGCCCCGTGTGTCGTCGCCTTCTCTTTGCACAGCCACGACGATGAACAGGAGCTTGTTTCAGGGTTACTCCATCATCTTGAGATCTGTCTCAAGATTGTTCTTCCGCTACGGAACTTTGCTGTGAGAGTGCACCTGATTGTCAGGGATCTCCGTCTCCTTGGCAATCATTCGCAGCTTGATAAATTGATAGCATGGATGCGTGGCAGATTAAATCAACTGAGTTGAAGTTGTTGAACCCACTTGTATACCTGTTAATTAAACAGGCTGTCGTAATCCTCCGCAGAGTTGCGAGTATATAGGTTGAGGGAGAGGGCTGTGCTCGTTCGAAATTGATCAAACCTCCCGACTGCTTATAATGTATTGTCTTCGCTCTTAGATTGGGTGTCAAGCGGCGATCGGATATTCTGGACAGATTGACACTCGCTGTCGACACCTACCGGCCGCTTCATATTCTTTTCTGGGAGGACTCGTCCACAACAAGCCTGCATTGCTTTTCGGATTCCTGAGCGAGATTAGTCGCAGCATCGAATGAACTACAAGATGTTGCGAATACTCCGTAAGCGGGGAGATAAAAAAAGGTCAGCGGAACCATGCAGAAACGAGTCAAGACTTGCTTGATGGAGATGATCTCATCGATTGTCTCTATAACTATACACTACTTTCCTACACGTCGCCCCGTGCTTGTCACTGCCACGTCCGCCACCACCTTGATCTTCATCAAGTTACAGTGTCCTCCCAGTTACCAAATTCCTTTCATGTACACGTTGGTTTCCGACCAGATCCAAATCGATATCACCCAACTCTAAAGAGTGATTGAACGCCAAAAGCTATGCGCGGTCGCAGATTGTTGATCAAAGGAGAGAAATGCTGAGCCGTATCGTCGTTATATACTGAAAAAGTCATGTATGCCGCCAGTGAAATACATGGCCGGGGTCGATGGTTGGAGGCATTGGTGCGAGGGTTATAAGGCAAAGAAGAGGCAGCCTCCCAGGCCGGCGAGCACTGCGACGGCACTTCCGACCGTAAGGGAGGAACCGACATTTTGCAGTCCCGGGTCGCTATTGCTGGTAGCTGCAGCGCCTGCTGCTCCGGTTGCGTCACCTGTGTCCGTGACTGGGGCATTGACCACAACAACTGACGTCGACGTGCGCACAGATCCATCAGGGGCAGTGGTGTAGAATAGATGAGTGGATGTACTGGGAGTGAAGTGCACACTCAGAGCCGACGACGTCAGAGTCACCAGACCACCTCCAAATGTACTGAACACAACGGCGCCGCTGTCTGTCTCGACAGGTGTCGCGGAGGGTGGTGCGGTCGGGGGCACCGTCACCGTCGTGGCTGCTGGGACGGTCGACGCGAATATGGCAGAGGAGAGGATGGAGGACACGCTAGCTGCTCGAGAGCTTGACTCTGATGCAGCACTGCTTTGAGCGGGAGTCGAGGGCGTCGTCGACGACGTCGTGGTTGAATTGCTGGCTTGCCTCTTCTTCGCCAAGTGTACAAGCTTGCTGGCGATGATTGGGTTCTCGGAGTGGACGTGCTCAATCGCTGCACGGTCCTTGCTGAAGACACCGTCTTGGAACTTGGGTGACAACGAGTGCAGGACCGAGTGCAGCGCGGCGGGATCGACCGAGTCCAGTAATGACGAGAAGGCATCCCAATTGTGTAGCGAGTGATCCTCTGTTGGGGCATGCGCAGGCGAACTGAGCGCGCCCAGCAGCAGAGTGCTGAAAACGAATGCGTGTCGTAGGCCGATCATGTTGACCGAGAGGGATGAACGACGAAAGGATTGGACCAAGCGAAGGTAGGTCTGTACCAAACAGATGCAGTAGTGAGTGACTCCGAGAAGAAGGTGTGAGTGAACGGCGGGTGGTAGAAATAAAAAGGCTGGCGACGGATGGTGAAGCCTTCTTTTCTCCACACTGCAGCGATGTCGAGTGTGGAAGTCTCGGAGGTGCCAGTGAAGAGACTTTGGCCCTGGGTGCTGGGGAGCTGCGTGCTTGGATGCAACTAGCGGAAAATCGTGGCTTTGATATGGCCACACAAACAGGATCTTCTCAACGTCGGAACCCTGTCAGATCAGGCGCGGCCGGCCAGGCGGGTATGCAAGTAGTCACGTCGGCTCGACTGACTGGGCCTCTGTACCTCGTACCACAGCCTGAGCGCCCGTAAACTTGAGAGCTCGTGTTCTCCTGAATATCGAACTAGTGCTCTATCCTATTTCCTCAAACTCAGAGGCGGCGCTGGAAACAATTTCACTTCTGCGTTGCTGTGCCTAGTACGTCTACGACTCGACAGCACGTGGGCCGGCAGAGACACCCACGCACTCAGATAAGTCGATGGCTAGCCGAGCAGCCAAATGCCATGCGAGTCTTCATAAGCCTGCTTTTCAGCGGAACATCGGCAAACGGTCCACTTTGCGATGCACGCCACTATCAACAGTCCCGTCCACTACGTACCAGCGTCTCCGGTGGCTGGCGTATATCTCTGTGTACTCGTACCTATGTAGTAGACAGACCTCCTGTACAGTCGACATTTGTCGTCTCCACGCATAATCGTATTCTTGAGCTGCCAAGGTAAGTCGGGACATGTCTCTGTCGACTATTCCTATGTGTGAGTTTCAAGACAGAAGGAAGCCTTTCGCCACCGCAGCTAGCCAAGTGGAACTTGGCCAACACCAGCTCCCGCTGGCGTGCCAAGCACTGCCCGGCGGGGTCGCTTTGCCTCAAACTGAGCAAATCACGCTTCAGGCTTCGGGCCGGCAGTCTTCCTGGGGGCGTCGCTTCTGGCCTCGAGTGTTCCATCACCCTCAATTGGGGCACTTTCGTCTCCAAGTCCATCCTCTTCCTGCTCCATTCCTGCGTCATCCTTCTGTCGCCGCATCAGTGGCTTGTCGATGAAACGTCCGCTTATTGTCCAACAGCCTGTTTCACCGAACGGTCATTGTTCCAGATGAACGGTTCTGCGCTTGATGGAAAGCTTGGAAGTCATCTGGGGTTGTGTAACAGCTCACTTGTGACAAGCACGGGGGATCGCGAACTATTCGAAGACGAGTATGACCGACACGGCAGACTCAGTGTCCCGGCCGCAATGGTTGCATTGAAACGGCACTGAAAAACTTGACGACTGGGAGTACCGATCACACATGCGTGGCCGTGGTCTGGCCATTGTGAGCTTTCTATTTCTGGCTGCAGTGCAGCCTGAAGATCGCATGACGGGTGTCACTTCGCATGCAGGCATCGCATGACGACTGGATGAAATTTCACTGACGTCTCGTACCTTGCATCGTCATCCCAACCTGCAGAACCACCAGCACGGATGAAGGCAGCCGAGACTTCAGCACGCCTCGGATCCAATCACCACGGACAGCTCCCGCAATGTGCGGTTGAGATTCTCATGTCTCCTACCACTAATTGGTCAACAGCACGAACTTTAGCAAATCCCTCTCCACCACCTGCCCTCTCTTCGCCATCAGCTCTTCCATATCCCATGTGGCAGAGATCAACCTGCCACTGAGCCAACAGATGTCCTTGATATGCCGACTTAGGTATACGCTGACAGCTCCGCAAAGATCGACCTCGTCGGTCAGGTCTGTGTCCGACAATGTCAGTACATCAGGTCAGAGCACCAAAAACGAGATACTGTGTATTTCAGATCGCGACTTACAAGGCAGAAACGCGTCGGGCGTATTCCCGCTTGCCATCCGCGTCATCACCGCACCGGGGTGAATCGCGAGACTGACCAACCCTTCGTCAGAATACTGCTCGTGGAGATATTCGACAAGCCGAATTTGTGCCATCTTGCTGACCGTGTATCCGGTGTTTGCAATTGGCCCGCGCCTGATGCAGCCTGCAATCGACCCAACGACCAAGAAACCTTTCGCGCCATTGTTCGACTGCAGCAGCAAGGGCACGAAATAGTGTGCCGCCAAGTATGTCCCCATGGCGTTGACTCCAAAAGCCTTAAGCACCCATTCCGGCCGGCCCTGATCCATCTTGGTTGTCACCGGCCCAGCGTAGCCGGCGTTGAGGATCAAGACGTCCAGCCGCCCAACCTCGCTCTTCACGTACTCGGCCAGTGCTTCAACATCTGACGCGTCCGACACGTCACATGCCTTGCAGGCAACCACGCCGTGGGGATGGATCCGACGCATCTCCGCGGCCACTCCCTCCAGGTCACCGAGCGTGCGAGATGCGATGACTATGTGCGTGGCACTGGCTTTCGCAAAGCTATACGCGATGTGTTCGCCGATGCCGGCCGACGCGCCGATAATGCACACCGCGTACGCCTCTGGCAGTTTCACAGCCGAAGGATCCAGACCTGGAGGCACAGATTTATGCGTAGTCGCCGTGAAGCCGTCGACGGCGCGGACACGAGGGTCAATGCTCATGACGACAGTGGATTTTTGTGCTGATGGAATCTCTAACTAGCTGGTCTCAGTGAGCTTGCTCGTCGTCGACCGAACTCAAGGTGATGCGTGACGTACAAAGTCTAATGAAGGGGAACACATGCAGTAACTCCGTTGCCAAGCCGAACCAGAGGGTGTAGAAGAGAAGTGAATGAAAATGTCGGGTAACCATCAATGAAGCTCTCAAATAGCCTTCCGTGCACTAATTAATCTGTCCTTTGTAGATTGTGTGCTGTTCATTAATGGAGGAACAGCTCTCCGACCACTCTGGTATGTACTCGTACTATGTAATGAGATCGGTGGTCTGAATAAGGCAACCGGTCCAGGGTTTTGTTTTCGTCCGGTCTCGGCTGTGGGAGGACTGCGTGACTGTTTCGAGGTTGAGGGCAATCAATCACCATCGAACACTCCTCGACTTGCCCGTAGTCCGCACATCATCAATGAAGTCACCCTGTATACGTACGGGTGATATATGGAAGTCGAGTCCGAGGGTGCGTACCTGCTCCACGCCATCCGGAGTACTCGTACACAGCGACCCAGGGAACTAAGACCATGGAAGCGAAGCGGCCGTCACGTAGGATCACGATACCGCCCGAGAGCTGTGATCTTGATCACAGTACATGCATGTACCATGTATCAAATTTGCCGCCCGAGTCGCCTCAAAATTGTTTGGTGGCCCGCCGCCCGTCCCGTCCCATCGTTAATATCGCGCAATACATCGCATTGCATTGCATTGCGATTCGGACCAACATCACTCCGTATCGTAAATAAGCCACTGCTCGCACGAGTACGTATTGATGAAAGAGACAGGTGTGTAATCAAGCAACTCGAGTCCATGGGGCACGTCCTATATTATATCCTCCGAAATTCGTGAATCGAAGGCCGCACAGGTGGAGCTTTGGAGGAAGGCCAGAAGACGCAAGCGTCCATGCTTACGTAGCACGTGAACTGTAGCTTAGCTTTATCAAGCTCTTCTGGAGTACCGAGTACATGGCCGTGAAGCCCTGTTAAAGTCAAGTGGCTCGCAGGCATCCCCGTACTCGTTGCGCCAGCACCAATAGGATAGGGGACCTCCGTACGAGGTACCTCGTACAGTACACTGATTGTAATAGCCGAGACGCCCATGGGAAACAGGTAGAACGGAGTTCGTTCTTCAACCTCCCCCTTTAAGGAATTTAGATTCCAGATTGTGAGATCCAGCGATAGGTTTTCTGCAACATTTTCGCAGACCTGCATCATGACTCACGGATCTCTTCTCACGCTGCGAGCACAGCTCGGCAAAGATTGTTCGCGCCTTAAGAGTCCAGAGACGCGCTTGTTCGGATCTGCAGCATCGCGGCTCGGTCGCACAAGGTCGGAAGTGACGCCTCGTCCGCCTGTTTCTCCTGCCTTGCTCTGAACGATGGATCCCGCATTACAAGAGTGCGATGCTGGACTGGGCGATCACAAACAGCACTGCACTGCACTTGCTTATGCTTATGCTTATTCTTATGGGCTCCTACGAATACGCGCCGAAGAAGCAGGAGATGAACCAATATGGGTGTAGGAAGCGTGAGTTACAGCAAGTCCTTTTTGATCTTTGCTTTTGGTCCAACCAACTCGACCGCCGCATCATCCATTACACAGTAAGTCGTCGTCTACCTCACCTGCAGCTCTACCCTAGAATGCTTCCAGTCTGTCTTCCTTCACTCGTTGTCCAACCAGCCGTTGTCATTGCCGTTGTCACGGTCTGATTGGAGACGTTGGCTCGGAACCGGCATGTCTCCAACGCTGGCACCAACATCACTAAAGTGTTGCGGCAAGGCATATGGAGCATGAGAGTCGTTTTGCAGAGCATAAGGATTGTTGCGCAGAGCACGAGGGTTGTCGGGGAGAGCACGAGGGTTGTTCTGCAAAACACGGGCATTGTTCTGCAGAACACGAGCGTTGTTCTGTAGACCATGAGTGTTGTCGTGTAGAGCATAAGGTCCATGTTCATGGTATCCGACACCGGTCAATTCCATTGGGTGCAGTGTAGGGAGGGCGGCAGCGACGAACTCGTTCTGTCCGAGTACTGCGTCTGCACGGTGTGCTGTATGTGCATACTGTGGCCACTGCTGGGGGTATGGCTGGGGAATCGTAGGTGTCAATGCTTGCTGGGGACGATTGGGCTGCTGGGGGTACGGCTGAGAATTCGTCGGCGTCAATGCTTGCTGGGAACCATTGGACTCCTGGTGGTACGGCTGGCGGATCGTCGGTGTCAGTGTTTGCTGGGGATCATTGGGCTGCTGGGGGTACGGCTGAGAATTCGTCGGCGTCAATGCTTGCTGGGGACCATTGGACTCCTGGTGGTACGGCTGGCGGATCATCGGTGTCAATGCTTGCTGGGAACCGTTGGGAGCAGCACTGTCCAAGTCAGCATTGTGGTCCTTCGTGGTGCCATGGTTTCTCAACGTACTTCTGTGCAGCCAAGTCCGGAGGAGCTTGGTTAGAGACAGCTGGTTCAACGTCGACCGGTGCCGACGCTACAGCCAACGGCCTCTCTCTCCCTTCTTCTTGTCCGTCCATGTAGCTGCAATGCCTTCCCATGTTCCTGCATTGCTCACAACCCCGAGATGGCAGCCCACGCAAGTCGCACTAAGAGAGGTACATCATTAGCCTGTGGATGACAGCTTTCGTGACGACCTACTCCCCGATGGCTATCGCGGCATTGCTCACAACTGTTCCGTGCCCTTGGCCTTCCGTCCCTGAAGGGGTCTTTCTTGTGTTTTTTCGGGTCGTCCCCGCCGCGCCCGGAAGAGGAGCCTGGCGTGTCTTCGCCGACCTGCGGCTCTGTCCTTGATCAATAGGTTAGCGGTGCAAGCTCAATGCCATTCTGAAGGGAGCCTCCACGTACCACTTAAGATCCCGAGACGGCATGGTGTATGGCAGGTCGGGTATAAGGATACACCCGTACAGAGCTAGGTCAGTCCAAAGATGAAGATGGAGAAGCTTCGTTCCAAGATGGTGAAGAAGAGCCTTTTTATACCAGGCATTCGTCAGAGCCAACACCCAAGACTCCGCTGTTGCGAGTTGCGAACCTTCCAGCCTTTGCGGACACGCCTCTGGTGAGCTGCATGGTCCAATATGCTGGCGGAATCTCCTTGGTGAGGCGACAGCAACCGGTCGAGACGCGCTGCGCTCTAGAGGGGTAATTGCGGGCCATCCTGTTTCTGGCATTGAGCGCAGTAACCGGGCAACCTCGATTTTGGACATGGATCCAAGGACAAAGGACAAATCAGGAGCCCACTGATGTTGGCCGCACGCGTGGACGTCGCCGCACACGTATGCACTCAGTCCTGCTCCCATAGGTGGGAGACATTCTCAGGACGCTCTGTCAGTTGAGGCCCAAGCAGGATCGCATGAGAACGTGATCGAGCAGCCCATTTGCTCATTTGCGGGAGAGAGCGGATAACAGGATGTGATTCCTTACAGAGCTCTGGTCAATAGGTAGTGGCGGCGTGCGATCCCTCTCCAGCCCTGGCATGCATTATTGTCTTCCACGAGCATTTGGCGTTAAGCTCTCCGGAATACCAATTCTTCTACTGAGCCCTTCAAAGGGGGAAGAACGAATATGCTCGAAGGCTCGATCGAATAAGCCTACGGCGGTCCGGCGATTTGCAAGGCCGCTGCTGCGCCTGTGACTGGGTAGAGCATGGCACCGTGGCGGTGAGCGGCCACGCTAACCAAGACCACACACACATTTGGCAAAGGAATCTGGACCTGCCATGATATTAGAGTCCTCCAGCGCAAAGTTCGGATCGGAGCTCGATTTATTCATGCCCCTGTCATTTTCGCGCCTTAATCGACAGGAGGGAGTCTGCCAACGATCATGAGAGCTGCGACTGAAAAAAAACACGTTGCTCGAGTCTGAAGGGCAACACTTGTTGCCCAAGGCTTCCCATGCTTCCAATTGGATCGACACGGGTCGCAAGCTGCTGTGTTTTCGGTTGCCTTTTGAGCGTGTTGGCGTTGCCTTGCAGCATGATAGCAGCATAGCAATGTTGGGTCGCGCGCAGTATACCCCGGACACATGGTGGGTATCCTTCCGCGCCGTGGGTGGGATGGTGTCTCCAGTATTCCGTGCTTGCCCCGTCTTCCTTGCGTCATGAAGCCATATGGCATTGCAACAATGGTCCGTCACAACTTAAGAAATCGGAGGCTGGTATGGTAAGGCTGTCTCGTTGTAAGCTGGCTGGATCAAGGTGTCGTCCCGAGTTGGCTGCGAGGATAGCCAACGGACTGTCCCATTCCAATCCTGACTGCATGGCGCTGCAGTGCATTAGTAGGTCGTACCTCTGTGGGGGTCCAATCAAACTCATGTCAAGCAAAATACCTGAGACCGGTACTGTCCAGGTCTCGTTGATTCTGTCGCGTGAAGAAAACTAAGGATTGGTGGTAAGATCTCTAACGATAGACTCTGCTCCAAAACGAACGCGGCGCCTTGCAGGTACTGGTCGTCACCCATCCAATCTTCCGGACGTCGCTTTCCGGGCTGTCGACCAGTTAGCAAGGCGAGCTTGCAGGCAGAGATACATACTCCGCCTCACAAAAACTGCAAGCCGAGTTGCCCTGTTACCGGAGTGGTTGGTGGGAAGAGCCAAGCCATGAAGCAAACCAGATGTGCAGAGATCTGCCCGCTGTCAAGGTTGATTCCTTCAAACCTTCGTGCCCCTTACCCCCTGTCACCGGTCGTTGGGCAGGGCTGCGCATCCGTCGAGTTCAATGATATCGCCACCCTGGAAAAAAGGCAGCGGCCATGGCACATCGTGTCCAACGGCTATTCGGAAGCAGTAGACAGCTGCATGTGCGACCGTCCATCCAGCAGCGTGCCGTGGTGCAGAGGTTGCAAAGCAGTGGCTGCATCTGCATGGCTGGCATCACATTTTGAGGTCTGCTTCTTGGTTCGCGCCATGAGCTCAAAGCCGGGAGACAGTCACCTGCAGAGATGCATTACGGTCAGCAAGCAGGCCATGGTTCTTGCACGGGACGGGCAGACAGGGCATGAGAAAACAACTCAAGGGTTTCCAGGGATACCGTTGTACTTACACACATCCAGCCCATCTACCCTCCACTTGCAGCTTCGCAGGCAATAAATTTGCCGGGCAACATGCATGAGAACACTGTTTTCGTGACGGCCGCCTGCCACATGACAGACTGCTGTCCCAATATGCAAGATACGTGTCTTGTTTGGGCTGTTGTGCCTGCCTCCTCAAGTAGATGCGATGACCAAGTGGACGGAACCACTTCCCTTGTCCAAGCGCTTGCCAGAAGAGCGGCCTTACTGCGTTAGCACTCAGCACGTTGTATGGTCCCGATCAGCGCCTTAACAAGCTCTAGTTTGAGTGGTCGTCATCGATCGAAACCACCGGCGTTGACAGAGACACTTTCCCAATGGTTGTACGTACGCTCCGGCATCCTCTGGACGAAGAATAGCAAGTGCTCAAAGTCACCGAGGCCGATGGGCCAAGCGACACCAGAGCGCAATGAGTTGGCCCCTACTCTTCCCTCTCATCATTGTCGCGCCCTTCGAAAGCAGCCTAGTCCCACGAGGCGAGACGTGCCAGCATCCGCCTGTCAAGATCAAAGCTGCTAGTTTGGCAGTTCTTGAAGCTCTCGGATGTCGTTTGCTAATTTGAATGTAATACGAGAGGTTTTGGGATCTCGTGTGGAGTCGAGATGCCAAAGCAGGCGCAAGAGGTTCGCATCGAACAGCGTCAAAGTCAAAGAAGGTAAAGGGCGTGCAGAGCTGTAGACTCGGGGTGAAGCGCTCGTCGCTCTCAACACCATTTCGAAAAGACTGACAACAAGATCGAGGCGACCGATTCAGGGCTGGCGCGGGCGGGGAAACCTAGACAAGGCCAACTCGAAGTTTTGGACGAATAGGAGCAAGCCACGCGGGCAAAGTATAGGTAGGCACAAGGCGCACCAGTCTGTTGCCGACAATAGGGGACGACGATGACGAAGAGGGCCTTGAGGAAAGTTCGAGGAGTCCGAGAATTTTAGATCTGGGGAGGGAAGGAAGACGTTCATGGCCCGACGTTCAGATTGCTTGCCTCGATATGGAGGACTACACCACGAATCTAAGCTAGAGGGCCAAGGGGCTCGCCTCGTCATGTTCCATGATCTTTATGAATGCCTCGTCTAGGATGCCTTACACTTAATCCCACCGAAAACCGGAGTCTATTGCTAATTGGTACATGATACAGCATGCTTGTCGTGTCTAATGCCCTTCCCCTGAAATACAACATCTAGACCTTCTTCTTCAGGTCAAAACCCACTAGGTACACCCGAGCGATGGCGAAGAAGGCACAGCCAACAAGACAGACGATGCCACCAAACAGTTGGAGGTACAAGAATCCACCGTGGTCGCGGGTGATCAACGCTCCACCGATAGGTGAGCCTGTCAAAGCTCCGAGCGAACCCGCGCCAAAGACCGTGCCTGTCCGGACACCAATCTCCTGGATTGGCGAAACTTGTGCAATCAAGGCGGGTGTCAGTCCAATGGCAGCACCAGAGGCGAAGCCGAAGACTGGCGCAAAGACAAGTTGGCCTACATTGGTGTCGGCCGGGATCCAGACGGCCAAAATCAGTATGCCTGTCAAGGTACAGAACACGGTCATGACGTTGAAACGGCCGAACCTGTCACCCAAGATACCAGGCAGGGTTCGACCAAAGACTGAGCCGGCGTTGAGAATGGAGACCAGGTACTGCGCCAACTCCAGAGACATGCCGCGGCCGTTCGCGACCGCGGTGACGAAGGAAAAGACGGGAAACATTCCCCAGTAGAAAAAGAAGGTCGCGAGGGTGAGCAAGATCATCGGCACCTCTTTGAGCGGTCGCACAAACGCCACCAGACTCCAAGGGCGGGGTCGTGGCGGGAAGCGTGCGCGGAGGGTGAGGATGGCGAAGGTGCAAAGTCCGAGGATGAGAAAGGCGCAGGTCCGCATCGCCCACGGGAAGCCGTTTCGTTTAATCATGCGACTGACAATGATGGGGAATAGCACACCGCCGAGAGAACTGCCCGAGGCCGTGAGACCGATGGCCATTCCGCGTTTCTTGTAGAACCACGTCGAGACACACGCGACGGCCGGTGTGAAGATGCAGCATGCTCCGATCGCCGAGCAAACGCCCTGGCTGAGCATGAACTGATAGTATTCCTTCGAGATCGAGGCCATCATCAACCCGAAGACGTGCATGAAGCTGCCCGCGATCAAAAGTCTGGTGGGGCCATAGTTGTCGAAGATGAATCCGGCCACGGGTCCGGTGGCCAGCATGAAGAACGTCTCCACCGAAGGGATCCAGGCGACCGTGCTGGGGGAGTACTGCCTCAGCTCGACGCTCATATATCTCTCCTGGAACACTCCGACGCAATTAATCCACCTAGATCAAAAGGTTAGCCATTGACACAAGCGTGATATAAGAACGCGAGGCCACGCACCCCCATGAAACGAAAAAGCAGGCACTCGCAGCGGCAACGGTGAGCCAGGCTTGGCCACCGCCGTCGGGAAACGAGGAAGGGTCTGCCCATGGATTGGCTGCTTTGGGAGCCTCGATTTCGACAGCTTGTTCTTCCGAGGACCGTTCCGTAGACGGTACTTTGGATTCTGTATTGGGCTGGTTGCCCTGAGCGTCGGTAGGCGGTGCATTTTCTACAGGCAGTTGCTTCTCGACATCTGCCGATATCGTGCCGGCCATTGTGGAGTGTCGAGCCGAGCGCACCAGGGGGATAGCTGTTGTTAGACGAGTCACCAAGGGTATCGTACAACCAAGATGAACCTCCCAGCGGCTGGACTGAACGGCGGGTTTTCTGCTTGACACGCCAACGCCAGAATTCGAGAGAGTGGCAGCAAGAGAAGCAACCCGGCAAATGAAGAAAGAATCTCCTAAATTGATATCATATCATAGATCTCGGAAGGGAGATCAAAATGCACCCGACCATCCCCACCCTCGACGTACAAAGGGAGCTTCGGCCTTAGGAAAGCGCGAAGTCCCCTGAAGGGCTCGGCAGATCGATGTCCACCGCTGCAGCTTCGCCGTCGACTAGACCAACAAGGTCGGCACTGTCATTGGATGGACCGACATTGTCGCTACCGACGCCAGCACGTTTCATCGGGGCTAGAGCCACGTCCGTGGGTTCATCCGTGTTGTTGTTGTGTTTGTTGTACGAAGGCCTTTTGCGCCCAGCGTTCGGCTCGCCCATAACAACCTGCTCGGTCGACACCAAACACGTCGGCCCTTAGGCAACAGCCTTGGACACCGACATGTTAGTATCCAAACGTGTACGAGTGCTGTCTTGGGTGTGGTGAAGATCTCGTTGCGGTTTGTCAGCACGCTTCTTATACCCTGTACACACAGTACTTCTTCGTGTACTCGGTATTCTTCGACAATTGTACACCGCGCCGCCGAATCATACCTACCAGGCACCGGAGTTAACAGCCAACACAGTGAAAACAATTTCCCAATTGCGCGACCAAGGCCTTTCTTTTCCAGGTGCGGAAATTCGTCTGATTCGTACCAGTGTCCTCTGTTCTGTTGCGCCCGCCGAGTTCTGGCTCTCTCTGTTCCTTGTAAGCCATCCTCAACGGAGTACGAGTACCGCTTGGCCCGCAATCAACATTCTCGTCTGGGAGCCACTCTCGGAGCCACGCGACTCGCGACTCGCGTCTTTACCGTCAAGCGAGAACGAAAAGCGCAGTGTGAGACGACGCGAGATCCTCAGCGCCTCTTATGTTATATTAATTAGGACGAGCGAAGTGGCCAAAGGGATAATTATGGGCACCCGCACCGCATTGCGCTGACTGGAGCGCCTGACGCGGTTGTCGTTCCATCTCATTTCTGCAGTCAGACTCCGTCCTCCATCCACCGCAGCACACCGCAACACGATTGCGGACATAGTACACTGTGACTGTGCAACACGATTGTGGACATAGTACACTGTGACTGTGCAACACGATTATTACACTGTGACTGTATGGTATCCCTTCGGCGAGAATATCACAACCATGGTTCTAGGTATCAACTCAACTCCAACTCAGCACAGGCGAATGGGACAACTCAGACGAAAGTGATTGAACGAAGCCCATCAGGAACCATTCGACCCGACTCCCTGTCCCCTGGGGTATCACGATACTACACCTGAAAGCAGCACCGCCGGTCTAATGAATATTCTTCCTTGTCGAGAACTTTGCATGGGCCTTTCTAAGCCAATGTGCCCGCGAAGAGCAACGTCGATTGACCGCAACGCTGATGAGCTTCAAGCATCGTTGCCTCTTGTGATCTCTGATACGGCGGCCTTCGTTTTTCATTCACGGTGACTATTTTCAACTCAACACGGAGCCACGAGCTGGCTCTTGAGTTTATGTTTTATCGCATCTCCTGACCTGCCAGGGCCACATACAGTATCATGTTATCTCTGGAGATATGCGCCTAATCTACAGAGCACATAGCTTGAAGGACTGGGGGGGAAGAAGACAGATCTACGGATCAAGTAAGCTTCCAGCACTGTAAGGCATCACTGTATTTATTCTATCAGGTAAGCTACCAGCATCATTAGGAATATATTCTCCCCACCACTAGATTATGTCCAACCATACCACCCTTGACCCTCGCTTGCAGCAGTACGACAAACAAAACAAAACAAAAACATCATCGTCATGGTATATATGAACGCCGTGGGTGTCAACACAAGGACGAGAAGTCGACCCGATCCTCATCCCGTGGCACATGGCCCGCCGAGTTGGACAAGAAACAATCATATCAGACTGGACCGGACGCCTCGTCCTTTCCGACACGTCCAGCCAGCTATGCCGGACGCTGGTCTTCTGTGTGAATGTGTCTTGTCGTGTCATATCTCATCTTGTCCTGCCGTATCTCATCTCACAATGTCATTCCTCCACGTGGAACTCGTCTATAGCCCAGGCGACACGATTGTGCGTGCCCTTGGCTTTCGTTCTACCTTCTATCGCATCATACTCATATACCCGGCCACAGCCTCCCTTCGAGTTGCTTTCTGCTCGGGTGTCTCGGTCAGGGGCTTCTTCTCCTTGTTGCTGAGGTCCTTGCCGGTCTTGCGCGGCAGGAGGGCCTTCAAGCTCGAAGCTGTCGAGGTGCTGCGGATCGAGGCCGTCTCGGGCATGGTTGATTTCTCGTTCGACGGCATGGTGTTGAATGTGAGATGTGTGAGATGTCAAGGGCTAAGGTGGGTGTATGGGTGTTGAGGTTCCGATTGATCTTGTTGGAGTGCTATTAGGTATGGGGATGTCAGTCTGGCTGGCGGGTAAGATGCCGTGTTGTGTGTCCTGTATAGTATGCTTCTGTCGAGCGAGTTCAAATCGACGCAATGTCTGGTTCGGTTCTAGCCCTGGTATGATTCCGTATCCGGATCTCAACGAAAAGAGAATGCAACGAGCCTGATGATGAGTCTGAGTTTGAGCCTGAAAATGAGCCTCCAAATCCAGGCCCTCCACGGCTCCTTATATGCCTCACCCTCCCCTTACCTACCTTCCCTTACCGTCCATAGCCTCTGGCCTCTGACTCTTACTCCCTCGACTTAAGCTCGCCCGACCCGAGCAAGCCACTCCCGTAGCAAGATGATAGAGACTAACGACTTACCGACAGGGACCCCCCTTGGTCCTGGGTCTTGGCCTCCCCACACATCTCGAAAGCGTAGCGTGTGTAGCTTAATTTGCTCACTCCATTGCTTTGCTTTGCTTGCTTTGCTTGTCGGTGGCTTGCCTTGGCTTGCGTTTGCTTATACAATCTCTGCCTGCGAACCTACCTGGTTAGCGGCTGGTGCCTGGCGTACGGCAAGTCTAGCCCCTCTTGGCTGACTGTATGTCTGCGGGCCGGGAACTTCGACAATCATACATAGTATCCCAGAGGCAAAATGCTTGCTCGATCCCAGCGCGGGAACATCCCCTTCTAGGCGCACATATCCGTGACCAATGAGACGGCAAGCAGCGTACAATATACTTCGAGGTGCCCAGGACGGGACGAAGTCTGCGGATGAAGAAGGGTTGCAACAAGGCTCTGCTCTCGCTCTCGCTCTCGCTCTCGATCTGCGTCTCCGTCTGTACAGTATGTCGTTATGCTTGTGTGCAAGTGCGCTTGTGCTCGCACGGACATGCTCTCCACGGCAAGGCAAGTACTCTGGCTAGCCAGCCATGTAGCTTACTGCGTACAGCGTAGTGTGTACCGACTCTTGCGTCCTGGTGCGTACCTTCTGACTCATTCGCGCGATCGGGGTGGAGTGGAGTGGAGAGGCGCTGAGGGGAGTGGAGTGTCGGAGTTTACGAGTACGAGGACGAGGACAGGGAAATCATCCCGGGGCACGTAGGACACACGACTGAGGCTAGCAAACGCGAGAGAGACGCCGACTCGACGTCACAAGGCGGAGGAACAAGTGAAATAGAGTAATACTTGTAGATAGTAAGGGCGTGTACATACAGTAGTTCGCCTCGAGGCACATCTGTCCCGCGTCCCCGTGCCTCGCGATGATTGGTTCCAGCGTTTGGAGCAGCAGGGCGTATCTCGTACTGTAGTCCACAATTACTCCGTAGTCACGCACTCTTTCTGTAACAAGTACCGGCTACATGGGCAAGGAATGGGACAATGCCAGCGTACGCGAGATGCAAGGGGAGTCGTCTCTGGCTGCGTGATTCGTTACGACGAGTAGTTATTTTGTGCGGCTCGGGCGTCGCCAAGATGACCCTCGTATTCGCTTTGGCGAACCTCTCTGGTCACTCACTCCCTGCACGACGAGGGTGAGGATGAGCTTTCATGTTACTTTCTGTGGCACGTAAGAGTCAGGGGAATCAGCCGATCTGAATACGGAGTACTCGTACTCAGTACACCACACTGAAAGTGGCTCTCTCTCATCTAGATGGACGCGATACACTTGGCGCCCTCTCGTCTACATATCTTTGGCGTCTCTCACATGAGTACCCTCTTTTGGAGGTCGGGTACCGTGCGTCTAATGTGTTATGTATACTATGTTTACATGTCTAGTACAACGCCCAACGTGTCCGGCACTACATTCTGGAGATCGGTCTTCTGATTGAACAGCAATGCTACCTACGTATGTACACAGTAAGACTCCATCGACAATCAAGGATCCAGGATCCAGAGCACAATACTCTGTCGACAATCCATATTCTAGGAACTATCCTAACGAAGCGCACTCATCGTAGATTACTCATACTCTAGCAGATGGCGACACTAGTAAATACAGTAGATAATACCATACCCATCCCTCGTGGCGTACCCGTCCTCGCGGTAAAGGGGCCGGGAGCCTCATGGGGCGGTCATTGACTTGAACTGCTCCGCATGGACAGTACTCGTACTACGACTTGGATTCGCGGGAGAATGACGGTTCCATTTTCCAATGTACTGCATGTGGTCAAGGGATCGAGGCCATCGATGTGATACGTGCAACGCAACGCCCTTTTTCCACCCTCCTTCGTCTTGACCGACTCCGTCCATGCTACCGAGATGATTTTGCCTTATCATCCAGGAAAGGGATGGCTCAATCAATAAACAGGGGAGGTAGTATTCATGCGCATTTGATCCAGAATCGTCCCTACCAGAGGCCCAATGCAGAGCATCACCATGCCCATGCCAGGATGTTCTAACCCGCCCACACCACCCTATTCTACACACCTATGACTGCGCCTTCAGCTTGTCCGTCAACTCAGGCACCTTCTCGAACAAATCGCCCACGAGCCCCACATCGGCGACCTGAAAAATCGGCGCATCAGGATCCTTGTTGATGCACGCAATGACCTTGCTATCCTTCATGCCCGCCAGATGCTGGATCGCCCCCGAAATGCCCGCCGCGAGGTATAACTGGGGCGCGACGTTCTTGCCCGTCTGCCCGACTTGGAGACTGTTGTCGGCGAACCCGCTGTCCACTGCTGCGCGGGAGGCTCCGATGGCAGCGCCCAACGCATCCGCCAACGGAGGGATGAGCCGTTCGAATTCCTCTTTCGACTTCAGGCCGCGTCCGCCCGAGACGACCTTCTCGGCCGACGCCAGTTCCGGTCTGTCTGACTTGGCCAGGTTCTCCGACACCCATTCCGTGGGGGACGCGACGTTGGGGTCGACGCCGTCTTCGACGGACGCGGACCCGCCATCCGTCTCGGCGGGGGCGAAGGACGTCTGGCGCACAGTGAGCAGTTTCGTCGGGTCGGTCGATTGCACGGTGAGGATGGCGTTCCCGGCGTAGATGGGGCGGACGAATGCTGTGTACCAAAAGTTAGCATGAAGCTTGAGGTCGGGCGAGGATTTGACTCACTGTCCTCGCTCTCGATCTTCATTACGTCCGAGATCTGCTGGACGTCCAACAAGGCCGCAACTCGCGGTAATAGACTCTTCCCAAACGCCGAATGGGCTGCAATGACGTGTGTATATCCGCCTTTCTTTATATTTTCCGCCAGCAGCGGTGCCCAGTTCTCCGGTAGACCTCTCTCGTATGCTTCATTCTCCACGGCGATGACTTTCTCGAGTCCTTGGATTTTCGCTGCTTCCTGGGCGATGGTCTTTGCAGCTTTACCGGCCACGAATCCGTGCACGGGGCCTCCAACTTTGCCTCCCGCCGTGACTGCACCCAGGGAGCCGGTGTTGAGTTTCCCATCTCTCTGTTCGAGGATCGCGAGCGTCGACAGCAATCGGGCGAGAAATGACGATTGTGAGGGCGTGAGGAGGGGTCTGGGGCTTGACTGCGCACGGATTGCCCGCAAGGCTGATTGTCGAGCTATTGGGAGCATCGTGTCTGCTGGATGCTCTCCACAGGAAGGAGAGGAGGGAACAGTGCAGCTCACAAGTTCAAAGGACAGCAATTGAGTCGCACCGTCATTAATTCGGCCTTGACGTCGCCCGTAGCTTGAGCCTCGGGCTTCCAAAGTTTATGCGAGTTTCTGCCGGCTCCGATCCCGGCGACCAATCCGAGACAAAAAGTCCACGTGATGGCCACACGGTTCAGATGTACTGGGAAGGTTATCCGAGAGGCGCCAAGGAACATCTGACTAAGCAATAAGCGTGTAACTGTGTACGGTCACGACGGTGTCACGGTTACCACAGTGCAGTACCGCCTCGTGAAACAAGTCTGTAGGAGGCCTTTTGAGCTATTCAGGATCCATCGTGTCCTCGAGTCGAGTCGAACAGAACCGCTGCAGCGCGCACACAGTACGGCTCTGCTCCTAGATGTAAGGCCCATTCAACGCCCCGACATACAACGACTGCTTCCTCTCGTCCACCCACTCCTTCAACACCTCGGAAATATCGATGTGACTCTTCTTCATCTGCCAGAACTCGGCCGGCAAGGACGAATCATCCCCTGTGTCCACCTCCACAATCGCCGCCCGTAGAACAATATCCTGTCGTCGAGCCAACGCCCACCGCCGCCCGCTCATGCTGATTCCATGCATCAGCGTGTCGAAGATCGGCTCTCTTTGCTGACTCATCTTGCGGTACATGATGAGTTTGAACCGTGCAGCGACGAAGAGCATCGTGCTCAGCAAGGGCGTGTTCAGTTCTAGGTCTGCGTCGCTGATGCTGCGGAGTGCCATCGCGATGTCTTCGCACGCCTGGAGTGACCGCTGCACTGGGATCTCGTTGCTGCTCGTTCCTTCACCCTCAAGCAATCGCGCGTACAGTATTATAACACTCGCATGTGAGAGTATGCTGGTAAGGACAAGGTTGGGATCGAAATCGATGAGGCCATCTGCCAGCAACGTGTAGCTACTAGGCGGCTGAGCCCGAACGTAGTTCATCAGGTTGTGGTAGATCTCATCACACGTAGCCAAGGCGCGTGCGTGGCCTTGCTCGTATCTCCCCTGCTCATGCTCGTACAGGAAGTTGTGGACGGGTTGCAGTCCTATTGCCGACAGATGGATATGACTCCGGAATGAGTCGCGGAGATCTGGCGTCGAGACATATGCCACGCTAGACAAGTGGTCCATGACTGCCGCGGACACATCCCGCCATGAAATGCCCAATGTCGAAACCGCATCGACGGCAAGCGACGCCCAAGTCAGCGGGACGGCGAGTTCTTCTCCAGTGTTTGTCCCGATCGCAGGCGGACCAACTTGGGCAGGACTTTGTGTCTGCATCTGGTTCAGCAGTTTGCGGAATAACCCAATGTTTTCGCAGATCCGTCGACATACTGACATCAGACTAAATGTGCTGGGCACATTATCCGACCCGTAGTCGAGGATGGCCACCACCAAGATGGCTTGGAGAGATTTCACCGACGCCTGCGAAAAGGCTTCGTCTACAACTTGTGATCTGAGATATCGCGAGAGACGATGCCGACCATGGTATCCCAAGCAGATAGCCTGGCTTGAATATGCCATTTGAAGTGAGATGACAGCCTTGAGAACGAAATCATCGATATGGGTCAGAGGCACCGGAAGCGCCTCCAGCGCACTCTGCAGATGTTGTCGGCTCATGATGGGTAGCCATGGCTGGGTCTCCTTGAACCAAAGGTCTACCAAGGTATGCAGGTACGCATGTGGCAACGTCATCAAGTCTGCAACCGCCGCATCCGACTGGGCGTGGCTGTGGCTCTGATGGGCACGCTGGCTGCTGGACACAGACGGAGTGTGGGGGACCGAAGCTTGAGCTGGAGAAGGGCAGATGGATATAGGCTGTGCTGAGATGGAATTGGCAAGTGTAGGGCTGAGGATAGCCTCTGGCGCCGCCGTGAACGGTGTCGTGCGTTCATCCTTGAACTTGTCGACTTCGCGCTCTAAGGACTCTTTGCACAGTCAGATAAGGGGCGCGGAAAAATCGAGGCCTCTATTCGGTACCTATGCGATTTTCCAGTTGAGTCACATAGCCAGCCCGAAGACCACGCTTCTTCGTCTTGGTCACGTACTGGCACCGCACTTTGGCTTTGACGCAGAACGAACAATCGGGCAGCTGGCGGTCACATTTTGTCTTCCTCTGTCGGCACAGGTAGCATCTAGACGAGTATGTTAATCAAGGTAAATGAAGGGCGACGGTCGGTGCCACTCACACTGTGGAGCTTCTCTGTTCTGAAGCAGAACTTTCTGGACTTTCGCTGCGCATTCTGTACCACCGGATCCCGAAATGCCAAACATAGAAGAGGGATCTGAAATTCCGTATGAGAGAGAGTATTCTCTCAAGATGGAATAGAGATTCTCTGATGAAATGAGGGCCTCATCGGCGGGAGAAGGGCCGACTACCCTTTCTGGGGGGCGTTCCCGCCATCCAACCGGCGCAAGTTGGCCCGATGCATCTCGATTCCCATCTGTAGAGGCTTCGTGGGCGCGTATGATTGAGCCATGTATAACACGCGGGGTCTTGCTGTCGACATGGCTCTTCGTACAGTGAGAAGACTTGATGACATCTCGCGTGTGTTACACACAGCGATTGAGGACGCAGCGGCATAGCGCCATGGCTTTATCCGTATGCAAGTCCTACAGCTGTGACTAGGGCTTAGATAGCTAACCCGTCAGAACCCCTCAATCTTCCTATATGGCCCCGGAGAGGCGCGGATAGAAGACACGCCGGAGCCAAAGATAACAGACCCGTCCGACGCAATTGTCAGAGTCAAGTTCGTGGGAGTTTGCGGGAGTGATGTGTGCAGGCCGCAGCAGGTCGTTTCGGCACGTGGAACTGACGCCCCTACAGGTCCATTTCTGGAATCA
The DNA here is from genome assembly GCA_002099365.1 of Phialophora verrucosa. NCBI lineage: Eukaryota > Fungi > Ascomycota > Eurotiomycetes > Chaetothyriales > Herpotrichiellaceae > Phialophora > Phialophora verrucosa. The sequence continues at coordinate 491,035 of MSED01000014.1, read as the reverse complement.
CGGCGGCGTCAATGGGAAGTTTGTCTCGGAATCACAACCACTGGTGATGGGCCACGAATGCTCCGGGGTTGTCTACGCCGTCGGCTCATCCGTCAAACATCTGAAGCCCGGTGACAATGTTGCCATCGAACCTGGCCAACCATGCCGCTCCTGCGAGCGGTGCAAGGAAGGGCTATACAATCTCTGCCCTGACATGAAATTTGCCGCCTGTCCTCCAGACACCCCAGGATGCCTGACGAAATTCTTCAAAATTCCAGCCGACTTCTGCTACAAGTTGCCACCCGGGGTGAGTCTGCAGGAAGGCGTCCTTGCAGAGCCCCTCGCGGTGGCAGCCCATGCGGTGCGGATGATAGGACTCAAACCTGGCCAGAACCTGGTGATCTTTGGCGCAGGCACAATTGGTCTCGTGTGCGGTGCAGTGGCACGGATCTTTGGAGCCAAGAAGATTGTTTCGGTGGATCTCCTGGATCACAAGCTGGAATTTGCAAAGGGTTTCGCCAAGTCGCGGACATTCAAGCCAGACTTGACTCTTTCACCGGAAGAAAATGCTGCTCGATTGATACGAGAAAACGACCTGGGCTTGGGCGCGGATGCCGTGATCGAGGCCACGGGAGCAGAATCTTCTGTCGTCACCGCCGTACACGTTCTTCGACCCGGGGGCCACTGTGTGCAAACTGGACTTGGAAAGCCAGTCATCAACTTTCCCATTTTGACCATGAGTGAGAAAGAGTTGCACATGCATGGAGCTTTCAGGTATAACCAAGGAGACTTTAAAGTCGCCATGGACGTCCTCGAAGCTGGAAACTTGCCCCTCAAAAGCCTGATTTCCACCATTTTTGAATTTGAGCAAGCGACAGACGCGTGGGAAGCAACCAAACAGGGACAGGGTATCAAAAATATGATTCGAGGCTATGGATATAGAGATCCTGCCAGAATTAGCCATTTGTGATATCAGCAACCTTGGTTCGGTTCAACGGGCTCCAAATCATTGCGCATGATCACTGCGCTAGTGAGTGTCGAAATAATAGGGCAAGTTGAGTAGACATGGTCGTTTCGACATAAAGCTGGTGATGTACAATTTGTATGACGAAGAGAAAGCGGTTTTCAGTGCTGACTCCATTCGATGGTGTTCAAGTCAATCCCTTCTTGGACAAGCTCCCACAATGGGCTGAGCTCTCTCAAGAAAGTGACTCGCTCCTTGACAGCTTTCAGGACATAGTCAATTTCGCTGGTTGTGGTGAAACGCCCAATGCCGAAGCGAATGCTACTGTGGGCACTTTCATCGCTGTTTCCGAGAGCCCGGAGGACATAGCTAGGCTCCAACGACGCAGAAGTACAGGCACTGCCGGAAGACAGGGCGATGTCCTTAAGCGCCATTAGGAGTGACTCGCCCTCGACGTAGGCGAAGGAGACATTGACGCAACCAGGATAACGCCGAGCAGGGTCGCCGTTCAAAGAGGTGTGCTCCAGGGAGAGCAGGCCATCGGTGAGTCTCTTAGAAAGCGCGTTGATGCGCTTGGAGTCGTACTGAAAAGTCCCAAGTCAGCAAGCTTCTTGGGTCAAAAGACTTCGAGAAGAACAAGAACAATCGAAATTCAATCATAACCCCTGCTATGATAATCAATGCGGTGACATCGTGCTTGAAGCCACGTGCTCAGAAAGCCATGCATGTTAAATAAAGCGTATAATCATAAAAGAAGGCGTTTGCAAAGGTGCAGGGCTGGACTTACCGGCATCTCTTCTTTGGCAATGCGGCAAGCTTCACCAAACCCAACGACCAGATGGGGAGCAAGCGTGCCACTGCGGAGGCCCCTCTCCTGACCTCCGCCACTGATAATAGGATCGATTCTAACGCGAGGTCGTCGCCTAACGTAACAGGCACCGATTCCCTTGGGTCCGTAAATCTTATGGCTGGAGATTGACATCAAATCAACGTTCCAGGCATTAACGTCGATAGGGATCTTGCCGACAGCCTGGGCGCCATCGGTGTGGAAGTAGACCTTCTTCGACCGGCAAAGCTGGCCGATCTCTTTCATTGGCTGAATGACACCGATTTCGTTGTTGACGGTCATGATACTGACGAGGGCGGTCTCGGGTCTTATGGCCTCTTCCAGTTGCTGCAAGCTAATCAAGCCATGCGAGTCGACCGGCAGATATGTGACTTCAAAGCCCTCGTCCTGCAGGTGGCGGCAGCTGTCCAAGACACATTTGTGCTCCGTCTGGCTTGTGATGATGTGTCTCTTCTTGCCCGACCTTCCAAAGAATCTGGCGACGCCCTTGATGCTCATATTATTGCTTTCCGTCGCGCCACTGGTGAAGATGATTTCTTTTGGGTCGGCGCCGATGAGCTTGGCGACGTGTTCTCTTGCATGTTCTGCGGCCTTCTCGCTCTCCCACCCGTAGGCGTGCGTCCGAGAATGAGGGTTGCCATACAGGCCAGTAAGGAAGGGTAGCATGGCGTCGAGAACTCTGGGGTCGACAGGTGTAGTAGCCTGGGCATCGAGATAGATTGGACGAGTACCCTGGTCCATGATTGTAGCTTGCTTTAAAATTCCCGCAGATGGACTCATCATTGTGTCGGCACTGATATTCGTTCCTGGGACGTTGACCTCTGAAGGGACGTTGCCACTCTGTTGAATGAACTTCTTCTGATCTGCTTTGATGGCAGCATCAATGTCGGCGACCTGGGCGCTCGATGGCTTCGACTCGGAGACATAGTGGCGACGCGGAGTTGCAATGGATGCAGCTCTCAAAGGCGACGAAGCCAGAGCTGTGGATGAGGTGAGTCTTCGAGTACAGGCTCGTGACGCCTGCCTCATCATCGACGAAGCAGGACCGGACATGGTGAAGATAATTATCTCGGAGCAGATGGAATATCGTGGTTGGAAGAATTGGGAGGTGAGGATGATGATTAAATTGTGAGAATCAGAGCGGATGGTGTACGAGGACTGTAACTAAATCGATCTGATTAGATTAGTGAGCTCGGGCGACCTTCCAGCCGATCTCGGTCTCCCCGGCTTCGGGGCCGAACCACTCCAGGTAAAGGTGCTAGGCTAAGCTACGAGTCAAGTGCGGGAGAGGTAAGCAGCGCCCAGTCAGCAACCCCCTCGCAAGACCTTGACGGCGCTCTCTCAATGCCACTGCTAGAGATCCAGTGCTGCAGGTATCTTTTGGTCACATCCTCCTGCGCACATTTCGGTTCTGTCTTTACTGAGCCTCTGCAAAACGGAAACCTGAAGGTGTCTTGAGTGGCTTTTGATTCCACCTCAGGCACGGACACATCCCGGATACTGTACTGCGTCATTGTTTCTTGTCGCCGAGAGTGTGCCCAGCGAAAGTGTCCCGCGTCCTCCGAGAGCCCCAAAGGCCCCTCTACTCGATTCCTCCACCGCCGCACTCTCTCCCGCTTAGGCACCAGGAAATCCACCTTCTGCACAGCTACACCCCTCTGCGCTGTAATCGCCTTTCCCACCACGCTCCGGCGCATTCGCGGGTGTATTACGAGAGTGGAGAGTGAATTCCGGCAAGATGAGTTTGAAAGGTGTGACCAAGAGCATTACGCGAGCGCCGCAATCGTTCAAGCAGCGCTTCAACATTGGCGAGAACACCAAGGATGCTGTCTATATCGATGCCGAGAGACGGTTTGAGGAGCTCGAGAAGGAAACCAAGAAGCTGCACGACGAGTCCAAGAAGTATTTCGATGCTATTAACGGTATATAGCATGCGCCAAAACCAACAGTGTCATGCTGACTGATATAGGCATGCTGAACCACCAGATCGAGTTTTCCAAAGCCATCCAAGAGATCTATAAACCCATATCTGGCCGCGTCTCGGACCCGAACTCTCTGATTCCCGAAGGCAACCCGGAAGGCATTCGAGCCTGCGAAGAATACGAGGCAATCGTGCGAGAGCTGCAGGCGACACTCCAGCCTGAGCTGGAAATGATCGAACAGCGAGTAATAGCGCCGGCCGACCAGTTACTCGAAGTCATCAAAGTCATCCGCAAAGTCAACGTCAAGCGAAGTCACAAACAGCTGGATTATGACCGTCACCGGACCACTTTGAAAAAGCTGCAAGATAAAAAGGAAAAGACTCTGAAGGACGAAAAGGCTCTTTTCAAGGCCGAAAATGACGTCGAACAAGCCACGCAGGACTACGAATATTTCAACAACCTACTGAAGGACGAACTACCGAAACTCTTCGCCTTGGAAGCCGAGTTCATCCGTCCCCTCTTCCAATCGTTCTACTACATGCAACTCAACGTCTTCTACACCCTCCACGAAAAGATGCAAGCCATCAACATCGGCTACTTCAACCTGAACCTGGACATCGAGGAGGCCTTTGAAATGAAGCGAGGCGACGTCCAGGAACGAGCAGAGGCCCTCTCAATAGTCCACTTCAAGACTGCAGGAGGGATGAAACCCCGCGGCGTCTCGAAATACGCAAGCTTCGGCTCCAAGGGCAAGGAAGCAGAGGCAAATAGCAGCTTGAAATCACCATACGGAAGTCGGAGGACAGCCAACGCCGAGGATGGCGTCGCCAATCCACCTCCACCATACTCTCCCACGGGCTCGGCGAGTGCGCCCAACAGCCCAGCGATCGGAAGTCCTGCTTTGGGCGCGGCGATTGCAGCCAAAGGAAAGCCTCCACCACCGAAGCCGAAACCCAGTCGTCTGAGCGGCGTCCCAGCCGCCGAGACCTGTACGGCCTTGTACGACTACGAAGCTCAGGCGGAGGGAGATCTCAGTTTCCTCACTGGGGAGGTCATCGAGATCGTACACAGAACGTCCAATGAGAACGAATGGTGGACGGGGCGGGTCAACGGGCGAGAAGGGCAATTTCCTGGTAAGTCGTCGCAGCGCCTGTGCTCATCCATTGGGTTTTCATCTTTGCACACATGGCTGATGGGATCACAGGAAACTATGTGCGCATGAATTAGAAGCTCGGGCATGGACTTGGGATATTCATGTGAAAATAAATATGTGACATATGACCAACGTCGCCCATGCGCATATTTCTAAACGTGTATTCTTCAGCACTTGGGACCACCAGTGTATGAACGAGCCCACGCGTGGTAAGATGCTCGGAGGACCCAAATTCTTGGATATTGATGCGATTTCCTGAGCAGAGTCGAGCAGTCCGACCCGTAGGAACTAGCCGGCGAGCGCGGCTGAAGGCCACGATACTGTATGCTGTCGGAGTGCTGGTAAGCATTGGCGGACTTTTTGATAGAAGGAATGGTCGGAAAGTACATTACCTACCTATACGGATCGAGATGTTCATACCGCAGCAACTCTTGACCTTTGTCTTCATCTTCGTCCTACAGTAGTCACTTTCGACAACTTATTCATTGCCCAGCTCAGCCCAAGCAGTCTACCTAACGAGTCAACACCCCGACGGCTCGTTGCCTGCATTATTACTGCAGGGTTCGAAGATTGTCTCGGTCTGTAATCCAGATTGTTCATTGCACACACGACACGACACGACACGATGTCCGTAGTCAAGTCTTCTCCATCCCCCAGCCTGCCATACCATGAATATACTATCTTATAACGGCCCTGTGGATTGTGATCTGTGACCTGTGACCTGTGACCTGCATATAGTGTACCTGATATGAAGTGCCGGTACTGATACTCTTCTTCTACGTCGACTTCCACCTACCCACGGCAATAGCATAGCATGTCATAGTGTAGCGTAGGTTGTGCTCGCTCGGTGTCTCATGAGGCTGTGTTGTCTCGCGGCGGAAAGACCACTCACTCAGTCACTCAGTAGTTATATACATCACCCATACCTACTCCGTACCACCGTTGGGCATACGAGATTTTACCACTACTCGAGGAAACAACCATTGCTCGATATATTCACCAGAACGGCAGATATAGACCATTTTCTTCGAACTTCACCATTGCTCAAGATAGCGACCATTTTCAAGAATGTCAACCACTGCTCAAGCCCCCTAAGGGACAGAGATAGAGATATCCAAAACTTGAAATATTACTCAAGAAGTCCAGTCTACTTCAAGAACGTCGGTATCAGCCCCTGTGTGTTCTTCCTTCTCCTTTTCCTTCTGTAATATACTATATTCCCATACGAAGTACTACTGTATATCCTATATTGCTACCGACAAAATAAATCTCCCCCACTTAGAGTAATTCGTATGACGATACGGAGTGCTCAGGACTACAGCTGAGGTGAGCCGAGGCGAGCTGAACAACGGCGTACTCGGTATGTCCTCGCGATGTGTAAGGACAAGGACAAGTAGAGGAACTGTCATGAACTGCTGGTTCAAGAGAGCATATAAGCTAAGAGGTCCAAGATCTAGGCACGAATTGCCATGATTCTTAGTCTTTTTGAGCGATCCCCAAGGGACTGTGGACTGAGTACGAATAAAGAAAGGTGTAATAAGCAGTATGGGGGAAAACTGATGTTTAGATTTTTATATGTTTGCCCCTGCCCTCCCTCTTGCCTTCCCTCTCCATTCCCTCTTCGCGCCCTTTCCCCTCAAGACACACAATATCACATCTATCTCGCTCATCGTAGCCAAAAACCCTTACTAATCGCGAGGTACGCGGCATTCTCGCGCCATGTTGTGCGTGTGCGTGTCCGTGTGCGAATGCGAGTGCGTGTGCTAGAGTGTATGGTGGGAGGTGTTTCGGCCCGGGCTTTCCCCTTGCCTTTCCCTGTGGCATTCCAATTCTCAATCCCCTCCGCTTCGGCCGGCTGATCGCCGGGCCCGCACGCAGGCGGACATGGCGGGTCAAGACCTAGGGCTCGGGAGAGGGCGTCTCCTTGGGACGGGACCGCAAGGTCCGGCTCCGGCTTGGCCTCATCTGCAGGCATGGATAGGTTGGGCGCCGTGTTGGTGTTGGCGTAGACGGGGAGGACATGATCGGCATCGAACTCGTCGTACGCTGCTCCGGCCTCGAGCTTCGGTCGCTTGGGGCGTTCGGCCAGACTCGGGCCCGCGAGTTGTTGCTGAGCCTCCTGCGGTACATCCTCCGCCTTGACGTCTTGAAGCACGCCGGTGGGCTTTCGCTTCCTCTCGCGCCGTGGCATCGCGAACGTGCCGTCCAGCCACTTCATGCCCGTGAATCCAAAGGTGGGATCGAAGGAGATGAAGACGAGGGCTCGCTCGGGGGAGCCTGGCTCCCGAGGGGGACCGGCCATGTAGATGATGCCTTCGTCGCCGAGGATGGCTCCCACTTCACCGGCCCTGCCCTGGGGGCAGAGAACGTCGTAGAGTTCTTGGGGCGCGTCGTCCGGCGGCCACAGATAGACGCTGCTGGGCGAGAACACTCGTTCGCTGTCCTCGAGCTCCTGCTCATCTCGGTCTTTGATCCGCGCCCGAACCATCAGCGCCGCGGGATGCAATGCCTCGTCGTCCCTGACGAGCGGACAGAGCTCCCGCCTGCTTACCACGCGCAGACGGATGCGTTGCCGGGGCCGCCACTCTCCTTCCGGGACGAATTCGTCCATGACGAGGTCGACAAAACACTGCGTGTTGAAGCTGTAGCCGTTCCATTTCGTCTTGGCCCGGATATACTCCTTGACGGAATCCTCGTTGAGGGCCGGAAACTCGGCATGCACGTACCGATCGATCCGCACCCCGGGCTCCTCGTACCTGCTGTTACTGGTCTCGTCGAGCGTGCGGATCAGGCGGTCGTTCGTCGGCGGATGGCGCATGCCGTCGTTGAGATCCTTGGGCTGGATCCGGCCCAGGGCCTGCGTGTAGTAGGTGCGGACCGACCTGCTGCCCCCGTTGGCCCATTCCTTTCGGCACTCGACAATCAGTAACTCGCCGGTCCGCTGGTCGATCTGGAACCCGAGATCCGTCCAGGCGTCGTTGATCGGCCCCTCGAGGTGCTGGCGGCGCCAAATGACCTTGATGGCCAGCTTCGGCTGCGGGTCGTCCACCCGGAACTTGACGACGTGGTAGTAGCTTGTCCAGTCGACCTCCTCGCTCTCGAGGCTCGCCTGCGTGGTCACGGCGTAGAAATCACCTTGGTGGATGGTGAAACAGGCCGTCGAGCCTATCTCGGAGCCGTAAAACCCCTGCAATTGCAACGGCTCCGCGTGGACACGCTCGGACGTGCCGAGTCGGAAGGCCTGCAACAGCCATTCGTGGTGGCCGTCACTGCCGGTAGCCGAATGAGAACCCATGACCAAGTACTGATCCGTATGCCTGACAAACAGCTTATTGTTCGACCGGATGTGGGCACAGAGACGGACACGAGGATGGAGACCATCCGCCGGAGGGCTCGACGGTGTGCTGTCAGAGACGTTGATCGCAAAGATATACTGGCCGAATGCGCCAAAGTCACAGTGCAGAACCGCTATGTCGTCGGCGTAGCCCAGCACTTGCATGGAATGGAGGGAGTCTAGATCGAGCAGTCCCGTCTGCAATTGTGTGACGGCGATGTGGTTGACAAGGACACGGCCCTCGAACACCTTCTCCGTGGCCCTCTGGACATTGAAATTGAGAATGCGGAGGTTGCCACCCGCGGTGTAGCACAGCATTCCCGCGCTGTACGCAAAAGTGGAGGCATATGCTATAATCGAGGCCGAGTATGGTGACGCGTGCTGCAGAGCGGCGTGACACTGATTGATGCGACCCAGCGTCTGCCTATGGCCGGGCTCAGACGGAGGTGATTGGGCGAGCTGCACCCATAGATGCCGTGGGAGACTGGCCTTGGGTTCATTATGTCAGTATCGGGGTTCAGGGTTCAAGGTGGCCACGGCCCGACCTGTAAGGCATTCCTGGCCGAGTGTTCATTCTGAAGATGTCGATAGAGCGGCTTGCAGGCCCTGGCGAGGCTGTCGTAGGAGCGGATGTCTAATCGTTTCGCGATCTGATACACGACGTCGAACGGGAGTGCCTCGAGGCCAGCGAACATCCCCAACAACGAGAGCAGATGATGCGGTCGATAAGCAGCCCCGAGAATGCGGTGAGGTGACGGCACCCAGCAGCATAGTGGAAGGCTTGAGAGCGGCGTTCAAAGAAGGACCAGGATCATTGCGAGAAGCAAGCACAGAACACCCTTCAGTGAAAGGCAACAACAACAACAAGGCTGGGGAGGGCAGCCCATCCATATAGATTCTCATTTTCCGCCATCCCCATCGAGGTGACACAGTCAGGCTGGAGACACAAAGGAGGGAAGGGGAGCGCAAGGGGAGTCCTCGCAGAGCCGCAAGCGTCCCATCTCCTTCGCAGCTGGTCCGAGCCGGTGAATGAGTACGAGCGGACTAGACCACAAAGGACATGTGAGGTACTCTAAGAAAGGTGCAGCCTGATGAAGCTGACCATGGAAGTGGAGAGAAACCAAGTGGACATGGACGACGGAGACGAGGGAAGTTGGACCCCCACATTTTGAGCCTCATTGCGGATGTTAAGGGGGAGTCATTGCCAATCCGAGAGGCCCCCCTTGTCCGAGGATGGGACGCAGCCACGTCTCACCCTCTTCAGGCCTGAGCATCTGTGGCATCCCCACCTACTTGCGTCTACGCAGTCACACAGCATCTCCTTCGCCGCCACGTGACACAGAGCCGTCGGGCGTTGAAGCGTCACTTGGTTCGCCTGTAGGGTTGACCCCGGGCTCGAAGCCCCGGGAGCGTGGCGAGTTATATCTTGCTGGGCCCCCAGTGTGCGACACTCGTTGCGCTCAGCCTCCGTGCCTCCTTCACTACCCCATGCACAAACTCGACTGCACTGCCTCTGCTCTGCCTCCGAAAACAAGTCTGCAATTCTGCGAACTCTTGCCTGCCTTGTAAGGCCTATCCCGCTGCATGATTGTGATCACGCAGACTCAAATGTGGCTGGGCAGTCTCGTAATTGCTGTTTCCGCGTCGTGCAAAAGCACTAGCACAACGTTTGAACCCCCCCGTTGCGGCTTTATTGAGCATGCTTTATCCTCGAATTACAGGTCAGATGGAGCGCCTGGGTGCCGCTGCTGACCCCACTACATCAGCTCTTTTTGTTTCCAACCGGGTCACATGGGAGACGGCGGGAACTTTGCATGAAACTCAATCTGGCACCCATATCGATGACCAACCTATACGCAGGCAGATGATGAGGTGTCCGGCTGAACAAGCAGAGCTGGACTGGACTGGGCTGGGCTGGACTTGAACTGTTGCATGGTCAGCCACTAGGCTCATGTTTTTTGAGGTGAGGCTGCCAATCTGCGAGATGAGGGATATTGCTCCTCCAAAGGGGCAGTGAACTGAGCTTTTCAGTGCGTGGTCCTATGTTCGTCCTGGGGCAAGCATCAAGTCCGGTACGGAGTACTCTCGCTTAAGCAACGAGTCAAACCAATCCTTGCGCCTTCTTGATGCAGCTTTCGTGTGCCGGCATCGAGACTTTCTGGCCTAGCGGGTGCAGATGAAGATGCAGCTACATGCGGCTCGAAGGATGCAGCTTCGTGTCTGCGCCTTGTCACTATGACGGTAGGTACAGAGCCGGGATTCTAAAACCCGGGTCGTGTAATTGGTCCTTGTAGTGAGAAAGAAAGGCTGGCGGATTGCCTGGAAAGTAGAGAATGGCTTTTGGGCAGAAAAAGAGTCTATACACGGCTCCGTGTGGCCGGCTAGGGCATGGTGTTTGTTGGTTTGGCGACGCTGTCGTGGACATGTCTCGCAAAGTCTCGGGCGGCGCAAAGCCAGAGGGCACAAGAGCGGCCGCTACCTCCATAAGCCTGGGGTTCTCGGTGGCAGCTTCAAACTAAATTCCACTCGACACCTACCGCGGCAAGGAGACAGCAGGCCGGAGCTGGTACTGTAAGAATAGCGGCGAGTTGGCGGGCGCGCAGGGTTTCTGGAGACGGAAGCATCGAGCGGTCGCTTTGGCTTGGGCTCTTCGAACCTGCATCCCCGTCGCTAAGATGGTCGAACTCAAATGCCCGCCTCCAGCAATAGCCACCTGGAGCTCGCTTCGCTTCGGCTTCACTGACTTCCGCAGTCGTCGGCGACCATGTTGGCGGGAGCTGGTCTCGATAGGTGCTAACTTGTACCCACTGTTCGTAGTAGTACTAGATAAGCGAATATTCACCTAGAGAACATGGGCATTTCAGGATCGTAAGATCTATAAGATGGCTCCCTTTGTTGACCCCCGTCATCTAGCTCTTGTCCCATCTGCCATACCTCTGGTAATCATCATACAGAGTCCTGAAAACCGCCCTGGTGCTCGGATCCATTCCCGCATTCATTGCCCTCATGACGTCTCTATCAATTGCGTCCAAGACTCGGTACATGCCTGGCATTAACTGATCCTTCATCGAGGGCGCTATCTGGCCGTCAAGGAAACATCTGCAGTATTCTGTTACAAGGTACTGCATGTGCTGGCCTGCCAACTTCCGTGCTTTCTTCACCTCGTCATTGAGCTCGTTGCGCCGCTTGTGGGACGAGCGTGCTGCCGACACCGTCGGATTGCACACCGACGAGAACAGTCTCGATATTTGATCTGCCGCGGACAGTGGCAGAGACCCGATGGAGTCACGCATCCACCTGGGCAGGGTCTTGCCGAATGTGATCAGAGGCTTTACTGCGGTGCCTCGTTGACCCTCGGCGGCGTTCTTTCCGGGCCAGAAGAGGCACCGCAAAAGAGCTTGTAATACAGGAAGCAACAAGTGGTAACGGTCGGAGAGGCGGCGCCGGTGTCTTCCCAGTATAGCCCCGACCACGGCACATAGTTGTTCGTATACATGTCCCGAAGAAGGAGCTGACTTCAGCTTGATCGTGTCATTTGCACCTGCAGTCTCGGTTGTAGGCGAGGCGATAGTGCGAAGAGACGAGAGCAATCGGTCGAGGGTCGATTGCTTGACAACGGCCGGGTGAAGCTCAAGGACCTGTCTGCAGTTTTCTAAGGCGAGTGCCAGTCCATGCTCGTGTAGCTCCTCTGCATTACTGGCCAGAGATGCAACTTCTGCAAGTTCCTGAGCCAGATGTGGAAATTGTGCGATGTGGTGTTGCTTGACATGGGTGACGACTGATGCCACTACGATAGCGCATGCGGGTTGATACGAAGCGTCCTGACCCTTTCGACGAAGAACTTGAAGTATGTTCGACCATTCTCCCGCTCCCCGTTGGTGAGTGAAGAGGTCTGCGTTGGCTGCAAGGGAAGTGATTGTGGCGTACGTCCAGACTCCTGAGTGACTGTCACAAGAGGGCAGCACCTGTAACCATTCGCTTACTTCTTCCCGCAGAGGTCCAGCCTCGGATTGCACTCCCGGCCTGAGACACTTGCGTTGGATGGACAGGGCTACCCGACTGTTGAACTTCGCATCAGGGCATTTTGCGTGTGATTGGTTGTAGCCCCTCAGCTTGTCTAGGAGGATGGCGGTCGCTTGCTGGAATCTCTCTTTCGTCTCGGTCGCGTGTCGACTGCCAATACCATCAAGAGCGAGTTTAAGCAAGTAAACAGTGTCTTGACTGAATTCTTCTTGCGATGTCAGTTCGAGTTGATGCATAGTCCTGTCGAGATAGAATTTCTCCATCTCTCGCAACTGCTGCTCTTGAACCGTGGTCTGGTCGCTGCTAGTAGAGCGACAGGCGCAGAGCAACAGAATCTGCCCGAAGGAGAACGGAAGTGTCTCCGCCGGCGACAGGTGTCTCTCAAACCCCTCAAACCTCTTGACCATCCATGAAACAAGATTGTTCAGAGATGGTGTATCGTGTGCCGCAACGGCTCGTGACCACATCGCCTGAAGCACCTGCCTCAGCATGTCGGCCGCGAGCAAATAGGAGATCGACAGATTGGCATTCTTCATCGCAGTAAGAGGAGATTGCCTTCCGTCTTTGAACTCAAACTCTCTTTCTGACAATGCCCACCACTCGTCCAAATGCTTGGTGTTGATAAAAACTCCGGGGAAGAGTGTATCCAGGTATGTCAGATAACTCATGTCTTCTGCGATCGAGTCCATGCTTTTCCTGTCAGCTCTTCGTAACAATCGATCGCGCATCCCGTCAGCAACCTTTTCCACCGTGGCTCTGCCCATCGTTTCGACACCAAGACTCTCGAGAACATTCCTACACACCATCAGGTCGGTTTCACCTGACCGGAGCGCAGCAGTGATGCCTTCCACAAGCACTTTTCGGAGAAGTGGAGCACAAGAGACCTGCCCATCTTGCAGCACGGCCATCAAAAGATCAAGTAGGTTGGGCGAAGCTGTCTCAGCAAATGTCGACGATGGAGGTGTTGTCACTTCCTTGACACAGTGGCCGATGAACTCCCCAAATACATCCGGGTACATTGAGAATACCGCCGCTCTCTGCAACAGCCCGCCAATGCATGCCATCACCAGTGCCTCGAGGTCGCAGCACTCGACACTGCGTCCACTCCACAGACGGCTTTGGGTTGAGGTATGAGCCGCTGCGGCCTCTTGCAAGTGATGCATCTCGGCTTCCATCTTCGGCTTGAAACGAGGCGTTTTAGCAGCAAGTTCAACGACAACCAAAAAGCACTCGAGGCATTCGAGGAACTTCGCCGCCTGCATGCGATTGTGGTCTGAATCGAAATTGCTGACGTTGTTCAAAGAAACAAAGTTGCAACTGGGCTCTAATAGAGATTCAACCTCCGGGGGAAGCGCCTCGGAATCTGTAGACTCGACGAGCTGTCGTATAAGCTTTCTTAACCTCCAGCGCTGGCCTTGAAAGTCCGACTTTCGATGCAGAACTTCCATTGCCCCACGTAGCAGGAAAGCCAGCTGATCCAGAGCGAGCCCTGCTTGTTCACCACTGAAATTTATGCTCTCCAGAAAAGCGGAGAAGATAGCCAACTTTGCGAACTCGTGAGTCGTAGATCCGATTTTTTCTCCCAGTCCCTTGACGGATTCAACTAGGTCTTTCAGCATTCGCCCGGCCATCCCTGGTGGCACATGCAGCACGCTGAGAGTCTTGAACTCATTAAACACGTCGTCATCTTCCCACACCAGCACAGTCGGAATGTCGTGACTGTGCTTCGACGTATAGCGAACTCGCATGGATTCTGCCAGACCCTGTTGCCACACCTCGAGAAATGCACCAAATGCCCTCGACCGAGCACAATCGCGCATCAAAGGGAGAACAAGCTGATCTCGCACCAAGCCGTACTCGCTGGTCGTGACAGTGGTGGCTTCAATTCTGCTCACGACTTGACCTAGAAAGTTTTTCGACGCTGATGAAGTAGAACCGGGCACTAAAATGTCTGAACCAAGTTGAATGACCTTGATCAGAAGTGACCAAGGCGCTGATTGAGGCTCGGTAGCTAGCACGGCTTGAAGGATGTAGCTGATGATTGGCAATGAGATGTGCAGCTTCCGTGAGCGAGCGACATCGAGTAGAAGCTCCAGCGGAGACACCCAGGCGCCTTGGTCCTCGGCGAACTGCTGTCGTAAAACCCCTGTTGAAGTGACACGGGGAGCATGAGGCCAGGTAGCATGCACGAGCCAAATTAACAAAGAGTCGAGGTATTGTTGTTCTTGCTGGCGCCTCTTAAGATCCGTAAATGAAATCGATCGTGCAGCCACATCAAGGACAATCCAGGAGAACTGTTGCACGGATGATCCAGCTACCGCCTGTGAAACATCAGAACCACCTTCGGAGGGCTGGGTCTGACGTTCATAAGCCTGAAGTAACGTCTCCATTTGTTCGTAGAGCAGAATGTCCGTTGTGGCCCTCCATTTCTTTGTGAATTGTTCGTTGTATGTTGTGCGCAGAGGGAAGACAACATTTATCGCAATCAGGCGCTCCAGTGCATTCCTTGATTCCGTGAAGGCCGTCTGATCGGAGCGGGCACCGATTAAATGGTCAAGGAGAGACAAACAGGGCGTCAAGCAGTGGGAAGCGAAAGCTTTTTGCCGCTCATCGTCCCTCAAACTGCTAGCTGATACACTGTTGTCCCAGAAGGCCAGCAACGTACCAAGCATACGCACAACTAGACCACAGTCTCCGACTCTGGAACTGTGTCTCAGAATAGAGATGATCGACTCGAGCAATACCCCCAGCAGGGCAGCCTGGGTATGCAGGCTACCGGTCCACGTTGAGGCGTTTGGACGCGGGGTAGTCACCTCTGTGGACGAAGAGTCGAAAAGGTCGACGCAGCGGCAGGCAGCTTGTGAAGCAATCCAAACAGTCGCGTCGTGCTCAACATCGGCGTTTTGCGGATGGGAGGATGATAGAGACAATCTTCTTTTCTTGGTCGGTGGACCTTCATGTTCGGCGTCCATGGCTGAAGCGTCGAACGTCGCCGATTCGCGTTCCCGGTGGCGAAGCACTCCTTGAATCAACTCGGTGAGTGCTTCGTAGAAGTGTCGCTCCAGGAGGATTTCGGAGCATACATCATTGGGAATAGAGCACGTCACATTGAGAAGCAATGACCAGAACTCGGCATTGGAGGTGAAACTGGAAAAGCTGTTAGTCATTGTGCAATCCAACATCGGCATGGACATGCCATACCCTCTCTGAGCCTCTTCGGCTTCACTCTTGGATTTCGCATCTGGCACACCCAGCTTTAACTTTTTCAAGAGCCAACGCAAAACCCATTGTTCTCTGAAGCCTTGCAAAGTCGGCGTCGTCATGTACAGCGGTTCAATGACGCTGCGTTGGATGCTTTTCTGCAGGTCAATTCCGAGGATTTTGGCTGCTTCCTCGAGAACGACTTTGGCGGGCCCCTGCATTCGCTCCAGGTCGGCCATGCTTGCCTCGAAAGACGTCGTCGCCATTGCGACTGCAGTCCCTCGAGAATCGCCCACAAGATTCCCACCTCTCCAACTAAGCGGAAATACCCAGGGCGAAGAAAGAATTCACTGTGTTTTCACTTGAACCTCAAAATGATTTGATACGGAAAAATTCTGCCCCGATTCTCCGGATTCCACATTGGCGCTTAGCGGCATCACCCTCAGGTAGCGAGTTCCTTACATAAGCACCAGGAGATGTTTACCTCACAGGTGCCTCACACAGCCATTGCTCTCTGGTACTTTGTAAGGGCTAGAGGACTTCGGGATTTACCAGCTCTCTGCGGTCTGAGAAAACCGCCGACAGAGTCTGAATCCCCATGCCACAATCGATGCCTCACTATACCATGACTCCGAAGATTACTTGGGAAGGACATAGAGTCTCTCGGGGATTTTGTCATGATAGCCGACCAACAGACCCCTTGACCATTTTAAGTGCTGCGGAATGCTAATCAACTCTAGAACTCTTGAGTTGTTACAATCTACCTTTTAAACATCTTCGAGTAGGACCTCTATGACCAAGCACTTCCTGCACAAGCTGGGCCAGTCGGTGAGATGACCTTCTGCTATGATAATGTTGTCAGGAAACGACTGGAACAGTGCATGCGAATAAGATGGCCATGGTGGGCTGTTGCGCGATGCGAAGGTGAAAATGCCCTGACCACAGCTGTGAAGAATGTCGCGTTGGACTCGAGGGCTTGCGCACATGAGGACGCGCTATGTCCTGTAGCCGACCACAGTGATCAAGATATCTCGGGCTCATGGGAACGAAACGAGCTGGACGAAGCAACCTCAGATCACCGAGTCGGCCAGCTGAGCCATTCGGTTGACATGAGATTATGCACTCAAGGCGGCGACTGACATGGTATCGTATGGCGTTGCTGGAAAGCCGAAGCTGGTCCTAGTACATCTGTAAACTTTGTACATGGCCCGTCGCGGTATGTTCCTCAAGATTCGACGCAGAGACACATACATACATACACACAGGTTCATAACGATGTCCGTGGCTCCAAAACGCCATACACCGTAACGTATACACATGAATACGGCTGGACAGGACACGACACAACGCCTGCTTGTACATGCGTGGCACCGCACGTGGACCCTGCTCGTTCCATAAACACAAATGTATC
Source organism: Phialophora verrucosa (assembly GCA_002099365.1). Classification (NCBI taxonomy): domain Eukaryota; kingdom Fungi; phylum Ascomycota; class Eurotiomycetes; order Chaetothyriales; family Herpotrichiellaceae; genus Phialophora; species Phialophora verrucosa. The sequence continues at coordinate 474,201 of MSED01000014.1, read as the reverse complement.
ACAACAACCATCGAGTGCGCGCGGTGTCTACTCGCCCAGCTTCCCACCCGTGCCCTTCCTCCTCTCACTCAACCAGCCGCCCTTACCCTCGCCAGCCCACCTCTTAGCGCCGGTCCAGAACCTCACCAGGCCCTCGGCCCCCACGGTATCATTCTCCCTATACAGGTTCGCGACATCCACGTTCAATGGACTGTCCAACCCCGGCGTGCTCAGCAGCTGCTGGATGGCCCCCATGGTCGTGGACAGCGTGTACACCGGGGCCCAGTGCTCGCCGCTCAACAGCGTCAGGCAGATCTCGCCGGTCGAGAAGTGCACGTTCGGATGGCAGATCGGGGTGATGAACGTCACCTTGGGCGGTACCATCGGGTAGGTGGGCGGCACGGCAATTGACAACAGCCACAGGCCGCCGAAGTAGGGGGACGCCGGGTCGCGGGGACCCTTGAGCACCGCTTCCCACTGGAAGAGGTCCTCGTCGTTAGAGGGGCCGAGGTGGAGGACCGCTTCGTTGGGGTTGGTCTGCAGTTCCGCAAGCTCCTGCGTCAGGCGGCGGAGCGCGCTTTTGGTCGACGACTTGCTGGACCGCGGGGTGGATGTCATGGTTGCGGCACACAGGAAGTGGCGGAGCGAGGGAGGGCGGGTGACGACCAAAGGCCAAAAGAGCTCTGTACAGCCACTGTACAGTCAATGCACGCAGTATACGGTGTAATTAGTGCAAGTTGGGGACGGACGCTCAGGAACGTGTATGGAGTGAAGCATTGGTGTTGGCAGGGCAGCCTCATCACATCAATCAATCAATCAGCTTAAGCTCCAAGCCTCGAGCCTCGAAGTCCAGCCGAGGTTGTGCCTGATCTTCATCTGCGCGCCTTAATCGCGGGGGGCGGAGACCCGCTAAAAGTCCCTAGACGCGATCCCTGCAGTCATTTACAGTTCTGCACAGGCCATCATCGCGCACGGGGGAGTGAATGCAACACCAGTTGAACGAGTGTCTTTCTTCTACTCCGGACGGCCACATCAAGTTGAAAGTCTCCTTTTAGCCTGTTATACCTGCTTCCAGCCTTGCGCCCAGTCTTTTCAACATGCGCACGTCCCGTATCTCTCAGGACACGACGCGGATCTTCTCTGCCTTGTCGCCGAACGCGCGCACGGGGCGAACGACGAGGAGTTCGAAGCGGCTGGCATCCTTCGCACTTGGGTATGATGGACAAGTCGAGGTGAAGGAGGAGAAGGAGGAGAGTGAAGAAGAGCAGGAAGGACGAGGAGTTGGGACCATGGAAGGCGATGAGCGCCCGAGGAGCTGTCTAATTCCAGATATCGAGGACTCAATCCCTCCCTCTCCGGGTTCGAGCAGAAAGAGGAAACTCGGGGCCGAGGCGCCTTTGAAGAATACCGTGGTGGCCGAGACAGTGACGAAGCAAGAGACGACGTACACATCGCCTCGGATGGTCGAAGATGACACCGCAGACGCCAACGCCGACGAGGCCGTCTTATCTAGACGTTCTCAGGTGCGAGCGAGAGCAAAGCCCAAGATCCCGGCCCGAAGAACAGTCTCTCCATCTCGGGGAGGAACAGGACGGGTACGTTTCGAAGCACCCTCCAACTGGGAGGAAATCTACAGCACCATCAAAGCCATGCGGCAGCGCAACCCCACCGCCCCGGTCGACACCATGGGATGTGAAGATCTGTACTGGCGGGGTGCCCCGCCGCGCGACAAGAGATACCACACACTGACCGCGCTCATGCTCTCCTCCCAGACGAAGGATACCGTCACAGCGGCGGCGATGCAGCGCCTCCACACCGAGCTGGGGCCACGGGGCTGCGATGATGGGGAAGGCAAGGTCGCGCAATCCGCTCTGACGGTCGAGAACGTCATCTCGTGCGACGCGAAATGGCTGGATAGCCTGATTGGCAAGGTCGGCTTCCACAACAACAAGACAAAGTACATCAAGCAGGTGGCCACGATCCTGAGGGATGAGTACAACTCCGACATCCCCGACAGTGTTGAAGGCCTGGTGCGCCTCCCCGGCGTGGGGCCCAAGATGGCGTATTTGTGCATGTCGGCCGCGTGGGGCAAGGACGAGGGCATCGGCGTGGACGTGCACGTCCACCGGATCACGAATCTGTGGGGGTGGCACAAGACGAAGACGCCCGAGGAGACGAGGATGTGGCTGGAGGGGTGGTTGCCGCGGGACAAATGGCACGAGATCAACAAGATGTTGGTCGGCCTGGGACAGACGGTCTGTTTGCCCGTGGGACGGAGGTGTGGGGAGTGTGATTTGGCAGGCACGGGCTTGTGCAAGGCTGAGGTCCGGGGGTGGAAGGCCAGCGAGAGGAGGGTGAAGAAAGAGAAAGTCGAGATCCAGGCCGATACGCTTGCTGAGCCCGTGAAGGTCGAGGAACACGAGCAAAAGATATTGACCATCAAGGAGGAGCTGGTGGACTCGTGTGAGAGGCACCTCTGGACACAGTAGATGACGCTCTGTGATATGAGACACTGAGATGATGCTCTCTATTATGGACACTGTAGATGACACTCTGTGTTCGTTGTAGAACAACCTCCACCGGACGATCACATCAAAATTTTACTCCGATCAAACTTCACTTCCCCGTCAAAGCCAGCTAAACTTTATCATCCTCGCCTATCGGGTTGTGAAGGGGACACAGACGGACGAGAACCAACTTGTCGCTGGCGTCATGTCCATGGCCGCGATTGCGCCACATATCCCAGTCTCGAGCACGATGCTAGACTCACTCTTCCACGAGATCCCATGCGTCTGGACAATGGCGCTTGAGAGCACCCGGTGGGCTTGCCCTGACGACGTTTCCGGGTTGGCGTGGATTTGTCAACGCCGCGACGTGCCAGCCTTCGTACATACTGGATTGGGGTAGGTTTCGATAGTTGTGCAGGGGAATATTGGAAAACATCACATCTAAGCTTCGCTGCAATAGTAACTGTACAGTAGGGAGTATTGTTAAACATGAACAGTCTCCCTGAAATTTCCTCCAATCATATGACAGTCCTCCGAAGACCGGCACCATGTTGTACAGTATCAATCTGGACCCTTCAGCTTGCCCATGTTTCTGAGAATTCCGAACGCCCGATATTGTCTCTAACACACCTTTCTCTGGCTGATCACTGCGAGTGCGTGGGTGCGCTGGTGATAGGTAACGCCTCTCCAGCAGTGGGAGCGTCCACATCACTCTGAGTCGCTATCGCAATAATCATCCTCCTCATCTTCTTCGTCGTCTTCGTCTTCGTCTTCATCTTCATCTTCGTCTTCGTCTTCATCTTCATCTTCGTCTTCGTCTTCGTCTTCATCTTCATCTTCGTCTTCGTCTTCGTCTTCGTCTTCGTCTCCGAATTCTTCTCGGTACCACTGTCTTGTCTGTACCCTCCTGACATCGGACGGACGATTTTCGCTCAAACTCATGGCATCGGCCACGGCATCTTCAAGATATCCCCAAAGTCGATTGCGACTCACGTCATCCAGCAATTCTTCCTTGCTCCTGTGTGAGCCAGGATTTCTTTTGAAGGTCGTGCTCTTCATCATACCCTCGATCTCATCCTCCGAGTCCTTGCCTGCGATGGACTTGGCGGACTGCAGCAGCTCCAACACGCCCTCGTGTTGCCACCAAGCTGTGTAGCTGTACTGAAGAAGCAATTCTGCCTCCTCAGGTGAGCCTGGTGAATAGTATCCTGGTGGGCTAGCCAGGGACTCTTCGGGGTCCAAAATCGCGACAGTAAAGTACTCGTTGAGGTCCCATATGATTCTGGAGAGCATCTTGACCTGGACTTCAAGATCGCGCTGCGCGCCCGTGATGTTGTCATAGGGTTTCCCTACCCACCGGGCGCTAATTGGGCGCCGGGGAACGTGGACCTCGACCCGTCCCCATAGCTCAGGAGGCAACCGGGCTGCAATGACTTTTCGAACAAGCTTGATGTTGATGATGTCGACGAGCAGTTTCAATTTGAGCAGCATCACCGCAGAGGCATGTTGGAGATCTCCAAACTTTCGGTCGTCCAGGTATGTGACGTCTTCAAGCACATTCGCGCCTTTGACGTTGAGCATGGGCAAATCCGTGTCACCCCAGTCATAGTCGCTCCGCTGGCCTTCCGTCGCATACCACTTGATGAAATCATAACATTCCCCGTCTTGATCTAGCTGGAGCATCATTGGAGGTATGAGGTCTCGTACACCCATGTTATCGCTTCGGCACAGCCGTAGCATATCCCGCATGTGGTCGAGAGCCTCAGTGACGCCGTCCAGTGTTCCTAATCTGCGGACAGTATCTGCCAATTCGAACCGTGCACGCATGTAATCTCAAGTGTTGAGCATACCCCAGAAGTGACCCACGTGAGTTTCAAATGCATTGGCGGGCGTCATGAAATCGGGGGTTGCATTGCGGATAGCATGATCCTCTTTGTCGACCTTGCGGCGGCATTTCTTGATCTTGTTGCAGACTGCCTTGTGCTCTTGGCGGTGCTCTACTTGGTGCTCCCTGGAGCAGTAGCGGATCACCTGACAGCCCGTGCATCTGAGCAGTTTGGACTTCAGCTCAAGGCAAAACCCGCAGCGATGCTTCAATGGCCCACGGGGGCCTTTGAAATTGGTGCCAGGAATGTCGGCGGCCGGTAGACGCGATGAGTGCGTTATTTGGACCATGGCCGTAGCAGAGTCAGAGATATGGGGCAACGATCCAAGGTTCGATGAGGGACAGCTCGGGTCGAAGTGAAATGGAACTGACAGCAAAGTGAGATCGAATTGACACGCCAACGCGTGCAGGCGCGTTCCATGTCCGTCGCCGTTAAACCTCGGAATATCTTTGTTCCATGACTACACTTCGTTCATCTTTAAATTGAGAAGAAAAACAAAGATGCCATCCTTCGATGCCATGTCCTATAAAAGCTCCCCTTTCATCCTCATCTTCTACTCAATCGACGACTGAAGTCATAGCCTAGAGGCAATCTCCCCAATGCGGGCGGGTCCAGTGATCTGCTGAGCTGAGACTTTGGCTGGTTGAGTTGTGCCAAGGCATAGCAGGGCTGTTTGCCTGCGGCAGCGTGTCCAGCGATGACAGGCTAGAGTGATCGCAATTTAGCTATGCGTCATGGCTCTTCGCCAACAGTTTGCCCCAGGTTGATAGGTCCTGGTGCCATTACCATGCTCGACACGCGCAAACAAGGGGGGCTGGTCAAACACTAAAATTTGCCCATTGCCGCCCGTGAAAGTCGAGGCAAAACTGGAAGCACTCATGAGGACATTGTACACTGGATCAGTAGTCACCTCTCTTTGCTTTCTCGTTTCCTGATGTCCTTCCCCACTATCAGCATCACCGATTGAAGCTCAATCACCCAATCAGAGGCAGGCACAATTCAGTGTCATGGCTCTCTGGAATAGTAAAACACATGGTAAGGGATTTGGGGACGGGAAAAAGAGGCAATAGCAGGCGGGGAGGAAGGGGAGGAGGACCGAGCAGGGACAGGACAAACTGGTCTAGGAAAAGTCACTATGGCGACTAAATATGCCTCTACCCAGGGCCTGCAAGTGTTGTGCTTCCACCTCCTCTATACGAGCCCGGCCGGTGAAGCTGCCAGGTATGGAGGCCCATGGACCGAACAGAGGAGCATGTTTGCTGGAGAGCCTGATAACCAAGCAACATTTTGTGGGGAGATTCGGAAGCCCTCCAGGGGCTACTCTGGCAATGGCCATGATGCTGCTCGAGCTGCTTGATTCTCGCTGAGCGACAGGGTCAAAACGAGGTGTTATACAAGACTGCACTGTGCCATCTGACCGGTATCCTCGAGTCCTATGGGAAAACTTCGTATCACACACGTAGAATTCTGTGCCTTGTCCTTGCACCATGTACAAGGCGCTCTACCGCCGCAAGATCCATCTCGCGTTGAGACAGGCTCTGCACTGGGGCATTACACCATCGCATTTCCGCTTCTTTTCTCGGCATTGCGGACATGCTAAAGCCATCCTGAGCTTCTGGAAAAGATTAACTACAAGAACGCTCTGAAGTTGTTCCCGCAGCTTCGCGCTTGGACTCCTCTGCCCGAAAACCACTTTGACGTAAAAGTCTAGACCCTTGCAGTGCTGCTCGCGTGCCACTCGAGATAACGGCTGGTCGAACGTGTCAATGCGCCTATGAGTCCCTCGCCGAGGCGCCACTGCGCTCATAGTGTACCGAGTAAATTGCTTTCCTGAATATCCCGGACGCTGCTCGTTCACGGAAGTTCGCCAATGTTCACCATTTGCGGGTAGACTGCGACTTCGTGTCACACCTCGTTGCTCGTGTTTCGAAGCAGCCTTATCTCCGTCGGTTATCTCGACCACTTATGTACATGGTGATCAGGCGCTTTGCCGATTTTGATCGTTCCCTTGGCCTATGGCTGGGGAGTATTATATCTTATCTTGGAGAAGCAACGTCCGTCATAGGCTTGACAAAACGATCACCCCCCCGCTAGGGTCTTTAGGCTTATCAGTTGACGCAGGCTAGCGACGCCCGCGAGGCTCAAAAGATTTGCGGGGATTGCAGACGTCAGTAACAAAAGAAAATAATCACGCTTGGATAAAGACCCTGTAACTGCGTCCTGCAAGGACTTGCTCCTCTTCTATATCTTGTGGCTATCTACTCGAGACTGTCACATCCCATTCCGGGCACCAGCCATGGCATCCTCCGACGACCAAAATTCCCACGATGAGAAGCACGTCGATGACAAAACCGTCTCCTCCACGGTCGAGCAGCCTACCGACGTTGGCCACGGGTCTGTCCTCAAGAGACGCTTCCCCCACTTCAGCCTAGAGGTCCGTCAAGAGGAGAGCAGCTTTGCCAAAACAAAGGCCGCTTCCAATGCCGATTTTGACCCGATCCCTCCGTCGAAGCGGACATGGAATTGGGGCGCGTACGTCGCGTACTGGATGGCCGACGCTTGGGCCGTCTCGAACTGGGAAGTCGGTGAGTCGCTGTCGTGACGCGATGTCTCTGAGGCGGCAGTTCTGAGTCTTGTGCATCGCAGCTTCTTCCATGATCGCCGTCGGCCTGAGCTGGAAAATGGCAATCGGCGCCTGTGTCCTGGGCAACACCATCATGGGTCTTGTCATCACCGTTAATGGCAGAATGGGTGCCACTGTAGGTGACGTGCCTCCGAAAATGGCCAAGCAAAGCTTACATGGAAACCAGCTTCACACTCCGTTTCCCGTCCTCGCACGCATGCCCTTTGGTTACTACTTCAGCTACTTCGTCGTCTTGTCCCGCTGCGTCCTCGCCATTGTCTGGCTCGGGTGAGCTTATCTGACCAGTCTGTTCTTGAATGCGGCAGGCTGACAGTAAATAGTGTCCAAACTACCACTGGCGGCCAATGCATGGAAGTCTTACTTACAGCTATCTGGCCCAGCTTTGCCAGAATCCACAATCACATACCCGAGGACGAGGGTATCACCACGGCTGGAATGATAGCATTCTTCCTTTATTTCCTCCTTCAGCTTCCCTTCCTGTGCATCCCCTACACCAAGGTCCAATATTTCTTCGCCTTCAAGAGCGTTATAGCCCCGATCATTTTCTTCGGCGTCTTTGGCGACACATTGCACAAGGCTGGCGGCACTATCAGTAACAGCACCGTCATCTCCAAGGGCACCACCATCCACGGCTCGGTCCTTGCTTGGGCTTTTTTCTCCAGTGAGTGCTTAATGCTCTACACTCGTATCATTCTTCGCATCTCTCTGACCAGAATTATTCTCGCAGACCTCAACGGGGTCTTGGGCAACTACGCCACTTTGGGTCTCAATATAGCGGACTTTTCGCGTTACGCCAATAAGCCCAGCGCGCAAAACGTCCAAGCAATCGTCATCCCATTTATATTTAGTGAGTCACACCGCCGCAAATTGCCCGAGTTGATCGTGCTGACCATCGACTTTACAGCCATTGTTGGTCTACTTGGAATCTTCACAGCTGCGGCGGCCCAGACAGCATATGGCCACGTCATCTGGAACCCGATTGAAATCCTTGGTCTGTGGATGAAATCTGGATCTCATAGTGGCCGGGCTGCCGCAGCCTTTGGCGCCATCGGCTTGATCATCGTTACCCTCGGTATCAACATCTCGGCCAATTCCATAAGCGCAGCCAACGACCTCATGTCTTTCTGCCCCAAGTACATCAACATCCGTCGTGGTCAATTGCTTGCAGCCTTCATTGGTAGCTGGGGATTTGTTCCGGTGAGTTGACGGGGGTTCTTTCGTGCAAGGTTATCGTTATCTCGCTGACCACCAATGTAGTGGAAAATTCTCGCATCGGCGGCCAAGTTCCTTGCTTTCCTCGGCGGCTACACCATTTTCCTGGGCCCCATGACATCTATTCTCATGACTGAGTCCGTCCCTCCCAATTCCACGTATCCACGCTTGCCACGTTCATAAACACTAATTTGCTTATCTCGTTCCACAGCTATTTCATTGTCCGACACCGCAATGTGTCTGTGCCCGACATGTATGACTTCCACGGCATTTACCGTTACTCGCCCAAATTCGCCACCAATTGGCGTGCTGTGGCGGCTTTCTTCATCGGCTGCATCCCACCCCTTCCTGGCTTCGTTAACAACATTGTCGTGGCTGGCAATGGCACGACAAGCATTTCCATTGGCGGTCAACACTTGTAAGTCCCTCTCCTTCACTGCCCCATGGCCAAAAAGAAAAGAAAAGAAGATAAAGTTACGTTCAAAAAGCTCTGCGCAAGCTAGCATTGAGCGGAGCTGGATCAGAGCTAAGCTGATAACTCAACTCCGGCAGGTTCGCCATTGGCTATGTATATTCGTTCGTTGCTGCCGGCGTATTCTATTGGATCTTCAATCGCTTCTTCCCACATCACGCGTCCATGATGGATCATCCCGAAACCGGCGAGGATATCGTTGCGGCCAACGACGCCAAGAATATTGAGGAGCGCCGCGCCAGTCGAATTGAGAGGAGGCCGAGTGCGGTCACTAGGTTCTTCGAAGTCTAGGCTGTTGTATGACTTGACTGAGGGTTGTCGTTCAAGCTCATGATGCTCTAATGCGCGACGTTTGGAGCGCTGGTCATGTGTCGTCCACGAAATGCCGGCAATATATCGTCCCATCGAAAAACATACACTGTTTTAGAATAGATGATGATAAGCTCGCCTCAACGCACGGGTATAGAATATCCTTCCAGCTACCCATACTAAGCAGTCTTCCTACATGTATCACCCACCCATAGCATATTCGGCAACCTATAATCATTACACTCAAGCCTATCAGAAACCTGATGCCTCGACTGTGCAGAGTAATTCTGGCAAGGCTATGCCTCCCCTGACGGAGGAATGTTATTCCGCCAGCGGCTGGCGATTCTACCCCCTTCAACATGTGTCCCTTGGTCCACGACTTCTCGCAGACAGTCGCTTAACTAGATCCAGGGACTGACAGTTCTCTCTGTGACGTGCCCGAGAGTGCGGACCACATACGACTCTGGAAACAACGTTCGGATACATCCCATCCAGACGACGGCTATCAACACTCTTGAGAGTTTTCACTCGAGTCCGCGCTTCAGCCAGAGCAGTAGGATAACGGGGGCAGCGCGGGGCAGGGAAAGCGAGGATCTAATCACGCATCAGCCTGGGACTTCTGGTAATTTGTCGAGACGTGGACCTGCTCCGCGATCGCATCCTGACTGGAGAGAAATATAGACTCCGGAATTCACCAGAATCACCTCCGGCTACTGCGTAGTGTACATTGGGAAGCACTGACTCCTGGACTTTCCGGAGTGCTCTGAATGCCTCTTTTGCTAATGGGACTGGTATTGTGTGCTGCTGATCTGCCGCCCAGAGACTAGCATTATGCAGATAGGTCGATTCCAAGGCGGGGTACTCGTAGTCGAGTATTAATATGTTTTGTTACAAGTCGTGCGAAAGGCTCAGATGAAGCCAAGCAGATTTGCCTCGTATAGAGGGTGCGAATACCGGCCCGTAACATTTTCGACGGCCGGGGTCCTCCTCCCTAGCGCCGCTCCGCTCGAGGATGTCGTCACGGCGTCGCTGTTATACTCTCCTCTGTACAGACATCAACATGGATATGGGCAATGAAACGCTGAGTATGGATGTTCGGACAAATGAGCCTCGCCCTCTATACACCGCGTGTCGACCTACCCGATCCCGCAGCGAACAAGCCAGTGCTTTCAGACATGGAGGTCTTCACGCACCCTATTGACTGCAGCAAGACCTTCATACACCGAGCATACGACTGTGTCGCGAGTCTTCTCTCTTCGCATATTGGAGCGACCTCTCTCGGCACTCTCGACTGCTCTGCCAAAGCTCATCATACATACGGCCGATCCAGCTCCTCTATGCTCGTCAGCGACTGCGCCCGGCCACCACCGCCCCAGTTGACTGTGATTCGATCGTCTTCGCTGTTTACCAGTCTGCCCTTGCTGAAAAATTGGAATCTCAAGTCGGCGTAACCGGGTATCAGCTTCACTTGGAATTGTGCTAGCTCGTACCGCTCGCCGAAATTCCACCAATGCTGATTACGGGGAACACTCTCGACTTTATCGAGGTTGACGGTCACGATGCAGAGGTCCCGCACAGATTCTCGTTCTGCCATACTTTTGGGCAAGTCTTCTGCAGGCTTGGTGGACATGACGAAGTGAGCTCTCCAAGGCCTGTGCCTTTGAGTGGGTCTTAGCTTTGCGTTGATCTTTCGGACGACACCCTCGTCCGTTACGCCTTCGCCCTACACGGAGGTTAACTCACTTGTCATCTTCATGATAGGGATGGTACATCACCTGGCGAATCAACCACTCTATCTGATCAATTGCCCATTTTTTATCGTCCCTCTTGTCGCGAACGACTCTTTGCCCGAGATGCTTGTTTGGGCTATACTTTTGATTGACCACGACACCATAGCTGACGGGCGCACATCGCTGCACGATTGGTGTCATGTGCTGTCTGATCTGTTGGGCTCGGTAACCAACAAGACCTTTGACCACAGCTAGCTGCCTGCAGTTCCATGAGCTGCAGTTCCAAACCAACTAGGTCATGCCGACTTACATGTGTTCTGCGAGCAGTATTCGCAGACTCGGAGCGTTGGAGATTCCAGCTCCCTCGCCAGCCTCGAAATAGCTCCTGAGCCGACTTTGGATATATTCAGACGCAGCAAGTCCCCCTGATATGATGAGATACGATACCTTCTCTCCAGGGTGTCTCCGCTTCAGCCTTTGCAGTTGCTGCTGAATCAAATTGATCATCCCATTGGCTTGGTTGTCGAAAAGCTGCTGGATCAGTTCCTGGGATATTTGCATCCTGGAGTCCCGGATTCCCGGTCTTGGATAGTCTCGTCCCGGGGGCAGACCTACAACGGGCAGAAACAGACTCGGCGCAGTCGTCCCTGGGCTCCCGAAGCCGCACTTGAACCTCTCGAACTTGCCCGTCATCATCCGCTCGGCTATCTCCTCCGCCGGCTCTGGCAGCTCATTTTGGATGAGCTTCAGCCGATCAATGAGGTGCTGCTGCACTTGAATGTCAATGAGAGCGGAACCAATCTCTCGGCCTGCAAAACCTCAGCTGACGGACTCTACCAACTCATTTCGCCCTACCCTCAACTTCGAGCAACTGCTCCACTCGAAGTGTCTCGCCGACATTGGACTTGACTTTCATGATATTCACGTCCTGTCAGATGTTAACAGGGCTCTGAAATGACGATAAGCCTTGCTTACGGTTGTACCTCCACCAGCGTCACAAACCAAAATAACATCGTCCCGCTTTTTCCAACGCTCAGCTTCCACTCAATTTGGGAATTGATTGAGTTACGCACCTGGAGAAGCTGCTGTGCGGCAGATATCGCAGCAGCTTCCGCCTCCGTCAAAGTCACCACACAGGAATGATTTCGTCCGTCTCTGCCGAAACCTACATCTCGTATAATAGACAGCAACTCCCGGACCAATCCTGCATGCTTCCATGTCGTTGGCATGCTAAAATTCCATTCAACCGTCATTGTTGCCCATTGCGGGTAACGAGTCTGAAAGAAGCCGGCAATATGGCTATGTACACAAGTCAGGTAATCCCGATACCAACGCTTCGCCTCCTGGTGCGAGACCTCCCGGTATTCTTGGTAGCTAGGGTCAAGATACAGTTTGAAATACTCCTTGATTTCTGCTGATCGGTCGCCCAACTCGACGAAGAACCCCCAGTTTTTGACGTTCCTTGTTCCTTGGGAGTATGCAAGCCGCGTGGGTGTCTTGTCGAAGCTTTCTGCCGCGATACCTGACCATTTCTGAAAGACAGTCACATTCGTCCAGGGAGCAGTACAATACGCAACACCTACGCTTTTGTCAAAAGAACGACCATGCGCATCGAAATGGATTACCTGTCTGTGACATCCCAAAGTCCACCCCGATTACGAGCTCTGGCTGACCATGGATGGCCATGGTGTTTCGGGTCTCTTTGAGGTGACAGACGACGTTGGGAGACCGCCGGGCACTTTTTTGTCTTGCTTCTCTGCTCCTCGGTCCACCGTGAGGCTGCAAGAACGGTCACGTAACTACGTGACCGGTGAGAAGAAACATAACAGGGGTTTATGCTTCGTGATAAAAGGAGCAAGCGCTACTGTCGTATTCAGCTGAACCACTATTATGCACATGCGCATCGTGGCGTAGGCCTAGCTCGGGCTATCGCTAAAGTTTGCTTCTCTACTCTCTGGCACACCCACCCATTCCAGCCTCCTCCTCTTCTCAGCCTGATGCCTTCCAGAGTAAGGGATGAAAGAGACACAAATTGGTGTTTTCTTCCCCATGAATTAAAAGGTTGACTGTACACGCTGAAGAGACCTGAACAGAAGCCAACACTCTTAACACGATCATGTCTGATGCAAGCAGTATCGGTCCGCCTCCTACAGGTGCTTCCAGCCTTTCCACCTCGACTTCAGCCTCAAGCACTCATACGAGCACCAGCACCCAGAGTATTCAACCAATTAGCACTAGCGCCCCGCCACCTACTGCTCCCTCACAGTCTCTTTCGAGCAGCACGCCGGCTGCAGCGGGAGTTCGATGCCCTCACCATTTGACACCCGGCAGCATTGCCGGAATTTCAATTGCCTGTGCGATATTGGGTGCAGCCTTTACGTTGGGTTTGATCATGTCGTTGGGTCGAAGCCGGTCTAAATCGTCTTCCAAACATGGAAAGTCCCATTCTCATCGCATGCGAAAGTCGTTCGGGAGTGAAAAATCAACCAGAGATGTCCTGTCCAATCCCACGGTTCTCATGGCCAAGGCCAGCCAGCCTGCTGTCAATATCGAATCCCTTCTGCCTCAGCAGGCGGACGATGAGACTGTCAGGCAGAAGTTTCTGACGCTTTTTGACCAAATTGAGCTCCACGTCGACAATTTGTACGGCGACTATGCGGAGAAGCTCTCCGCCGAACAGGAAGCCGAACTGTCGAAATTTAACACTTCGGCTCTGTCGGTTCCGTTGGCAGGTCTTTTGGAGACGTCGCATCGAAAGACGGCCATCATCAAACATTGCCTAGGATTCTACATCGTGAACTCAATCTCGTCTCCTGTCGGCTCAGACAGCCTCTTGTCGAGAGACATATCACCGGTGCTGGCATTGCCTCTGACAGAAAACGGGCGAAGCTCGAGCGACCGAAGTACAGCTCCAGCGTCTACGCTATTGGGTATAGACTAACAGCTTATAGATTATCCCGTGGCCTTGTCGCGCTGGCGGATGCTCACTGCATACTTACGCCCCGATCTTTTCGACGGCGGAGTTGTAGATTCCCCCGGCTCCGCTTCCCGCACTTATGAATTGGCCTCGAAGTTCAGCCATGCATTCAGTCCTTTCACTCAACCTCAGCATGAGGAACAAAGGGTGAAACATCTGACCGAGGTGTTTCGAACTGCGGTGCGACTGACTCTATGGCTTTACTGTCAGCCCTCCGAGTTTAAGCTCGACTGGAGCCGGGGCCCAGGTCAGCGGGACGCGTCAGATCGACCAAGCCAAACCGTGGTGACTGTGCCGACTCTGCTGAAGACTCATGACGAATATGGGGCAAGCATCAATCCACCACTGTGTCTTCAGGGGCTTGTCAGAAAACGCGTGTAGGAGCGAGGGGGCCGCACACAGAGGCATGGAACGAAAGCGGGAGTATTTTCGACGACTGAGCTCTACTACTGAAATCATCATTCCCTTGAGATTCGCACACAGCAGATCACTATCTCTCCAATCAAGTAGCATCGTATTCTGGCCTCATACTCTGTAATCTGCGCGATTTCGCCGCCTGGAACTCAAGCCACGACGGGAGCCTCCTGCGCCCAGCACCTGTCGATGGACCTTCTTCCCTAACACTGTTCTCCCTTGTCAATGGTGCATTTGGAGAAAACGATTGCTCCGTCGGTGTTGAAACGCCAGCCGCCGCAGGCGGGTGGCCGTCAAGCTCGACCGGCTCTCGATTGTCGTCGGCTTCTCCTTGTTGACTTTCGACCAGCACCGTCACACCCGAACCCGCCCAAGACGATACACTCCGGGAACTCGCCAGACTTTGCATGCTGGGCTTTGGGGTCAATCTGGTTTCGCGCTTCCACTGTAAGAGTTTGCTGGCTTCATAGGTCGGAGGTTGTTCTCTGACGCGACTGAGTTCGGACATGAGGCGTAACGTGGATATGTTCTGCGCGAGCGTGGTGTGAACGAGATTCAGTCTCGTCAACGCCGCTGCTATGTTCGAGTTGTCGCTCAAGACCCAGTTGACCCTTGTCGAGAAGTGGATTTTGCAATCGGCCTCGACGTCGACGCGCGCTGGCTCCAGCAGCAAGGCGACTTCCTGTGCTGCTTTCCTGGCATCCTCGATCACCCTCTCATACTGCTTGACCTCGGAGACGGAGAGGGATTCCTTCGCATGGTCCAATAGCTCGGCACAGATCTTGACGTTTTCCCACGCGTGCTGTGCAGTGATGAAGTATTCTTTGGTTTGCTGGTCGACGGCGCGCAGCGCGTACGTGTACTCGCAAATCTTGACCAGAAACGTCAAGCCCGAGCTGACGCCCGAGGCGACGGCAGTCCATGGGTTTGCGCTCATGGCGAGCTCGGACTTACGCTTGAGCTTTCTCAACGACGAGCATATTATCCTTTCGATTGGTCATGATGCGCGCGACTTGAGGCTGGCTTCGGTGACTTTCAAAAAACCAGAGTTTCCGGTCGACGCACTCTTGTCCGCTGAGGCAGAGGAATATTTCCAACGCCTCGCTCCGCTAGGCGTAGAGGGCTGGCTGTGTAATCTGCTCTACTCCCAAAACGAACCTATGGTCGAATGACGCCTTGGAGCGTGGATCTTTCAAGAGGCACATGACTCCTGAAGTCAAGTCTAAAGAGAGAATGCACAGGCTAACACGGCAGACTCTGTGGCTTCTTTTGTACGAGACGCAATGTGACAAAGTCCAGCAACCGAGGGCGGAGCACTTCAACCACCGCAAAAGCAGCGACAGCCTCGTCGATATCGGGAAATTGTCTCCCAAGTCCTCGGATTTCTGGCCCAAAGCCTCCCAATGGAACCGTATCTGGGTGCGCGAACTCACGAGCAATGGCCTGATTGGGATGCTCTAGAGTCAAGATTCATCACCATGAGACTTGGAAGGGATAAGGCGACTGTGCTCAACTCGTATTCCGACCTCTGAAAGGGGGGCGGGTGTTGGGCATCGATGTGTGCAAACACGCGAAGCCTCAGGCTGGGGACTTGATCGCGGACTCTTCAGCCTCATCCCACCTACAAGGCGAGCTTTAAGAGTTGCCCCCGAGGTGGACGGCCATCATGCTCGCAGTTGCTCCCTATCACCCCCCCAAGAACAGGACCGTCCACGAAGTTCTGCTACCCCCAGGACAAGATGCATTTCAGAGCCCTCACCACCCTCGCCGCCGTCATTGGCATGACACAGGCTCTTATGGGCTACGATGGACCTGTCCAGACAGGTTACGTCGCGCTCGATCCTCGCGGCTTCTCACCCAAGCCTACGCCAGCGCCGTTCTTCCCTGTCCACCGTCGTGAGCAGCTGATGAAGCGAGACTGGACGGACACCTGCGCCTATGTCGGCACCGACGCCATCACGTGTCCATTCCCGCTGGTCTGCGTCTACAATACCCCCGCCAGCTTCATGGGCTGCTGCTCCACCGACAGCAACGGCGCGCTTGTCGACCCGTGCATCATGACGACCCGCTGTCTTGACCAAGCCGAGGAAGCCACTGTTTGCGCCGCCACCAGCACCAACTGCATTGGATTCGACACTGGATATTGGTACGTTTTACATACTACGTCTCCCGCTCCCTGCAACCGAAGCCTGTATCAGGGGATGACAGGGACAGGCCGAATGTTAACGAGCAACGTGTAGCTCGGGCACTTATCCTGCGTGTGTGACCGTCGTTCTCATCGCCGATGCTTACACATACACGACCTTCCGCTGTGGCGCTTCTGCCACCACTTTTATTGCCACGTCGCCCGTCCCTCGGACCGCTTCAACCACTACAACCTCGATCGTTACGACCTCATCGACAACAACAACGACGAGCTCCTCCACGACCACAACCAATTCGTTCACCTCGAGTTCTTCGACCACAAGTTCAACGACCTCATCAACCTCATCGACGTCCTCGCCAACCGGCACGTCTTCGTCAAGCCATACAGCTGCAATTGCCGGCGGGACAGTGGGTGGTGTGGTGACCTGGCCCTCATAGGCGGACTGATTGGATTTATCGCCTGGCGCATGCGCGTGAAGAGGCGAGAGGGAGAGAATGCGGACGACTCACCGGAAATGACTGGATCGCCTTATATACCTAAGTGATGATGGCGTAAGTAATGTATGATGAACTGACTAACTGAGAAAGAAGAGAGAAAAAGCCGGGAAGATAGTTATAAGGACTCGTGGTAGTCCCAATCGGGGCCGAGCACTGTCAGAAGTGCAGGCCAGGACGACCGGAGCCCGAGGCTCCGATTCTAGAGCAGGCACATAGGGGCTGCTTCCAGACAATTCCAGTCCAGGCCCTCGAGCACCATCAGGTCATTGTTGTGAAATGTGAACTCGTCTGGGGATGCCGGAATAGCGGCCCCTGCACTGTTCTCTCCGAATGTCTGCTGCGCCATTAGAGGGTGCTCCGATAATTGCTTGTCTGGCCCCTCGGCTTGTTGCTCCGTTGACGTTTTGTTCACCAGTTGTTGTAGCGATTCGACCCGTTGCCGGGCTGACATGCCCGGACTTCCAGACCTCTCCAGAACCACCATGGCTTGTTGCTAGGCTTGGTTGAGGTTGTCTTCGCCGCCTACTTTCGCCAAAATGGCTGGGCATTGTCGAGCTGCCGCCAGCACTGTTGCCCCTGAATGCAAAACTGTGATTCTAAAGGTTAGCTGTCTGATGGCCAAAACGCCCGCCTGGGGTTTGAGGGTGCTACTGACATATTGCCGGATTCGAAACCCCATCAAAAGCAACGCCTGAACATACACTAATGTCTCTGACTCGAACGCATTGAATTGCAAGAGCTGTTTTGCGCGACCGAAATAGAGTGCCGAGGCGGATTCCCTGGCGTCCAGCGACAGAGCGGGGTTCAGCTGACAAGACAAGGCGAAGACAGCGTTCAGCATGCAGTGAAACATGCATTCAGACGGTAAGCATCTCTTTCCCACAGAAGAACTTACTGCGCTTGGATTGACTGCCTGTGGGACGAAGGGCAAGAATGGATGGACCTCGTTCCAGTATATATGCAGCAGGTGGTCGGCCGTATGGCGTAGCGGAAGCAAGTAGTCGATTTGGGATGTGTGTCGAAGTTCTGCCCAGCTTTGGGACGATTTCTCCGGTTGAGCAAACAACGCTTTTCCGGCACCGACAGGTTCTCTAGCGTCAGGTACATCGCGCTGTTGGTCGAAGTAGCTGGACGAGTCTGACTGATCATCGTGGTAGGATCCTGGCAAATTCGACGTTGCACCGTTGACGGACGAGCCGATCACACCAGTGATAGCGTTTTGGGGCGGAGGACCATATTGTAACGTGGGCGGCCACGATGCAGAGACGCCGTCGTGGTCTATGGCTCGAGATGGCTGCGGATTTACATTAGCATCCACGAATCGGGCTTCATCGGGCTGCAGTTGCGTTCTGGCGTGCGCATCCCTCATTTCGGGAAGTTTTGGTACTCGCGCATGGCACTGGAAGCCCTGGTGGTGGTGATGAGCGGGTGTATCTCCTCGATGTAGTTCAATCTTGGGAGAAGTAGAAGCCGACGTAGCTGAGCCGGCTGCCTGGTAGGTCCGCGGCCGTTCAAGTTCACGTACACGTTTCTCGAGCTGCTCAATATACGACACGGGGCACGGATGAGCCAGCGTGAGATGAAAGAGAGAGCCGGTACCAGCTACTCGCCTCTGATTTGCAGAGTTGTCTTGATATACAAATTCTTTCTCGGTCAATCCACGTTCGTACAAGCTTCGCAGACTAGGATGGAGTCAGCTCAGCATCTCACTTCAGCGTGTCTTTGCAAATCTGGACGGCCTCCGATGCGCCGGATCTTCCTGTGTTTACATTGTTTGCAGGCCGCCGCCACCGGTGTTGGTTCGGTCTTCCGGGCACGCAGAGCCGCACGCGGCGACAGTACAGAGAGGGCGTCGTCTCGCCCGAAGGGAGGGTGCGAAAGTAGCGAGGAGGTCAAAGCACCGAATGCCACCGAGAATGATCTGATCTCCCTAGAAGTGACGTCAAGGCAACTCGTGCTTCTCACTTGTTACCTTGTGGTTTTCCTTTTGGGTGAGGCCCCCAAGGCTGAAGCTAAGGCTGAAGCTAAAGGCTGTCGCCGGAGTCGCTTACCATACACAGTACTCAGTACACAGTGCTTCGCTTCCTGCGCAACGCTGCACCTGCCACTCTCCTAATTATCGTCAATTTACAACACATCAGATATCGGGTCCAAAAGCCGGGTTGAGCGTTTGTTTCTTGGAGCGTCTGGCATATGTTTTGCTTGAATATTGATTCCCTCCATTGGCTTCCCCCACGGCACACTTCCTCGTCCTGCCGCTGTTCGACCTAGACCCGTCGTCCACCGCGTCCCTCCAAGATGTCCAACACCAAGCGAATCGAGAAGTGGGAAATCGACCGATACTGGGAGATCTTCTCCTCGCTGGTTCAACAACCGGCCTCGCCATCCTCGCGGCTGACGAACCAGGCTGCAGCCAATGTCCTCCGCAACTCGCAGTTGAGAGACGACCAGCTCGAGAGGGTGTGGGATCTCGCCGACGTCGACGGCGATGGCGAGCTGGACTTTGAAGAGTTCTGCGTTGCTATGCGCCTGATCTTTGACTTGGTCAACGGGGAATACCAGGACGTGCCGAAAAGCTTGCCAGATTGGCTTATCCCCGAGAGCAAGGCGCACCTGGTCCAGGCGAACCGCGCCTTGACCGGCCATTCACAGGCGCAGTTTGAGAGGATCGAGGACGACGAAGAGGACGCTGGGCTGAAAGACGGGTTTGATTGGTACATGAACCCGGGCGACAGACGCAAGTACGAGGAGATCTATTCAGCCAACAAGGACCGCAGAGGAGAGATCAGCTTTGAGAGCTTGCATACCCTCTACGGCAGTCTCGACGTGCCAGACACGGATGTGAGGAGTGCTTGGAATCTGGTCAATACCAGTGGCAGCAATACCATATCGAAGGATGCCTGTCTCGCCTTTCTACACATTCTCAACTACCGACACGAAGGTTTCCGGATACCGCGCACCGTTCCCCCGAGTCTGAGAGCGAGCTTCGAAGGCAATCAAATCGACTATCAGATCGACAGTGTCCGGAACAGGCCGAACAAGTATGACGAGGACACTTCCACTGGCCGAAAAGCCAAGTTTGGCGATGCCTATCTAAGCCGCATTGGTGGCAGGGGTGCTTCTGCTTATGAGCCCAAGGGAACCGACTTCTCAGATGTGGTCGAGGACGAAGATCTCGAAAAGGTACGGCTCTTGAGAGAGTTGAGGGAGCTCGAGGCCCAGCACGATGCGGCGATTGCGGCCTCGGACAGGAGGCGGAAGCAAAGGACGGAGAACGGAGGCTCAAGACAGCCCGGGAAGACCAATTGGACTCTGGTCAAGCGAGAAGCGCAGCAGATGCTCGAATACAAGCAACGTCAGTACGTGGCTTTGAACTCGGAGGAGGCAAATAAATCGGGCGGAGACTTGAAGAGGCTGAGAGATGACCTTGCCTTAGTCTCGGAGCAGATCGACGGCCTCGAGTCGCACCTGAGGAAGCGAGAGGCAGAGCTCGAAAGCATTCGCCGGGAGATAGAAAACGAGAAGTCGAGCAGATGAGATGCAGCTCGGAAGGGGCCCGGGACGAGTGTAGAAATTGACCAGACTGGAAAGATTCAACCGCCAAAGAACTCCGCGTGTACCTCTACCGAGGCCTGTACATGTTGTACAAACTTGTACTTTTGATAGTCATGGCTTTCACAGAGCAAAGCGAGGCTTCCTCCTGCGCGCTTCCGTCACCTATCAGTTCTCACTTTCCTTAGGCCGTCCGTTGTGAATGTATCGCCTCTCTTGAAGTTTGCTAGCATACTGTCAGCAGAGCTGCCGGTGTCCTGGTAGCGTGGAACTGACCATCAGCTTCTTCCCAAGCTCTTCCTGCGCCGAAACCTGTGCCCAACCATACAGGCCATGCTCTTCGCTTGAAGAGCAATACCGAAAATATGACGCCGAAGGAAAACCCGAGTCCTGATCTGATCACAAACGAGGATATAGCACGATCCCACTGGAGACCTCGTCAGCATGTGGTCTTGTGATCCGCAGCGCCCGTTGTTCAGAGTGAGAGCAGATGGCCGTTCTGTGGCCACTCTTGAGAGACTGCGCTCCTCGTCGTGGAGAGAACGCATTCGCATCCTCCGAGTCGTCTCTTTCCCCACGTACCTTCTCGTTCAACAGAGCTTCGCTAACTGGTTTCCCTTTCGCGACCGGTAAGGGAGGGCTCGAAACATTGTCGTCCGGCATTTTTGTAAGCTGCACTGCGCCGAGTCAGTACCACCACCAGCACGAGTAGATGTATGGTTCACCTATGGATCGACAGCTTCTTAGCGTGAGGCCTAGATGATTGCGAATTGAGAGGTCGGTGCGAGCTGTTGGCAAATGTTGAAGCTCTGCCGACTCGGAGCGGAAACAGCAACGCAGCTGGCGAAAAAGGTACCGGCGAATGGGAGCTTGTCTTGGCACTCGCTCTCCCTCTCTCACCTTCACTCACCTTTTGCTCTCATTCCTCTTGACCACTTCCCGCAGGTATCACCATAGACGATTTATTGAATCGATGAAGGAAGGCATATGCAACTGGATATGAGGCATGTCTACTTGATCTATGGCGAAACTACGAACTCGACTCCGAGACTGGTACCAGTAACCGCATAAAGGTCTGAATGTTCGGGATCTCGTTCATTTCCCAGCACTTCGCGATACTCTCGCGGGTATTAGCCTCACTCAATCTTCCTTCGATGGCCTGATCCTTGTACTTCGCATTCAGCTGCTCGTCCGTCATCGGGTTCTCCAATGACCCAAGCGCATGCTCCACGCGGATCTCCTTCACTTGTTCTGTTCCATCGCCCGCGAGGTGCCAGAATTTGACCCACGTCTGGTCATCTTTCACCAACTCGTCCGGCACGAGAGTAATGCGATCTCTCAGCGCGACGATCAGAGGATCGTTCGCAACACCCTCCGAGTACTCCCGTATGCCACCCTTACCGTAGACGAGTCCCACGGCTAGACCGTGGTGGCTGCTGAAGATGATATCCATGAACTTCTTGGGCTGTTGAACGCCGCACAATCGAATCGTCATCGGCGTCACAGTCGCTTCGATCCTGGTGAACGTTTCCAGCGCATTCTCGGGCTTCTTTTGACCCAGGGGACTTTGGCCGTCCTTGAAAAAGTACGCGTGTGCTTCGATCCCAGCGTCAATGAGCGGGTGGATCACAATCCCGCACGGATACGGCTTGAATGCATTCTCCATGAACAGCCAACTTCTTCCCCCCTGTTTAGCATCTAACGAGTCCGCAATGCGGCCAACGTCAGTGCCCTCTTCCGTCGAAGAAATCAACTTAATCCACTTCTCCAGCGCGTGGGTGGTGCTTCCAAACCCTTCCCTCGCCAACCTCGCCGCTAGAATTCCATTCTGCGCCGCCCGCCCGGCGTGCATGGTCAAGGTGTCCGTGGCAAACACGTTCCTCGATCCGCTGCTCATGCTGCCCGCGTGGCCCAGCGCGGTCGCCATTCCTTGGGCGTTGAGTTTCATGAGCTTCGCCACTGCGGCGGCCGCGGCAAACGAACCCACTATGCTAGTCATATGCCAGCCCCTCTTGTAGGGCCCTAGACCGAGCGCGTTGGCGATGCTCAGGCCCGTCTCGACGCCGACAATGAAAGAGAGAAGGACATCCTGGCCGCTGAGCCCCTCTACTTCCGCATAGGCCAAGATGGCAGCCAGGGGCGGACCTGAAGGGTGTACAAGCGTGGATAGATGCGTGTCGTCGTAGAAGCGGGCCGTCATGCTCATGCCATTCAGCAGTGCTGCGTCGTCGAGGGTCGCGCGCTCGTGCATCCCTAGCACTGTTGCTTGGCGTGGAGTTTTCGAGAGCGTGTCAATCGCTCTGTAGAGTTTGGCGGCCGAGGGGAGTGTTGACGGCGACGAGGAGAGCCCGCAACCGATGCTGTTAAGGATACTT
Organism: Phialophora verrucosa; assembly: GCA_002099365.1. Lineage (NCBI taxonomy): Eukaryota > Fungi > Ascomycota > Eurotiomycetes > Chaetothyriales > Herpotrichiellaceae > Phialophora > Phialophora verrucosa. Next base: position 451,501 of record MSED01000014.1, on the reverse strand, counting down.
GCTTTGGCCATGTGGATTAGGTCTGGAGGTAGATCGGAGAGCGCGAGATCGCTGAGGAAGGTGCATAGTTCAAGGGTCAGATCGCGGGAGCTCTTGATGGAGAGGTCGAGCGACATCTTGTTTCCTGGCAGAATTGCCCAAGTTTGACTACGATATTGCACCGCGGTCGTCGCGTGTCTGCGTCAGTACACAACTCGTGTCCGGTCGAGCTTGCTTCCTTTTGGATGTTTCGTCGATGTATGGGGAGGATACTTCGTGTCTCCAGTCCGGAATTATAGCCCACGAGCCTCATACAGAATATCCCAAGAGAGAGTCCAAACTCTTGTGGAGAAAAGGGCTCGACGTTCTGCTACGCGGCAAACTCGGGGTTCGTCCGATACAGTACCACTCACGGAGTCGGTACTTGGATGACTTCCCCCAACGGGCTCCTTCATGCGGAGTACACACTACTACTCAGCACGCTGTACCCTTCCTTGTTGAAGTCTCGATCCCCACTTTCCCCGGACTGGAAGGCAAGTTGGCATGTGTGGGGTAGATCTCATCGAGGCGTATTTGGAGCATCGCGGCATCTGTCTGGAGTTTGTGTGGGCTACGAGGGTCTGCAAAATCATCAGCAACCTTAATGTCATCGCGACTGTCGTGAAAGGAAGCATTTCGAGCCTGAAACGGTCAGCATGGCGAGTTCATTGGATTCGGAGGTTCTGGTCGTGGGAGCAGGGCCTGTCGGCCTTCTTACAACCCTCCTACTAGCCAAAGCAGGCGTTAATGTCCTTCTCATCGAGGCCCTTCCAGACATTGATGACTCTCCCCGCGCAATGGCGTACGGGCCCCCAGCCATCGTCGAACTTGAACGAGCTGGAATCGCCGCCGATGCGCGCAAGGTCGGCATGGAACCCTCGGACTATGACTTCCGGCTCCGATGGATCACCATTGACAACAAGGTGATTGCCGAGTTCAAGCCCGAGGACAAGATTCCTGGGTCCTTTGACGCCGTGATTTGCGGTCAGTTCCAGCTGGCGAAAATCATCCAGCGGCATCTCAGCGACTATAGTTGTGCAAAGGTGAGTTTCCAGCATGGGAGCGTTGTATGAGAGTCCCCAGCAATTGCCAACCATTCTGCCAGATCCTCTTCAACCACAGTTTGAGCGGCATCACGGAGGACGAAGACTCCATAACCGCCTCGATCGACACACCGGCAGGCAGCAAGAAGATCACAGCAAAGTACCTGGTGGGGGCGGATGGCGGGAAGTCAACTGTGCGCAAGATCCTCGATTTGGGATATGACGGCTTCACGCTGCCACAGTGGCTGGTCGCATGCAACGTCAGGTATCCGTTCCGCGACTATGGGTTCCAACGAGGCCAATTCATCGTCCACCCGCAGCATTTCTGCATGGTGGGGAAGATTGATCCCACGGGCTTGTACCGCGTTTCGTATAACGAGCAGGAGCACCTGACCAGGGAGGAGGTATTGGCGAACGTGCACAACAAGTTCGAGGCAATCTTCCCGGGACCAAAACCGCTCTCCAAGGACGCATATAAGATCGAGGTAGTCAGCCCTTACCGCATTCATCAACGGAGCGCCAAGTCGTATCGAAAAGGGCGAGCTTTTCTCGCAGGAGATGCGGCGCACGCTTGTTCTCCATTTGGCGGTGAGAAACACCTCTTCGCTCTCGAATGGGATTAGCAGACAACTGACTGCTGTGCTTCTTTTTGCAGGGATGGGCTTGACCGGCGGCATATGTGACGCAGGCGGCCTCGCCGACTGTCTGATAGGCGTGCTTCGCAAGGGCTGCGACGACACGCTGCTGGACAAGTACGCCGAGATCCGGAGACAGAAGTACCAGGACATCACCAATCCCGTCAGCTACGGGAACACTTGCGCATTGCGAGACACGGACCCTGAAACGGCAGCGACCTCAGCTGAGCCCTTCAAGACCATGAATACCTCGCCGGAGGCTCGAAGGAAGATGTTGGAGGGTGCATATCTTCTCGGGTGAGCACCGAAGGCTTCCCATGGGCTAGTTTGGACCGAACTGACCGGGATCTAGACATGACTTCAGGCAATACTGGCCATCATCGCAGACAGTAAGCACGGATGGAAAGCATGATGCTCCGCCCCTCCAAGCCGGCACCGCTGGTCCAAACGCCATGTTGTAGGCTCAGCTTACCAGAACTGAACAATGTCGATGGAAATGTAGTCGTGACGTACGATTAAGTCTGCCGAATGTGTCGGAGAGAGCCAACAAGGCTTGGAATTGCGCTGAAAAATGGAGCTAACTATAGACATTGCTCAAATGTCATGTTTTCTTCCTTTATGGCCCTTCGCCGTGTTCGTGGAATGCCCACGAGTTGTACACAATTCTTTGAAAGGTTGGCTTGATCTTTCCGAAACGAGTATTATTGCTCCTCGATCGCACAGTTTGACCGGCCGGGCGTCTCGCGCATTAGCTTGCATTAACTCGCGACTGAACGTGGCTTCACGATCGTAACCTGTCCCTCGCGCTCCGGCTGGGGCGATTCACTGATTGAAATCCCTGCTAGGAACGGTCTCAGTGCCGCTTGGGTCGATCGCGATACCGGCGCTGGGATGAGAATATATTAAAACAAGAAATAATAGGCCGGGCCATTGGAGCGCCTACAGCTTGTCAACGCCTTTACTTGGCCGAGAGAGAATCGTACTGGATCGTGCTGCTTAACCGAACGCCAGACACGGGATGGGAGTAAAAGTCCACCGTATGAGATCACGGTGGACCATAGTGATGCTTCGGCGCTGAGCTGAACGCGCCATTGACCTGCAGCCTCGTCTCGTCGGTCGTCCGCATGAAGGTGCCTCCATCTTTACCTTCCTTGCCTACAAATCCTGTGCTCTCCTCTAGATTACCTTCCACGTCTTTCTGTGCGTCGAGTGAATCCGAGATCTTTGAGGACTGCCCTTCCCACCAGATCCATATACAGCAACGCCGAAATGGCGGACCGATATTCGTTCTCGCTCACGACTTTCTCGCCCAGGTAAGTCGGTCGGCCTGTGTTTGTTTGGATGCGCAAGGACCGGAGAAGCTGACTCGTGCAACAGCGGCAAGCTTGTTCAAATAGGTATGGTAAAACGCCTTCTTCTCAGACGGCCACCTCTGGCGCGGAGCTCATTGAATATGCAGAATATGCCCTCAACGCAGTCAACCAAGGTGTCACATCCTTAGGTATAAAAGGTACGACCAACCACCTCCAGCTAGACTTGCTAGCAGCATCCGCCTTACACAATTGTCACAGCGACGAACGGGATCGTGCTTGCAACGGAAAAGAAATCCTCCTCCCCTCTGATCGACCCGCCTTCGCTCTCCAAAGTCTCGCTCATCACACCCAACATCGGCATGGTCTACAGCGGCATGGGTCCTGACTACAGAGTCTTGGTCGACAAAGCCCGCAAAGTGTCGCATACAAACTACAAGCGCATCTACAACGAATACCCCCCAACGCGGATATTGGTCCAGGACGTGGCGCGGGTGATGCAAGAAGCTACACAGTCTGGCGGTGTGAGACCGTACGGTGTGAGTTTGCTGATTGCCGGATGGGATGACGGCATCGAGCCGGAGACCAAGGAGGCCAAAGAAGGCGAGACCGAGGCAGAGGCCAAGTTGGCGAGCAGGAAAACTGGCGGCATTCTGAAGGGTGGGCCCAGCCTGTACCAAGTCGATCCCAGCGGCAGTTACTTCCCCTGGAAGGCCACGGCCATCGGCAAGAGTTCGACAAGCGCAAAGACGTTCCTAGAGAAACGATACAACGACTCGCTGGAGCTGGAGGTGAGAGAACCAGCCCCCGAAGTAGATTTCGACGGAGCAAAGTACTGACAGTTTCATGCCAGGATGCTATTCATATAGCCTTGCTGACACTCAAGGAGACGATCGAAGGAGAAATGAACGGCGACACCGTTGAGATTGGCATCGTGGGCGAGCCGGCAAACCACCTTCTCGGCTACGAGGGTGTGGAAGCGGCGGTTGGTCCGCGGTTCCGGAAGCTCACCAAAGATGAGATAGAGGACTACTTGACGAATTTGTAAAATCAGAACTCGAGGTGGGAAGATGCGGATTGCAGGAGCGCCTTGGAACTCTGTCGTAGAGTTGACCTTCTCTGCTGCAACCAGTCACGCTGGAGTATGGCTACTGCAAGGCTGATGAGTCGGGGTGGGTGGATTCCATGCTCGAGTCACCTTCACCTTTGAATGCATGGCAGCGGCGCAACTCGAAAATTCACCATCAAAACGAAAAAAGCAAGGTTCTCCCCATCCCTGCGCGATTTCTGGCGGCAAACACTGGTTGTCCTCTCTCGCTCTCGCGTCCTGATCGTTTCGTATGGTTGATTCCCTAATGTTCCAAAACTCTATCCGACGAGGACCTACCAACCTACCAAGGGTGTGCCATCGACCCATCACAAGGATATACAGCCCTTCCCCCTTCTCAGTGCGCTGTACGTCTGGAGTCCCTGCAATGCAAGGCTCTTATGTTGTCCGCTCCTCGTACTGTGTGACATCATATAGCTACAGCGTCTGCCCCCTGCCTCACCGTCTCCAACCATGGTCGCCATCAATTTCCTGTCCAACGAGGGAGAGTCCACCGTCGTGGGCGTGCACTCCAACGCATCGTCATACTCACCTGTCGGCCCTTACCGTGCAGATAGCCGCACGGTGGCGGTGACCCTCGCGTCGACGTCGACGAGGCACCCCCAGCCTCGACACGTAAACGACCACCACCGTCCCCAGTACGCGCCGTCGACGATGTATCGGGCGTATCCTCGTCCTCCAACGCCCATGCCGATGCCGATGCCGATGCCACGTCGGTGTTGGGAGGAGGATGATGACTCCACTGTAGCGGGGGAGTCGACTCCGCTCGAAGCCAGTGATGAGGATAATGACGACGACGACGACGACACCCGAGAGAGCACACTCGACGACGAAAGTGAAGATGAAGACGAGACTAACGCAAGCTGGGGTCCCACACGGGATGATAGTGACGATGAGGCCTTCTGTACATCATCATCTTCGTCTTCTTCCCTCTCGTCCTCGTCCTCCTTCAGCAACGAGCATGAGTGGGACGACGACGACGACCAACCCGAGCCAACGCTCCAGGAGATTCGAGAGGGAACCTTTCGCATCCATCAGAAGATCGACTGGGTTCTGGCCAAAGTGCGACGGCGCAACGCCGAGCATGTCCAGTGGATGGAGCGGTCGCAAGGGAGGTGGAGCTGATGAAGGCCCGGAGGATTCTGATCAGGGCTCAGCGCGCACTCCGGGCGCTTCCGCCAAGGGAGGACGCGGACGAGTGACGGGGACGAGTACGAGCACGAGTACGAGTGGCGGTACTCTACTGGTCTTGTTGTCGTGATCTGACTGTCAGGCCGGTTGTGGTAGGCAGGGTCCTCTATTAACAGAATACAATATTGGTATAGGTTAGGCTAGGTTGGACGGACCAACCAATCAACCCAGCGTACATTCAGGGGCTAAGGCAAAGAAGTCGCCTTGTCCAGCTCCAGTTCGATCATGGTGTCGGTCCATCGTCCCCCCCTCCCCTCCTTTATCATTTCTTGCCGCTATCATTGACAACGCATTCGGTCGGGTTGGGATCGCCGCGGGAGAGGGCGCGCACACAGCGCTGACACCAGGTGCTCACGACGATCGCCACCCAGCCTGCGCGGTGCGGCACGGCGCAGCGGATTTGTATGTAGCTGCGTCGATCGTTCGTTCTTGGAGCCTGCGGGGATCTGGTTGATTGGCGCCACTGGTCGCGAAGCCGGTAAAGGGCTGAAGAAGTACGCTTGAAAAGAATCAAACGAGTCCCACGCATTCGAGCACGATCGAGGGGCGGGGGATGGGCCGAACCATCGCGAATGTAAAGCGTTTGGAGTGGCACATTGAATATTTGGCTCGAGGGTGCTGGTGCCGGCGCTGATGGCGCAGAACGAAGTCCTTGTGGCGGACAATCCACATGGGGGTGGGCTATGTGTTATGGCAGTGCTCTTTCTCTCTTTTCCCATCAGTGGTTGAGGATACATCTCGCACTCGCTTGGTTCAAGCGATCGTGCCACGAACGGGCTGATCCTCCCGCTCACTTTCTGGCTAGATGGCAGTTTCGGCGACCCGGCACTCTCAAGTCGTCGTAGAAGGGCAGTCCCCTTGATAACACAGCCCGTCATCCTTTCCAGCCAAGAGTCTCATGGTTTCTGTTCCTTTTACTCTTCGAGCAGAGGCCCTCATGCTCCCTCAGCACGTTTGAATAACGAGCAGAAACTCGCTTGTCTGCTTAACTGCATCCCAAGAGCCAGACCTTCCGAGAGACGTCTAAGCGAGCCTTTCTTGACCGGGCAATCGAGGTTGGACGGCGCGCGTGCCATGCTGCCCGACGTCGCTGGAGGGATCGCGACACTTGGCGCGCCGGGACACCGTCGAGCTTGGGCCGAGTTGGTAAGTTGAGCTTAGGAGCCCCAGGTCGCCGCTACCTGAACAGCCTGGCGACAGACATGCGCCAAAGAAACTCCATCTCGGTGCAGCAGAGGGGGTGGGACGCTCACTCATATCGGTTGTCCTGTAGTTGGCAAGGGCCAATTTCTCAGCGAGTCCAGGGTCGGCGAGACTGCAGCAAAGGATGGCATCAGGTGAAGACGGAGAGAGAGTTTCAACAAAGATCAGGCTTGTCGAGGGCTGGCAAAGGTACCCAAGGCGAACCAAGTGCACATCAAGATTGGTGCCCTCCTCTCTTCTCAGCCTAGATATGGACCGCGTTGATGGCGCCGGACCGCTCAGCCTTTTCCAGCTTCAATCTCGAGAGGACTTCGGAAATACAGAGCACAACATCGTGGAATTTAGACCGTGTGTCAGACGTCTAATGCACATACAGCGGAGTACAGTTTGAGACACCGTCGGCCTGCAGCGAACGGGACTTACTGAGTAGTGCTGCGGATGGTCGTGTCAATGCTACGACTTCGATGCTTTGTGCGTGTTGGAGGCGGTCAAGCGAAGTGGGCCGATGCCGGGAAGGTTTTCCAGCCGTCGGCAGGATCATCCAAACGCAAGGCCCAGTAGAACAGTGGAAGGATATGCAGGTCAGCTTGGAAGATGATGATGCTTGCTGTGTAGGGTAGCATAACTACTTTGACGTAGGGGACTGAACAGCGTCACAATCTCTATCTGATCAAGGATGTGATATGTTGAAGACCTTTGTCTGCCGAGTGCCGAACGTGCAATGTGAGTCCTCGAAGCATGCTGTAGATTTGGCAAACCCGAAGGCCATAAAAGTCCACGTTTGAAGAGTGGAACCCAAGACTGCAGCCAACACGAACATCGCCCGTCCTCGAAGCCGTTTTAAGCTGGAAAGAATTGGTCGGCCGCGTTGACTCCACCAGAATAAAGCATATCCTTCAGAGGACATGACATGACGATGACCTTGCGTCCATTCAATCCCCCACCCTAACAGTACCTGTATACGGAAGTATAGTCGGGGATCCCTGCGCCGTGGTATATGCCGTTGAAATCAGACGCCTGCCGAAATGCTCAGGACAAAAGCCGCTCGCTCAAGGAGAGGTAGAAAAGCGCCAAGTCATTTCCTTCGTGACACCATATCACGGAGAGTAATAGATGTCTCACTTCCGTATCGCAAACAGTAAACACTTCTCCCACCAATCCCTCAAGAGAAGAACAGTGGCCCGTCCGTCGTCTCGTTTCTCGGTTCCATCCGGATTTCCCATGATGATTGCGAAGACCCAGAATACAGCCACAATCCACGCAGCGACTGCGTTTCCAATACTGATTACTGGCGATATAACGTGGATCAGGACTAGGCAAAATGGACTGAACTCAAATGTATGAGCGTTGTCTAATGATTTGGCGTAGATCAGTTGGAGGTGATTTCGAAATACTGGCGCCACCATCCGGACGAGGGATATGCTGGGGGAGCACTCCTGTCTGCATAAGCGTAGAGGCGCGAGGATGATGATGAAGATGGCGGCGAATATAGAGTACAGGGCACTGAACAAACAGTGAAACGGGTCGAGAAAAGACATCCACAACTGCAACAGGTCAGTGACGGTCATCCCCAACAGCGCGAGTGGCCTTACCAGAATCCACAGAGCATGATCATCTTCTGGCTCTTCATCTGCCGCTAATGACTTTTCTTGGATATATTGAAAGACGGCTGAGTTGTCTTCGACCACGGGCGTTCCGCCATGATGGCTCCCGTTGACTCGATTTCCTGAATGCTGTGACCCCGCGCGAGATTGTCGGTGTATCGACTCTTCTATGATGCCCCGCTCCACCTGAGGACTGTATTGGAAATGTTTGTATGTGGGATACTGCTTGTACTCGGTCCCGAGCGTCGACCCCGACTCTCCACTTGATATTGAGGTTTGTAATCGGACTGGGTCTAGCCCGTGCGGCACCGAGGGACTTCGAAGGGTAGGAGAGACTCGGGCGATCGGAGGCTGCTGTAACGGACGGGGAGCCGAACGGTAATACTGCGTCTGAGGCGTGGCAGGGCCGTTGTTGCCATCGCAGTGCGCAGGAGACGGCCTCGTGAGGTGCGAGTCCGATTCGTAGGACATGCTGATGGTCAGGTAGGGCTCTCGTGGGAGAAGTCCTTGTCATCACCGAGCAGGCGGCAAGAGCTGGTGAGCTGATCGGCGACAGGTGAGAGCAGCTGCAAGTGGACGGCTTCTAACACAGACAACATGGGGAACAGAGGTGTAATGAAATACCAACATGATTCTAGCGACGAGAAGGAACCCAAGAACTCAAGAGACACGAACGTCTTGGTCCTGATCATCCTGCTCGCTCAATCTGGCTCCAATCCTCCACTTCCGCTGCGTCGCGCCCCGGCCAAGATCTGGGCACTTGGCTCTTGTCTAGGCGACATCTTGGCCCTTTGCTGCATAGGCCTGAAGAACGGCAGCGTGCGGTGCCCTGAGACGGAGACGACTTTCCGAGAGGCCTGGCGACGTCGCTGGCGCCTCTGCAGTTGCACGTTGCCGGTTTGCTACACCGTTTATTTGGCATTTCTGTATATCCAAGTCGAGAAACTGAAGAGTCGACAGGCCTGCCTTGAATGCTTGGCAAGTGGCGGTTGCGCGAGACTTGCCTGTTAACGTGCGTTGACAGGCGCAAGGAGCCAGAAAACTGCGGGTCGAGCGGCAACAGGCCTGCCGATTGTGCGCCCTACGCTCTCACCACTGACTTACTCGCCTGGGGCAGTGGAACACTGCACAAATTCCAAGCCTCCTGCCCGGCACAAATCTCAATTGTACCCTTTTGCCCAGGGAACATCATACGTATAGCTGTCGCATTGGCTTCCTTGGTTTTTTGTTTCCTCACACAGCAATCAATCTCATTGGCGACGCTGTGCGACGACCCAAAAGCGAGGCAACGTCACGTGGAGCTTCTTTTCGGCGGTCGTGGATTAAAGGGGGGCCATTACATATTTGACTTGGTGTTGGGCAACCACACTGTGCATCATGACTTTTGCACGGACTTCATCACCTCACCTCGCTGATTAGTCTTCTTCTATCCAGTTCCTGCGTGTTCTGCCCTCGGCGACCTCACATTTTCCAGTCACTCCCCGCCTCGTACGTTTTCAAGGCCAACACTTGAGTCAGGTCAGAGGCCCGAAGAGAATATAATGTATCCCAACCCTGTCTGAGGCCGAGTGTGCTGGCAGACTGGGCATCTTCTTGTTCATGGTCTCTGTCTTTTCTCCGCTGTTGCAAGGCTTTAGGCACAAGTCTCGGACACTTCGCGGCAACGCTGGGCGGGCCCTTGGCTAAGTAATGGAATAACCGTCAGCGGCCACCATTGCCGCTCTCCAACTGCAACTAACGAAAGGAAAAAGATAATGCCCAGAGGTTCAGTTGTCTCGTCTCGCAGCAGGCCGACGAATGATGGACGGTCAGTAGTGTTCGAATCACCTCTTGGAGAAAGCTTGTTGAGGTCCTGCTGCACACCGTGTCATAATCAGCGAGGAGATATTCCTCAAGAGCACTAGTACTTGCATGGCAGTATATTGGCGCCAGTCGAGAACTTGCACATCAGGGCTGGGCGGTACCCTTGTTGACGGAAATGTCGGACTTCTCGAGACTCATAAGTGTCTGAATGTATGGACAAGACCACATCCCACAGATGGCCCTGTCGAGATATTCCTACTGGTCTGAGCACTTGGACATTTCGGACTGTTTTCTGGTCATTTTGTGAAGACTCTGTTCCAATGACCGCCTGTCCCTCCGGCTTGGAGGTTCCGGTCAAATATGATGCTGTCGAGCAGCATCGTAAACCAAAGATAGGTTCAAGAGCGTGGCACTTCAATGCAATAGGCGGCTTGGATCGACGACTGCCGACAAAAAGACCGGCACACGAACATCATATGTTTCATTATCCCTAATGTTAATGTTTTTAGTGATGATATTCTGGTCGCACAGACCATTTGGCTAAACACCCACTCATGTTGCACCAAGGAATCATGATGGAAAGCAAAATGCCCTCCGAGAATTCTGCCTACGCACCTTGTTGCACGGGTCAAGACAGCATGGCCCGTCAAGCATCGAGACTTTGAGAGAGGTGGTCAGCAGTGACCAACGAAGCAGAGACTTGGTTTGCGAGAACATCTGGGACAGGGGCCCGAGCTTAAGACTGTTTTTGAACTCCGTAATCCGTACTCGTAGAGAATGCAGGATGTTTTGAGCCCTAGCGCACGAATATTCTCCGAAACAATCAGGCTTACGTTCGTAGGAAGATCCGAAAGTAGAACTGTATCATCAAAAAAGGGCAATGCGTAAGATGAGGGGTAGTGAAAGGGCAGACAACACCCCAAAAGGTGTGCTTTAGTTACTACACAGTAACTGGCCTGCCAAAGGCTGCTTAGACAAATTTGGATTTCTGAACCTGCAGGGTGCCTGCCAGCGGCAGATTACTGCAGCTCTCGCCGAACTGGTGGCAGGAGCATCCTCAAGCTGGCCAAAGTCCCGGTGACTGGTACTGGTCATGAACCTCCTATGGAACATCGAATGCTATAGAGCCAGGATGTCTTCGATTGCCGCCAGAAAGGCACCGACTAGGGCCACACGAATTCTTTGGTGTCTTGAGCCCAAATCGCGGCCTTAGACATTCTTGCCAAGACAAATCAGCGAGCCTTGGGCGGACCACGGTGTTTCAAACACGAAATTGTCCCACATGTCTAGAGTTACCGCGCATGAGGTCGACGTTTGGTAATGTGCGGTCAGCCCTTCAACCTCTCGTGCAACGACGGGCTGGAAACCCAGGTCGGTGGTAGTACGACTGTCGCCTCCCGCAGCTCCGTCCCAGAGATCCTGGACATCCCGAGCTCCGATGAGGAGAGTCGAGATCAGCGTGCGGTCACCGGGAGCTGAACGTACGAGTAATATCGGAATGGGTCAAGTCTGCAAAGAGTCCGGTAAACAGCTCCAGCGCGCTGAACCTGCAGACGAAGAAGCACACATAGGCACTGTTTCCAGCAAACAAGCGGAGCGAGCTTCCGAGTTGACGTTCTTCTGTGTCACGTCACATCATATCCGCGTGGGTGGCACAGGGGTTGACGTGGTGCCATCGGCTTTCGTAGGATGGTGCTATGCCATAGCGACATTTTGACATGGTATGCACTTGAGACTTGTCAAAATTGTGACAAACTCGCGAGTACCAAACGCTCTTCTGCTTGAGGAACCACTCTTGCCAAGGTGGTGCTTTGGTGATTGTGGAGGAGGATGTGAAAAGGCTTGCTCGTGCACTTGGTGCATGCATCAGGCTACAACACGGGCAGTCTCGGTTAATACCTTTGACAGGTGCTGAGAGTTGATCACGGGTTGGGCGGCAGCCAGTGGACGCGATGAGCTGCAGGAGGCTAGCTACAACACAAGCCTGCTCCGTGTGATAGGCGCTCTAAGCCCTTCTTCCTCCCTATTCTCCGGGGCCGCCACATCCTGGCCACCCCCCTAACCTTAGCCTGGTTCCTGGCTGGTGAGCCACAACGCCAGGCGTCTGACTTGCGCCAGTTTCTGGCCCGCTAGACTGCACCGAAATAGAATAGCTGCAAAGGCTGGAACCTGGCGAGGTTGACCGAGGCTCTCCTTTCCCGCGACTCCCTACGAGACCTTGGCAATGACTGTGAGTATTGGCCTTGGAGTGTACACTGTCTTCCGCTCTTTATTGTGCACCCATATCCGGGACATTCACGAGGCAGCTCAGCCAAAGTCTCCTCGGATTTGGATCGAGGCATGAAACCACAAGTTTCATCCTGTGGAGCCAAAGCGAGGGCCAGGTGCGGCTGGCTGGCACGTTGGATTCCATTCGGGAGGGTTGACGCGGTGCTCGGGATGGCTTGACCCTAATTCTGAAAATTGGCGAAGATTGGCAGGCGAGCGGGTTGGACTCTGGAGAGCAGAAGACGAGCTAAGCCGCTAGGCAGCTGTGTGGAGAAAACGACGCAGATGTGGTGATGAATCCTGGAGGAGTTGAGCGGCGAGAGCGAAGCGAGGGAGGGGAGGGCGCCGGAGTGGCAGCTGGCGAAGCTTAGAGCCATGCGTGCAGGAGGTACCTGCCGCCTGTGGGTGGCTGCCCTAATCGCAAAACGGACCACGGAAGAACGACCACCTGAAAGCCCCAGTCAGGCCCCCCTGGCTATGACGGAGCCAAATCAGACTTGCTTAACCACCAATTGGCCCAGAGGCACGGCCCACAACGCCTGTTCGTTCTGTTCGTCATATGCCGTGGCTCCCACAACAAGCCTGACCGCAGATATCAACTGGGGGAGCCCCTGGCCTCGTTAACGGGTGTTTCTGGTTAGGCTGCAGGTAGCGAGACAACTCCAGTCAGCCCTTTTTTTTTCCGTTGGCCTCACGAGAAAGCCGTTTTGGTCCTGAGGAAGACGCGGGCGGGACTCGGTGATCAAGCTCGATGATCCGATGGTGCAGCAATTACGAGTACAGAGAATGCGTACTCGTACGAGTACATTGTTGAACCACAGGTGGGGGATTCAGCAGTGCGCTTGTTTCGCCAGCCACACTCGTAGAACTCCGTACTCGGATCCAGTCCCTCGGACATCCTCGAAAAATGCTAAGAGAGATCTTCGTTCGTCGAAAGGATTGGCTTCGTCCCCAAGTGTTTGTTCTCTATGTTGACTCTACTCGTACCTCAGCTGTCAAGAAGGTCATAATGCCACCTCTTACTAAGGCGGCGAAGCGCCACCCCACCCCTCTCCTCCATTCCCACATCAAGTTTATGCGCCAACCCAGCTCGTTTCTTCACAAAGTCCTGGGTCTTAGTAAGGAAGCCTTTTTGGCAGCCCAGGTGGCAGGCATGGCGGAGCTTTAAGTGTCAGACGGGCGAAGACCCACCACCCCCCAAGGCCCTCGCACGCGCTATCGGCTCCCTTAACCTTGATCGCCCAGCATCCTCCCATTCCGTTGGACCAGCAAGCGTAGCAGCTCCACTGTTTGATGCTTCATCTCGACGCCCAAGGAACCATGGATGCCATCGAAAGCCCATGCTTTTTTGATCCGAGCACTATCTCGTCCCACTCTGGCCACACCAATCAACCAGGGCTCCATTCAATTCTCCACCCTCCCCCTGCTTCCCGCTGCTATTTGCTGCAAGCCCCAGCAGCTAGAACGAAGAGCCCGTGCGCCGCAGCACCACTGATGGCAACTTGAAGTGCCCGGCTCTCCTCCTTGCACGCCCGACAAATGATCCAGCATGAGATCCAACCCTACCTCTAGCGCAGCCGCCCGTAACATTGCTTTCGAAGGAAGCCCTCTTTCCTATTTCCCGTCTTTCCCACCGTCATCCTCCACCGGCCTCTCTTCTCACTGTCGCCTTACGCACTCACCCTTCTCTTGCTACCTTCCAACACCTGATGATTCTTGCCTAGCGAATCACGTCGGTGTCTTGTACACTACCATTGCGTTTCCTCTTGTCGAGAACATACTGTTACCATTTTCTGTGTACCCCGTTGCCCTTCCTACCAACCACGCGAGGGCCGATTTCTGCCAGTCTAGCAAGCGAGCTTCTCAAGACCTCACCCCCTCTCGCAACACAAGTTGGTTTCATGGTCGATTCCTCCTCCTTGTTGTCATACACAGCTGCGCCATTGAAAGAGGAGGGTGCATAGACCAGCCTTTTGCGCTGCCCGGGCATCAACCACTTCCCTACCAGGGCTGCTTCGATCAAGAAACGACCTGTCTTGTTTGACCTCTGTTGTCTCCGCCGGTCTATACGCACAGGTCACACAATTTATCAAACATGGCTTTGGTGCCGCATCCATCTCCTCCTGGCGTCCTCGGTATGCAGCCGGGCGGTCACTTCGGTCAGATCAATGGAGCTGCCCCAGTTGATGCGCATATGCAACGACAACGCCTGCTGGCACAGTTGAATGAGTCCACCTGGCAAAGAATAGGTATGCGTTACATTACCCGTCTATGCAATAGCCTGCTGACCGAGATGATGAGGCTCTTTGAATGAGCTGCTTGGTGACCACGAAGGGGCCCTGTTTGCATATGAACAAGCTCTGCGACACAACCAGTGGTCAACACAAACCTTGAATGCAATCTCATGTATCCTCCGCACAAAGGAGAAGTACCCTGAAGCTATGGAGTACCTCAAAAACATCTTGAAAGTGGAGCCTGCCAATGGCGATGCCTGGGGAAATCTAGGTAAGGGCAACTCTCGCTTCGGTTGAACGTCAGCTTACAACAGCAGGCCACTGCTACCTGATGATGGACAATCTTCAAGAGGCTTACACCGCCTATCAACAAGCACTCTATTACCTCGCAAAGCCCAACGTAAGCTGTCGCTCACCACCCTTGCACTCCATTCACCTAACACCGTGTAGGAACCAAAACTGTGGTACGGTATTGGTATCCTGTATGATCGATATGGCTCCTTGGAACATGCCGAAGAAGCGTTCTCTCAAGTCATGCGTATGCAGCCCGACTTTGAGAAGGCGAACGAAATCTACTTCAGACTTGGAATAATATATAAGCAGCAACAAAAGTTCCAGGAAAGTCTTGAAGTGAGTACATGCCCTTCTTGCGTTGGCTGGGGCTAACATCCCCGCAGTGCTTTAAGTACATCGTCAACAATCCGCCGCGCCCGCTCAACGAAGAAGACATCTGGTTCCAGATCGGTCATGTGTATGAGCAGCAGAAAGATGTAAGTTCCGTTGATCCTTGGCAATGGGCTGGGTTAATCTTGTTGAAGTTCGAAGCTGCAAAAGCTGCCTACAGGCGCGTTCTGGAGAGAGACCCGAAGCACGCCAAAGTGCTACAGCAGCTCGGGTGGTTGCATCACCAACAAAGCAATAGCTACGCAAGCCAAGACCAGGCCATCGAGTACCTCGAACAATCGGTCAGCTCCGGTATGTTTCACCACGGACTTTGTTGTTTCTGATTAGCTGACCGGCTGGAAGACAATCAAGACGCGCAGAGCTGGTACCTTCTCGGCAGGTGCTATATGGCACAGCAGAAGTTTCCCAAGGCCTACGAAGCTTATCAACAAGCTGTGTATCGTGATGGGCGCAATCCCACCTTTTGGTGCTCCATTGGCGTCTTGTACTACCAGATCAATCAGTACAGGGACGCACTCGATGCGTATTCTCGCGCTATCCGATTGAACCCATACATTTCCGAAGTATGGTACGATCTTGGAACCTTGGTGAGAACAGCTAGTGCCTCCATCCTCGCTGCAGTCACTGATGATGGAAACAGTACGAATCATGCAACAACCAAACTTCCGATGCTCTTGATGCATATGCCAGAGCGGCCGAGCTTGATCCCACCAACACACACATCAAGGCGCGTCTCGCCCTCCTGAGAAGCGGAGCTGCAACTGGGCCTAACCAGCACAATGCACCTGTTCCTCAAGACGTCCATCCCCAAGCGTATCAGAACGGTGTTGGTGTTCCTCCTGGACCTCAATGGGGAGGACCATCTGCATCGAATCAGCAAGCACAGCCACCGCCGGTTGATCCAGCACGTGTCAACGACTGGGCTAGAGGCATTGCAGGCATCAATCCACCTCCTGGCCAGCAGCAACAACAAGCGCAAAATGGCTACGAAGCTCGTGACGGCATGAGGGCACCGCCTCCCCGTGCTCCTAGCCCACGCCAAGACCCTCGCCCATACGATTCATCCAGACAGACTCCAGTGCGCAAGATGCAGTCACCTTCCCCTAAGATGCAGCATTCCAACCCGGGCATGTTTCCCCCTGGCCCCCAGACGCTGCCCCAAATCTCAATGCAAGAGCGTCCTCCCGCTTTTGGTAGTGGCGTCCGGCCGTCGCCCACAATGAACGGGCCGCCGGCACCACATGCGAATGGCGCTGGTTCTGGCTCAACCCTACCACCGTATGGACGTCCCTTCAGTCCTCCTAGTGAACTCAGACCCCTCAGGGACGAACGTCCCCAGTCACCTGGACCTGGTTTCCGCCCGCCGCCATTCCAATCTGGCCAACCATTTCCCAGCATCGCTAACGGCGTGCCCTCTGCACCACCCCCTCTTCCCGCTGTAGATGGTCCTCCTCGCGATGATCGACCGCCCTCGGCCATGAAGCGGGCTCGTGAGTGGGAGCCCGAGTCTGGCCCCTCTAAGAAGCTGGCCAGTGAAGAAACGCGTGCACGTCTAGACGACCCAGTCCGCAGGAACAGCCCTCCAGGCCGTCTACCTACGCCAAAAGATCATTTTAGACGCAGCTCATCTGAAGCTCGCCGCGAACAGGAACGCCGGGCGAATGAGAACTACTATCCATCTGAGGCTGCACACCACCCTTACAGCCGGCCTCCTCAGCACATCCCGTCGATGCAATCAATCTTGGATGGCCCCAAGGACGAACGTCCGGAACACGTTGAGCAAGCTGCTCGCAAAGTGGAAGTGGATGAGGATTATGACAATAATAGCGAGGATGACAAGCAGCGTGGACCGCCTCCAGTAGCGGTAAGCCCACAAGTAGGTGGACCGCTCCCATCGGCGACGCCAAAGCAGGAGCAAGTGGCATGAGTTCTTAGATATTTTGTTCTGCCTTGAGTTACTACACAATTCCCTTCGCATTTATTGGGTGTGGAGACCTTGTATAGCGCACACGTTCAGCGAGCACCATGATCAGAAAAAGCCAGAAGTATATTCTAGGGAACGCAGCTTCGCACAATAGGACGATTACACTGATGAATACTCCACCACCACTACCATTCTCGCCTAGCGTGGCTGTTTTGCTTTCTTTGCCCAATAGCAGCCAATGCAGAAATCTTGGCATGCTAGCGGGCCCCACCGCACCAAACTTCGAAATCAAAGTCCGCAATCGCACCAGCAAATGTCGAGGTCTGCAACAACTTGACAACTTGAGAATTTGAGACACCTCGTCGATTGCTCAACAAGATGTAAGAATCCATCGGGTCTTCCTTCATGGCTCTGCTAATAGGTTGCTCAGGTCTCACCGAAAGTTCGAGGCCCCGCGACATGGTATACATTGCCCCAATCTAAATTTCCTGTATTAAGGATGAGGACCACGAACTGATGATATTTCTTAATAGGTTCGCTTGCCTTCCTACCCCGAAAGAGAGCTGCAAGACACCGAGGCAAGGTCAAGAGGTACGGTTAGAACACACTGGTTATCCAGAAGTCATGACTTGTAAAGAGTCGAAGCTGAAACATTTCCAGCTTTCCAAAGGATGACCCCAAGAAACCAGTCCATCTGACCGCCGCCATGGGGTACAAGGCCGGGATGACCACAATCGTCCGTGACCTTGATAGACCTGGTGCGAAGATGCACAAGAAAGAGATTGTCGAGGCTGTCACCGTCATTGAGACTCCTCCTGTATGTTCCCATCCCACCGACGTCCAATCTCGTGTCATCGGTTTTTGTGCGCAGGCTGACCTTTCTCTACAAGATGATCGTCGTCGGCCTCGTCGGCTATATCGAGACTCCCCGCGGCCTCCGATCCCTCACTACTGTCTGGGCCGAACATTTGTCAGACGAACTCAAGCGCCGCTTCTACAAGAACTGGTATCGCTCGAAGAAGAAGGCGTTTACAAAGTATGCCAAAGCACATTCAGAGGGCAAGGGCAGCTCCATCACCCGCGAACTCGAGCGCATCAAGAAGTACTGCACCGTCGTCCGTGTCCTTGCGCACACCCAGATCCGTCAAACTCCCCTCAAGCAGAAGAAGGCGCACTTGATGGAGATTCAGATCAACGGTGGTTCCGTCGCAGACAAGGTCGAGTTCGGCCACGGTCTCTTCGAGAAGCCGGTCGAGATCGATACAATCTTCGAACAAGATGAGATGATCGACTGCATTGCCGTCACCAAGGGCCACGGTTTCCAGGGTGTCACATCAAGATGGGGTACCAAGAAGCTTCCAAGAAAGACACACAAAGGTCTCAGAAAGGTTGCTTGTATCGGTGCTTGGCATCCTTCGCACGTCCAGTGGACTGTTGCTCGTGCTGGTCAGATGGGTTACCATCACCGTACAAGTGTCAACCACAAGGTCTACCGCATTGGAAAGGGCAAAGACGAGAAGAACGCGGCTACTGATTTCGACGTCGTACAGAAGACCATCACACCGTACGTCTACATTCTTTTCGTCGGAGGTTATGCATCTATACTAATCGTGCTACAGAATGGGCGGCTTTGTCCACTACGGCGAGGTCAAGAACGACTTCGTCCTGCTCAAGGGCTCCGTCCCAGGTGTGAAGAAGCGAGTTATGACTCTCCGCAAGTCGATGTTCCCTCACACTTCACGCAAGGCTTTGGAAAAGGTCGAGCTCAAATGGATCGACACCTCGTCCAAGTTCGGCCACGGTGCTTACCAGACTCCTCAAGAAAAGAGACAGTTCCTGGGCACGCTCAAGAAGGATCTTGTTGCTGCTTCGTAAATGCCGTGATGGCGGCAGGGGAGTTTGTGGATTTTCAGTACTTGCTCGCACACGTCTTGTTACAGAGCAGGGACGCAGTGGTGTCATGTGCACGTCAACGGAGGTCGAGCCCCCGACAACGAAAGATACAGACAACTTCTCTTGTCCTTGTCTTTTGTGCAGGCTAGGTAGCATGGCAATCGTCAGCTGAGAAATTAGTCTTGGGGAATGAAAAGAGAGAACACCATAAAATTCATTTTGCTCTCTCCATATGCATCCGTGCATGTTAGCACACATCGCCAGGACCGTCCTTTTATCAGCGGCAGGCTAATTCGCCAGCCCAATGCTCGTGCCGTCACCGTGACAGAGGCCCCCTCCCAGCACTAAGTTTTCGAAGCATGCGAGCAAGCTGAATGTCAGTATGGCTCAAATTCAAGCGCGACTGCTACACTATGAGCTGAAGGCCTAACTGCAATGTCTGCTGTTCTATCACCAACTTATGCAGCCACGCGAGCACGGTAGCGAAAATGTAGCACCCTTTGTTGATATGGCTGCAAGGGTTGAGCGCGAGGGTTTAGACTTTGGGGAGTTTAAATGCGGCACGACATAACACGGTCTAGGTGAGCAGCACGTGCGCTCGGGACAGATTCTTCGATGCCTCGCCAAGACACGTACAAGCAATGACATCACTGTCGAGATTGTTTGTTCGAGTCACACTTCCAGCTGGAATTGCACCACGTCCTCGCATGTTCGCAACCAAGGTTAGTAGACTTTTACATCCGTCAAGTATAGCTCGACCACTTGCCCTTCAGAGCGGGAAAGCAGTTCGCCATCCGAGGCACCCAGTGAGGAGCTTGAATATATCGAGAGATTCCCTTCTATTACTGTCACACCCACGAGGCAGACAAGCTCAAAGCCTCCGTTCTCCCCCCGCGCTCGGCTGTCGAACAGCCCCAGGCATAGCTCACTGTACAATTCACACGATGTCCGACGACGCAGCGTACATGTCCTTCCTCAACAAAGCAAACGCCGACCCTCATTCTGGCCAAGGCTCAACAATGGCTGAATCCGAATCGACCTCACAACGCCGCTCGTCGTTCGATCCTACCTCGTCCTCATCCTCGGACGCACTTCCTGCATCATTAAAGTCCCTCCCTGATATCACATATACGTCAGACACGGACTCACCGTTTGAACCCGTCCTGTTTAATTTTTCGGGGTCGGAGTTGCCTTCAGCAAGCGAGTTCAACACAGTCTTGAGTCACGCCCATGTGGGAAAGACTAGCGTGGAAGTTGAAGAATTGAGTGTAGCTGACTTCGATCCGAGAGGCGAGTACAAGGAGATTATTCAGAGGGTCGAGCAAGCGGGAAAGGGAAAGAAGGGTGTCAAGGTGCTCAGAGTGCAGGCGAGCTCGACGAGAGCGGAATATTATATTCTGACCCTGGGCGAGCAGAAGTTGATCGGGGTGGTGACAAGGGCGGTTGAGAGCTAGCGAACGGGAGCGCTGACAGCGCAAGCAGTGAAATCGGAGCATTTCCCACGTCTCTCCCGTCCTTTGCTACCACTCATGGCAGAAGATCGTTGGGAACCAGCAGCCACGCTCCAATGCACATTGGCCCAGAAACTACGAAGCGGACAGCTGGAAATGCATCAGCTAGGAATGGAGAACCTCTTTGTCTCCCAGGGAGCAGTCCTTCTTTCCACTGCAGCTAGTTATTGCACACAAGGATTGCATCCCCGGCCAATTTTTGCATTCCATGCTCTGTGGTGCATGCTGCTCTATGTACTTGTAGCCTGACGCATCTGCTGCCGCACCCAGTAATAGACCAAGTCTGGGATCATAACGTTGAAACATTTGGTATAAGTGATTGACGAGGACAAGATCCCCTGTCATTGCTCGTGCTGCATTGTTCAATGCGGCCACATAACCGACCCACTGGTCAGATCGGGTTTCCAAAGCTTTCGGAGACGTCGAGAGGATCTGCATCAGCACGCTGTGTAGTATCCACTGGCGGAAATATGAGCATCCTGGCACGACAGGGATCCACCTTATCACTTCTCGAGCATGGCATGCGTGCTCCTCGATCTGCGTGTGACACAAGGCAGTTGTACGAGGCGTAGGACCCTTGAGTTGGAAGAGTGCTTATCAAGGCAACCATGTTCACTGGGGTCTCTGGAATAGCACCAGCATTGGGAAATGCTCCGTT
Source organism: Phialophora verrucosa (assembly GCA_002099365.1). Lineage (NCBI taxonomy): Eukaryota > Fungi > Ascomycota > Eurotiomycetes > Chaetothyriales > Herpotrichiellaceae > Phialophora > Phialophora verrucosa. Next base: position 430,414 of record MSED01000014.1, on the reverse strand, counting down.
CGGGTCGTGTTGTGCACAAGTATGTGGGGATAGAGTCTGTGCAACATCCGATATGCGACAATAGGGGAAGAGAAAGCCGCATTGTCTGAAGTCCGGGCCGGTTTGCCAATCTCATCCATGTCACTCTTCCATGAAACGATTTAGAATATCTGCAAGTCGTATCATACAGTCATGATGTCCACGCGTCTTCTTGGGTCGTCTTGGGTCTTCTTGGGGTCTTATCAACATGTACACGCGGTCAGACTGTGTTGGAAAATTGCTTCTTGGAAACAGTTCAAGTCTTAAGCGAAACGATCTCAGACAGTAGCCGCCAATCATGGACAGGGATTAGCGGAGCAGAACCGAGACGATGGATTTTGTCTTGACACTCGACCATGTGCCTATCATCGAGACTCACGCCCCTTGCTGTCTGTTAACCCCGGACTGCCGTCTGATTCGAAAGCGTGTTGGCGAAGGTGCATATGTAGCCAGGAAGCATCGGAGGACTGCTTGACCTGCTGCAGCAGGATGTAAGAATAGAAGCCGAGCGACAAGCCCAACGGGCAGCATACGAGTACAGGGGCCTTTTCTGGCCAGTCGCGCTGATTCCTCTCCCCTGAACGCAGGCCAATCAACACACCGCCGTCTGAGGGAGGAAGGAAATCAAGACCTGTCAGATCGGAATCCACCGTTGTCGTTTCCGGTTGTCAGCAGCTCATGATTTGACGGCGCGAGCGCCACTCGCGGTCCTGATTCGCCTTCTGCCGTGCCTCAGGCTCATGGGGCTCAGCAAAGAACGAGTCAAGGCTGCAGACCGGACGGGGCACTGCTGTGCCACTGCGGCCCACGAACGCGTCAAGCAGCCTCTCGGGGGCCGGGGGCACTGTTTTCGTTCATGGCCAAACAAAAGCTGCATCCCAGCTCTCTTTGCTTGGTGCTTGCCCATTGCGTGGGCTTAGGCTGTGACAAGTCTGGGCCAGGGGGGACGAGGGAAATCAACTGTCAAGGCAAAGCAAGATCTGCATCTGAAACCTGGAATGGCAAGAGAGGGGAGGATCTCAGAATCCCAGATCTGAAAGACGCTACGTCGACATGGAAATGCATCCGCCAGAATATTGCTACCTGGGAGGTCAAGGCAGATGCAAATTCAGTTCCTCCTCAGACCAAAAGGTATCAAGGCGGTCCAGACGAAGAGAAGAATACGAAGTATTGCGTTAGCAGTGAGAGCTTGGAGACCGCAGTCGATCGCTGTCGTGGTCGAGACTTCAAACTGTGTTTCGTGGCTAGCAGTCTGTTGCCCGGCGCAATCGAGAGTTCACATGCAAGTACCAGTAAAAGAGGGTCGCCCGGTGTTGATCAAATGCAAGCGAGCATGTAGCAACATATATACTGTACCTGTCTCAATGAGCTGTGACTACTCTGTACAGTTGGCAACAACCTCAGTAGATCATGACTGAGACTGCTGATACTGTGTCAATTCGTTGCCCACCAGCCTCAGCTGAAACGTGCGATAGCATCGCTGTGCAGATGAGGCTAGCCAGGTGTTGACAGGGGACAGTTGGACTTGCGGCTCCCGTGCTCGTTAGGGGCGGTGGTGGAGCCAGTTAAAGGAGGGCAGTAATTGGGCTCGGCCAGCAGCAAAGCCTCTCTCGCCTCTCGCCTGGAGCCAGTCCGAGTCCTGCTCAGGCTGCTTTGAACTCCCTGCAGTCAACACAAACAACTCCATCACGACTTCATTCCCATCCGCAGAACAGTATACGAATTCTTTGTTCTTTGCTCGATTATCTCCAGTCCGAGCATATCCATTCGTTTTCAACACGACTTTTTCTTCGGCTTCGCCTCACTGCTCCCTCGCCGAGTCGATCGTCCCGCCGCACACCCGCGCTGCGTGCTCCTCCCTCCCCTTTCGCTGGCAGAAGCTGTATTTCTTTCCTGCCGGCCAGAAAGGAGTACGACGACGTTGCACGGCCTCATCACCACCTCAACCCGACCGAACACATCACATTGCTAGTTCCCTACTGCACAAGATCACAAACAAGACAACTCCCCGTCTGACGCTGACTCCCCGTGCGGCGTCCTTGCTATTTTCAACCACGCTGTTCGCCTAATCTGCACTGCTTACGCCTGCGAATCGGCCAACTCTCTTCCACGTCCGTCCTCGTATACTGCGGCCAGACCACGGGTCCTCTAAAGATCACTCAGCCCTCTTCGATCTGATTCACTCAGCCGAACAAATACTCTCCGCCTTCCTCCCACGTCCATTCGCAGTGCTGGCGATCGATCTCCCTGACGACGAGTCGGTCGCCATCTTATAATGTCGTCTCATAGCAACAGCAGCTCATCGCCTCCCCGGGTACCTCCCCATATCCGCCTCAATTCGGGCCAGGAAGACCTGAATAGCGAGACAGCAAGTTCATCACGGACGTTGGTCCCCACAGCCTCAAGACCGACAACCTCTAGATCCCAGTTGAATGCGGTCTACTCTCAAGAACATGTACAAGACTCGGCAGAAAGGCTACTCCCCCCGGTAACCGGCGGCTCAAGGAGGCTCAGAGATGGAGATTCCCCCTTGAGGTCACCTGCTCGCTCGAGTTACTCCTCCAGAAGGTCAAGCTGGGAGTCGGATCGAAGCAGGGATAGCCGAGGCTTCGAGAACCCCTTTCGAGACTCTAGTCAATCGAGGCCTGGATCACGGGCTGGCAGCGACGACAACGATGTCAACACCCAGACAGTATCAGAAAAGTTCAATATCTTACCTTCCTCGGGCCTCCTCCTGTTCCCCGAAGACGTCGAAAAAGACGACTACCTGCACAACCCTGACCCGAACGACAAGGACCGCGACTGTGACATTTTCAACAAGAGAGGCTTGGTGAACATTGGCGGTCTTGCGTTCATCACGCTAGGGATATTGACCCTATTCGTCGGATACCCGATTCTGTTGGTTCATCCCCATACCTTCCGAGCACTCATGCTGATATCTTTCTAGGACATTTGTACAAAAGATAACCGCATCACCCGACCCCTGCGCCGGCAGCAACGCTTGTATAGGAAGCGGCAAGGTACCCCATCTGAAGAACATGCGCACCAGCCTGATTGACCCCGACACACCCGAGTCGGCCAAGACGAAGACGGACTACCACGGAAACACGTGGAATTTGGTCTTCTCAGACGAGTTTTCCAAGCCTGGGCGAACATTCTATGAGGGAGACGACCCGTATTGGACTGCAGTGGACATCTGGTATGGTGTGACACGAGACTTGGAATGGTACGACCCAGATGCAGCCACCACGAATGATGGTGTGCTCGAATTGCGCTTTGACGCTTTCAAAAATCACGGCTTGAACTATCGCTCGGGCATGCTGCAATCATGGAATCAGATGTGTTTCAAAGGCGGCAGGTTAGAGGCCAGTATATCTCTCCCTGGACGGGGTGACACGGTCGGCTTCTGGCCCGGTTTCTGGTCGATGGGCAACCTGGGACGACCGGGTTACGCAGCGACCACCGATGGCCTTTGGCCCTACTCCTACGCCGATGTGTGCGACGCGGGTATCACTGCAAATCAAAGCTCCCCCGACGGTATCAGCTATCTACCAGGCATGCGACTGCCCGCGTGCACATGCTCTGGCGAAGATCACCCAACGCCTGGCAAGTCCCGGTCCGTTCCTGAAATCGATGCCCTCGAAGCCAGCGTGGGAACACTTGACAGCGAGGGCAATCAGATTGGCATGGTCTCGCAGTCCTTCCAGGTGGCTCCTTTCGACATTTGGTATCAACCGAACTACGACTTTGTCGAAGTGTTTGATTTTTCGGTTACCGCCATGAACACATACAAAGGTGGCCCTTTTCAACAGGCGGTTTCGGGCCTGTCCAACTTGAATAATGCGTGGTACGATGGGAACGCCTACCAAGTATACGCCTTCGAGTATACCCCTGGTGCTACTGGAGATGTTACCTGGTACGTCGGCGAGAAACCGGTCTGGCGTATGGAAGGTCAAGCTCTCGGTCCCAACGGCAATGTCGCGCAAAGAGTCGTCCCCGAGGAACCCATGTCCGTCATTGTCAATTTCGGCATGTCTCCTGGTTTCTCACCCTTGAATCTGACCGGGTTGGCCCCGTTGATGCCAGCTACCATGCGAGTCGACTACATCCGCATTTATCAAGACGATGACGGCAAGATGACCTGCGACCCTGAAGGGTATGAAACGACAGAGTACATCGCTAACCACTACGAAGTGTATCACAACCCGAATATCACAACTTGGTAAGTTTGCCTTGGATAGTCTAAAGTCGTCTCCGGCTAACACACATTTGCAGGGCTGATACTGGCTACGAGTGGCCGAAGAACTCGCTTGTGAACGGCTGTTAATCTTAATACATAATGTCTCGGTGCGGTCCAGTTTCGATAGCCGGCTTGTGCTGGCCTGTACAGACGTCTGTTTCGTCCTGAAAGATTTAGCGGCATGGCAAATTGGCATCGCGGCGTTTTACGAGGGATTGATTTTGGAGGACTGGAAATCTGGGAGTATCCGGAGTACCATCATTGCGCGTTCCAAAATCTTGTCTACAACTCCTTTTTTACGACTGAAGTAGGGAATCATGACTTTTCCCGGTCCATTCAGCGAGCAGCACAACTTTAGAGCGAGGGTGATAGCTATCACTGGAAAAAAGCAAGACGTGGGGATGGAAATGTCTGGCATGAATTGATTGCACTGAGGAGGAGGTGATACCAACAGCCAGGCTGAGGAGTTCTGGCGACACAGGAGGTGGATGTGAGAATATTCTTTGTCTTGCTCAATGGCTCATTGACGATTGACGTGACGAGACAGTACTATCAATGCAAGCACAATTGAACACTCCAATCTGCTTATTAGATTCTGACTCGGATTTGTTTGATGCGTGGAAACAGGCACGTGCCTTTCCTGGCATTCCTCGGTCGTGGGAGGAAGGCCGTTGCACCTTGGGCGCATTCTAATATCATGTCTTTAGTTCTCCCTCGATTCACCGTGATTTGAGGATGGCCATTTTCAGCTCGGGCCTGACTACCAGAGAGGAACATAACACACCTGGTACCTCTGCTTCTGTCATCCCCGCACCGCCGCACTTGCCATCAGCCTCAAGTTTTTATTCTCGCACACCATGTGCTCAGGCGCTACGTCAACGGACAACAACCCGGAGCCAAGGATTTATGCAACCGCTGCAGAAGCAGAGGCCGCTGCGGCAATTGAGCAACGTCAAGCGCCATCACGCAGGAAGAAAGAGGACTATGAGCGAATACAGAGCAAGCAGCGCGCCGAGATGATCCTAGGCCAGTACGATTTATTGATCAAGTACGCCGTGGAAAATGGGGTTGTGAGTAACCAACGAGTCCCGTGTTCTGCCAGTCCCGTGTTATGCCTCGTCGTCGTGAAGCTGACAGGGATTCAAACAGTCAATACCGAAGACGAGGGCTTATTTTCGGAAGGTGTCGTTGGGCATTGAATCGGAGCCGGTCATCAAGAATTGGTTTTCATAGTTTCATGAGCTGTGAGGCGGAATGTTTTGCGATCTGATACATACCGATGGCGGCTAGAGCCATCAGCGACCAGGGAGTGGCTATCCTGTCCGTCCATCACAGCTGTACTTCTGATGAGAGGGAATGGATGTAATCAGCAAGCCGGCTCACATGGCTTCAGTGGACTTGTGTGACTTGTGCCCTCGCATTTAATTACTCGGTACCGGCGACTTGAAGCGCTCGAGCGATAAGATATGATAGACACAGACGGCAAAACCTCGGCCTGCATTCGAAAAGTTTCGAGTGCGGGCGTAAATATCATTTGATGCATGCACCGCGCACACATACCGCAATACCAACGTTGTCGTCGTTGGTGTCGTTGCCGCCACGATGTCTCTGGAGGAGAAGTTGGTAAAGATCAAGTCACCCAATCTGCAAAGCCAAAAGCATGTACGTTGTGGCCCCTCTGGCTGCCAGGTATATACTGACACAAAGAAGACGGCGGTGGTGCTGTCGTCGATCGAAGAAACCCTCACCGAGCAGAAGACGAAATTTACACCCACGGCATATTTCGCTGCCCTACTCGCCCTTTTGAAGCAGTCCTCCTCCGACGCTGCGGACAGTGACGTCGTTGCTTCTACCATCTACCTCCTCGACCTAGTCACCTCTCATGTACCGGCAAGCCTCCTCCGGTCGCAGTTCAATACCATCGCCTCTCTGCTAGCGCCCTTTCTGAACACTTCTAGCACGAATGCCCCTCTTCTCCGGGCGGCAATCGGTTGCCTCGAGTCTCTCTTGGTCGCCCAGGACTCGGCAGCATGGAATCTCCCACAGACACAGACGAGCCCCAGGCAGGCTATCCCGGTGCTGCTCACACTGGCCATTGACTCAAGACCCAAGATAAGAAAACGAGCGCAAGAGGCATTGATGAAAGTTTTGAAGAATCCCCCACCGGGACCGGCTATTGATCACCCGGCCGCCGAGCTTTGCGCGGTGGCTGCACAGAACAACCTGAAAAATGCGGTGGATTTGGCGCACCAGGCACGGCGGCAAAGAGGCAGACCGGACGACAGCCATGAACCGGCAGTGATACATGCCCTCCAACTGACCAAGGCTATCGCTGTCGCTTCAGGTGGGTGGCCGAGCAAGAAGATCGAATCGCTATGCGAATTGCTGCTGTCGATATCCAGGTCGAGGAATGACTACTTGGTCATGAGCGCCTTCGAAGTGTTTGAGGTCATATTCGAGGGCATGCAGGATGAAGTCTCGTCTTCAAAGTTACCACGTCTGCTCGAGGCGATAGTCGACCTGAAACCTCCCCACAACGACTCACAGCTGCTGCCGCCTTGGATCGCGATTCTGTCGAGAGGCTACGGTACATCCGCTGTGGTCGAGCCGGACGAAACTTTTGCGAAACTGCCAGAGCTGTTCGACCTCGTCGCGGCGTACTTGACCAGTCCGTCTCACAATATCAGGGTCTCGGCCTCAGAATGCCTGATTTCTTTTTTCGCCAACTGCATACCAGACAGCGTCATCTCTGATCCATCTGTGTACGACGAGAAGCTGCTGGAGCAGATCTCGAAGAAGGCCCTTGATCTGTTGTCCGTCAAATACCAGTCGGCTTGGATGGAAGTTTTCAATACCCTGTCAGCTCTTTTCGACGCTCTACGATGGAGAGGCGACCCTTTCCTCCTGCCCCTGGTCGTGGCCGTCGGCGACCTCCGGAGCAATGAAGGCTTCCAAGGCAAGAAGGAAGCCGACGAAGTCCTCGGTCGTGCCATCCGCAACCTTGGACCCGGCGCAGTGCTAAGTGTGCTCCCCCACAACCTCATCAAGCCACAACCAGGTCAACCGGGCAGAGCATGGCTGCTACCTCTGCTAAGAGACTACGTATCAAACACGAACCTAGGTCACTTCAGATCGGATCTAGTCCCTCTCAGCGAAGCGATGTACCAACGCGTCATCAACCACGGTAACGTGGAGAAAACCGTGCATATCAAGGTCTTCGAGACCGTTGTACAGCAGGTCTGGGCTACCCTGCCGGGCTACTGCGATCTACCACTCGACCTGCAAACGGCCTTTGACCAGCCTTTTGCAGAGATGATCTCGAATCTGCTTTACAAGCAAACTGATCTGCGCGTCGACCTCTGCCGAGGTCTGCAAAACCTTGTCGAATCCAATCAGGCGCTTCTGGCATCAGATCTCTCAGACGAAGTGCTGCAGCTTGAACGCCGATTGTCACGTTCGGACGCGGAGAAGAATATTCAGCACCTGGCTCAATTCGCAAGCAACTTGCTTGCTGTACTCTTTAACGTCTATAGCCAAACGCTCCCGCAATCACGGGCGTACATTTTGCAATGTATCAATAGTCAACTCAGCATCACGCCGGAGAAAGACCTGGTGGACACGTTTAAGAGGGTCTCTAAGATGCTTCAGGACGCCCTGCCCAAGGCGGACCAGCCGCCTCCAAAGAAGGAACAAAACCAGACCGCCGCCAGCAAACTCCCGCCCACGTCTCACACTCTACTCGACCTCGTCATTGCCCTCTCCGTCCACTTACCCAGATCGACCTTCGCCTCCCTCTTTGCCATTGCCGCCGGCATCCTCACCAACCCGGCCATCCTCAAATCTGACCCACAACTCATCAAGAAGGCATACAAGCTTATACCCAGATTATCGACCTCTCCCACCGGAACAGAAGCTCTCAAGAGCCGAAACAAGGAACTGCAAGAGTTGATGCTGCGTACGTCAGAAATGACACCGGTTCCTGCTCGACGAGATCGAATGCTTGCAATTGAGACTGTTGTCTCATATCTTCCCCCTACAGATCTCCACTTCATACCCAGCATCCTCAGCGAAGTGGTGCTGGGCTGTAAAGACAGCAACGAGAAAGCTCGAACAGCTGGTTTCGACCTTCTTATTGCCGTGACGAACAAGATCTCCGATCCTTCAAATCCACCAGACACGAGAATCCGCAATCGTCTGGTACCGCATATGCCAGCCGACTCTCCAGACGCACCTGCCACCCTCGAAGAAGTCTTCACCATGGTCAGCGCTGGTTTGGCGGGCGTGGCGCCGCACATGGTCGCTGCAAGTATCATCGCTTTAAGCAGGCTATTCTTCGAGTACCACTCCCAACTGTCTGACAAGACGAAAGAGGATCTCGTCGACACGGTGGCCATGTTTCTGCAGTCCAACAACCGCGAGATCGTCCGTGCAGTGCTTGGTTTTGTAAAAGTCATGGTTGTTGTTCTGCCTGCGCAGATGCTGGGACCGAGGATGCCAAACATCATGCCGGGGTTGATGGTGTGGAGCAAGGAGAATAAGGGCCGGCTGAGGGTGAAGGTCAAGGGCATTGTAGATCGATGCCTACGCAGGTTCGATGCCGCCCAGGTGGAAAGCTGGGTCGGCGGTGAGGACAGGAAGATGGTAGTGAACATCCGCAAGCGAAGGGAACGGGCGAGGAAGAAAAAGAAGGGTGATGGTGATGAGGATGTCGATGAGGACGAGGAAACTACTACCAAGAGATACGACAACGAATTCGACGAGGCAGTCTACGGCTCCGAGGATGACGAGTCGGAGATTGAAGGTAGTGACGATGAAGACGACGATGATGAGGCCATGTCAGGAGTGTCAATCAAGAAGCCTACCGAGCGTGGAAAGAGGAGAAACGACCAGTACATTCGTCAGGAAGACGAAGAAGACGAGCCCCTCGACCTTCTCGACCCCAGAAGCATGGCAAGTATATCGACTAAGAAGCTTGGACGACTGCGAGATTCGGATGTCAACCCGAGGAGGACTAAAGCTCAATTCAACGAAGACGGCAAACTTGTATTTGGCGGTGAGCAAGACGGTGGGGCTGGAGGTGATACGGCCATTTCTGGGGACGGTCAACAGGACAATTCTGTCAACGCCTATCTTGATGCCGTGTCTGGTGCGGACGCCGTTCGACGAGGGCAGAAGGGCCGCTTGAAAGTCAAGTCTGGCATGCAGAAGAAAGCGAAGCAAGAAGGGCGTCAGCGCGAGAACGATGAGATGGAGCTGGACGTCGAAGAAGCCAGACAGGTTGCTAGACAAATCATGCAAGGGACTGCGAGCCCCCGGTCACCGGGCGGTAACACCGACCCCAAGCAGCAGCGGCGAGGCTTGGGCATTGAAAAGCGGAGGGATGGACCGCGGAGACAGAAGTTTCGAGGTGGAAGTGGCGTTGGGAAGCACCGCGGCGGAAAGGTGCAGTTTGCGGGCAGGAGGGGAGGACGAAGATGAGATAAGTGTCCTTTCGCTCCTACATTATCGTCTCCCGCTCTTTCAGATACGATGACATGAAAAGACGAAGCAATTTGGAGAAGGATTGACACCTTGCAAAAGGTGCTGCAAATACCCCGTTACTTTACTTTTCAATATCTCAGCTCTCTTCCATCTCAATGCCCCTAATACCTCAGTTCTTTATGGTCTGTTGCCCAATGACCACATCCTTGGTTACACATGTCTCGACCGAACCAGTTCAGCAGCCTCCCGCGCCCACCGAAACAACCAGTCTACCCAACTAGGCTTCACGGACGCCCAGAACGAGCTAGGAAGTATGTTAGTCGGGCCACCCGATCGCAGGATAGGAGACCATCTCACCTCGGCCACGTCCCTAACGCATACGGTCTCGCAATTACTTGATGTAGCCGCCGCCGCAGAATGCGCGCGTGCAGGGGACGAAGGTCACGGTGTCAGTGCCGACGTCCTGGGGGTCCCGGATGTAAAGGGTCTCAGAAGCTCCGTCGCGTTTAATGTACAAGGGCAGAGGAGCTGAAGAACCGTCGTCACGCTTGATGTACCCCCCGCCGCAAGATGCGCGAGCGCAGGGGACGAAGGTCACGGTGTCGGTGCTGACGGTGTCGGGTTCGCGGACGTTGAGGTCAGATGCTGTTGGGAGGGCAAGAACGGCGCTGGTCAGGCACAAAGCCGAGAAGAAGGCAGTGAACTTCATGTTGATGAGTTATTCAAATGAGTTGGCCTGGGTCTTGTTTGGAAGTCGTCGACTTATTGCTGCTTGGTGTTGTGATGTGAAGTTTTGTGATCTCGTTCGAGGTGCGCTGACTTTTATAGGACTTTGGATCCTCAACCACCAGCCATGGGCTTCACCGACTTCGGTGTCTCTAGGCATTGCTTCCTCCGAACGTCGACTGTGTGTCAGGAAGCAGCACGAGGGCGGAGTCACCTGCCACCGGACCCATTCTCAGACGACACCCGGGACTCCCACGCGAGACCTTTGACCCAAGTTCGGCGCCAGATCCAATGTGTCAGCAGCTCGGTCATTTACACGTCTGGGCGCGACTAGACTGTCTGCCGCCTCATGCCTTTGCCCGGCGTCGGCGTTACCCAGAGGCTTCCACCGACCGGTTAACGCGCAAGTATCGCCAGCTTCGGAGGGAACCCCAACCTGGGCGAGCGGTCATGCCACCTCGGTGGACGAGCTGAACGCCGGGAATTGTCTGCATCCTTCGAGGCATTCTCTTGGCTGGATTGTTGCCCGACGAGTTCATCCTTCAGCGAGACCGCCACAAAGGACTCTGCGTACAAGAGAGGTGAGATAGGAGGCAGTACTCCATTCCTTCGATCTCTATCGCCTTCCGCCCATATGCGCAATCGACAGACTTGCGTTGAACTGAGAGCCAAATTCACGGGAAGTGTTATGATGATTCCTTCCATATTCGACCTTGTGTGGTGGAGACCCGAAGCTTGTACCAGTCCAGCATAGTGCGCCATCCGACTTCTTGCTGCATGCGCGATCTATGCCCTTGACGGCAGTATCTGGCCTTGCGGGACCACGTTTCGTGCCACGGCCTAGACAAGGTTACCTATCGCGGTTAGACAACGACCAGACGAGCACGAGCCCGTCACTAACTCTAGCCGACATACCGGTACAATCCAGGAGGATGCACGCCATGAAGTGGGGTTACCAGGTTGGATCGAAGACGGGCTAGGCCCGGTCCAGATCTGGGGACCAGGGCGTTCTCGTGGCTGCTTACTGACTATGTTTACGTTCTGCGCCTTCGTCTTCCGTCTTGGAGGGGAGGCTGGTGTACCTCTTTCCAGGCTTGCGGTAGCAAACATACTCCCGGGCGAGATAGGCGGTCAAGGTTTTCGTCTCTTTCGCCAACGCTTAGTTGTGGACCTTCATTCCTCTGCTCTGCTGCCACACCAATAGCGCGTCCTCCACGAAGGGATCCCACCAGTGCACCACTAATTTAGGCATAGTAACCGCATAACTACACCGATGAAGTAAGGTCCTCGGCGACGATGACGAGTGTATATGTCGGTGGACAAGACGATGTCGGTCCGGCCAGACACCTTCCAGACAAAAGTTCCTCCAAAGGACAAAGTGGTCTGAAGACCTGAGGCAGACTTGCCCTCGTGCTCCGGAGCGGCTCTATCCAAGTCTGATCGATGTTTGCCCTCACCTCGAGAGCCACCTGAACTACATCGAATACAAACCACAAAGGGATCAAAAGTGTGTCGGCATCTGTAACCAGAACCGATAACTGTGTATCTTGAACACATCGCGTCGTCACTCACAGCGATAATGGATCATTTTCAATCCTGGACACGTCCAAAATGGCTATTGGGCAGGAGGAGCAAGTACCAATACTCAGAACTAGACCGCCCACTTCCACCAAAGCAGGAGACGTCTCGAAGGTCTATACTCGCGACAGTCTTGCTTGCCACCTGGACTCTGGCGCTTCTGATCTGTTCACGCCGATTATATTGGGATGGTAACAAGGGCAATGATTTGGAACTCTACAGTATGTCTGGCGCGGATATGCAACTCTGCATGACGAAACTAAGCAGAGCATTTTTGCAGCACCGTTGCAAGACTCGATCGAATATGAGATCAGAACCTTCACCCAAGGGCTCTGGGGCGACCACTCAATATACCAAGGGGCGCCGAATGAGACCAATACGGCCGCATGGAAGGAGATCTCACGATGTGAGTTTACCATCCATGACCCTCAATGCACCGACACTAACGGCGATGGATGCAGTGGGAATCATCAAACTCGACGACAGCGAGGTTTCACAGCTCTTGCAGCCGACCATACGCTACAACAGAGACCCAAGATACTCGGCCGGGGCAATCGAGATGTTCCATAACTTGCACTGCTTGCACCACCTGCGGATGCACGTTTGGGCCGAGCAGCCCGAGATCTTCTACGGCCGCGATCCGACAAAGGATGAAGCGGCCGCTCATATCGGTATGCCTTGGAATTCGGCCGTCATGATTTGGAGGACCTAATCGCGTTTCGCAGACCATTGTATCGACCATATCCGCCAATCCTTGATGTGCCAGGGCAGTACTGACATCATCACCTTTCGCAAAGACCACAAAGACCGCACCGTGCCGAACTTTGACGGACCGCATGTGTGCAGGAAGTACGAGCCCATTGCTCAGTGGGCAAGGGAGCACAAAGCGTGGAACATGACTCCTGAGGGCGATGACGAGGGCGACGGACACGAGCATGAGAGAGCATGAGCACAAACACTAACGAGTGGACAGACAGGCCAGCGGAAGGGGACCATGTCGGAACGGCAAGCAATGCGTCCGTGATGCGCGAGCTCGAAAAGAGTTCCATTCGATCCTGCGGGATCTGCTCGTCTTGATCGAGGGATCCTTGGAGGGTCCGCAATGCAGCCGGAGCGAGGATCCTATGTAGACTACCTGTACTTACTGTACGGATGTACATATTCATGTGGATCTCCTAGCACAGCAATCGATGCAATGCAAGTCAGTAACATCGCCGGCGTCGCCACTAGGCCTATGTCCGATCAGGATAATTGCCACATTGAGAAATCAACTTCCGCATGTACTTTAGTACCGAGTGAATGGTCCATTTCTACATAGTAACATACCCCACCCCACGATCAAGGCACGCCTCCCCACTCCCTCTCCAGGCAAGACAGCACGCGCCAATATCGACTAGCAACGTTAGTAAAGTTAGGGGCCCGCGCGCGTGGAGTACGAGTTCTATAAGTCGAAATAGTCATGTATGTATATATGTATGTGCATGCGCCGTCTCGGATCCTGCAGGATGGGGAATTCCAAAAATTGCCGTGCGTGCGTGCGTGCGTGGGGTGGAATTTCGGTTTTTAGAAACGAGGAAATTAATATCGCGTCAACACCTCCCCGATGCAGGGGGTGGGTGGGTGAGTGAGTGAGTGAGGTGTGCGTGGCAAGTGTCTTCCTCGGCGCGATGCTTACGGAGTAGGCAGTAGCGGAGTCGTGAGTAGCGGAGTACAGTAGGATACAGTGAGTAGAGTGTACGTATCAATTACCGACCTTGACACTCGCGCGTGATGCGAGATCACCGTGCGAGATGTGAGATGTTAGATGTGGGATTTGGCATTCGCGACATCATACCATCCATCGCATGCATCTGATGCACGAAATCCATCTACATCTACAGTTAGAAGGAGCCCGTCCTCTCGTGCGGGAAAGGAAAGAAAGGCACAGGCACAGGAGCACGAGCTCAACGAGCATGAGCTCGTGACACTCGTTGAGGCTGACGAAGGCTGGGGCGAATGTACCGGCTAGGGTTAGGGCTAGGGCGGGCGAGGCTCAAGGCCGGTGTAATTCTATACTATTACATATTTTACCGAGTACTGCATCCATCCTTCATCCTACGTACAGAGGGAGGACGAGTATGGTACGAGGTTGCGGATGGACGCCGATGCAGGAGTGTGGAATAGATAGATATATCGATCGATGTTAGGGATGTTTTCATTCTGGGACGTAATGAAATAATACAGGATACAAGGAGGACAGAAAAGACCGCCCCCGTGATCTGAACACTTACCACGGAATCCTCGCCTGAACAGGCAGGCTGGGTCTCATCTCCGTCGAAGTGGCGGGACACAATCGGATATGTACCCAGTAGCCAAACCAGTCGTGGGTAGGCGGGCCATGTGTACGAGTAAGCCATGTGCATTGGAGAGGCGGGGCGGTGGAGGCGGTCATTCCTGCGTGTACAATAGTACATACAGTATGTCCTTCGTTACGGATCTTACCTCGCAGACAATCCTACAGACGCGGGAGCGGGCGGTGTGGACAACATCCTATCCACGAGGTGGGATGAAGGAGGATCTCTGTCTCAGTCCTGAATCGTCACGCCGTTGTGCATGCTCGTACAGTGAGTGTACTGTGGATGTGCCACACACACCTCCTGCTACAGCGCATCTAGGTAAAGAGCAGGATCAATCTTGCGATATACGGGACCCCGGTGTACGTGTTGTGCAGAGGAGATTCCCCGGCATGCTACAGCTGATTGCTCGCATCTTCTGACACCGATTGGTTTACACTTTTGCATTCAAGGTGAATGGTTCGATTCCTAGTGGACGCCGGTCCATTCCTTTGGGCTCGTGGCCGTTGACTAATGTTCGTGTGGTTTCAGTCCGTCTTGCAGGCTAGCAATTCACCTCAGTCAGGGCTCGTTCCCGGGGACGGGGGAGGCACCAAATCGCGTTGAACAAGCCAAACGTGCAAAGCATGGCGGTTGTTAACTCAATGTTTGGGCAATGCACCACCATTATCTCAACGAACCGCCACAACTCGGATACTTTGTCACGATCACCGTGTTCACATCCGTCTGCATCGCATCCTGCTTTTGCAGGCGGTGCGCACAGTGCTCCGTGTGGTTGTAGTTTACTAGATAACTGTCGATGTTCCGTCCGTGAAGCAGCGCACGGTGCATCTTGCGCCACATGAACTGCAGGTCCAGATTTTCGTTAGCAAGAGAGGCGTTCATGACTACAAGGCCCGGCGATGATGGAGGACGTGTACTCACCGTACAATGAATGGCATGGTACTCTCCGCTTACAAACAAGTACTCATAATCGCCCGCCAGGACACTGTCCTTGTTGGTTTCCGTGCCGTCCTCGGTATACCAGCGCCATTGTGTATGATTGAGGAATTGTTCCATTAATTCTCCGTCGAAACAGTCGGGAAGTGACCAGGTGAAGCTCATCACGTCGAAAAAGCAGCCGCGGGAACGTGCTTCTGAAGGAGAAGAACCACAGTCGGTCCATGCTGATGGTGAATGGGTGGAATGGACGGGTTGAGGGAAGATGTGATAGAACGAATAGACACAGATTGTGACGAGCAGAGTGAGGGAGAGGAGAGCTAATGAAGTTGTTTTCGTCCATGGTAGTCGTGGGCCTCGTTCTCTGGATGCGGGCGTCTGGTCTTCAAGCGAGTCACCATCCTGAAGCTTCTGGTAGTCGTGTGCCATGTGTACAAAGAATAGATCAATAGATCATTCCCTGACTGAGGAGGATAGAGGATATGCAAGTCCTGGGCTGGGGAAAGCCGGGCCCTTCTGGCAGACGTAAACATGAACGAAAGCGAACACGCGTATGATCAGTCTCGGAAGGAAATAGAGAGAGAGGAAGACAGGACGAAATGGGTCCGCGGCAAAGTCCACAGTCGGCGGTCTACCTAGTGGTAAGCTGGGTGGGTCTGATCGGTCCTCATTTAGACAGGCAACTGCTGCTGTAAGGCTGAATGCCGGATGACGGCTTTCTGAAGGGCCGTATTGGGAAGAAATTCAGTTGATTGAGTTGCTGAGCTGGTTTCAGTCGAGGAGTGACCCGTCGTTTCTTGGTGTAATTTATGACGAGAACATGCACTGGTGAACTTGAGAAGACGAGGGGAATATTCAATACTCTCTCCCGGGCACGACGCTGGTGGTGAATGGGAGCGACTCGATTCCACAAGACTTGCTGATACGGTGAAGGCCACCAGTCGCTTTGGCTTGCTTCCAGTCTTTGGGGCTGCCCGCTAAAGGCTGAACTCTCAGCAAATGCTGTTGCTTTGATGGGTGTCCTCTCGTAACGTCACGAGACCGGATGGTGTTGGCAGGGAATGTCGATTCGTTGTTCACGCTGGTGAGAGCCGACATGGTGTTCGCGGCAGACCTGCCCAGAACAGACATCACGTGAAGAGCATCCATGACTCGGTCAAGAGCTCTGAGGAGGGGCGCCTGACTCATGATCGTGAACGCAGATGGCTCGAGGTGCATTTCCAAGCGTTGCGATCGCGATCGACGAGCGAGAGATAGGCGATCCTAACTGCTCGAGTGAAGAGCCAACACGTGAAAAGCCGCGTATTCCTATCTGCTAGGACCAGGACGTCACAAGCTAGACCTGCCGCAAGGGATCACTGTTGCCCCGGGATTCGACAGGCATTGGGACGAGCATGGCGTGTCATGCAGATCTGAATCCCAGGGCGAGAGTTGATATGATCGCGGCAGAACCCTAGAGAGGCCTGCGGACATTGGCCGAGACCGGGAGGGTGATACTGCGTCCTAAACGATTTCTCAAGCGAGATTGACGCCGTCTTCCCACATGGCCTGGACACTAAAATTGAGTTGACCAAGTGCACGAACTAGGGAAAGATGTCGCAAAGGTTCACTAGAGGCCTCGATGTCGAGCTGTCACATGGTGGAAGGGACAACGCCCTCTATGGTCTCAAGTTGTCGGGATTTTTTGAGGCTCTAGCGCACGCCTTGTAAGATCGGTGGTGACGCTGATGCGCTCCTTGGCCGTCGCGAGAACATGACGGTAGGCAACGGCGGTCTTTCATGGCAGGATCATCGGGCACAGTCGCTGGGGAACACGTCCAGGTGAGCGACGCTGTGCGCCGGTGAAAATGGTGGTGAACTTGGTCGTAAGAGACCCAAGTGACACGGAAACCAGGGGGTGGCACACCCATTCCATTCTAGCTAACATGCTATGTTATTGCTCTGTTTGGCGCCCATATCGAATATGTTCTTTTTTGGCCTTTTGGCCCAGGCGGCCTTCGCTCATTCCAGCCATTGACTCGCCCCCCCAGGTTGCACGACGTTGGGCTCCTCGTTAATCATGCTTTCAGTGTCGCCTACCTGCTTCCGCTCCGACACCTCCCCACTCCTCAAACGTGAACGTACTGCGGCTAGTCGTCCACTGCTGATGGTTGGAATGCGCTTCCGGTCATCAACATTGCCAGTGCCTTTCAGCGCCAATCCTTGGGAACCGCGACTATCCCTCATGACTGCTGATTGTTATTGGAGAGGCTCTGCTGACGACGAGAGGCGGTTGAGATGCAGGTAGACGTCCGTGCCATATCTAGACGTCGTGTTAGCAAATGGCTCCAACCCTGGGCGGAAGCAAGGAACGTACCCCTCCATGGAGATCAGCTTAAGATCCCCGCCGAAGTACCGTGCATATAACCGCGAAAGCGGCAACCCGTACCCAAATCCAGCCATCGGCGCCTTAAAGTCACTAGCATTAAAACCCGGGTCCAGCTCCGGCGTGGTGTCCACGGTAGTGTACATATATGTCCAGACGAGAGGAATGGCTGATCTTGGAATACCGCCTCCTTCATCGCTGATTTTGATGGTGATGTCTTCCTTTCCTTCGGCAACAATCACTTTGGTCACCGGAAATTCTTCCTTTTCTGCCCCGTGCGTCTCGACGACAGCTCGGAGAGAGTTCTTGAGTGTTTCGAACAGCATGTGTGACAAGTGGCCGGGAACGTACATGAAATTCAGGTGGGGAGGACAGAAGAGTTGGACCTTCGGGGCGTCGAACAAGCCGTAGTGATCCTCACACACGAATCTGGCATTCTCGATCGCCTCCTCTGCCAGTTCCCGGACGTTGGTCTTTGTGCAGATGATGCCCACGTAGTTCGGGTGTTTATTGGTGGTCTGATCTGTCAGCGCAATGTGCTGCCCAATAAGCATTCTGATGCCAATGCGAGACATGTAGAACCGGTCGAGGAAGGATTGAATGGAAGAGTCGATTTGCATTCGTTGTTGTTTCCGCTTCCACTCGTTGATGCCCTGAGCCACGGTGGTGACGACGGGGTCGTGTCTTCTCTTGATGATCTCGAGCGTTCGAGCGAACTTGCGGTTGTATTCGGACAGGACTGGAGGCCATTCCTTGCCGTCATCCAGGGCAGCAAAGTAACGACGGGAGTTCATGCTACTCTTGCCATTGCCGTCGTCTTTCAGGCTGGGATTCCGTGTGGTGGCGGATAGTTTCGTGCTTTGTTTTTTGGGAGGATTCAAGAGGCGGTCACGGGTGGAGGAGTCTAGATTGGGTCGCTGAAGGGTGGTGATCTCTTCGAAGGATTGAGCATACCAGTCTCTGACCTTCTTGATCGAGGGCATGTCATTGAGGCCATCTGGCAGTTTCCGTAGCTCTTCTACCCGGTGCGCCAGACGGACTGGAAGCTCTTCGGAGAGAAACTGGGAGGCACGAAACAGAGTTCCTGACAGCCAGTCAGTAATGGTTGTCAGTTGATGCGCCCGACAATAACATACCAGCAGAAGGCTTGTCTCCGAACTGCACCATCTGTCGGAGACTGACCCCCGTCGGTGGGAAGCTCGCATAGTGAGCGATGGTTTGGACGAGCTTCTCAGAAGGTTTCCAAGACATGTTGGGTGAAGTTCAGGCCTTACGGCCTGCTTCAGTAGGGACGAACAACTTGAAGGCGTGCAACCGCGTATGGAGAGCAGCAATCAATCACTGGCAATTGTGACTCGAAACTGCGGCAGCAAGTCGTGTGGAAGTCGAGGTCCGATGTTCTCCGACTGAAGGGTGCCGAGGCAGCCTCAAAGTCTCAATGACGCAGGACGCTGGCCCGTGAGCTCGAGCGAGATCGTGCTGGAGATAGGAGCTCTGTCCGTGAAAGGGGGTGTGCAAGTAACGAAGATTCTCTGCTGTGCAACACGACCGGGAAAAGAAAAGCTGAAGCTGCAAGTGACGGATGAGTTTGTGACTCGTGCGTGTGAGCAACTGCCCGCAGACCCAAGAGAGGGACAAGGGACACGAGCCACCGCCGCTTCGGAGCGGGCGCTGTCGATTCACCTGATTGTGGAGTGAATGGCCCCGAGATGATTGGGTCTCGGCCCTAGGGACTGATGGTCAGCCTTCCTGTCCCCCAGCCTTTCTGGCTTTCCCCTTTGCTCCGGGGGTCGTCGGTGTGAAAACCCCCACCGGCGTGGTTCTGTCCGACGAGGCTCGAGCTTGCTGTTGCGAGCGGGTGAGCTGCTACATCCCGAAGGACTGCCGAACTCCACGCTGTTGATGTCCTTCTTGCTCTCGCCGCCACATCCCACCGCGGCCGTCTTCGATGCGGGATTGAAGCGTTTCAGTCGATGTGGAGGCGATCCCATGGGTCTCTTTCTCGCCATACAGCAATCCACCAAAGAACCGACCCGATAACGTTGTGCCTGTTGTCCTCTGGACGCGTTCGGTCATTGGGAATCCTTCATCTGCAATTGGAGCACACCGCCACGGTATTCCCTTTGTGCTCGATAAGTGTCCTGCCTAGCCAAAGCGTACACATCTAGGTACCAAAGATGCGTCGGACAGCTGCGACTGCTATACGATATCGTTGGTCGCAGAAATACCACAGACAACGCGAGATATCATCCCCGGATACTTGAACGCGTAGCCAAAGACACAAACATGATCACGCAAATAATCTCTTCTGGCTGCGACACCGTCTGGGAGAACAACCTCGTGCTTGACTGGTCTAGGGCCGTTTTCTCCTTCAAGCAGGCAAGCACATATGATGCAATGCATCGAGCACAAGGAACGACACAAGGACCCTTTGGCAGGCTTGCTCAACGGTCGAGAAGCTTGAAGCACTTCCAGCATCGCTATTATCCTTCTGGCTGCTGTCACAATCATGCTGTGCTCGTCACTTGAGCCATGTTGGCGGCCTGGTACGGGTCTTCGAACCTGCTCATTCCAACGGAAGGACTGATGAACGTTCCTGAACATCTGAACCGACGCAACACGCTTCAAGGTTATCACCTGTCCCCTTGGTAAGTATATATATGCGCACTGGTTTTGTCTGCGCCGCATGCATCATCGTGCTCCCCTGTGTCCCCACCTCACTTCGACCTACTCGCATGAAAGCCTTGCTGGTAGCTCTGAAGATTCGAAGGATGATAGGGGATCTGTACGGTGTCTACTATTGATGCGGTGTAGTGCGGTGCTCAAATACGTTGATGGAGGACCGTCTTGTCTCTTCGCTTGTCGTTTCCGCCTTGAAACGCCTGAACATCCAATTTGTGATGGTGACGCTCGATGTGGTCAAACGACAAGTCACTGGGCAAGACGTTGAGGGGTGAACTGGCAGGAGAACAAAAGCACGCATCCCGCGAGAGGCCATTGCTCATCAGCCCTGGCTTTCATGTCAAGGCGTGTCTCCCTGGCGAGGCTGAGGACGAGGCTGAAGAGTCAAAAGTGAATGAACAGGACTGTCACTGGAGGAATTGGAAGCCAGAAAAGAAACAGTTCCTTCCGCAGAAACCAAACCAAGAGAGTTGTAGGTACGAACACCTTGTTTGCTGAAAGAAAGAAGTCACGCTCTTGTCGTTGTCGTCAAAGCCGAAGCGACATCATCTTCAACCACTGTCTCCGCTTTATCATCACTTCCATCCCGGCGTTTTTGCACGCTTTGTTCGTGGACATTGTGGTCGCTTAGTCGTCAACGTCAAATATGGCAGAGCCTCGAATTCACTCAGAGGAAATGACCTCGACTGCGAATTCCCCGTCCCTTCCTGAGAAACACGACTGCTACATTTTCCCGGTTGTTACTGAGCCACTTGTCCCTCCATATTCGAGCACGAGCTCAGTTTTCGAATCTCAGATCGAACCCGAGAAGCACGACGACAACCTTCATCTGCGCGCAATGACCATGACTCGAACTCCGGCTGCACCACGTCC
This sequence comes from Phialophora verrucosa, assembly GCA_002099365.1. Taxonomy (NCBI): domain Eukaryota; kingdom Fungi; phylum Ascomycota; class Eurotiomycetes; order Chaetothyriales; family Herpotrichiellaceae; genus Phialophora; species Phialophora verrucosa. Next base: position 409,179 of record MSED01000014.1, on the reverse strand, counting down.
GGTCGGCGCCGCTGCGAAGCGTGACGACGACCTTCTCCAGGCTCGCAACCCACAGCAACCACCCGTGCTCACCCGAGCGTCCTGGGCAGCGGCGGAAGCCTGGGACAACCATATCCGTGACCTCAACTTCCCCAGATTCATGTACCACGTCGTCTCCTGGTTCTGGTTGTGTCTCATTCTGTACCTGGCGTGGTGTTTGTTGCCGATCCGTGGCCACTGGTCGCTGACGGGGCAGTCGGACAGAGTACCTCATCGGGCTTCCGATCTGAGCAAGTGAGTCTCATCAGTAGCCTTGAAGTCAGGGCCGACTCCAGGAAGCTAACACCGAGCTGATGCAGCTACTTCAATGACTTCCAAGGTTACTCCGAGTGCAAGATCCGCATGGCAGATCTCTACGCGCCTCTCGGCCACGACGTGTCCCGAGTCTCCCACAACGGCTACTGCCCCCGTCGCAAGGATGTTCTCGAAGCCATGTCGAGCGGAGGTCGAGTCGGGTTTGACACACCTTACTTTCCCAGAGGTTCGAATGCTTTATTAGCCAAACTTCCTCCTTTGACCGCCATCTGACCTTTCCTGTAGGCTGCCACTACCGCTGGTATTCGGTGGAAGAGATCTGCATGATCCTGGAACGCTTCTCTGCCGTGATCTTCGTCGGCGACGACAGCCTCCAACCCATCTACACGGGCCTGAACATCCTCCTGCGACGAGATCTCAGCCACGGGGCCCTCAAGACCTGGGACCTGGACCAGCACACCCGCCGCCAATGCGCCTGCGACAACCAATTCATGTCGACGACGTGCGCCGCCCACCTCGTCACATCCAGCGAAGACCTCGGCTCCGTCACAGCAGCGAAGATCGAAACCCCTTACCTCTGCGCCCGCACTCCGCACGCCTTCCTCCGCGTGACTTCTTCCCCGGCGCCGCAGTCCGTTGTCGACAAATTCCAGGCCCTGGCGCCGCGGGAAAAGCGATCGAACTACCACCCCGTCCCGGTGATCCACTCCCTCTCCCCCTCGACCGCCAATGCAGACGCCGCCGTCGCCAGTCTGGAAGAATTCCTCGCCCTGGCAGACCAGTCGCACCGCAAGACGCCCATGCTGTGGATCGGCCCCACGGCCAGCGGCCACACCGAGATCCGCGGCCGCAAGGGCAACCAGGAGATCTGGGACTTTGACCGCCAGCTCCGCCAGGTCGCCGAGGACAACGACGTCGAGGCGCTCGGCATGTGGAACGTGACCGTCCAGGCCAACACGTGGGACGGCGTGCGGTTTGGAGAAAAAGTGGCGCTCACGCAGGCCATGATGGTGGTGAACTGGCTGGCCAAGTTGGAGAGTAGTTGAAGAGAGAGGACGTTGTGGTGAGCGTGATGGACTACGAGGATGAAGCTGGCGAATGGCCATGGCGTGAGTGGTGACCGCGTAGGTGTGAGCTTGAGTGCAGGACAGAGCGTCATCCTCCTGGCTGAGCATCTCAGCTCTGATCGATTAGGGGTCATGGACAAAGCACGTAGAATGCTCGGTTGTCAAAGCCCGGCCAGCCAGACTCGGGAAGAGATAGATGCCACGCAAATGCCAATTCAGCTGGCCTTTATTGAACCAGAAGAGCATTTCACAATATTCTGCTCTTGGTCTGTACTCTTTTCCCCTCGCAGCGATCTCACTGCGCTACGAATATGTTTGATATCGGGTGGCACGACGCCTCGAGACGGTCGGGTTGGGTTGCACCCGTTTTCCGGTCTCTCGCGATGGACGCGCGTGTAAATCTGACGGACCTTCAACCTCAGTCCTATCTTCTGCCATCAACGCGTAGGAGAGAAATCTTCTTCGTCACACCACCCTCAGCACGGGACGGAATTGGTTGAGTCCTTACATCCCATGCAGAAGGGACCGTCTCTCCCAGACCAGCAGACTCAAAAAAGCACTTCCCCACTCCCCTCGGGATCCCTCCAAGCAGTTCTCTTCCCCCTCGCCTTGTCCCTCCTTTTCCTCTCCGCTTCGGCCTGCTTCTGCAGGCGGAACACCTCCTCTACATCCCCCTCCTCATAACCCGGGGGCGGGTCATCATCCTTGTCGAGATCGACCTCTCCCAGCAAGAGCACATTCTCGCCCCTGACTAGAAACGTGCCGCGGGGGATATCGCAGTATAGATTCCGCGCGTGCTGTTGCGACTCCGAAGGCGTGATTGTGCTGTCGGTGCGGGGATTCGTCGAGACCGAGGGCGGGACCGTCACGAAATACCGCTCCCTCGTCTCGGTGAGGACGAGGTTGGCGAATTGGTCCCAGCTGCGCAGGACGCCGAAGATTTTGCGCCCGTCGCGGAGTACGAGGAGGAGTTTCTCTAACAAAGATTCGCGTTAGACTTGAGGTCCTTGGAGGTTAGGCTGGTCTGCCCTAGGGGGTATTGAGAGCTCGCTCTCTTTCACACACGTACTATCTGTTAGATCGAGCAATTGCGCCGCCGTGGTGAACATTTGCGGGGGGAGCTGAGGGGGACCTTGAGGCGGAGACGGGCCTGGGAATCCTGCATTCTGCTGCTGCTGCTGTTGATGCGGGTGCTGTTGTAATTGCCCCGGTCTCTGTGGTGACGAAGGATGCGCGGGAGGGTCGTTAAGTGAGAGGTGCTCCATCGTCTGAACTGACCGGGAAGTAAAAGGCGGTCGTCGAGAAAAACGGTGGTGGAAAAGGTTCGAATTGTGGGCGTGTGCGCGTGGTTATCGGTGAGGCACGAGGAAGATTTTAGCAGCGACTAAGGAGCGATTGATTTCAGTTGCAACCATGGCAGCTACAAGGTAGACACAACTTCATCTGAGGCAGGGACTGTACAATTGCTTCCTCACAGCGAAGTCAAGCTGGACGGTGTTTGTGTAATTGATCGAGGCAGAATGAACAAACGATCCGCCGTAGACAACCACGTGCCACCGCGCTAGTTGTCCACCGACTCACATCATCCCGCCTGTGTTTGGTACGGAGTACGTCCTGCATCTCAAAATGGCGCTGGATTCGTGCCGACGGTCAAAGTGACGCCGTCCTACCTGTTGTCTCATTAGTGACGCACAAAGGTCTCGGTACAGGCTGGACATGAGTCCTGGACGGAGAGATGGTTTCTACATAATCTGGCGACCGGCGCGGATGGACTTCGGTTATGGCAGCCAGCCGCAAAGGCGCGTGCATGTGTGAAAATGCCGGGCGGAGAGAATGTTTTTCCGGCGCCGCAATCTCTTGATTGGTCAGCCCTTGCCGTCGAACTGCTGACAAAAGTGTGACAGAAATACTTGAGCCCACACGCCTAGTACTGAATATGTCTGTGTGTATGTGGCATGGTTGGTGCTATTATCACACCAAGTCTGTATAGCGCGAAGGCCCCAATTCGCTTGTCTTCGCAGCGTTTCGCCCGAGTTGGGATAGGATAGCCGTCAGTAGAGCCTCGGCGGCTGTAACCTAAATCACCGTGAGCGGGCGGCAATTGGATCGTCAATCGCAAGACATCTTTGTCAACCTCTTCTGGATGCTGCAGACATCCGGGCCAACAACAGTCCGACAAAGATGACACCAGGCACCAGGGCGAGAGGAAAGTATATATGGTTGCTCCAGCACACCGCTCCCTCTCCGCACATCCTCCGTCCACAATAAGCCAACACAACCCCCGGCGTATCAAGGACATCTGACACGATCTTGATCGAACATCAGGTTCAACCACATCGCCGACATGTCTGCCTTTGGCTTAAAGCGTATGTTTGACCAGAAATGGAATCCTCCTAAGCCAGCCACCGAGTCGTTCGCCGGCAGAACCATCCTCTTGACTGGCGCGACATCTGGTCTGGGCTTTGAAGCGGCGAAGAAGTTCGTGGGCCTCCATGCCGACAAACTCATCATCACGGCACGCAACGAAAGCAAAGGCCAGGCAGCGAAGAAGCAGATCGAGGATTGGGCGAAGTCGGACCCGAAGACTGCAGACGCAAAAAAGACTGAGATCATTCCGATGGTTCTCGTCATGAGCTCTTTCGCCGACGTTCAAAAGTTTGCAAATGAACTCAAGGCACGATTTCCGGGTGGTATCGACGGCGCCATCCTCAACGCCGGAATGATGAACACGAAATACATCCAAAGCAGTGACGGTTGGGAGGAGACTCTTCAAGTGAACACGCTGAGCACCTTCCTCCTCGGTCTCCTCATCCTGCCACTTCTCATCGCTGCGGCAGACTCAGGAAAGAACGCGAATTACAAGCCTCACCTGACATTCATCTCTTCGGGCACCGCCTGGACCATCCAACCAGACCAGATGAAGGTCTTCCTGGCCAGCGAAAAACCTCTCGAGGACCTAAGCCAGAGAGAAAACTTTCCTGGCGGCATGGCCGGTGGTGCAGGACAATACGCCCGGTCCAAGCTCACGCTCGAATACGCCGTGCGTCGTCTTGCAGCCTCGCCTGCGGTAAGGGGTGCCGACGGCAAGCCCAAGGTCATCATCAATACCAGCTGCCCCGGCCTGTGCAAGAGCGACCTCGGCCGCGAAGTCGGGAAAGGGAATCCGCTCATCAAGCTTGTCACGTGGCTACTCTGGGCCATCTTGGCCCGCACCGCAGAAGACGGTGCAAATACGTACGCCACGGCGCTGGAGCTTGGCGACGAGATTCACGGTGAGATGTGGAAGAATGACCGTGTCTTTGAGGTCGGGCCGATGTTGGCGTCGGACGAGGGCAAGAAGTTTGGTGACAAGATGTGGAGTGAGGTCGTCCGGGTTATGCTCAAGGTGGATGCCAGTGTAAAGACTTTCTTGGATTGAACTCGATCAGTCAGCGCACCCCGAAGCCAGTCTCTGGGGGTGTTCGCGGCGGACGACTGACGTTTGAACTCACATCCTGCACCTCATTCAGATGTCGTCCACTTCGGCGTCGGGCGTCAGCTGGGATTAGCAAGCGGCAGAGGGAAGCACAAAAGCCCGGTGTTCTTCAAATCTCGCGTACTTGACATGCCCAATGAATTGGGCTTATATCTGCCAACCGGTGTATTTTTTTCAAGGCCCAAGTTATAGAATCGACCAACGGTCCTTCCACATGATCATTGTCCCTACCTTCTGAATCGTTGTCAGTATAATATCAAGATTTCTCAGGACAATCGCAATGGGAAATCCACGCGTCCCGCTGATATTGCCATGCCGACTCCGCCGATACTGACCTAGCAGATCCTCCCAAGGTGGACTAGCAATCGTTCGTGCATATAGCAGTGCACCAATCAAGTCGACCGGCCGGGCCTGGAAGCTGATGTGCTGGCGGCAGCTGACAGGTCGTTCTGGATCCCTTTGCGGACTTGTCAGCGGTCGCTACTGCAAGTCACAAAATTCTCCAAGGAAGACCCATTGAGGCTCCGAGCTCGACATTCAGATCTGCGATTGTCGAGTTCATGCATCCCATCCATTCCTGCGCCCCGCTTCCATCGGATTCCGAGACAGCAGTAAACTCTAGGTCTGCTCTGGATCTGTTGCATCTTCTCGAACATCTTGTCCGACGTGGCCTGTTTGAATAACAGTCCCTCCCCAGAACGAGTGACAACCCCGCAATCCGCCCAATTGGGCTTATCGATAGCGTGATTTTCGAAGTCGAGACTCCAGGTCGACATCGCCATGATTTTGGTGAGTCCTTTCCTCAGATCTAGCTCGTTTTGCGGTGCTGGATGCTCACGGGGTGTGCAGGGCTGCTCCATTTTGTGTCGAGGCTCCTACACCGTCAACCATCGAGCGGCAGCGCACTCGTAACCCACATCTGTGCCATACCTTCAGCTCGTGACGTCTGCGAGGGTGACAGGGAAGCGAGATAGTCGCCGGGCCGTCGACTTGATGACCTCGAGGGGCACAGGTTCCAGATCGACCTCTGCAGTGCAGGTCGTCCAGGAGGACGATGACGCATCAATGGCCTCGACGCAAGCCACCACAACCACAGATGTCGTACCACCACTGACGCGCGGGACTTCGTCCGACTCTTCTGCAGGATCCTCGGCGGACACTGATATGGCCAGTAGCATACTGGGAGATGGATACATGCTGGAGTCACAAGATGGGGTGTTGACCGTGCCGTTCCGATACCAGGAGGATGCCGACTTGCTTTGCCCATTCCAGATACTCGACTGCGGTCGGGTGTTTGCCGACATTGTCCACTTTAAGATGCATGTGTTTTCACACTTTCGGGGACATGAACTGCCAACCACTGCCACCTGCTTCCTTTGTGATAACAAATACGTCAACGGCCCAGCAGACGACCCTGCCTTTGCTTGGAACACCGTGCTGTCGCATATGGTGCATGATCATTTCCGAAAAGGCCAACAGCTCGCCACGGTAAGGACGGATTTTGGCCTGATGAAGTGGATGCATGCCCGGCGAATCATCACCGATGCTCAATTCAAAAGAACACAGTTACTCCCGGCTCAGATTGTGCTTCCTGGAGCCGCCAACAGAAGAAGGCCAGCAGTCCATGCCACGGAATTGCCGCGGGCCCCTTCAGCGTCCCCGCCCGCGAGCGTGCGTGCACACCGGGCACAGTCTCTCCAATATCAAAACGAACCGTACACAATGAGTGCGGGACGAAGGCAAGAGAGACGCCGTCTTGATGCCACTCGGACTCTCATCCGAGCACACAGTTATGTTTGAGATTTTTGAGCGAGAATTGATCGATACCCAGCGTCGAGCGTTGGAATCTGGCTTCGGATCGTGTCGAGTGAAGGCATAAATCTAGCGTTAGTACTCACATTTTCACGATGAAGTAATTGCATTTGCCCCAATTGGTGCAAAGGAGGCGTTCGAGGTCACGGAGTCACTGGCTTGAGCAACGACATCAGCCAGGCGTCGAGGGATCCGATTTTCTCATTGCCCACTGCTCCAAGGGACACGGGTCTGTGATGGGCTTCGTTCCCATGAGCAGCGGTCCGTTTGGCAGCCGGTAATTCTTGGAAGGAACGATAAGGAGAGTTTTCTCTGGCTCATTCATGTTTAGGCAGTCCGTGTAATCTTAGTGAGCTTACTCGCATTCTGCTTGAGGATCCGGAAGGAGTACGGCGACAGCTCCGTAATTTGGAGGGAGAAAAGCCAAGGATCCTTTGAAAACTGTCCCCTGACGACGGACATATAATGACTTTATGGTACTTTGCAGTAAATCGATGATTGATTGCAACATGAATGTGGCAGCAGCACGGCCAAAGCGGAACTGGTGGTTGCCTTCCGACGCGCCTTGCGTCGCGGTTGAGTTGCAGGGATTCGGGGGCGTCAAGTTGGCCTCGAGTATGGACACCGAGGTGTCGACGCCGAATCAATGAAGAGCCCTCACGACGACATGGCGACAACCTGCTGCGGGACTTCTGGGCAGGACAACGTACAAGCAGAGTCAAGAGAAGAGGACAGTATCTTTTTAAAGTTGGTCAGAAGGAGTAGCCGTCTGAGTGCCCCGAGCCCCCCCCCAACGCCCCCTGTGGCCGCCCCCCCAAGAGGCCCCCTGATCAACATATTCCGCCACCCAAATGGGCGAGGACCACGCGTCGCTTCGACCAATTATTTTACGACAAGGCCAGCGCGTGTCCAAGTTTGATGGTCACCTGTTCCCACCGTTGGTTGCAACTTGCAACCCCCATTATCTACACGTATAGTAATAGTAACAGTAAAGTTGCGCGGCGCCTCTTTCGACCCCAAGAATGCCATCGAGCTCGACATGGTTCTCGGTACAGACATCGCAGCCCGACACACACCGGGTGGTGCTGAGCAGATGCTACGCCCTCGTGACACCGAGTCTTACACCTCCCCTTTTGGGTTGCTTAGCTTGGACGACTCGCCACACACCGAGAAGAGCAACAGTAGACATTTCCAGAGGACGTCTCACGCAATCGCGCACCTGCAAATGGAACTGTCAGCATCGTGCGACCGAGAATTCGTGAAGCGGTGTCGGGTGAGGGCAAGATCAGACAGCAGTTGGTACATGTAATGTCGTTTCCACACGGGGTTTCAGAACAGGTCTGTGTGAAATTGTGCTTCATCAGGTGTTGCGGAAGGAGGCGAGCAGGATATGAATGAGACATACCGATTCCATCAAAGGTCCGATATATCCGATATCCGATTTAACAATGTTGTAGGCTTGGTCAAACGCGCCTCACGTTCAAACCTGATGACTTTCGCCGAATGAATCTTGCCAATTGTACATCGCACTCTGCTCGCGAACTGCACATATTCGCATCTCACACGGTCGTTTCCCTTGTAATCTTGATGTCGTAGCGACCCGGATCGATCTCTCTAGAACCAGTGATCAGCGTCTAGTAGAGTGCGAACCTTTCCTAGTCTGCATCTTGCTCTGATGGTCCCTGAGCTGCAGACGGAGGTCCAGGACCGGTGTGAGATGGTTCTTGGAGAGGCAGCAGATCTCCGAGGTGAAAAAGCCTTGACCGACTGGACACAATGTGGACAGGAGCAGCCGGTAAAAGCAAATCCTAACTTCTCAGGCAACAAGCCTTCTTTGAAACCATTTCCAGGTCGAGCAGATCAGTGACAGCCGCAGGCCAAATTCATTTGGGTCGCTTGAAGAACCCATCGAGGCTCTGCTGCTTAGCATCATAAGCAGCGGATCCCAATCCTCCACGTGCACGCTTGAGATCGAGCAGATGGTCTTTGGTGTTGACACCATGAACCGTCATCGAAAAGCCTCCGAGAGGTGATGAGACCTGATCCTGGACGGCAGGCTTAGAGTTGACTGCAGCGAGTTCGACAACTGGCTTTTTGATGGTAACTTCTAGAAATCCGGTGTTAGTCCACGCCGGTAGATACTCCAGGGGTCGACTATGGTTTAGAACCTCGACATTCGGGCCGAGGGACACGCTGCCAGTGCTGAATTTGCGCAGAAGCGTTTGCCACAATACAGACAGAAAAAGCCCGTGAGACACAACGGCCACACATTCCTGCGCAGGATTCGAACTATCATCGGCCGCAGCGAACAGAGGAAGGATGAAGTCAGCCAGGAACGCTTCAGCCCTATCCGTCATGGCCTCCGGTGTTTCTTGTGGTTGAAATGATGGATCTGTGGGACTAGGGACCCTCGGGTTCAGGGTATTTTGCGCTCTCCTGGATGTCCACGGCACGAGCTCCAGGGAACCAAAGTTCTGCTCTCTAAGCAGGTCGAGCTGGACCACCACAGGCACCTGGCCAGATGGGTGCTGCAGCGCCTGGTGTCTTTGTAACTCTCCTGCGGTCATGTAGGCACGCTGCAAATCTGAGGCATAAATTTGGGTGAATCTCAAGTTGCGGTGAGATGTGAGGTAGCGGCCAAGTCTCTGCGTCTGCAGCACGCCATGGTTTGTCAACCTGGAATCAGATACACCAGCAAGAAGGCCGGCCACGTTGTGCTCGGTCTCGCCATGGCGGATGAGGAAAAGATGCATGGGCTGGCCGAGCAATGAGACGTTGGTCCGGTGTTGAGAGAAAGTAAAGCAGGCGCCACGAGTCAGAAAACGAACAAAGCGTCACCAAGTTCGAAGGCAGGTTTGCCGGAGTCTCGCGCTTTGCTCGCGTGTTCTTCCTAAAGGATGACCTTTTGAATAATTATCAACTACGGCATTATTTCAGCTAGACTTTGGCGCTACACCATCAGATCTTTTCCCATCACAATGGACGGGTTGGTTCTACATTCCAAGTGCCAATTCGCAGGCTTACTGATCTCCTCCGCAGCCTCACACCCGCAGAACAACGAGAGCTCAATGCTCGCATGGAAGCGAAGCAGCTTAAGGAGTTTATGAAGGTGAATGTCCCAAGGACACATTGACGCAAGGCGCGCCAATGAGTCAACAGTGCTAACCAGTTGCAAATGGCAGACATATTCAAACCTCGTTCAACGCTGTTTCGACGACTGCGTCAACGACTTTACCACCAAATCACTGATCTCGAGGGAAGAAGGATGTGTTATGCGATGTGTCGACAAGTTCCTGAAGGGATCTGAGAGATTAGGGGCAAGATTCCAAGAGCAGAATGCGGCCATGATGCAGTCAGGCCAGTTACCAGGGAGATAAATTCACCTTGCAAGATCTCCGCTAGCTTCTGTACGATATGAAAGGGAAGGCCCGGGCAGAACATACCGCCACGAAGCAGAACTATGGTTCTGCACTTCTTCGATGTGGATGAAAACCGGCATTCGGACCACAATGGACATAACCGACGTCGAGGCATACAGTGACCTCTCTCGCCTCCACACTCGAATTATTGCGTCTACGTGTCGATCGAGTTTGCTAGGCTGCGTGTTAACACAGAGGAATCACACTACTTTCGTATGGCAGGCGGTTGGACAGGAAGATATCTTCTATCTCCCAAAGACAAAAATACCCAACAAGGCCAGTGTCGGTCAATCCCTTGATCTGCGCCTCACTTATGATTCCGGCGGTCTCGTGTGTATGTCGGAGGACAAGCCACCCAACGATCATCTTCCTGCATCTCAAATAATATCCTCTCCAAACAGTCGCTGTTTCCTGCATCGCGAGTCTGAACCAGCTGAACGACAATCTCGAAATGTAATACGAAGGGGCGCCACAGTGTGGCGCATGCTTCAGGAGTGTAATTCTTTGGTTGGTCCTGAGCCCATACGAGGCTAAACAGACATGCCCACTGTGGTCAGTAGGCTTTGCAGTCAGCGAGCGCCTATTCGGCGTCCAGGCCGCCGAATGCTGCCATGTGGAAACGAAACGCTCGTGGTTCAGCTCCTCCAGCTCCCCTAGGCTTCCGGCTTAGGAGTTTCCGGGCATCAAGCAATCAATTTCCAGGCCAATTCGACGCCTCTATTGCACACGGTAGCCTCAGTCCCCCGTGTATTCTGGCCGAGCTTTGTCGGCTCTCTAAGGTCAGGTCCCACCGACTGGGCACTTTACACGCTCGAGCCGTGTTAATTTTCACCGTGTCTTATTTCAGCTCCCGACTTTCCAAGCTCACTTTTTATTCTCCTAATCTCTCCCCTGCTTCTAAGCCTCTATTCGCCTGTTAGGGGGTGTATTCTTTGGACGGATCTCGATTTATCTGCCTTGTTTCCCGTACTCACCATCGCCTGCTTACATACCACGCGTCTATTACAGTAGTTTAATCCGGTTGGGCTCACGTCGTCGTCGTGTCTGAGACACCTCGAGCAACTGTACCGCCACCTCCTACCAACGAGCGCTGCTTCACATTCTGCTTCGAAGTTGCTGCGCGGATCTTCGGTTCGTGAAAAGCGCGTTCTCGACGTTCCTTTTGCCGTCGCCCTCCATTGTTGCCTTGGACTGGATCCAATCGACTGCTGTACGACCGACTGTCACATCAAGCTTTCCGAATCGACCTCCAATGATTTACTAGATCCGCCTGTGTCACCATCCCGTCTTCTTCGACCACTCAGTCCCTCCGCTCTACCCGGGCCACCGTCCCCGTCATCGCACTTTGTGGTACCCGACCTTGGACGCGCCTCTACAAAAGCCCACAATGGCAAGCAACATCATCGGCAACAGGAATAGCACGCCCGAAGCGTCCAAGACCTCACTGCGCCCTCCCTCCTCCAGGACCGCCGGCACATCCGGCCCTCATAACCAGCCTGTCCGTTCCTCTGCCGACATGTCCTTCACGTCTCCTCTCTCGGCGCGATCCATCCGCCCCGCCTCCGAAGTTTTGTACAACCAACAGTCTCAGCAAGGAAGCATGGACGACTCGAGCAAACTGGGCGAACAATGGATTCAGGACATCGAACAGTACGAGACTATGCTGGAAGAGATGGCGGCGGCAACACTGGACCAGGATTTCAAAGATGAGCTGAGCGCAATTGAGCAATGGTTTCGAGTTCTGAGCGAGGCTGAGCGTACAGCTGCCACCTACGCACTGATCCAGCAAACCACTCAAATGCAGCAACGCTTCTTTGCCCAGGTCCTCAATCAGATGTCGAAAAGCCATCCGATCTCTGGTGTCCTATCTCCTGCAAACTTCGGTGAAAAGGACGCCATGTCAAGTCGACTCAGCGATGCCATGTCCAAGTTGAATGTGGACGACCGTAGGACATCTCTGACTCGTCCGCCAGTGTCTCCTGCAGGCAATAAGCGCAACTCGGGTTTGGACCAGTCGACCATTCACGCCATGTTTCCAGATGCCGTGGCTGCAATCCAACAGCAAAAGGCTGAGTATGCCCAGCATACAGGAAATCAGCCGCCGTCCAACCGGAATAGCACAGTAGTCGGCGACCGTAGCTCACTTGTGGCGCCCACGATTTCTGCACCGAGGGAATCAAAGACGGACGCGATGAGCTGGCGTCAAGGCGGAGGAGAATCTCACCAACCTCCTATTTCGAGACCCAAATCTTCATCCGGTCAACAGTCACTGCAGCAGCCAATGGGACAGTTCAGTCAACCTCCGTCCGCTGGCGCTCTTCGTTCACCACGCCCGCTGGGACTTGCGGGTGGTAACATTCAGAGTACTACTCTGACTGCGCCGGACCCAGCATCGAGCGAGTACCCACTTCTGTCCCCCTACAACGTGGGAAATCAAAGCTGGGCTTCCATGACCAACACCCCGATGGTTCCCAACTTCAACCAGACTCAGTCCCACAGCGAAATGGTGGCTAATGCAACAGCTATGAAGCTTGCGGCTCTGTCCACCGTGAACAACCGCATCGCCTTAGACGATGTCAAGAAGTATAGACGTGCTAGGTCTAACGAGCCTCAGCCACAAACTCAGCCGCCGTTGACACCTGGAATGACGGCTTCTGGCATTCCTGGCATCAATACCATTATGGTCAACGATCATGGCCAGATCCTGAATGCTCAGCAGGTGGCAGTGATCCAGGCGCAACAGATTGCTGCAGCTCAAGGACGCCGCTCTCGACCTAACTCTCCTGGTCTCCCTTTGCAGACTCCTCTTGGGCAGACCGCTTTTGCCTCTCCTCAGCACAATGGATTCTTGGCAGCGTATGACGGAGCGCCAATTATGATGGGTGCAGGTATGCCCGGCATGGTTCCCCAGACCGGCATATTTGGTTCGGGTGGTGAAGGCTATCTGTCTGACCATTCCGAGATCAATCGTGGACGGTCGCCCAGAGGCAGGCGAGGTAGTAGTAAACCTCCTGAAGATCCGACCGATGTGAACTTGCTGAAGGACATTCCGGCCTGGCTTCGATCATTAAGGTTGCACAAATACACCGACAATCTGAAGGACTTGAGCTGGGAAGAGCTCATTCAACTGGATGACAAAGGACTTGACGCTCGCGGCGTCAATGCTTTGGGCGCGCGAAACAAGATGCTCAAGGTAAGCCAGAAGAAATTCAAGCTGCAAGTTGGATGCTAATCGGTATTCAGGTTTTTGAACAAGTGAAAGAGGCCCAGGCGGAAGGCAAGCTTTAGGGAAGCGAATCATCCTCCACGCCGGCGTCCTCGAGCAAGATGACTGAAAATTCGCATGCGGAACATAAGCTCCCGGAGGACACATCTCCCCTCAAACGCTGGGTTCACGAGCAGGAAGGGAAGAAAGGAGTGACTTATCGGTCTTGATGGCGCCGTCGTGCACCGATGTCCTGCTTCAATCTGGCATTTCGGCAGGGAACACACCCGTGTGGCCACTTCTGAAGGCGTATACGTGGTTCGAACTCTACTAATGTTTCCATCACGGCCGGCACAACAGGGACTCTTGTCTCACATTCTCCTTGCAGGATGACTGTCCGGTCCGGGCATGACGAGTTCACGTTTTGATATAGCGTGATGAGATAAGCGATTACCACATACGAGTCTTTTATGTGAACATGTTAGTTGAACAGAAGGACAATTAGACTTGATTATGGAAATTTTCTCCTTCAGCAAGAACTACACGTGGGTGCCGCACATAGTTTTGATGGTAAGGCTGCTCAGCCTCGCCGCGGAGCCTTGCCAATTCTCACTAGACTGCTGGCGACCCGCTTGAGCCAAGCACCGGAAAGCAACCTGAAGATCCAAAATAACACAACTTGCGGGAGACCAGCAGTGACCTCGCATTCGACTTGAGATCACAACTACCGCCCCGACGCCCATGATGCCTGCCTCGCCGCAAGAACTCTCTCTGCTCCTGGATCCACTCGTCCCCGAATCCATCCAGCACAACACCCGCGTATGTGCATCCAGTCTACATCCAGTTCCAACCCCCGGGAATCTCTATTGATATGTGTGACATGCTAGACTCTCTCCAATATCCGCTCTATTTCCGGCCTCCTCCTGGGCATCGCCGCTGGTATTCTCGGTCTTGAATCGCTCTACGGCTTCGCCTTCTACCTCCTCTCCAACACACTGATTTCCTTATTGTTCTACTTCCTCCTCGCCAAGGGCACACCGCAGAAATACTTTGCCGGCACTGCGGGCAGCAGAGGGTTAAATGAAGATGGGAAACCGGGGAGGAATCAAGGGACGGGCGCGTGGAGGGAGATTTGGTTCGGCGGCGGATTGTCCACCGAGGCATTGAGTGGGTTCGTCCTGGGATGGGCTGGAGTTGGGGGTGTTATTAGATGACGGATGGGCCGGGGCACGAAGAGATTTCTCGATGGAGAAAAAACAGTGATATAGTGTGCAGCGCAGCGGGATATGTGAAGAATTCAAGACAAGGGTGTGAAAGAACAACTCACACAAATGGCAGAGGTCAAGCAAAAGGCTTGATGAGATGTCGCGGCTACACACTTCGATGGAAGGCAAGGAGGCATCACTTGGTCGGGATTCTCGTGGAAGACTTTCTCATCACGTTGGAAAGCGTGATCTCCCATCTTTGGCCTCGTCTCGACGAGAAACAACCACAGTCCGGAAAGCAAGGTGAGGGAGGCGAAGGCTGCCAGACCTCGCGCACCCGATTTGTCAGTGAGCGCGAGAGCCATGGGTCTCGGACAGAGCAGGACGGGCGAGCATGAAGGGCGAGCTGTGAAGGTCCGCATCTACTGTCTGATCCAGACCTTTGTGGCTCACCTGCCTCTGGTGGCCCTCGCGGCTCCATATTTGGAACGTCATGCAGTGGCGTTGAGAGTGTCTCTTGCCCTTTCATTCCACACCTCTTAGTCTCGTCTTAGATCTCGTCGAAAACGCCTTCAGCACCTCACCATGTCTACATCTCCCTTCACCCATCATCTCGCGCTATGACATTAGATCCTCAGTGTCTTTGCTCTCCATTAACGTCTATCGAACCCGGCGTGCCGAACGAACTATGAAGCTGACCTTGTCTTCGTTGCTGCAAATACCTCACCCGGGTCAATGTATTGGTCAATGATATCTTCAGGGCAGGTACATCTTCATCGCCCGGGTTGGCCAAGGAGATATGCTTTCGACTTGTTGGCATTCCGTCTGCCTCGACATCACTCGTCGTTCGAACCTTTTCCATGATCTAGCTCGGATCACACTTTCGCTAAACAAACGTCTCCTCCCCCGGATTGGCTCTTGACTCTTCGACGACCAAGCACAGATCACCCTGACCAATCGCCCTCTGACTCTACTCCTGCAGTCCTTGGGGAATGAGGGCGTCACCCCCGCGATCGATCGGAAAATACTTACGCAGCAGTCGAGCCCTATGTCCTTGATCTCTAGGCGTGTCCTGATCAACTCATCTCCTATCAGCCAGATTCAATACATGATCAGGACGATGGCGAACAGCAAATGGCGGCGTTGACGATGAAGCGTGCCGGCAGCGTCGGTCCATTACAGTAATCAATATGTCGGCACGGGCCCCTGTGTTTTCACTCTGACAGACTTGTACCCGAGTAATATCTACGTGGGCAACGAGTGGCACATCACTTCTCTGATCGATTTGGAGTAGCCGCGTTCACTACCACTTGAATTCTAATACCCTCTTTACTGCGGTGTGATGTGGACGCAATCGAGCCGGCGAAGCGCTGCTCACGTTGGGCCAGATCACGAGCGCGGACCTAGACAGCTTAGAGCAAAAAGAGAGGCAGACGCGTGGGCCGGTCTTGTCGGATGTATCAAACGCCCATCATGAGAAAGTGTTGGGAGCTCGGAAGCTTCTGGTACTTCCATGCAGCGAACAGCCCGAAAGGGCTCTATCGACTCTTCACCGAGCACCTGCAGCCATTACTCTGTCCGGACCACTGCAGCTTGCGGCTGTTAGGCCAAATTATCGCTCCGTACTGGGGTGTCGGAGCAGCGACTGTTATCCAGGCAAAGGTTGATGAGGAGGCAAGATTCAAAGATCGATTGAGACAGGCGTTTGCTGCTGAGCAGTCTTCTAGTGGCGAGCTGATCCACTGAGAAGACATGAAGCCGCACATCGAATAGCAGGAATGGAGACCAATCTACAAAGGGCCCAGAAACAACTGCAACGAACACTCTTTTAGACCCAAACCTCCGCAGTCTTTGAAAATCAGAACCGGAAACTCGACGCCCCAGCGGCACTGGATGTCAGCCTAGGCGCAAGCGACCGGTATCGTCAACGGCCCGCCGCCTCTCGTCCCGTTATTTCTGTCAGAAGCATCGCACGCAAGGATCAATGCCACTTCAAAGTAAGCTTTCCCCCTTTTAGCTCCTATTTCTATGCACAAGCCTCCGGACTGAGTATCGCAGGTGACAGGACCTGCTCCTTACCGGATTTCCGACCTCGACACGTCGCCAACAACCGATATTCCCCACACTGTCCTTGGTCCTGTGCTGGGCCAGCATTGTCGCGCATGCGGCCCCAACATTTGGCTTGCATGCGCTAATGCAGTAGAGACCAAATAGCGACCGAATCGGTACTGGCGTCGCTTCTGCTCAAGATCGTCCAGCCTTACACTTTGCTCCTATATGGATATTGCCCGAAGCAAGTTACAGTCTCGTCGCTTCGAAATCGCATTGCGCAGCACAAAGTACGCAGGCGGATCTTCCAATGGCGAGAGACATGGTGGAGGATCAAGAAGTACAAAAGGGCCCAGGAAATCCTGCAGTCCCATCACTTCTCCTCAGCTCTTTCCAACAAAGCAAGAACAGCTGATCCCTCGCCCCTGGGACAACAGTAAACTCTGTACCGCACTCTCAAGCCCACCATGGCCACGCTTATCAGTGCCAACGAGCACTATCCTCCCGACGATGACGCCCTCGTAACACTTGAAGGGGCCGTGACTTGGGATTTCGTTGGTGACCTGACGCTTGCAGAGGTTCCACTCGATCTGTGCTTCGATGAGCCTTCATTCGATGCAGGAGTCACCCAGCCCGTCCACAGCAATCTGCCGCGCTTCGACAGTACCCGGTTCTCCCACGGCATCGTGCTAGATGCTGGTGAGCCATCATCTCTCACCGATCGCGTATACGACGACACCTCTGGCACTGGCTCTGATGAATGGGAGTATCAGAAGCTTCGAGATCCGCGGATGCCGTGGAACATCGATACAACATCCATTTGGCCAGGCTCTTCTTCGGCATTTAACTTTGCGGATCCATCGGCCGCCCAAGTGGCCGCGGGTCCCTCGCTGTCAAACCGAAATCTTGCCTGTTTCAGCTGTACTACCAAACGTCCTTGCAGTGGATTTCCTTTGTGTCAAAAGTGCATACGGCTGACAGGCCTGCAAATGCCACCAGCCCGCATAGCAGAACGCTGCTTCCTGGACCGAACACTCTGGTTCTATATTTGCCGGGACCTGGGTCAAGGTGTGTGCGGGCTGCAGGTCGACGATCACCCATATGAAGGTTATTCCCCGGAATTTGCTTCTGGCGAATGCTGCAAAATCATTCTGGATCTGGGCTTTGAAGACCTGGCCGTCAGAAGAGATATCCAGGAGACACATTCCATTGCTTGCGACCTCCATCACGCTTCCCAATTGCCGGAGGGTGACGGGACCCGGGCGCCGTGCATCCACATCGACAACTTCGACCGATTCGTCCTCGAGGTCATGTGGAGATCTTCTTGCCTGTCGGGCCAAAAGGACAAAAAGGACAAAAAGCAGCAAAAGGGCAAAAAGCAGCAAAAGGGCAAAAAGCAGCAAAAAGGCAAAAAGCAGGAAAAGGGCAAAAAGCAGGAAAAGGAGAAAAAGGGCAAAAAAGATGACATGCTCTCCGAAGGGCACTCGAGCGTGGAGATTCCTTGCGAGACGAACCAACGGAGCGAAATATTGGCCAAAGCTGAGGAGCAGAAAAAGCGGCTTTCCAAGGCAGAGCAAGATCTGTTTTCCAAGATTCAGATCACTCTGGGTTATTACAGCTTACTGCGGAACGTCGACATGATCTGGACAGCCGAAACCACCCGAAATGTCCTTGCGGATGCCCGCTTCGCGATGGCGGAGCTTATTTACCTTCTGGCCTATCGAATCAACATGCTCTTTTTCGAGATCTCGTGCATCTTTCCGGTCCTCAACGGCGACATTTTTGTCGAAATCCATTCATCTCTGGACGACGGCCTCCCCACCACCCAGATCCGTCCTGCCGTATTCCTTGGTGCTGCCGAGATCCTGATCCGGGGTTTGGAGACCATCGGTTGCCCAAAATGGGACCTCAGAGACGAGGATGCGCAAAGCCCTATCCGCCAGTTGGAAAAGAATCTCTCTGAATCGTTTCAGTTCGTGGTGAACCATCTACGGGCATATGAATGCCACCTCTCCGGGTCGTACAACAGAAGGTTGAGAACATCGAGCTTGCCCGAGCTTGTTGCCTTTGCCCGCGTGGCGAAAATGGGCCTGCCCAACCACCTCATCATCGCCGTGCAGAGACACGTCCCGTTGTGCAGCAAGCCGTCTCTTTTTTTCTTCGACCCCTTCCCTTTGCTGCAGACTCAGTGGAATCGATATTCGACGTTTGACATGTTCAGACATACTCCCGCCGAACTCGCGGCGGCGGTCCTCGGCAGCACCGCGAGATGTGGACTGCGGGTACCCGAGTATCTGATCAACGAACACAACTCGAGATACAAGCTATCGAAGGTCGAGTTCGAGGCACATGAGGACGGTATTTTTACAAACAGCTCGACGGGTCACCCGGGGACAGCAACAATCGGGGGTCTTCACCTTCGCGGTCACCCCGATCCGCCACGCGTCGGCGTCACCGAACTTTCGATCATCGCCCAGGCAGGAGTCCACCTCGAGCGAAACACCGACTCTCCCAACGATCCGGACGCCATTCCGGTGGATTTCGTCCCCCCTGAGACATGGGGGGCTGAATTTCGCGACGCTCAAGCACCTCCGAATGCCACGTTACAGGTCTGGCGGGATTCATTACTGCCACTGAGCTCGACCCTCCGCAAACGCAAACAGGGCGAGGCATCGGTCGACGGAGATGCTGCATCGGGGTCCGGTCTTCCTTCCAAACGTGGTAAATGGCTCTGCCCCAACACCCGAGGTATCCGGGACATACTCTTGGGTGGATATGGAGGCGGGCAGATTTCAGAAATTTTGGCACCTCATGGAAGTGACGAGAACGGCGAAAGTGACAATCTGGTGCACAGCCAACTGGGACATTTGACTCTTCAAGACAGGCCCGTTCTGCCGACTGGTCCGTCTCCGACACAAACAAAGCTACCCAGCTTGCATGGTGACGGTGTCGAGCCTCTAGGCAAACGCGGCTGATTGCACACTTGCCGCCGGAGAGGACCAGATGCGAATGAGCCACAGTGGTCAGTTAGAGGCGCTTCGACTCGAGGGGATCGGTCTTGGTACGCTCTAGTGAGAGAGGGAGGGAGGGGGGAGGGGAGGGAGGAAGGTCGGTGGGTGGCTTGCTTCAACACGGCCCCTGCCCTACGCGGGATCGGCACGTGCGGTTTGGCTATAATCGCACGATTCGCCTCCTGCAATAGTCATTATACATGGCATTCATTCTAGTATCGCCTGGACACGGAGGGAACTCGTTCTGGAGGACAGCATGGGCACACACACACACACACACACACTCACACTCACACACACTCGCTCTCATCTATGAATGTCCTTGAACGCGCTCTCCTCTCGACTCAAGGCTATTCGTCGTGGATCGAGATCATAGTGACAATCATTGATACCCATTAAGCGCTGTGTCATGCTCATTACTAGTACTACCCTGTCACGAATACATCCAGTACACACTGTCAGAAGTCGCAAAAGAATATCGGCTGTTGGAATTCCCTCTGCGCATACCAAGTCGACACCCAAACACCCAAAAATGCATGGCCACTGTAACGTCAACTCAGGGTCGAACGCCAGACTCTTGTTCTCCTACCCTCATCAATTGTCCAAGACCGCCCTTGTGGCACCGAGAGCAGCAAACACACACAACTCAGAGCGGCTCGGCCCTTGGTCAATGATTACTTGATGCTCCTTCGCGCCGCTCCAGACCTAGGCTTTGCATAAAGCGCCCACCCCCCAAAATTCCATGTATCGGAGCATGTGGGACATATGCTGCTGTCACAGCCCCCCGAACCCCCCGAACGTTTCTGAATCGGAGTCCGCAAACACCACATCGTATGCAGCAACACGCCCGTCGTTGCCTCCGATGCTCAAATTGTCGCTTTATGCCTCAATTTCCAAACTATACGCATAGGCTACGCCCTTGGTGTCCGTGAATAGCCTCACTTCATCTGCTCTTGCATTTTCGACCCGGACGAACGCAATCGGTCGACCCACGGATGGCGCTCGTACAGTTCGTCCTCCTAGTATTTCGTCCCCCGCCGGAGCACACGTCCAGCCAGTGATCGTCGCGTTTCGGGTTTTTCGGTCTTCTCATCCTTGCCATCTTTACCGTCCTTGTCACCATCCTCACTGGTAGGTGCGGCCTTGGCAGATTCTCCATCCACATCCACGGATTTCCGTGCCGCACTGGAGCGGCGACTGGGTCGTCTTGCGCTGCCCGGAGTGGTTGCAGCAAGGGACCTTGTCGTGATTGACGGAGACTGCATAGTGGATCGCCTTGTGGTCGGCCCGCTGGTGTCTTTGCCGGTATTACGGTCAACCTCCATCGTTTCGGATCGGGGCTCTGCTGCATCCTCGGGTTGCACGACCTTCTCTGATTCGGGCTTAACTTCAGATCTGGCCTCGCCATTGACACCGTTCTGTGCTGTCTCCACACGGTCTTTTTCTCCTGTCTCCACACCATTCTTCTCCCCCGTTTCCACACCGTTGTTGTCTCCTTTCGCTTCGCTATGCTCGCTCATTCCGGTCATCTCCACGTCCCCATCCTTCGCCCTGGGCTCAACAGCCTCTTGAACGGAGGGAGGGTTACCGTTCGGCTTTTTATCCTCGTCGTGGGTATGATTGGTTTGCGGCTGAACTACAGAGGCAACTGAATCCGGCGCTGATACGGGCACGGCTGGGTGTTGATTGATGGACGCAAACGGCGTGCTACCAACAGTTGCTGTCTCAGGCTGTTTCGGTGGAGGAGGGGCAGTTGTGACAGCTGGTGGCGGGATGGAGACAGGGTCCCCATTCAAGCTACCTGTGTGTTGAGACTGTGCCCCTTCGTTGGTTGCGGCGGCGGACGTGCCGAAATCACCCTGCAGCCTCTTCGGTCCTGGCTCAAACTTGACCGGCATTGTTTGGGGAGTAGTAACGCCCACCCAGCTTGATCGGACAGCAGTAAAGGCGTTTGCTGGAGACGTGGACGCAGCTTGAGGAGCCGATGGCCGTCCAGCACTATCAGTCGAGGCGCCGGCGTAGTGGCCATTGGTAGCGGCGGTCTCCGGGCTCTTTTTGGCCGCATCGGACATCGTAGGACTGTCGTCCGTCGCACTTGGGCTCGGTCTGTATCCAGCCGGTCTCGCATCAGGATCAACGCCATATGGACCAGGTGTACCCCGTCTGCTGAAGTCTTGAATCTTGGTCTTGAGCTTCATTTTCAAGTTCTTAGGATCCGCCATGGTCCCGGCGGTGCCTTTTCCGTGCTCGCGTTCGAAGTCTTCCACCTCTCTCACGGGGACGCCATATTTCTCGAGGGCCTTCTCAAGGCTACCAATCGTCCCCTTCGGCTGCTCGTGGTTCTTCACAATGTGACATTGGAGACCATGCACGGTGCGCCAGTCAATGCGAGAACATCCGTCGTGATTGCAACGCAAGTACATTTCAACCGCTGGGCCCGCGGGGTTATCGGCGGTCCCTCCCACGCCGTAGGACGTCCAGATGCCACGATTCAGACCGTCCACCCTTTCGCAGTGATGATGTCGATTTGCAAAGGCCTCCGACATCTGGTACGGATGGGTTGTCGAAGGGGTTCGTTTCGTGCTGGTCCCCGCGGCAGGAGTACCGACAGAACCACCCTGCGAACTTTGGTACGGGTGGAAGCGATTGTTCTCTATCCCATTGTTCACGTGACTGGGCGTTCTGTTACTTTCGACGTCGTTCAGGGGCTTAGACACAGGCGCCTGCGAGGCCGGCGGCGTACCGGTCGTCCTAGCATTGATGGTGGCGAATCCCGACGCGGGTGGTGGCGGCGGCGGCGGGGCGTTGATGGAAGCAAATCCAGATGAGGTCGTGGTGGGTGGTGGACGGGTATCGTAGATTTGTCTCGGAGGGTTCGTGGTTACAGCTGGGGTGACCGGTGACTGGTTACTGGGGACAGTACTGGGAAGTGGTCTCGACAGAGGAGATGCTGACCTGCCTAGATGGTTGAACTGGATCCGCTCAGAGGATGGTTGTGAATTGTGGCCGGGTGCTCCTGGGCCATTGTTGGATATTGTTGGTGAGGCGTTAGTTGGGGTCGTGGAGTAGGATGAGTGGTGATATGGTCGTGAATACGAAGAACTGTAGTCTCGGGCAAAGGAATAAGGCGGAGCAGGAGGAGGAGCCGGCAAAGTGCCCTTGGTCGGCATCGTAAAGTTGGGCTGCGGCGAAGGCCTGGACTGAGATGGATTGATGGCATCTGGCTGACCAGGGGGACCGACCTGATGACGTTTCGGCGGAGGTGGTAGTGTTGAGAGCGCTGGTCCTGGCGGAGACATTGAGGACGAAGAAATGCTCCGGCCGCCTGGCTTCGGTGACTCCTCGGGCGGCAACCCTCGCTTGAGCCGCTTGAGACGACGTCGAAGATTCTAAAGACAATCAGCGCACATAAGCGAGGACGAGCGGCGAAGAACCTACGCTCTCTTCCTCTTCCAGCTCATGATCGAATTGGGAAAATGCAGCATCTTCTCTCCTGCGGCGGGCTTCTATTCTTGCGTCTCTGCGTTGACGCGCTTCCAGAATGGCATTCCATTTCTGGTCCTGAACTTCACGGCGGCGGCGAATCTTCTCATCCTTCCGAGTGCGCTTGGCTTTGAGGAGGTCATACTTCTTGACGTTGTGGTCTTCAACACGCTGTAATTCGTCGAGCCGCCCCTGGACCGCGTCTGGTGATTCCAGAGCGTGCTTTGACGCAGGAGGGGGCAAGGGAATCGGAGCTGTCAGTGGACTGGCGACCCTGTATTCATCTCCACCGCCTACAGAGACATCGCTGTCCGAAGACTCGGGGTCCATGGGATCGGGCATGGCTGGCGGATGATAACGCTGTGGTTGATGATAACTTCTAGGCGGTGGTTGCTGGTATGGAGACTCCCATGACGAGCGCGGACGCTAAAACATATGATTAGTTCCAAGAGCAGTATGAAACAAAGACGAAATGCATTAATCGAGGTTGACGAATCAGGGGGTGCGAAAGATAAGAATGGTGACGGAACGCCCTCGGGTAGGTGGCGGTCCCGTAATGCTCGCATGTCGCAGTTATGACGGGCAGTGCATTTTTCTTTCGGAGTCTTGGAAGCACCGATAACGAGATTGAATTGTGAGGGACGAGGTTGATTAGACGGGAATGTCCGGAACGGGCAATAGACTGATGCAATGAGCAATTCGTGTAAGAATGCCAATAGCGTGCTAGGGAGGGATGGAAATTGCGCCAACGGAGGCGGGTGCAGCTGAATAGCCCCGAAGGGGAGCGAGGTTGTATTTGGACGCGACAGCGATTGGGCGAGGCCTTGTCCTGGGAAGCTGAGAAGCGGAGCCCGGGTCGCAGGTATGAATGGGCGCCAAGATAAGGACGGCCAGTCGAGACGTGTGGAGGCGGTGTTGCGAGGGCTGCAGGGTCAGCTGGGTTGACCCAAGCCTGAAGTCGAAGTGAGGTGACCTGCAGGCCAGGTCTTGGTCGTTGCATTGATGTCTCCCCATGTCGATGTCTGGGGCATGTCTTCATAGCTCGGTGTACAGGGCAGGGCGCCAGTCCGATTTTGGTCGTGTGAATAAATGGTTTGACGTGATGGACATCAAGCCAAGCTGCCAGTCGCATCGTCGTCGGCTGCCCCAAGAGAGCGATTGACAGTGGGTGAATTTTGCATGGCTAAGGAGGTATTTTGTCCTCTCATGACGTCTTTACAGACACATGCGACAGAACAATTGTGCAGTGGTGAGCGGAGAGAAAGAAAAAAATGAAGGCAACATACTTCCGGTCCGTATTCGTGAGAGACCTTCCGTGGCAGGTCAGATGGTGGTCGTGAATACATTTCCAAAGGGCGACCAAAAAATATGTCGAGGTGTCTTCTGCGAGCGAACTCACGAAGCAGGAGAAATAGAGCGCCAATGAGGCTAGCCGCGAAATCAAATCGGCCGCTGTGACATGAGGATGATAATCAATGTCGACGGTGGATGGTGAGACAAGGTTGACAAAATCTGGTGGTGTACGGTTCTAAAAAGACTGACGGCGGTAACTGGCAGGGTGCGTGAAGCAACCGAAAGAACAACTTGTAGGGAAGAGGGGGAAGTGAAAGGAAGGAGAGAGACGACCAGATAGCACGGCGGTGGATGGGTAGGAGGCCACGAGGCACAGGCAATGGTACGCGCAAAAGTGGCCTAGAGTCGTATGAGTACGCTTTAATTGGGCAAGGTGCTATGATCCAAGGTTAACAACAAGCGAAGAGGCGTTTTAGAGGAGCTGCGGCGCCCGCGGGACTGGTGACTTGGGGACCAAACCAGGCGCAAAGTGTAAAGAAGACCGCTGGGCTCGCCGTGTACACCCTACATACGTACTTGCGTAAGGGTAGGGCAAGCCCAAACGGCAGTGAGTGGACCAGAGCGCCTGCGACGCTGCAGTTGAGTGAATTTAGGACGCGGCTTCTCGCTTGACACGGTGTGGCACCATCTTGACTATCAAGAGGGTCAGTGCCGCTTGTGCATCCAATTGACGAATTGGCCAATCGTGAATACGACGCACCAAGACACGACCCAGTACAGGGGCATGCATGCCCTCCTCCCCAAACCGGGTGAATTGGAAAAGGGCAGCGATTGACGAGATTGAGTTGGATCGCCCACCGTAATCTTGATCATGCCAAGTGGGTACCGTGGATGGGGTGGGAAAATAGCTCGCCGCACAGCGCCGGCACTGACAGCCTGACGGGGGCTTGATACTGCACACGGTGAAGTTGAGGCAGCTTGAGGATATTCTGTGTCTGAGGTCGCGGCGGAGAATGTCCGCCCTGGACACATCCTCCTGAAGGGCGAGAAGGGGACTCGACGCTGGAGGAATACCTCGATCGGGAAGTTGCAGAGGGGGAGGAGCTTGCGTTCTCCTCCAGCCCACTTGCTCCCTGCTTGTTTCAGTATACAGACGCTCGGACGCTTCCGGTGCAGCCTGGAGGCGCCGAGGATTTATGATCATGATTACCTGGCTGTGGCCTTATTGCCTAGCCTCTGGGTAAGGCCGTGTGACTGTGTTGGACACTTCGGGGGTGCCCCATCATAGCCATCCAGCGAGAAAGGCGTAACTGTAGTACTCGTAATGCACAGGCTGGCCGGGCGGGCTGCGGAGTGCATAACCACTCGGCCGTCCACCTGATAGGCGCATAGTATAGACCTGGCGTGGTCGAGCTGGCCTGGGCGCAAGGGCTTAAGGAATCAATTACCTCAATAAATCGTATCGGACCCTCTGGAATGAGAGTTTCCGGCTACCACATCTCGCCAACTAGCCTCGTATAGCCGCCCCTTTGGCGCCTTGCGGTACTGCCTTATCGCTTCTGTATGCATCTTTTGATTCAGACCTGGCCTTATACGAGCCACTAATTTCTCTGTGTTTGATATGCTTTCTTTTCCCCGATAACAAAGCACCGCACTCCCGATGGCCAGCCAGCCCTCCATACACTGGGGCAATGGAAACTCTCTTTCATTCTTTCTTTGAATTGCAATTCGTCTCTTCTGCGAGTGCGCTTGCAACCAGGACATGGCCCCTAGATGTTCAAATTCCATCTTATATCGGGTACTGTATTCATACGGACCGAGGGAGAGCGCCCCCGTACTCCGTATTCTCCCTACTACTGAGATGTACAGTAATATTTATCGTTGCCTGTTTCGGGCGCCAGAGTATTATGCCACGCGTCTCCACTGTCCCGAGTTGGAACTGCTTTCGCTGTCAGGCGGGCGGTCAATTACTGTATCATGTCCGCTGCGTGCGCTCCCGTCACCCCTAATGCCGTTTCAGGGAGTGTTGACTTAATCTTTTGCCATTCTAAACGCACCAAATATGGCAACGAATGCGGCGTCCATGGTTTCGACAAGAATGTACCGAGTAGCATCTCACTCCACCCCTGATTGGTCGTGAGTCGATATGGCCTCCTGTGTGCCGCCTTCATACCATCTTGTGAGCAAGCGCCTCTGTGCGACACTGACCCCGCCATCTTGATAACCCGCCGACCAGTACAGAAGCAGCTCATGCGGCCAACATAGATCCATGTGAATTCCGAGCGGCTAGTCCGTGGGACGGGAAGTGCGTGCGTGCGTGCATGCTCCCCTTTTTAACACCTCCCCTTTGTCGTCAGCACCGTCTCCACTATTTCATCCTCGAGTCAGCCTCCCACTAACGGCCGACGTCGGGAATAGCCATACGAGGCTACCTAGTCATACATGCAGCATCCGGTATATGTAGCAACCAGCGGGCCCATTCCTCGGTGATTGGCATCGTTGCTTATGCTATACTCCCCACTGCACCAATGAAACCCATTCCCTTCCGAGCATCCTTCTATGCTTGGGGCGCCGGTCGGGCGGCCGCAGTGATATCCCTGATTGTACCCAAGCGGCGGGATGATGGGTGCGAAAGCAGAACATGAGGAGAGATTCGCTTTTCTATTTTCACACACGAGGCACGCTCGCCCCATATTAGCGAGCAGGTCGAGTGTGCCTAGTATCCATCTACATATTACAACCCTGGATCTTTCGTCCTTGTCGAGACACCTTTGGTCGATCAAACGTTGTTGCAGTCCTTCGATCCTGCACAAAGTTTCCCGAGATGGTGTGTCATGGTCATGGTAAATCCTCCACTCCCACGACTCCTGCCACTAGCCCATGTCTAATCATGATCCAGCAATGCTTTTCTTCATCGTGGCAAGTCTGCATTTGTCCTCACCCAAAATAGACAATGTAAAACACAGTGAGAGAAGCCTACCGGCCATGGTCCGCAGATTCCCCGAGTGATGGCCATCCTTCCATCGGGCAATAAGAAGTCGAGTACAGGGATATCATTAAAATACAAGTCGCACAATACGCTTTTCAACCTCAAGGCTTCTGCTCGCCACCTTGTGCGCCAGCCTCGCCGCCGGGGGGAGGAGTCTGTGATGACTCTTCGCGAGCCTTGTGCATCTTGTCGAAGAGAGTGAGGGCTGATGTTTGGAGCTCATCGATCTTGGCCTTCATCTCCTCGGCGGTGGCAGTTCCCTCGCCAGCTTGGTTCTTCGCGACGTACTCACGAAGCGAGGCGATCTTTTCCTTGATGTTATCTGCCTCGGCCTTGTCGAGCTTATCTTCAAACTCCTTCAGTGCCTTCTCAGTATCGTTGAGGACACTATCGGCACGGTTGGCAGCTTCAATAGCAGCCTTGCGCTCCTTGTCTTGAGCACCATACTTCTCCGCGTCGTTCACCATGTTCTCAATTTCGGAATCTGAGAGACCTGAACCAGAGGCGATGGTGATGGACTGATCCTTGTTGGTGGACTTGTCCTTGGCGTGGACGTGAACGATAGAATCGGCATCGATGTCGAAGGTGACCTCGATCTGAGGAACGCCGCGGTGTGCAGGTGGGATACCAACAAGCTGGAAGTTACCGAGCAACTTGTTGTCACGCACAAGCTCACGCTCACCCTGGTAGACCTTGATCTCGACAGCAGTCTGGAAATCGGCGGCGGTAGAGAAGATTTGCGACTTCTTGGTGGGAATAGTGGTGTTGCGGTTGATTAAACGAGTGAAGACACCGCCAAGGGTCTCAATGCCGAGCGACAGTGGGGTGACATCGAGCAGCAGTACGTCCATAACCTCTCCAGCCAGCACGGCACCTTGAATGGCGGCACCAATGGCAACAGCTTCATCGGGGTTGACAGACTTCGCAGGGTCGCGGTTGAAAATACTCTTGACTGACTCCGTGACCTTGGGCATACGAGTCATACCTCCGACGAGGATGATCTCCTGAATGTCCTTGGCTTGTAGGTTGGCATCCTTCAAGGCCTTGCGGACGGGCTCGATGGTCCGGGAGATGAGAGGGTCAACCATTTGCTCGAGTTGCGCGCGGGTCATCTTGATATTGATGTGCTTGGGGCCGGAGGCATCGGCGGTGATAAAGGGAAGATTGATGTCAGTCTGGATAGACGAGGACAGCTCAATCTTGGCTTTCTCAGCAGCTTCACGAATACGCTGGATAGCCATTCGGTCGTTTGATAGGTCGAGGCCGGATTCCTTCTTGAACTGCTGAACGATGTGGCGGACAAGAGTGATGTCGAAGTCCTCGCCACCCAAGTGAGTATCACCGTTGGTAGACTTGACTTCGAAAACACCCTTCTGGATCTCAAGCACTGAGATATCGAAGGTACCACCACCAAGATCGTAGACTGCGATCACGCGATCATCTTCCTTTTCGAGACCGTAGGCAAGCGCAGCTGCGGTAGGTTCGTTGACGACACGTAGAACATTCAGGCCAGCAATTTGACCGGCGTCTTTCGTGGCTTGTCGCTGCATATCGTTGAAGTAGGCGGGAACTGTGACGACGGCGTTCTTAACGGGCTTGCCGAGATATGCTTCAGCAGTCTCCTTCATCTTGGACAGGACCATGCCACCGATTTGAGAAGGCGAATATTTCTCGCCACGTGCTTGCAGCCACGCGTCTCCATTTGTGTGTTGGACGATCTTGTAAGGGACTTCTTTGATGTCGCGCTGGACTTCAGGGTCTGAGAATTTGCGTCCGATAAGACGCTTGGTTGCGAAGAGCGTGTTTTCAGGATTGACAACGGCTTGTCGCTTGGCGGCAACTCCGACTAGACGCTCGCCACCTTCGGTGAAGGCAACAACTGAGGGCGTTGTTCGCGTGCCCTCAGCGTTCTCTATTATCTTCGGGGTCTTGCCTTCCATGATGGCAACGGCTGAATTCGTTGTGCCCAAGTCAATACCAATCACTTGACCTTTGACCTTCTCGGTCGACTCGGGTGCTTCGGTGGAGGCATATCGAGAGATTATAGACGAGCGAGGTGCTCGAATTTGTGAGAGGCGAGAAAGGGGAGTGGCTCGAGGAAGCTAGTGCATTGGTTAGGAAAGGAAGGAAGCGAGGCGGAAAGAGGACCTACAGCTCTTGAGAATTTTGAGGCAATCATGATTGCTCAATTGAATAAAGTACACAGCGAAGAAGGGAGAGATGTAAAACAGTGCACAAGCTCTGGAGTACAGACGCGAAGGTAGGATTGAGGATGAAGGAATCGAAAATAGGATGAAGAGTAGATGAGCTCAGGACGCAATGAAGGACGCAATGGAAGATTTTCTCGCAGAATCTCGAGGAACAATTCGCGCCCCGGTCGACCTGCTGTTTTGGGAGTCACAGCCTCGTCGGGAGCAGCTCTCAGCCTTGTCCACGGGCCGCATTGAGTGCTTGGAGTTCCATGACATAGATTGTGAAATGAGAGAATAGCAACCAGACACCGGTCTCATTGACACAAAGAAAAGAATCAGCTTCCGTTACCGCCGGCATTTACAATCCCAGCCGTGGCAAGGACGCCTTCCTCCTGTGTAGGCTCGCAGCCATCCTACCTTCTCCGCTTCTGATCGTCCTCATCTCCCTCTCTTGCCGGGAGATGAGTGTCAAATCCTAGGCCGCTCAGCCTCCGTCGCGCCATGACCAAAGCTAATCGCGAATTATGGCTTACTCCTACGGAGAAACTGGCTGCACATCATAAATTCTATCCTACGAAGATTCAGGTCGCCCATCACCAGTTGCGTCATCTCATCAGCTCCGCAGAGAAAGACCTGATCTACTACGTATCCTTTAGGGATGTCTACGTCCTCGACCTTGCAAGCAGCCAAAACTCGCTCGTAGCGACCGTCCCTTTCGATACGAGATGTCTGGCTGCCGGCCTAGGCTGGGTATGTGTGGGCGGAGAACAAAATGGAGACTGCGCTTTCATCAAGGTCGAGAAGGACGAGCATGATCGACCGATATGTTTTGGCCATGACTTCAATCATGATCTGCTCGGAGGAGAAATAGTGAACTCCATGAGTATCCATACCATCTTGAACAATGGCAGGACACCAGACGAGCCCGTTGTCCTCATCAGCAACAATGACAAGACAGTCAAAATATACTCCCTTGCGCAGAGGGAGGTGCTGACCACCCTGTCTCACACTGTGCCTATGAACTTTGCGGCAATGTCACCAGATTCCAGCATTATTGCTGCTGTCGGCGACTCAGACCGTGTGTACTTCTACGAACGGCGGTTGTACCAGGATCCTGATATCATTGACGGGTCTTGCGGACGGTATGCCAAATACGAGTGGGATATGCTTGCAGATCCCCAAGTACCGACAGGTGATCCGGTCTACGATGATTACAGCTTTGCAGTCACATTCTCGCCCTCCGGACACCTGTGTGCAGCCTCATCGCAAGGCGGGTCCATCTCCATATTCGACATGCAACATTTGCGCAAGAATGAGGACCCTGGAGAATCTTCCGTTATCTGTAGCTTCAGATCATCACGAGCGGCTTTGTTCGGATGTGTCAGATCCATGGCCTTCTCTCCTGCGCCGTGGGATCTCCTGGTCTGGGCGGAAGATCACGGAAGAATTGGTGTTGCCGACGTGAGACGGGCCTGTGTGCGGCGGCAGATACTGGAGCTTGACCCTCGGAAAGCCGAAGAAGTTAACCTTGAGGATGGCACACCTATGTCGTACCGCAACATTAGTCACAAGGAGAAAATCAAGCAACAGCACCTCACTCGGCTGAGGGCCATGCGCGGCTTGTCTTCAACAAGAGACGTAGAGGGAGAACTCAGTATCGATGACTTTCCGACTGAACCTGCAAGACGGTACAGTCGACAAGATTTGATCAGCTATCGAGGCTTGGATCTGGATGCCCGAGAACGATCCGTCACCGAAGCCCTCGAGACGACAATGGACGACGTCGAACAACCGCCAGCACGCCCGTACAGTATCAATTACACTTCCTCACCACGCTGGTTTGCGAGTCGAATACCCTCCAATGCCTCTCCGCAGTCACCAAATACAGGACGGCCCACCAGTTCTCAAGCCCACCTTCCGCGGAGAAGATCCTCGGTAGTCCTCTCAGAGTCAACTGTAAATGCAGGTCGATATCTTGATGTAAGTGACGGTCGCAGAGCCAGAATATCCGCCTCTCCAGGGCGCATTAGTGACGATGAATCACCGGTATGGCCCAGAGACGACTTGACTCAGTCAGCGGTGGGCGCGACGTCGCAACCGACGCCCTCCAATATTCCACCAAATGATCCCTCACGTCTTATTCAAACGGCACTCGAATCTGCCAGAGACACAAACAACGGCCCTCGCGTGAATCTTGCTAGGATCGAAGCGGCCTTGGGGGCTGAGCGACAACTGGGTAATCGGCTTGAACAGCAGCTTGCTGACGAAAGAGAGCTGTCACTCCTGCTTAGAAGGCAGCTTGAGACGCAACAACGTTTACTCGTGGAAAACTCCTCCAATCAGGTGGAGCATCTCCCTGCAGCTGCAAGAGAGACGAATGCCCGTTTTGAGGCCTCACTCGAGCGGGTTCTGCAAAGACAACTTGCACACGAGCAGCACTACTTGAACCAGCGAGCCGAAGAGTTGCGAAGCGAGTTGAGAACTGCCACAAATTATTCGCGAAGACTGGAGGCCGAGCGAGATAGGATCTTGACCAGTGATCCAGCTAGTAGCACTGCAAATCCCTCTTCAGCCTGGACAACAACGCTGCCCACCAGCAGTGTTCGCCCATCAGGCATCAACAACGTCCTCACAGAATATACTGAATCCCGCCGTGACAGGATAGCACATATCGAGAACCTGCAACGACAGGTTCGTGGAGCAGAGTCACGGGTCGCACAGGCCGCCATTGACATTCAAGCTCTCGAGAGCGCTATCCGACGGGAAATGGGTGCTGAAGAAACCGCTCGTTCACGCACTCAGGATGCCGCAGAAACTCACCCAACACAGATTGCCACCGCTGCCAACGACTCCACTAGAACCAGCACTGCATCTCCGCGTGCAGCATTACGAGAACCTGAACTCATCAACCGTCCCTCAGTTGGCAATCCGAGTGCGCCCCAATCCCGAGATTCCCCAAACCCCAACTCTGCCACCCGCGGCCCTGCTGGTACCCGTCAGGTCGACATCCTCCGCGTCTCTGGACTCGCAGGCCGCGTGCCCGATGCAGATATGCGCCTTGCGCGCATGATGTTTCTAAGCGGCATGTCTGGGAACCGCTCGCTCGATGCGAATGGCAACTGGATGCCGCCCGGTGCCGGTGCGGCGTTGCATCGGATTCTGGGCGCTGGAGCGTCTGGGAGTCGAGGTGCAGTGGGAGTGGCAGGTGGAGTAGATTTGGATGGAGGCAGCCCCGAGGTAGGTACCACTGGGATTGGGTTCAGCCCGGATGGGCAGTTCTTGTAAGTGCTTGTAATCCCAAGGGATACGAATGACCATGCTAACAGCATTCACTTTAGGTATGCCGGGACTGAAGAGGGCATCTTCGAGATCAAGGTCAACCTGCGTGACCGAATGGTCTTCCCCGCCTTCGAGGTGAGGTGAGGCGAGAGTATATCAAGAGTGAGATGAACTCACCGTAGAGCACCATTTCCTACAAACGATCCGGTGAACCGCCTAACCTCCGACCGAATGTCAATTTCATCTATTGGCTACTGGCGCACAGTGGTGACTTTCAACGGATGTCACGACCTATGTCCTCAGAACACCCCTTCTAACTGGCGTTCCTGTGCTTTTCTGGCCCTTGCCCGAAAGAATGAAATGACGACTCGAGTGCTGCCGATACCTGGTGACCCAGGAGTGATGACTGATGACACAGCTGATGGACGAGTGATGGGAGAAATGGCAGCTGCGCTGGTTTTGCCGCATGATCTTTGCGGTTGGCGATTGCGATTAACTGAGGACTGGAAACTGGCGATTGGCAATTGGCGGCGGGGACGGGTCTTCCTGTATTCATAATTCTTTTTACATATTCTTCTGGCTATGCAAATGCCATTTCCCGTTTGCACCTGGTTTCGCAAAGTGCGAGGATCGTCAACTTCCGGCGTCTGGGGAGCGTGCATATTGAGGTGGCCAAGTGAGGCATTTGTTCGTACATTGTGATGACCACAGGCTGCACTCTCAATGTACACGGTATATGTATGCTGTACATGCTACTTCCGGGAGCCATTGGGAACCGAGGCGAACCATCTGCGCTCGCCGCTCGATCTCCGTTTACCAGTGCATTATTCTACAGTTCCGTCTCGCTCAATATGTGTGTAGCTTTCTTTCACGCAGCAGATTGACTGCCCGTAGGGGGTTTGCTCTCGCCCTTCTCCTCAATCAGTTGTGCCTCACCACCGCCATCGCCCTCCAACAACACCATCCCCTTCTCGCTCGATATCAACTCGTCCAGACCCTTAGTCTTGACGTCCATGACTCGGCACAGTGTATACTTGTGCTTGCTCTTGACGATCTTCCGATGCCGATTGCGCCGCTTCTTCTTCTCCTTGAACTCCATCGGCTGGGTCTCGATGCCCATGACTCGGACCCTGCATTCGAAGAGTCTCTCGTCCAGGTAATTCGGCTCGCCCGTGTGCTTGGTGTCGTAGCTCTCCGTGCTCGACGTCCCGGCTTTAAGAGTGAAGTCCCGACTCCCCAGGAGGCTGGCGCGGTTGAACCGCAGGATATCTCCCGGGGAGACGTTTTTCATGTGGAATGGCAAGCGCAGGGTGTCCCCCTCTGTCAGCAGGTAAGGGAACCGGTGGATGTGCGCAACGATGTAGTGTGGTTTTTGGGCATGGAGTTTCGGAAGCAGGGACTGGACGGAGCGGGAGAGCACGAGGGGTCTGGATAACAGGGGCGAGGTGCTTGAGGGGACGGTCGTCGTCGAGTCGGTGGAGAGTGACGAGCCTGTTTGCTCGATTGGGTCGGAGAGATATGTGGGCGGGATCTCGGGCTGTGTATTTTGGAACTGTGAGATCGGCGTCGTTGCGGATTGTTGGCTCGTTACTTGGTGGAGCTGCGCGCGGTAACGGAAGGGAAGGAGGAATGTTGGCAGTGTCGGGGAAGGAGAGGTGTGTTTGTGAGATATGTTCAATGCGCTTTGGACAAGTGTGCGCGACGAAATATGGTGAGATACCAGTTTCCGAGGCCGCTGTAGAGATCTGCCATAGCAGTCAGTACATTGTACGGGTTTCATGGCGCGAGATTTATATTACTCACAGTTTCGGCCGTGAAGGTGCCTTCGAAGGCATGGAATCAAAGATGCATTTTATCACGCGCCCGCAGATGCGACACATCGTGTCCGCAGGACAATCTCGGAGGATGGTGGTCAGACGTCCCTGCACAATAGCATAGAGACAGAAGAGCGTAGGGTGCTCAATCAACGCTCGGAAGAGGCTCTCTCGTCGTCGTGACGCAGGACGTGGAATTTCGAGCTTTACCAGTCCGAGCAACGAGGACGGAGGAGAAGTGAGGCACGTGACACATAACACGTGACTGACTGGAGAATATAACTAGACGGCGTGGGGGCAGATGATTAGGCTGTGCACGTGACTGACTTGCTATCCTTCCGGATAAACCTTGTTCCGATCGATATAGGACTTTGTGACAGAAGCAGTTCTTTGCGGTTCTCTTCTGTCCACATCTTCATGCATGTTGGTGCTGCTACTTCCTGTGCATCACTTCTCATTGGCCTCCAGATCCGTCCCTGCTACTGCCTTCTTCGATTCCACACTCGCCTCGACATGATCCGTCATTAACTCCTTGACCTGCTTGATGAACCACACAGCAATAAGAGCCAGAGCGACGAATGGAATGACGCTCGCCCACGCCAACCGGTAAGCCTTCGCGTAAGCCGAATGGCTCGCATGCAGTGCCTGCTTCAGAATCGTGCTGTTGATGCCCGCCACCGTGTCGAGACCTTCCCCTGCGCCAATTGCCTGCAGGAGATCCGGTACCGAGCTTGCGGGCAGGCCTGCCTTTGTCGCCGCCTCTCCGACATCACGCGCAAGTGTGGCGTCGATCTTACCGTTGATGATGGCATCAAGAACTGCCGAGCCGAAAGCACCGCCAATGGCGCGGGCAGACAAGGCGAAGCCAGAAGCAGTTGCGATGAAGGCATGTGGTGCGGCGAACTGGACCAGAGCAAGGATTAGAGTGAGCGGCCCGGAC
Source organism: Phialophora verrucosa (assembly GCA_002099365.1). Lineage (NCBI taxonomy): Eukaryota > Fungi > Ascomycota > Eurotiomycetes > Chaetothyriales > Herpotrichiellaceae > Phialophora > Phialophora verrucosa. The sequence continues at coordinate 373,652 of MSED01000014.1, read as the reverse complement.
TGTCCTATGCCTGCGAGCACGGAAAAGGCGTACTGGGGCCCGTTCTCCGAAGGTTTGATGGTCGCGTAGCAGATGCAGACGATGAGGAAGATACCGTACGTGAGTAGTAGGGGGTTCTTGAGGTCTTTGAACTTTGTCGAATACAGTCTGCCATCGCAAGTGGTCAGCCAGGAGAGGGTTCTCATTGCCATCAATCACGGGGTCTGCCTACACCATGGGGATTGAGAAGCAAATGGCCGGAAGCTGGTAGGCCAATTGACGAATGGCAATTTCCCACGACGTCGACTCCCACCCGAGGTTGAGTATGACTTGTGGAGTCACAGAATTGACGGCGCTGTAGAAAATCCAACTGGTCGATGTCAGCTGACATTCCCAAGTATGTGGACGAGGACGAACCCTTCTACCGCAAATGCGAAGACCGCGAGCGGGAAATTGTACCCTTTCTTGAACATGACCTATACCAGAATCAGCATTGCGATGGCAGTCGGTTGGTGAGTATCCTGACATGAGCGACAATGCCGTCAGATCGTCCCTTCCACTCTGTACTCAAGTTAGCTGGTCGGAGTCCACCCGCCGGCACGATTGCTTACCATAGAAGCCAAATACTATCAAGAGAACTATGCCAATAACGAGCGGCGCGATGATATGGGCATCGCTCCACGGATAGGTCCCACCAGTCCAGTCGAGTGCCAGGATGATAAGAGTCGCACCGCCAATGAAGAGGATGGCCCCGATGGGATCTAGGGACCAGAGTAACTCCGCCAGATTCATCTTTGGGTAATCCGAGCGTCTCGGTGGGAAATAGAATGCCAGGAGCATGAGGACAGTGGCACCGTGGAAAGCAGCCTGCATCCAGAAGATGTTCCGCCATCCGCCCTTGTCCGCGTTCGTCACTGCCCCAGCACCGAGTTGTCCGATGCTGTGGAGTCGTCTAAGCAGAGAGTCAGGCAGCCAGAGGTAGAGTTACTCACAGGCCTCCGAATGCACCGCCCAAGAAATTGGCACCGTTTGCGATCGCGCGGTATTTCAACGGCAGGACTTCTGCGGGGATCGCCACAATAATCCCCAGGGATGAAAGCCCAACTCCGATCAGAATCCCTCCGCCGATCAGCGTGTTCATGGTCTCGGCCCTGGCAGATACAACGGACCCAACAAAGGCAACGGTGAGCTGGAAGGACGCGATGTATTTCCGATCGATGACGTCCGACATACGCCCTACGATAGGACACAGCACGCTTTGGACGAGGAGCGGCCCCTGGATCTGAATTAACGGGAACTCAAGGGGACGGCGATAATGGGAACCATGGGGACGTACCTGGATGATCCATCCCGCAAGTCCCGGGTGCCCTATATCACGGATGATGAACGCAATGACCGAGCCCGCAGCCACGACCACAAAAACCAGGGTCAGGTTCCTGGCCGCCGTTATCAAAAAACATTGTGAGACAACAATGGACGTTGATCCTTACCCAAACATGGTGACCAGGACAACGAGCCATGATCGCCACCCGAGTGGCACGTGGGCGTTGTCGAGGTGAGAATCCGTCCGAGCAATGGCAGCGTTGACTTCTTTGACGTGCTCGATTGTTGTTTCATGATGCTCACCTGTTGGCTTTTCTATGGGCTGAGCAGGCACCACCTGTTCATGGTCTCTGTTTGCTAGGGTGTCATTCATCGTGGTCACGTATCGAACTGTTCAGCAGATTTCGGGTTGCAGGAACTTGGATGAGACTTGACATGTTGACATGGAGGTTACTGGCCTGATATGGCTCTGAGGTTTCACGTTACCACGTGTCAAGTCCCGTGTGCACCGTCCATGCATCGGCTGTGACCTTTCGTCAAACACTCACTGCCGTCTTCTTCCCCGCGTCGGTGATTTGTCTTTTGCGAAACGGAGAGTGTCCGAGGAACACCTGTCCCGACATATCCCCTGGAGAACTTGTACCACGGCAGTGAGGTTGGACGCAAAGTCGCGGCATGGTTGGGGGCACAAACGCCCTTGAATGGGCAGCAAGCACGATCCTTGCGATACAGGGCACGCCAAGACGGTCCCAAACGGCGATTGTGGAGCTGGCAGATGCTGTACGCGGCTAGTCGGCATGCAAGAGATAGGCACAAGCTCTCGCAGAGCGGGGAGCTTCCCCAGGTCTTCCCCCGCTTGGGAGGAGGTCGGCAGTTGAGAACTTGGGGAGCATACAAGGCTTACGGATGCTCTGCAGTTCCGGGTCAGCATAAATACGATGTTCCGAGGCTCGCAGGTAAGCATATTCCAGCACGACGAGTGTCCTTGGCTTGCAGGTGAGCCTGTTCATTTGACACAAGCATTTAAACGAATCCGTCGCTGCTAGGGGTATCAAGCCTTGGCCAACCTTGATTCGAGCTACTTGTGACTGAACGGCCGCCCCCCATCGAGGCAGGATGACGCTCTCCATGGCACTGATCCATCAGGCTATATCGCCTCTGTATCTGCTTGCTGGGTTCCTGCTGAGCTCGGTGCTGTATCTCTTCGTACAAAGCAAGAGGGCCAAGCTTGATCACATTCCAGGCCCGGTGCTCGCGAAGTATTCCAACATCTGGAGGGGTTATCAAGCATGGAGGATCAACCACCACGCGGAGGCAGTGAACAACTACCAGATCCAAATGATCGGTCAGTACGGCGACGTCGTTAGGATCGGTCCAAAGCATGTTCTTGTATACGACCCCGAGGCAATCGACACGATATTCGGCTTTCGGGAGCGACTCGACAAGGTACGTCTGGTGCGCTGAGGATTTTCGAAGCCTTCTCGCAGGGATGCTGTGCGACTCGGCGCTGACTGACAAAAGGGTCCGGGATACAAGGTTTTCGTCATGACTGGTGAATTCCCCGTCGACATATCGATGTCATGCCTGTGCTCACCGTGAATAGGCACCGACCAGACCGCACTGGTCAGCATCAAGGACGAGAAGACGCACGGGACGTACAGGCGACCCATTGCCCATGCGTACTCTTTGTCGTCTCTGAAAGGATACGAGCCATATATCGACGAGATGATCGAGAAGTTGATCAGTGAACTCGACAAGCATGACGCCAACGGGACGGCAATCAATATGACCCGCTGGCTGCAGTTTTGTGAGTTCGGTTTGGTGCATTTGGTTTTGTCCCCAACGACTGACTAGAGTGTAGGGGCATTCGACGTGATGTCCAAGATCTCGTTCGGAGAGCCCATCGGCTTCCTCGACCATGGCGATGACTTCAATGGCATGATTCAGGCTCAGAGAGAGAACTTCAGATACATCAGCGTCGCCAACAACTTCCCGCTTCTCGACACCTTGACCAAGCGAAACCCACTGTTGAAGCTGTTTAAAAGGAAGCCGTAAGTCGTCCTTTTGGCATTACAACATGTGATTTGACCGAGCCTGGTTTTGACGGTGCCGCCGCAGGAGCATGTTCTTCACGTTCGCAAGGCGGGTTGTCAGCGAGCGCCTCGCCCAAGCGGCCAAAGACCCCGAGAAGCAATCGCAATTGCAGTCCGGCCGTCACGAAGACCTGCTGGGCAGCTTCATCGCAGCCAGGAAATCATACCCGCTCATGACGGACATCCGCATCACGCACATCACGGCGACGAACGTCCTCGCCGGTGCCAACAACAGTGCTCGGGCCATGGACGCGACCATCAACTGGCTGACCGCACACCCGGAGGCGCAGGAGAGGCTGTACCGTGAGATCAAGAGTGTCAACATGGCGGCCATGAAGGAGGCCGAGACCGAAGGCCCCGCCGCGCTCGAACTGGCGCTGAAGATGCCCTACCTTGACGCCGTGATTCAGGAGTCGTACCGCCAGTTCGGCGCCCCGGCCAACAACCTCGAGCGCCTCGTCGGCGATGCTGGCCTCCGCCTTCCCAACGGCGTGTACTTGCCCCCGGGCACCGTGGTCTGCATGAACGCCGCCTCGATGTCGATGCTCCCTCACGTCTTTGGCAAGGACGCCCGCGTGTTCAACCCGGATCGCTGGATGCAGCAGAAGGGCGAGAGCGACGAAGCCTTCCGCGAACGTCGCTGGAGCATGGCACGCGCCATGATTGTCTTTGGGCACGGAAGCCGGAGCTGCATCGGGAAGAATATCGTCCAGTTGGAGCTGTACAAGATCTGGGCGACGCTCCTGAGGATCTACAAGGTGAGTCTCTCCGCGCTCCGTTCTACACACCTTGATCTCGTGCATCTGTGCACTTTTGTTGTCTTTGCTTGATGTGACGTAGCTGACAAGTCCACCAGTTCGAACCGGCTCGCGTCCAGCTTCACCAGGTGATGACGATTCCTCGACGGCGGGAACACAAAGGTGGCAAGGCGGTGGAGATCTGAAGGTGTCTTGTGGGTGCGCCGACTTGGTGGTAGAGACATAGACAGCCTGTAAGCAGACAGTAACCTTGAACAACACTACGATTAGACGTTGACATGACATGGACGGTGGCGTGTGCTGTTCAAGTCCCGCGGTCTGAAGCCGATTCGAGACAGTATTCTCGCTCGACATTGAGTGCGAAGACTGGATATCATTTTATAGGAGGGCGAATGGAAGTGAAAGATGACAGTTCGGATGGAAGTCACATACAGTACTGGCCTAGCCATGCCGATCGATATACTGTACGTCCCTTAGTTTCTGAGCAGCGGTGGACCTTGGTCCTTCGTCTTATACCATCACATCACTGCGGCGTGAACATGTCGTCCGCGATCTCGACCAAGCCCTTGGCCTGCCGTCCGAGCACCTGTGACAGTATCGGGTCGACCACTTCGCCTTCGCCGTTCGCCAGACCTTCCCACCATCCACCCCAGTTGTTCTCGAGCCAGTCAAAGGACTCCGGAGGGACGGTGGCATGGTCCTTGTGCCATTTCACGGCCTCGGCCCTCCCCACGAACCGGAGATTCACCTTGCGGCCTGTCCGTTCTTCGACCAGTTTCGCGATCTCGCGGATCGACGTGGCTCGCGGGCCCGTGAGCCGCAGCGTCTGGTTGACGTACTTGGCGTAGTCGGCGAGAATGAGCGCGTTGCCCTCGGCGAGGTCATCGATGTCGACCCACGCGATGGCGGCGTCATTTGGGATGACCCACTCCAACGGATCCGTGTCCCCCTTCTTGAAAAGCACCTGTCCCTTCTTCCACATCCCGTAGCGGAAGTCGGCGTAATATCCCCAGATCTGGGCGTACAAGCCCTCCCGGAGCACGATGTAGTCCATCCCGCACTGCGCCAAGTATTTGACCGTGTGGACGTGGCCCTGCTGGATGCCGATGACACTTTCGAGACCGGTCTTGCCGCCGAACATCATGCTGGTGTAGATGACCGTCTTGACGCCGACCGCGCGAGCACTCTCGATCGCGTTCTTGTGGTACTCGACGCGTTGGGTGCCCGGGTCGTTGTGGGAAACCAGGAACAGCACATCCCCGCCGCTGAAGGCAGCCTTGAGTGATGCCGCATCGGTGTAGTCGCCACGGCGGATTTCGAGTCCATACTGCTTCGCGATGGAGGGGACGCGGCCCGGATCCGTCGCCGAGATGATCAGATCCGTCGGTGGAATCAGCTTCTTCTCGAGGATGTTCGTTAGGACTCGAGATCCTAGCCGGCCGCTTGTCCCGGTGAGAATGTATCGAGTCATGGCTGACGAATGCTGTGAACAGGAGGTGCAGATGAGGGTGACGGGGCTGTGACAGGAGGTAACAGTTGAGGGGTTGACGAGGGAGATTCAATGTTTGCGAGGGGATCCTTCCTTCATCTTATACCACCAACCGAGATAACAACACTCTGCTGCAGTCGCCGAAGCGCACAGGTGTTACTACCCTTCTTGGCCCCGGGTTGCATTCGCGACATTATTAATGATCTTCCCAATCCACACCACCGGACGAAGCTTCATTTCAGCCGTACGGAATACAGAGTACATGGACTGGAGTGGAGCGTTGTCGAGGCGTCTTGAAGACGGGGATCGGTTCGCAGGGTTGCTAATCAAACACTGAGAGACACAATGCATCAGCAACAGCAAGCAAGCACATGAATACGGTTCGGGAAATGTATGCAGTCTCCAGTTCTTCACAAGCCAATGTTGCACCGACAAATCAGGCGGCATGACACTCACAACGAAGCAAAGCCCGGAAGCATAAGAATGAGTATGAGTACGGGGTATGCGTAGGTGTTATAACCCAAACGGGGGGGACGTGCAATGCTCGCTGACTAAACAGACAAACTGTCCTGAGAGTTTGTTGGCCTGCCGTGTAGGCAATCGGAGAGCCGTTATCAAAGTCGTCGCCACTTTCTTGCTGACTTTTCCATATTCACTGGCTCCATCCGACAGTCGGGGCTGAGAGAGAGAGAGAGAGAGAGAGAGAGAGAGAGAGAGAGAGAATTCGTGCGTTACCAATCCAGCAAACTCGGTAGGATAACGGACACCTCTTTGTACGAACACGTATTACTTGTGTAAAGTTGTTGCCCTGACGCGCCCTGCCGTGCTTTGCACTTCGCACACCGCACTTACTACCCAGTTCCCGTGGTGATGACTCCGCAAGATTTCACAAGAGAGACAATGAAGGACGATGAAGCTAGCACTTTCGATAAGAATGGTGGCTCCTTCAGGGACCTACCTCAAGTCCCTTGCCTCAGAACCGCCATCGCGCCTACCTTCCACAAAGAGCGCCCCGCACGATGGAGATCCCCAGACGGCGCTGAAGGAGTCCCGAACAAGATGGAGGTAAATGGAGAGAAATTCACGGTAGAATAGGAGCGGCGTCACAATGTTCTTGGAAGACTCTAGGGAAAAGGTCGAGAACCGTTACATGAACTCGAGCTCAATGACAGTATGGTCGTCGTGCTTCAAGAAACTCCCGAGGATCATTGCGGTCGGGTACGATGCCGGGCCGAAGACTGAGCGTACGTCCAGGCCAACAACTCGGATGGCCGTTATATCACGGATGATCATCGTATCTGTGTCGAGGAGAGCGGGTCCGCGGATGGAAAGCATTACTACGACGTCCTATGTCTCGAATGCATGATTGACTTGAGAGAGCTCATTCCCTCTAAGTTCAAGATGACTGATGCTTCATGGCTACGGATTTTCATGATCTGGAAGTGGTTCGAACACAACGGCAGCATCGCTTTAGACAGGACTGCGGCGTTTGTCGAGGAACGGGACGCATCCAATAAGGAGAAGGGTGATATCAGCGAGGAATGACTACCTGGTCCATCAACCATGACGTAAAAGGCTGGGCTAGGTGCCTGCTCATGTCCGCCACCGCCTCAACATCCCGAAGCACCTGTACTCAAAGACTACACAACAAGGAGGAAGGAGGATGCAATTTCTTGGATGTCTTGAAGCATCCTCGTGTTGAGAACTCGTCAGGAATTTATAACTGGTCGCTCATTTATCAAAGGAGACCGAACAGGAGAGGACATCAACACCGTATATGGATGAGTCTGGCTGGGCAGGAAGGAAGTGTCGCAAAAGGCCATTCCCCCGAGGTTTTGGAGGTTCCCACGGGCCGTTCACAGTCGAATTGAGAAACCCCTCGCCGGGCGAACGCGGGAAGCTACATCAATCCCTCCGCCATCTGCAGCATATGTGTGCTTGGAACGGCGAGCATGTTGAGGCCCATCAGAGGTCTTTGGCAGGTGTGATGAAAAGCATCAAGCACGAGAGGCTATCTGATCTGGATCTATGCCACCTGACCTATGGGCCTCGCGAGCTAATTTTGACCCATTTGAAGCGCTGCTCGAAAACGACTACGCTGACGAATCACTGTGGCTACCTCTGTGGGTCTGCTACTTTATTGCGATGTGGCAGAAAGCTGAAGACCTTGTGGGATCTTTCGATCTCAAATGTTTGATGAGACTCTGTAGATCATCCCTTCGTCCATCATGTCTTGGTGGCCTAATCAGGGCCATTATTTTGGGTTCGAGTGTTAGCAAGAGACATGACCTATAACGTCAAAATCAATCAATTCGAGTGCTCTGAAAGACTGGAAGTCCTCCGGATCTACCAGAGACACATCTATACATTGCTGATAGGCGTAAAATTAGCGTGAAACAATGAAAAGAGGGTAAGGAAGGACACTGGAACATTCCAGTTGTTTGACGATGAGGGATGCCACAGAGTTCCACAGGAATACCTCAGATCTGTCGGAATACCACTTGGACAGGCATTCCCCAACGAGGCTTTACATAATCTCGCAAGACTGAAATCCTTGGTGTTGCAAGGGTTCAACAACGCACTATACGACTGAAATCATATGCGTCTTATCTCTTTATACATCGGATCAGAAAGGACTCTGAGTCTAGTCTAGGTACTTTCGGGGCTGCTAAGCCGATTTAGACTCTCCACCACATTAGAAGAGGAAAAGGTAAGTAAATATATGTTGACCGCCGAGGTCACCTCCGCAACACCTTGATTAGCACATTCGGGTCTATATTTAAAGCTCAGCCTCGTATTCTCAGCCTTGGCGCAAACTTCCTTCTGGCGCTCGACTCCGGCGCATATATATGGCGGTGGGCGGCGCATTCCGTGTACGGCTTACGACTGGCGAGTTCATACGGCGCATGAACACATGTATATAAGATCGCTCATCATCGCAAACTGCGAGATGCGCAACAAGGACACTCATATAGCTCCAAAAATCGCACATGCATACGCATATACACACATCTCTGCGCGAGACAACAATATAGGTTAGCGGACCTAGGTAGGCGAACACAGGTGGGCGGACATGGGTACATTCCATGGACATCCCCTAGGCTCCAGAAGGGGCCGGAAATGTTCGCCTACCCAGGTCCGCCTACCTGTGTTCGCCCACCTGTGTTCGCCCACCTATGTCCGAGGACGGAGCTCTGTCGAACAAGAGTCTCCAGATGGCGATTGGATACTGTCAATGCACACGGCCACGACTGATGACTCTACACCAAACGCGGCATGTGCGAGGAAGAATCTCCAGCTCGATCACTTGTGGCAAGAACTGAACGAGGCGAAGGAGGAGATCAAGGCCCTGCAGGAAGAGATCACGGCATCTAAGAGTGACTGTGCTCCTGTCGCTCGAGATGAGAACTACTTCGACGCCGTCTGTCAGAATCTCTATCAACGCGTGCAGCGTCGGGTGTTGGTCTTCTCCAAATCCTCGGATATGACAGCCACCTGTGTGATTGAGGCAGCTAGCAGAGACCGACGCACCCTTTGCAGTTTATCGATGTAAGGTTTCCTACCCCCCCACCACCATATCTTCCTCTCTCGTTCTGCGTTGGCCGTTACACGAGTTGAGTGCTTGGCTGCTTGAACAATTGGCTGGGATCATGGTTTGCCATCTTTACTTCTGCGAGCCAAGCCCTTGCTCTGCATGATCTCCGAACTGTCTGCCTCACAGCCTGAGACAGGCTTTATGCCCTGCCTCAGCCCAGCCGGGACTCAGAAGGTTCGCAGTTCTCCTACCTCGTTGAACAGTCCTCTCTATCACATATCTGTGGCAATACAGACACGACAAATTCACCCAATCTGAGCAACGTTGCGCTCCCGGAAGCAAGATGTTGACTCCCTCATCACGGTCTTCGGGCCCTAAATCGTCTGCGCCACAAATGTCGGCGTCGATGACTCCGGATACGAGTGCCTCTACAAGACCCAACAAGAGGGGCAAATCCGCGGCGCGCGATGTTAGCCAACACAGCGAGTTCAGAAGGCCCAAGTGCGACTTCGGATGCGAGTCTTGTATGCAGGAATGGCCGTGTCTTGGCCAAAGGATGGTCCATTGGTTTGACGACTTCTACAGTGCAATTGTGGCTGTGGGAACCTTGGGCGCAGGATTTACCTTCAGCGTGATATTTTCAACGTTGGATGACAGGCGTGGGACGCTGGGTACCAAGGACACGGAGTTGATCCGGCACTTTCTGATCATAGCGTGGTTGTTGTTCGTACTAGCAGTCGCGGTTGCTTCAGTCTGTGCTGCCTTTTTTCGTTTCATGACTCGACATGTCATCGAAGGCTTCAACAGATTTGGCGACCTGATGAACATCGTGGCCAGCATCAGCTCACTTGTCCTACAACTGCTCATCATAGGGGCATTCATCATGTCGGCGAGGGCCCTGAGGCGATATGACGAGGATGCGGGGCGCGCAAGTGTGGTTGTTACCAGCATTATCGGCGGTGTTTTGGTAGCTGGCTGGTTCGCCATGCTTCTGTGAGATTGTGTTGAGTTCAGTGACTGAGGGATTTTGCTAAAGAAAGCAGATACGGCTTGTGTACAAGACCAAGAAACAGACGCAACTTGGGGCTAGCAGAACCAACAGCACCGGTAGGACCTCCACTACCAGTCCAACCTCCACAACGAGCAGTCCGTACCGCAACAGTGTGACCACGGGTAAGGGAGTCTTATCTTCGTGGATAAATTGATCCCTGGCCGGGATTCCTTCCTCACACAGATCTAGCGACATTTGGGTACTTGCATTCGGGCCGACAATGTGGTTTAGCTGGGAGGATGAACAGGTGCACGGATGATAATGAGAGAACAGGCTCGAATCTTGGGAACTACGGAGGACCATAAACCGTGAACACCCATGCACTGGGAGCTGTCTTTCAACCGCGGTCTGCTTTTGCAGGCAATGGCGGACTACGCATCCCACTGACTTCTCTTACCATCACGTCACCTTTTATGTCAATTGGGGCATTTAGTCGCGATTTCAAAGAATGAGGCGGCATTGCAATTAACGTTCTAGAATCACGAGGGTAGAAAAGGTAACAGTTCGCGCTCGCGAAGCCCCTGTTTTTTCCGTTCGTATTTGAAGCGGTAGAACGCTACCTGCTGGGGATATAAATAGGTTAAGCCCGACCCTTTTTCCCGCTCTCACTCTCTACCCCTGCGTTACGAACCGACCTTATAGTTACGAAGGCCTGCGGTATTATTACGCGTGGGTTCCGAACCCCCATACGGCCTGTGACGCCTTGTGACAGTCCCTCGGACAACTTTCCCAGTCACAGGTCAACCAGTACCTCCCCCTGGTTCCTTGTAGCTGACTTTATACACGCCAAGACCCCCAAGAAGCCCAATCCTCCGCAAGGCAATACGTTTGGACGTGTCTTTTGTCCCCTACTTGTCTCTCTCACCCCTATTTCTCGGACGCTTCTACCGGCGCCTCAAATACCGAACTGTGAGAAAGATACTGGTGGCAGCTACAGACAGAAAAGTACCCCCGACAAGCATGAAAGCTGTATCAAAGAATCCCAGGGCTTTGCCATCTCCTTGCCCGGTAGGTGGAAGTGGCCGTACAGCCGCGCGACTCCACGAACTCAACTGATCCTGTATCGATGCACCGGTCGAAGCCTTCGAATCTTCTAATATGGACTTGGACAGGTCCGATGCGATGGCCGAACGTGGTTGAGGCCTGCGAAACATTGTAGGAACGTACCGCGGTGTCGCCGTTGTGGGGATGGTTGGGTGCACGGGCGCAGAAGGGCCGACTTTACATTCAGGTCAGTTACGAACCCAGCCGGTCGTACACGTTCGACTTACCTAGCAGCTCGAGCGGGATGTGATTTATACAAGAGATCCGCGTGTCGACGAATCGGGAGACATAGATGGCTTCCTCTGATGTCGCGAAGATGTACAGCGCGTCCAAAGGCAAGCCAAGTCTTCAACATCCAGGGGTCAGCAAGATGATGCTCACAGACTTCAGTTTGAAAGAGGAGGGGAGGGGCCCGCTCACCTGTTACTGGCGTCGATTGCATCGTCCAGACTGCTGATGCGATGGAGAACCGTCACCGGTCCTTCGATCTTGTGGTGCAGGAGACCCTGGTCCCGAGAAGTGATCTCCACAATGCTACCGTTCTCTCCAGATACAAGGACTTTGCAGCCCTCATTCCCTTCAAAATCCTTCAATGCCTGGTCACGGGAATTGGGTTTCGGCTTCTTCAGATGGCCATTGGCTGATGGAGACGCTCTTTTGCCCTTTACCAGAGGCGTTGCGATTTCCCGAACGAGATGGGCCAGCAGTTCATCAGCAACCCACTCACTGACCAGGACAATGTCTGGCGCGTAATGTGATTGGCCTTGGAAGAAACGCCGACTCAGAGCGACCGACCTTGCCGCGTTGCTAATGTTGGCTGTACGGTCGATGACTGCAACAGCCAATGCCGACGGCCGAGAAGGTAGACATCCTGCAGCGCTGGAGAAGTTGTTTCGACCATTGTCCAGCTGCGAGACGACCAGGCATTTCGAGAGGAATGAGTCAGACGGCCTGCTATCGCTGATAGCAAAGATGTCGGCGTCCAGTGCATCCGGAAGCAGCTTGCGAAGGGCGCTCGACACTTGGGACAAGGTCGGCGGCAGCTGCAGGGAATGTTGTTAGCAAAAGTAACCCCTGTCGGCTCTGGACGGAGCGAGTGTTATCCAGGCATTGGGTGAGGGACGCACCTCCAAAACAATACAATTCCCCGCTGCCAACGCCGCACAAAGCGGCGACAGGATCGAGTAAAATAGGTTCCGCTGAGCTGGGATCACATAGACAATGCCGGCGTTCGTTGTCCCAGTCGGGTCTTCGAGCGAATGGGCAAGCGTCACCTCGGTCTTGAGGTCGAGGGATTCATACTGAGCTCGCAGCTCAGAGAGAGCGAGAGAATACTCGAGCGTGATGTCTGCGTCGCTATTGCCGGTATCCGCGGCGATGGCTTGCTTGATTGCACTTTCCGAAGACGTCAAATTCGCGTGTAACGAGTGAAAGAGGTTCTGGCGGAGTCGAAGAGACTGGCTTCTGCCTTCCAGATGTGCTATCTGGATCCGTGCGAAAGGTTCTGCGGCGGACATGATGGTTGAGAACAACCGTGTGCGGCGGACTCACGCTCAGCCTCGCCGAGTGCTATATTATTACCCAAATGTTTGTATTTTACGAAAATGAAAGTCGGCGGACTCAGCAGTAGCTTGGGGGCTATTGTATGTACAAACCTCTCCCCCTGGCACGCGTCCGGCATCGGTATCGGTATCTGGCTGAGGCCGTGTGATCACCATCTCGGTCGAAGCGTACGGAATACCAAGTACGATCTTCCCCACAAGGGGCCTGGGGGGTTTGGGCTAGATGCATGGGGGTATAGGGCCGGAAGATAAGACCCACTTATGTACGGTACCAGCGACGTACAGTATTGACCCCATGGGATCCGATCCGGTCCCACGGCCCTCCGTGGCCATCGGTCCGGTGGTGATGAGCGAGAACACAAACGCCGATAGATTTGGCTTAGATCACCCGACTGCGATTGAACACAGGAACGTCAGGCGTATTCCACACGTGTGTGCCGCCGCCGCCGCCGTTGTTCGTGACTCTGTATTATACAGTAGTCTCGTCGCAGATTCGATACTACGGTAGCCTCCCGACCCTAAAGACGAGCCCCAAGACGAGCACCATGGCGAGCACACAGACGCAACTGGATCCGACCACGGTCAGAGAAGTGCTGCGGACTTACGATACGCACCACACGGGTCAGCAAGACGAGACAACGCCCGAACAAGATGCGCCTTCTGTCTCGTTCGAGGCCAGGTCGCTAGAACAATCGCCCGCGGACTGGCCGTCGGACTGGCACAGGACGCCGCCGTACCGCGAAGCCAGTCGAAACCATCGAGTCTTCGACCGCGCCGCTGGAGTAGACAACGTGGAGGGCGCGATGGTGGTGGTCATGTTCGCAGGGGTGTTTCTCCAGGGCGTAAGATGACTCCCCAAACTCCTACTGGGGTATGAGACACTGACACATGCATACTTCAACAGAACTTGAATAAGCTGTGGCGCTCGACATTCGGGAGGTGGAATGACAAGATCATGAGATTTAAAGTCGGAGGAGAATGGTGAGAGTTGTGGTCAATGATGGGGCTTCGTTCTTTAGAATGGGCCGGTCAGGGCATCGGACCAGAGCAGAAACATGGTCCTTGGAAATGGCAACTCCTTTTTATGTCTGTCTATCGAAGGCAACAATGAGCATGGCCATAGCCCACCATAACCGCACTCCATCGTCTTACTTGCCTGGCTCAGCTGCGCGTGCAGGGATCAGTGGCAGAAGAAGCCAATTCTCATGCTGTTCGCCAAAGTGAATGTGATTCATCCCCTTGAGTACCCCCTCTGCACGATCATCTTTGGACGTATGTTCGAACAGCCCGGCACCTTGTGTGTCGCCGGAGGAGACCTCGAACACCAGTCTGTCACCTTTCTGGAGGACTACATTCGTAGGCCAAATCTCAACATCCACTGGATATATTTCCCCAGGCACCAGAGGTGCATGATCGCTAGAAAGGTATTCGCGATGCGGGTGCCACACATGATGCCGAGGACTCTTTTCATTCACCTTTCGCAGGCTGACCCGGAGCCATCCCTTCGTAATCGGAACTGGATCTCCAACCGTGCCAGTGTACAAGATCTCCTTGCCTTCGGGATTCAGATGCCGGACAGTCAGGAAGAGGTCCATGTCACTTGGTATGATGTTGGAATCGGTGGCGCTGACTGAAACGTTGAGATGTGCCACAATGTGACCCGTAAATTCAGTCTCCTCGTCGAAGGGAGCGCTGATGAATTGAACGAGGTGCTGATGCTTCAGGTCGCCTAAGGCTTCATAGGATAGTTTCTCGTCCTTATTTGGCTTCGGCGCTTGAGTTGACAACTCTTTCGTCGGCGTCAGGAAGTAGCGCGTGTACTTGGTATCTGAAATGGGCCAAGAATCCTCGTAGCGTGTAGGGTATGCTTCCTCGGCTCTGGCATCATTGTAGCCAACGTCTCCGACCCTAAGCTTGAAGCCGACTTTTGGAGGCTTCCCAGTCGACCAGCCGGTGGGGTCGTTGCCCTTCAAGAACGCGTCCAAGAAACTTCGCTGCATGTCGACGCACTCTTTAGTATAGAATGGAAGGTCATGACGACCAGTGATGAAGCGGAGATACTTGTGCTGAGATCCGGCGTTCATAAAGCCTTCGACATTCCCTCTGAGATGGAGAAGAATGCCCCCCCAGTTGCCCACCGACAGGAGCGGAACCTTGATGTCCTGCATGTTGTAATCTCTGCTGGCGTAATACTCGTCGTCCAGAAACTTGTTCTTGACATTGTCGACATTCTGATCGTGGCAATTGGCGCGCAATTGTTCTTCCGATAGGGTGCCTTCGATGGTGTCGGGCCCCCATTTCCGTGCAGCTCTCCCCGGACGGCCGTACTGATTGACAATGACCTAACCACGGGTTAGATTTATCAAGGGTAACGATTCGCATCAGGTGCATCAAGGATGCGATACTGACGTGGAAAGGGCAGAGCTCACCTGGCGATTCCACCAGAAGTCAATGAAAGTGTTCGATAGAATCCCTCCATGCCGGCAACGGTCGCGGTAGTAATCAGACATTCCCTCCCAAGGTATCATACACGCCAAACCTCGGGGCTGCCTCGCTGCTACACGCCATTGACTGCCCGCGTAATAGCTGATGCCAAGGAGACCGACTTTCCCAGTCGACCATGGCTGAGACGCTGCCCACTCGATCACGTCAACGAAACACAGGCTGGTATCTCGAGACATCGTGTTCAAGACTCCAGGAGACTGGCCGAGGCCAACCTCGTCCGCGCGGACAATGGCATATTCATGACGAGTCCAGTATCCCGGGTCCGGTGTTTCCCACGCCGAATGGGGAGAGTGGTGCTCTTCCGGAACTTCAGCAAATGACTGGGCATGAAATCTGCATGCGTCTCATCAACATTGTCCTAGGAGAGAGTGAACCGACTCTGGTGGCAGCTTACATTGAGTAGTGAACATCTTTGCCGTATGGGCCGTATGTCACCAACACTGGGAACTTGGAGGTATTGGGTCCCTTGGGCCGGAAAACATTGGCCCGAACAATGCCTCGCTCATCCTTCAATGGGATGGTCACATTTTCTTCGTAAATATAGTCGAACGAGGTGTCGTCGACTTTGTGAAGGTCGTTACGGATTGGTAGTGACATCGGGATGATTCTGGTCCACGCAAGTATTTGCGCAGCGGGGGCGTAGCAATCTGTGAGATCCCTGGAGACGTGATTGATGGATAGAAGCTGGCCGTCTTGTAAGCAGCTGCTGAAGCAATGTCCAGAGGGCCACGTGCTTATTGGTGTGTCGGCTCGGATCCGAATCCCACGCTGTACCCCAAGCGTGCATGACCCCAGTCGGCTCCTAGGACGGATGGAGTATGGGTCGGATTCCCGGCCTTCTCGGGATACCGAAGCAGCGGTCGTTGATTTTCCCGTGAGCAAGGGCGTGTGCTTGAAGGGCAAGTCTCCTAGCCCTGATGCTTTTCAGTATCACTTAATTTCAATCAATACCCGAGCTAATAGCTGAGCAATGCGGGCTTTGTGCGCAGACAAGATCATTTCTCCTCTGACAAGATGTGCTTTTGCCGATGCCGCAGTTGAACATGAAGAATCACCGGTCAGCTCACCACACCAGAGTACGAGCGAGGCATACTAGGCTGCCGTTAGCATTGCAAGATAGAACGGAAAAGTTAAAGTCTTAGGTGGGTGAGACACTTACATATACCGCATAAGGTGTATGAGGCGCCTCGAAGGTCGGACGTGCAGGTTCCGGTGGAGAATATGAAGGCAGCGCCGTGAGTCGAGAGTCTGCATGGCCGGTGGTGCTCTTCGACGCGACGACGGCGAGTTCGAGCGAGGCAATTAGTTGGTCGGCGTGCCAGTGAGCGATTTCGTAGTCTCTGCCATGGATCCAGGAGCAAATGGCCTTCGCGATTACGCTTTTCTGCGGATCTCTAGCTGCAGATGTCGGGGACGAATGAGCAAAGCGCTGTAGAAGGACGAGATTGGCGTGCAACATGGTATTGATATGGTGGTAGACAACGAGCGTTGTTAGCGGCACTTCCTTTTGGCTACGAAGCCACGTGTTGCAGGCCATTTCGACGAAGTCGGACTTCCATAAAGGCGGATTCTGAGAGATATCATGGTTCAGATCATTTGGTAGACCTATACTTTCCGAAAGTGACGTCGCCGGCCAGAGATAGCCACTCAGGGATGCCAGAGTTGCGAGTGAGTGTTTGTCATAGCCATTGGTACCGCTCGGTGGCGATATGTTCGTCAATGCCGCAGGGTAACCCAGTAGCTCGGTCATCCGGCCATCTCGGGAGGCAATCTGAGTGAATGAGTTTGTGTGGCGCCATGGAAAACATGGCGGTCGATACATGAGGATGGCTCGATAGCAATCCAGGATATAGAGGCTTTCCAGCAGCCTTCGAAATGGTCAGCATCTCAGGGGCCCAGCTTCAGAGTCGGAAGGAGACTCTTACAAAACATCTTCGTTTTGTTGCGCTTCGTCACCCGGACCAGCACACGATATGCTATAGTCTTTTACAGCCTGCAAAACGTCAACCAAGGTGCCTGACCATATACACCAGCTGGACATACATGGATCAGGTCTCCGTTGAAGGCTTCCACAAACTCGTAGCTCCGTTTGTCGCCGCTACAGAGACCATATAACTGAAGGAGAATAAACTGTGGCACCTATAAGTCACTGAGAGGCACACCATTGGATATATACGTACAGTGCATGCAGCAAGCAGCTTATCCCTGCGGTTGAACTTGTCTTCGCCGGTGTCATTCTTCCTGTGGTGCTGGGCTAGTCAGTATCTCATACGCGATGGAGACCGGGTACAACGAACCGACGCTAGTAGAAGTCTGCGGCTGTCGTTGTACATTGATTTAGCAACGTCAGCACTGCCAGCGACCGAACAGAACAAGCCTCCGGTGGCCGCCATTGCTAAGGTGAATTCCGGTCGAGTCTTTCTAGGAACATAGATTTCCTTGAAGAGGGTGAATGTCTCCGACACGTGCTTATGGAACAGATTCACAAAGACGTTGACCACATCCTTGTCGTGGTCGTCAAGATTTGGTGGAGCCGAATACCACATGACACTGGCCTTGTCGGGAGCAGAGGGCGAGCTTTTTCGGGACTTTCGATCGAAATAGTCCTGCATCATGCCCGTGATACGCTGCTGCGCTGCCGAGGAAGCAGAATAGTCGGGCATAAGGAGCGTCGCATCAAATGGACCTTCGCTCCAGCTGAGATCGGAACCATCAAGCCAAAATTGGCTGTCCTGTACACATTAGAAGTCTGCCAGCATACATAGTCGACGGCGATCCCTACAAGAGGAGGTATCTGCCAAATCTCATTCATGGTAATTGGGTCAAGAAGATCTCCCGTAGTCAGTGCCAGCTCGAGCTCATCAGACACCACTCCTTCCGCTAACATGGCGGGTGTTTCTTTCTCTGTGGCCGGCAAGAAGCTGACTTGATGAGTCCCTTGATCAAACGCGAAGTTGTCATCATTGACAGAGTCGTCGACAGCGGCCGAAGGCAAGGGTGCCATCGAAGATGAACCAATGCTTTGGTCTCCACTGAAAGATCTTGCCCTGGCATCTGGCCCATCCGCATCGGGGGCGCCCTCATGAGCATCTCTAGATCCGGCATATTCGCATTCTAAGGGAGCGTTTCGACATTGCGAACAGGGCTCCTGACCATTGCAGGCGATTTTCTTTTGCCTACACCTATTGCAAGCAAGCCGCACCCGCTTGCGTGGTGAGCTCGACAGTCCATTGTAGCCGGCGGATTGGTCGGATGAGACTCCCCGGCATTTCCTCACATGCAAAGCCTTCACATCGGCACGTTGAAAGCTGCGGTTGCACAAGGTACAGACATAGGGCTTTTCTTTGGTGTGAGTCAAGCGGTGCCTCGTCAAATGCTCTGACCGTGCAAACCGCCGGGAGCAGATCTCGCACTGTGAGAAGTCAGCGCGGCCTTACACAAACGACCGTGGTGGGCCCGGCATAAGCGGTCCAGAAACGAACCTGCTTGTCCTTCCGAGTCTCAGAGGGTATCGAGTCGGCCATGCTTTGCCGTTGGAGCCCAACGTGACCGTGGCGCGAGGAGTGCAAGAATGGGGAACCGCATGGGGGCTGGGGAAGAGGAAGATTTATACGCCAAATGGCAGGTTGACAGTTCTGGGGAGCGTGTTTTGACTGCATAATTAATTGCGGGGTAGCTAATTGGACACCGGGGCACCTGCTCTGTCAGTCTAGGCCATCCGGGGTAACTCTTGTAGGCTAGGCAGCCCCTAGACTTTAGGGGCGCTTAGCCGGAAGTTGCGTGCTTGGCGTCTCAGCGAGTCTTGTCTTCGCCTTGATTCTCCTTCACCAAGCCACCGTCGAGGAATCGAGTTCAGAGTCTCAAAAGCCACAACTCAGCAGTCTTCCTTCTTGGGCCGAGACCCCGTCTCTGTCATTCGAGCGATGGCAGATACACCATCTGGACCACAGTCGCAGGCGGCACCTGGAACGAGGCTTTCTTCCTCGCGACAGTGGCCAGGTGAGTGGGAACCCACTGGTCTTGAGGTCTGTTGGAAACCCGATCGTGACCGAGGCCACGAAGCTATCTCCGGTTTCAGGCATGATACTCACAATGACAAGGTGCATGAGGCGAACCAGAGCCCTGAGAACACGTTTCGAGAGCGCTTCAAAGTCGCGTTACTCCAAAGCCAGGACGGCCAAGAATGCTTTCGTCGAGAGCCGTTCACGCCATTCGATGTATCACAAACCGCAGACCCGAACGGCGACGGTGCAAGCCTCCTTGCGTCTCCCCCGGTGAGCAGTGGCCAAAAAGAAAGAACCTGCGCACCTCCAGCAAAGCGCTGATGTCCTGGCGCAGTCCCCAGACCGGGTCTATACTTACCCAATGTCCATGTTGTCTGATGTGCCGACCATTCCGGACACTGATGAAGTAGCACGATTGCAGTCGGCCTTCTTTACCTCGTTCAAACAGCATATTTTCATTGACGCCATTGCAATTCCAGATTCAACCCTGACGTCGCCAGCTCCATACCTACAGCTCGCACTTGCCTGCCTCGCTGCAGAGATAGCACCTTACACAGACCCGATGGGCTACAATCTTGGGGTTGAGCTTTCGCGCAAGACAGAGGTCTCCAGTGCACTTTTCCATGCTGGATTGAATCTGTGGGTCGTGGTCATGGAAGTAGACAATCGCGAAACACGACGGCTGGAAGCCATGATCACGGTATGAGTCGCGAATCGTCCTTACGCACGCTATAGCACCAAGTTCTTACAATGCACTTCCTCGACGAATGACAGGCCTATCTTTTCGCCACCTATGCTATCCTTTCCACACACAAGGAGAATTGGCGGATCTCGTGTGGTATAGTACACAACACAGCCACGGTAAAAGTTCCAGCAACGGATAGGACTAGAAGTGCTCTTGCTGATAGAGCTGTAGATTGCCAGACGTCTGCGCCTGACCGATGGCTTCTCACAACCAAATTTGTCTGGAGAGTCGTTAGACAGGAGTTTGATCATGAAGAGGTAAGCCACCAGGGTCAAGCGGAGACTTAGGAAGAGCCTGACTAGCTGTTTCGATCAGCTCGCTTATGGCATACATGTTCTTGACCGATATTGTTCATGCCATCTACTGCGATGCTACACCAACCTATTCTACAAGCGAGATCTGCATCAAAATGCCGTCCTCAAACCATTCATTTCGCACCGTCTACCGGGCGCTTCTTCACGGCCATTCCCGTCTACCAGATGATGTGAAGAGTAGAGAGGACTGCCTTCTTCTTTTGACAGCATTGTTGAACGATATCATATACTTACATCGATGCAATGCGCGCACACCATCGCCATCACCCTCCCTGGAACGACCTACCGAGGGTGACACACCGCCCGACCATCAGAAGCCATTCCGAAACCCTTACACACCATTATCAGCACGTTCCGAGTTCTCTCGAATGAGTGCTCAAATCCGAACAGCCCTCGATCGCTGGATAGAGCATTTTGGACAAGTTGCGGAGAAAGACATCCTTGCGCTCTATCATTTTTCCCACCTCTGCCTCGTTTGCCCTGACATCGCAGAGCTCTCGAGCCTGGCAGGCTATGACCCCGGCCTCCAATTCACGCCGATCCCACCTCAAAAGCTGAAGCAGTCTCAGATGTCCGACAAAGCGCTGGACCTTGCCTGGCTTGTACTCGACAGCTGCGATATCCAGTCTGAGCCGACCGCGAGGAGGTTGAGCATCTGGCTTCCAATGGTGTTGTTTTTCTCGGCTCTAGTTATTTGGCAAAGGCTGCGGCATCGGCCCTCAAACGACTTCAAGTACGGCACCTTGAAAGTATTGAGCATGTTCAAGAACGAGATTCTGCAGCTTCCATGGCCATGCTGTCCGTCGATGGCAGTCACACTTGACAGGCTCATGAAGGAATGATTCACAAATGTCGAGCGCACGCATCGATGCGAATGCTGCGGCGTATTGTTGGTGCTGGCTCGGCATGCCTAAGCATGTCAGAGGTGTTCGGGTGGTCTGTAGCATCACATGGTCTCCGGCGAACCAGCTGGTTAGCCTAGCTTCAGTCAGGGTCTAGGCAGGATAGATTCGGCGTCCTCTCCTGACTCTCTCTTCAGACGCACAAGTTTCCGACCCGAAGTGCTAATCGATTGTGCTCCATCTCTTGGCTTCCCTCCCCCGGAATGTCCCCAACCTTGTTCCGCGACCTCTTCCAGTACCCCATTCCGTCCGTTGCCCCAGGCCCCAAGGCAACTCCAAAAGGTGTTCCTCTGGGGGAAAACCTTCCCGTCGCGCTTACGAAGGTACACGAATCAAATCAGACGACTATCAAAAGTAGATGCCACGACGAACCAATGGTTGTACGGCACACGGAACCTAGGTCTTTTGCTCGAGATGGGCACGAAGATACCCCACCACAATAAGATAACCTCGTCAGCGAAGCCACAAACGACGCGCCCCAAGGAAGGTGTCAATAAAAAATTGTATCGCACGGATGACCTCTACGTGCAGAGGCTAGAAAGCTACGTGCAAGAATCATTTGGGCCGCGGAAAGTGTAAAGCGAAACAATCGACAAAAATGGCACAAATGAACGGTGTCAATGGCGTGAGCAACGTCAACGGTCATGGCGCACCAGCAACATCAACTGCTGCTGGCTTTGAAACTACGATGGATTTTCTAATTGTCGGAACTGGACCTGCTGGTGCTGCGTTGGCTTGCTTTCTCGCGCAGAATGGTAAGCACGCATCAACGCACGATCGTTTGCAATGCGGTTGTTCTGTTCTTCTTGCAAGGTCCGAGCTGATGGTTTCCACAGGCCTAACAGGTCTTGTCGTGAGTAAGGACCCGAGCAATGCCGACACGCCCAGAGCGCACATCACCAACATGGCGGCAATCGACTGTCTTCGCGACATCGGTGTTGATTCTGAATGCTACCAAATTGGCACACAGAACGAGACAATGCAGCATACTCGATGGTCGAACACGATGGCCGGTCGAGAATATGCACGTATCTACTCGTGGGGCAATGATCCCAAGCGCAAGGTCAGACACTGGCCCCAAACCAGAGACCGACGATTTGTTGTTGCTGATGCCTCGAACAGGGTGACTACGAACTAGCTAGCCCGTCTCAACCTCTGGATCTGCCGCAAACACTCTTGGAGCCTTTATTGATTCGCTGGGCTACATTGCACGGCTTTCACTGTCGCTGGGATACCGAGTTCGTGTCGCTCAAGCAGCATCCAGAAGGCGGAGTGACCACTACGCTGCTCGACAAGATTACAGGGCAGCAGTATAACATCCGTTCGAAGTATTTGTTCGGCGCAGACGGTGCGCGGTCCAACATTGTCCGACAACTGCAGCTTCCCATGATCAGGCGTCCAGGCCAAGGCTTCGCGATCAACATCTTGATAGAGGCCGACATGTCGCATCTCATGGAGAACCGCATGGGCAACTTGCATTGGATATTGCAACCCAATGTCGAGCATCCGGAATGGGCATGGATTGGATGCATGAGAATGGTCAAGCCTTGGCACGAGTGGCTGTGCATCATCTTCACAGAGCCGACAGCAGAACGCACCCTCCGCTCCAACGACGAGTACCTGAAGCGCGTCCGCGAAATGATCGGAGACGATTCGGTTGAAGTCAAGATTCTCGGTGTCTCGACCTGGGCGATCAATGAGACAGCAGCCGAACATTATTCGAAGGGCGATGTGTGAGTCGATTCTACTCTTAGCCTCCGGCTTCCTCTCTGTGATTGCTGACTTCGGTATCTAGCTACTGTCTCGGTGATGCCGTCCATCGACACCCACCCAATCACGGCCTGGGAAGCAACACCTGCATACAAGACGCCCATAACTTAGCATGGAAGATCGCGTACGTGGAGAAAGGTATGTGTACACAACCAAAAGCCTCCGGGAACAAAGAATCTGACCGTCATTCTCTCCTCGTAGGTCTTGCTGGTAAAGACTTACTAGATACATTCGACGCAGAACGTCAACCCGTCGGTCTCGACGTCGTTACCCAAGCAAACGCGTCGCTCCGGAACCACATGAACATCTGGAAGATTCTCGGGAACACCGAAGCGACCGTGCAAGACCGCATAAAAGCCAACGACGAACTTACTGCCGATACAGAGGCAGGCCGCATCCGTCGCGGAAAGCTCGCCGCCGCACTGAAGATGATCAACCGGGAAGAGCACGGTCTGGGAATTGAAATGAACCAACGGTACACTTCCACGGCGGTGTACAAGGCCGACCAGGGCGGGATGCCCACCTTCACGACCGATCCACTCGAGCATTACCACCCGACTACGTACCCCGGCGCGCGCGTGCCTCATGTGTGGCTCCACGCAGCTGTGCCGTCCAAGCCAGTCTCAACGATCGATCTCTCCGGAAAGGGACGATTTGCGCTCTTCACAGGCATTGGCGGCGGTAAGTGGAAGGATGCCGCCAAAGAGATATCCGTTGAACTTGGCGTCCCCATCGCGGCGTATTCAATCGGATACGGCCAGGACTACGAGGACATGTACCTCGACTGGTCGAAGATCCGAGACGTCGATGAGTCGGGATGCGTGCTGGTGCGGCCCGACTATTTCGTGGCGTGGAGGAGCCAGAAGTGGGAAGACGGGGGCGCGGCGAAACTGAAGGAGGTGCTGAAGTCGGTGCTTTCGTTGAAATGAGTTAGGGAGTAAGGAGGGAGTGCGTGAGCGGTGGACACTGGTGGCACCACCGGTCGCTATGCCAGACAGTCTACGGTTTAACGGTAGACACATGGCTCGGAGCAAGGAGTTCGGCCTTGTTTGCATATGCATACTAGATTTCCCCACCCTTGACAGGGAGAATTTTGTTGTGTCTGCTTCTGCTTCTACTCTGCTTCTGCTTCTGCGAGGTTCGAGCCTTGATACGCCTGACTCGGGCGTGTAAGTCGCACGTAAGGGTCTCACTACTCGTCTTTTCCTCAAGGCTACATCGCATACAGTACAGCCCTACGGATCCCTCATGTGATATATTCGAGCTGGCTTCATTTAAACGGTCTGTCCTTGTTTCGTAACATGCACCCGCTTTGGCAGTGTACAATGAGACAGATGCCATCTCTCGGTTATGAGTACTCCCTACTCTGTCATCTATTGTACGAGGATCCATAATGCCGCTTCACACCACTACCTCAGCTCAGGCAGATACCATCGCCAGCCTGCCTGTACCTGTCATGTTATGGAGGCCGCCCAAAGCTGATGCCGGCGCCGACTTCTCCTTCTCCTTCTCCAGCTCGTCCTTCTTCAGCACGTACCTCCCGAACGTAAACTGCGAGTTACACATATTGGTCAACTCCCAGGTCTCGGCGCCCAAGACGTTGGCGTACTTCTCATCCTCCCAGTCCCCGGCCGCGCCCGCCGCGAACAGCGCAGGCATCCAGTGGTCATCGGTGGCCTGAGCCTCGCGATACATCGGGTGCTGCATCAGTCTGACCATGGCCCTGCGGAGGGCGGGGCCGCGGTTCTTGCGCACGACGTCCTCGACGGCCTGGCGGAAGTTGAGCGCCCACGACTCCGGCGGCGTCTCCTGGCCCAGCGACTCGCGGTACAGCAGCATCTCGGTCCAGCGGTTGCGGTACAGGTTGTGGATGGCCCCGCCGGTGCCGACGATCAGGTATCCCTCGCGGCGGAGCGGGCGCAACACGGCCCCGACCTTGACGTGGTAATAAGGGTCGTAGCGCGCGTTCATGCTCACGATCGTCACGGGCGGGCACGTCCTGAAGTCCGGGAACATCTTGATCAGGACCATGAAGGTGTCGTGGATCCATTCGAAGTCCGGGTTCGCCGACGCCTGGAATCCTTCGGCCCGAAGCATGTCGATGCACCGTTGCGCCGTCGCGAGGTCCGCGTTTGGCACCCAGTCCTTGTACAGTGCCGGATCGACAAACGGGCACGCGCTCTTGGATGGCTTCGGATTCGTCGCCACCTCGACCTTGTCGCCCAGGCAAGCCCAATGGGCGCCCTAGATGGCGGATCAGCGCATTGCATTGGAATATCATCTCCATGAGCATTCCAGGCACTCACCATCATAACCACTCCCTTGACGTTATGCGCGAGAGCCTCTTCGCCGCATCGGGTCCAGTAATCCCCAGACTCGGTCTCGGCCTCCAACATGCGAGTGGAGCCATGAGAGAAGAAGTGTACGGGTGTGAGTTCTATGGGGGGCTCGTCAACATGACTGACTACCTTCGGTGGTGGTCACCGGGGCAGAAACTGACCCATTGTTTCGTGTATGCTTTACCTTGGTGGTCCCTGTGTATCTTTATCTTGGTGGTCGGGACGGCTTATGTGCAGAGTCGAATGTACTTTGGAGGGGGACCGAATGTAAGCCCAAAAGATGATCGAGCACTGGCCCCGGGGCACCCAAACTGTGTGCCGCAGACCTGATATGGCATTCTTCCAGGTCGGTCGAACTGGACCGTTCCTCCACTATCTCATCATCACTGTTAATTACCCCATTGTCGATAGTCTGCATGGAAGATCCGTCCCTCAGAAGGTCAGGTGGAAACACAGGGGGAAGTTACCCCATCGCATCCGAAATGACCCCACGTTGCCCTCCGGATGTAAATTGGCTTACATATGAGAGATCTGTGGAGATGTGGAGCCGCTGGAAATATCCCCAGATCGGTTCCTTGTATGGGGCCTGTACGAGGCTTTGAACTGGGGATGGCCCAAACGCGAAGGGCGAGAATGCCCGCCTGAGTTTGCCGGGATGTAGTCCGACGGTATGAACATAATTCTCGAACTTCGGCAGAGTTCATTCTTCGAAAAGCCCGCCCGTTATTCTACCTCAGTCACGACCGTCCGCAGCAACAGTATCGATCGCTTGAAGCAAGCACTCCAATTCAACCATGGCTTCGCAATCGCGTCCACCTACACAGGGCCAGTTGGCCAAGGATTTGCCAGGACTAACAGCCTTCATCACGGGGCACAATCCTTCGACTGGCGCGACGAGGATCCAGGAACGCCGACCCGCAGTCTGGAGGTCAATTGACAACGATGGGATGGGCTTTCATGGTGAGTTACCCCGTCCAACCCGTCTGGGGATCTCGCCGAACGTTCAGAGGCACAAATCACACCTTCAAGTCCCAGAAGCCTAACCACGACGCAGAGGCCTACACAACATCGGAGTTTCCAGTCTCCTTCAAGAACGATGCAGACATCGCCAAGCATGATGAGCGGTCGAAGAGCGGAAAAATGGGCATTGTTAACCCGAGGGGAACAGTCCTCCGATATGTGGATTTCGCCCCTGGATTTGAAAGCATGATGCATCGGACGCGGAGTCTCGACTACGGCATTGTCGTGGAAGGCAGCATCGAATTGATCCTTGATAGCGGGGAGAAGCAGCTCTTGCAGAGAGGGGATTGCTGCATCCAGCGTGGCACGAACCATGCCTGGAGGAACCCTTCCGAGACTGAGTGGACCAGGGTGGTGTACATCTTGCAGGATTCGCAAGCAGTCGAGGTGGGAGACCAAAAACTGAAAGAATTCCTCGGCCGAAGTGAGGGCGAGATCCCATTCAGCGGAAACGATGACTGAGGCTGTACGTATGTTCACGGTGCCGTTACGGCACTCCCAGTGCATCGGCCCAGCGTCAAGCTTGGCTGTGAATAGAGAACCGGGGCCATTCAGTGTTAAAATTGATGTCCTCAAGTCCCGCAGAGCAGTAACTCCTAACCGCTCAGATGGAGAGTTTCCACCTTGTAAGAGAGTGAATTCATGTGAGAACTAGATGCCCGGCGCTTGCCTACCATACGTCGTCGTACAGAAAATTGCCGTCGTTGGAGATGAGGAATGGGCTCGTACCCAGGATCGGCAGAGGTGAAAGGTCGTCAAAGCCGACAGAAGGCTGAATGCCACTGTTGTTGATCATATCGAAACCATCTAAGGCCGGGTATCCAGCAAGAGGCGCAGAAATCCAAGACGTAGTCGACGTTCCTCCTTCAAGATTCAATGGTACCGTGGGTGAAGAAGTCGAACGCACCGAACTTGTCAAAGCTGCCCCGTCACTGCCTTGCGGAGCAAAGCCCAACCGGCTCAGCAGACCAGATGCCCCGGCAAACTTTTTCCAAAGCCTTTGAGAAGAGCGCGAAGTCGAGTAGGCTTGAATGATTGTCAGGCCCTTGTTGATACCTGCTCTAGCTAATGCGCCGGAACAAGAGAGCTCCGTTGTACTGGTGGCCCGATCTTTCAACCCACGGATGTAGATAAGAAAAAGTGTCGATAGTGCCGACGACAAGAACACGTTCAGGATCGGCTGTTGCTTGCGGTACAGATCGTATCTAGAGTTCATCTCTGTGATAGTCTCGATCGTGTCATTGGCAATGTGAGCGAGAGCTTGGACTCGCTTGAGATTCGCTCGAACCGTGTGAGCGGTGAATAGCAACGGCCGCAAAATCACAATCTTGAACTGATTCGCCCGTAGGTACAATATGTACCGCAATAATTGCATGCCCCGGTCCGGGGATGTCTCTAGACCCCCGGAAAGCCCGAGACTAGGACCCAGAATTTGATCGGGCCGTAGTTCGGTAGGGAGGTTGTCTTGCCAACATCGGACCTGGTAATCCAGATAGTCGAAATCCTCGTCTCGGATCCGCGGTCTAAGCCTGCCACGGTCATCAGTCATGGCAGCCCAAGCCGGTGGGCCGATTCGAGCGTAGGCAGCCATGGCCTTCACGTATGGGGGGAGAGTGTCCTGGAATTACTTAGCGTCCCGAGACATGCATCACTTCCACACAACAACGTACCATTTCAGGGATATCCACGTCTGTATCTCTCAGTGTGAACGGGAGACCAGCATTGAAGTTTAACTGGCGGTCGAGGATCAGGCATGTTGACAGAATCGTCAGTATCTTCGTGCGTTCAGAACTCCGGACAAACCGCTGCAATAGAACATGTCTCTGATGCAAGCCGGCCTCGATCATCAAACGGCAAGTTATTGCGATATAGCGTGAGGCTAGACGATTGTCGTCCTGGAATACCTGATAGAAAGCCTTGCCAATGTCAGTCACAGGGGGCGAGAGATGAGACAGGACTTACAGCTAGAAGAAGCAGGATTTGACCCCGCAGCGTGAAGGTTTTAGCAAGCAGTTGGTTGGCGATTGCCACCTGGAGATCGTTATAGATTCTGGTGGCAATTGCATCTGAGCCTCCCCTTTCTGCAAGAAGAGCGATGGCCAGAACCATCTTCAGGTGTGCTTGATCTTCGGTGAACCCTAGAGTTGATGGTCGATCCACGGCCAGATTGTGCGTCGACCGCCACGCGACCTTGCACTGTTGCACAAGTGATTCGACGTCGACGATAGGATGCAAGACTCCGATGCACTCGTGATAAACTTGGAGGAGTCGAAGGGCGTCACGAAGGTCTAGGCCGTACATGTGATTGGCATTCGCAGCCATGGCCTCTTGGGAAGCATCTTCGAGTTCATCTTCGTCTTGTTCTTCCCAACAGCTGGCTGAACTAGCCAGCTCCGCTTCAGCGCCAGGTTGTGGTGTGTTTACGCCAGCGTCTTGCTCGAGGATAATCTTTGCCATCCCCAGGCTGAAATTAGAGCTTGTGGGACCTGCAAATACTGGTGACCCTGCTGAAGCACTATGGGAGTCACTGTCTCGGTCCGCATCGTCAAGTGCCCCCTTTGTCGAGTCGTGGTGCTGTACCGAGACGTGGTCCTCAGTAGGATCGTGTATCCCTCGTTCCAGCAAAGCAACCTTTCTCTGAAGGGCAGAGACGAGCTCGGTAAGTTCATTCAGACCACCGTGGGAAGTTAGCAGCGCAGTTACTGCTGCAGTTGATATAGCTTACATGGAGTTTGGCTTCTCCGAAGTTGGCCTTCCAGCACTTTCTGGTCGCTTGTCTGCTTCACCACTTTGATCGACAGTTGCAATAGTTGCATACTGGCATCGAAGAGAGCGGCTTCCACAATGATCACACGGCAATCGTCCGTCACATCTGGTCTTTCTTGCTTTGCATGAATTGCAAGCTTGCTGGACGTACACTGCCCTTTTCCTGTTATCGACTTTGGCCCGTGAGCGTCTTTTTGCCCGGGGGAAGTGAGTAACGCCACTCGAGCTCCGACGCGCTGGAGAGATATCTTCAGTTGCAGTGGGTTCCGACATTGTGAGTGATGGTCAAGAATCCGGTTGTTCAATGTGCATTGTGTCGGAAAAGAGAGAAAATCTACCAAAAGCTCTCGCTCGGGGCACTTTAAGCTGCTGGTCAAGAGACAGGCAACGGCTCGGGGGACACTGGAAACCTTTTTAGGTAGCGTCGGGGGCAAGATCTGGGGTGGCCAGGCACTCCAGGCACTCTACGAGTAGGGTGCCTCGGCGCGACGTTAGGCTCCCCCGCGCCAAGCGCCCAGTGCCCCCGAGTGCCAAGCTGAGCCTCCTCGATTCCCTAGGGCTGGGACGTCACTTCGATGTTTTCCGACATCACCACTATCTACAAGACGCTCTGAACAACTCTTCCCAGTCCGCCGTGATACCAATCATCAAATCTCCTTTCAGCACCGGCGAGCACATTGAAGCCCAGCAGAGCAACCGGACCCTTGGGCAACTGTCAGCGGCACAAACACGGCGAGATTTGCATTTTGACAGCCTATCCTTGTCCATTTATCGAGCTCCTCGAAATGTAAAAGTTTCCATTTTAGTGCCGTCTGAAGGCAGGACATGATCAATTTCAAGCTGCTGGACGGTCAGCTCATAGCAGCGAAGCCGAAGCCAGGGGAAGATCTGACCTTTGGTCAAACTCTTCGAAACTGACTGCCATCTCCTCGACACTGCCGGCCGGCGTACGGACATCTTCAGGAAGATCGTCCGCGCAACTTCATGCCGATAAGCACCAGTCGTGGTATTTTATGGTAGGTGACTCACAGGAGAACCGGGTTATACTCGATATGGTTTCGCAGCAGGTAGAAAACAGCATGACGATTGGGCCCCAAACACACCTGCACGTTGGATGCTTCCATCAATCGATCGAACCTTTCATTCTTGAGAACACGCAGTTGTTCTCGAGTGAAGGTGCTTCGATACGCTAGATCGCCAGTCTCTTCTGGAGCAAACGGCCGACCCTAGACAGCCTTCCACATCGTTGACCAAAGAGCTGTCCGCAACTGTCACAACATTGACAGACGCAAATTGACCCAGGTACTGACTCACTGTCTGCGCCGACTACTACGTCCGCCATGATTTGTCTTCCCGTCCTTCAGAGAAACTATCTAGTTCCAGGACGACGTATTGTCCTCAACACCGGTAACTTCCGCGTCTGTCAAGATGACGGCTCCGGAGTCTAGAGCTTCCTCCAGAAGGTCGTTTTGGTAGTCACCGCGGTGGATGGCACTATAGACTTCCACCGGTCAGCAGTAGTTGCCTTGGTTGCAGGCATCTCAGCATCCTCACAGCCCCTCTACTCCGTACTCTCTCTCCAACCTCTCTCCGAGAGGCTTCTCAGCGATTACTGCACCATTCTGGCATTTCCTCAGGGTGGAATACTGCGCCAGATAAGCTCCAGCTTGTTTCATTTTTGGTACCAGTCCGAAGTGGACCATCACTCGGTGGGCATTGGCTGGTATGTGGGTTCCCGCTGATGGCGAGGAGCTTCGGCGCCTGCTATACGACAGCGACGGTGATGAGTGGCTGTGCCCGACGGCAGGAGATCGCACAAGACAAGCTCCAATTCCAGCACCGACGACAACAACATGGAGCCCACTGGAGCTTTGATCCTGGATTACAACCGAAAAGTGAGTGAGTTGTGAGAATATCTGAGACTGCCGACATACTTATGGGCACCTGGGGACCGTATGGACCTATCACGGTAATACTCTCCTGGATGGGGACAGTGATTCGAGGAGGCTTTCTAGAATCGACATAGGAGAGATGCCCTTGGCAGCATCGGGCCCATCTGTCTGTGATATTTGGTTCAAGCCAACCTAGCTCTAGGTCTCTCCCAGGCCGGCCAGCGAGCCAAAAGGCCCAGAGCACATCCAATCCGGAGTTACTGTGGACTTGCAGCTTCGTGCGAGCAATACGAGGACGCATGTCGTGTTCCGTGCCTCTTTCCGAAGCCCTGTTCCGTCACGCAAGGCGTGGCTACGTAACTGCAAGAATCGTGCCGCTGAACCTGATGCGTCGACTATGTATGCAACAACAGGCTTTCAGAGAGGATGCGCTAGATGAGATCGGAGCCGCGAGGTTCCTGCGGTGTGACTCCCAAGACTATCAGCACACTGGACACTGCCATTCATTTCACCATCTCCGCCGTGCTCATGGGCGGCAAGACGCCCCAAGCTAGTGACGAATCAGTGGGCGCTCAACCTGCAAGGCTGGGCTCGTCCTCGCCTAGAGCTTTAAATCCATCACCGCGACGAATTGAGAGCGAATATCAAAGCGCGGGTAAAGGGGCTCCCACTCAGCCTTACCGTAGACTCGATTGCTTGCCTCCCTTACTTAACTAGTCAGCGCCCAAAAGAAGCCCGCGTCCAGAAGGATTCGATACTGCAACTCACGGCCGAACGTATATTCATCCTTCAAGTCACGTCGCATCGAGCTCTAAATAGTTCAAGCTCAAGAGCCACGAATTGCCACAGTAATTGATTTCCCCAACACATCGCCGGACACTACGTTGCGAAACGTAAACCTGACCCGTGGACTTGCCACACAATCTGAACTCGGTCGTGAGTGCCAGACGGGTCGTAGCGAGGCGGTCCGTTGCAGGGGATTGCAGGATTTCATTCTCCTGCGACTCAAGACTGCTGTATGCATTGCGCTGAGTGACAATCATCTTCAATCGACTGCAGATCGCCGGACGAGAGGCGGATGCATGGAAAGTCGATTCTTACCTAGAGCCCACCAATTTGCCCCATTCCAGGTACAAACCCCATGTGTCTTGGTGGCTCGGGAAAGTGCCCTGGTGGTCCAAGACGCGGTGTCAAGAGTCATGCCTGATCATTCGAACTAATAGGATTCTTGAGGTGATGTGTAGAGTGGAGTGAGTGGACGGGAGGTGAAACAATACGGAACACTTCAACGTAGTGAAGCGCAGTTTTCACGCCGTCTTCATTGGATTCAGACATCACGATCCTTCCCAGCAACATGGCTCCAACGTTTGGCTAGTCCAGTACAGCAGGGAATCGTTTTCTTGCCAGCTTCAAGCAATGGCGCCGAATGAGTACTCTACAGTCGGCTCCGGCAAGCTAAAACTCAAAGGCGTTAAGGACTCGAAGGTCGACAAGAAAAAGAAAAAGAAAGAGAAGTCATCGTCGTCAAAGCACAAGGAAGACGAAACGAATGCTGCGACGGAGGTGCCCGGGGATGAGTTCAATGATCGATCCGTCATCTTGAAGAAGTTGGAGGAAGAAGACGAGGCGATGGCGAACGAGGAGGGGAGGAGTTTGGCGAAGCAGAGAGGCGAGAAGCAGGTCGACAGTGCTGCAGGGCAAAGGCAAGAAGAGCTAGGGGAGGTCGTGAAGACAGAGGCTGAAAGGCGGTACGAAGAGCAACGACGGAAAAGGGTATGTCTGACTCCAGCGTCTCTAATGTTTACGCGGGCGTTCCTGGCTTTTGCATTCTTGTGGTCATTTTGTGAACGGATCAAGACTAACAGACTCTCGTACAGCTTGAGGAACGGCTCAAACGAGAAGGGGTCAAGACGCACAAGGAGCGAGTAGAGGAGCTGAACAAGTACCTCAGCTCCCTAAGCGAACATCACGACATGCCGAGAATCGGGCCGGGATAACGTAGGAATCTAGAAGGCGCTCTGTCACCGAGTATCCCAGTCAGGACTCAGCGAGAGCCAACGAGAACACGCCATGGACCAGTTTATATGTGAAGGGAATTTACGAGGAACATTATCAGCAATGCTGGGCACCTCGAAGCTTCACGAAGTCGAACGGCAGAATTGAGTTTGGTTCAGAATGAATTGTCTTTGTCTGCTATCCCGCTGTATCCTCTGCTTATGTACAATGTTTCGCCCACTCCATCAACTGGTTGAAGGATGATTTACTCTCCGTACTCTGCTCGGCCGGGTTTCGAGTTGAGGTATTCGTTCCTGCCAGGGCCGCGCCGTCAGCATTGGCGCCTCACACTTGCTCTGGCTAAACTTACCTCTCGATAGCCCAATCCATGGCCATATAGGCAAGCAACAAGGGAGGAACCCAGTAGAGGATCTGGTTGCGAGTGCGGCGGAAAGTGTTGAAGACGGCATCGGAAAGGATATGGTAGGTGGGATTCAGTCGGTTCGCCGACATTGAATATGTCACGATGTTCTTTTGGGTCGGCGAGCCTAAGCTTCCCCACCAGCCCATGTAACTATACAACATAATTGTCAGTGAGCTATCCAAGATTTCGAGTTGTCATGGAAGACCAACACTCCGTTCTTCGGATCGGCGCTGTGACCACCGCGCAGGATGCGGGTGGCCTGTAGCCGCATAGCTGGTGTAGGACGCATCGTTTGAGATATACCGGTGGTGCAGGCCAAGATCGAATCCAAAGAGGTGGTCGCTTTGCAAGTTCAATCACGTCGTCGAAAGACCAGGAGCTCCAAATCGCAGTCCCGAGAATAGCTTGGCAGATTATGTAATGCAAGAGCAATCGAAGGAAAGTCGAGGCAAGCTCCAACTTCAGGCTGCGGATGTGTCGACGACATTCATCAAAACGTCCCTCAAAAGCAGAATCGATCCGGTGTATGGTGGTGAATCCGCCTGAATAGTCGCCTACCCGTCCTTTCACCTCTCTGTGTCCCATCATGGCAGCACCCAACGTCCTCAACGCCATCTCGAGATGGGCCATCCCCGTCTTCATCGGCGCCTCAATAGCACAATCCGCCCTCTATGATGTGAAAGGAGGATCAAGAGCAGTCATCTTCGACCGACTTTCCGGTGTCCGAGATCAAGTCGTCAACGAAGGCACACACTTTCTCGTTCCTTGGCTGCAAAAGGCTATCATCTACGATGTGCGGACGAAACCCAGAAACATCAGCACCACCACCGGAAGCAAGGACTTGCAAATGGTTTCCTTGACCCTGAGAGTGCTGCACCGCCCTGAGGTCCAACAGCTGCCCAAGATCTATCAAGTGAGTTTCAGACGAGCTCGCAACCTGCATACATCTATTGACAAGTGTGCCAGTCGCTCGGTCAAGATTATGACGAAAGAGTGCTTCCGTCCATCGGCAACGAAGTCCTGAAAGCCATCGTGGCTCAATTTGACGCCGCCGAGCTCATCACCCAGCGAGAAGCCGTGTCGCAGCGCATCCGCGCCGACCTGACCAAACGAGCACAGGAATTCAACATTGCGCTTGAAGATGTCTCCATCACCCACATGACCTTTGGCCGCGAGTTCACAAGAGCTGTTGAGCAGAAGCAGATCGCCCAACAAGACGCAGAAAGAGCAAGATTCATTGTGGAGAAGGCGGAGCAGGAGAGACAGGCGAATGTCATCCGTGCAGAGGGTGAAGCCGAATCCGCAGACATCATCAGCAGGGCGGTGGCAAAGGCAGGAGACGGCCTGATCCAGATCAGAAGAATTGAAGCAAGCAAAGATATTGCCCAGACGCTGGCCAGCAACCCCAACGTCACATACCTGCCAGGTGGCAGCGAAGGGGAGGGTGGCACCGGGAAGAGTACAGGATTGTTACTCGGATTGAGGGCATGATGGAGATTAGTGAGTCTTCGAAAAGAAACCTTGTAACCATATCATCCACCCACCACTACTACTGAGGCTGTCTTATTGCAGTTTGTGGCACCTACATAGCGACTGGGCAGAATTCCACAGCAATTCTCAACTTTGACCTCGGCCAGTCGGTTCTGCCTTCTTTGCAGGCACCCCTGATAGTTCTGATGATTCTGATGATGCCAGGATGATGGACCACGTTTGCTACCGACGCGCCCTTCGAGTCGCGCATTTGACCAAGTCGACTCTGCTCCCCTGTCGTCCCGGTTGGCAACACCCCTAGCACAGAGACGTGAGTATTCATCTCGAAACAGAGCAACAGCGACCGTTCTCCAACGCACGAATGCCTTCACACCGGCGCCGGCACACGGCTCGTCGGTGCATGGTCGTCTCGCAATCCTAACTATGGCCGTACTTGGACATATGCACCCAGGGACGACTCCAAGAAATCAGATTAGAGAGCCGAAAGAAAGGCGTCGGCCGCCATGTGGCTACGTGGCCAGGCTACGCCTCTATCCCGCGCGAGCAACGTGCAGCAGTAGCTAAGAATATCCGCTGCTCTGCTCTGCTCTGATCTATCTACACAGGCCGGACCCCATCAATTGTCAATACAATCAACCGCGGCTGACTTGTTTCGAACAGAGGTACAGGAAAGATGATTATGCCCCCTTCGGATCACGATGCGACGACTGTGTTCAGTTGTTTGCGAGCCGCGCTCTCTCGTCGAAGAAGACATGGCCTGCTATATACCTGAGGCAATACGATGCAGACTTCGTCCCTAACGCTCTATTTTCCTCCAGTCTATGACAGACCAGAGCGTAGGTGTATATGCATTAGTGCGTCATCGCGCGCACGAGCGGGACTTAGCGAAAGAGAAGCCGGCCAAGTCGCTCCTGTGATGATGCTTGCTCAAGCTGAAGAAATAGATAGATAATATAGACAGTATCAGAATCGAAAGATGGGTTAGTGATTTTACAACATGAAGAAAATAAACAGGGTCTCTCGTCCCCCCCGGTGTGTTGCTCGTCATCTCTTACACCTGTGACAACTTCCGCCCGTGCCTTCCCATACCATGCAGATGCCTTTTGGCCTTCTTGCCCTCAACGCCCTTCGTCCAGACTGTCAAGGCGCCTGGTCCGCCACACGTTTGGCCGGCATCCCCGGTACACGCCATGTTGCATGCGTCTTCGCTGAGCTGGGGAGAGGTGATCTCGGCACCGCAGAAACACTGGCCCGCGTACTCTGTGCCAGCAACAGGGTAGCCCCTGCTGTCGCAAAAGGCGACACATGCGTCGTTGGTGACCTTGTCGCCGTTAAAGTTCGACCACTGGGGGAGGGTGCGTGGGAAGACAGTGTCAGTGAAGCAGCCCGTGTAGGACCAAGAAGGGTTCGACGTCGAAGGCGTGGAAGCGGGTGACGAGGGCGCTGATGCCGAAGAAGACTCGGCAGCCGGCACCGAGGTGTCTGGCTGGTCGGGCTAGAGGAGCAATGTTAGAACGCGGATCGAGCGTTTACCTGGATGGTTGAGCTAGGTTTTATGGAAAATGGAATAAGAAACTCAAACGAAACGAAGGGTAATGTTGTGGGGTCAGGTTGAGGAAGGGGGGCTGAGATCCTCCGAAGGAGTGGCTAAGGACAAGGTAGAAGACGACGCAGTCGCGTAGAGATAGCGGGTAGTGATGGCTGAGGACGTGTCATCTGAGTTTGGATTCGAGACGGGGTAGGGAGGGGATGGAGAGCTTGGTGCTGCATCGGCATCTGCACCACCCGGGGAGGAATCCGCGGATGAATAAGAGCCAGAGTTGGGATAGGACGAATAATCGTCCCCATCGTCGTCGGATAAAGGAGTTGAGGAAGAATCAGAATCCGTATTTACCGAAACTGGGGTGGAAGGTGGAGAAGCAGGCGTAGCCGCAGCTTTGGATGTAGTCAGGGTGGCGAGTGTAGTTGGGGAGCTGGGTGGTGTGTACGCGGCGCTTGAGGCCGGTGATGAAGCAGGGGATGAAGCGGGTGTGGAGGCTGGTGGCGGAGGATTGGCGACCTGGACAGGAGCAGAAGAGCCGGGACCCAGTTGAGCGTTTGTGCACGAGTCGCCGGAGCATTTCTGGTAGAGAGAAATGGTGCCGGCACCACCGCAGAACTCAGAGTCGTCCCCGGAACATTTCATCGTGCAGTCCCCGACAACGCCAGGGACAGGCTTGCCGCTGTCAGGAATGGAATTGCCGCCTGCAAATCTGTGAGCGTTGTCAACTTCGTCAAAGAAGGCAGTTACTTACAATAGCACTCCCTGGAGTATTCAGTCCCGGAAAAGGAGAAGCCTTTGCTCTCACAGAAGGCAGCACAAGCCTCGTTGGTCATCTGATCATTGGATTCGCTTGCACCAGTGAGGATCCGATTGTAATAGTTGTCGGTGCCGCAGCCCACGTACGACCATCCTTGGCTGGTGATATCAGTAAAGAACGTCGCGGTGGATGGAGAGAAGGTGGTAGGCGCGCCACAACCAGACACAGGAGTAGCAACAGGGCCGGGTTGAACTGGGTTGCAGCCAGGCAAGGCATCGAGGACACCGCTAACGGGTTCATCGATTTGAGGCTGAATGCGGCAACCTGTTGCTTGAGAGTCAGGGATGAGGTCGAAGACAGGGCAATCCTCAACACGGCCACTGTCGTTCGTGCACTGATCGACGGCGGATTGGAGCAAATCCTCATCCCAACCCATCACGAAATCGCCGTGGCCACCATAACCAGTGGGGTCGCCCATGGACCAGACGAATGGCTGCGAATTGCCGTACCATTGGTCGGCGAACTTGCCGGTGTCCCAGATAACCTCGAAAAAGAGGGAAATCAGGTGAACAGGGAACTCGGGCGGGCATTTTCCAGAGTTGTAGGAATTGGCAGGGTAAGAAACGTGCGACATGTGATCAGGTGAGTCCAGGTCTTTTCCATTCCAGCAAGATGGGAAGAAGACCTGGGCTCGAAGACCGTTGGGGCAGTTGTAGTTGGGGAAGTTCGGGGTCTCTGGTTTCGCAGGACCATTGTAGTCGAGGCAGTTGTAGCTGATAGCTTGAGAGGCAAAATCATTCCCAGCAGTACGCTTGAATGGGTTTCCTGCAAGCATGCGGAAACCTGGAGGGAATGCCTTTAAAGTCTCTCCATCACCGCTCCGCTGCAGGTAGTAGACAGTCATACCACCAACTTGGTCGACGCTTTCAAACGTTCCGTCCGGGTGCTGGAAGAACAGGGTCGGAGTCCAATAGTTACTGTTGTCTCCTATAACAGTGCAGGAAGAGCAGGTAGATTCCTGGGTAGAATTGTAGTCCATGGTGAAATCGAACCCGTTTCCTCCCATTATGGTGTGCAAGTGACCGGAGACTGCACCGGGGTTGACGATGGGGTCGGCACGCTCAACGACGATCGGGGACTTGCACGGTAGTCGCCAGAAGGCAGCCACTGGCGACGCGGCGAGAGCGGCCATGAGGCCTGCAGTAAGGAGAGCAGACATTTTGCTGTTTGTGCGGGAATGAGGCCAACTGAGGGAGGTGAAGATCTGCGGGAAGCAACGACGACTGGCAAGTATAAAAAGAATGGCTCTGACAAAGGACTGGATGTACGATGATTCGCACTGCGAATAAAGAACGAACGGCGAGAGTCAACTCTCTAGCCCAAAACGAACGTGGGTTGTGAACAAAAAGGATGATGCCGACAAACAATGAAGAAGCATCGGAGAAGTACCTGGCGGACGAGGTCATGATATACCAACCCCAGAGACGTCTCCACATCCAGCGATGTTAAGGGTCACATGGCGATGAAATTGCAGGTGTAGGCTTGCAAGTCCCACCTGGGTAGACTGGCCGGATCCTGGTATGCCTTCGCGAAGGGTTGCGTGACGGCGACCCTCGAAGATATCCGATTCTAGATGAAGTGGCGGTAGCCGTTCCACTCCGATCCAGATGGCTGCTGACTGCCCGACCGGAACCAGGCCCGAAGTTGTGTAGAAGAGACGTTCTAGCAGTCGACTACAGGTCCCATGTCCCGATGGACGTTAGACCGAGAGGCGAAGGAGCCTTGCCGCAGGCCTTGAGAGAAGAGACATGACGCCAGGACCACGAGGTCGATGCTTGGGGCTACGAAGGCTAGGCGAAAAGAAGCGAACGATCTGAAGGCCTAAACCGAATATGAGAGAATGGGGAAGCCGGGAGGTCGAAAAGTGTTGCCTGCAAGATTAGCCGCCTGTTTCAGAAGAGTGCCGAGGCCGAGATCGTGACATGAAGACGAGTCGGGCGACTGATCTTAAATAAGGACGAATGGTGTTTCATGTTGAGCCACGGTGCGTGGAGGACATGGAGGGGTTAGGCAGACCACATCGAAGCTGCGGAGATATCGGCCATCGACGTATCTAGGCTGCTTTAGGCATCAAGAACGAAGCTGAGAAGGCATTCTTTTTGCTGTGTCCAGATGCCGTCCGTGGATGAAACGCAATGGTAGATATGCGTTGCCCCTTGGATTCAACTTTGATGAATCGAGGCCGGCGTGGAAATTCAGCCGCATGCGGAATTGCGGAAATCACCGGGCAGCTGCGCCTCTCATTGGCCCTGCACACTGGAGCGGGGTCTTGGTTTCTTGGCACGATGCTAATTCGGGCTGAGGACCTTTAGCGTCTTGGCACATCTGATTATATCGGGCTGTACAACTTGTTTCCATACCCCCTGTCCGCTCACATCGAGAGCACAACTAGTCTACCATCACTCCTCGGTAACCTACTCTGGGTCGCGCTCTTCGAAAGTCTCACTCTCTCCGTCGGGCGCACTTTCAGCATCCAGAAAGGTCCAAAGGAAGAAGAGCGGACTTCATCACGACCATGCATGGCGGGGTGCAGGAGATGGCGCTGGCGATGAAATCGACGCTCGACTGTGGAAACAAGCACATTGACCGGCAAGACTTTGCTCATGCCCTTCACTCGTCGTGCACGACGAGACCACGATACGCCTCCAATCTGGTGTGATCAAGAGGGACACCTACTCTGGCAACGTGCTAGATTGCGAGAAGAGGATTCCAAGGAGACCATCGGTGAGAAGTAAGTGATGCATCTTGATTCAGGCGCCATACTCGGGTCTCAAAGCCCGAATTGACAGAGGCAGTGCCTATATGGTACCCCATCTGTGCGACCGATGTTAGGTACTGTTTGCCTGATCATGCCATAATTCATCTCTCTTCGTGTGCTTCACATGCTGCGTGCATCCAATCTCGTGCGCGCACGCACCGCGAAACAAAAAAGGGAATCGTCCCTTGGCCACGGAATCCACTGAATGCCTTCGAAGGACGCACATCTACTCTTCATCTGCTGCCAGTCTCACAGACGGACGCCCTTCAAAATTAGGGCAAGGGGGCGAATCTACCATGCATATCTAAACCCGTGGATACCTTCCAGGACGCGTTTCCCTTGATCGGCGTCTCTGTTGAGTTTCCGAACTGCCAGGGAGGTGCCAATGGCAACACAAGCGGCCACAGCGACCACCGTCATGACAGTAGTCATTCCAGGCACATAATCAGGGGCGTCCTGTCCATCGATCGGTCAGAGGGAAGAGAACTCCAGAACCCTATATAGAAAATCACACAGACATGGGTTTTCCAGGAGGTGCTGGTCGGTACGTACCTGCTGCCGATATATGTAGCTGGCGGCAAGACCGCCGCTGGCGCCAAACATGATTTGCAGGCCACTGGCCACAGCGCGCTTCCGGCCTTCTCTGCAGTTGTTGGCCTGCCATGCCAGCGCGGCCGGGACCATGCCGTTGACCCCAGCATAACCCAGGAACACACCCACGTACCTTAGCATGGTCAGTTACTGACGTCGGCCAGACTCGGGGGACAGGGGCATGTTTTGTTGGCCTTTCGTTTTGACAAAAGCCTACACATATACGTACCTTGGGGCTGGAGCTTTAAGGTAGCCGGTCATGGCCAGGCCCGTCACGCTCATGACACATTGGCTCACGTAAAAGGGGCCTCGCATTCGGAATCTGTCGGAGAGCCGGTTAATGAGCAGCGAGATGAGGACGGCAAAGATGGCCGGGGGCGTAGACAAGACCAGTGAAAGGGTCTGCGAATAGCCCAGGCTCTTTTTCAGGATGAGCGGGAGGAAGAAGGAGAAGGCGTAGGAGCCCACGGTGGCGCTCATGTACATGTACGTGCAGGCCCAGACCTTCCAGTCGCAGAGGGTCTCGCCGGCAGATTTCCAGGTGACCCTGTGGTCCTCGTTGGTGCCGCGCTCCGCCGCTAGGCGGGCGGTGACCATGTCTTTCTCCTCCTGCGTGAGGAACTTGTTCTTAGGCGAGTTCGGGAAGTCGACCAGCGTGAAATACGCGATGAGCCCCAGCAGGCTCGTGACGGATCCTTCAATGACGAACAGCCACCGCCAGCCTTTCCACGTCGTGTGGTGTGCGATTTGGACGATCCCGTATGCGAGGAGGTTGGAAAAGGCGGCAAGGCCCATGGAAAAAAGATAGTAGTATCCCAGTCGTGTTTGGACCTCGTACCGGCGGTACCAGGCAGACACGAGGAAGATGGAGCCGGGGGTATTTCTGTTGATGGGGCGGCGGAGGATGAGGTGTCAACTTCCTTTCCCGACTAGCCACGTAGAGGATACAAAAACAAGAAAGAGGAAAGGGGGAGGGAAGCACTTGCGTACCCAGCTTCAAAGACGCCTAGGAGAACTCGGAGAACGGCGAAGCCTCGCCAGTTGTTGACACAGCCCAGCGCAATGGTGATAACGCCCCAGAGGAAAGTAATGGTTCCGAGGAAGCGCGCGGCCCCGATCTTGGGAAGAAGAATATTGCTGGGAATGTCGAAAGCGATATAGCCGATGAAGAAGGTCGAGGTGACGATGGACGCTCGATAACCGACGGAGAGATCAAGGTCCTCATCTAAGCCGGCAACGCGGGCAGCGGAGATGTTGGTGCGATCGATCAACGACACCGTATGGAGAAGGACCACGATGGGAATCAGTCGCAGGTCGATCTTGCGCAGCAGTCGTTTTTCCGCTTTGACATCGAACTGCTGTTCGGTCGGGAGCCGTGGTGTCTCGCTCTTCTCGTCAAGCCCAGGGTCGTCGACCATGGCCGTGGCAACAAAGTTCTCGACATGGTGTACCCCTTTTTCCGCCATGATGATATATGACGGCCTTGGGAGCGAGGGCTTCGCGGGTCAAGAGTTGAGGCGCTGAGCACAGTGTTTGCCCTGTTCACCCGGTGGAAATGACGGCGACAGAGGATGTTTGTTCGGCTTGGGCGTTCCCACATCACCATACCGCACCGCCGGAACAGGTCGTTATTATAGCCGTGGAAGTGAGCTTGCCAGAACGGCAGAGATAGACTGCTTGCCGGTGAGTCGCCCGTATTCAAAGGCGGGCGGCGGACATTCGGACACGGGGGCGGGAGGACAGGTCCAATGGTAGCACTAGTTCAGACGCCGTCGAGGTATCAACCCCACGGGGTAGAGCACTCTGGGGGGAATTGAGACCTGGTGGTCGGCGCGGTGACCTGCTGTCGACTCCTCGATTGTTCCGAGGCATGTGGTTGAGAGAAGCGAGAGTGAGTTGAGCGGCTCGAAGTTTGTCGGGTTGTCGGCAGCGAGGCGAGATGTCGGTGGGCCTGTATGAAGTCGCCTCGTCACCCGCCGCCGAAAGCCGAAAAGTCTGGCCTTCGGCGATCGGACATGCGCAGGGGTTCTTCGTCGACGTGCCGCGGGCACGGACACAGACACAGCACGCCAGACGCATACGAGGTATGAACCGCTGTATCCGCCATACTTAGCTGTGGTCAGGCCTTCAACTAGCGCCCTGAGCTCCCCTTCCAATCATGGCAGTAGTGGTGTGGTGAACCTATGGACGCTCGAAGGTCAAGACCCGAGACCGACAGCCTGTTGCGAGATCAGGAGCGCCCATGCCGCCACTATGGCCATCACTCGACAGGCTACACATCCTGGACGCGGAATGGCACTCCGGAGGCAAGCCTGGACGACGAGGTCAAGCCAGAGAGTGAGCGGGCGCGACGGCGAGGCGTACGACCGCCTGGGATGCGACTCCTGACATCTTTGCTGCCAGGCGTCGGATGGATTCCTAGGTATCGACTCGAGTATCTGTCCGGGGATTTCATGGGCGCGGCGACGGTCGCAGCCATCTATGCGCCCCTCTCCGTCTCATTCGCGCTCATGGGCCACGCCCGTCCAACAAGCGGGATGGTGTCCTTCATTATTTGTACGCTGACCTATGCCCTGCTGGGCCACTGTCCTCAGATGATCATCGGCCCTGAAGCTCCCGGCTCCCTTCTCGTGGGAATGGCGGTCATGGCGGCCAACAAGAGCAGAGGAAGCCCAACCGACGCGGATCCCGTGCGCGATGGCCAGCTGGTGGGAGCGGTCACAGCCATCGCGGGGACCATGCTGCTCGTCGTGGGCGTGACCCGGCTAGGCTTCGTGAGCTGCATCCTCAACCGCCCCTTTGTGAAAGGCTTCATCCTCGCTCTGGGCATTGGAGTCGTCGTCGAGCAGGCCATCCCGACACTGGGGCTTACGGCTCGGGTGCAACACGGTACTCAGGATGAAGCGTCCTCTTCTCGGACCGCCGCCACCAGCATTGCCGGCAAGTTCATCTTCATTCTGTCAAATCTGGGACATATCCATCCGCTTTCGGCGGCGGTATCGATTCCGAGCTTCATACTGGTCATGGCGGCTCGGTACGAATGTTTCCCTTTCCAAAGACCGCGGTAGGGCGACTGGGATTCCTACTGACCATTTTGAACAATCCAGGTCGGTTAAAAAGTCGCTCAAACTGCAGCATCCGAAGATTGTCCTCTTTCCTGACCGCCTCCTGATTGTCTTTCTCACAGCCTTTCTGACCTGGATCTTCCAATGGCAAGATCAAGGCCTTGAGATCCTCGGATCGTTGCGGCCAGGAAAAGACGATGCACCTTCGGTGCCGATTGCCCAGTGGCCGTTCCAGTCG
Source organism: Phialophora verrucosa (assembly GCA_002099365.1). Classification (NCBI taxonomy): domain Eukaryota; kingdom Fungi; phylum Ascomycota; class Eurotiomycetes; order Chaetothyriales; family Herpotrichiellaceae; genus Phialophora; species Phialophora verrucosa. The sequence continues at coordinate 329,639 of MSED01000014.1, read as the reverse complement.
CGCAACGTCCAAGTTCTCGCCGACACCTGGGGAACTTGTCTGACTTTGGCCACAACCGGTCTTTTTGAGTCCCTCTTGACCATCCACACGCTCCGCAAAGCCGCAGATTCAGATCCGATCGGAGAACAATCATTCACTTCCACGACCAACCAGGAGCTCATTGCGCTGGGGACGGCCAACGCCCTCGCGGGCTGCTTCAACGCTCTCCCGTCATTTGGCGGCTATGGACGCAGCAAACTCAACGTCGCCGCGGGCGGTCGGACACCCATGAGCAGCGTCTTCCTCAGTCTGATGATCGCCATCTGCCTGGTCGTGCCGGCGTTTCATTACGTGCCAAAGTGCGTTCTTGCCGTCCTGCTTATGGAAGTTGGAGTTTCCATGGTCGAAGAATGCCCTTCCGAAATTGCCTTCTTTCTGCGAATGCAGGGCTGGTGGGAACTGGCGCTGATGGCCCTGGTCGTTGGCGCTTCCATCTTCATCTCCGTGTCCGCGGGACTGGTGGCCGGGGTTCTCCTTTCTCTGTTGGCCGTAGTGTGGTCCTCGACGCAGGCCGGTGTTTCTCTCCGTCCCATCCCGGTGGTATCGTCTGGAGTGGCCGCGGTTGAGAACGGTGCCATGGGCAAAGTCACCGAATGCTTCTCCTCCCCGGACAAATTGACCGTGGTCACCATCACTGGTGCACTGACGTTCACGAGCTCGGAGAACCTGGAGCGCTGCTTGCATGATATCCTGGCGTCCCAGCGCAGCAAGATCGCTAAAGTCATGTTAGCCGTTGTGGCAAGGTGCTCCTCCTCCTCCTCCTCCTCCCCACTTCCAGATGAGCAAGCCATGTCAGCGTGTGGAAGGGAAAGGGGACCTGTCACCGTCCTTCATTTTGAACCATCTGCCAACATCGACAGCTGTGCCACCCAGACGCTCCTAGAGGTCGTACAAGCGCACAGGAGGCAAGGGATGGTGATCTGGTTTTACTCGGCCACCGACTCCAGACACCACAGCCATATCCTGCGGATGTTGACCTTGAGTGGGATCCTCGACTTGTGTGGAGGGTCTGACTGTTTCTTTCGGAGTGAACGAGAGCTTGTCACCGCCCTCGACCAGACCGGCCAGCATTATGACGATTTCCTCGATCTACCGGATGTGTAATAGAAGGATGAGAATATAAAGAGCAATATAATGGCGGGGATAATAGAGAATAGATATCTGGTGGGACCAGTAGGCCCGAACCATTTTCATATACTCTTGTTCAACACGCGATTCGGTCGAAGCGCTGTATTCCAAATATGTGCGTCTCGCAGAGAGAAATAATGTACTCTACGACATATCGAGCATACCACCGCCCTTCCTGGTGACTTCGTGGTGGACACACATTGGGCTTTTGTCGAAACAACCTGACTGTTAAGAACACCACATCTACCGTGTCTAACTTGTTGTCAACCGTCTAAACCTCGCTGTCCAACCATTGTATTTTTCCCCCACTCTACGGCGCTGCTAATCTAAGTCTACCTCACAATGACCGCTCCCTCAAAGTCAGAGTAGCGACCAATGCACAAGTGACGAAGAATATGGAAAGACCTGCGAATGACATGTCGCGCATTCAGTGGCCGGATCTCTCAATCATCAAGGGGGCTTCGAAAGGGGGAAAAGCCACTCACCATCGGAGTACGACAGGCTGGTGATGTAGGCTCTTGCTACGATCGTTTGAACTCCCCCTGGCAGCTTGCGGATGGATGCAACGCTTGATGTGACACGTCGGATTATCTATAACAATGTGGTCAGCAAGGTGGAAAGGGGGCAGGAGATCCCTAATATTCCGTACCGTGGACTTGTCCTTGAATCCAGTGAGAGACTTCTCGAGCGTCGAAATCAACACACCATTCATCAAGGCGGTCGCGAAGCTGGCGCCGACGAGCGAGCCGAAGCTCTGTGCAAGGAACCACGTGGTGCCGGCGATGGCAATCTCAGAGTGGTCCAGACTGGCGGCGAGGTGGACGAAGGTGGTTGACTGCGAGGTGCCCATGCCGAAACCTGCGAGATACACATAGCACGACTCGGCCCAGCCGGTGGTGCCGTGCCAACGAAGACACATCAGGCCAAAGCATGTCAGGGAGCAGCAGATCCCAAACACGGTGAGCGATTTGTACCGCTTGGTCTTGCTGATGAGGTGGCCGCCGAGGATGGTGCCCGTGGCATTGCCAACCACCACGGGCACGATCCGACTGCCTGCTCGCGCAACGGACTCGCCGGCCGCGACTTGGAAGTATATCGGGATCCCGTAGAGAAGCTAACAACCATGTCAGTCAGCTTAGGCTCCATCAACAGATACGCTCACGTCAAAATCTGTAAGCGAGGAGGTGGGTTACGTACACCAAACTGGCCTGCCGATTGGCAGCTGATGATGAGGTACGGCGTGAAGACGTCGCGTTTCGCAATCAGATGCAGGGGCAAGATCGGCTCTTTGGCAAAGCTTCGCTCGACGACAATGAACATGGTTGCGAAGACGAGAAAGGCGACGACCAGAGGGACCAGGTAGTGCCAGGACAGGCCTTTTGTGCCTTGGTCCAGAGACAACAGGCAGGTCAGCACCGTGCCTACCAAAGCCAGCGCCCCGAGAAAGTCGATGCGGGCGAGTTTGGAGCCGGACTTGCTCTCTTCATCCGAATTGTCCCCAGCATCGGGCTGAGTGGGCTCGGGTAGCCGCCAGAGAACGAGGGCGAGACCGCTCAGCGCCAGCGGACACTGCGCGATAAAGCACCTGCAATGGCAATGTGAGCAATGAAAGGGGGCACAAGGGTCTGCGAAATAAGGTCTCGCAACAAACATACCATCTCCAGCCGATACTGCCGGCTAACCACCCTCCTGTCGGACCTCCTATGGACCTCGCCATGGTCGCGGTAAAGTTAATGTATGCTCGGTACTGCGCAACATATCGGAGAGGGAGCAGATCTATGTTCGTGAGCCTGGTGGCATGATGGCGGGCGTACAGGTCATCCTATAATACGCAACCTGCTCACGTACCAGCAACCACAATCGACGTCAATGCAACCATTCCCGACGCGCCAATGCCGCTGATTGCCCGGCCCGCCAGAACCTGCCAGTAAGTCCTGCTGATGCCACTGGGCGGCGTAAGTATGCCAGATGCACTGATGAGGCTGTGTACTGACATGATCATACATCCAAGCGCGAAGCTCGTCCAACAGAATGCCAAGTTCTTCTTCCGGCCAAAAATGTCGCTCAGCTTGCCATACTAGTGGCATGTTCATCAGTCTCTCCTATTGAAACGGTAGGCGTGGAGGACACGGGACTACCGCTCTCCCAGTGAACGACGTACCAGAGGCTGCGACGAGCATTGTGCCAGCGTGTATGTCGTCAACAGCCAGGCTGCCGATGACAACGCTTCGAACTCGGAGGCGATGTGCTGATTCGTGGCGAGCACGACGGAGCTGTCCCCATTCGCAAGAAAGACACCTTCAGAATCCGAGGTCAGTGATCACGGCCTCCTCGGTGGGCGGTGTCATAACAGACCCATGAGCAGAATGGGAAACACTGTGCCGATGATGGCCTTGGGAAACGGTTTCTCCGTCTTGCTGGCCTCGTCAAGGACATCCTCGACCGCCTCAACGTCGGATTGCGGGATCAGGGTCTGGTAGTTGTGGCGCGATTGCTCTAGATGAGGATGCTGGCGCCGGAGAGACGTGGTCTCATCAGCAGACACCTTAAGGCCTTGTTGCCGCTCATCTTGATGAGCCATTGCGATGCAAGTTGTGTTGCACACCTGCCCTCCACGGTCTTCTAGGGCTTTGGTGCGTGCGGAATGCCTGCCCAATTTATTCGGGCATGTTTTCCCCACCCCAAGCTGCCAAAGTCGCAGCCGGATGATCGACTTCGTTCCGAGCAGCGAGCATTAGACCAGAGCTCGAGGTGCCGTCGTACGGCCTGAGCGGCGGGCAGAGCGTGATCCCTTGCTCGCTGAAGACATTCCCTCCTCCCTTGTACTGACCGAACTTCAACTTGCGGACCGTCGGGCATTCGGATATCGGGGGTGTCTGAAGTCGGCGTCAAGTTTGCCAGTGGTGAAGTGGGGGGCGGGCGAACGTTGTGGACTCCCCCCCCCCCGACGCCGATCTCTCTTGTCGAATAGCCTGTCTTGCTCATTCTGCGGTGAGGGTGGTCCGATGCTGGCCGGTCAGGCTCTTAGCAAGCTTGCCTCGGCCACGGTATGTGCGTTTCAACGAAGGCTTCCTGCAATCGTTTCCGGACGCTTTGCCGCACAGCATGGCCGCCTATACCACGACTTGCCGGAGGAGATCCACAACCCGCTCTCACAAGCAGGTTGAACTGAGTTGACCTATCGAGACCGGAATGCTAGAATGCCGTGCCGAGCAGGGAGACGGCCTTCAACGTTTGCCCGTCATCTCCACCGCCCAAGCAGTTGATCTCGCCGATTCCAAAATAGACCTTGGAGATGAGGAGCTTGGTGGGCTTTTCATGTCGTCGTCTTTATTTTGTTCAGTTGCTTCTTTGCTCGCATCCCCCCAAATGTTTCTGCTCTGCACGAAGAGGAAGGGGCACGAGCAAGTGTAGACTCTGTCCTATTCAAACTGCCTTCGACAGGTGACGAGGATTATTAACGGCTAGGCTGACTCCATCAAATACGACCACTGGACCAGAGAGTATTATCCAGCATCATGCTGCGGTTTGTGCTTGCGACTTTGCTCCTGGCGAGCCTCGGCCTGGCAGGAGGGAAAAGGCCCAACATCTTGTTCATTCTCACTGATGATCAGGATCGCCATATGGAGGCGACGGAGCACATGCCATATCTACAGGTTGGTCAAAGGAGCACTCTAGGCGAACGAGCTAACCGCGACCACGTTTGTAGGATCTGATCGTGAACAAAGGCACGACGTACGCCCAGCACTTCTGTACCGTGGCGCTCTGCTGTCCGTCGCGGGCGACCTTGTGGACGGGGCGAGCGGCGCACAATCACAACATCACAAACGTCTCGCCACCACACGGCGGATATCCGAAGTTCGTGTCGCAGGGATTCAACGACGACAACCTGTTCCTCTGGATGCAGCAGGCCGGCTACAACACCTACTACACGGGCAAGCTATACAACTTTCACTCAGTCGACAACTACGACAGGCCGTTCGCCCGCGGCTTCAACGGCTCCGACTTCCTGCTGGACCCGTACACCTACCAGTACTGGAACGCAAAGATGTCACACAACGGCGAAACACCCGTCAGCTACGCGGGCCAGTACTCGACGGACGTGGTGGCGAGCAAGGCCAACGCATTCCTTCGCGAAGGTTTGCGCCACCTCGCTGCGAAAGCTGACGACCAACAGCGACGGCCTTTTTTCTTGACCGTCGCACCCATCGCTCCGCATTCCAACTGGGTGCTGGAGCCCGAAAAGAATCTCTCGTATCTGCTGGAGCCCATGGCTGCTCCACGCCACCAGCACATGTTCACCGACTACAAAATCCCTCGCAACGCCGCGTACAATGCGGCCGTGGAGGGCGGCGTTGGGTGGATCAGCGCCCTTCCGAGCCTGAACGACACCGTGCTGGCTTATAACGATCACTACCAGCGGCAACGATTGCGGGCACTGCAAGCCGTGGACGAAATGCTGCCCGAGCTGATCCAACAGCTCGACGATGCCGGAGAGCTTGATAACACGTACATCTTCTATACCACCGACAACGGATACCACATCAGCCAGCACCGCATGAACCCGGGCAAAGAGTGTGGATATGGTGAGCAGGTCTACCCAACGTTCTAGTCTTCCTCCTTTTTTTCTGTGCTCGCTCGGGCCATTGATTGACTCATTCTCCCCATCGTTTAACAGACACCGACATTCACATTCCGTTCTACCTCCGGGGCCCCGGAATCGATGCCGGAGGTGTGGTGGACGAAATCACAACCCACACGGACGTGAGCTCGACGCTACTTCAGATCGCCGGAGTCACCAAGCAGTTAGACGGCACAGCCATTCCGCTGGGAAGAAACAACAGGCAAAGTGGAGGGGCCCTCGGTGACCAGGGGGAGCCGCCGCGTCGTCGTGAGCACGCGGCTATCGAGTACTGGGGTTATGTAAGAAGCAACCCGGCGGATCATCCACTGCTTACTCCTTGACTCATGTTTGGCAAAGTTGTGGTTTGCTGAGCTGACATTGTCCGTCCTTTTCTGTGCGTAGGGAGTGCCCGAAGGTCTTTACGGCGGCCGCACGGACAACAAACGAGAAGCCGGGCAGTGGCGCAATTTCTATCTGAACAACACGTACAAGGGTCTCAGGCTGGTGTCCGAAAGCTACAGTCTGTACTATGCTGTGTGGTGTACCAACGAGACCGAGTTTTACGATCTAAAAGTAAGTCCACCCGCCGCCGGTGACTTCTGGTTGTGTGGACAGTCCAGCCAAACTGACATTCTCTCCCAAAAAGACCGATGTCCATCAAGTGGTCAACATGGCCGCCGATGTGGGCGCGTACACGAGCTACCGAATCGCCGGCCGCCCACTGGACCAGATCCTCCCGCGCCTCGATGCCCTGATGATGGTCCTCAAGACCTGCAAAGACCAGGTGTGCGTCCATCCCTGGCGGACACTGCACCCCGACGGCGCAGTGGCCGACCTGGCCGATGCGCTGGACGAGACTTTCGACGCCTTCTACGCCGCACAGCCCAAGATGAGCTTCACCGGCTGTCCCGACGCCTACTATCTCGAAGTCGAAAATCAGGAACCGGTCAAACCGTGGACTGACGAAACATCCGCAGCCGGAAACGAGGTCCCGAGACAGCCGGAGTTCGACTATGCCCTACACTGGCAGCTGTTGACCTAGGTTGCTCTAGTAGCCTCTTGCATCTACATAGGTTCACGAACCAGCCCCTCTTACAATGGGCTGTGGACAATGGCAGTTTGAATATATTCAGAGACTCGTGCCACGTCGGTCTCTGCTCATTTTGGCCCTACATATCTTCACCACGCTAACGGACTCGTGCGTAACTCTTCGAGCGCGAAGTAGAAATTACTTAAGTTGGCCCGCCAGGGAGCTTCGGAAATGACGGCTCCGAGGCGCTCTCGGGAGATACATAGTAGAAGAAGGAAGTTACCAATAGGGGCTTCACCAAATCGAGGGGGAAGATCCCAGAGATATTGGGGCGGGCGCGAGCATTATTGGCCGTTGAGAAAACAGGCGTTAGGCATTTCATAGCCGTTCGGAAAATAGGCGTTAGGCGTTTCGTATCGGATAATCGCCGAAAGGGCGATCTCGGCGCCGTCGACCAGGGTCCCGTCGCCAGGTCTGCACGATTTGACGAAGAAAGCGATAGAGACCTAGGCAGAAGAAGCGAAGCGCACGAACGTGGCCTGTTGCGTTTTCTTGTTCGTCACCACCCCCACCCTGCCATAACCTTTGACCACTACGAGAATGCGAGTCTGGCCCTCGGTGTGCCGCCTGGTCACTAGGAAAATGCGACTCTGTCCCTCGGTGCGCCTGGTAGGAGAAACTCATCCATGGCGTGTTGCAAGAACAGCTCCCCGGAGGTCAAAGGAGCCATCATCCCAGCATCCGCCGTGCCCGAAAAGTCCCAGAGATCCGGCAACAAGAAGTTGTTCGTGTCCTGCCCGTACCCGGGCACGCGCGAGTACGAGATCGTCTCGGGCGAGTGTTGTTGTTGCGGAAACGTATGGACGGGAGGAGACTGGTGCAGGGAGTCAGCGTCCCTTCCATTGGTGCCGCCGCCTCTGCCAGACTCCTGGGTTGCGGTGCTCGCTCTGGCTCTGGCTCTGGCTGCAGCAGGCCGGCGAGTCCGACCAGCGCGATCGGATCCAAGGGTGTATTCGGGGTATGACTGCGACGGGAACTCGAATTTCAGGCGTGTGAATGTGCCTCCTAGCTGGTGGAAGGCCGACTGAGTCTCCTCGTCGCCACCATGCTCGGCGTCGACGCTGGGGCTGCAATTAGCACAGTGGCAGACGCCCGTGCCTTCGGGGCGGGAGAACCGGTCGACGTGCTCCATCGTGCTGTCGATGATGCTTTCCAGCACGTCGCGGTATTTTCGCAAGCTCGCATTGGATTCTGCCATGGCGTACAGCGTGGAGGAGCAGGCGCGCAGGTCGCTCGAGATTGCCGTGCTCCACAGGAAGGGTGATTTGAAAAGAATGTAACTCGAGTTCGCCAAAAGTTAGCTTTTTACTTCTCTATTGTGTTTGCCTTAGGGTAATACTAGCTCACCAGATATTCATCCCGGCGATGAAAAACGAATTGACCATGAGAAAAGAGTAGGCTGACAAATTCCGCGTGCGCATCCTCTTGAACAGTCGGCACATGTGGCCGGATGCGTGGAGGCATGTCTGCATCAGCTCGTCGTGCGGCGGGAGCATCCTCAAGAAGGGCTCGATGAGCTTCCGTACACAGTCTTGGTAGTGCATCATTACCCAATCCTGATCGCGTGCCGGAACCTGAGCCAACGTGCTTTCAAATTCGCCGAGCAAGGCCAACTGCATGGGGACGCTCTTCTTCAAGTCGGCGATCGGCCGGTCCACACGGTGGATGTCGACATAGATGCGAGACATGATCCTCGTCAGGCAGAAGACGGCCATCGAAGCGTCGGTCTGCGACGACCACCGCGCCTCTGTGTGGTTTCCATCGAACGAACCGGCGCGGCGGCGGTGGTCGACTCTGGCGGCGATGCTGTCGGGAATGTGGTAGTCGGACGCGCCACGCTCTTCCGTGTCAATGTCATAGTCGGCCAGACAGAACGGTCGTCGCAAGGACCAGGCAACCCTCCGTTCCAGCCCGTAAAGGGCCCAAAAGATGCGGCGCCGCTCGCTCGCTTTCTTCGCGTCGAGGTTTCGGTACGAGTACTCTCGGTGCATCCCCACGTCGACCGCGGTCCTTACAGCCCGGCCCACCAGATACCAAATGCGAGAGTCCAGAGACATCCGGAGTTTGTAGTGGATGATGAGGAGGGTCGCTTCGATGTCCCGGACGGGATCGTCACCTTCCCAGGTGCTCTTGAAGTGCAAGGCCGTGGCAAAATATCTCTCCGGAAGCGTCGATGTATATGGTCGTGTGATCCGCATGATCGCGGCAGCAGTGGCATAGATCATGTAGAGCCGGAAGCCACCGTGTCGCGACTGTGCATCGCACAGGAGATCATCATGTCTTCTCGCGTGCACCTCGAGGACGTCGGCAAATTCGACATATGGTGTCCGTCGATGCATGTTCTCCAAGTACGTCGTGAGAAGCTGGTCTCCCAGTGCATCGTCGGGCGGCGGTGCCTGTTCCAGCCGGTCACTCTCGCGCTCCAAGAGCTCACAGTGGCCCCGCGGAGCGAGTTCCTTGTCCCACACCACATTGTCGAGCCTGGGCTGCGTGGGAAGATCTGTGTCGCCAGCACTACCAGGGGACGTAAGGTGGTCGTCACGGCCTTGTAGAGCCCTCATGCCTTCCTCCGGGCCAGATCGCACATCCTGATGGTCACTGGGGTAGTCGGCGATGGGCACGTCTGGCGACGCAGTCGACGGCGGTAGGCGACGGTCGTCGGACGCCTCTCCGTCAGGATATGCCACCTCCAGCTTCTCAATGAGCTCCTGCTTGGAAAGCCCGGCAAAGCGTCCCGATGTCGAGAAGGCTTCCCTCACGCAAGCCACTTTGCCCACCTGGCAATTGTTGCAGGTGGGATAGCCGACACACCGTTGCTTGCGCCGATGGCACCGATAGCAGGCTTTCAGCTTGCTCCGGCGTCGCCGTCCGTAGGCATCATCCAAATTCATTCTTACGCGGACAGATTGATCCGAGAACCTTCGGGATGGCGATGTTGGAAGAGGCCACTGTGGCTGCAAGTGACGGTCAGAGGCGTGTATGCAATAATCTTTGCAGGCGTGATCCGTGTTTCCTACCATTCGTACTAGGAGTTCAGATTCCAAGCGTCAAACAGGTCTGGGAAAAGGGCCCAGGGACAAAGGGGAAGGGTGAAGGGAAGAGCGGGGTTGCCCACGGGTTCACAATCTTCGGCTCCCCCGCTTGTAACACCTTACATAGCTACTCTCACTTGCATTACCATGGGTGATGCCTCGTTATTTCGACATGCTCCTCAAGCGGATGATGAACAAACGACGTGACCAACGGACCAACTGACCGATCGAAATCTAGCATCAGCAAATCCGACCTTCTTTACAGCTCACATCGCTACCTGAACCTTGGATCGCACGACTTCGATCGCAATATTGACGACAAACTCTGCAAATGCTCAATTACGGGTAGGGCGCAGTGAAGGAAGAAGAACGACCGAGACAAGTGAAAGACTCTGCCAAACGTGGTCAGTGGGTGGTGGTCACTGAATTCCGTACGGTAAAATCCATACGCAGTGAGAGCGGCCAGTCCACACAGTATGTACGTCTCCCACAGGCCCAACGACGACAGACACATTCGCGTCACTGCTTGTCAGATCTCGGTGCTGAGCCGAAATCAACAGAATCTTCTCGACTCCGAGTTCAGATGGTAGAGTTTAGCCAGAGGCGTCTACGAGATTTTGATATATTTCCTTCGTCAAATTAAAGATCAGACGGGCCGCTCGAATGCCTTACTGTCGCCGAAAAGACAACCTATGCCTGGAAACGTAGTCCGTCTAGGAGGCAACTCCTTTCACGGTATATTTCCACGTAATCCACTCAAAGTACGCAGATCGCAAGAGAAGAAGGCGGTGTGATTGTCGCCTGGAAGGTAGACCTTAGACTAATCCGACGTATAAGGATATCTTCATCACTACAACCTGTTCAGCAATATTGCTACTCGCAAGTATCCGTGCTCAGCAGAAAGAGGTACACAGTACGGGAGTGAGCATGTAGAGGCGATAAACAAATACACTTGTCGGGACAGTCTCTCTTTGAACCTTAACTGCAATAACACGACAGGTGGGATAGGTGATTTCCGCCAGGTGGACTTTATCACCCTAGGCAGGAAGAAGGGTGAGCTGACCCCGTGTCTGTGATACCCGGAAAGAGTAAAGTTGTCTTTCAAAGCTCCTCCTCCTTGATCGGCACCTCAATCACGAATTCCTCACTATCCCTCTCGAGACGACCCCTCAGGGCCGCCATCGTCAGAATGTCCTTGTTGAACAGAATCTGCCCAAGTCGCCCAACATGAGCTCCCTGAGGGTCATTCTGCACGCCAATCATCAGAACGCCTGTTTGACTAAGTGTGTCCTTGTCCTTGAGGGCGGGTAACCGTCTCTCGACAGCTTCTGCACCGAGGGTCCAGGCAATTTGCGATATTTCTTGCTCCAAATTCCCCAGGCTTCGCCTCAATTCCTTTGTCAGATACACCGTTGTGCCGGAAAGCAGATGAGTCAAGCCTTTCTTGCCCCTCTGAATTGCTTCTCTCAAGCTGCAGCGCCAGGCTCGCTGTTGAGTTCCATCGTGCGGCAAATATTGACCAGGACTCGGAAACCGGCCGAGGCGACGCGAGTCTGCTATCCATTTCTCGGTCACAATGTCGATACCCTTCGCTACTGCCATGATGAGCTTTCCTGTCTTTTTCAAGGGGCCTTCTGGGATACACAAGACCGTGGCGTCGTTGATGGTCATACCAACCTTGCCACCAAGGCGTTCGAATGCGGCCATTGTTGCTCTGTCATCATGGATGGTTGTACTACCACTGAAAATAACCACTGGGGCACGGCCAACATACCCTGCAGGCGATGAGCTCTCCGATCGCCTTCCAGAACGTCTGGTGGATGGCTGCGACATATTGCTGTTAGGTGTTCGACCTTGGAGAGCCGACGGTTGCCAACTTCCTTTTTGTTTCGCCGATGACTTAGTTACTTTTGTTCGGCCCTTTTTCGCAAATGATGGCTTGGTCTTCCTGCTGACGACAATGGTGTCAGCCAGCCCAGCATCTGTCGAAGAGTCGATTTCGGCGTCAGACGAGTCAAGATTGGAGTCAATGAATTGGATGTCCTTCAGTTTTCGCTTCGTTCCTCTCCGTTTGCCGGATGCTGCCGGTGTGTCAGCACTCTTTGAATGAATCTCAGCCGGATCTTGAGAATTGCTTGGACTCTGTATAACGTCGGCTGCAGATGACGATTCTCCCTTATACGCAGCTCCATCTGCAATACCTTCGATGATGGGAGCAAATGCCACATCCTTTGACACGGATCTTGATTGTAGGCTCGCAGGATGGCCGGAGCCTGACACGGACTTCGACTCGCTGATGAACTCGGGTTTTTCTGCAGACTTCGGATTCTCCGCGGGATTCGCTTCAGGATCGAAAACAAGTTCCCTGGTCGTGGCCTTGTCGAGTGGTGTTTCCGAGAATGCGGGCTCTTTGAGATCTTCCATATGTTTCTCATCGCCTTCGCCACGTAGCCCTTCATGTTCTCCTACACCAGCAGGCGGTGGGGTCGGAGAGCAGGTGATTTCGCTGAATTTGCTCGGGCTGGCCTCATCTTCGCCCGGGAACGGCTCCAGCGGTGCTGCGTGTGCCACTTTTGCCTCAGCGGTATCAGTCACCACTGATAAAAGGGGCGGGTTCATGGTCTCTGGAATGTTTCCGTCATCATGCCAACGCACGGCCCATCGGCCAGAGGGTGCTAAGAAGTGATCCGTAGGCCGCAAGATAATGGATTTATGGTGGGTGGCGGTGGAAACTGGAAGCTGGATGTCATTGTGGTCGTCTCCGAGGATTGAACAGGGGCCATAGCTGACGTTGAAAGTGCGCAGGAGTGCGAGTTTACGATGAATCTCTGGAAGCAGTGTCAGAACTACTAAAAAGAACCAACACCTTGGAACCAATTAATACCCAGGCAGAGGTAGGAATGTCCATCGTCGGCATGGGAGCTCAGGCTGATCTTCTCCTGTGATGGGTTATCTGGCAGAAAAAAGGTTGAGCAATCACCTTCGACTGCGATCTCGACAAACGCCTCGGAGCCGGCAGCGTTGGAGTACTCCAGAATGATTGCAACCATGGTTTTGATGTCAGGTGAAGCTGACCCAAGCAGTTAGAGTATTTGAACAATGTTGACAAGACAAAGACCCGCGGAGAGTCTAACTGAGGCGGGCAACGCATTGAAGGCAGGCAGAGGTGAGAGTGAAGTCGAGGTGAGTGACCTTTCCGACTTTGGCAGGAAAACGGCAATCAGCTGGCTTTAACCACCGATTGCATATCTGTATAACGAATGGCTGCACACTCAGATCGGTGACCAGGAGCGATCCCAACCTCGCAAATCAGTGGTGGCGGTACACACTCAAGCAAAATCGCAATTCGTTGTTCTGTTCGAACTTGATGACAGCTGGTCAAGTGCATTTTTTCCACGCAAAGGGGCTGGGATATAGATTTCAACAATGATCCAGGTAGATCATCCGCCTTTCTAAATAAGTATCGACCAGAGCCTCCGCCAGAGAGAGATGCCAGCAGCGCCGAGGTGTTGTACTGTTGCAGAAACCTTGTCCGTACGGCCGAACAAGAATCCGCTCTGGAACATCGGGCTTGGACTATCAACAGGTTCAAAGCAACACGACACACCACCGCTAGCAGTCCATTCTCACAAACGGCCTGTCAAGCTGCCCTTTGGCGCTACATAATTGCCTTCAGCGTCTCAGATCATCCTTCATCCTGCTGAGGTTTGCAGTCCCTCCGCAAGTCCTGATCTCCCGCGCCTGTCAGTGTACGCCACTTGCTGGTGTTGTACTACGTGGATCGGTGGTCACATATCACGGCTGTCACATTCTAACCGCCTGCCCATGGCTTGATGACAGTGATCGGAGTAAGCAACCAAGTCTCCATTAGAGACCACTAGATCTTGCATGACTTATTCTTCAAGCTCCGGTATATCATTTCGATTCGCGCATGCCCCAGTAGAAAGTGCATACCCAATATTTTCGAGATTCTTTACTTCATTAGGATACTTGTCACCCATTAGTGCGAGTAAGCCTGGGACATAAGAAGGAGGTCGAAAACCCTTCAAGATTTTCCATTCGAACCAAGGGGGATATGCACCCGCGTGTGACCAATCAAGAATCCACACCCTTCCCCGTTTGTCCAGCATTAGGTTTCTGTCGAAGAGGTCAAGATGGCACATTACCAAGGGCTTGAATGTGCCGGCAAAGGAAGGTTGGTCGACTGCTATGTTGATATCTTTGCAAACAGCGAGACGTCTGTTGAACCAGTCCTCCAAGTCTTCCGTCGATGTGAATGGTCCAGCGTCGTAGGGGAAGAGAAAGCCACAACTGCGGCCTCCACCGACCGGGCCTGGTCGAGTGAATCGAATGGCTTGAAGTTGTTGTATCGCATCGTAGACTTGGTGCTGAATGGAGAGCTGCGCCGGGGAATCCAGACTCGTCCAAACATCTTCGACCGTTACACCCTCGACATATTCCATGAGCAGGTACCCCGTCCGGCTTCTTTCGTCGAGAAGATCGTTTTCCCATACGTCAATCACCGTGGGGAGATTGATGCTTGTGAATTGGCGGACAAACTCCATATTCCTCCCCTCTGTGATCCTGACCGAGATACCGAACTTCAGAACTGCTGTATCATGCAAACGGGTGACCGTTACTCCCGCCCCCTCGTAGAGAACCGGTACTTTTCCTGCGGCAAGGATAATTTCGGAGCGAGGAACTTTGTATATGTCCCGTCCGCTTAGAGGAAATGGCGGAGTTGGTGAAGCCATGGAAACGCAAGTTGGCCCTGTTTCGATGATAGATTGTCAATTGCATTTCAGAAAAGTAAGAAGAGAGTCGTAAGTAGCCCCGGACAACCTTTCTTCCCAGTAACCCTAACAACTGTGCAGAAAACTGACGTGGCAATAGAGAGCAGCCACAGCGAAAGCGCCAATGCCGGCAAGGAATATATCTCCATTGTCCAACCTACAGCCGCCGAACGCCGTGAAGCCTCTTCGTCAGAAGACCAATCAAATTCTTCAGAAAACGCCGCCGAACTTGCCAAAGGGCCCTCTATCGTGTCGGTCAGAGTCGCTCGCGAGTTTATCACCAGTCCTGAGGAAACCCAGTCCCGCATTGTCGAACAACAACAGGCTACAGTCGGAGGACTCGAGGAACCAGAGCCAGCAACAGAAGCCGAATGCGAACCAAATGCAGTGTCCGAACTCCCAAGTACGACTGGACAGCAAGACTACGGATCTAGTGTCGAGGAAGGCCAGTCGCGCTGCACAGGCGAACGAAGCTGCGAAATTAGCATTTGAGAAGGGACTGGCCAGCCAGAGAAAGCCAGCTCAAAGAAATATGACAGTTCAGACGAGCAAGACAGCACCGTGTTCGTCACAATTAATGGAGATTGTCCGCTCGATTGAGGAAGGGCCCTCACGACTGTGATGACCTCTCACCCTCACTTCTGCTTTTGAAAGCCCCGTCATTATCCAACTAGCAAAAACGGCTGGACATTAACAGAGAACTCCCAGTATCTCAGAACACCAACTCACCTCTTCCTTCATCACTGTCCACAACGGAACACCGACAGCAACCTTTAGCAATTCCCACTTTCTCTCGATGTTTTCCAATCTCGAGAGCTGCGCTCCCATACTTTCAACGGGACATGTACTCCGGTTTCAATCTCTCACGGGAGACGGAACTCTCAGCTTTTGACGCTCAGTTGACCTTCGAGGCCAGAGTGAGCCATCGCGAGGGAGAAGTCAAAGCGACGAAGGCAACGACAGGTTTTCATGCGTGGTCTACGTGCCCACCGGATTTGTAGCCGGTCGAACTTGTTTCCACGACTGAGGACTGGATCCCCATAGCTTGCTCTTGTGCGCGACTTGGAGGATCACGTCAATACATGTGTAGTACCCTTGGATCTACAATCCCACGAGCTTCGTTCAGGATCGAGCGGACCCAAGGGCCCACTTGATGGTCTCGTAAGCTATCGGTGCAAACCAGGCCATCGTGCGTCAGAACCTTTACTATCCTCGGAGCATCCTTCGGGATGGAAGTCGTGGAAGTCACTCTGATTCCTAGTCCCACGCCTACTTCACGACGCACTAGTACATACAGCGACCATGGCTTTGGTACCGCATTCCCAACGAGCAGGAGAGCCCAGGCGGATCATGGGACGTTGTGTTCATCACTTTTATTTTACGTTCTATTCATAACGTTTTGAGCAACACTGCCTGCCCAGTCGCGGAGGTACCGCAAACGCCTCGCTTGTGCAGCATATCAAACATATTCGTACATCTGTGTGTTCCTTTCCGCATCCTCTAAAGGTCCTGTACAAGGCCATCCAGGGGGTCTGGCCCAGCACGCCCAGGCCGTTAGGCAGCCAAGACGCCAGCGAGCTGACAACTCATATCCAGCAAGGCGAGCTGCTCATCCACCCCGTCAATCAACCTCTTGTCGAACTCGGAGAATGTCTGGGTCAAGGCCGCCTTCTTCCGCAAAGCAGCCGCTACATCACCTTTCTTGGCCACCACGATGTCTCCCTCATCCCCGGCAATGATCTTTGCATACAGGGCGGAGAGGACCTCGTTCGCCGCGTATCCCGAAGCAACGATGTTCGTGATTTCGTTGGCAATGTTGTTGTAGTTCCTCGTATTGCCTTTCTGGAGCACTTGAATCAGGCTGTCCGTCAAGGCCGGGGGGAATGTTCCTGCGATCTCGTCGATGTCCGATATTTGGATGGCGTTGCCGGCCTGTCCCTTTAGTTTGGGACTGCTGTCCACGTCCTCCATCTCGTCATCGCTATCTTCGGGTATCACATTCTTTTTGCTGCCGCTGCCGCTGCCGGTGGTGGTGGTTGCGTTCGGTTTTTCGCTTGGAGCCGAAGCCCCCACAAGCCGGGCGGCAGATTGCAGCAGATTAATAGCTCTCCGCAAATCACCGTCCGAGACTTTCAATGTTCTTTCAATGACGCCGTCGGCATAGTTGACGTTCTCGGCTTTGAGGATCTCTGCGACCCGAGAGGCCGCTTGTTCGCCGCCAATGGCCTTGAATCTGAACTTCGAGCACCGGGACGCTATGGGGTCGATGATTCGGGAGACATAGTTGCAGCAGAGGGCGAAGCGGGTGGAAGTGCTGTAGATTTCCATTACTGTGAGGGTTGCCAGAACATGTCAGTCAGGGGTTGTCGGGAAGGTTGGAGAGTAGAGCCTACCTCTCCTCAGTGCTCCTTGGGCGTCTTGTGTTAGCTGGTCCGCCTCCTACGTGCTGTTAGCATGCTACGTCCTTCTATCGGGGGCAGCAGAGCTCAGAGCCTCTAGCCCTGAAACCCAGCTCTCGCCAGTAAAGTACGGGATCTTGAGGTAAGGTAAACTCACGTCCAGGATCACAATCTTAAAGTTCGGACACGGGTATTTCTGCGTATACTCCTTGCTGCCCGGGTTCGTCAAGTGTAGCGCTGCAAACTGCTTGACTCGTTCTCTTATCACCGACAGCCCGCGCTCGTCTGAAGCATTCAGTTCGAGAACTCGTGTCTTCATCAACTCCGGCCCGAACAATTCCCTGCACAGCGCCAGTATTGTACTCGTCTTGCCGTTCCCGGGAGGACCATAACATAAGAGATGTGGCAGGTTTGAGGCGTTCACCATCCGCCGTAGTGTCTCGGTCGCGTGTTCTTGACTCTTGACTTCCTCGAGCTGCAAATGCCGTATCCATTAGCCTGTGTCCACCATACGTCGATGAAGCGATGATCATGGTTTCATGGTCTTTCGGAGAGATGGGGAACCCACGGATTTTGGCCGGTACTTTTCTACCCATGGGACGGCTCTTTCTGCGGTTTCGATGGGTTTGGAGGTGTTAGGGTTCTTCGAGGACGAGGCGGCGGCGGCAGCAGCCCGGGCCTTGTTGCTGAAGAAATCGGCCATCGTGTACGTGTATGTGGTGAGGCAATAATGTAACGGCGAGGTTCAGGCGATGATGAGTCTATGGTCAAGTGTGTCTGAAATGCGGAGAGAAGACGCGACCAGACGCGTTGAGTGTCTCTTGGCAAAAGCGAACAATCTACGTCATTGTAATGCCCTAGGATGCAAGGCTGAGGGATCAGGAGCCTGAGTCCTCGGGTCTCTTCATTCGAGAACCACCAGGTACTGTGTGAGCGTAACGAAAGGGGCTCAAGAAGACTTGATCCATCATGCATTCATTTCGTCCTTGTATCAAATCATAGCTCATCTCGAACAGGTTCGACATCCACCTCCATCATCCGCTTCTTCGGATTTCGGGGCTGTTCTTCCTGCTGCCGTCGCTCCTCCTCTGATATGTCATCGATGTTTGTTCCTCCCGGCTGATTTTCCATCATCCGTCCAAGCTTATCAATCATGCTGTCCTCCACCTCCTGCTGTGGTATCTGTGGTGGAGGGCCTCCCCCACCTCCTCCCTTCGCTGGTAGATGCATGCTTTTGAAGTACACCTGTGACCCGCCCATGTTAGTCGGCATGCCTCCCACACTACCGCCAGGTCTTGACAGAGACAGCGTCGGTACAGGCGCGGACAGAGCCGTAACATCAGATCTGCCTCCCAATCCTACCACTCCAAAACTCTTGATCGACACCCACCACATCATCCGCAACGGCCAAATAACGAACAACATCATGGGCCCGTAAAGTATCCGCCTGTAAAACAACCATGCTATCGTCGCCGCGAGAAGATAGAAACTCGTCTTCAAGAACCACGTATCTGACTTATTACTTCTCACCAACTGCCCCACGAAACTCCTACTGGCCTTCAACAAATCCGTTGTGCCCGCATAACTGGTCGTCAGCGTCTCTAGAGCTTGTTGACTTTCTTCCAAAGTCTGCTGCGCAAACTGCGAGACCGACAATTCTCCTTCGAGCTGATTATGTACGCGCCGCAGCGCTAGTGTGACATCTTCAGCAGCGCGCAGCGCAAGTTCGTCTTGCGTCAGTTTCTCATGCGTAGCGCGTCCCCGGGGTTGCGCCTGGCCGTCTTGCTTTCTATCGGCGAAGAGTTGTTCGCGCTCTTTGCGCTTTTCTGCGTCGGCAGCGCGTTTGGCCTGCAGTTGGGCCTTCCGGAAACTGGCTCGTGCGGTCTTTAGATCCTCAGTCAAGAGCAGTAGCAAGTCCGCATTTCGTTCGCGTTCGGTCTCTCGCGGGGAAGGATCTCGGCGGTGAGAGGCGATGGTATCGTCTTCAAGCTCTTGTCTTAGGATTTCTAGAGTGTCTTCTTGCTCTTTCAGGCTGTCATGGATATTTGTTGCGAGTTCAATTCTGCGCTCGTCTGCGTCGCCCGACGTATAATTTGCGGGACTGAACTTGCGCAGTTCTTGAATTTGGTTAGAAACATCTTTGTATGAATCAGCGAGGGCTTGGAGTCTCTGGGAAAGCGAAAGAGGCATTGTCGGGGCGTCTGTGTTGGGAGGAAGGGCAACTGGGATCCAACTGTCCTCTGTGATGGAGGCAGCCGGAAATGCAAACAGTGCAAACTCGGCGCAGACTCCTGCGACATTTCTCCGCAACAGAACTGGTAGAGTCCCGCGTACACACGGAGGTAGATTACAGTCTAGATCTTTCTTCATTTACTCGATCAATTTGCTTCAAGCCACACAATAACCTCACGGATATCAGCCGATCTACTAAAGCCACCTGAAGTAACACAGTTCCGCATTTTGCAACCGCAGCTCGAACCAATACCTACGACCATCTCCCCAAAATGATAACGACCTACCTAACCACCCTAAAAGCTACCTTCAACCCTTTCTCACCCTCGTCCAAGATTCCGCGCCTCTTTTTAACCCTCCTCCCGGCCAACGCACACAAAACATTACAGATAAAGTCGCAGGCACTACCGCGACACTCCCTAGAACCGTCGACATTAGAACTAGGTTTCAAGGATGGAAAGATTGTAAAGTATTCGTGGGGCGGAAAGGCAGCGGAGGCCGATCAAACCAGTGCGTCGGTGACGGCAAAGAAGGGAACGGGTGAGAAGGTTTCGCTACAGGATATTGTCGAGGAGGTGAATAGGCATGCGAGGGGGTTGGCGAGGAAGGAGGAGTTGAGTGGGTAGTCGTGGACGGGGACCGGCTTGGAAGAGCATCTCAGGTCTATAACATCATTCAGGACGAGATCGCAGCGACACAGAGGACGTCTGGCTCGATCAAAGCACGAAGAAATCCACATTGAAGCGCGCAGGAGCTGCGAATTTGCGTTGCAGGGCATCAACATCAACAGCTACGAGCGGGCAATATATGCATACCGTGCGCTGTGCCGAGACAACACTCCAGTGGTGGTGGAATTCGGTGGGACGTTAATGCTGGAGTAATTTAGTATATTGGACAAAAGGGAAGCTAAGATCGAGCATACCACGTCGCAAGTATCAAGGATCTTCAGGATTCTCTGGCGAAAGCCGTCGCTGAGTCGTCTCAGGTCCTCAAGCACGAGGGTCATATTCGCAACACGAGGCCCAAGCCCAATATCTCCCTTTGAGACAACGGCGGCATCTCGAAATGCGCATGCGGCGAGAAGAGTAGTGCTCTTATGTTGATCAATCTGATTGTTGCTGTCGCTTCCCGCATTCAAGCTGTCACTGCTGCAAAGCCTTGACCAATTCCTTCGAACCCAGCATTTTCAGCAGCGATCTCAGCTTTCTGCTTCTTATTCCGCTCTTGGTTATGGTCGCCATCCTGCCCGAAAGCACGCTTCTTCTCCTGCTTCTTGGATTGGTTCTCTCGGGTTTGCTGCTTATTTTGCCGCTTGATGTCTGCCTTTGTCACAAGTGGCACGTCTAACTTGAGAATGTGATCGATTTCTTTTGCTTTTTCGATGGTGCTCGGATCAGTTATGCCTAGCAACGAAATCACCTCAGCATAGCTTCGTGACTTTTGGACTTGTTGATATGCCGCATCTTTCCCAGGCATGAGCTGTGAAAGCAGAAATTTCGTGTTGCCGAACTTGTTTTCCACGCTCATAGCCAGCTGTATGTAATCTTTGACCACCTCTTGCCATGGCAACAGGCCGCCTTGCTCCTTGGTACGGAAGACAGACGAGTTGGCTTCGGCAGCCGTTGCAATCATAGCTCCATCAATGCCATATTCCCTTGCAAGGGCTAGGCCTTGCTCGCGAGAAGTGACATCTCCGTTCATGAGACATGCAACGCCGTGGTTTCTGCATATGTCGCCAATCATCCGCAGTTGGTCTCGAATAGCCCGCTCTCTTGGTCTCATAGGAGTAGTTCGGCAGTGGATAGTGAGACCTGTAATGCCCGTTTTACAAAGCTTGTTGACAAGTTCAGAGGTCAATTCGGGGGTCTCCAGCAGCCTGATCTTCACCGAAATACCTATTTCGTGCTTCGCCCCGACGTTTGTAACGAGTGCCGTCGAGATGTTGCACAGCAGTTCGGGTGTTCGAAGGAGCGCTGCACCCATGCCGCCTGAGGTGGAGAATGGTTTGGGGCAACCGGCATTCACGTCAATACCACGAACGTAAGGGGCCACGAGACTGGCAGCTTGCACCGCATAGTCAGGTGAAGCAGTGCCGATCTGGTATATCAACTTCTCCGATTCTCTTGCTGGGTCGATGCGATATATGACGTTGGTTTGGTTGTTGTTGTTGGTGCGAGACCACTCTATGCAGCCTGTGCGAGGGTTCGTCTCTTGCGTGGTTCCGATCATAGATCTGTCAACTGTTTCCGGACCCCATACCAAATCCGCTCCGTACTTGAGGGCCAGCAAGCGCGATGGCAGTTCTCCTGACCGCACCATTGGCGCCAGAACCACCTTCTGCCTGTAATCGACACCGCGCTTTGGGATAGGAACGTGAGGGGCATCTTGAAACGGGCGTGGAGAAGCCATCTTTGTAGTGGAAGGTCGCGATGGCAAAAGAGACTTTACGAGGGATACAGCGCGTCGTAACAGAGACTGTGGCCCAACGGCATGGCCGACAGTCATATGGGGAGGTCCAAGCGGGAATCGAAACTGAGGGTCGAAGTGAGTGGGAACTGATTTGTCGGATGTGACTTTTGATTCCCAAAAACGCAAGTCGCCGCAGAGGCCAGAGGGAAACCTGTCGTTTCTTATCATCACGTGAAGATAGCTAAAAACTCGGGATAACGCCTCTTGGAAGAGCTCCGATCGTCCATTGAGATATGCATGGAACCTTGTTCAGGTCATTTTCGATACCGAGGTGGAATAGCATCGTACAGTCAGATCAAGACTAGAAGGCTTGAAAGGCAACAAGTTTAAAGTCTATAAGCAGCTTTGCAACCCCGTCTCATCCACGCATATGCACATGTTTCAATCCGCGTCCGTATTGAGTCGAAACCAATCTTCGCGAACCTGCAGAAGCGTCGGCCGCATCTCGTCCATTCAGAGCAAATCGTCATTTCACCGCCAGTTCCCAACACGCCGCTGCCAGACCCTCGCACCCCGCGCTGCTCCTGCCTCCAAGACATTTTATCATAGTTCGCTCACATTTCGATTCGCCCTGGCTTCCACCAAACCGACAGAAAATTCTGTCTTTTCTCCCCTTCGTCATTCCACTCCTACCACCATAGCTTCCCAACGTACTGAAGCTCTTGTTCGACACCTCTCTACAGCCTCCTCGTCGCCTCCCGCGTCCTCCCGCACCATGTCGTACTCCAAGCAGCCCTCTGAGTTCCAGCCTAGGAAAATCGGTGCATTGCACACGACCGAATTCCGCTGCTATATTGAGAAAGATGGCACACCCGTCTCTCCCTTCCATGACATCCCTCTCTATGCCAACGAGCAGCAAACCATTCTGAACATGATTGTCGAGATTCCAAGGTGGTCCAACGCAAAACTTGAGGTCAGTCAATGTGTGCCATTCAAGAAATAAGATGTTGACTCTTGGTCAGATCTCCAAGGACGAGTTCTTGAACCCTATCAAGCAGGACATTAAGAAAGGCAAGCTTCGATTCGTTCGAAACTGCTTCCCACACAAAGGTTACCTCTGGAACTACGGTGCTTTCCCCAGAGTAAGTGGCAACAAAGAGCGTGGCTGCACAAACGACTGATTTGTCCACAGACCTGGGAAGACCCAAATGTCGTTCATCCCGAAACCAAAGCCAAGGGTGACAACGACCCGTTAGATGTCTGCGAGATCGGCGAATTGGTTGGCTATACTGGTCAGGTCAAGCAAGTCAAGGTCCTTGGTGTGATGGCGTTGCTTGACGAGGAAGAGACCGACTGGAAGATTATTGTCATTGATGTGAGTGTTACAATGTATTCCCGTAGGCTCATGGCTGACTCGATATAGGTCAACGACCCTCTTGCGCCCAAGCTGAACGACATTGAAGATGTCGAGCGTCACCTTCCAGGCCTTCTCCGTGCAACGAATGAATGGTTCCGTATCTACAAGATCCCAGATGGCAAGCCGGAGAATCAGTTCGCCTTCAGCGGTGAATGCAAGAACAAGAAGTACGCCGAGGAGATCATCCGCGAATGCAGTGATGCCTGGGAGCGTCTGGTCACCGGCAAGCAACAACGTGGCGATATCAATCTGGCAAATGTCACGAACCAGAACTCGCCAGACCGTGTCGACCAATCTCAACTCACCAAGATTCCTCCAGGACAGAATCTTGCACCCGCGCCTATCGACGGCACCGTTGACAAGTGGTTCTTCATCTCCGGTGCGGCCGTCTAAATCCATCCATAGCACCAAGGCTGTTAAGCTGATCATTCTTCAGGAGCTGGTGCCACTTCCGAGGACTACATCAAGAAATGATGTCCTCGCGAGGAGCAAACACTATGCAAGATTGCACAGGACTGAATCAGATAGAAGAAAGAAGAACACCTCATCGGTCGTGTAGCAGTTTGTACACAGTTAATGAATGCCCGAATTTGTGAGCCAGATGCCACCAAGTTAGACGAAAAATGGTTGAGCAACAAGCTACGTCATTCTTTCAACGAAACGCGTCGGTAATTTCAAGTATTTGACACGCGACTCCGATAACCAAGACTCAAGATAACACACCCCTTTTACGCCAGCCATGGCATGCATGAGCATACCAGCAACGAGTAGCGTCGTTGGTGAGGTCTCAAATGCGCTTGCATGTCGATCGATGGCGGCCATTCTACGAAAAGTACAACCTGGATATTGATCACTTTCTTTCAGCATCGTCGGCTTTCCTCTGCAACTAGCAATGGAGAAAACTTCAGCATGGAGTGGTACACCCTCGATAAGAGGCTCAACCGAGGCCGTCCGCATGTGCCTTCTAACGGCCTCTCTCATTGGCATTCAGTAGGCTCATTTCTTGAAGCTGTGAGAGGAATCACGCTGATTGACTGTGCTATCCAGATTGTGAGTCGCTGTCAACCGCGCCATTTCCAACGAGGGCTAACAGCGATCCAGTTGCTGGGGCCTCGAGATGACATACGGTACACCCTACCTCCTTCAACTAGGCCTCACGAAGTCCAAGACGTCCTTGGTATGGGTTGCAGGACCATTGTCAGGCTTAATCATGCAACCCGTCGTCGGAGCATATGCGGACAAGTCCACGTCAAGATTCGGCAGACGGAGACCGTTCATGGTGTACGGAGCCATTGTCACAGGCGCAGGATTACTGCTATTGGGATGGACATCTGAGGCCGTTGGGCTGTTCTTGCCCGAGGGAGACACGAAAAAAAATGTCACAATCTTAGTCGCTGTCCTATGCATATACGCACTGGACTTCTCAATCAATGCTGTGCAGGCGTGCTGTCGCAGCTTGATAGTCGATACACTCCCGATTTCGCAGCAACAAGCTGGATCGGCCTGGGCCTCGAGACTCGTTGCAGCTGGGCATTTGGCCAGCTATTTCATCGGCACCTTTGACTTGGTCAAGATGTTCCCCGCTTGGATCGGTGGTGACACCCAGTTCAAAAAGATGACTGTCATTGCAACATTGGCTCTGTGGGCCACCGTCGGTATCTCTTGTTGGGCTGTCACAGAGAGAGTGCGATTACCTAACGACGAAGACAATACCACGGTGGAACAGGTACTCTCCAACCTGTGGCGGAGGACGATCAATCTACCTCCAAGGATCCGAGCTATATGCTGGGTGCAATTTTGGAACTGGGTGGGCTGGTAAGACAGGTCCCAGATATACCGTGAGTGAATGCTGACAGCAATGGTATAGGTTCCCGTTCCTTTTTTATTCGAGCACATTCGTTGGCGAGATCTACTATCGGTACGAACATCCGGCTCCGGAGCCTGGCGAGAAGGACGAGCATGATGCCCTGGGAAATATAGGTCGACTCGGCAGCCTGGCCTTGGTGTTCTTCTCCTTGATCACATTTTGCTCCTCCGTCGTTTTGCCTTACGCTATCAAATCACCAGAAGCAGCCCAGTCAAGGTTTACTCCTCGACCACCTACCTCGATCGCTAGGCCGCTGCAAGTGCTCCTAGTCAAAGCCTACGAGGTACAGCCTGATCTCACTTCGGCGTGGAGTTTGTCGAATCTGGTTTTTGCGATCATCACTATATTTGCACCCTTCATTCGAACGCTGTCTTCGGCAACAAAGCTCGTGGCTTCGTGTGGCTTGCCTTGGGCAGTGTCATGTTGGGCGCCTTTTGCATTGCTAGGAATAGAAATCAACAAAATGTCCTCTATTCCACGTGCCAACGTCAGCGGCTCGACTGTTCCTGGCTACACTACTATTCGAGGCAGCATTGACGAGGATTATGGTGTTGAACTGGATGTTGAACAGGACCATCGCAGAGCTCTTTCTGATGGAGTACTACAGCCCAACCGCTCCGACGACGATGGCGCTCATTCTCCGACTGGAGAGCTTGCGGGTGTCTATTTGGGCGTTCTCAATGTATACACCACATTGCCTCAATTTGTCGGGACGTTCATCAGTTGGGTTGTGTTCTCGCTCCTGGAGCCTGGTTTACACGATCACGATGCCGAGACGGATCCTGATCACCACCGCTGGCTGAATGTCAAGAATCATGCACCAAATGCCATTGCTGTGTGCATGTTCATTGGAGCGTTGTGCTCTCTGGTGTCGGCAGAAGCGGCCAGACGGTTAAAACGGCTTGAATGATGCTGTTACGAGATATTTGAGTTTGGATAGAGGCGAGATGGCCGTGCGGCCTTTACCGCGTCCTGATGACGAATGATATGGTGCGACTTCTACTATCTGCCGTATCAACGAGGCCTACCCAGAGCCAACCCTCCACGGTCAATTCGGGACGTGCAGGTTCTTCGACAAAGAGCGCCACGGAGAGACTTCGCCCCGAGACGGCGTTTTCTTAGGCGAAGTTAGGATGCCGGCTGAGTATGCGGCTTCCATCATTGGACCGAGATACCCCATGAACCATGTGGCCGATGAGCCCAGCCCACTTCGCTTCCCATTTCGAGCAAACCCTGCAGTCAAATTTCCAATTTCCATCACGTTCACTGTCAATTATATCTGGAACAGATTGGTGCTGTCATAGCCTCAATCGTGTCCCAACTGGGCTGAATGTCCGTGAAGCGGAAAGGCTCATTGTTAAAGGCGCGAAGACAAGCGGCGTCTCTTCACTGGCTGGTTTGGAGGCTGAGGACGAAACCAGTACACTCTCTTTATCTACACCTTTAAACGGAGATCCTCTGTATACCTCGGAGCAATCCGCAGGAATGTCTCCAGTCTCTGTGCGGTGGCCGCAGTATTGGATTGCTTGAAGGATAGAAGACTGAGGCTATTGTGCTAACGTACTGCCCCTCAGACGATCGTCAAATCCTGCCTCCCAGGCTTCAAGTTTCCCTACGACAACCGAGAAAGTGCAGGCCTCGTCAATTCATACGAAGGCTGGCCAAATCCCTCAGCAGCCATGCCCGTCCTCGCCAATTAACGTATCTCGAGCTCTGGAGGTATCTGTCCTTTGCACTTATGTCCCCTTCCTCTATTGGGGATAGGACACTTCGCGATGCACACCACAACATGGGCATGCATACAGGTGGCATAGCCCCCACCGTGAGCCTCGCCTCCTTCCATCTTCCATGCCCCAGGTTGACACGATTTGGACTGTATATATGGCCCTGGAGATCATCATCTCCAGCCTGATGATCACTAGTCGAACAAGCTTCTTGCCTGCCTACTGAGTATCTGTTACGAATTTTGCTTGCAAAACTGTCGATCACGACGCCAAAGCCATACCAAGAGCTCAACGTTCTCAGCCTGATCTACTCCTAGCCTCAGAATGAGTGACCTCAATTGCATGCCCCGGGGCCTCGTGGACCGAGCTGGGTTGACGAACTGTCCTACCACCCACAAGCTTCTCACGTCGCTTGCCATATTTAATGCCGAAGTGGCCCTTCTCTCCTTGATATTCGGTAAGCCTATAGAGTCTCTCGAGCGAACCTGCGTGCCAGGGCCGTTCTAATGCTTGTAGGTCATGAGCGAGTCCGCAAACAAGTCTCCAAGCTTTCTTGCTTTCCAAGTACCCGCTGGACGCCTTTCGCTGCCATCGTCACCACAATCATTAGCATCATCGCCATGCTCGCGGCGACATATCTGTTGCGTAACAATGGCTTCCGTCCAGACCCCTTCATGCTCTTCGGGTTCTGGACCATGCGTCCTCGAGCTACGAGCTTTACGCTTATCTTCTTCATTATTGCCCGCGTGTGCTTCGGACAAAAGGGCAGCCATAACTCATACCTGTGGAGCATGAAGGATCACGTCGTGGAAGATACACTCCTCAACGTCTTTTCCTTGCCTTTTGCGCTATGGTATATACTCAATCGCCCCGACAGTCTTGCAGCAGGGTCATGCTCCGACGACTCGTCATACCTCCGGTTCTGGGATTCGTTCTACGCCATCGCCGGTGCAGGTGGCATTGCCGCTCTATTGCTCGTCGTTATGCTCGGCCACGCTTGCTCGAGCGATCGCAAAAAGATTGCCTACGACCCAGTGGCCTTCGCGTCTCGTTATTCGGGTACAACGAGTGAGCCATTGCCCAAGTTCTGGAAGTTCGTCTTCGTCATTGGTGGTATCAACATGGTTGCGGTGCTCGCTACCAGTTGGGTTATCTGGAGCAGTGAGTCGCTTTCTCCTCCCTTGCTGTGGTGATTTGGCTGGGTAGTTGACTGACTTGACGGTCTAGCATTCGTTATCAACGCGGGGACAGACTTTTGTCCCGGAAGTGTGGT
The DNA here is from genome assembly GCA_002099365.1 of Phialophora verrucosa. Classification (NCBI taxonomy): domain Eukaryota; kingdom Fungi; phylum Ascomycota; class Eurotiomycetes; order Chaetothyriales; family Herpotrichiellaceae; genus Phialophora; species Phialophora verrucosa. The sequence goes on along the minus strand of MSED01000014.1, from coordinate 301,612 downwards.
TGGCGAAGGGATCGCCTGGGGTGTTGCATTGTTCCTCAATGCTTTGGTGAGACCTATCTTGGGGGGTCCCAATTCCTCATGAGCATTGCACGAGAGGACTTCGTCGGGCTATCTTTGGGCGGACATGTTTCAAGTTCGGGTTGTAGCTGTGCATATAGAAGTTATTGGAGACGGCATTCTTTGCAACCTCATGCTCTCAGATTTCCTTGTTAGCCTTGATATTTCCGGTTTCACATGCCTCTTTCGCGGATTCGTTTCCTATACTTTCCCGGCGGCAAGGATGGAGAGGCTAACGATGCGCATGTGCACTAAGCTGTATAGCACTGATGTCGGCGAAGACGGGACTGAGCATGAAACCAGAGTCATGCATACTTGAATCGGAGCATGTTACGTTTGGAAGTTTGATTTTTCATTGATGCACGCATTGAAATCTTGGTAGCTTCAGATTGTGTGTGCAAGTTCGGCGCCTCGTCCTCTCAATCAATTGTCCTGCAGCGACTCTTGGACTTTAGTATTTGTCCTGCCGGGAGAGAGGAGGTTTCAAGGGTGCGAGACTTCGGCGGCAGGGAAACGAGACATCGTTGCCCACTTCCCTCGCTCGTAAGCCCGGTCAAGAATCCTCCCTTGTCGTTCCCCCGATCGCCCTCGATAGCCCTTCAGCGACGTCTCGAACAACCATTCACTCTCCTCCCTGCGCTCGTCCCCCATGTGAACGATCCTTTCTCTCATTCTCCATCATCACAGCAATCTCGAGTCGATCCGCGCCCCACTCGCTTGGTCTGAAATCATATTGAACTGGGATAAAGCATGATCCTCACACTGGCGCCGAAAGTCTTGGGAGGGAGGTTATGTCTGAACTTTGCTCGCACGATGCCGCTGTTGCCGTGAGGTCGAGTGACTTTGCCCCAGATGACACGGATCTTGCTGCCTTGGCGTTCTTTGCTGGCCCGGTAGACGTAGGCAACGCGCTTGCCAAGGTAGAATCTGAAAGTAGAAGAGGGAGTGTTAGTATCTTGTCAAACGGAGGGAGGGTCGGTTGTCGGTAAGAGTCCGCAGGGCGGAACTGCCAGCAGGTCTTCGTGTGCGATCAACATGCGACACATCTCAGGCGACGCTGTGGCTCATGCCCCACTCTGATTGCTGGCTCGCTTTCTCCTCCTCTTCCGGTCCAATTTTTCTGGTAGCGATATACAAGGGAATATCCGGGGGACATTCGATATGGCAGGGATACGTACTTTGCGGCATTGGTGTCATCAACTCCTTCGATCTGGAGTAATGAGGTGTTTGGGTTGGTGTTACGCTTGCCTCGTTGGTAGGAGAGGTGCTTGCCCTTGACGTATACTATATCAGATCGAAATGTCAGTCTTGTGCTGCTCAGATTCTCGCCTCTCGGGAGTATTTGATGACGGGGCCTTGAGAAGATCGTTCTCACGACAAGCGTTCCGCAAGAGATTCGTGAGATAGTCAGAAAAGTCAAGGCTGTACGCACATCTGTGACCGCCGCCGGAGACGCCCATTTTGACGGAGTTGAATCGACGACTTTGGAGAGAGAGACTGGGACCGTGTCGTCGTGGTGGATTGTTGTTCAAAGCCTTGACGGTCGTCGAAGTTGCAGTCCGAAGTTCGCTCTCCTGCGATTTTTGGGATTTGTGTGACTAGACCTAATCTGGAAAGAGCTGCCAAGATTTTAACGCTTGAGTACAAGTCGCATTCCGTAGTCACCGGGCCAAACTACCGGGTGAGGTATGGGACACAGACGGGGTCCCTTCCATATTCCTATCAGTACTGGCGGTCTATCGTCTTTGTTGAGCACGATGGAGATAGAAGCAATCTCGTAGCACACAACAAGCGTCACGCGCCACCGATTACAGCGCGTTCAGGCTCATGTAGCCAAGTTGCAGCCAGCACCGTGCTGGACCGAGGGTCGACATATCAGACCGCCTGCTATGCTCATCCATGATCCTTTTCCGAAGGATGACTGCTTGGTGCTCGAGATTGTTTCCCCTCTGAGATAAGAATAGGCTAATTCTCACAACACCTTTAGCAGAACTCGGTGCGTCTACCGTTCGGGGAATCCATTTTCGAGCCTAGACCTATCCACTATCTCCGGGCTGTCGGTGAGCAGGTCAGAAACGCACGATGAGACGTTGAATGTCACAGGAGCTTGAGTGAAGCTGATGGCAGACATTCAAAGCAATCCAATCCCAAGTTCTCAAAGGCCTTCCAGAAATTGTCCAGAGTTAGCAATCCGCGGCCTCGGGATGATGACTAACCCTGCGCGAGTGACGAAGCAATTGTCTATGAATTCAGTAAACAATAAGGGACTCCAGGGGCACGGACGAGCTTGCGGATAGCCGACCATCCCGCTTGTTTAAGCACGCACAAGGGCCCTGTAAATAGAAGCTGTGCTCACGATAGGCTAGAGAACAATCAAGAAGCGAAGGATGCTCCAGTCATGGATGTTATCCCACCGTCTTCCGCATGCTGACTGATTAGTGACGAAGGTTGAGCACAGGTAGATATATCGTTACTGATCGACTGTCGCGGTCAGGCTGGCTGCTTCTTCTTTCTGTTCTGTAGCAAGCATCATCTTGTAGGCTTTGCAAAACGAAACGCCCCCTCGAAACTCCGGCAGCTTCGCAATCAGCGACACGAAAGGGAGTTCGAGTGTCAGGGTCACGCGGGGCACCCAAAAAATTATTTGGAGGGGAGCTGGCTGCCGCGGAAAGGGTCCTGCTTTCCTGCTTCTGCTTCTGCTTCTTGTGCTTGCCCCACCACCGGACCGCTATCTCCATCACTGCTCCCATCAACGACCGCGGTCGAATTGACGGCAATTCCTCCCCCGGAGCGCCGCAATAATCACCAAAGCAATAGTCAACTATTATTTCCGGGCACCAGCACGGCTTTGTCATTGACGGCCGCCGCCAATCCCACCGCATATTAACAACAGCATCTGAATAAATATTCCACGACTTTGGCTCTGACTTCTCTCTCCCCTCTCCATCTCATTACCTCATCTCTCTCGCACCCACATCTGTCACCATGGCCGACACAATCATCCATGCAGAGGATCCTGAGAATGCAGGGTGAGTTTACTTAGAAGCGTGCCAGAGCCACCAGATGCCGCTCTTCCCCCACCACGAAATTTTATTGAATTCACTTTTGCTAACCAGTTGGCGTACGAAACAGCACCATCGAGCTCAAGGAGAACACCGTCATTGTCGTCCTAGGCGCCTCGGGCGATCTCGCAAAGAAGAAGACATTCCCTGCGCTGTTTGGTTTGGTGCGTTTGACCTCGGCCTCGATCCGACCATGTTCCATTGAGTGACCAAGGCTGACAAACTCAATCACTGCAGTACCGCAACAAGTTCCTCCCAAAAGACATAAAGATCATTGGATATGCTCGGACTAAGATGGACCACAATGAATACCTCCGAAGAGTCAAGTCGTACATCAAGACCCCAACGAAAGAGGTGGAGGAACAACTAGAACAGTTTTGCTCCATCTGCACATACCTCTCCGGGCAATACGATCAAGATGCGCCTTTCCAAGAGCTTGACAAGCATATCGCGGAGATCGAGAAGACCCGCAAGGAAGGGCACAGAGTCTTTTACATGGCATTGCCGCCCAGTGTCTTCATTACTGTCTCTGAGCATCTGAAACGGAATTGCTACCCGAAGAATGGAATCGCGAGAATCATCATCGAGAAGCCCTTTGGCAAGGATTTGGCAAGCTCACGGCAGTTGCAAAAGGCGTGAGTGCTTTCGCCCTTTGTCTGATTCTTTGGCTAACTCCCGGAATGATAGCCTCGAGCCTGATTGGAAAGAAGAGGAGATCTTCCGTATCGACCACTATCTCGGAAAGGAGATGGTGAAGAACTTGCTCATCCTCAGGTTCGGCAACGAGTTCCTCGGAGCCACTTGGAACCGCAACCATATCGACAGCGTCCAGATCACATTCAAGGAACCCTTCGGAACCGAAGGACGAGGTGGCTACTTCGACGAGTTCGGCATCATCCGCGATGTCATGCAGAACCACCTGCTCCAAGTCCTGACTCTCCTTGCCATGGAGCGACCCATCTCATTCTCCTCAGAAGACATCCGTGACGAGAAGGTCAGAGTGCTTAGAGCGATCCCAGCCATCGAGCCCAAGAACGTCATCATTGGGCAATATGGCAAGTCTTTGGACGGCACCAAGCCCGCGTATAAGGAAGATGATACCGTTCCCAAAGACTCGCGGTGTCCTACCTTTTGCGCACTTGCCACCTTCATTAAGAATGAGCGATGGGACGGTGTGCCCTTCATCCTGAAGGCAGGCAAGGCTCTCAATGAGCAGAAGACTGAAATTCGAATTCAATTCAAGGATGTGACCTCTGGTATATTCAAGGACATCCCGAGAAACGAACTCGTCATCCGAATTCAACCAAATGAGTCTGTCTACCTCAAGATGAACTCGAAGTTGCCCGGTCTGTCTATGCAGACCGTCGTCACCGAGCTCGACCTCACCTACCGACGTCGATTCTCCGATCTGAAGATCCCCGAGGCCTACGAGAGTCTTATCCTCGACGCTATGAAGGGAGATCACTCGAACTTTGTGCGTGATGATGAGTTGGATGCCAGCTGGAGAATCTTCTCGCCGCTGTTGCACTACCTCGACGACAAGAAGGACATCGTCCCTATGGAGTATCCTTACGGTAAGTCTTTATTCCACCTCGTTGGCAATGACATTGTCAAGTTAGAGTCGCTGCTCGTTAGGTAAACGATCTCGCTGACGCAATCACTCTAGGCTCCCGGGGACCTGCCGTTCTCGACGACTTCACCGCCTCATATGGCTACAAGTTCAGCGATGCTGCCGGTTACCAGTGGAACACCCAAAGCACCCCCAACAAGCTATGAAGGCCTAGGATACAATACGACTGGGGATGGTGTCGTTACCGTGAGAACAGCCAAACCCGGTCCATTGAAGGCGAAGAGATGGCTCCAGAAGTATCTAGCCAGACAGAATGCCGCATAGTCATCTGGAGCAGGAGAACACGTCTGCTTTGAAGAGGCATGTCAGCTAGAGGACGCTGCAAGGACTCCAGCACTTCATTGGGTGATATAAGCTAGACGGTACTCGGTGCCTCTGTTGGGCCAGAGGAGGAAATCAAGTAGACGGTGCCAGGGTAATCCGACGAATCAATGGACGAAATAGAAAAGCTCTGCAGCCCGGCCCGAATGTTTGTTGCTGTATCCCGCGCCTTTGATAGAAAGCTCGCTCTTTAAGATCAATATCTTGCCATTGCTTCGGTGTTGCGTCTGCGCCCGTGCCAGTCCATACAAATGCTTCACAAAGGTTTCACTTGTGCAGCCCCGAGCAGGTATTCCGCCTTCATCAAGGCCTTGTATGCTAGCGGGAGTATTGCGTTGACGCGCGAAATGAATGTCTGGAAAACTTATGAGATCGACCCGCCGTCATGAGAACTCTGCCGGAACTCAAATCACGCCAACGACCCATTCCTGGCTTCCTCTTCTCGTCAATACGAATATACTCACACTCTAGTATCACCGACAAGAACCGTTCCTTCCCAACCGTCTTTCAACGCGAAGAAGAACCCGAATTCAAGGGCTTTTCTCTCATTGGACCTGCTGGGTCGTAATACCACCGCGGACAACCGGGCGGGTGCCACTCCGAAGAAGGTAGTGGTGCATGATTCCCGCTTGAGATGTAAGAGCACATGACGGGGCTGAGAAATTCCTGGAGTAGGCACGCGCAGGTACGTCGGATAATACATGTTTCACGCGCGGATGTGCGTGAGTCCTGGGAATATGAATTGTTTGGACCGCTAAAACATAATGTGGTTGTGGCTTTTGGGTTGACATCCTGTGTAGACAAAGGTTGCGGGCCTGCTAGGGAGGTGGACGACCAACTCGATAGCGAGGGCTGGGTTACCCATACCTATCTGGATGGAAATGCGGTGAAGGGGTTCTATGTAAAAGTAGGATATCTCTAGGGTGCCGTTTGGAGAGGCGGTCAGGGTCGCGCTACTCATCTGCGTTCGTCCATAGACAACTCCTAAGCATGCCACGGGTGTGCCCATCCCGATGTGCAATTGCGTGGACAGGAGCCATGTTTCTGATGCCGAGCTTGTTTCGTGCCTGTGGGTCGGTTCGGCGTCTGACGAAGTTCCGCCCTGTTTTCCGGCAGTCTGAGATGTAGGATCAATAGATTGTCGATATTGTCGCAGCTTGTCGCGAGTAAAGCGCGTTGCTCGTATCTGTTTCTTGCCGCTGGTCCCCTCTTTGTACGAGAGAGCTCATTTCCGCTCAAACACGGCCATGCTTATGAGGGGACAAGGTTCAGCTTAAAAGACCAGAAGCCGGCCAGAACGATCGAACAACCTAGTGACAGTGCGGGCACTGGCTTCAGATCCTGCTCCATTGACAATAGCCTATCGTGGCTCGAAGACGCGGGTTACTCATGAGCAGGTCCTTTTGGCCCTGAATACAGGGACGCTCTGTCGGGCTCCTATCTTCTCCGTTAGACGTCCATAGATCTCACCTTCGACTGGTTCGATAAGGGCCCATCAGACTCTCGGGTAAGGTGAGGAGCTGTGCTTTGCAAATAGCCGCAACCAATTCGCCCATCGAGAAGTGCATGCCATACGCACAGCGACGAGTAGCATGCTCTTTCCCCAGGGCACAGCTACTTCCTTCTGTAAAATTTGACGCTCTTTTTGTGGATGTGGATTTTGGTGTAAAGAGGAAGATTGAATCCTTTGTTGGATCGGCGGAGAAAAACTTGGAAACAAATCCGTTCAGGGTAAATACATCAACCTGTGCTGAGAAAACCTGATTCTGATAGAGCAAAGAGACGCTTTTGGGCTCCCTCCCGCCGTCTGACAGGTGCGTGGAAAACCGTGCTTGCAAGATTAGAGCGTACGTTGCAGCCTTGCGTAGGAAGAACGATAGCCTCGCCTCACATTGGACTCATGGCGCCAGCCACTCGAGTCCTCCACGATGGACCATTCCAGTCCTTGATGATTGGTGCAAACGCTAGGTGCATGGTATCCGTCCGAGATATGCTGCTTCATCCGACGGGGAATATCAAATGTTCTCATTATCCTCATTGTCAGCGACGTGATGGAAAATCAACACCGTTCAGGAGTGTGGTCCTTATCGCTGTTTCTTTCTTTCAGGGCCCTTTCGGGTGCCAGGAGCAGACTCGGCGGTACTTAGAACTAGGCTCGCAAGCCCGTCCGGCGTTTTGCGACATTGTGGCTGGGGAAGCGCAATTGGCAATGTCGAAGCAATATGACATGCATGCCTGGTTTCAGCCACGGCAGATCAAACTCCGACCGACTGACAGCCACAAGTAAATCGACTTGCAGCATGTTTACCGGGAGCAGTGCGCGTGCAAATTTTCTTTCTTTATCTGGCTGTCCCCAGGCACGGTGTGGCTCGAAGGACCCATCATTTTGAGGTGTGGTAGAGAGTGGATACAGGTACGAGTAGTCTCGATGGGGACGAGAATGCACGAGATGTCGATAACGATGATCAGAGCACAAGAAGCCTGTGGCTGGTGATGATAACCTTCTAGAAGACCCCGCTACCAGCATGGAAGCTTTGGAGCGTGTCTCTGTTTGAATATCTCGTGATTTCAGGGACCGTCAATCGTGCGAGAAAGACAAAAACACCGAGTTACTGGGTATTTGGTACCTGGGACCCTCGGTGTCCACCCGCCGTGTTGTAAAGGTGGTCAATAAGTTATGCATTGTGGGAGCCTGTGCAGCATAAGCATTCGGTTCGGAAGCCGTGGTTGCACGAACACGAGGTACAGTACCCTGGTGCCACGTCGTGGCTGTCACATCCGTCGTGATTCTGGTAACCGAGACCTTTGCAGTCAGCTAGGAAGAAAATGGCGAAGTCTGAATAAGAGCTTTTGCCTCTGCTCCAACAAGGATTAGGTTGAACGGATCTGCCACAGAGGTTGCAGAATGTCTCAGAAGTCATGATGCAAACGCCGCTTTGATATAGCGGGTCGGCTGCATGATAAGCTGGAAAACCCATGCGACTGTACGTATACGAACAAGAGAATTTGTACTGGAATGGTTGGGTGGGCCGGAAGGTCTCTGGTTCCTGGAAGTGTAAGAGGAGGCGGCAGCAGTGGATAACGACGGGTCCTTTGAACTCTCGACGGTGCAGGGCAGCTCGAGTTTAGGCCTTCGCTGCGTCCGCCATGTCTTGTCGGCCGCGCGTCCTTCTCCAAAGGTTTTGACATGCGAAACAAGTGAGACGGACAACAGGTTGCATATGGCACTTGACGAAGACCGCAGCGATCATGTTTTAGGAAGATCGGGCCTTCGGGGCATTCTCCAGAGCCATGCTGCGTCACACCCATGCGGATCATGTCAGAAGGATGTGGACTCAACCCGTTTGCAGACTTGGCTGCTCGTCGACGGGATGCATCCACTGCCTACGTCTGCGGCAGTTGGAACCCTAATCGGCCGGTTCGTGCGACCGCCACCGTATGATTGGCGATGATTTGCGCACCAGGTATCAGTTATGGATTTTTTCTCTACGCCTGGCTTCCTGTACACGCCAATGAGGCCACGACGATAGAGCATATGGAGTGAGGTGTCCTCCGGCGTCCAAAGAATCATTTCCTGCATATATCGCTTACCGCTTCGAAGTGCAGGGCCGCTTCAATTAGTGCAACAGCAGAAAGCAGGTCACCACTGCTGGGGGATGGGGGTGGCTTGGTGGGCAAGATGCTGCCCTGAACAGCCAATCGATAGAGCTGTGGGCAGCCTGGTGCAGAGGAGTGGGCCACGGACAGCCGAGCAGGGGCAGGCCTCCTTAGCCCCATTCAACAGAGGGCCTTTACCCAGCCCAGTATCGCGCCATCGGGCTTATGAGTTGTGTTGGGCCGGTCGTTCCCAGTGGCCATGCAGTGACTGTGTGCAATGCAATTGGGCTTGTCTATGGAATGGAAATCCGCATAACATTTTGATATAGAAATATGGGCGAGCTGTGTTCCGTCGCGGCTATGGCGGGTTCTCTCCTTCCTTTCACTTGAGTCTGTCCCTTCTGCAAGCTTGGCCCCGGCTCGGTCAGTTATCAATTGCTCCGTACACGCACGGTGACCGCGGCGCTGCCTAACTGCTCATCTCTTCTCACACTCGTTCCTCCCAGTTCTGATCCATTCACCACGTCCGCTGTGAGAAGACCGAAGCTGTCGACGTTCAGGAGACCAACAAGACTACGACAATCGCTACATCATAAGAAGATCTGAGGCACGTCTCACCTCTCGGTCTTTACTTTTGTGGTTCCTGGGCCCCTCTGTCCTGAAACAAATCCTCGCCAGCGCCACAATCCCTGTCACTGATCCCTCCGCCAGCCACCCGAGCGACCATACCAGTCAAGCAAACAGGCAAGGGAGTCAGTCACGTTGTGCAGTCCCCTCGCGCTCGAGGTATTTTCCGGATGCCGCAGGGTGTCGCTGCATGAACAAAATTATCCCAGTCGCTGCATGAACAAAGTCATCCCACTCACTGCCATACTCCTCCGAGCCAGTATACCTCGCTCTTTCCGTCTTCTACACAACTTCCACCTCATCTATCGCGGTTGCTCAACGTTACGTCGAAACACCCGCAAACCTCTCGCTTAGGGAATCCTACGACCGCTTCTGCCCTGTTGTTGGCATCAGCAGTTCCAACTTTTCCATTCTTCCGCCATCTAACTTTAGTCTATCAATCTCCGTTATCGATTTGTTATCGTCGGCACCATGACAACCATGTCCCCTCCAATCTCTCCGCAGCCCTCCGAGACCCGCCCGAGGGCTGCGACGGCCATGAGCTATTCATCCCAAAGATCCCGCCGCAGCAACTCTTCCGCCAACAAGCTCGAGTTGACCGAGAGTTCAAAGGAGAAGAAGAGGTTGAATACAAAGGCAGATCCTTCGAGAGCCATCACAGAGGCCACGCCAGGTCAGTTCGCGTCCGCTCGACCTTGACTGACAAGCGTACTGATTTTGGATTGAAGTGGAACAAGCTCAAGAGGAATCAACAGTCGACGATTTGCGGAAGATGATGCACAAGGACAATGATGGCAATATTATCAGTATGCCACACTGCCTCTCTTGATTGTTGAGACCGTACACTGACTGGCACTACAGCCGATCCTGATCGCTCCAATCCTACCCGCCATCGCATGGAGCGCCCACTAGACACCATCCGTGCATTTCACGCAGCGGCAGAGGGTACAACTACGCGCCGCTCCTACAGCAGCAGACCAGGTACGTTTGGACGGCAAGATGACAACACAACATTGTATTGACTTGTCCAGGTTCTCAGATTGGCTGGAACGGTGATATGAACCGCAGGGCAAGCTATTACTCGCAGAATGGATACTCTCCACAACGACCTCGCATGTCACCTGGTGGTGGATACTACCGCAATTCTTCCTATGGTTTCGGCCCTCAAAGCGCGGTGGAAGAATCCCCCGGAGCTTCTCACATGTACGCGCGACCACCTATGCGTCAACAGACGTACCCCCATGCTGGCCATCCGACTGGATACCACAATGGTTATCAACAAGGCCACAGTAATGGGGAGAGTCCAATGTCCTTGCATTCACAGCACCAGTCCTATGACGCGATGACCAGTGGCTCCGAAGAGTACGGCAAATCGACGAATCCTAGTTCACAGAACAGCTCTTTTGATCAGCTCCACCAACTTCGGACCAAGCCAGAAGACTTTCCCCAGGAGAACCCGTATGCTAAAGAGATACAATTCAATCAGACCCCTCCGACACAGCCATTCTTACCCTACGGTATGCGTGAGGGTAGTCATAGTCAGCATGTCCAACCTTCAGCAGGTCCGTCAAACCTGTCCACACCGCCTCCTGCAAACGATCCTCGACAACCAATCAAGCTGAATGGCATGTCGACCACTGCTGAGATCACTCCTCCCGCTTCACCCAAGAAGCAGAGCTGGATCAAGCGGAGATTCAGCAAGCGAGCCTCGTAGGCGAAGAAAAGTGAGATTTTGTGATTAGAATGATTTGATATTTTCGGCGCCTTGAGGCATCCCAATGGACATCACTGGTTCTCTAGGTGCATGGAACTCCGGATATGCATAGCTGGCCCAACACTACAGAAGGGCATTCCCTTCATGACTTAATGTTTGATGTAATTATTGCATGATTGGTTGGGAAATGAGTCAATGTGGCCGTGACACTGGTGATGACTGAATGTTTGTGCTGATCTGGGTGCTTGGAAAGTCGCGCCAGAGAAGTCGGGGTCGGTCGTGGAAGGAGACTGTTCTTCAGAACTATACGTGTGCAGGCCACATACGAATCTTCAGTGCCTTGAGGCACAATAGGTTGACTGCCATCCTTTTTTCAAAAGCAACGAAGCGCTTGCAAAAGTAATACTGTCGTCCGCATACCCTGTACGGGACGTGCTATTGAGCCTTCTTCCGTTTCTCTTCGGCCTCGATCTTGTCGGTTTGATCTTCTCGCATAGCCACGATGACGTACGCGAACAGAACGACGTTCGCCATGATCGCGGCAAATGCACCAGAATATGTGGCATTACCTGACAGGTCCTTAGCCACCCAACGCTTGCACGAACAGCAGCCCTCGTAATCAGGACAGCAGTTGACTTACCTGCAAAGACTGTATTGACTGAAAGAAAATACGACCCAATGGGGACAACGACCATAGCGACCGTGAAGCCCAGAAGCTTATAAATGACAGACCTATTCCCGCGGATCAGCCTTCCAAACAAGCAGAACAACAGTGATCTCATTATTCTCGCGAGTCCACAAGAAGAACTCACGCCGGAACAGCTGGTGCCGTGTCTGATACCTGGCTGGAAGTCGACGGACCGCCTTGCGCTTCTGAGATGGTCTTCTCGGGCACGTTCCTCCTGGTCGCCATTGTCGCCTATCGTGCCTCCTGTCGTCCGATAGAAATGGGGGTCTTCTTGAAGCTCTGGCGTTCTCAGAATCTCACTCCTGGCAAGTCTCACGGCGGAGGAGGAAAACGAATGACTAGAAGGACCTGTCCACGGATTGGAGAGATCCCAAGAATTCGACGAGCCGTGGGGCAGCCTGTCTTTTGTTGTGAGGTAACTGTAAGTGAGTTGGGCGGGAGATGTCGTTTGAAAGCAGGCGACTTGGGTAGGTTGCGCACGTAGGGGTAAGTGAGCAAAGTTATGTCTACCTCGTACTGGGTTATTTGTTCTCGAGAGACTGTCAAGTGTGGTTCTTTTTCTTCGTTATTAGACACGCACATACATTACTCGTGGTCGTCACGGGTGAAAGATGTTCGACTCCGGAAATGGAGAGCGATGATTGGCTGGTTGGTGTGGTGCAGTGATTGGTTGAGAGTGTTTATGCTCTTCAACTGCGACATGGAGTACATACACTACATAGTACTTCGTGCGACTGCTCCTATTTGCTTTGAGCCCTAGATAGATGCAAGAAGCTCGTTGGCCTTGAGGCGGTCTGTTAGAGTTGGCAGGTTCGCACCCACTCGGTGATGGAGCTCATCCCGGGTCCGCTTGACAAGTTTGTGGATCAAGTTTGTGGATCAAAAACACGATCACCATGATCGGGATCTCGACGTAGCAACTAAGAGACGAGATCAACGCCGGAGAAATTGCCAGTGAAACAAGACCAGTCTTGTATGAGTACCAAGACAGTATCGAGACTCACTTAGATCTCATGCCTCGTCAGACTCGAACGGGGAATAGATTCAACCCAACAATCACGACAAGCACGACCAAGCTGACCGCCCAGCCGGGGAAGTCGTCCCTCCAAAACAGCAGCATCAGTTGCGCGGCAAGTAACTGGAGATAGTGGGAATGACATCGTTGAGCAATTACTTCCAGTGAGAGCGAACCCGGGGCCATCGTCCACGAAGCAGTCAGTGTAGGTACAATACGAACCCGCCACAGGTACAAATGCTGCCATCTCACCCGAGCAGAGCGTTGTCACGAAAACAATGGCACCGACCATAGTATAGGAGTTCAACATCCAAGCTACGCCACCGGTAGCCAGCGACTTGCCGGTTCCCAGAAACAGGCGGGTGACAATGGTCCCTCTGTAGGGCAATCATCTGGACATGCCGAGCTGAAAGTCTGCGTGCTAAGAGATCTGCTGGGAGGTCAACTCTTCTGTCATCGAGCTGCTCATCCTGCGAGCCGGGACGGGCTGCGCTTTTTCGGTTTTGACGTCCTTGTCCGACATGGCCAGCACTGAGCAGGTCCAAACGCTAGCTATTTGTGTCGAGAGTGGCAAATGTGCGATGGGCTGCCTCAGCAGAGGAAGGAGTCCCAGAATCGAGAATGGAAGCTCAAGGCTAACCAGCCTTTTTACAATTTGCCAATGCCCATGGCTCACCTGCATAATATCCATCTCTGACATGATCAGCCCCAAAGAAAAATGAGCAAAAGAGCGTAAACCGCCCAGATCTGTAGTGCCAGGCTCTGGTATACACCAGAACTGCCGAGGTAGTCTTTCTTTTGCAAAGCTTTCTGGCAGGCTTGAATGGCGGCAGTAGATTGGCCATTTAATGAAAAGATATGTTGTTGGGTACGTCGCCCTCCCCGGGTGACTGTACTCGTACTGTGCAAGGGGGTCCTTGCAAGTGGGGGGCACAGGTGTCATCGAATAGTGCAGCTTGACAAAGTTCACCCACTAGAGTCTAGATTCGGGACGTCGACGTTTGGCACGAACACGATACTCGTTGAATTGCTGTGTCGTGAAGAGTCGGGGCGCATGGTACAGTACCTAGTCGTACGGAGAGGTCAGGGTGTAGTGCACTGCAACGCCTGCTCTCGGGCTCCGCCTGCCAAGCTCCACCACAATTGGCGACGCGGGTTTCTTTGCTCCGCATGGTAACGGTCCAGGCATAACACTTTTCTCCAATCCTCGTAGCCTTTGATATACCCGTCGCACACCTCGATCTTTGCGAAATGGACGACTCGCCATGGGATGGTAGGCAGAGAGCCATCACACCTCGGCCGTTGATGTTGCGCTGACCTGAAGCTATAGATGTCCCATCCCAATTGCAAACAGATGCCCCCGCCGACGCTCCCAAAGGGAATGGGCCTGCCGGTACGCCAGATGCTTAGACCAGGGTGGTTATTTACTCACATCTATCTCAGACACTGCAACTGCGAAACCGGCATCTTCCAGCGGCCCCCGACCTTCCTCGTCCCGAAAGATGCCCGCCCGCAAGATTGAAGTCCAGCCGACGAAGTTAGAAGCCGTCGATGATTCTCTAGACCCTCTCGGGCCTTTAGGAGGCGGCGATTCTGCCCCCGCAGCACCGTCTATATCTGTCGATCAAGCACCGACCCCACCGAGGAAAGAACTCAGCGCAAGAGTCAATCTGCAGCCGTCTGGCGCGACCCCCGGCCTGTCCGGCGCAGATTATGAAGATACCACGCTCCCACTTGGCAGACCGAAGGGTCCGCCTCCGGTTCAGCCTCAGGCAGGGGCGGCTTCTGTACGGCAGACCCCATCCAGCGTGAGCATTGAACAAGCCGCCAAACCTACCTTCGATATCCTCGTAGGCGACCCGCATAAGGTTGGAGATCTGACTAGCAGTCACATTGTTTATCAAGTCCGAACAAAGGTGCGTGGTCCTCAATCGGGGGATCTTCCAGCTATTAACGCTTTACAGACAACCTCGAAAGCATATAAGCAGCCCGAATTCGCCGTCTCAAGGAGATATCGAGATTTCCTGTGGCTATATAACTCACTACACAACAACAACCCCGGCGTGGTTGTCCCTCCACCTCCCGAGAAGCAAGCCGTTGGTCGTTTTGACACAGAGTTTGTTGAATCGCGGCGGCAGGCATTGGAACGAATGCTGAACAAGACTGCCGCTCATCCGATACTGCAACACGATGGCGATCTCAAAATCTTCCTTGAAAGCGATGCCTTCAATGTCGACGTCAAGAACAAGGAAAACCGAGAACCAGACTTGGGTCAGAACAAGGGTATGCTGAGTGCCATCGGGATCAACGTGGGCAGTTCCAGCGGTAAATTTGTCGAGCACGACGACTGGTTTCATGACCGGAAGATCTACCTCGATGCCTTGGAAAACCAGCTCAAGGCGCTCTTGAAAGCCGTTGACACCGTTGTCGAGCAGAGAAAGGGCCTTGCGGCTGCAGCAGGAGAGTTTTCAGTATCTCTCAACAGCTTGGCACAGGTCGACCTTTCACCAGTGTTCTCCGGTCCCCTACAGAGTCTGTCGGATGTGCAGATGCGTATAAAGGAGCTTTACGAGAGACAGGCCCAGCAAGACGTTTTAACGCTTGGGATCACAGTTGACGAGTACATTCGACTCATTGGCAGTGTGAAGCATGCTTTCACCCAAAGGCAAAAGGCGTTTCATGCATGGCATGCTGCGGAAAGCGAACTCGCGAAACGTCGAAGCGCCCACGAGAAGCTTTTACGGCAAGGAAAGAGCCAGCAAGATAAGTTGAATGAAGTAGGGGCCAGCGTGAGTGATGCAGAAAAAAAGGCACATCAAGCTCGGTTGCTGTTTGAAGACATGGGCCGGTTGATGAGGGGAGAGCTGGAGAGATTTGAGCGCGAGAAGGTGGAAGACTTCAAGAGCGGTGTTGAAACATTCTTGGAGGGCGCCGTTGAGGCACAGAAAGAGGTAAGTTGTCGTGCAACCACAATGACGATTCCGCTGACTCGGGGAACAGCTTATCGAGTTATGGGAGACGTTCTTACTGCAGATGGACGCAGAAGAGGAAGCTCCCCTCAAAGGTCAGCCAGCATTGGATCAACCTGCAGCGGCGGAGCACGCACAATCGGAGGGACAGCCTGGTGAAGGCGAAACTCAAGAGGCTGCCGCACCTGCTACAGCAACCGACGTGGCCCTCGAACAGGATGCTTAGTAGACATCCTCTGGGCAAGGATTATCGATCGAGAACAGCAGACAATGAACTGGTACAAAGGGGCGGCGCCTGTTCGATCAACAGACATTATCGCACGGGTCCACGATACCGAAGTGTGGGTGCATTTATTCTTCCTCCACGTTGTGTCTAGATACCCATCTCATGCCCTCAATCCATCTGCTCGGCCAATTCGGGTCCAGCAACGTTTCGCTTCGTACCATCATCTTCTGCTGCCATTCAGTTCCGTGAGTTACATTATGTGCCGGATACCCACCGTCCCAACACCTGTCAACCTCATTCTCACAGGCCACAAACAATTTGTCAGGGCTCACCTGAACCTCACCGCATCTTCCAACAAGACAGTAATCCTTCGATTTCCCTCCAGTGCCGAAATATTCATGCAGAATGCGACAGAACTGAGAGCGCCAAACAGCTGGCGGGCGGTATACCTCACCGTCGCGAGCCTTCCTCAGCTACTCCCCTCCGACTCGTGGCTGCTCTGCGAGGGCGACTCCACCCCGTCGTCCGGAAGTCACAATGGCAGCGCCAACAGAAGGCGGTTTCCCCTCCATCCTGAGCGATGCTTCTTTTCCCCCTGCCATTCACCTGTCGGATGCGCCCGAGGCCGAGTCAGGTGTTGGACCCAGACTCGTCAAGATCATCACCGAGATCATGGACCACACAATCATCTTCCAGACCATCACCGTGGACGACTCATCTGTCCCACCGGCAGCGACAGGCACGTCTTCGATCCTCGACTCGTTCGTCTCCGGCCCGAACTCTGGCTCAGCTGCAGGTCAAATTTCAAGCTCAGCCCATTCATCTGCCATACCAACAAACTCTGCGACGCTGTCCACGGCCCCTGTATCAACGGGCCTCACATTCAACCCCTCTCCACTTGCCGCCACTAGTACTATCGGCACTGTCATGATCTCATCATCTTCAACACTCTCTGAACTCACGAGCGCGTCGACTCTCAGTTCCATCTCTCCACCACTGGCCTCTGTCTATACCACCGGCATCTACATTGCTCTTGGGCTATTCTTGTTCTTTGGAGTTCTGTGTGCTTTATTCACCAGTCCCGCTGTCAAAGCATTCTTCAAAAGGCGAACACGACAGCCGGAGCAATGAATGAAATGAAGAGGAGGAAAAATCAACTTTGACCAAGGTGGGCTCTTGGACTTTGGGGCGCCGAACAAACACAAAGGGCGAATACAGCGAGTGGTCAAGCAAGAGTATCCGTGGGGCAGCGATATCGAGCTTTGAGGCGATTGTTCAAAATGAAAGAGCTTTTGCGAGACAGCTTCAGGGCGTAAGGCGATTGTGTTGAGTGGAATGTGAGGAGCGCCGTGTGGAGGATGTTTCGATTCACAATGGAAGACGTCCTGATACCCTGCGAAAGCACGTTCTCCTTCACTTGAACAGTCTTGCAAGCCGTCTTATGGAGTGAAATTGCAGGCTTTGGGCTTGATGCTACTAATCGGGTCAGTCCCCTGGCCTGTCTCACTGTCCACTGTATCCGAGGCAACCTTTGACCAGATCGGTCAGGGTCGGCGAGCCCTAGTGATGAGGTTGCGATATCGTGCCTTGTCTTATCAACGCAGCTCGTTCTTCCTTACCGACGCTACCTCCTTGGTCCAGACGCAGTGATTCTATCCTACTTCATTCAATTCCCGAGATATCAGCGGATCGAATCCCCAAGCTCTCTTGCGCCGGAAGCGAAATGCGGAGTGGTGATCTTAACCCCCACACAATTCCGTGCCCGTGCGGGACGGTCTCCATCCATACACAAAATTTCACTGGGGACATCGTCAACACATCAACCTTGCCAGCAGCGCCAGATGCAAGGCGCCAATGCCACCAAATGAGCAGGGTCGACCTTCTTGATTAGTATTGATGACATTCGAGGCTTGTGAGGAAGACACATATCATACATCGTTCACGACGAATACTTGTATCCTCATTGCTCATCTCTCGCTAGACCGCGACGGCTGTCGCCCACAAAGATCAGGTTTTCTCAACACAAGTCTAATACAACATACAACTCATTGTCCACCAAGCCCACAATCGCGACAGCTCAGTCACCAGAACAGACCCAACCTACCACGCCTCATTGTTGCTTTTACAAGAACAAAATAACAGAGATGCCCTTCTACGAGGTACGCTCAGTATCTGTACCTTCACACGTCGCCAGAGTTTGCGTTTCGTTATGGACCACTGCTGTGCTTCCTGCTTGCCCCCAGCTTCGCTCAGCATTGGCATCCTTACAGCATGTCCAACTAGCTGTTTGGCTGTGTGGTCTACCCTTACATTCAGCCGACTGTGTCTATCCATGGTGACTTACTCTTTATTCATCCTACTCTGAGAGTTTGGGCCACCACTACCTCTCTTCACATGGCTCCCTGGCCAGCACTGGACTTCTGGGCTTCATGCCTTCCCACTTCTCCCCCTACGCCCAGCCCTTGCCACTATCTAAAGCTCCCTGTAGGTCCAACACACCTACCCTCTCACGCTCTCCCAAAAGCATGCCTTTGCAAAGGCAATCACCGAGCTGCATAGCACCACCTTCCTCACTCCCTCTCTCTTCGTCAACGTTAGTTTTCACCTCCTCAAGCCCCGCTACGAGGAAAACACGTATTTCCTTGCCGGCGAGCCCGTGGCTCACAACAACGCGGGGCCAAATCGAGTCCTGGCAATGGTGAGGACAAGTCCAAAACGGACGAAGGCGATCTGGGATGACCTGGCGGCGAAATTGGAGGAGAGGTGGTACGAGATCGTCAACGATGAAAAGCAGTAAGTCGCGTCCGTCCATTCCCTCCGGGTCACCTCCACACTCGTGAGCGTGATCGTCCTTGATCGAGGGTGCACTGACGAGTCTCCAATTTCGTAGCAACGGCCATCAAACCGGTGATGCGAAGACAGACAAAGCGGCAAAGAAGATGCATCTCATCACATTTTATCCCATGCTTGCGGCACGGGAGAACGGGGTTACGATTCCGGACGTAAGTAGGCCTAAGTGTTACC
The DNA here is from genome assembly GCA_002099365.1 of Phialophora verrucosa. Taxonomy (NCBI): domain Eukaryota; kingdom Fungi; phylum Ascomycota; class Eurotiomycetes; order Chaetothyriales; family Herpotrichiellaceae; genus Phialophora; species Phialophora verrucosa. The sequence goes on along the minus strand of MSED01000014.1, from coordinate 282,682 downwards.
TTTACCCTTTTCTACGTACCTTCTCCTTTCCCTCGCTTTGGATTCTCTCGTCTTCGACCCCTAATTCGAGGTTATATGATGGTTGAAAACGCTGACGCCAAGGGCGGCACAGGCGGGCAGCGAATCCTCCTGGCTGAGCGAAAACATGCCCTTCTTCAAGTCTCAGGCTTACGAGCACGGGGACGAGGATTTCCGCAAGATGATCGACGAGATCCACGCGCGGGAGGACCTGAAGGCGATGTTGAATGCTTAAAGGAGGACAGAAGACTCGGCCTCTAGTATTGAAGACCCAGAGAAGTAGCCCGGTGGAGAGACCTTGGTACCTAAATGCATGCATCATGCATGATACAAATCGAACCATTACCGTACCATCCATGCATGCCCCTTTGTCTCTCTCTCTCTCTCAATGCTTTCGCCTTCTAACTGATGGGGATGTGTCGATTAATGGGATGGTTCATCTGGCTCTGCAACGAGGCGTGAGCCACTTACACGCCGAGCTACAGTAATGGACTCGCGGGAGTCCTCGCACAACAGGATAGCGTGACGTGATGAGATGAGATCTTATGGGATGAGTCAAATGTCAAGCGTCTTGAGCAAACCGAACCTCAGCCTCCCAACACCCTGGTCGCGAACCCTTCCTTCGATGCCCGCTTTGTGAGAGTTCCTGAATGGATGGAAAAGCTTCCAATAAGCCCGCTCCAATGTGGCCTGAGTGAATCCAGATGTAGTGTCAACTGGAGCTGGCCGTTCTTTTTCCTGTGTTGCTGGACTCCTCCTGACTTCGTATTACCTCAGACCTTCAATGCGTCAGGAAGAGTCAAGACCGCAGCTAGCTTCGCCTCGAGATCGACCGTACTGTCGGTCTGTAGCACCGCTGGGATCATACAAACAGCCGGCTATTGCTCAGCTCATTCTCCACGCAGCTACACAGGTAATCGTAGAACTGCACGCCCTTGAAGCCGTGGTTCTCCTTCCGAACATGCCACCCCTGCCGCCTCAACCTGTCCATCCTCTCCTTCTTCGCTTTGGCTCTCGCGTCACCTTCGTCTCGCGCTTCAACGTCTTCGCCGGGTTGGGCGTCATCGTGCTCGTCTCCGTCATCATCTTCTTCCATCGCACCCTTGCGCAGTTTCGGACATGGTGACCGCATCGCCTCGAAGGACCAGAAACTTGCATATCGCTGCTTGGGGCCCAGCATCCTGGCCGCGTGTCTCTCAGTCTGCATCTTCTGCACCCTCGCGAGCTCCCCGTCGACGTAGGCGATGTGGCTCCTCAACTGGGCGCGAAAGTCCGCCAGCTTGGCGTTATATCTCGTCAATTGCGCAGAGGCAGTGGACGCGAGGTATGCTTCGAGGTGCTCATTGTGCGGGTCGGGGGAGAATGCGTCGCGGATCATGCGGAATCGAGGAGTAGCTACGTCGGGTGTTGTCGGCATTGAGTGGGAGGTGGGCAGAGGCGTCGATGGAGGTAGAGGGAGGATGCCTTCATAGCGGGCGATGAGAGTTTGCACAGCTGTCTTGCGGAGGAGTGGGTCTTGGGTTATGCGCGTGCCGACCATTTGGAAGGAGAGGGGGTTGTGATTGAATGGGAGAGCAGGTAGGGGACGAGGAATTTTGTTGCCACTGGTTGGCTGGGGAAGGCGAGCATGTTTCGCATTGCGGCTGAAGAGAGGGGAAGGGACGAGATCTTGCTGTACCGCTTGTGGTGAGCTGAGGACACGGCTGAGGCGGGTTCCTTGCGTTCCTGGAGTTTCCGAGATGATCAGCTGGTTGTCTTTCGGCGTGTCTGGTTCTGTACCCGTAAGGAACGCGGTGGGAGGCTCTCGCTGTTTTGTTGGCGACTGGTCATTGCGATTCGAGATTGGTTCCGGTTCTGAGGGGCTCGCTGTTGAATAGATGCTGCCGGGGGATCGAAAAGGCAAAGTCTCTCTGATATGCGGAGTTTGGGGAGACATGACATGGCTTGCTTGGACCACCCTGTCAGTAGGAGGTAGGGAGAGCTTGAAGTCAGGGGTGAGCGGAGAGTTCTCGAGCTCGTCATATGTCCCTTCTTCCGTAGAAACATAGGGTTGTGGAAGAGACTTCACAGCCAAACCAAAGCTTTCTCTGGCTGAGTCCAAGAATTGAAGTTTCTTCTGCGAGAAATTGTGGGCGAGAAGCCCAATGGCTTCGTAACAGATGGCGTGATAGAACCAGAGAAAAGCACGATGGAGGCCATGGAGCTGGAGACAACAGTCAGTATCCGATGTCCCGAAGGTCTCTCACACGGCGCAAGTGTAGCGTACCTCAGACCGTTGGAGTTGCTCACAGAGAGCGATACACTGCTTGTACCGCCGCTCGTAGAAAAGCGTCTGAATATTGACAAATTCGTCCTTGTAGGTGGTGATTCTCATGTCTGCACCACGAACGCATTTGGCATGGGCTGGAGTTTGGTTCATACTGAGGGCGGATCTCCCTCGCATGTTTCTGAGAAACAAAACGGTGACAGTCGGCCGTGGTGATGAATTGTCCAACTGAATTATGCCGCACCCTGCCCACTTCAGTGCCGTGACAAAACCTAATCGCCGTTTTTTCGGAGGTCTGCATGTGACTGAAAATTGCACCGGTCTATGCCTTCGTCGTGTGCGTACTGGAGATGTGATCTCAGATCATCATGAACCCCCCCTGGCTTATGTATATACCCACGGCCTTGCCTCGATTGAGGTGGTGCTGCTAGTTGCAGAGTCTGTGCGCAAGACAGACCAGCGCGGATGAGGTCAGCTCAAGATGTCGTTGCTTCGAGTGTCAATTGCTCCCTCCCTATTTCCGAGCGTAAGACATGTGTTCACATGAAGCATAGCCAGTCTCTCACATCACTTGATCGGGCGAGGTCGAGAACCCTGTCGTCAGGATTGATTGCCGGCTTCTCGCCTGACTCCGCTACCCATCTGAGCGATTGAAGGAAGGGGTGCAATGAGCCCGTCGTCTACCATATCCTCAAGCTGAACTCTGATCCACTCCTCCCCCCACCCTTCACTATTGTGAGCAATGTTTGCGATGGCGTCGGTGCTGTCCTGCAAAGCTTGAGCCACTGCCGCGCGAAATTGCGCTATCGCTTTCTGGTCGCCGTCTTGATACAGTTTGCCGGCATTGCGATAGAAGGTTTCCGCATTCTTCAGAAGTTGTTTGCTATTTGACACTGCTGAAGAGTAAGACACTGGGGGTTGTCCCAGACGATGCTGCAGAAGGGAGCAGTTCCCGCGGATGAAGTGTGTGTCAGCAATATCATCAGGAAGAGGATCCGACAGCTTAGCTGCTATGGCCATGTTTGCTATTGCCGCCGAAAGCGCGCTCCATCTTGAGGCTGCATGGGAGATGGCGTTGGAAGGATTGCCTTCTGCAAGTGCAGTGTTGAACGAGACTAGACTGTTCGCATTGGCCGTTAGAGCAGCAAAATTTCTTTCCAGGCCCAGCTCAGGCGCACGGAATGCTTCGTCTCGTTCTCCCCTATATGTCTCGGGGTCGATCGAATCCAGGGTGTAGCCGGCTTTCAACAATTCCGACACAAAGTTCGCACGCGCAAGTGCGACTTCTTGCAAGCGTTCGGTATCTGCATCCTGAAGGAGTATTGGCAACTTTGTCTTGATCAGCTTAGAAGAATATTCTTCGATCCAGGCGAGGCTGAAGCTGGGAACAGAAGGTTCTGAAGAACTCAGTATGCTGCATAGCGTGGTAAGAGTGCCCAGTTGCGCAAGGACGGTGTCAACAAGTGTGTCCTTGGTGACTGGTTCTATGACCGAAAACCATTTGTCTTCCGAGTTATTGGTAGCCTGGTCAGCGTCTTCGTCGTCATCGTCGTTCTGGTCATTACCGGATGAAGGGCCTGGCTCAGGCGGCGTCTCCAATGCAATCCGAGCTGCTTCGTTTTGCTGTTGGATGTATTCTTCAAGCTTTAGTTCTTGGATGCTCAAACAGCGGTCTTGAAGGTTCAAAGCTTCCTCAAGTGGCTGCAGAGCATCTCGATCAGCATGGTCATCATCCCTGGCATATGCTTCGGCAATAGCTGTCAGCACCTGAGCCGCGTTGAACAACGTGTCTGGATTATCCTGGTCTAGATGGAGAGCATAGCGATGGGCGTCCAATGCTTGTTGCAAAACTTCTAGAAGTGGTCGGGGCAAATGTGGCACAAGTAGAGGATGCGTTGCAATCTCCAACAGGATCCTTGCTCTGGGATGAGGTTAGCCTCATTGAAGGGGCCAGATACCAGTGGCAGGACAGACTTATTGTATGCGAGGTCAAGGCTGGCTGGGAACTTTTGCAGTCCCTGATCATATACCTCAATCGCTCGGCCGAAGAAACGCATAGACTTGACACCATCACCGGCTCTCCATTTCCCTGCAGCCTCCTCGAAGTCCACACCAGCTGCCAGCGCGTGAGCAATTGCACAGAGATGGGGGAAAGGGTCATGGGACGCTTACCCGCCTGAAAGTCATCGGCCGTATCCAGCGCCTAAATCAGATATCAATATCTGTGTCGTGGCAGTCGCCTATTCTGCGTGTACGGTCTTACGTACCTGTCCTGCTTTCTTTTTCGACTTCGACTGCTTAAGGAAAGCTTTGGGCTTAGACATCGTGACTATGACACCAACGCGGGGGCCGTGCAGGCCTGAACCTGGTCCGAGAAGCCTGGCTCCGGATGCAGCCCTGTAATCGTGGTCAGCTGGCTCGGGACGATGGCAAGGTCAGAGTACGAGTATGCAGAAGGGAGGTGTGCCGTGCGAGACAGCCATATTCGGCGGTCGTCAAGGTCTTGGGGCACTCTACGGTGAATAGCCAATCATCGTAGAGACGAAGGCTAGACTTGGCGACTACGAGGTACAGGGCTGTGGGTACCTACGAGTACGAGATTCAGCCTGATTGAAAATTCTGATTCGGTGGACCAAGGTGTTGGTGGTGGTGGTGGTCTGAGGTTGATGGCGCACTTCGACAAAATCTAGACTGTCGACGAAAAACAAGATATCTCGTACCCACAGAGGCCGTGTGGGAGTTGACCAGCGAGAGCCTGTCTTCTCAGGTCAGAGGGCCACTGTCAGCATCCCGATTTGCCAGGTGCCGGTAATGGAATCATATCAAAGACTGACGCCAGAAGGAGATGTGCGAGCATCCTCGTACTGTGCGCCCTTGGTGGGCTAATTCGCCGGACCCTCCCGGAGAACCTTTCATCCCGCTGAGAGTTCTGCAGGTGCAAACTCCACTGCCCCGCTCGTCAGTTTTGTGCCTGCTCTGGCGCGAGGAACGCCTGGACAATGCCCGAGCCTCTTCTATTTTCGTTTGCTGTGGTACTGCGGTGCAGTTGGGTGCTTTGCAAGCAGGACGGTACGAGTAGGGTAAGGAGAGAGTGTCGCGGTCTCTCGGTGTGCAGTGAGACAGAGTGGCTATTGTGCTTTTTTGGTATCAGACCCCCATTCCGAGCCCTCAAGGAGGAAGTCTTTGTGACCTAATTCCTCCTACTCGTACTGGATCAACCCGCGCCTCTAAACGGAGCTGGCCAGTGGGCGGCGCTTCGGGGCAGACTCGAGCTTCAGTGATGTTCAGCCGCTGAATACATCGATGTTCGTTTACACTGCGCATGACTTGCACGATCGACGTGGCCGATGTCATCTCCGCACAGCCACCAACCACAATTTCGAGTCCTTATTTACTGGTACACTGGGTGACTGACCACAGCATGACGAGCTGCGTGGATGTGCAGCCGAATCCAGCTCGTTCCATACCCACGCTGCAGCCCCAGCCAGTGACCGAGTCAGCGGGACCAACCTGGTCGCCCCGCCCACGCCATCGCCGGGCTACTGCACGGTCACTGCGAGAAAGATTGCGAGAAGACCACCCACGCCAGCCCCAAAACGCACAACCCCGCCGGGTTACCTCCAAGAACCTCGAAAGCCTACTCTTACCATCACCTGCAGACACTTTCCGAAGCCGTCGCCGACTTCGAAATTTGCCATTTTCATTCGACGTCAGTTGTGCCTCTCCTTCCATTCGTTCACCTTCGAGGCTGCATCAACGTCAACGCAGCAACCAAGTGATCAATTGGTATATTGCATTCACTCAGCCCGAGCTCACCGGGCTCCCCGTCTATCACCGACTCCAGGATGAAACTCCTCTGAGCGTCGTGTCTACCCTCAATCGCCTTCCGCAGCCCACCTGCGGGCTTGACCTTCGACATTGTGCGCCTTGATGATGACTCAACAAGAGCGCGAGCAGCATGCTGTATGGGCTCAGGAAATGCAAGACGATGGCATGGTCCCCGGGGTGGGGGACGACGATTTTACAAAGTTCCTCGACCTGGACAATGACTTCCAACATTACACCAACCTGAACAATGGCCACTCCGGCCTTGATACGCCCATGGGTCAACTGGGCTTTGGGAACGGTAACGCCGACCTTACATACTCGGGCGCCGAGCAGATGAACATGCATGTCAGTGCGACGAATGAACCCGTCGCCTATCGCAGCCATATACCGAGTCAACCGTATGGGCAGTACTCACAGTATCAGCAAATGCAGATGGCGCCGCAATACCATGTACCTCCTACGCCCGTGAGCTCTGAGATTCACCCGGGAAAGTATGCGCAACAGATGGGAAACAACGGGCAGTTGCTATTTGACCATCAGGCGGTACGTGGACGACCGAAACTCTGAACGCCGATGTACTGACGGTCTGTAGGTCTCATTCACACCTCTCGTGTCTCCGGCGCAAACCCCTATGGATCATGCGTATTCCATGTCTGACTACGGCTTGGCCGACGAGTTCTTCAGTCCGTTGACGTCGCCCGCGATTGAAGCACAAGCCGCGTTTAGCTCAACTGGAACAACCGCATCGCCGGTTGATCTCAATGAGCTGCCGACTGCAGGGAAGCCCGCTGCAGCGGGCACTAAGCGTGCTCGAGGAAAAGGGGCGAATGCCGCTCGTGTGCCGGCCCGCAGCGTAAAACAGTCTCCGGCGATGAAGCCTCAGCCGCGCCGTCGACATCCTTCACTTACTTCAGTGCCGGTGGATAAGATACAAGACATGCTCCCACAGGCTGCGTCCGGGTCTACTCTGCACCCATCAGCCCCTCATGGCGCCGCGTTTCAAGGCAGTGATGATTCGGTTTCCCCGGAGCCCTTGTCGGAAACCGCCATGAGACCACCTCCAGTGCCTCAAGCTGGCAGGTCGCCGCAACCGACCGTCACGCCTCAAAATACGCAAGGCAATAATCCAGTCACGCCCGCGACTTTGATGCGTATGCCGAGCAACCAAGCAATGCCTACGAAGATAGACCAGACCAACATCTCTCAAAATGAGGACGAACCCATGGAGGATATCATGTTGCCTGATGCTGCCGCTCCTGCTACAAGCCAGACAGGAATTCTATCCATAGATAATGGTCGAAGCTCGGTCTCGAGCGAAAACACACCAACCCTGTCGGCAAAGTCCGCCAAAATAAATGCAGCAAGCACCCCTCGAAGTGTATTGCCTAGAGCTACATCACAAGAAAATTTCGCGAAGCCGGGGAAAGTCGAGAACCGAGGCGGAGGGCGTGCCAGCAAAAAGCGGCAGGGCACGTCGTCCGCCACGATATCACCTGCACTGCGACCAAAGATCTCGCCAAGTATCAGTCCGTTAGCACCTGCAGCCGGTAAGCGTCTATTCACGAATGAAGAGGGCCGTAAACTAACCGTACTAGGTCCTGGGATGTCACATCTATCAGCGGAGACGAGCGCCTTATATCTGGCATCGAAGTCCAACTACCAGAACATCCTTGAAGGCACGCATTTGCCAGGAGTGTCGTACCCGGAAACACTGGCTGAGAACCTTACGTCGAAACGTACATCACACAAGATTGCCGAGCAAGGCCGCCGAAATCGAATCAATCTGGCATTGAAAGAAATCGAGACCCTTCTTCCACCAGCTATCCTTATTGCGAACGCCAAGAAGGAGAAATCGCCAAAAGACGAGATGGACGACGGGGAGCCCCAAACTTCTAAGAATTCAGCGCCCGGCCAAGGGACGAGTAAAGCGAGCACCGTGGAAATGGCAATTGTCTACATCAAGAGCCTTCAGAACGAATTGAAAGAGACGAAGGAAAAGCTTGAAGTCGCCGAGAAGAAAGTCGCCGAGGCAAACGTGAGCGAGAGCAGCACAGAGAGTCAGACAACATCTGAAGCATAGGAGCTCACAGAGCGACTCAAGCTGGTTGGATTTATGGCTTAATCTGGCGTGACGGGTTTATGAGTCTCGGATCGCAATGAAGAAGAAAAGACACCAGCAGGCTACCAGGAGTTCATTGATTTGGGATGAGCGTACGAGGGTACGGGTTTGCTAATCTTTTGATATATTGTCCAGAGTCCGATAGATAGCTGTGATTTCAGCACAATCATCTTGCATATCATGTGCAGCATGGTCTTGCCATGAGTGGTGGGTGGGTGGCTTTTTGTGTACATTTTCCAGTGCCACCGTACAGTCGTGGAGCACGTTGTGAAAAGCAATATGAATATCAATCAAGTTTGTCGCTTGAAAGCGAAGTATCGGTGCTGCATTGTGTGTCTGATTTCCTCGGTTCTCCAATGCAAGGCTGTCGCCGACTATTTGCCAGAAAGATCGTTCTAGATACCACTGGTAAAGGCTAGTCGGACAGCCCCCGCGTTGTGGGTTGCCGTGCAGCAGGGCAAACTAAGCTAGAATTGAGCCGTCAGACAGAGGATTTTAGAAATCCGTGAGGCCTACGCTGGAGCAGGAGGGTCATCTAAAGAACATGACACCGGTATTGCCCGTGTGTTTAGGAGAAGGGATTTGATAAAGGGGACTTGAGCTCATGGATTACCATCTTTGCACGGGATGTAGAACTCGTAGGTAAGTTGCGCTTCACATTACTGAGTCTGATCAATTCATGTGAAGAAGCATCTCGTCAGACGCGGGCAATAGACCTTGACTAAGCTTAAGCCCTGGAGCCTTGGCGACAGAAAGACCCACAGTGAGCTGGCGGACCATTCAGGTGGCCGCTGGGGGGGCAGGACTCAATCGAAGGCCGTAGAATCATGAATAGATTTTCTGTCCTATATAGCCGTTGCTGAAGCCTTTCCTCCTTCTCACCAACTCACCACGGATAAACTTTCATTTCCCTGCTTCGACGACAGCTCACTCACCTGTCTCTATCCCGAACCTACTCTTAAACTGTAAGTCTAACTCCTTGTGATACTTCTCCATGCCCTGTGGCAGTTGCCTGATCGATCCGGCCTCCCCAATTGCGACGAGGACGAGATGAGCAGGCGGCACTGTCGGGCGCACAAACTCCATTGAGTTCAGGTTCACATTTAAGTCCACTCGTACTGACTACTTGTTCTCCCTCAGACCTAATATTCTCCCAACACCGCAGCCATGGCTTCGGAAAGCTTCGAGTTTCAGGCTGAGATCTCTCAACTGCTCTCCCTCATCATCAACACTGTCTACTCAAACAAAGAGATCTTCCTGCGGGAACTGATTTCCAATGCCTCCGATGCCCTTGACAAGATTCGATATGAGGCTCTGTCAGACCCCAGCAAGCTGGACTCTGGCAAAGACCTCAGAATCGACATTATCCCCGACAAAGAATCCAAGACTCTCACCATCCGCGATACCGGTATTGGCATGACCAAAGCCGTAAGTCAATATTTGTAACCTCGTCCACAGCGGCGCATGCGACTAACGTCTTCACCAGGATCTCGTCAACAATCTCGGTACGATCGCCCGATCAGGTACCAAGCAGTTCATGGAAGCCTTGACTGCAGGTGCCGATATTTCTATGATCGGTCAATTCGGTGTCGGTTTCTATTCGGCCTACTTGGTCGCCGACAAGGTCACCGTTATCTCCAAGAACAACGATGACGAGCAATACATCTGGGAATCTAGCGCAGGCGGCACCTTCACCATCACTCAGGACGAGAGTGGTGAGCAGCTGGGCCGTGGCACCAAGATTATTCTCCACCTCAAGGATGAACAGACCGATTACCTGAATGAGTCGAAGATCAAGGAAGTCGTCAAGAAACACTCCGAGTTCATCTCATACCCCATCTACCTCCACGTACTCAAGGAGACTGAGAAGGAAGTCCCCGATGAGGAAGCTGAGGAGGTTGAGGAAGACGGCGAGAAAAAGGCCAAGATCGAGGAAGTCGACGACGATGAGGAAGACAAGGAGAAGAAGCCCAAGACCAAGAAGGTCAAGGAGTCCAAGATCGAAGAGGAAGAACTCAACAAGACCAAGCCCATCTGGACCCGCAATCCCTCCGATATCACGCAGGAAGAATATGCTTCCTTCTACAAGTCGCTGTCAAACGACTGGGAGGATCACCTTGCCGTCAAGCACTTCTCCGTTGAGGGACAGCTTGAATTCCGCGCCATCCTGTTCGTCCCCAAGCGTGCTCCGTTCGACCTCTTCGAGACGAAGAAGACCAAGAACAACATCAAGCTCTACGTCCGCCGCGTCTTCATCACCGACGACGCTACCGACCTGATCCCGGAGTGGCTCGGCTTCATCAAGGGTGTCGTCGATTCTGAGGATCTTCCCCTCAACTTGTCGCGTGAGACTCTCCAGCAGAACAAGATCATGAAGGTCATCAAGAAGAATATTGTCAAGAAGACCCTTGAGCTCTTCAATGAAATCGCCGAGGACCGCGAGCAGTTTGACAAGTTCTACTCGGCGTTCAGCAAGAACATCAAGCTCGGTATCCACGAAGACTCCCAGAACCGCCAGTCTCTTGCCAAGCTCCTGCGGTTCAACTCGACCAAGTCTGGTGAGGAGACTACTTCTCTGACTGACTACGTCACGCGCATGCAAGAACACCAGAAGCAGATCTACTACATCACTGGTGAATCTATCAAGGCTGTTCAGAAGTCTCCATTCCTTGATTCATTGAAGGAGAAGAACTTCGAGGTCTTGTTCTTGGTTGACCCCATCGACGAGTATGCCATGACTCAGCTGAAGGAGTTCGATGGCAAGAAGCTCGTCGACATCACCAAGGACTTCGAGATGGAAGAGACCGACGAGGAGAAGAAGGAACGTGAGAAGGAAGAAAAGGAGTATGAGAGCCTTGCGAAGAGCCTCAAGAACATCCTCGGCGACAAGGTCGAGAAAGTCGTCGTCTCTCACAAGCTTGTCGGCTCTCCTTGCGCCATCCGCACCGGTCAATTCGGCTGGTCTGCCAACATGGAGCGCATCATGAAGGCGCAAGCTCTCCGCGACACCTCCATGTCCTCGTACATGTCGTCCAAGAAGACGTTCGAAATCTCCCCCAAGTCGCCCATCATCAAGGAGCTCAAGAAGAAGGTCGAAGCCGATGGCGAGAACGACCGCACTGTCAAGTCAATCACTCAACTTCTCTTCGAGACTTCTCTGCTCGTTTCTGGCTTCACCATTGAAGAACCCGCCAGCTTCGCCGAGCGCATCCACAAGCTTGTCTCTCTCGGCTTGAACGTTGACGAGGAGGCTGAGACGGCGGAGGAGAAGGAGGCCGAAGAGGCTCCTTCCGCTGAGGCTGTCGGCGAGAGCGCCATGGAGGAGGTTGACTAGACGATTGCTACGACGACATAGATGTTGCACTGACGAGATCTCGCGCTTGAGCGATTGTCACTGTGTCATCCATATTGGCGTTCGGTGTCGGTCAGACTCGGGGTTCCTCTTGCCATGTTTTCCCTTTTAGCGATATCCCGGCAATGAGTGGAAATGGTTTGAAAGAAATGGTGGTTGCAGACCCAAAAGTGGACAGGAAATGGATGGAACGAGAACAGGATCGAGCATCAAGCGTCCCTTCGTGGTTGAGGTTTAGAGCTTCCTGTAATCCATAGTCAATTGATTGCATGATTGAACCAAACTGCTGATTTTCGTGTCTCCTCAACTCTTTGACATGCCGTAGAGAACAAAAACAACAATGTGCTCATACCCCAAAATCCATCGAGAGACGAGCAACTGCAGACCTAGATCCCTGCCAGAAAATCTCCAGATGGGGAAATTTTGGAATACGAGGCGCGTTGGAGAAGATCTGTCCCCTTCAGCTTCACGTTGTGTGTGCGCGCATGGTCACTTTCGGCCTCGACACTTCCCTCCGAAACAAACATGTCGATATCCGTTCCCATGAAGCTTCTTGATCGGTGACATTGGATTGCGCCCCATTGAGATTCACCTCGGCGCCTTGCTGTCCCAGTTTCGTCCCATCCCGTCGCTTCACCAGCGGAGCTGGGCTTGCGCTGCCATTCCACACCCTCCTTTGCTTACCTGCGCTGTGTCTAAGCTTCCGAAATCCTCTCCCTCAACTCCACGGCGAGAATACTTTTTTGCGTGATCGAGAAAGAAGACTGGGAATAATAACACGTCATGGCCACGAGGTCACGGTTCCACAAGCTGGACGCCTTCACCAAGACGGTCGAAGACGCTCGCGTGCGGACGACGTCTGGCGGGATTGTCACGATCACCTCAATCCTCATTATCTTATACTTGGTGTGGGGAGAATGGGCCGAGTACCGGAAGATCCTGGTCATGCCGGAGTTGATTGTGGACAAGGGGCGAGGTAAGAAAGCGACTCTCGGGACACCGACAGCCATTGCCGAGTCCAGAGGGACATGAACTCATGCTAACACGTCTGGTCTTCCTTTCTGTAACAGGCGAGAAGATGGAAATCCACCTCAACATAACCTTCCCGCGGATTCCCTGCGAACTGCTCACCCTCGACGTCATGGACGTGTCTGGCGAACAGCAGACGGGCGTCGTCCACGGGGTGAACAAAGTGCGCCTCTCCTCCCGGGGCGAGGGATCTCAAGTCATCGACACGACCGCGATGATGTTGCATGACCAGCAAGACAGCGCCGCGCACCTAGACCCCGATTACTGCGGCAACTGCTACAGCGCGCCGGCGCCGCCGAACGCCAAGAAACCCGGATGCTGCAACACATGCGACGAGGTGCGCGAGGCGTACGCGGCCAACAGCTGGGCGTTCGGGCGGGGGGAGGGCGTCGAACAGTGCGAAAGAGAAGGCTACGGCGAGAGACTCGACGCCCAGCGCCAGGAAGGGTGCCGCATCGAGGGCGTCATCCGCGTGAACAAGGTGGTGGGCAATTTCCACATCGCCCCCGGCCGCTCCTTCTCCAACGGCAACATGCACGTCCACGACCTGAACAACTACTTCGACACGCCCGTGGAAGGAGGCCACACTTTTACGCACGAGATTCACAGCCTCAGGTTCGGGCCGCAGCTCGACGGCCAGGAAGGCTCCAAGTGGAGTGACCATCACCATTCGAACCCGCTGGACGGCGTGAAGCAGGAGACCGACGAGGCGGGGTTCAACTTCATGTACTTCATCAAGGTGGTGAGCACGTCGTACCTGCCGCTCGGGTGGGACGAGGACCGCTCGCAGAAACAGCATTCCAGGATGGCGGACTTGATCCCCTTGGGCATGCAGGGCAAGGGTGCCGGGTCGCAGGGGAGCATCGAGACGCATCAGTACAGCGTGACGAGCCACAAGAGGAGCCTGGCGGGCGGGAACGATGCCGCCGAGGGGCATAAGGAGAGGTTGCACGCCCATGGGGGCATTCCCGGCGTGTTCTTTAGCTACGATATCTCGCCGATGAAGGTCATCAACAGGGAAGCCCGGCCCAAGACGTTCGCAAACTTCCTGACAGGAGTATGTGCCGTGGTTGGCGGCACGCTTACTGTGGCGGCCGCAATTGATAGAGGGCTGTATGAGGGGAGTACGAGGTTGAAGAAGGTGCATCAGGGGTGACGGGGATATGTGTCAAATGTTGACAATGGCCAATCTTTCCTTTCGCGCATAAGCATGGGAGTTGTAGGGTACGAGTCATGGGCAATCGTCACGGTCATCTGCGGTAGAAATGTAGTAGCTATGGATGAAAAATGTGAAGCACGATCGAGGTAAAAAGGGAGACTGCTCGAGCAACCATCGGATATACACCAACGGCCAACTCCCGAGCATAGCAACGATAAAAAGTGAACGAGGTTGCTAGATCCCCGTCCACAGCGAACTTAGTAGTGACAGCGGCGATTCCGAGCCTCCAGACCTTCAAAGTCATGACAATAATGGAACGGGAGCATCGCCGTGAACCAGCATTTGCCCCTGTCTGTCGCGGCGTTCCTTCGCCTCTTTCCCATCGGAGGCATTAGTGTTAGAACCGAACCAAGTATCGACTTACTGTCCACGTTGCCTAGAACTTTCGGACAAAAGTCAGCGAAAACATTCCCCACAACAATTTCTCGATCGGACAGTGCACGACTTGAACGAATATTTCAGAAGAACCAAAGTTCTAAGCACCGACGCCGGGGCCGAGGGTCGGCGCATTTGACGATGCGCTTTGCCTCCCAATCCACGTTTGTTGGACGAGGATTTTTGCCTTCCCGGCATGCCTTTTCCGGCTCTTCCTATGCCATGAGGTTTCTTGTGTTCATCATTTGAGGTGGGAAAACTGGTGTGATGGGAGCGAATGGAGATAGAGAGGGAGCTTACTTTGAGTTGCTGGCACAGTGCCTGTGAGAGCACCAAATCTCGCTTCATGGATAAGACTTAAACATGCAATGAGAGTCAAGCGTGCGTGGCACCGGCGCCGGCTCCAGCCAGAACACAGAATTCTTTGTACTAGAATGTTGCACGTTGATCACGGCTTTGCGGTGACAAGGTAGTGGACGAGGATGAGAATGTCTGAAGACAAAAGATTGAAGATGGAGAAATCTCTTGGCCGCGCGTTTCCTCTTCTAGACAGACTGCGGATCTTACCATTTAGGTAGTCAGGCCGAAAGAGCTAATCGTGTGGTTTCATGGTGAACTTCCCAATGCGCAACAGAATACAAAGAGTTGTCCCTAACGATGATAACAGAGCTGTCGAATCACAAATTCTCTGGGTCTCATGATTCTGCGTCATAGTGTATGACTGGCGATCCGGCGACGATGTGCTCCTGTTGGGCCTCAGGCTGGGGAACTATGACTATCGCCAAAGGGCCTTCCGTTGCTCGCAAGATTTTTGGTTACAAATGCGCCCATCATACCGGGGGAAAGTCGAAAATCTTTTAAGGTTACCACTAACCAGGCGCCCTCGTACAGAATCCTCAGGCGAGTCCTGCCATTCTAGTCCCTTGAAGCCCTCAAGAGATGCTCACCAATCCGATTGTACCGTAGCTGGGCGCAACATGCAAAGAGCAGGAAACGGAAGCGCGGGCGTGACCGGTGAGGCGCAGCCCGCTGAACACCTACTCACAAACTCCAGCGAGCAGCAATTCATCCCAACATCATCTCGCACCACCACCACATTTCCACTGAGTCCATGCCTCTAAACATCAGCAATTTGCTTTGAATTTAGCCTTGATTCGCTAGAAGGACTGCTTTCTCGCTGATTTCACTACAATCAAGATCAAAGACGCCATTTCCACCAGGCATCGCTTCAACATGCGGCTTCTCCACACCAGAGACCTCCAATTACACAATTTCGCCTCAGGCAAAGCTCCCACAAGGTATGCCATCCTTTCTCATACATGGGAAGAGGAAGAAGTCACCCTCCAAGATATGGAGAGGGGGCTCGCACCGAGGATGAAGGGCTATCTGAAGCTCAGGAATAGCTGCCAAAGAGCCAACAACGACGGATACGAGTGGATCTGGATCGACGCCTGCTGTATCGACAAAACGAGTTCGTCGGAGTTAAGCGAGGCCATCAACTCGATGTTCGAGTACTACAGCCATTCCAGCGTTTGCTACGCATATCTAGCCGACATTCAGAGCCTCGAAGGCTTGGAAAAGAGCAGATGGTTCACACGAGGCTGGACGCTGCAGGAGCTTCTGGCGCCGCGATCGGTTATCTTTTTCGATGGCCTTTGGAGGAAGCTTGGAACAAAGCGATCTTGTTCCCAACAGATATCCTCCGCGACTGGGATTCCAAAGGACGTGGTACTAGGAAGACCCTCCCAGACTTGCAATGTAGCTCAACGGATGTCATGGGCCTCGCAAAGACAAACTACGAGAGATGAAGACATCGCTTACTGTCTATTCGGCCTCTTCGACGTCCACATGTCTCCCATCTATGGCGAAGGCGCTGAAAATGCGTTTCTTCGCCTTCAAGAAGAGATCCTTCGTCAGAGTGCAGATCACACATTATTCATCTGGACGCCAAAACATGACCCTTACAACCAAGGCCTACTGGCTAGTTCGCCTAGGGCATTTTGCACCCATCCCGAGTGTTTTCACTGGATGGGTGAGCTCCAGGAAAAGAAAAGTCCCTTTGATCCTTATGCATGCCTGTTACGACTATCCACCAGTGCCAGGAAACTATTAATGAGCGGGATGGACCAGGTTCGCATGGCTCGGTATATCCCAGTGGTGGACCGGGATCATCCGGCTCCGCCATCTGCATCTCTCGGCCAGTCAGGCTTACAGATATCGCTACATTCTCTCACCAGGGAGGAACTGGGAGACTCGCGACATCCGAGTGCTGATGAAAAGATTCTCGTTTTCAATATTTGTTTCCAAGGTACCAATGCTCCAGCCTTCGTCCGCCTCTTATTAGTTCGCGAGATGGAACTAGGCTTAGGCTCCGGCTCCGCACCTAATCGACTAGGTGCGTGGAGGCGCCATGTTTACTTCGAAGAGGCTGCAGGATATTCCAAGGCGTTGCCGGGGATGTCATTTGAACAAGTGCCAGTCACCATCTCTCAAATCAAGACTCCCGTAGTCTACTCCGGGCCTCCTGTGACTTTCACGTTTCTTGGGCCTGAAAGCGATGCTCTCGTTTCATACGTGCTATTTGCAGAGCCGGAGGGCATTTTTAAGGGCACCTGCAGGCCCGGAGAGTCTTTCCAACGCCGTGGGGGTATTGTCGTTCTCCGGCACTCATGCACACAATGCGACCCTCAACAGAAGGTTGCACTATACTTCGGAGGCCATGGCACAATCTATCGGCCCTGGTGCTTTCTCGGGAAAGCCCCCATGCCAGGAGAAGATCAATCTCCGAGGGGAGCCTCATATCTGTCGTATGAGTCACTGAAATATTCAAGTGCTAGATTCAGTCCTATAACGACTACGGTACTGCCATGTAAGTTAGTACTGGCTGGCCAGGTCCATATTGATGGAGATAAGGACTGCTTTTTGATTGGATTGAGCAGCGCAGAGTTATAGAAAACGCACGCTGGATCAGCTTCTTGAAAATTGTCAAAATATTGAAGCACGGTCTACCTTTAGCGATATACTTGCCGTTACCAATCTTCAAAGTGCCTCATCCTCCAGAGTGGCTGGTGACCTGGTGCTTGCTGCAGACGAGCGTGGTGACTCGATGTATCTCATCCCCTCGAATCCGAGTGCTCCTAAGCTTGAAGAAGTCGAAACACGTCGACTACCATACGGAGTAGACGAGCTCGGCATCCATTGTACGCATATCTCAGTATCTGTCAGCGATATACGGTAGGTTATCCACCTCGTCATGGTACGTCAAAGCTTGTCTTAACCGTCGGCCGTTTACTCTTCGGGGAGTGAAAAATCATGATTATATTGTACAACATCACCTCGCTCGGTCTCATCTTTTTGTAACCCCCCAAGTCAGAGCTCGAAATTGACAGGAAATGACCAGGAGTTTCTCTCCATCCCGGACTGATATGCCATCGCCCCGGTTAACAGTCTGCTCAGGTCTGGCTGGGTTGCTGTCTCTCTCGAATGGCTCAACTGTTTGCTTGAGAACACAGGGTCGTGCGCTCCGCCAGTGGAACTGGGGGCTTTCAAGACGCATGTTGCGCGATGAACGCCTCTAAGGTGTTGCGCGAGTCCGAGATGTCAGGAAGATGCAACGATGGAAACTCAGCATCCGCCGCCTATCCAGCATCAGTGCATTGATAAGCCTAAATCCTCGAGCCCACGGGAGGAGTGGTCTCTGCGACAAGCACACATGAGGAAATACCGGTATGAGGCCGCCTATGACCTACATCTGGTGCGGTCTACTCGAAACAAACCGAGCTGCAGAGTAGTCTGGCCTGATACCGTTTAGGCTGCCCATCTATATCCAAGGATGCCTCGTCACCGATGGTTGGAGTGCTGACGGGTCTGACGGAGGTGAGAACGCGTTCATCGTGATGCATGCTGCCAATTGGACGCGGTGAGCCCTTGTAGAAAAGAGGATAGCACCAAACCATGTGGGAGCTGTTTCTGCGTCGCTGGTTGAAGAACAAACAAATGCATCCTGGTGTTGGAGAGGAGCGGGAGGCTGCCAACGACCCCGCCTTTCCGTCCTGACTCGACACCAGATTGCCTAGGAACAACCGAACAGCCGGCGAAGGTCTGGAATTGCCAATGGCAGAAACGAGGTACTCCTTTAAGCCAATGGCGCGATCTGGCGTCGAGACATACGAGCAAGTGGTCCTGGGCAATATCCGTTTTCAGCTATTCTTGTTGCCAGGGCGGCTATCTCGCGGACAACCGAGGGACCACCTTTGTACACCATATATGTAGGGTACAGAGAGCAGAGTGTCCTCTCTTCTCCTGTCAAGTACGTGCCAGTTGTTTGCATTTAGGCCCCCCGGAAGTATTGAACAAGACATAAGTCGGCACGCAAAGAGAGAAGAGGCCCGTTGCACCACAGCCACGATTCACAATGCCCGAACACCTCGATGCGTCGGCCCTGAAGGACAGGTCAGCAATTATCACAGGTACAGTCGACATGCTTATCCAGTTGGCGGACCATCTGACCAGTACAAGGTGCTGCATCTGGCATCGGACTGGCGACAGCGACACGTTTCGCTGAAGGTGGCGCATATGTGACCATCGCGGACGTTCAGGACACTGCAGGGAAGAAAGCCGCCGCTGAACTGAGCGCCAAAGGCTATCACGTCTCCTTCGTCCACTGCGACACGACCAGTTGGGAGTCGAGCGTAGCGGCATTCAAGCACGCTGCTTCTTTCGGTCCCAGAGAAACGCTAGACGTCGCTGTCTTGAATGCCGGTATCGAAGGCGACAAGGGCAGCCTTACCGACCAAGTCCTCGCTGCGCCCGAGCCCTCATTAGATTCTGATGTCGTGCCCGTACGTCCGGCACGGAAAGGAACTGCGGTGAACTTCCTGGGCGTGTACGACAACTGCTGGTTGGCCTTGCATTACATGCGTCTGCCTGCGAAAGTCGGGCCGCCCAAGGCGTCCAAGTCGTTGATCATGACCGGTTCTCTGGCGTCCTATGCTGACATGCCCACCAACACCGACTATAACGCTGCGAAATGTAAGTATCTCTGGGAGGTGTTCGTTGACCATGGGCGCACGCTGATATGAACGATTAGTTGCCGTTCGTGGCATCTTCCGCGGCCTCCGGCATACGACAGCCACCATGAACGTCCGCGTCAATTTGATTGCGCCCTACTGGATCAACACCCCTCTGGTCCAGTCAGTTCTTCCTCAGCTGGAGGAATCCGGGGCCAAACTGTCGTGGACTAGCATAGACTTCGTTGTCGACGCCATGGTCCGATCCGCCACGGATGAGAGTGCTGGTGGTAAAGCATGGGGAATTTGGCCCGAAGGTTACTCTGATTTCCAAGACGACGAGGCCGGAGGTTGGGGCGGCGATCACTTGAGAGAGCATTTCAAGATCCAGCGGGCTAAGGGAGACAGGCTGATCTGATCTGACAGTACATACCTTGGGTCCCAAAGTGCATACTGTAGCCCTCTCAGAACCAATGGCAATATTGTTGCACGACCATTTGAATCGGCGGCCATATGTTGGTCGCGCAGGTTATCGTTAGGTGATTTCGCTCTGGCTCCTTGACCGGCCCACATCTTTGTAAACAGAGTGTGCGCGCAGTAAGACGCAGGAACTTCCATGTTTGCTCCTGAAAACAGCAGCGCCAGATCAAGATTCTCAGGGAGATCTCAAGGTGAGGCAGCAAAAGATCGCGTCCCGTTAGAATCCTGCCAAGCCTGCCAACAGTTATCGGTGCCGAACAGGGCATTTGCTACCGCGGCATTCGCGTGCTACGATCCAAGACGGCTAGAGAGCCTCTTCTTCATTTGAGCAATTGTACGGAGTACACAGTCCGGAGCAGATAGGACGTGGTCTGGTCAGACGCCCCAGCCGTAGGAAGAGATAGCGGTATCCGAGGCGCACCCAGGCGGACGACAATGGGGTTACTCAAAACTTCGGACAGTCTCAGCCTCGAAGGGAAGCAAGGGGAGATCGGTCCTTACGGAGAAAAGTGGGAATGGAGAGAGAGCGAGGTCAAACATCATTTTAGAGCGAACATTGTCCAAGCGGCGGCGCTTGCGCGAATGGCTGTGTGTTGATGCTCTGGATGAAGCCGGATCATCTACCGCCAGGGGCCTCGTTGTTTTCCTGAGAGAGATCACGGAATGCCTTCCTGAAGATGCGTCTCTCCAGTTGATATTTTCTTGTCGACATTGCCCTCTCGTAACCCTCGCAAGTGGTTTTGAAATAGTCATGGAGGAGACACTTACCAGGCGGTTTCTGCAGTGATCGATCAACAGCTGAGGCTCGGCTGAAAGGAATGCTGACCCTTTCAAATCGTCTATTGCAAGGAGCAGATCAGGATTTCATCGATCGCTATTTCATCAGTCCCAAATCGCTTTGATTCTTTACCGTTGACGGGTTCGGTCGGTGTAGAAGTCAAGGGAGAAAAGGTTTTGGGAAGGAATGCTCAGGGTCTGAGAGGGAGTGGTTGGCTCCATAATTGCTGTCCGATACTGGCGGACCACGTTGAGGCTTTGAGACATGGTGTCATTTTTGTTTGCTTTCTCGACGGATCGCATGTAAGACGTCTCATTGATGCTCTTGAGACGGACGGCGCTTTTGTTGAGACTGCTTGAACGACAAGCCGTGATTGTCAGACCCGCCAACGCGAGTCAAGTCGGTGTTGGTACAGCCCGGGTCGAGGCGCTAACCCCTTTGAGTTGGAACCTCCAACTGGCGAGATCCGGGGGGAGCGAACGGAGCTTAGGGGGAACACGTTGTTCGGAAGCAAAGTACTCGTGGTGATGTCTTCTGATACAAGGGCACTGTGTCTCGGCAACAACAATAGGACTTGCCTTGAATCACTCTCTGAGGAAATGCGTATGACGTCCCAACAATCAAACGATCTGCGGTGTCTCAGTTCTCACTCATCTAGTTCAGATGCCTGTCAATGGCATACAAACCGAAGTGGACTTACTAGATTCAGGTAAGGCGATCGTGGTAGACAACGCTGACATTCTGCTGATAAGTGAAGACGACTATGACCCCATAGCACACCTCGATCAGATATTCTCGCATCCTTCCACTCTCTCGTCCGTTACCCAGACATCCCAGATCCTACAATCTTACCAAGATGACCTCGAAAACGAAATCGAGGCCCTCGAGGACGAGCAAATCCAATCGAATGCAGAATGTCTGCAACGTATGGAGGTATCGAAAGCCGAGTTGGCCGAGCTCTTCGAGCGGATCGAGAGCGTCCGCGAGCGAGCATTGCAGACGGAGCGGAACATCACCGAGATGACGGCCGACATCAAACAGTTGGATAATACGAAGAAGAATTTGACGTTGTCAATGACGGCTCTGAAGCGGCTACAGATGCTGACAACCGCCTACGAACAGCTGCGAGCCATGAGTAAAACGAGACAATACCGAGAATGTGCACAGCTGCTGCAAGCGGTGATCCAGCTGATGGCGCATTTCAAGTCCTATCGCTCGATTGATCAGATCGCAACTTTAAGCAGAAACGTGGCGGATCTGCAAAGGGAGCTGCTTGAGCAAGTTTGCGAGGACTTTGAGATTACATTTACCAAGGAAGAGGTTGCACAGAAGCGAGGCCTCCTTCACGAGTCGTGTCTTGTCGTAGATGCTCTGGGCGATTCCGCCCGCTCCAGGTTGACCACCTGGTACTGCAATACCCAACTCCGCCAGTACCGGCATATCTTCAAAGGCGATCAAGAGGCCGGGTCACTGGACAATATCGATCGGAGATACTCCTGGTTCAAGAAGACGTTGAAGATCTACGACGAGGAGCATGCCGCAATATTCCCGTCGCATTGGCGAGTCAATGAGATCCTCGCAAATGTCTTTGCCGAGGGCACGCGGGACGACTACAAGGGCATTCTGTCACGCTCCACTCGCAATGGACAGACGATCGATGTCAAGCTATTACTGTCGTGTTTGCAGCAAACACTCGACTTCGAGCATAGCCTCGAGAAGAGGTTCAACCAGAGCTCACGGGCGTCCATCGACACTATGGCTTCGGCGAGCGACACTCCAATCTTTGGCCAGCCCATCTCTAACGCCTTTGAACCATATCTGAGCCTGTGGGTCGAAGCACAAGACAAAGAACTGGCTGCATTGATGCCGCAGTACAAGCAGCGACCTACTAGAAGTTCAGAAGAAGATTTCTCCTCTCAGCAGGTCATTACCTCATCGACCGAACTCTTCAACTTCTACCGGCTGTCACTCGCACAATGTGCGAAGCTCTCTACCGGGCAGCCTTTGCTGGAGTTGACGAAGGTGTTCGGGCGATATCTCGATCAGTATGCGCAGCAAGTGCTGCTGTTCTACATCTCGGAGAAACCAACGGGCGGAACTCCGTCAAGGATACCTACCGTTGAAGATGTTATCTTGGTGCTCAATACCGCCGATTACTGTTTCAACACATCCAATTCTCTGGAAGAGAAAATTAAAAGTCGCATAGACGAGCCACTGAAAGAGAAGGTCGATCTTCAAAACCAAGCGGACGCTTTCATGGGCATTGCGAGTGCAGCAGTCCGAGGTCTAGTCCGCAGGGTTGAGGTCGATCTAGAGCCCAGTTGGCGAGAGATGCGGAACACAGCTTGGTCAAAGATCGAGATTGGCGAGAACCAAAGCACCTACATTGCCGGCCTGCAGAATCGCATCAAAGACCGGTCAAGCGAGATATTAGGGATGCTCCACAAGCAACAGTACGCTCGTGCTTTCGCCGACAACTTAGTTGAGCTTCTCGCGTCGACGTACCTTACGAATATTGTCCAATGTAAGCCCATCTCAGAGGGCGGCGCCGAGCAGATGTTGCTCGACACTCACGAGATACGAAACATACTGAGCCACCTACTCCCCGGAACCCCGCCACCGCTGTTCCTCAAACGAGTGACTGCTGCGTTTGCAATGATTGAACCACTGTTGAAGACTCTGCAAGTACGACCTTCACCCCCGGAAGCGCTCGTTCAGGCATACTTGATCCACATCGCAGACCTGTCAGAAGTCAACTTCCGCAAGGTTCTCGAACTCAAAGGGATTCGCACAAAGCCGGAACAAAGTCAGCTGATTGAGCTATATCAAATGCACAAATTCAGTCCACGGTATAAAGACTCACTCGTGGAGAAGTCACCTCTCCTTACACCTCTGACACTAGGAACGTCAACGTCGGGTCCTGGCGCAGCGGTGACTCCTGCAGCTGCCCTCCACAACCTCTCGGCTCTGGGGAATTCCGCGGCTGCATCGTTGAGCACAGCAAACCTGCCGGCGAACATGAAGTTTGACGCATCAGGGCTAGGCAGCGCGATCATCGACCGTTTCAGCAGCCCTGGTCTTGGGACACCACGGGACGGAGCCACGAGCCCAACATTTGGAAGTGGTGCAGCAGGCGGGAATGTGGCAGGAGATGGTGTCTTCTCTGGCGCAGAAGCTGGAGCGAAGTTAAATGAGAACTTGAAGAACATAGGCAAATTCTTCAAACGGGACTTGGGCGGGTTTGGAGGCATCGGTCGTTTTGGTAGTAGTAAGACGACCAGCCCGGCTCCGCCCGAAGATCGGGCAAACGGTCGATAGAGCATGACACGTAGATTGAAGGAACATGAACATGTCCAGAGCGTACGAGTACTACTACAGTATGCTGGCGACGCCGCATGAAGCCGCCATCAATCACGGACCAATCACGGCACCAGCCGACAAAGAGGCGCGGCCGAAAGCGGACTAGCCGGTGAAAGTTCCGCATCGAGGCTAGTGCGGGTCACGTGGTGCTGCCTGACAGGGTCTTTGGAGTCGAGTTCCGCCGACGACGACAAAGTTCTTTTTGTTCCTGACAAGTTCAATGTCATCTTCACTTTGTCACACAATCTATTCTCAGACACGGCCATTGTGACCTCGCCGATCTCCAAGTCTCATCCTCCCACCGGCAGCAGGATCTCCCTGCGGCATTTCGCGATTTCTACTGCTGTGACTACCTTCGACACACCCTCGTCACACGTCCGCCACATACGAAATCTTGGAGACCACAGTCACGACCATATTCACAAACCCGAGTACATCATTATTCACATCATCCACATCACCTATTTCAACAACGTTTGCCAGACGAGTGACAACTGTATGGTCACATCCTGGGGTTGAGAGAACGTAGTCGGACAAACAATATCTCGTTTCTTGGCACCTTGGAAGGGCCTGGAACAGGTCTCGAGCCCACCCAACACACGACATTTACACCAAATCACGCCAGAGTTAGCAAATTCAGGGATATTTGGTTGTAAATTTTTAGGTCGGGGCATCTACGATGGCATTCGGGAAGGGCGGGTACCGCGGAGGAGGCCAATATGGAGGAGGACGTGGCCGAGGCGGCGGTCGGGGAGAAGGACAGCACTCTGGCAATTCCACGATAGAGCTGGTCGTCAAAGGATGGACAAACTCGACAATACCGGCACGGGATCAGAAATCTGCGGTCCTAACGTTTCTCAAAAGCAAATCAGGTTGCCAAATCTTATCAGACAGAGTCGTCAAAGTGCATATCCTCTTTATCGAAATCTGGGAACGGGACCAAAATCGATTCTACCAGTTGGATGGCAGCAATTGGAGCGGAACTACGATTAAAATCGAAGAATCACGACAGCGAAGCGACATTGGTAACAAAATCCCCCCGAGCGGCCCTCGCGCCGATGGAAACAATCAATACAGGCAACACAACAACACTGGCTTCGGGTCGCAAAGCAACGGCATTAACGACGATCTGTTCACGGTTGGGGTGGCGGACAAGATAGCCGCCGTCATTCGCAGCTGCTACACAGAAGCCGACAAACACCTGAACCTAACCAACCTGGCCAACCATGCCGGCATTCAACAAATTCCCGACATACAGAACGCCACAGATGGCGCCAAGGTCTGGGAAGCGATCTTTACTGTTTGCAAGACGAAAGTCTGGCCGAGCAATCATCAACGAAACATAAGTGTGCACCTGATCAGTCTCAGACAGAACGAGATCACCAACGTTACAATAATCGAGGCCTTGTCGCGGTTCTTCCCCCGCATACAGGGCCTCGACTTGGGCGACAATAAACTTGACAACATGAACAGTCTGATCGCCTTCAGTGACAAGTTTCGAGAACTACAGCACATAATACTCGATGGCAACCCCGTCTGTTACCTGCCTGACACAGTGCAGATATTACGACAGTGGTATCCCAAACTCAAACAGGTCAATAACACCGCTGTGGAGAGTATTCAAGGTGCGATACCATTTCCCGCGGTGCAACCAGCACCAGCAGCAGGAATACCGATAGGGATAGGGGTAGGACAAACACCCTTTCGACCCGATGATCGATATAAGGACGTGCCCACGGCACAGATCCCAGTTGATCCTAGTCGGCCATGGCATCCTGAGATACCTGTGGACTCTCTTTTTGCAGTCAAGACACCGGACAAACCTCAGGACGTATGGGAACGCGAAGTGCTGGGCCTCAGATTCAGTATTCAGACGAGGCTGAACATGGCTTCGACGGAAGAATGTCTGAAAGCAAATCATTGGGATTACGACAAGGCATTAGCCAATTTCACCGAAATCAATTCAAAGAACCAGATCCCTAGTGACCGGTTTTTGCCACTGTAAGGTAGCTTGACTGCCACCAGGGAGGACGAGGTGCCGACGGACACGAAGGACTGTTGAACTGTATTAGTATGCAAGATGGGCATTTTTCAGCGCGGCGCTCCCCTGATTAGCATGACTATGATAGCGACTCGGCCTCCTAAGGCATTACTTGGCTCAAGGGAGCCTGGCTATGAGACAGCAAATCCAGGTGACATGGTTATCTGCACGGCCCTACACTTGCTTGTTGATATGTTTCTGACGAGCATGTGAAAGAATGCCACCGGGCTGACAGGGGCACAGCGGACAGGGGTGTGGACGGCTTGTCACCCGTGCGCGAGGCACGTCCCCGAGTACTCGTGCTCGTAGACTCCAATGATGATAGAGAACGTGTTACATATCACTCCTTTCCAAACCGCCGCTGTGGGCCCAAGATTGCTCTCTGTCCATATGTGTGTTCGCACAGCTGGGATTCGAGGCGAGAAAATCACATGTGAAGGCGATGGACGTCATGGTGGACGTGGCCTGGCTTGCGAGCCTGACTATCTCACCCTTCCGGAGACGGTCCCATGTCAACCCGCCAGGAACCCGACGCGTACCTGCGTCCTTCGTCCTCTCAGCCCAACAGATATTTTCAGACTCGTGTTCCCAGCTGCTGCTTGCTTCTCCTGTGCTGTCGATGATCCTTCGACATCCTTCATGGAGCACGACGTAAAGCCACTACGCGCTTTACCCCTCACACCGCCTCCCAGTACTGACGCTTCCATTGCTTTGCACTATGCTTTGGAGTTCGAATAAAGGGAACTCGCCTGCCTCTGAAGATGAGAAAACCGATGGGGATTCCGGCGATGATGTTCCAAAGGAAATTGTGCTGGCGCAGCCGCAGCAGGGACGGACTCTGCTGCCTGCGCCTGCCGCGGCGATCATAAGCGGAGTCACTGGCCTCACTTCCTTCTACGTGCGTGGTGCCACCAAAGTCGGAGGATGGGGTCTCTACGCCGGCAGGGAGGCCACTCTCAAGACCTTGTCCGTCAGTCGGAGTGCGCTGGAATCTATCCTCATTGCCGCGGGAAGGGACGTCTCCGCCCGAAGCAATGGCGAGCTGGGACGTTCTGAGGCCGAGAACTTGTTGGAGAGGAGTGTACGTTCGAACACCCACGGAGGGCAGAAGACTGAGCTGACTGACACCGAGACAGATCTCTGCCTTGCACTCGACCATTTCAACCACTTCCTTCGTCGCCTCAACAGGATTTTACCTGACAGAAGCCTTTATGAACTCGATATCCGGCCTCTCCATCCAAGGTTTGGCCACACTCAATGCCATTCTCGGCTCCACCGAATCCTCCCGCGCCGTCGCCGCCATCATCACGCTGATCCGAGACGAGCTTAACAAGCCCGAAGTGGGTGGCACTGGGGAGGTGGTTACATACTTGGATCTCATCATTGGAACCATTGGATTTGTCCTGCTGCAGAGATGGGGCAGGCGCAAGACAGAACTCGACTTTCGAGATGCCGGCGGCGAAGAGACAATATGGGATGCTGTCATCGATGACAAGGGTTTCAGAGCCGATGTGGTGGGTACCAGGAGGAAGGGTATGATCAGCCTCAACACCAACGTGGGCGGGCCGGCCATGACGTTCGCCTCTCCGGACGATGAAGACGAATTTGAAGCCCTGGAAAGGGGTACCCTGTACGATGCTCAGACGGTCGCCCTGTCCACAGACGACCACACGAATCTGTCCGACGAGGAAATCCGAGAAAGGATCATGAGCCAGTTGCCCACTGGGGCTCGCGCCATCGTCACATCGGAGACCATAACAGCGAAGACAATCAAGGTCGATATCTACGATGGTCACACAGCTCACATTGACCCCCCGCCTGGTACTGTCATGGTGGCCGAAAGGTTGAACCATGAAGGCTCTGGTAATGGCATACAGGGCGGGCCTCATCAAACCGTCATCTTTCGCACAGCTTTGAAGAGATCAAGCAGCGTAGAGATGCCTTCGTCGACTAATCAATTGCGATTGACAGCTAGTCATGGATCACCACCTGATCACCTCGATGTCGACGACATGCTCGTCATGAGGAGCGCCCCAAAACGGATTTCAATCGTCGATGAACCCGTCCAGATTGAACCAGCAGTCTTCTCCGGCTCCGAGCGAGATGATGAAGCCCTTGAGTCGTCCTCGCCACCACCGTCGTCACCTCCAAAGTCCAATGGACCCGTCGCGAATCAGAAGAAGAGCCGTCGGCCTGTCCTCCCCTCAAGCAAGTCCTCGTCCGGCACGACCGCTACCAGCCGGATCCCCCTGATGAAAGGTAAGAAAGACAAGACTTCGCTGGCAGCCAAGAGCGAGAAAGGTGGTGTGCTGAAGAAAGCACTGAAAACACTCAGCCCAAGTCAATCTTCGGCGGCAGTCAAGGATATGCAAAGAGCCTCCTCGAAGCCGCAGAAGCCATTACCGTCTGTACCAGTCCAGGCGCCCAGGTCTCGAGCGCCGTCGACTACTCGTGGAGACTCTACACCTCACCGAGCCTTCGCTTCAGCAGGCCAGACGCCTTTGCCCAGTCCAAGTCTATACCGTGCGGCGGAGTCGTCGACGAATTACTTTGCTGTACAGCACAGAAGAAGAGACTCGATTGTATCTCAGACCACCGAGACATATTCCGTACACTCACACGACAGCCGGCCGGGCTCACCCACATTCACTCGGACTCGGACCCGAGTTGTGAATGGCCTGACGCCAACACGGTCGGAGCTGGGTTTGGCTTTGGACGAAACAGAATCGAGGCTCGACCCGGCCACTGGTACGGTCCATCACCGGCGGTCTCGATCTTTCGTGCCTAGTCTCTATTCGATGGCCACCAGAGATTCGAAGGAGGCTATCCTGCTGGCGCCGAAGACTCCTCTACCGCGTAAATCCATCTATGAGGACCACAGCATATTGGCTTCCCTCATCAACGAGGGCAAGGTGCCTGGGATATTCCCTGACCGCCATCTGGTAAAAACAGTTCGACGATTTGCAAGGTTTGCATCGGCCTCGTATGGGTCGAACTTCCTGAGGGTAATGGGCCTCACGACCTCTGAAGACGATCTCAGCAAATCCACGGAATTGATGACTTTGAATGTGCATCACGAGCACAGCTCGTTCTCGAGCCATACTGGTTTACCTCCGGACACGATCCTATTGTCCTCTTTCTACGACCCCAAAGGCGTCACTGGCAATACTGACTGGTCACCGTCGGCCATATCACCGCTGATTCATTTTATCTCGATCGACGACGATTCGAAAGCAGTTGTCCTGACGTGTCGTGGAACCTTGGGCTTCGAGGATGTCCTTACGGACATGACATGCGACTATGACGATCTCCTCTGGCAAGGCCAGCGTTACAAAGTCCACAAAGGCATCCATGCGTCAGCACGGCGCCTACTAGGCGGCAGTGGAAGCCGCATCATCGCCACCATCCGGGCAACATTAGAACAATATCCCGATTACGGCCTCGTCCTCTGCGGGCACTCCCTTGGTGGCGCAGTTGCCGCTATTCTCGCCATTCTCATCGCCGAGCCATCCTGCGACGGCTCCAAAACGTCCTTCATCACGGGCAACAAACCGAAACTGCTCACCCATCAACCCACCGACGGGCCATACTCATCCTACATCCCGCCTATCACCCTCCCTGCTGGCCGTCCCATCCACGTCTACGCCTTCGGCACACCGGCGTGCATGTCGGAACTCCTCCGATCCGCCACCTGTGGTCTAATAACCACCATCGTCAACCATGCAGATATCGTGCCCTGTCTCTCCTTGGGCATCCTTCACGACTTCAGAACAGTAGCACTGCACCTCAAGCACGATACATCCGATGCACTCGGCGCCCTCAGGACACGTGTGTGGAACCGTCTCACCAGCGCCGTCAAGTCTGCGTTCTACAATAATCCCAAGGGACCGCCGCCGCCGGAGAACATGGCAGGTGACGGGCTCGGAGAGGATACCTGGGCGTGGGCTGCGCTGAAGACTCTGCGTGCCGCGATGATCAACGACAAACTCGTGCCGCCGGGAGAGATCTTCGTGGTTGAGACGACACGCGTCTTCGACCGTCTTGATCCCGACGTCGCAAGGGAGGCTGTGTTCGGACCAGATGATTCGAGGGATGACCGCACGGAGAAACTTTACCGCGCTCTGGGACGGCCTGCCACACGAGTGCGGATGACATGGGTAAGGGATGTGGAGAAGAGATTTGGAGAACTGAGGTTTGGGAGGGATATGTTTGGGGATCATAGTCCAGGCAGCTATGAGGCTGCCCTGGCGGCTTTGGAAAAGGGCATCTGTGAAGACTGAGGTACAAGAACAGTGGCCAATGGGCCGAAGGTCAAAGAATGACCTGACGATGAAACGACACATGGATGCATAGCGATCACTATGAGCCGGGGCATGAGAGTGCTGGTCTGGACATACAGTTATAGTTGTAATATTCTTGTGTATGAAGAACTCTTGCTGGTCTGAACGGACACACCAGCAGGGAGACCTAACGTATGGTATGGAATTATATCCGAATTCAAAGTCCCGTCCAGAGTACTGTGAGCTATGAAAGGTCAGCAGATGTCCAGCAAGTCCCTCTACGAGCCGGTGCAGTGTTTGATATTGACGTGACACGATCCGTGAAGGGACAGCATATGATTAGTATTGGGATGACACTTCCGCAAAAGAACGAAGGAAAGTACATGACACTTTAGCAAAAGGACGAAGAAAGGAAAGTACCCTTTGGCAAAAGAACGAAGTAAGGACATTACACTTTAGCAAAAGAACGAAATAAAGTACATGACACTTTGGTTAAAGTGCGACGAGGTATCCAGCGCGAGCGGGTGGGTGAGTGAGTGCGCTTCCGTCCCGATTGTCTACTATAGGTAGGTATAAAATCTGCAAACCGCGTATTACTTCTGCAGCCTTCTAAAGCCTCGTGCGATACGGCGCTGGGTCCATTTAGGATATGTATAAGACAAATAGGTTAAAGAATATACTCGTCTTGTCGGTTCGAGAAATGATTTGGTTCCCCGGAAGTCTAATATATACGACTTTTGTAGAAGTGTTATGGGTGTAAAACACGGTCCGGTCCGATCGGTGGGAGGTTTTTGTGTCACAACTTCGTAGTAGAATATCTTGTGCAAGAGTAGCACTTCAGTAGAAGTGCTATGGCGCGAAACACGGTCGGTGCGATGTTTGTCTTTGTGGTTCTTTCAGTAGGATATCTTATTTCAAACTTGTAGGATACATCAAGGCCGTCAACGCTAGATATTTGGCATGTCGTGGTTAACGTTCGACATTCGTGCCTGCGCGATACACTCCCTGCGCTCATTCTTGATAGCCTGCCATTCGGGCCGGATGTATAATATATACGGGGTACGTTGTGTTCCCTTGTCTGTCTGTCTCTCTTCCTCTCTGGCCCAATCGTGTCCCTGTCCATGTCGGTACCCATGTCATTGCAGAGGAAATATAGTATCAGTATATCGCGTGCGACATATGTCTAAAGTAAGCGTGCTGGTCAGGATTAGTTACGCCCCTAGATCCCAAGACTGGGTAGGAGATGCGTTTGATTCTGTATAATCTCATCTGTTCACTAGTAAGGCAGGGGCGCACTTCTGCACAATAACCGTGTGAATCGCGTGGCTCAAAGTGTCAAATGGAATGGCCGTCAAGATAGAATTGCTGCTTGCTGGTGGGGGCGGCGGCATTCCAATCGTCGCTTCGTGCTCATCAGTGCTTTCGATTGTTCTTGCTTGATGCCCGTGTTTGTGTAGACGGAATGCTTGCAAAAACCAACGGAAGACACTGGCTTGCTACTTCTGTATGGATTTATATAACGATACTCCCGGGCTGACTTTAAGAGTTCTAAGTTCCGGTCTCTTCTTCAGGTCTCATGTTAAATAGCCGGCAATTGTCTCTGCGACAATTGGTGTATACGGCAGGACCAAACACCCTCCTCCTCGCATCCGGCATACTTCACTCTCGCGATATACGAACCCTTGTGACTCGGATGACGGTTGCAGAGGTCAATCACCCTCCCATAGATACATTTCCAAACAATACCGTTCCAACATATCGAGGCAAGTTCACTTCGGTGAATGAGTTCGTCTAAGTAGACCACAGTGACATATATCTCCGGGATGCAATGTTGAAGATTGATTATGGGCTCATTCTCGGGAGAGCATGAGCCGTGCATACACTTCTTGAGGGTGAGTGACAGCCGTTGCGAGCTCCAACCTCGACTTACAGCAGCAGGGTGAAGCATCTTTCACAAACAGCCCGTCCAGCCCACGTGCTGCTTTCCCCTTACCAACTGAGCCTTGCTGAGTCGGTGTTGTGATGCATCTGTCACTGGGAATCGCAGATGACCAAAGCCGAGCACGGTACCTCGCAGTTACTGTGCAACAACCATGGCATTGTCACCCTGGAGCTCTTCACAGGATCAGCTCACGAGGCCAGCTCGACCTCCTGCCTCTGCAGAATGTGAATCGCGACTTTCTGCGCGTATAAATATACCCCTGGCTCGGGCCCTTTCAACTTAGCTTTCTTTCCCCATCGACAGAACGACGACAAACTTACTTGCTCACTCAAACGCTTTCGCACGAGCCACTATAGCATATCCTTAGCTGTATAGCTAGAGCACCACATACAAGTAGCTCACCCACGACAAGCGGCAACACTCTGATCCCAGAAATCCTGCAACAAGTAAGTAGAAAGGCTGGAACGAAGATGGGCATTAGTACTGACAGGGTGCAGATCGATCTCTGTCCTCCAGATCGACACATCAGCAAAGATGCGTACCTCCTCAGTCATCAGCTTCTTCGCGACCACAATCATGCTTTTTGCTTTCTTCAAGGCCACAGACGCGTACGGCACCGCCAACGTCTGGCAGTGGTGCAAAGACTTCGACGTCTACTGTTGTACTGTCGAGGGATGCGCTCCCGGAACCCCTCCGGGCCAGTGCAAAGGAGTCCATTGGGACAAGTTAGAGCCGAGCCATAACATCACGGTCAAGTTCGAGGATCACCCATCGGGCACCGGCATGACCATCATGTGACTCCATCTTCTCCCCTAATACCGACCTTATGACGAGCTAACAGAAGTTCGCAGGTGCACCAGAGATCCAGACGCGTCTCCGATCCTGGTAACCCAGTTGGAGTGGACATGGGAGCAGGGCCAAGGGAAGGTCTACTTCGACGTCAGCAATGTCGCCGGGACTCCTTTCGTCGGCGAGGGCTTCATGCTGCATTCCGTTGACGCCAAAGATCCCGGCAAGACCTTGAATCGCTGCTTCGACGCTTGGTGCGACAAGAACGACGTCTCCTGCAACCAGGCATACCAGGTCTGGAACGACGACGAGCAGGCCATGAGGGCTTGCTATGACGACGCAATCCTTGGTTTGCAGCTGTGTCTGTGAAAGCTAGGCTAGGCCGGCGCGAGGTTCTCAAAACAGATCTTCTGCTTTGCAAGGAGATGTTCGGGAGTAGACGATTCGAAAAGTTCGGGGAGAACCTGGACATAGAAGCATGGGTGCGCCGTGGGGAGGGCATTGTGCCAGCCGTATATTTTCCGGCGCAGTCTGAAAATGAAACCCATTTCAGAGGCCTTCCGTCCCATGACATCAACATCGTGAAAGACGCCCACTATGTGCTCGCCCGCCCGCTAATACCTCACAAGTGTCTAAGAAGGAGTCATAGTGGTGAAGCAGGCATGAGTGGTCGTTTTTAGCAGGAGACAAATGTAGTAAGTGGAAGAAGAGGCAGAGCGATGACTCTTCAGTTTCTGTGGCGGCGGACGAACCAGGCAATTGTCGTCATTGATTGGATGGACGGGCTGGGCTTGCCACAAAAGTCGCCTGCCCGATTACAACCAGACTATCTGGGGATTGAGCCCGTGCAGAATGATTCACACCCTGTCTTCTTGCGCTTTCGTCAACGCCTGGCGAACACCGCTCACAGCGACAGATATAAGAGCTTGGAAGATCCACGACTGGACTGCCGCTTGAAGGTCACCGCCTTCGTTGTACCGCGCACACACGCAAATAATCAACCAGTGACATTCCCACCCCGCTTTGCTCCCACGCACTCATCCTCGCTCGCGCTCCTTTCACTGGCCAACCACATAAAACAAATCGACGTAGCAGAACCATTACATCGCCCGGGCAACCATGGCAGTCAGAGCACAGGTACGCGCGCGCAAGTCACCTACTACTTCTGGGCGTCAAGACCAGACAAGGACAGGACAGAACGCTGACGTGCGTGTATCATGTAGTTTGAAAACTCCAACGAGGTGGGCGTCTTCGCCAATCTCACAAACTCATACTGCCTCGTCGCCATTGGCGCCTCCGAGAATTTCTACTCCATCTTCGAATCCGAACTCGCAGACCTGATCCCTATCGCAAGATGTACCATTTCCGGCACCCGGATCGTCGGCCGCTTAACGTCTGGGAACAAGAACGGTCTGCTGGTTCCTACCTCGACGACCGACCAAGAGCTACAACACCTAAGAAACACACTGCCGGACAAAGTCAAGGTGGAGAGGATTGAGGAGCGGTTGTCGGCACTAGGGAACGTGGTTTGTTGCAGTATGTGCACACCTTTCCCTCATTTCTTTCTTTTCGCTCGCACAGGGACAAAAACTTCACTTTATAGACGCGCGACTAACTGACGATCTGCGCAGACGACCACGTTGCCCTAGTTCACCCGGACCTCGAGCGCGAAACCGAAGAAATCATCGCAGACACCCTGGGCGTCGAAGTCTTCCGCCAGACCATCGCCGGCAACGTCCTCACTGGCTCATACATGTCTCTCTCAAACCAAGGCGGCATCGTGCACCCAAAGACCTCCATCCAAGACCAAGACGAATTGTCCTCTCTGTTACAAGTCCCCCTTGTGGCCGGCAGCGTCAATCGCGGAAGTCCCGTCGTGGGTGCGGGCATGGTGGTGAATGACTGGCTTGCAGTCACGGGCATGGACACCACGGCGACCGAGTTGAGTGTCATTGAGAGTGTCTTTAGGCTTGGGGAGGGCGGACCAGGTGGCCTGGACGCTAGGATGAATGCCAACAAGGAGAGCATCGTCGAGAGCTTCTACTGAGCAATCGGACATGGCTTTTCATCCAGGCACTCATGCTCGACGAAAACAATCATTGATCCACGATTTGGCACGACGGTCCCGCGCCGGAACGCACCGCGCCTTCTCCCCCGACGACAGATGTCGCTTCTCTTACTGTCTTCACACCCCCATAGCGTCTCCAAGTGTTCTCCACCGAGTTCCGCGCCCGGGGATGAGCTGGATGATCTGCCAAAAGTTTGCTAGAACAAGCGGCGCAAGTGCTATGACGGGGATGCGGCCGGGGCTGGCAAGAAGGAATGGCCAGAAGGAGCAGTGATGGTGTAAGCACAGAGGGGATTCAGCCATGTTCTTCAGAATCCTCCCAGCGGAGGCACCGCTCGATATTGACCTCGGCAAATCCTGTCTCTCGTCTTTATCACCAGGATCGTGTCTGAAGAGTGTCCAAGGAAGGCATCGGGTCGTAGAGCAAGCCTGCATAATGCAGCGTGCAGTCTGAATAATGACGAGATCGATCCCCGAGGCAGCTTTCCCTGCACCTTTCAGACCTTTCCAAACGGGAGGGGTGTGTGTAAAGCTTCGGCATTCGATTGTGAACCCTCGATCTCAAAATTTCCTGTTTCATGCTCTCTGCGCCCACAGCTCTGCCCATTTCTTTTCGTCCTGATCT
Organism: Phialophora verrucosa; assembly: GCA_002099365.1. Lineage (NCBI taxonomy): Eukaryota > Fungi > Ascomycota > Eurotiomycetes > Chaetothyriales > Herpotrichiellaceae > Phialophora > Phialophora verrucosa. The sequence goes on along the minus strand of MSED01000014.1, from coordinate 247,104 downwards.
GACCTCCTAAGATCGTCACGAATCCAGCGGTCCCTGATACAGTAGCTCCTGCGTATCGATACAACGAACTAAATGCCAATAGCTGGACTTTATGCAAGCGCCGATCCAAGGCTCGGCTCCCGAGCCCAAACGCTCCCATCTCCCTGTCGTGCGCTTCTGGGCCTCATCGTAGCACCTGCACGCGCAGGCGATACGAGTACTCGTACTCCCGAGGAATAGGTCGAGATCCGAGACGCTCCCACCAAGTCCGGTTCCAGCTTGGTCTCACCGAGCTTCATATCCCTTCCCTGGTGCCCTGATCTACCCAAAATGGCCAAGATATCGGTCCAAAACTGCTCCGGCTTCCCAGGGTAGGCTAGCAGGTTCACAGCGTGAAGCTCTAGATGCATCGCGCTGCTAGTGTCATTGATCGCTCCTGGTCTGGTCGACAGGCTGATCCTCCACCATCGGGTTTCTCGTCTCGCCTTCTGTCTCCAGCACATTGCCATTCTTCATCACCACGTCGCCAGCATCGTCTGCTGCCTCGTCATCTTCGGCCTGCGCTTGAGCCAAAACATCTGCCATACTCTTTCCCTTAAAGTTCGTATCGGCGTAGATATCGGTCTCCATGTCGACGTCTCCACTCTCACGTGGTGTACTCGCTGGCGGAGTTTCAACTGGTGGTGCAGGTGGTGGCGGTGGGGGAGGGGGTGTGTCGAGTTCCATGTTCTGGCGCTTGCCTGGTGAGCCTGTAGGCTCTCGCTCACCGTCGTCGGCCGCCGGGGGGAGATCTTCTTGGGCACTGCGTTTCCGCTTCAGCGTGCCGGTGCCGTTGGCCTCGGATGGCGAATTGACACTGGGCGTGTCGTCAAGTTCATTGTCCGACATCTTGATGTCTTCATCCTCGTCTGCTGCGGGGGGCGAGGCAGCCGCTGTCTCATCATCCAGCTTCGGCTTTTTTCCCTTCTCCCTCGTGGCTTTTTCTGCCTCGTGTTTCTTGTGTTTCTGGTATGCCTTCTCGAAAAACTGCTTGCAGAACTCCTTAACCTTCTTTACCTGCCGGTCCTCGATCTTCGTGGGGTCTTTCACCCGACCGGCCTTGTAGTCCGACGCGACGAGTTTTTTGGCTATTTCTTTTGCGAAACGCTTCAGGTCCTCTCGAGGTATCTTGTGCTTGTACTTGTTCATGACATGCGATATGTGAGGGAAGAGCTAGAGTGTGTTAGTCACGACTACCTTTATGTCTAAAGGACGAGGCATTGTTTACCGTGTTCTCATACAGCTTCTTCTGCTTTTCCTCGTCGTAGGATTTCCACTTTTCTTCCTTCTTTACCTTGCTAGGCTCCGGCGTGTCGGGTGTGGAGTTCTTGGTATCTTTGCCGCGAGATGTGACAATGTTATCGATGATGCTTTTGAGTACATCTTGTTCCGATGGCTGCTTAGGTGGCGGAAGAGGGTCATCTGCTGGTTTTGAAGGTCTGGTCCACGTCGTCTGTCCCGATGCAGAATAGAAATATGTTCTGCCTTTGTCCTGGGCGGCAAACCAGCCTCGGGGTAGCGGTGGGGGGCCACGATGAAAGGGCATAGGAGGACGTGAGAAGAAGTTTGCTCCAGGTCTCTGCAGAGAGCGAGGACCGGCCGGCGGATGGAGTGAGGCCGGACCTCTTGGAGGAGACTTTGATCGAGACCTTGAGCGTTTCCTTTGCTGAGCAGATTCGCGTCGCTCAAAGGGTGTTGGCTCTGTCTTTACAGACGCTGCCACATCTTCCTTCTTCTTCCGTGGTATTCGGTAGGCCAGCTCGAGCTGTGACCAGGCATCAAATAATGCTGACGATTGAGTTGCGACCCTGTCGTCTTCGTGGTTGATCAAAGACTGCAGCGTCTTATCTATCTTTGCATCGACAATCTTGTTTCTCGTCAACCGCGGCAACCGGTCAAGGATGTCAAGGATCTGGAGGATGATATTCTCATCGTCACGCCATGCTGACAATTGCGAGTTGAGGATCTGGTAGCCGTGAAACCTAACAACCCGATGCCATGCTTGGTCGTCATTACAGCGTTGTATACGCTGCAAGAGTTTGACGGCGATCCATTTCTCTTTACACTGCATGAGTGCGGCCATGACCTTGGTCACGCCCTCAGCATCAAGAGATTTGGCTTCAAGACTGTCGACGTAATCCTCATCATCTTCGGCAGTCTTCTTCTTCTTCGGCCGTTTGGCGACAACGGTATCCCAGGCTTCATCTTCGTCGATACCCAAGGCCTCCATCGTCGCCGCGGACAGCTTGGTGGCCCGTTCGGTCTGCGTCTTGCCTCCAATGAAGCCTGTACAGTTTGATTCGCCACAGTAGCACGGCTGTGGGTTGGCGCCATATCGATCAACATTATAATTGAAGACGAGTTCCTCGCCAGCTTTGATATAACGCTCCGCAAAAATGCCCATACGAAGCTTGTCGCCCACCACCCACTTGTCGACATAGCAATTGGGGTTGCAAGAGTGATTGCAGAAGCGACCAAGGTTTCCTTTCCTGGTGGCGTCGATGAACTCACCCTTGCTCAGGGACATGAAGTAGAAATGCTTGATTCCCTCATCATCATACTGTCTCATCCGTTTGCGAAAAGTGGCTTCCGGGATGGTCTCGCCGATGTATTCGAAGATGAAATCATGCGGCCGCAGGTCGACATTGACACGTAGACCGTAGCCTTTCTTTTCAGTTTTGATGACTGATACATCAGCGTACAGGCGCCGAAGAAATCGTTGATTCTGGCACGAGGTTCCGCAGCTACAGTCATTGGCACATTCCATTTTACAAGCTCGATTGATGCAGTCGGAGTCGTCGCCGCAGGCGAGATTCTGCTGGGTGGTCGTATCTAGACATGACGGTCAGCGCGAGGGATCGTGCGCGGTTAGACAGCGCAGACTCACCCCATTCTTCGCTGCAGTCGCAGTCGAGAGCATGTTCGCTGAAGCCGAGGTATTTATTTTGGTAAGTGCAAGCATCAATGACGGTAAATGTAGAGGTGGCTTCGCTTGTCGCATCCGGGAGATGGTCGAAGATGGGAGCAACACGGGGTGGGAGCTTAGAGGCGGCGCGGGAGCCTTTGGCGGGCTTTGTGGGTGCTTTGGGTTCCGGCTTGATGGGCGAGGTGGAGGTCGAGAGGTGACCATTTGCCTCGTTGGGCTCTTTCTTGGCAGTCGACGTGTCCCGATCCGCATCGAGAGGTCGATTTGACGGTGTTGATGCAGAAGATGAGCGCGACGATTTTAATCGGGTGGGTTTGAGTGAAGGTGAGGCCGAGGGGCTGATCGACTCCTCATGCTTGATGGTGGCTACGCGGGCAGTGCTGAGCTCGTGGGCAAGCTCACCGTCCACCGACTCTTCGAGCTTGACCTCCGCCCCATCATTTGCAGATGGCGCCGTGGACGAGTCTCTGCTTTTCTGGCCCATGTCCACCATGATTCAGACGATTTGAAAGGGCAAGGAGATGTTTTGACTCTAGAATGAGGGCAGGGTTGAGAGTGTGCAGAGATTTCACCAACTTCGGGTGCATCTGACTGAGACGTGGCAGTCAACCATCAAGCTCAAGCAAAGTGACACTCCGGCAGAATTTCCTCGGAAAAGATGTTCGATGAGTGCGGGCAGCGTTTTGATGGCGTCTGGGTGATTATCGAGAATTTGGTTGACTGGAAAGTGACTTTGTATCGAACGACGACGCAGCTTGACGGCTACCGACGACCAACGAGGGGCACTTATATCAGCCGCCACAAGATTCCAAGATGCGGAGAATTTAAAGTAGTGAATGACAGCAGATGAATCTGCAGCGGCCGGGAGCGATGTCTTGAAGCAAGAGCGACCGGGCAGCTGTGAATGATGGACCTTCGAAATAGCGAGACAGACTGGTGGCGCCGTGCCTTCATGTCCGCGCGCAGAGGCACGATATGTGGCCAATAAACGGATTCCAGGACCGACCACTCCTGCGCACGGCCTGAGAGCCAAATCGGATCCGACGATGCAAATAAATGAAAAGCGCAAATCAAGATGGAGGAGGCGTGAAGCGACCTCGAGATGAGGATGTGACCTGATATGAAGGGAAGGGATAGAAAAGGCTGAAGATGATTCCTGAAGCCCTGCAGCTTATCCGGCCCATGCCAAGCCCCAAACCCTCCGACATCCGCTCTCCCAAAGACAAAGACCGCTGGCAGCGCTGGCCGCTCGCCCTGGTGCCATCGCCGTCACACTCCCCAGTCATCATTGTCATGTGTCTGTTCCCTCGATTACTCCATATGGGCCGTTTGGTGAGCTGTCCGACTGCTGGACATCGGTCCTAAGAATTTGACTCCTTCTGCACCCGTAAAGCCCGCGATCCCGCCTGTCTAGCCATATATCCAACGCTGCCTAAATCTATGAATCCAGCTGTCCATGGAGTCCGCGGCTGAAACGGGCCATCATCCAAGACAAAATGCTCAATGCAAGACCGTCATCCCTCTCGTGGTTGGGCGGCGCAGGTTGGGCGGCATAACGGCGGATGAAACGAAGTTCCATGACCTGCAGATTTTAGGCGCGACCATCGCTGCCTATCTCTGGTGCTGATTGCAATCGCAGCTAAATATACTGTACCGTCGAAGCCAAGGGAAGCCCAGCTTTCCCCGCAATCCAGATGCTTTGCAAGAAGTGCACGTTGCAACCCACGGCATCATCTCCAGAATCAGCCCGCTTCATCTTTCGATCGTGTCCGACTTTTGCTCTTCACCATATCCACAAGGCCCATCAAAGAGGATCGCGCTTGTCGTCCAGCATCTACTGCCTTACCTTTCCACATGGCGGAGTGCCTGCTGGGCGATTGTGGACTACCAGTCGGGAGCTCTTCTACGTCGCTCCCAGCTCCCGGCGTTGGAGTTGACACAGCGGTGGTTGGCTTGGAGGCTTCCTCCTCTTTTGCTCTGGCCCTTTCTGCTTTTTCGGCTGCAATCCATTCCCGATGTTCTTGTCTTCTTCGTTCGTACTCCTCTCTGGCGGCTTGTCGAAGTGCGCGGCTGACCTCGGTTACTCGTGCTTTTCGGGCGGAAAACTGAGTATAATCCTTGAGTTGATTTTTGGCTTCCTCGCCCTTAGCCGCCCATTTGCCTGCCAACCCACTGATCGCCACTAACTTGGCATCTACACGTCTTGTCAAGTAAACATTTGGTTCCTTCTGCTCTTCTTTTGCCCGAGCCATTATCCGCTCGATTTCGTCTCGGTAGGCGGTCTCGTAGATGTCCACGTCTGCCGCCCCCGGGCTTTCGCTGACAATTGGCACATCGTCACCAGAAGAGACAAATGTGCTGTCGTCGTCTCTCATACTGCTGGTGCCAGAAAACGTCGATGGGCCTATGTAGAGGTACAACTTGTCTTCTAGTGGATCGTGGGCATGGCCCTTGTGGCCTCCTGCCTCGTCAGTGGTATACGCGTGGGGCTTGAGTGATCGGAAAGGCGGTAGTTTATCCGGGTCTAGCTGCTCAATCTCGGCGATGGTCTCCATCCTTGACATTGCCTCATCTGTGGCAGTACTCGTGTGGCTCAGGAAAACTTTCCCTGGTCCGACTTCGTTGAGCTCTTCGGCCTTCGTGGTGTCGTCTATGCTTAGCGTAGGTATGGGGCGTACTTTTAATTTGTTGACGTCCTCGGACATCTTGTCGATTATCGGTGACTCTTCTAAATGCTGCTGGCCAAACACATTGAAACTGTGCGATTTCGGAGGGAGGGATGCGCCTTCTTTCGGCATGTTTGTGGGAGGTTGAGAAAAGCGTGCACCTCCTTGCTCACCCAGGATTGACGTTATTGCACGGGACTTATCTTTTCCAATCAGAGCCTTGAATTTGTTGACCGCTTTCACCTACAGACCATTCAGTAAACCAATTTCGGGATCTGCGGCATGGGACGTACGACTGTCATGAGATTTCTCATGTTGTCAGTGATTGCTGCATTCATCTCAGCTTCCGTGGGGGGTTCAACAAGATCAGAAGTATTCTCTTCTTCGGAGAGTAGCATGTCCTCGCCCTTCTTCGTAACCCAGGGGTGTTGCTGAAAACGGTCAGTATTTGCCAGAACCCCAGTGGACAAGCGTTACCCTCAACTCCCGCATCTTTATACGTTTCTGAGGGTCTTTTTCGAGGATCCGTTTCATCAAATCTCGGAAATCCTCATCTGCTTCTTCGCCTAAATCAGGATCTTCGGTCTTTATCGCTTCGTAGAGCTCGAAAATTTGGGTCTTCTCGAATGGAATCCGGCCGTATTTTAAACAGTACAACGTCACACCCATCGACCAGATGTCCGCCGCACGTCCTGAGACGTCACCATGACGGGCAACGCAAAGCTCGGGCGGGAGAAATGCTGGACTCCCTGCAGATTTGGCAGTAAGCATCTCCGAGTCCTTGGAGAACATTTCGGAAACACCAAAGTCGACCACTTTGAGCACATCGTCTTCGGTGACCAAGCAGTTGTCGGGCTTTATATCACGGTGTACCACACCTTGGGCATGCAAATACTCGATTCCCAGGATGAGGTCTCGAAACCAGTATCTGCAAACATGGTCAGGGTATGGATCCGCTCTTTCTTCCAGGCCGACCTTCATAACGACGCCCTTCTTGCACATCTCCAAAACCATGTACAGTGAATCTTCCGACGGGTCATCCAATACTTCGATGAGCGACACCAGGTTCGGGTGATTCAGTTTTTTCATGATAGCGATCTCTTCCTTGATGAGGTCTATGGGACTTGATTTTGAGTCTCCGTCGTTGCCAAACCCCCGGTGTAGCGGAGAGTTGAAACCCTGTAGGGCCCCACGGCGGCGCTGGGAGAGCGGTTTCCTGAGGATGTGTGACTGGGCTCGTTTGCGTAGTCGGGCTTTGGAGAACTCTTTGACGGCCTATGTCGAAGAAGATTAGCTGGATTTCCGAGAACCGTGCCCAACCATCGTACGTATTCTTTGCCATACTGATCGATAGCCAAATGCACTGCCCCGAACGACCCGCGGCCTATCTCTTGCTTGATGACATATTGATTGATGCGATGCTCCGCAACACCGTCGTCTTTGCTGGTGACATATTCGGATCGTGCATTGAGGGATTCCTGCAAAGGTTTGATAAGAACACTGTGCGGAAAGGTCTTCGAATGAGATCTACCTTTACCTGCCTTGCAGAGGACGGGGTTCGCCGGTGGTGGCGTGATGGCGTACTATATTCAGGGTTGGACCTGCAAAGGCGTCAGAGAGATAGGCGGTCGTCACCTTTCATGATTGAGGATCTTACAAGTGTTTGACTGCCGGGAGTTTGGATGGAGGGGTCGTGTTGGTGCTTTCGCCGACGGGATCTCCATGTGATTGCAACAAATCGCGGGGCGGAGTGTTGCTTATGGGAAAGCGGACAGCTTCCTCCGCCGACGTGGACGTAGGCGACGCAACGATATCCATGAGGCTCTCGACATTGAGCTGAAGCCTTTGCCGTAGTCACTGAACAGATAAATATCGAGCTCGGGTGAGCCCAGCTCTGGCTGCTATCGCTGCGCCGATTGACGTCGGGCCGTGAAGGGATCGAGGATGGCGCAAGTCAGACTCGAGCTCCCCGCCGCACCTGCCATTCCTGAACCCCCCTCCGGCGTAGGACGCATCTCGCGGTCCATACCGAAACTTGTTGTTCAAAGCCATGATAGAAACAGCTAGAGGTCAAGAAACTTGACATAGGAAGGCGGCCAAGACATCATCATCCCCCTTTGTTATCGAGGACATAATCGACTCCCAGATGCGCGTCTCTTGACCCATTGGTTCTTCGGCAAAACAGGCTCAATCCAGCGGTATGGTGGTCTATTCGTTCTACATATTCGATCGACACGGTAAGGATTTCGCGCTTGCTCATTACTCACGTCTCGCCCGGTTCTGATCAATGCAGCCGAATGTATCTACAAGAGACGATGGCTGCCTCCGTCCATCTCGACTACCGGCAAAACCTCAAGGCCGTCTTCACAGGCATACCTCAACGGCGGATCTCAACCACGTGCTGGATTGAGTGCCGAGGATGATGCAAAGCTCATCTTTGGGACAGTCTTCTCTTTGCGAAACATGGTGCGGAAACTGGGAGGCGAAGATGACAGGTCAGTTGGCCAGTTGTAGCGTTGACGCTGTGGCTGACTGTATATTTCAGCTTTCTCTCCTACCGAACATCTCAATACAAACTTCACTACTACGAGACGCCTACAAATACCAAGTTCGTCATGCTCACAGACACCAAATCCGGATCCATGCGGATAGCGTTGCAGCAAATCTATGTCAACTGCTATGTCGAATACGTGGTCAAGAATCCGTTGTCGCCAGTGGAGCATCCAGGCGGTATTGGCGTCAATAACGAGCTGTTCGAAGCCAGTCTGGAACAATTTGTGGTATGCTCGCTTCCAGTAGACGCTAAAGTGCTATGCTGACATGACAAACAGGATCGAGTGCTGAACGCTCCCTGACCTATTCAGAGCCAAGAGATTGCTCTGGGTCCCGAGTACATACGAGTCACTATTTTCAGTCCTTTCGGAGCGCGAAAGATCCGCTGTCTAGGCTCCCTCTGACCTGCTGACCATCCATCATCTCCTGGACTGGCGCGGTCCGAAGACCAGCATATAGGACGGTCCGAAGCGAGACTGTCGAGCTCCTGGAACGCTGCCAAACATGGTGCAGCAAACATGTATGGACGCTGGAATGCCGGTCACAAGGTATCACAATCAGATGATGTATCAGTTTTAGCCCCAGGCAGTCACGAGGACGATTCGGACGTCCTTGTCCACAAGGCTGGCTCTCCTCGATAAATCCAAGCGAAAGTGGATGTCGCCTTTGTGCCATGCTGTACCGCATTATTGCGTCCTCGAATCCTGGGACAGCTGGTAGTGCGTGGCGCCAGGCAAGTCGCCTGGGATCTCCAGGACCCTTAGGCCCAGTTATGCGGCGGTTCCGGATACTCGGCGGCCCCATGGCCAGCGCGTAAAGCATGTTGGGCTCACATGAGTCTGAGCGATAATTTGGTCACCAGAGGGGAAAGAACCAATGTGAAGGCAAAGTCAAGGCTCCGGTTGTTGATTGGACATCCGTAAATGATCCTTAGTGTCGAGCTAGAATCAACGCTACAGGATATTCTGGCGAATCACAAAATTCGGATCGAGAAAACACTCGAAAGTCCAGAAAATCGTCTCGACGAAAGCGAGGCCGTTTTCCCGCTTTCATGCTCGTAAGAGAGGCCCAGGTCTTACAGAGACATTTTCAAGAGTACGAGTACGTAGAGTCTTCCCCATGATCGGCACGTCACGGTGTCTCCCTAAGTTCCGTGCCGATTCTGGCTGTCCCCGCAAGTAAAGGCCTGGAGCTGGCCTAGACCTGCGGTGGCCACAAGGCGATTGCGTGAATGCGGTATCCTTGTCAAAAGTCTGGATTTGTAAACTCGGTAATCCAATCTTTGTGCGACGGTTGCAGCCCTCAAATCTGGAGCGATCGGAGCCGGCGGGCTGGCTGCTGGTCGAAGACCGATTAACCATTATCAAAGAGTGACGAACTTGGCGGCATGCGGCATGGTACTGTAGTAGTCAAACGCACTCGAGAAGTCGACGTACATGAAAATTGCCACTACCAGGCCGTTGCTCAACGACAATGATCAACATGCAGGCGAAAGTGATACACCAGTGAAACCTCATATGCGCTCGAAGGAGGTACGAACAAGCGAGACCGGTTTCTCGACACTGACTCGTCACGCTCAATCCCTCTCACTCCTCGGAGTCTTTATGTTAGAGTACTCTTCGTCGATGGTAGATCGGTATTGCGGCTAGTAGGCTTACCTCAGTTGTTCAGCAACAATCGCCGCTGGGTGAAGAATCGGTGAGGCCGCCCGCAGCAGTGGCGCGGATCTGTCAGTCACAGTGGCCGCAGCGTGGTCTCCGTGACAAAATGCAGATCATCCGTTTCCTACGTGCCATTGCCAGCAGGCGATCTTTATGTACGGTGCACGGAGTACTGCTCAACAGTCTTCACGGCCCAAAAGACAGGCGAACGAGAGCTTTAGCGCTCTTGGTGAACAAGAACTCGTCATCTGTTGTTCTTCACGAGAAGGGAATACGTAACGACTGCTGTCTTGCGACCTGCAGCTCGTTCTGAGATGCGCAAACTTGTCCATTTTGAATTTCGACACGCACTGACTTCGGCAGCAGCCGCCTTGGCTGGCCCGTGAGCGATGATTGTTCAGGTTCTATTTGGGGGCTTCTGGGTGTCATCGAGTCGGTCAGATACTGCACGCTCGAGGCAGGCTTGCCTGAACCTCATGCCTTTGCCCAGATCTTACATACCCATACACCTCCAAGTCTAAGTAGATTTCTCCCCACGTCGAGATAGCAGCACACCGTCTCAGCGCGCCATCTGTCATCACTCGAATTCAGAGGCTGCTTGAGGCTTGGTAATCCCAGTCTTTCGGCTTCTCAAACTCGCATCCTTGACGGATCGGGGAACCTTCGCTTGCTTCCTGCATCTCGTTCAATTGTCACAACAATAATGGTTCTGTCTGACCGAAACCCACGCCCCGGCTCAGAATTGGCGGCCCCTGGCGTCCGCTTTCAGGGGCAGCTTAGCTTGCACATTCGAGCGCGCCATCCTTGGGTCCACTCGAGAAAAAGCATCCTGGACCGTTTGCGCTTCCTGGATCTTCTAGCCTGAGTAGCGTCTTCTCAGAGAAAACGACCCCTGTCTAGCATCTGCTTCCTTACCCTGGTCAGAAGCGTGAGGCATCCAAACGCGTCGACCCAAGGTCGCATTTTCAGAGCCAATCCACCACTGTGGTTGGGTTTTGTCATGTTCAATTTGCTCCCGTCTTGCCATGCTTCCTCACCCATGCCACGCTGATGGTACACCAGGCCAAATCCATTGCCGGCCCATTCGCTGCGTTTAACCTTGCCGATTGGGGTTCCATGTCTGCAATTCCATCCATGCCCGCCATTGGCAAAACACATGGCGAGAAGGACGTGGTGGGAAATGTCCAATCGCGCCACTTGGCAGGTGAGGCTCATACTAGCTTTTGCTCGCGCTCCATCTGTTGTTTTGCTCTAGCCTCCTGCCTCTCTGGGCTCCAGCGATTGGACTGATGGCGCTTGCCATGGGTGAGGCCCTGTGCCAGTCGTCCAAAATGGCTTGCGGTCGTGCCTGAGCACCATCTCCACCATTTTGCCGACTGTGGGTTCCATCCACTACCGAGGCCGATGAAATACTTCCTCCCCCGTCAAATGGAGTGCTACGACGCTGGTACCTTGCTTGGCTCCAACAGACCAACAAGCCGAACAATTCCACAGTCAGCTGCAGGTCCCAAGTCCCTCAGGAACCTGTGCTACCACTCAACAGGTCTCACTTGACTGGGCTGGCATCGACTTTTCCGAATCCTGACAAGTCCTCCACCCCGCCGAATCCTCGTCGTAATCCTGAACATGGGGCAGCCCTGATACACACGACTTCTTCAAAAACCAAAAGCGACCACGTTCGCGCGTCTCAAGCCCGTCTCCACGACCTTTCTCTTCTCACCCCTCACTCTTTTTCGTTTAGCACCGGGAGATATCTGACCAGCAGTAATTGTCCTCTTCATATTCACCTCAGTGTCACCCAACCCTCCATTACATCTCCTCCCGCACCTCCCTTTTCCCTACCGGCTATACCACATCACGCGCCTTGGACTGACAACACTCCCACCCAAGAACACCAATCCGAGCGAGTCGGACCGCTGTCATGAGAATATAGAATTTGACCCATCTGGCTTGACGGCTTCGCGAACGATTCAAAATGTCCTCAACTTCAAGCCTGGGGGGTTCGTGCCCTGCACCGTTCCTACAGGAGCTCCTCTTTCCAAAGGATGGTGGATGTACGTATCCGCCCGCTTCGAGTATCCGCAGCCCTTGCTGATGAATATCAGTTGTTGCGGGACGATTTTGCATGCCATTGTCGACGCTGCAACCAAATTTGACCTGTTGTTTGCCATGTCCATTGACCGACTGGACGTACTCGGATGGTAAGTTGGTCTAGAAGATATCGTTCGGGATCTTCAGCTGAGATACGAAAGGGTTCGAAAGTCGCACCGAGATCGCCAACTGGGTCAATGTCGCCGCCTTTGTGCTATCTGTATATCTACTTCTTTCCTTCGCTGTTCTTCCAGTGAAGTACACACACAGACACTATCTTAGTGTCTGCCTGACGCTGGGAGTGGTGTTTGTCGAGGTCAGTTGAGACGTGTTCTTGGTCTCCGGTCATTTATGGCTCACACTTGCGGTGGCAGCTCGCTTTCATCATCCCGTTAGGTACCAAGCCAGCACAATGTTTCAACGCAATCACTCCCAGTGACATGAAGTCCAGCGGCTCTTGCGCCATCAGCGGAGCCTTCTTGTTGTTCGGCGGGTGGGCCATCGTCATATGGGTCTTTTGCAGAGCCCTCGCCCTCCATCTCCAGATCTGCTGGGAGGTGGCTCTCGGCAATCGATCTTTCTACATGATGCTAGCCTTTGGATGGCTGATCCCAATCATCGGTCTGGCATTGACGCTGAGTTTGACTGGTGTTTCATTCCGCTTCGGCAACGTCTGCCACATCAACCACAAAGATGCTTTGCAAGATTATTGGGGTCCATTGCTGGCCTTTGCGGCTTTAGCTCTGGTCCTCCAGTTCATCACGATTGGCTATTGCGTGCAGGTCTATATCAAGAGTCTTTTCGACGATAAACAGACGACAAACACCAGCTCTCAGCCACCGACTTATAATGGCAGCATGAAGACAGCCACTGCCAGGCAGACTTACCGCCGAGTCAAGAGGGTCGTTGAACTTCAATGGCGTGGTGCCAGCATTGTTCTTGTCATCATTGCGGAGGTTGTGTTCTTTTCCGTGGTTTTCGTGTCCATGGACAACAGTACCCAAGTCAACGCTGGCCTTCTGGCAAAGGCGGAGCCTTGGTTGGCCTGCTTGGCGCAAACCAATGGCGACAAGAATAAGTGCCTGCCACTGGCGAGTGGCTTGGTCAAGTCAGAAGGTGTTGTCCTAGCCGTGCTTATTGTCCTTGGGGTAAGTTCTGTTCCTCGAATCTTGAGTTGATGGGCCGTGCTAATTATTACCGCAGCTGAGTGGGTTCTGGTGCTTGATGTTTATGGGCAGGTGGTCCATGACCCATGGCTGGGCAGAACTCTTCCGAAGGAAGCTGTTCCGGAAGAACGAGTTCGTCTCGGCTGATGCCAGACGATTGTCGAACGATCCTCGTACGTACGAAATGCTCAGCGCAGCGACGCCCCAGCTGAACATCCAAACTCCAGATCGAGTTTTGACCAGTCCGAGGATGAAGGAGTTCGAACTTGGGGATGCGAAGCAGGACCAGTACGCCTCAACCCGAAGTTATGTCACTCCCGTCTCGAGCTTCTCGCGACCAAGGGCCCCTAGCCAGCACAAAGACTGGGATCCAAGGGCAACACATGCGCAGCCCATGACGACCAAAGAGTTCGATCTGAAGATATCCCAACTACCGGACTGAACACAAGATTCGAGAATTTCTTATCATCTCAAGATATCTGCCCGCAATTTCAGCGTGTGGCGTTAAGAGCCTTTCCGGAACCGAGCAGGGATTTCATTCCCTCACCTACAAATGGCGGTCAATTGTTTGAGCATCTACCGCGAGCTTCAATGTTTCAATAGTATCCCAGGGGGTTATGAGTTACGCGACTTTCCATTTAGCGACAGGGAGGACATTGCAGATGAGGAAACATACCTGTACAGCACAACATTGTACAAATGGGAGACGGAAGCATCTCACAACCGTAACAGTGCGCGGAACCGAGTGAGCTTTCCCTTCCCGGGGGGGCATCATCATCACCAGCAGCAAATCATTCTTTTGCACGAATTCTTCCACATTGACAAAGTTTCGAATACACCAGGCGGTCGCTTCGCAGCGAGAGAAAAGCAAGCATGCCAAGAGGAGTTGTACGAATCGAAAGTGAGGCAGGAGTCAAGGACGAGGGGGGGAGACGCGTCCTTCATTTCACTTGTCATACCGCGAAGGAGATATACCCTGTTGACGTTTTAATATGCGGCGAAGGGGCCGGGGTCCTTTCAAGCCTGCATTTTATTTTGCTTCAAAAAGAGCAAGCGGTTGTGGATGATCGAGAGGAAGATGGCCAGCGACTCGAAGATGCTGCGTCGAGAGAAGATGGCTTCTAGAGACGAGGACAGACGAGGAGTCAGGTGAGAGAATATGGGAAGGCGAGCATAGGAGAGTTGGTGGCTTGGAATCAAGACTTTACAGATTCAGGTCTGACGCTGCGCGCGACGTCCATTGTGCATCATGCCATCATCATCCCAACGTCCTTATTGCCTCCATCATTCGGCTTCTCGCATCTGATTCTACCATCCCCGGAACTCTATCCTTCTCACATTCTCATGATCCGTCATTGCACAAGGGAAGTGAATCTCATTCGTATTCACCCCTCCACCCCCTTATCGCGACCTTCCCCAGCTTTACCTCCCTCGCTACAGTAGGTACTCCGTACAGTAGGGTGAACTTTCGCATCACCTCGCCTCGTGCGTACAAGCTCGAGACTCTCAGCCTCCTCTGCCGGGCCCGTGCGTTCATGAAATTAGTGCCGAACGTTCCTTAGCGTGTCGTCAATTTTTTTATTTCCCGACATTTTGGGGGCAAGCGGCCGAACGGTGGCCTGCAGGGCGAGCCTGGCGAGCCTGGGCGCCGGGCCATTCCTGTTGGAGGTATATACTCCGTGACAAGGACAGTGCAGATAGACTCTCAATGTGCAGGCATCCCCACCCCTGGCGTGGTTTGGATTTCTGAACGTTCCTCGTTCTTCGTTCCCCTTTCCTCACGTTCTTGCTCTCGCCGAGCCGGGTCGGGACTCGAGAGATCCAGATCCTGGTCCACGTGCAAGTCTGCTCCATACTCCCTCCCGTACGGAGGACATCCAGGAACGGTATCATCACTCGAAGTTACGAGTACGCTCTGGAGTTGTTGCTCGGGGCCCCCTCACCCGACCTGCAGCGCTGCTCTCCGTAATCTACTGTACGAGTAGAGGGGTACGGAGTCTACTGGTACAGTACGAGGTACCTGCGACAGCGACGCCTTGGTGCACGCTCATTCAGATCCAGCTACGAAGAGGACTCCGTACTGCGACGCCGAGTTATCTACTCCCCACAACGCAACCGAACTCGCTTTTGCATGTTGGGCACGCGTCCTGCATCCTGCATCCTACGCACGGAGCCCTGGGTGCGTCGTCCGTACTGACTTTAGAACATCCTTGCGGACACGCGAACCTCGGCTCGCGTCTGGAGGGTGCAGGAGTTAGATTGAACTGTTTCGATGGGACTCCGCAATGGCGTATACATTCTGTCAGTATTACGGCGCAAGTACAAACCGACCGAACAGACCCGAGCCCTTGCCAGCCCTCATACGTACATATGTACATACATACTTGGGTTAGCCCTGTCAAACGCCATCAAACATCAGGTCGGCAGTCAGACACAGGGGTCTTTTTTGGCAATGCGATTCCGACGCGTTCGTGTGGTAATTGCGGTTTGGATCGGATCGCGGAGGTTCAAAGTTTGACATCAAACTCTCATTTCGGACAATAAACGTGGCTTCAAGCCACATAGTACTCGTGACTCGTACAGCACTACTGCATGCCCCTCCCGCATCGGACAATGGTGGGAAACGAAAACGATTACAGTAGTCGTCCTCGTATCGCGAAGGCCGTGTCATGGCCCCGTACGAGTCCTCTACTCCACATCGGACAATTTTGCAGGTACAGTAGGAGTCAATCGGAGCAGTCGGAATTCGTCACTCGTCGGGCGTCAGGCCATCCGAGACAAGTGAGATCAGATGGCGCTTTACTTTTGCGTGCGAAGTGAAGGCTTGGGCTTGGGCGATGGTCTGGGCGTGAATACGAGAACGTCGTCAAAAGCGACAAGGGTCGTCGAACTCTCGACCGCAAACAAATGCGAACAGCAAATTTGCCGTGTGCGTGCCTGCCAGCTAGCCTCATCGAAAACTCTTGTGGAAGCAACCATCTGGCGTATGTAGCGTGTCTGTGCCCCGCGGCCGGGGATGGTTAGAGTTCAGGTTAAGGTTCCTGCTTCCTTCACCATTGTCACGAAGGACGAAGTACGACCTACTCGTACAGTAGTTGTTGCGTTATTAGTAGCATTTCCATATGCAGAATCTAGCTACTTGTTCTGCATGGGCGAGCAAACAGCTCACATCGCATGCAGATTTGCATTCGCATCGCATCCGCATGGAGTCAACCCGCTTTGGTCGCAGCCACGATGCCATGTCAACGGACTGCGGAAAGCAGACGTCTTCCACGACCGCAAGTGCGGACACGGACACGAACTCCAGCCAGCCAGTCAACCAGCACATCCTCAACAATCAAACCACCATGCTCCCTGCTCCTTCGGGCCATACATTGTCCAGCTCCGTATGGATGAAGTAGGAGCGCAAGTCCTCGGTACCGTCGCATTCTTGTTTGTTGGGTTTCAATGATGCCCGCAGAGTCGGTAAGATATGACGCACGGCCCATGCGGAAGTTTCCACGTGGACATTACTGGGGTTTCTACTTCCTTATGTGCCTGCTGAACTCAGCAAGCTTGGGGGCGACAGCTGTGCATGGAACGCAACAAAGCCCAGTAAGCTTTGAGGGTAAGACGCTCAGCCCGTCCGTTATACCATCCGCCTGAGGCCAGATAGCTCGTCCTGGGCCTCCGTATGTACATACTCGTCCCAGTTCTGGCCCCGGTTCATAACGCAACCTCCAGCTTCAGGTCAAGTCAAGTCATATCAAGTCTTGTCGGCCATAACGCCATGCTAGGTAGCAAACGCATCGATCCCGTCATACGAGATATTATTATTCGAATAATGACACTTGATTCATACGGGGCACAGCGGACAGGACAAGTAAGTATGCTGTATTCAAGCAGAAGCCTTGAATGGGTGAGAGAAAGACGGGCCCCGACACGCTTGTGGACCCTAGACCATAATATGCAGCTGTGCATACACTACGCCTATACCGAGTGCTGCTATGCTGCCATACGGCTATGCTGCTATGTATGCTGGCCTCGGCCGTCGTGCATGCATGCATAACCCTTCGTTCAGGATTGTCCTGCTGTGCGTCGTCTCGGGCACTCGACGGCCCAATCTTACTCTCACTCTCACTCTCACCCCAACTGTCCTCTAACTCTCCTCTCACCCGCCTCTCGCTCTCAATCTCACTCGCAGACCTGATATCCTGTCAGGGGCTTGCATGGAAACCCCGGTCGCGGACATGATTTCGAGTCTACCTCGTCCGTACTGTAGCTCGAAGCTGCAATCGATGTGAAATTCAACGCAACGGAAGGAAAGCATGTCCAGGGGAAGTTCAACAGGGCGAGTCCCCCGAGCTTGCTTCTACGCACCTCGTGCTGTACAGTGGCCAATCAAAGCACGAACGACGGAGTACGTCGTAAGGTGGTTGGCCTATGTTTCAGGTTGCAACTGCGAGCGTGTTCGTGCTTAGGGGGACCATTCTCCCAATGCCTCGTCGACTTATCGCTCCCATGTCGCACCGAAGACTCAGGGAGGCCCGGTTTCCAGGGATGCGAAACACTCATTCGGTACTCTGTATGAATACCTACCAAGTTCTCCTATCGTGAAGGTGGGACCGCTACGTTGCAGGTGTAGAGCACACAGTCAAGAGAACGTGGTCCCCTTCTCGTCAGACTGACCTGAATAATGTGTAGGTCGATCAGAAAGACGGACCTTATGGGGATTCAATGAATATTCTGCCACAATGGTTCATACTCGGAAACACACGGCTCCAACGCTAATATGTTCGACACCATGAACGACGCAACGTTGCATTCGGAGATCAGCAGGCTTGGACGCACCACTTGGGTTCCACTTACAAGATCTTCATCATGCAGCCTTCTCGACGACATCCCCTTCATGTCGACGTCGACGACAGATCAACTGCTTGTTTCGGTTCCAAAACGTCGTTCCAACTTCTCAAACCAAACATGGAGCCTCCTGACGACTGAGATGATCCTGATGATGTTGTGTGTGCATGCCACTACGGAATACTTGCATGCTCGGCTCAGTTCGAGGGCAAAATCTTTCGTACTCCCAGGCTATCCTCTTACCTCCCTTTCTGAGTTGCGCTTCTCTAGCTATCCAGGCCAGTATCGAACGGGGCTGGCCGAGGCTGGCCGTGCATATTAACACCGTCGATGCCCCACTCATGACGACTCATCTTTGGTGTCTGACTTGATTCGGTGTAGCCCTGTGCCGGTCAGGCATCTCAGGGGGGAATCAACAGCATCTTTGTGGTGAAGCCATCGCAACGCAGACTGCGTCTTGCTATGTACGAGCTGATTCGATGGTAGGGGGCAACAGCTAAAAGCATGAGCTCCTTTGATGTGATCTTTTGCAAAGACATCAATTTAGCAGGTCGATTAAAACAAATGCTTAAGGTCGGAGATACTGATGCTGAGAGTATGACTTTGGCTCATGGACCCTATGATACGGGTACATGCTTTGCTGTGGGTGCAGGAGTACTGTAGGTCCCGAGTGGCAGGTACTGTCACATATGGAATGGGGATTCAAGACTGTCTCCAGAGGGTTGCACTGCTCGTATTGAATGGCTGCCCTGAAGAAAGCGTGATGGCAAGTTCCATGTCTAAATCGAAGACTTCTTCTTTGGGTGCTTCTAGTGGGGTGTTGTTGCTGACGCAGTTCTCATGGGCTCGCAAATTCCCTTCGGGTATTGTTGGAGCATCCGTGGTTCGCCATGTCGAAGTCAGTTAAACCAGGGGATCGATGCTCAAATGGCCGCGGGAGAAGACCTCAGTGCTGGACTGGGGCACGACGACTGGAGCTTACCGTACTCGTATGAACATGTGAACCAGCATAGGGATGCATGTTGCTACAGGTACGCGAAATGCCGCGGTACATTTGTCTCGCTTGCTCGGGACGAAAAGGTGAGGTTCGTGCGTGAGGGAGAGAACTCAGGTCCCTCTTCTCGTACGGAGTATTCGTAAACAGGAGGAACAGTCAAGACGCCCACAGGCGCCACCCTCGAGCCTGGTGTTGCTCCGCTAGACCAGGTTTGGAAGGATTCCCTAGCGCGGTAGCGCTTACTGCGGACGTTCCTCCTGAAGAGTCCAGATGCTTTCTTCCCCGGGGAAGCAGAAACCATGTTCTCCGTTGCATTGCGCATCAACACCTGAACCTGGTACAGTGGGCTTTCGAGAAGAATTCTGGTGGTGGGGTTTCTGCTCTTGGGCTGTTGACTATTGATTTGACCAGTGTTTCAGACATTTTGTGTGGCTCGCTCTGCTTTACTGTCGGAATACGCAGAGGGCCTTCATGCAAAAGACGTCGAAGCCACCAATGCTGTCATGCGAATCGTTTGACCTTCTGATCGAGCATAGTTTACGAGGAACAGGTCGTGTTGATGAATAGTCTGCAGGCACTAGACGAGACCGTCGTGCCAGTGCGTTTTAGGTGGAACATGCCCGATCGAGAGACACTCAAAGTTGAGAGAGCTTTGGAATGACAGATCGTCGCTTGTGTAGGGCAGCATGCGCAACTATCATCATCTGGACAGTTGGACACGAGGCTCGAGAGCGGCGTAGCTGATTCAGCAGCACGGAGCTCCGACTCCATGACAAGGCACGAGTGATGAAAGTAAGCGATATGACGCCGACCATGGACTACCAATTCTGGTAGTACAGATGAAGCAGCAGAGGACACACAAGTGCCTGCCTTTCCACAGAGTCCGATCTGCTTGCCTCGGAACCAAGGATGTGTAACTGCAATGGAGAGTCGAGGGAAAGGCGCTCACTTCACGATTGCTGCTGGAGAGAAATTCGAGCCCATGAACGAAGGACAGGGTATTTTGGAGGTCCAATGGACCCTCACTTGCGCCTCAGGTACTCACAATGAATAATTTCGATGAAGGAAAGGGCAGGCGCATCGCACGGTCCCAGGTCAGTTCCGCATGTGGCCGTCTTCTGGTCTGGCGAGCACCTGCCAAAGCACCCGCTGAAGCACGGTCTCGTCCTTCCCATTGTTCGACACAACAGTTTCTCATTGAGGGATGTCACCTTCCGTCCATGCAACAGTCCTCCACTGGGGAAGAAGAACCGTGTTTGGTAATTGGAAGGTCAAAAGAACTCGATATAGGCACGAAAAAATATTCCTTCAGTCATCGCACATGGAGAATAGCCACGACGCTGTACACACAAATGCCATTTTGAGATGTTCTGTTGACTGATGGGAAGAAGGAAAATGATGCAAGGTCGACGTTGAAAGAAAGTGCGTTCTGGGCTGCTTCATAGGCTCTTTGGTCTTTCAGGTTCCTGTTGACCTGTTGATTCCATATCGAGTATCCGAGTCACCGCTCTAGCAGAAGGTAGCTGGTATGCACGATACTGGTCTCCCTGCTTCGTCGCAGTTGCCGGGGGTCCGCTGCACATCGACCGTTTCCCCGGGTGATCGAGTCATGCTTCGCAGAACGGCAGTCCTTAGCGATATCGTCTCCTTTGCGTTACTTGTCGTGTGTAAAGCGCCTGAATTTTTGATCTTTCCAGCGTCGAATATTTTATGCGGTATCTCTCTTTCCCTCCTTCACCTCCTTCAACGCCTTCATCGTTCCGTGCAGCGCATGCTTGTGATTTCTTCGGAACTTAGGATCCGTGCCCTTCAGGGAGGGATATCTGAAGGTCTTAGGCTTCTTGATGCTGTTATCATGTGCGCGCTAGTCAGTACTGATTCTTCCCCTCAATGTCCAGCGAGCGTAAATCCAGTTGAGGGTTGGTCGTACCCGTTCTTGTGAGCCTTCTTGGCTTGATTGTGCTGAGACGAGTTCTTTGATTCTGTAAATCATCAGCACGGAGGCGCAAGGTTGCACCACGCCGACTACTTACTGGCCATCTCAACGATCTCAACGAGGTGCAGGCGGAATGTGCAAATGCTGAAGTTGACGTCGTCTTCAATGTCAATCGTGAAAGTTCATGCAATTTGGGATTGTGGGCGAAGGCTCGGCAGGTCAGCCGGGCCTTGGCAACGCGCTAGGTGAGAAACGGCCACATTCCACAGCCTGACGAATCTCACGAGGCTCCGGGCTACGTTCTTCTGCAAGATACAACCTTTCGATGGCACTTTCATTCTCTTCTCCTGTCTAGCTCCAGTGATCCGAACTTTCACTGGCCAATATGTCTTCCCGAGTAGCAAAGAACTCCTTGGTATCTCATGCAGGTCATTTCACGCTAACAAACCACATCATGCTTTTGCGGCTCTTCTTTCACATCTGTCCGCCCTGAGCGATAAATTTCGGGAAGAAGGTCTTGAACGCCTTGAGTTCCATGGTCGCCAACTTTTGCAAATACTCATTTATGAGGGTATCATTCATGCCCATTGTCCTCAACTCATTTTCTTGCAGCCATGTCAGGTATTGCTGCCCAGTTTTGGTGTAGATGGTCTTTTGTAGATTGGCTGCCTCCGAAAGGGCTTGCCGCGCTTGTGCATCTTTGCTGTTGAACGAAGGATTGGTAGGCAGAGCCCAACAAAGTGGAGAAAATCGAGTGATCATGAACTGATCAAAGCCCGGAAGAGCGGGCTGTGGCCCAGAGGCATTAGCGTTGCCGGTCGCTGATATTACATCAGGTCCTCCCCAAACCGAACACATCCTTGATAGAAGTAGGAATGCCATCTTGGCCGTCGGAAAGTCCTCCACATCTCTCGCAAGATGTTCGATGGAAGTGATGACAGACTCAAAGATCGGTTGATTGGTGGAGCTGACGAGAACAGCACCAAGGTCATTCCCAAGGATCACCATAAGGAAATTGAGATACTCTCGTTTCAGCTCTGCCAACTCAATCTCGTCATCTGTGCCAGAAGTAGGTGCAGAGATCCCCGCGAACACTCTCTGAAGCAGACCCGAGAACAAGCGATCAAGGAAGTCAAAGATGTCATTCTTGAAGCCGAAGATGACCTGGTCGAGAAGTCGAAGAAACAATGCCATCTCATCCCTGGTGGACGAATCGGTCAAGAGTCCGTCGACCCATTGAGGCAGTTGTTGCATCATTGGAGCGCCAACCATGCCGATCAACCGTGAAAAAGCGAATCTTGCAGCGGTTCTTATCTGGAAGGACGACTTCAGCGCTGTCAAGGACACCAGTGTCACTTCGGCCACTTGTGCAAAAGCCTGCTTCGCTTGTGAAGAAGGCTCGGTGCCGCCTCCCTGAGTAGTGACTCCAGGGTTGAATTCGGAGAAGCCCCGTGCGATCGTACCCAGGGCCATGATTCCATGGTGCACTTGGAGACCGGCAAGCTCGTTTCCTGATCTAGCTGAATCCAGATTGCGCTCGATATCTGCGAAAAGAGGCTGCATGATGGCTTGCACATACTGCACCTGCTCCTCTGCCACTCCTGAGGTTGCGCCACAGATGCAGCCCACAGCTTCGAACAGGTAAAGTTGGCTGGTGAACGTCGAGTCGGCGCCCGCCTCACCATCGGAAGACATGTCATCAGCATCTTGCTCGCCCGGGAGCTCTGCTTTGATGACGAGAAGATCCTGTAGGCTCTGTACAACCGCCTCTGCCGCATTACCTACATTTGCTCGCAGCTGACGGATGAGGCGCTGGATGAGATACCATGCTCGAGCTTTGACTTTCAGACTTGGATGGTGTGAGAGGTCGAGAAAATTTTTCAACACCGGCTCGATGTATTCGGTGTGTTTTTCGAAGAAAGAGCTGTATCTGACGCAGATCTCCATGTACTGTAGCTGAATTGCTGGATGAGCAAAAGAACCGGTATCTAGCAGTTGTTAGCAAGAGCACGAGGGAAGGCAAGTATTCCTGCATACTTGACTGTACCATTTCCAGCATCATTCGAACCAGCTTTTCTGCAGCCGGCGAATTGGGCTTGTTCTTGTTGTACAGGCCACCTGCCCTTACAGCTAGGTCACCCATGAGGTAGACTTCGTGCAAGGCGAGATCCAGATCTCGCCAGTTCAGCTGTGAGCCTTCTGTTCTGAGGCGCTCGAACGTGTCATGCACAAGGCTAGAGATCGCCTCGATGTAGAGCTGTTCATCCGCTGCAGCGATTGCCGACTGTAACGCCGCCAGCCTCTTTCTCAAATCTTGAAACTCTGCTTCATCGGTTTGCTCGTCCTCTTGATTCCAGTCTGAAGTGTTGTCGTATCTCATTTTGACAAATATCGCTTTGATGATTGGGAGGAGCATTGCAGCTCTCTGGGCTGAGGCCGCCTCGCCCTGACTCGCACGCCTCAAAAATGCAAGAACGTCGTTCATGGCGTTGAGCACGGTCGAACAGACCTCATCAAAGAGGTCGGAGAAGAATCTGAGTAGATGTGGTAGGAACGACCCCAGAAGCTGTTCTGCTTTCCCCCATGTTGGCGAGCTCTGGTTCTCATTATCTAAAATCCTGACAATGTCCACGACTGTAGTGTTGACCAACTTCGCGACCGTCTCAGCAAGGTCGACGTCATACTTCGATGCGCGACTGTCTCTTAGAGGCGGACACGTCACTAGTTGAGAGACCACGGTTTCAAGATTGAGGAAGGTGATCATGTTGACCTTGTCTGCAGCAGGCATCTTCTTGGCAACCGTCTCGGTAAACACGTCGATGGCGGCATCTCGTGCTTGCTCCTCACTTTCTCGAGGATCGACCTTCTGAGCCCGTTCCAGCTGCTGGAACAGTAGTTCGAGCATTGACTGGTTGACGACGAACGAGATGTCGACCCAGCTGACCCATTTTGCAATGGCCTTCAGGCACAGCTCAGCCACGACATCACTCGATGTCCTCCAATGAGACAAGATATCCTGCCATGACCGTGCAATCTTCTCGACATCTCGTGCTCGAATCAGGTCTTTCAACGTGTTCGCTCTGTCTTGCTCGGCTCGAGACCTTGACACCAATTGATCGCCAATCTCGTCGTGGATCGAGTTGAGAACTGTGAGGTAGAAGACCAGCCCAGGGTAGTTGTCTTTGGTACCGGTTCCAGTGGTGGTCAAAGCCAGGAGATCATCGAAGTAGGTCTCCCAGCCAGAGCCGTAGAAGGCCGAAAAGAGGAATGTCACCGTCTGGGCAAACTTGTTGACAATAGTGCCTGGGTCTGGTGTGTCGGTCTGGCCGGGTGCTCCATAGAACTTTTGCAGATATGCCACAAGCTGATCTTTAATGCTCTTCAATCCTTCCTGGTCAACCAGGCCGCCTTGTACGGCATTGTTGACAATCTCGAGGCAAAAGACCCGAATGACCATGGCTTGACGCGGAACTTGCAGGGAGATGGCCAGGCATGGCTGCCATGCTGAGGGTTCTTGCCTCAATTGGTTCACATATTCGAAGGCCTGTCGCTTGAGCGTCGGGTCGGCAGAGGGATCATAGGCGATCTCAATCGCCGAGATTATCTGCAGAGACATGTCAGCAGAGTGCACGGTCAGACCGAGAGAGTACTGACCTGTGCATCCATCAGGTAATGCCAGTGTTCCTCACCCACCGCGCTATGACTTCAGGAACACTGGGACAAAATGATAGTCACCGCATTTGGGCGTGACGAAAGTGGAAGCACGTGCTTCCGGAGTTAATGCATCACAAAGGACAGCCTTGTTCCCCGTGATTCTGTAGTGAATAAGTGCGCCTGTCACTTACGGAAGAGGACTTGGTTCATGTCTCGACGTTCTCAACATCCAGGCTCCGATATTGAAGTTGCAGTGTGGCATGAATCCGGCACCGCACCCATTCTCGAGCGGCGGAATATTCTCGTTTAAACTTTCCAGCCTTGGCAGTAAACTGTTCCGGGCCGCAGAACGTGCCGCTTTTAAACAAGGCCCCTCCTCCCTCAAGTTTACAGTCTTCGCCCACGTTTCACAGTCTTCTTCATTCTGAACCGCTTCACCAACAATTCGTCCGGTGGACTTTTCATATGGGTAGAAGAGCATTTATCAAAGCGCTGATAGATGGTTATTGCACGCTTATATGCGACCTCCAACGTCCTACTTCTGAAATCATGTATATCCCTCCGCCTCTGCTTTAGTAAGGGCTGACTACCCACTCAGTCCTTAAATGATGTGATTTAGAAAGATTTTTGTGGGAATCTCTAACATAGCGGTAGGGATAGCGACTCCAGGCAATTGTGGTAAGTTGACAACGTCCTGGATGGCGTCTCGGAGCGTAAAACCATGGTTCTTTGACTCGTTGGAGAAGAGAAGGAAGAAAGCGTAAGGGAGCCATGCTGCTATGTGGCTGTCAGACTGCTGGTTCATAAGCCTGCTACTACCTTCAACCCGACTCGACCGCCGCATTCGCCTCAATGCCCATGCTCAGGACCGAGGGCATGGACACGATCGAGGATGACGAGGGCGTCGCCCAGACGATGACAACCTGTGCGACAGTGTGATCATGAATCCATTGTAAGCGCTGTTGGATTCGATGCTCTTCGACTTTCTTTTGTAGATCGAGTGTATGACGGACGATTGTTTGTCCAGGAGGCAGATACGGTTCTGCCTGAGACTTCCCCCGATCACTATTAGATAGCGCAAGCCGTTTGTCTGAATGAGCTTTGCCAGATCGCTGACTGGCATGGAAGAGTCATTGTCTCGCTTCTGAATCCGTCTATCTGGTACTGGTAGAACGGCTTTGGCGTGAGCGACTGTCGACTATGATTCGTTTCCTCTCTCGAGGTTTGATTCGTGCCGCGGAAGACTGCATGCGTTCGAGGTCGATCAGGCTCCTCTGCAACATGGACGACGGCGCCAGGTAAAGAGCCTCAGTGCATGTTCTGCAAGTGTAGGTTCAGACATATCATTTCATATACTGGCAGTCAGGATGATGGTCTGATCTCCGTAAGCAGACCTCAGAGCTGTGGTCCTCTTCATGGCTGATCTTGATCCTTACCTCAAACCGTGTGGGTGCGTTCGATGAAGCCTTCAAATCCCGCATTCAACTGGTGCTCCACTAAAAAGACCTCAATGAGCCGCAACGCCGGAAGGTGTGGCGCAATTTCATCAACCGTCTGAAAGAGCTCAGTGAAGACATTGACGGCGAGGATCTTGAGGACAATTTGCCGATGCTGGGCACGAAGAATTGAATGGCCGCTAGATCCGCAATGCCATCACCACGGCGAGGCAACTGGCGAAGTACAAGAAGCGACCGCTGTGTTACGACCATCTGAAGCATGTCATCAATGTGAGCGGCCATTTCGAGCAATATATGAAAGACTTGAAAGGTGGGCAGACGGACGAGGAGCGGAAGAAGTTGGAGGAACTGCGATAGTTACAGTTTCGTCGATGAGACGGAGGCACCAACGCCGCTAGTAATATGTGAGCGGTACAAAGACAATCCCCAAAGCAAGCAAGCATCGGCTTAACTGGAGCCGTGCTACATTCCCTTTTGCCCTGGGACCCGCGTATGCAGTGGCAAGAATATCTCGATCCTGGAGATGAAAGTTATGCCTAGGTGGGCTAGAAAGGCGTGGTTTCGAGCTTCCCCTCTGGATAATGCAGTTCATGAATCGCTGGTTTGTCAGGCCAAAGGATGTTTGTTCCTGTCGAGCTCAAATTGGTGCAAAGACTTCAAGCTGTCCCGATGAGACTGCTTCGAGAGCCCCCTCGTTCATAAGCCATACAACAATGCGTCAGAACGGAGAATTGAGGGTTGCAGTCTCAAATTCAAGTCTTCTCCACCGTCGCAATCAATCCCTTCCGTTAAGAAGCTTGCATGACGCCATGAGATGAATTGAATGGTCTGGAGGCTGCTGGGAGTCTTATTGCCTAGAATTCTTCATACCTCTCCGCTTGGGCTATGGCCTAATACCATCTTCTGCTTGCGAAACGTCAATCGAATACTTTGCCCGGGTTGAGGATTCCATCGGGATCGAGGGCTCGTTTCAAGGTCCTCATGACGTTGATCGTCGCCGGACCGAGTTCTTTCTCCAGGCAGCCTTTCTTGCCCAGGCCTATGCCGTGCTCGCCGGAGACGGTCCCGTCCAACATGAGCGCCCGTGTCATCATGTTGTCCACACAGTCCGCGACAGCTTCCACCTGCTCCTCTTTCTCCGGGTGATACATGATCGCTTGATGGAAATTGCCGTCGCCAACATGACCGAGAAGGGTTGAGAAGAGGCCCAGTTTCGAAGCGGCCTCCTTGGAGGACGCTATGATCTCGGCCATGCGTGACAGCGGCACGGCCACGTCGGTCGACCATATCTGGGTACCTTCTGGCCGGACGGCCAACGTGGCCCACAGTGCTTGCTTTCGAGCGGACCAGAGATTGTTCATCTCGGCCTCAGCAGTCGCGACGCGGAAATCGTCGCCTCGGAAACGCGCTGAGATGGCACCCGCCCGCTCCATGCTCTCCTTCACGGCGGCTTTGGTGCCCGAGAACTTCATGAACAGGGTCGGGGCTTCGCGCCAGGTGCTCCTGCCCCCGGCGCCGCCAGACTGGTTGATCACCTTCATCTGCGTCTCGTCCATCAGCTCCAGTGCCGCGAGCGGGATGCCCTCCCTCATCATCTTGAACGCCGCGTTCGCAGCATCCTCGATGCTCGGGAACGCAGCGGTGGCGACACTAAAATGCGAGGGCACCACCGCCAGCTTCACCGTGATCTCGCTTATGATTCCCAGGGTGCCTTCGGAACCAGTGAAGAGCCCGTTGAGGTTGTATCCCGCCGACGTCTTCCTCGGCCGTCTCCGAGTCTTGATCACCGTGCCATCCGCGAGCACCACCGTCAGATTGATCACCCAGTCTTTCATCGTGCCGTACCGCATGGCATTGGTCCCACTACAGTTGGTAGCTACCATGCCTCCAATCATGGCTGTTGGGCTCGGGTCGAGCGGCAGGAACAAGCCTGAGCTCTTGATTTTCTCATTCAGGTCCACCCACCGGACCCCCGGTTGAACCACGGCGTCCATGTCGTCCTCGTGAAACTCCAGGACCTTGTCCATTAGGGACAGATCGATACTGAAGCCGGAATGAGGGGTGCTGAAATTTCCCTCGACGCTCGACCCTGCGCCGAACGGGACCATGGGGATCTTATACTTGGTGCATATCTTCGCGATCAGGACAACGTCTTCGGTACATGTCGGCCTGATCACAGCCACGGGCCGCACTGCGGAGTTTGAGGTCGACCATTCAGAGTACCCGTGTGCCTCGAGGTCGTCATGATCCATACTCACCGCCTCGTCGCCGAGGAGATTCTGTATCTCCTTCGCAGCCTTTGGGTCGCAATTAGTGAATACGCACACATTTGTCACGGCGGGGACGAAGTGAATGTCACCTGCAACATGGTCCTTGTGTCGGCATATCTGTGCTTCTCGGCTTGAGAAAGCACAGATGGTGCGTGTCGTGCCTCGAGTTGCCGGTCCTTCGACACAAAGGGTCCTTGAAGCGCTGAAACCGCCAATGCCGCGCCAACAAGTGCTCCCAACAGCCCATATTCAAGCGACGCTCGGTGTAGTCGTATGCCTGGTCCTGTCTGCACATGTCGCCTAAAGCGGGGCCCCCAAGGGCCACAGCGTCGAAAGGCCCGGCATGGATACCTAGCGGCGGCTCCAACATTCAGTGTCTTCATCCTACGTTATTATACGTTGAAAAAACGTCCAGGGAGAGCAAATGGGGATCTTCGGACTCTCTCTACTCTCTAGAACAATCGTAAGATGGGGAGCGCATCGACTCCAACCCGAAGCCCCGGAACAACAGGTACAGTAGACCGCCCTCGGTACGGCCCCGGAATAAAATAATTGCGCGGCGTCGGGCCGGTCGCTTCACAAGGCTGAGGGGCCCCTCTCTCCCCATCCTGCCTAGAGAAGGGGAAGATCCCCGGGTGCAAGGGCCGCACGGGCACCATGGGTCTACTGTGCTGGGGTTGATCTGATGGCGAAGACTACACGGAGTACGCAGCTGTCAACATATATTACGAAGCTAGCACAATCGATCTTAGAGCTCGCGCCTGATCAGGACGGTCGATGCAAATGGATCCAGATCGCTATGCCTAGCAACGTGAATCGTGAGAAGGCACAGCATTCATCCAACATGTAGGACTCCCGAGGGCCGATATCAAAAGCAAAATTGCCCAGGTTTTTGTCGCGTCGAGCAAAGAAGCATAAAGCTTTTTGGTAGTCAATAGGATACTGCAAACCCGGAGGGACTGCGTTATGGCCATGCACAAGGTTTCGCGATGTCAACGATTTGTCCGCGCACACCGACATTGTCCCCCTCGCCCGTCATCGACATCAATTCCCACCACGAAGTGTGCACAGCTCCGTTGGAAGGCGTGTGCTTGACTAATATCGAGTCGTCCAAATAAAGTACTCACGTCATCGCGAGAACGTCGAGTGGCGATGAATGCGCGCGGGTCGCAGGACGATAAGCAGGCACAAAAGAGCGCGAGCGGCTAATCGAGAGGAGAAGGTACATAAGATAAAGGACAGGATTTGGGCGTAAAGCCGCCGCCTGGCCAGACCGGCTATTTCGGTGGGACTTAGATTACATGAGTCAAAAGTATGTAGGGCGGAGGGGGGAGGGGAGGGGGAGGGACCCTCGCACGCCTTTTCGTTTACAAATTTCGTGGAATACGCCACACCGCCCATGATAGGGCCGATCGCTCGTACGATGCATGCTGAATGTTGCCTTATAGTGTACATCCCGCTGAGTTTTGCCTCTGCCGATTACGACCGAGTTAGATTTTGCCCTTTCAACACTACATACTTAATCGAATGCTGAGCATCGTCGCCTGGGTCTTGATACCTGGCAGCGTCGACGCATCCCGAACACTTTGCGGGACCACAGGTCAATTAATACCAGCGGCACGGAATGGCAACCGAGGAAACTCGACCGTTACTGCGACATGGCGAGACGGCCGAGAACGGGTCGCTGAAAGCCGCCCACGGAAGCGACATTATCGACTTCGATCCTAACGGCGATCCAGAGAACCCTCAGGACTGGCCCAAGGCGTACAAATGGAGCATTGTTGCTCTGCTTGCCTTCATGGCCTTTACGGTGTATGTAGCTCAATGTATGCTCGTGCCGGCCGGTGACAGCTAACGTTTTGCTTCTACTGTAGGACATTCACCTGCATCTCCGTGGTGCCTGTGGCCAACCACATCGTCTACGACCTGGACGGCACAAACAGCAAGTCAGCCAGTGTTCTGCTTGTGACGATCTGGGAACTTGGCGAGGCATTCGGACCACTCGTGCTCGCGCCGCTATCGGAGTCAGTGGGACGGTACCCCGTCTTCAACGTCGCCAATGTGCTGTTCATCTCCGCCACGGTTTTGGCCGTGCTGTGCAAGAGCACACCGCTTTTCATTGCCGCCAGGGCGCTTACGGGACTGGCGGTCGCTTCCAATGTGCTCAATCCGTCCATTGTGGGGGACATGTTCATCGAAGAGGAACGGGGGTCTGCGATGAGCGCCATCATGCTGGCGCCCTTGCTTGGAGGGGCCATCGGGCCTGCCATAGCCGGTGCAATCGCGGAGAGCCTGGGATGGCGGCAGGTATTATGGATGGCCATTATCCTGGCAAGCGCCAGCGAAGTGGTTTTCTTTACCTGTTTCCGGGAGACCTTCAAAGTGGCCATCCTCAACCGCAAAGTCGCTAGGTTGACCAAGGAGACTGGCAATACTGCTTTGCGGACCATCTTCGACGTCGACAACCCCGAAGCCGAAGACAAGGGCTCCAGGAAGCTCCTGGACGCCGTATTGCGTCCCTTTGTCGTCTTCTTCGACTCCGGCGTGTTACAGGCCATGTCAATATTTGGATCTTTGGAGTTTGCCTATTTCTATGTCATGTCCACCACGTTACCGGACATCTTGGAAGGACTATATGGACTCTCCCCGGCACTCACTGGCTCTGCATTCATCGCCTTCAGTGAGTATATGCCACCGCTGCGTGCGCTCCAATCAGGGCTAACAAAGACTTGCAGGTGTTGGCTCTGTCATCTCCGTCATAGCCCTCAACAACCTCCTTGACAGAATCTACGTTCGTTTGCGCGATACCCACGGCTTGAGCGGGGAGAAAGGACAGCCCGAGTACCGCCTTCCCCTTGCCATGGTTGGCGCCTTCACTGCACCGCTTGTCGTGGCCTTGTACGGTTGGGCGGCCCAACTGCGGCTTCCGCTCCCTGTTCTCCTCTTCAATCTCGCCCTGCTCGGGTTTACTATGATGCTGGCGTTCCTTCCACTCATGGCCTATGTCGTCGACGCTTTCAAAATGTATTCGGCAAGTGCCATGACAGCATTGATAGTTACAAGGTGTCTGATGGGGACCTTTTTACCGCTCGGCGTCGACCCTTTGGTGAAGCGGTTTGGTTATGGCTGGGGTTTCACTGCGCTGTGTGTACTAAGTATATGTACAGCGCCCGTGCCAGTGTTGATTTATCGTTACGGTGCCCGGTGGAGGGAACGCAGTCGTTACACGCAACAGGAATCATGAACAAACGGTAATAACCTGTGAAGGTCCTCTGCTCCAGTGGAGATTGCGAAAAGTCCACAGCATGCTACGGTCTGCAGATAGAGAGATATTTAGACGGGAGTCTGTCATTATGGGTATTTCTGGGTAGATTTAGGGGTCGCAGACAAGATACACAGTTGTGATGATTGATTTAGTCGCACACCGTTAGTCGTTAGGGTCTGGAGGTCAAAAGCCTGTTCAAGGCGTATCCGCCGCGTCCTTATCCCCTTATCCCCTTATCGATTCGCCTAGGCAATAAGCCCGAACTTCTAATTACAGTGCATGGTGCCTCCTATTTTTGAAGTATCTTTTTGCTCTCCTTGCCATTAGCTGAATATCGGACCGCGCTGCTGTAAAATCGCTTCCATCATAAGGCCGACCTGTTGCTCTTTGCTGGCCCTGATCATTCGCCCACATGCACAGCTACAGAGCATCAACTGCCCGACGAAGATAATGCGCGATGGGGCTGCTATTAATCTGTCACCGTTGACCGGTTCACCACAGTCCGAATCTCAATCACTCACCGGCGCCTCTGATCATGAAGACTATCCCTTGGAACTTATGGTCGCAGACACCTCCGTGGCCACATCAAGCTACGACACTCTGCTGGCACCGGCCGGAGCTGGACAATACGATGAAGAAGAAGGGGCTCGTCTGATTGCCCCAGATCGGGCAGACCGGCCTTTGCTCACGGACAGTCGCATCTCATGGCGAAGTGGAAACCGCCTGCTATCGGCCACGCCGGCCTTTCAAGCTGTTTTGCGCTGGTTGAACGGACCAGCGCCTCCTCGAACCTATCGGATTCAATCTTCAGAATGGCTTCAGGCGGCCTGCGACCGGCTACTTGACAAATGTTGTCCAAGTGCGTGGCTCAAGCTGTCTCTCCTGCTGCTGTTGTATGCACTTTGGGCCGGGATGTTCATTTCCGCTCTTCCAACTTCAGTGGGAGGCAGCAATGATCCAGACGCCGACCGACCAGCTCGACTGAGCTGTACATCTCAGCTCTGGTCCGTCCCCGACCTCGAGTGTGATAAAACCATTGCTGACTGCTTGGCAGGTCGAACAGCACCAACTGCGGCTTGGACGGACGCGACTGCCGTCCCTTCGATCATAGCAACTTCACCTTCAGCTGTCCCGCCGGTTGTGCAGACGTCAAGATCCTTGAGCCTCACTACGTCGGAGCCCAGGAAGTCAACTACCGGAGTTTTGTCATCGGAGGGCCAAAGGACCCCGGAGTCCTGACCACTGCAGTCTATCGCGGAGACTCGTTTATCTGCCCCGCGGCCATCCATGCTGGGGTGGTAACCAACTCTCGAGGTGGCACTGGGGTGTTGGCCAGGATAGGACAACAATCCGACTACCCAAGTATCAGCGCTCACGGTATATCCAGCATTGGATTTCCGTCCAACTTTCCTTTATCTTTCACCTTTGGACCCTCAGGACCGGGCACCTCATCGTACACAGATTCCCGTTGGACATATCTGTGCTTCTCGATCGTCTTCACATCTCTGCTCGCCATTTTCATTACAAACTCGACGACATTTTTCTGGTCCATCTTTGTCGGAGTCTTCTGCCACGTGGCATTGATATCAGATCCCCCGTACTACTCCGACTATTCCGACCTGATCTCCCTGGCATTTAGGCGTTTTCTCCCGGCTGCATTTGTCGCCCACATCATGTACAAGTACTGCATTCACCGAACACTGTACGGCCTCAAAGCTCCTGTGGAAAGAACCATCCTCTGGCTCGGCGGGTGCTGGGTTGGGGCCCTCAACAACGTCACCTTCGACCGTATACCTATCTCCCGACTGACGCCGCATGACCTCCAACAACAACCTGGGGCCATCGTGGCGCTCGTTTCGATCGTCGGCATTCTGCTCGTCATAGCAACCGGACAAGCTTGGTGCTTTAGGATCGAAGGCCGCATGCCGCGCTATCTCCATTTCTACGTCCTCGTCGCCGCGTTACTCGTCGCCCTCGCCCTCTTCCCCGACAACAACCTTCGCATACACCACTACATCCTCGCCTTGATCCTCCTCCCAGGCACATCGCTCCAGACACGTCCGAGCTTGCTGTACCAGGGGATTCTCGTCGGGCTATTCATCAACGGCATCGCACGGTGGGGGTTTGACAGCATTCTCCAAACGCCCGGCCAATTGCTCCAGGATGGCGAACTGGGCAGTCTCCTCCCGCGGGTCCATCAACCACCGGCCGTCACCGGCAGGAATACCATCGCATTTACTTTCGAGGACATCGCTGCGTCCTTCGACGGCATCAGCGTCCTCGTCAACGATGTCCAGCGCTTTTTGGCCTTCAGGCCCGAAGATGACATGTCGTTCAACTGGACGAGGGCAGTCGACGACGAGCCCGAGTTCTTCAGGTTTGGATACGTCAGTCGCCTGCAGTTACGAGGGGAGTGGTACGCGGACTTTACAGCTCCGGCACAATGGCTGAGCAACGGGTCTTGGATCCCGGGAGTGGACTGAGACAGGAACGGAACGGGACGACTAAGACATTGTTCTTGCATCTCGGGGGTTCGATTAAGGCGCGAAACGGAACGAAAAAGGCAAGGATACTGCATCAATCTTTTCCGGGTTGGGGAGGGACGGAGGAGGAATGAACAAAAGCGTTAGACGCGGCAGGCCCGCGCGCTCCCCTCTGGAGTTGTTGACTGCATGGTGGCATCACGGAGTTTTCATCATTGTTATTATACTGTACATTGTACTCGAGTCAATGCCGTAGTGGTAGGTGGGAGCCTGCATGTCGCGAGAGTCAGAAGTCTATCACCGTGCCAGTCTACACAGTACACACACGCACAGTCACTTTCCATGCAAGCGGGCGTGCAGTTTGTTCTCCTCCTTCTCCTTCTCCTTCTCCTTCTCCTTCTCCTTCTCCTTCTCCTTCTCCTTCTCCTTCTCCTTCTCCTCCTCCTCTTAATTCCCTTCCTGTACTTCCTCCTGCGCTGCGCTAATCACATCTTCCTCGCCACGCTCCTCATGGTTGACCATTGCCTGCGGTCGGTCGGTCGGTCGATCACTCGAAAGTCCGCGCTATCCTCAGCGCAGTTTTCAACCAATCTGCCTACTCTATCTTCCCTTTCGTATTTTACCTAGGCGCTGCAGTCGATCGGCTTGTGTGCGCGATGTCGATCCTGGCGGTCTGACAGCACTTGGCCTCAAGAACCGCAGAGGTGGTGGTGATGGAGGCCTGGGGGCGAAAGCTATCGGCATGCGTTGCGGCAGCCTGGCGAAATTCGGCTGGTCACCGTCCTTGGTACTGTACTGTATTGAGGTGGCCTTGGGTGCTTTTCCAGCCGACGCGGAGCCCCGGGGTGATCTGGAGGATGTTGTACGTATTCGCCGTTGCGGTATGGCGGCGAGCGACGACGACTCTCATCGCTAGGATTGCAAGGGATGGCGTCCCCTACAACGGGCGTATAATGCCGGTGGGTGCGGCGGCGACTTCCATCGTGAGATCCCCCGTCGTCGTCGGCCTCCTTCTCCTTCTTGTTCTTCTTCTCCTGGCTAATGGTTGCTAAGGGCGGTTAGTCGGTTGAGCTGCATTGGCATCATCGTTATGGGGGGGACGTACTGCGTTGGAGTCTTCCATTGTAGGGGCGGACCCGTCATGATTGCTCTGAGTCTCCTCTGCGCCATCGCGGTGGAAAAGCTGACACTTCATACGATGTAGGCTGCTTTGGCTATCTTCTGCCAACCTGAACTCAGCTCCTGATCGTGCCCGTTGCCCGGGGACCGGGGTAGGCTCCCTAGTACATCTGCTTCTTCGAGTCCTGCTTCAACGGCGCGCCTGGCCTTGGGCCGACGTTGATGGGCAGTCGATCTGCCGGGCGTGCCTCCCCGATTGCGCCATATGGGTGTGGCATCGGATAGACCAGGCGGCGGTTGAAGCCATAGGGGCGGCTCAGGGGTTGCAGGATGGCTTCCGAGGTTGCGTGCAGTGTGGTGATGGAGATATATTCAAAGGCTTCGCCCTTGTTGTCGAGAGGCATGTCTGAGGTCGGTGTAGGAGAAGGTTGAGAAGTGATGGTGTCGTCACTGGGCTCCGCGTGTGAGATCGGTGCCAATGACTGTTGTTGTCACTGAGATGAAGAGCGATAGTAGATTAGACTTTTTATATAAGTGCGCCGGCGGCGTACGCCGCCAAGGGGTGAAGCTATACAACCTGTTGTTGAAAGCAGCGGCTGTGAAGGCCTGGAAAGGGACAAGTCTGTGAGGCCATGAGCAGGCATCTTGCCACGGAGACAAGCAGGTGTCAACAGTGAAGTGCAATGATGTCTGCCTTATATCCTTCTCGTCGGCCTTGCATTCGTGGGCGTGATATAGGCATGATATATTTTGGCCGGATGTTGAGAAATGGTGCCCATGATGCTTGTTATATGCTGGGCGGGTGTTTGACAAAGAGCGTTCATGATACTTGCTAATGTGATTGCCGGAGCACAGCTCTCATCTAGAACATGCCGGTTTTCTTCCCTAGACAAATAAAAGAACTGGGATGTACGGCAACTGAGCAAACAGGAGGATGGAAAGAGTGTTGTGGTGGAATCCAGAATTCCATTGTTCATAGCAATCGCCGTCATTGTTGACCGAACATCTCAACCCAGATGGAGTGCTTCCAAGTCTCTGCTCAATAGCTTTGATTGCTCATGGCAGTTGTCTGTCATTCAGGCTCGCCGTCCTCCCTTGTTGTATCTGGCTTCAGCTAGTTGGTCCATTGTTTGGCTGGGGTTCTCGCGGATGTAGTCGAGGAGTATCTGGTGCATGAAGCAGGCGGAGTTAGAGGTTTCCTCACACGAGACAGGATGGAGGAGGATGTACCTCAGGAACATCAACATTTTCCCCATCATTGTCCATCGACCTCGAAATATTGACGTTGGGAATGGATTCGAAGGCCTTCTTGTCTCGAGAGAAGCCGTCGTACCTGCCGAAGTCTCTGGCAACCTCTTCCGTTGAGAAGAGGTATCCGTAGTTCAGCGACATTGGGGGTGAGTGACTAGATGGATGGAGGGCTTGGGGTCGATGGGGGAGAAGTGGTTCTTAGAGGACAGCTGCAGACGATAACGTGGGATCGAGCAAGAGGATATGGAGGCAGGGGACAAACACTAACAAGAAAAAAGACAAAGGCAGCATGAACAAGCAAAACATTCACTGTACGGGAAGCATTGAAAGGCATGAATCGGTTCGCAGTGAATAAACTGCTTGATTCAGAGCTTCTGGACTTTTTTGTTCCCGCTTCTATCCTTGTCAGCCTCTATTGAAAGTGACTTCAATAAACGTACTATGCAAACAAGTACTTAGCGGCATGGTCAACGTGATCATCCGCAAAGGTAGCCATTGTGTAGTAGCTGTGGTCGTAGTCAGGCTGGAACCGAACGTTGACTCCTTTTTCCTGGCCGATTTCTTTCGCAGCTGCAACGAAGTTCTCAGGAAGCAGCTGGCCTTGTTTGTAAAAGTTGTCACCAGTGCCCTGAGACAGTCAGTATCGCAATACAAAGGTTAGGCAGGCGGGTCAACCAACCACATCGATCAGAATATCCAGGTCACCACCTTTCCATTTCTTCAGCAATTCTGTCGAGTCATGCTCTGCGCCCTTCTTTTGCCAGTCCTGCTCGCCAAAATAACCCTTGAACGCCTTCTCGCCCCAAGGAGCCTTCAAAGGATTGGAGATAGGCGCAAACGCGCTGACACTCTTGTATTTCCCAGGGTTCTTCAGGAATAGTGACAGCGCACCATGGCCGCCCATACTGTGACCAGTAATGCTGACCTTTGTTGGGTCAATTTGATCTTTGAAGGCGTCGAAAACGGTCTTGGGCAGTTCCTCCGTTATGTACGAATACATCTTGTAGTTCTTTGACCATGGTTCAGCAGTGGCGTCGACGTAGAATCCGGCACCGGTTCCGAAATCGTAGGAGTCATCCTCGCCCTGAATGCCAATGCCCCCTGCAACATGTCAGGCCAGAGTTCCACGTGTCAATTCCTCACTCACTCACTTGGGCTGGTGTCTGGGTACAAGATTGCGATGCCTCTCTTGCTGGCGCCGTGTTGGAAAAATCCCTTTTCTGAGCAGTTATCGGCAGTACATGTGAGGCCGGAGAGGTAGATCAGCAGAGGGACTTTGCTGTTCTGGGACTGCGGAGGAAGGAAGAGGTTGAATTTGCTCTCGCAGCCGAGCGTGGAGGAATTGTGGGCGAGTTTGAGCAGCTTCCCGCCGAAGCTGGCAATCGTAGCTTGAGTATTCACGGACATATTGCAGAGTGAGGCGCAAAAGAAAGTTGTTTGAAATGTGGAAATAGGAAAAGAAGAAACCAGAGAGACTTTGGGAAATGTTTCTCGGGATATTGTTGCGTTGCCCAAAGAAAATGACGTGGGAGCAGGAGGGGAACAGGAAGAGGCATTGGAGTAAGTCAACACAGCCCCGCAGGCGCGAGCTTTCTCCGTCAATCATTCAAGGGACATTTCGGGAGCTGGATAGCTCACCGGAAGAGGACATGGCCCAGGATCGAGGAGAGGGGCCATTCCGACCAATTCCAACGTCTCCCACGAAAACAAGAGTGTCGAATTAGGATATGTTTTCCGTCTCGATCATAACTGCCTTCTTGAGCCAGCCATTGAAACTGTGTGCCGCGAAGAGTTCTCCCTGTTTGGCCATCACCCTCTCACCATACATCCGGAAGAAATAACAACCAAGCAGAAATTTGAGTTGAAGGCACTTTGAGGTGGATGGTCGAGTGTGGGTGAGGTGCCACGGTGCAAATGAAAGGAAAGTGACATTTTGGTGGGCGCAGAGGACGGCAAGGCCACGCTAAACCTAATATGCTCACGGCGTAACCTCGGCGCTGCCGCGAGGCTGCCAGAAGATACCATTGCCGACCTGACTCTCATGCTCTATTGTAAACAAGTCTGAGTGACCTTATCCTCTCGCATAAACTCTCGGTCTCGAATGACGGCAGTACGCACGACTGAAACACTCTCATCTCCCCATACTTAGAACTCATCGACCTCAAGAATGGCTTCGATAGCCTCCTCCGCCGCGCTCCCCTCGACCAACCCACCACCACCCCCAACCTACACATTCAGCTTCACGCCCTTCCTCCGCGCCAACAACCTCGCGGCCCTCGCCTCAACCGTCCCAGTCTGCCCGGACTATGCCTCAACAGGTCACTGCCCGCGTGGCCGGCGCTGTCCCGACCGCCACCCCACACCCGCCCAGCAAGCCTCCCAACACCACCACTTCGGCCGCCACCACCAAAATGACAACTACGTGTGTAAGCACTGGCTCAAGGGGCTGTGCAAGAAGGCCGACGCCTGCGACTACCTCCACGAGTACAACCTGCGGAAGATGAGCGAGTGCCAGTTCTACAACCAGAACGGGTACTGCCAGAACGGGGATGAGTGCCTGTACGTGCACGTCAAGGAGGGTTCAAAACTGCCCATGTGCGAAGATTACAACAAGGGGTTTTGCGAGAAGGGACCCCGGTGTCCCAATCGCCACGTGAGGAGGAAGCTCTGCGAATTCTTCCTCGCGGGGTTTTGTCCAGACGGGAAGGAATGCAAGCATGGGGTTCACCTCAAGAGCGGCGCAGCAGGAGGAGGAGGCGCGGCAGGAGACAAGGAGAAGGATGAAGACGCGCGGAGACGGGACAGAGCGGCGGACTTGGACAAAAGAGAGGACGATCAGAGGAAAGACTTTGGCTGGAAGGGTGGCCGAGGTGGAAAGGGCGGCCGGTGGAGGAACAAGCGAGACAGGGACAGGAGGTGAGGAGGTCGGGATGTGACAACAGTACACATTCGGTTCAGAATTGTCGATGCCATGCTCTATCGCCGACTGTCAATGCAGCGTCTATGGAGGATGCTGCAAACCAAAAAAGCCACTGGCGAGAGGCGTGTCGTGGTAACCACACAGCGTACCCACGAGTTTCTCCATACAGATACAGATCGCGATCACGAACGCTCGACACCCCAGCTCAGCAGCGCGAGTCGCGTAGCACACCCCGCTCATCGGCAATGGAGAAGCAACAAAGTTAACAGCTCCAGGCCTGCTCGCTTCATTACCAGCCCAAAGTCAAGCAGAAAGCAGGCTGTCTTTATTTCCACATTCTCAAGGGATCGAACCAGGTTCACCAATTTGAAGCGACCCCAACAGACCAGACATGACGCGGCAAGGCAAAGCCGGACTCTTATTTCCGGACCTCTTCGAAAGGGAGACTACGGCTCGGGAATAGACAGCAAGCCGCCCGGCTGATCACACGAGCCGCTCCATATAGGTACGCGGCTGGTATGATGTGTCGGCAGCAGCACAGAGCGAGCCGATCCATCCACTCTAGCTACGAGACGTGTCTGGATCGTGGCCGCGCAGACAGAGAAGGCGGACTGTGTGGAAAATGAGAAGGGGGGGATAGGGACAGAATGAAGCATTAATTTCCGGGTTATAGCTCCCTGGGAAAGGTCGTCGCATTCAGCGGGTTCTAGTCCTCCTCCTTGCTAGCACTCGCTCCCTTCCCGACCTCGCGCTCCTTGTTTTCCATCCCCGTAGATAGCTGGCTAGCATCAGATGCGTGTTGATGCTCGAAGCCAGAATAGACAAGATAGCGCGTGTATGGTCTCTACCACAGCGTCTGCTCCTACAACTTTGGCAGATCGTTTCTCTAGGGATTTCCTAATTTTCCGCTTTTGTTCTGCATATCTCGGTTTACAATTGAGTAGATTGTGACCCAGTCATCTCAATCTGACTATCAGGTTGCTTTCGACACGGCCGTGCAGAGTAGGTCTATGATTTTCCAAAAAAATTCCCCTTGAATGTAACACCCGGTACTATGCAGGAAGCAAACCGACCAACCAAACCTCTTTTCCACTTTGCGACCGCTGTGCCCCGTCTCAGCTCACCGCACAGGACTACCAGGTGCAGCCACGGGACTGCCCACGGTCGGCGACCCTTTCTCAGGATCTCTCTCCAACGTCCCTTTGCGACTCCGTCTCGCCTCTCTCTCAGCCAAAACCTCCTGCCTTACACGTTCCTGTTCTTCAATCCCCGTTCTCGCCTTCTCGTGTACTCTGCTCAGCTCGATCTTGCTAATGAATAGCGAAATGAAGATCCCAAAGGCCGCGAACGCGGTGTAGAAGATCCACATCTTTTGCAGGGAGGTGGTGTATGCGACGTCCACGGCGCGGCGCGCGGGGCCAGACAGCGAGCGGATTATCCCTGTGGTCGCGCCGAAGGAGGAGGAGGTCAGCAGGCGGGCGCGCTCGTCACCTAGCGCAGGAACGAGATCCGAGTATTTGTTCTTCAGGTCGTTGGTAAAGACAACGCCTCCCAAAACCACGGATATCGACGTCGACAGATTTCGCACGAACCCAAACGTTGCGGTGGCAACGGCCATATCATGGCCTTTGATATGCGCCTGCAGTGCGATTAATGGGGACTGGAAATTTGGACCGACACCAATGCCTGCAATGATCTGGTAGATGATGATTTTCGACCATTGCGGGTGATTCGGTAGGTCGATGAAGAGGCCGTAGCCTAGGGTCATGAGGATGAGGCCGAGCCAGATAGGGTCGCGGAAACGGCCGGTTTTCTTGATGTAGAGACCGGTTGCCGTCGACACGAATGAGAGGGTCAGGACCATGGTGAGGAGATAGACGCCAGAGAGCAAAGGACTGGCGCCCAGGACGGTTTGGAAGTAGAAGGGGAGGTAGTAACTTCCCGCGATAAAAACGAAGCCATGGATGAAACAGACACCGAGGGATGCTAGATTTGAAAGGTCCTTGAACAAGCGCAGAGGTATGACCGGGTATTTCGCCCACCTCCACTCGTTGAGGAAGAAAAGGCCGATGGTGAAGATGCCGAAGATGATCAGGCAGAGTGTAAATGCACTGTCCCAGGGATGTGTTGTTCCGCCGGAGGTCATGCCAAAGAGGAACATGACCACGCCGCCCACAATCGTGACCACCCCGATCCAATCTATGGCCTTGACACCTGCAAGGAAGGGTGTCTTGGGTGTCTCCAACTTCAGGAAGAAGGCGAGGAGAATTAAAGATAGTCCGTCCAGGGGCAAGTTGATGTAGAAACACCATCGCCAAGAGACCTCCTCGGTGAATGCACCACCGATAATGGGTCCGACGCCGGATGCTATGGCCCACACCATACCCAGGATGCCGTAGTACTTCGGTCGGTCTCGCATGCTGAACAGGTCCCCAATGCAGATGTAGACGAGCGTGACAAGACCGCCTCCGCCAATACCCTGGATGACTCTGCCACCGATCAACAGCCCAATTGAATTGGCGAGTGCGGCGATGAGACTGCCAGCCATGAAAACGGCGTTGGCGAGCATAATGATAGGTTTCCGTCCCCAGATATCAGACAGCTTGCCCCACAGCGGCACGCTCGCGGCATTGGCAAGTAGATACGCACTACCAACCCAGGTATAATCCGAAGCATTTATGTGGAATTTCTGGGCAATTGTCGGTAAGGCCGTGGTGATGATGGTGACGTCCAAAGCAGCCAGGAACAATGCCATGCACAGGGAAAAGATGATGACTGCAGTCCTAGCCTTTGAAAACTCCGAGGCTCGCGACTGCGTCCGATTTAAGTCGGGCTTCGTTGGTGTCTGCTCCCCCGGCAGTTCACTGTCGACTGGTGACGGCGTGGGGACGTCGTTTTCAGGATCGAGGAACTTTTCTGAAGCATTGGCGCTAGACGGCGATGAAAGGTCATCATCTGG
Source organism: Phialophora verrucosa (assembly GCA_002099365.1). NCBI lineage: Eukaryota > Fungi > Ascomycota > Eurotiomycetes > Chaetothyriales > Herpotrichiellaceae > Phialophora > Phialophora verrucosa. The sequence goes on along the minus strand of MSED01000014.1, from coordinate 204,873 downwards.
CTCTGGGCGCTGAGTTGAGGCCAGCGGTGCGGCGCCCGGGGGTTCGAGGGCTTCCGCCTTGTGCTCGGCTTGTGAAGGCATGGTGTAGCAGCTAAAAATCTCCCAAGTCGCACTCCTCGGCGACCAGAAAATATCAGATCAAAAGCGCTCAATGGTGAGGTTAAGTCTGAACCCAGAGAAGAGGTATTGCCGGTGGTTTTGGATCTCGTCTCGTGCAGATGTGCTGCTAATTCAACATTTGATGAGCGATGGTCTTATATCCGAAGGCCGCAAATACGAGAGCTTCGTTAACGTAATGGAAACGGCGATGCTCGAGTGGCTAAATGCGGCGCTTCGTCAAATGCGTAAAGGGAAAACAAGCAGAAAATCATAGAATGATGTCGATGAGCAATGCATCGCAAAAGGTAATGGGGTTAAATTAGTAAATTAGCAGAGGCGAGGTGAACCGGACAGAAAATCAACAGGCAAAATCGATGGGGTCACTTGCTGTCTGGAATCGGTCCGGATGGGCGAGCATGAGCCGACTGCGACAGGGCATGTTTTCGATGGCCAGTAAGGAGTCGATGACGCCTTAGATGGTCGCCTCGATCTGTAACCGTACTCGTATGCTCGTCAAAAGTAGGTGTGAAGGGAATGTGAGAACATAACGGCTCGAGCGAATCATCGTACATGCGACTGCCGAGGGCCCCAGTTTTGCAGAAAATGAGGGGGTTAGAGTCGTACCATTTTTCGTACACGATCGGACCATTCCTCCTCCAGAGAGGCGAAAACGGTACGTGCTTGCATGCTTTAACGGGCGATATAGACAACCCTAAGGGCCTGAGGAAGACAAGTTTCCATTTTTGAGTATCCTCAGGCCCGAGCTTCGAGTTAAACGAAATGTTAAACAGGCGACAGAATCAACGACTGTCTGGATGATCGAAGCTTGACCAAACGACCGTGGAACTTCGGGTACGGCTCAGAATAGCCCCGAGCGGGTCCATGCAAACCAAATCTACGGAGTACCGAGTACTGTTTGCAAATTTCTACGAGTAGGCGGCTATGCTCCGCATGGGGTATTTCACGGAAGGATTACAGGCCATACGGGTCATCCGTAGTTTGATCAGGTTCGGAATCTGGCATGATGGAGACATTAGCGCCTGCAAGAACGAGGCCAGCCGTTCCAATACCTTGCAACCCCAGCAAAATATATCGTGCCGAGGAGTTCATGTCATGTCGTCGCCTTGTATATACAGAATTAGAGACCGAGCCGCTCAGGAAGTTGACAATTGCACCATAGTGTTACTCTAATTCAGGGAGTGCCCGCACTTCAAGCACTTCAACTGCTCCGTCCAGATCCTTGGTTCGAAGGGAGCATTCGCGCTCGCACTCGCACTCGCCTCCGAAATCGGAACTCTCTGGCGGATAGTGGCACGAAGGGTGGTCTCGTCTCCCGCCTTCGAGATCTTCGTGATCCTGCCTTCTAGTTTGTGAGTCCAAGGCATTTTATGTCCAGCTAGCGGCTTAGCGCGCTTGCTGCGCTTGCTGCTTGTCGGGATCCTGGCGGGAGGCGCCTCGTCCTCGCGCTCGGCTATATCAGTACCGTTCCCCACGACACGCCCTACCTTTCCTGCGACCTTCTGACTCAAGGTCTTCTGGATCTCCGTATCTTGTGTTTCGTGCGTGAGCTCGCCTGCTTTGAGCCTTTCCCACGCCCTCTTCTCGATGTCCGCAATCAAGCAGTCCTCGTGATTCCATGTGGCGCATTCGGCGACCCTACACTGGAACAAATCGACGTTAGGATCGTCATACCTTCCGCAGATGCAGAACTTCCGTAGCTTGCTCAGCGCAAGGCGGTCTACTTTGGTCACATCCAACGTTTGGCGCCAGTATCGCTCAGAAAGCACCTTCTGATTGGAATCGTCGTTTTCATCCCAATGGCTGACATCGGCGGGACATGCGATGGTGTCCGCCTTAATAATACTGACGTGGTTGCTCATCACCAGTTCCCCTTCCCCGTGGTAAGGTCGTCGACCAGTCGGTAATTCCTCCGGCCAATACAGCCAAAATACTCTGACAAAAATTTCCGTCCTGGAAACAGCGCGGATCTCGGCAACCCATGCTACCCAGAGGTTTGCCTTGTCGTATGCAAGTCTCTCACGCGCCGATGCATTGGTAGCAGGAGGCGCTGGTACAGGGAGGCGATGGTTTACATAGATGTATTGGCCGGGAAAATACATGACCTCGACTGGTTCTTTGACTATTTTGTAAAGCTCCGTTAGAGAGGCTCATTTGCAGTGGCAACCAAACTCACACCTCGCGCGTTGGTACTCGCGTAGTTCCAACCACAAGCTGCCAGGCTTCACTGCGTAGTGGACCTTGAGCTCGGGGGCGCCTGGGGGCGCAGCGGATTCAATCCATAAATCTTCTCGTTTCGACCTTGCAAGACATTTCCTTGTCTTGGGCCAGACGGGACAGTCCACTGTAATTGTCGTATCTACGCTTGCTTCTGTCTCAATTGTCTCGTCTTCGGCTTCGTCGGTGTCTGATGCATCGTCTCGCGTTTGGGCCCGGAGAGAATCAAAATTCATGCGGGATTTGTTGCCAGCAGAATGTTGGAGGTTACGGTGTGGACCTGTCCTCCTCCCGTCGTCTCCATCGCTCGCTTTGCGCTTACGCCCAGCCATTTGAGGAGGTGATGGGAGCATCTCGGAGGCGTTCCCTTGAGTGACGACTGTAGGAGAGTAGGAATCTGTCGATAAGGCTGTCGAAGCACGCCGGAGAAGATAGGAGATGCCCTGCACGACCGGACTATAGGTCCAACGTCGTGGTCTCAGGTGTGATGGCGCGGTTGAGCAGAAGAAGCAGCAGCAGTGCGGGGCAGCGGAAGGACCAGAGAGTTGTTGAGAATATAACTGACATGAAGAAGAAGAAAGTGCGAGGTTGTCGGTCAACCTCGATTGCAGCCAGGAATGACGACAAGACCAGTCGACCCCGCAGTCACTCCCGACCTCATTCTACAGTCCATTTCCACTACCTCAACGAAGAGCTTGCATGGAACAAGCAGCTGGCCTTGCCACTGAATCGCACAAGGGCTCTACGAGTAAAGCTGAAGCTAGACACTCGTCCAAAAATTTAAACTTCACTGTATCTGAGATCTAGAGTTTGCTTGTGACTTATCGCGCTAATGGTACTCGATTTTCGACGGTGGTTTTCGGTCAGGCCCCCGCAACCCACTTGTGGATGAAATTACTGGGTCTAAAGTGGCTGATCGGCCACCACGACCGGACAATATCGCCGGAGTGGTTGATTCCTAAGCCAATGCGGTCATTTCAGATTCTAAAGCCGTAGTCCATCCTCATTAATTACTAGCCAATTCTGTCTTCTCTATATGCTGCTCAAAAGTAGAGCTCTTCCACTTTCCAAGAAACAGTGTAGCATTAGGGGTATCTTCCGTTCAATAGTGCGCCACTGTCACCCAGGTCGGGTCGACCCCAGGTCAGTTCATCCACTCATTGATCATCATTCATTTCTTAGCCGAAGATCCAAAGAAGCCTTTCACCTTGTCCAGAAAGCTAGGCTTCTTCTCGTGCACATGCGCTTCGTTTCCGGCCCCCCCTCGTCCGACATGATGAGATTCCTCCTTCGCAATCCGGGTGGCTGTCTCTGGGACGACGTCTGCATCTGCTGGAGCCGTGTGCACTTTGCCGCCCTCGTGGTCGATGTTTCCCGCGCCGCCACGGCCGGCAGAATACGGGCCATCGCCCTGGTTGCCAACAGGTCCTTCACGGACAATTTCGCCGTCGACGTAGGTGTTTGGGTCAGGAGTGATGTTCGCAGCGCCTGAGTATTGTCAGTACATACAAGCTAGAGTGTCGAGGAGAGGTTGGCCTACCGCCACGACCGTGTGAGACGACGTTGGCCATGTTTGTTACCTGCCGTCACGTCGAGTCAGTCGGGGTTGCCCTTGAATTTCGCCAAACACTCCATGTGGGTGCAATTCGTGGAACCGTGTCTAATGAGACCGACGCTGGCGCATGGTTGCGCCGCCAAGGCAAACCTCTGGATGAGATAGAATCGCAGGTGTGGGGGGGAGCTTACTTCTGCGTTGTCGCTTTCGCGTCGAAATCACCGTGTGTTGTTGGTTGTCCGTTCGCGAGATTTCGGTAGTAGATGGGGAGAGATTGTGAGGGAAATAAAGTGTGCACAACTGCAGGAGGCGGTCGGTCTTGATATGGGATGAGGGCAAAGTCTATCCAAGAAAAGCCGTGACAATTTTAAGTGACAAACCACAATCCGGAGCACGGCGATGGTGTGACTTTGTTCTGCTTCCGCTGAACTAGCGAGTTCGCTCAGCATGACGTCCGGTGATTGATTCGATCTCGCTTTGACGTCGGCCAAGCCTTGCTAAACCCGCATGCCCAGCCTTGTGCTATCGCTGGCCAATCCCCTGCGCCGCTTGATGCACTCCTTTGCCGAGGAGAGCTCAAGGTGGAACACATTTGCGAGGTACAATGGCTAGAGACATTGTTACAAGGTTGAGTTACAAGACGAGGCTGTTTCACGGTGCAGGATGAACTTCAAATTGCACTCCAAAGCCAGTGCCTCCAGGCCATGTACAGCATTATGAGCAGCTGAACGCCGACAAGTCAGTGGATCTGCCTGATCCACGTAACCGCTTCTAGCTACGTCACGCCTTTGCAGTCTGCTTCTTCTCTTCGGCACCGCCAGTGGTAGGTAAGCCCATGAAGATCTTGAACGAGTCGTATATCATCCATTGCAATCCGGTCAATGTCCCGATCATGACCTAGAGTGCCCAAGTGGTTAGCACACACATGTCCGGGCTCGGAGCAGAGAATTCCAACTCACAATTCTCACTGGGAGGCCGTTCCAGAGACCAGGGAACCCAATCTTGGAATAAATTCGACTCATGGCGCCGCCGAAGCTCTCACCTGGAGCGCGTTCGGCATTGAGTTTGCTGACCATGACATCGGCGGGGTGTGAAACGATAGCACAGAGAATACCGGCGAGATATCCACCAACAAAGGCCACACCGGTCTGAGCGCTCTTAGAGTAGTCTGACTTGGCCCCCGGGAGGTAGTTGTAGATGGCGGCCACAATGTTCTCAAAGGACGCGAATTTCATCATGGTATACGGAATCTGTCGGCCCCAAAGAGGGTAGAGGCCTTTGTATAAGCTGCAGCTGTCAGCATGACGCAACGATGGGATTGCAGGTTATACTGACCCGCCCCAGCCTTCTTTAGCTGTGATTGCAGAAATTCCTTGGAACGTGCCTGAGAACGCAGGTGGCATAGTCGTCTGCATGCGAACCTTGACAGCTTCAAACGGGCAAAGACCAACGTCGGCAATGAATTCGGCCGACGCAGAGGCAGACAAATAGAGGATGGTCTTATATTGTTTAGCAGTCTCCTCACCAGCGAGCTCAGAGTAAAGGTGCTTGAAGTATTCGTAGAAGCCGTATTTGCCGGCGCCCTGCACCGAGTAACCGACAAAGGTTGGGCCGAAACCAGTGAAGATGCCACGGAAGCCTTCAGTCCGGGCGATGGTACCCCAGGCCTGGAAATTTCCCTTGTACAGCTTGGAGTCGACCTGACGACGGCATTTGACGAGATCGAGAGGAGTGACTGCAGCATGGGTGGTGCCCTGCACCGAGATTAGCTGCGACCACACTGCGGACGGGTGTGTTTGGGACATACGCATGCCAAAATGCCTCCAACAGTGCAAGCGGCGTAGTATTTGGCGGAGTAGAGCTCAATGCCGCCGGCTTTGGCTTGAGCCTTCGCGCTCGCCTTTTCGTATTCTTTCTGTGCTGCCTCAGTCAACTCAATGGCTTTCCCTTTGGCCGTGTCCGCAGCACTCCATGAGGAGAAGTATCGACGTCTCTCAGGCTTCTCGACTGGTTTAGGCGCTGGCTTGTAGTACGGTGAGGTAGGGGTGAAAGCCTGGCACAAGGCCGTTGTGTTGGGGAAGAGTCCGACCATGACGCTGCAAGCTGATCAGCTTATCTCCAGGACATCAATAGTGGAGGTTCAGGTATTGCGTCGATGGAAGAAATTGGGCATGCGGATAGCCAATTACCTCGAGTCTCGATACAGTGCCAGACTGCGGCGAATGCGTTATGAATGGAGCTGGATAGGAGCAACGCAGAACTGATGATAAAAATGACGAGAGGTGAAGATACGTACGAGATCAAGTTGCAGGTGCGGGCAACCACATGCGAGCGCCAGAGCACCAGTGATGCTATGTCGACAGCTCGTTGCGGGCCTGGGGAAGTGGGTTTAGGCGCGAGCCAGCCGCTGAGCTCACAGCTCTGACGCTCCCGTTTCTCCGCCGCAGCTTGGAGTACGAGGCAATCGAGGCAGCAGAGACGTCATCGTGCGGCTGCGCTGGTTCGAGTACGGTTGAGCACAGAGCCACCACCACGCCAGCAAATCTCGAGCCGTTCGCCGGCGCCGCACATGTCAATACAGTTTCACGACGATTTTGACACCTTTCATGCTCCGTATCCCCAAGCGACCTGGTTCAAGTGGCGTTATTACACTGGTAAAGCCCACCCAAGTTTGCGTCGCCTTTTCTCCTCCGGAAGTCATGGCTCACGCTGAGTCAATCCTCGAACCCGGTGTGCCTCTAGGCCCAACAATTGTCCCGCAGGCCAATGGGCTCCCTCCCAGCGAAGATGAAGTTGCTGCTAAACTATCTGCTTGGGCAGACAAGTACCGCGGCGCAACTGTCGCAGACCTAGATCTGCCTCCTGCGTTGTCGACGTCTCCAAACACCTCCCTCGCTGATGCCATGCTATCAGCCTCCTCTCATGACTATTCTCACCTGACCGTCCTCTCCGACAACACAAGATCTCTACTGGGCTATCTGTCAGTCCCCAAGCTAAAGCAGCTGTTTGAGTCAGGCCAGCTACAACCTTCAGACCCCGTATCAAAAGCCATGGTGAAGTTCCAGCGAGGTGGAGGGAGGAAATACCAAGTCATTACGATGGAGACTGAATTATTCGAGCTGGAAGGGTTCTTTGAGGATATCGGACCTTTTGCGACAGGTGCCAGACAAGACTTCGCCGTGGTCACAGATGGTGGCAGAAAATTTGTGCTCGGCGTCGTCACAAGAAGTGATTTGGAGGAATTCGTAAAAAGAAGGCCCGCCTGAGACCCTGCAGCAGGTCAAGCTCTGATGAACATTCCTGCACGGAACAGATGGTGAAGATCTGGATCACAACCCCTTTATATCCTTCGGTCAAGGATTGGACAGACCATGGCATTGCTCACCGGTGTTGCACTTTCGATACCAGCTCAGAATTCTCCGTCATGTCTTCAGGTCATCTTTGATGGAGCCGTCGAGCTCTTGAGCAGCTTGTTCCAGCTGCTCTGGCGCCTAGAACGCTGGACCGATCTCAATAGCCGAGAGCAAAGTGAGCCGAGCAGTCACGTCGACGGACGACTGAGGACTGGATGGATGTGAGGTCATTTGTCGTGGCTCTTCTCCTGCCGCCGAACACTTACAAATCCGTCCTGTCCAATCATGTTCGCAAAGATGACCGAGTACGGGCGTTGCAAATCCTTGGGCACGGCTTATGATTATGCCTATCAGCATTCCCGGCCAGACTGTTACCGCGGCCTTGGAAAGCGCGCAATGCAACAGCAATATTATCTTTCTGACAAACCGCCATATAACGACTCTGAGCAGTTGAGCTCTTGCAGATATCCCACGCGGTAATTAGTCAGGGCACTAAGCCGGTCTATGGTGAAGATATTTAGTCAGGAGCCAGCCACCAAATCAAGCGATACTTATCAAGCTGGGCCGTAGTCCCAGCTGCGGACGCTTCGGACATGAATCTTTATCTAAAGGAACAGCATCGGAGGCTCTTTGGAATGGCTTTCTCCCAACATTGCTCTTGCTTGTTGGAGCATTATTGATCTATCACGGTACTCCGGCAATTGCCACTCACCCACTCACCCAGCCGGCCTGAGTTCCGTTTCATTCGGTCCTACAGCTTCGGCGAAGTTGGTGGCGTGACACGATTGTCAGAACAGTTAGAACCGGATTAAATGGACGATGACCGAGACAACCACGCCCCTGTCTAAGAAAAGCCTAAGAGCATTCATGAACGGCGGGAGAGCAAACGAATTGCAGGTCATTGCCGGGCTGCTGGCGCAAGGGTCGCGCAGGCCGTCTCATACCTGCAAAACACTAAGATCGTATCATACCGCTTTCTCCGCACCCTCTCGTGTTCTCGTGCAATAAAACACTTCGAACATTGATGTAGTGGTCACGTCACTGCACATTGCACTGGTTTGGCGTTACAGGCCTGGTCATCACCGGGATGATGCCCCTTGTAGCCGACAGTCCATGGTGCTGGACAACCCCAGGTCACTGGTAAGAGACGGAATGAAGTAATGCTTGGACGGTTTGGATTCTTGCCCCTGCGCTTGCGAAGCTCTACCCCGTATAGGGGCAATGTACAAGTGCTGTAGCACCGCGCGACATGGCCTTCAAAATTTAAGAGATCGTGCCCGAGTTGTCTGAGCAGTCGAACACTTTGGAGATCAAGCCGCTTGCGAAGGCATCTTTGATCGAGACAGCAACACCGTACCTGAGACACAGGGAGATCATGTTAGCGGCCATTCACATTCGAGATTCGCAGCGAAAGTGAAACATGGAGAAAGGGAAAAGCAACGGAGAGGGATTTGTTTGTACTCACGTCCCGCCGACGACCATGAACAGCCCGACCAAGGCGATGAGGATGTGCGCGCTAAATGCAGCCTTCTGCAGCGCACTGCCCTTCCTGTACCCGTCGTAGTCGTACATCCACAGCATGGCCGGGAAGATCAGGCTGAAGGGCGCGAAGCAGACGGCGCCGGCCAAGCCCAGCAGGTAGTTCAAGATGGGCACGGCCTCGGCGATGATGAAGCCCAAGACACCCAGGATCAAGTTGCTGCCGAGCCACGTGCCCCAGTGGGTGACGGTGTTGGCCTGCAGGTGCGACGAGTCGCGCAGGATGCGCACGAAGATCAACTTGGCCGCCACGTGCTGGTAGATGCCGACGCCGATGACCAGGCCCGGCAGCGCGATGCCGTACGAGATCTTCTTGAACAGGGTGCCGGCGCTGCCGAAGGCGGGCGTGGCCAGGTAGACGCCGCACCAGCGGTAGATGACCAGCGAAAAGGTCAGATACATGGCGCCGACCAGGATTCCCGCCACGATGGCGGCCTTGCGGTAGTCGCGCGGCCTGCGCATCTCCGACACCACGGGCAGGTACATCTGGCTGCCGCTGCCGCTGAGGAAGATGTTGGCGCTGGCCGTGATCCCGGCCACGAAACCGGGGTGGTTGATGGCGACCCAGCCGAGGTCGAAGTCGCCGGTCGTGGGCGCCGCGGCGGGGCGGTCCTGCTGCGTGACGGCGACGACGAAGATGAAGACGGCGATGAAGAACGTGGTGAAGCCCAGCCACGTGAGCCAGCCGAGGCGCGAGAAGGTGCGCACGCTCGAGAAGATGGTGATCAGGACGGCCGACACGAAGCTGAAGACGACGGTGCAGGCGCCGTGTTCCGAGAGGGCGTTGAACGCCGTCGAGCACGACACGATGCCCGCCGCCGTGATGAGCACCTGCGCCACCAGGATCTGCAGCCCGACAAGTTCCTTGCCCACGCGCCCCCAGAGGAGGCCGCACATGTCTGCCAGCGCTGTATGGATGAAACGGGGGGGATTAACTCGGGACCGGAATGAAGCGGAGGGAGGACGGACTATGCAGACGACGCGGGAAGAGAGAGGAGAGGAGGAGAATCAAACTCACTATGACATTCAGGGTGGCGGTTGCGGAAATCTCCCAGGACGACGGCCGTGTAGGTGTTCAGGACCTCCCAGCCGACGATGCTCAGCGCTCCGCCCACGGCGCCAAGCGTGGCCAACGCGCCCGGCACGGCGAGGATGCTCATCGCGAACTGGATCTTCAGGAAGATGATGGTGGCGCGCTGCCAGCTGACGGTGCGGAACTTGACCACCCCGTCCGCATCATCGTGGAAGACTTCCCGCGCCTCAAGCACTGCTTCTTTGGTGAACGTGTCGGGCAGCGACGCCGGGGGAGATTGTGGCGCGATGGTGTCGTTGACATCGCCGACCCTCTTCTCGTCGGGGTATATTGTGCTCGCCATGTTCGATATGTCCGCTGTCGCTTGGCGTTCTATCCTCCACCTTGCTGCTTGGGACGAGTGCCTAGGACGCGGCGACCTGGCAAGAGAGAAGGAGAGGAGACGGAGGCAAGGAGGAGAGGGTCAAACAACGGATTTTACATACCGCTACTGCCACATAGCCAGCGTTACGACTGCCCAGGCACTGTATTCTAAGTGTGGGAGCATGAGCACTAACTTATCGTCGGTTCGGAGGGATTGAGAATTTCAGACCAACTGGATAGAAGGATGCGGAGAAGTCCCGCTCGGTTGTTGATAAGAACCCACAACCACTGCGTCTCCTACCTTAGCTACCTCCCTAAAGGGGCATGATTCTCACAAAGTGGCGGGCCGACGAGTTGAAGGCCCCAGAGCCTCGGCGGTGAACTGACATTCCAGACTGTCGGATGGGGCCACGAGGGCCACATGGTTGATAACGCCAGATTCGGCAATAATTGAGGAGTCGCTGCTGTGTGCTCGGGGGGGTGTTAGCGCGGGGCGGATCGTCAAAACCGTACTGTACTGTACATACACTCACACGAGGACACCACGAGAGGGGCTGTGTCCTGTACCGACGAGCTCTGAGTGCGCGGCCCGCGCTCCAGCCCTTGTGAATCAAGAGATGACCGTATCAACAGTAATTGCACGGTGGACTTATCGCAAAGTCGAGCCAAGCAGATAACGAGGCTGTTCACATTTAGGGGCAACAAATCGGACTCGGCCTGAATATCGCTGTATCGCCATCCTCCGTCTGAGGATCAAGAACTGGTAGTCCCTATCTTTGTTGTGGTTTGAGAAGTCCCTCGTCATCAGCTTTCCTTAGTACTCGTTTTCATATCCCAGCCTATTCCGGGTTATTCTTCCACATTTCCTTGTACTCCAGAGTTGACCGTGCCACGTCGTGCCGTGTCATGCCTCTCTACATCGACCTGTTAATGTTGTTTGCTACAATGCCCCCGACGATGAGCTGCAACCCGAAAGGTAGTCGACATCGTATACACCGACAGATATCGACTGTTGAATACCCTTTCGCTGATCAGCTACATCCTACTAACGCAAGGTTGGGGGGGAGCGACGAGAAACTGTTCAAGACTGTCCCTCGCTCCTCCAGAGCCAGAGCCAGAACATGAACCACATGTCCACGCTTCTTTGACCAAGCAGAAGAGCCGGTGTTGAGGAAGCTGTTTCGATTGCGAGAAGGCATTCGACAGCAACACCGTATTAATACTTTGAGTAGACACATGCATCCGCCGGCATTGCGCCAGCGATCCACAGCACACGGCACCCGGAATGTTCTGGTCGGTTTGAACAACCCCAGGGATGAGACACTGTCGAGGACCTCTTGTATCGCTGTTGGTCGTCTCCAGCGTATCAAGAAAGGGGTGCTGACAGAAAGTCTCCCCTCCGATACTTCAGACAGCATGTCAAGCCAAGCCGCGCCGTGTTTCGGTACAGTGGCGCCGTGATATATATATATCTCTAACGATCGGCTGAAAAAGACGCTCGGACAGACGTCGTGGCTTTAACAGCCTGCCACTATCCAAAGGACGCACACGACGCGTGTACGCTTCGGAGGGACGAATCGACAGAATGACGACTAAACCCTCCTCACCCGCCTTTGTCAGGAAGAGTGGGAGTGGGAAACGGACCATGTTGATGTCCCGTTTGAGTTGTCCTCAGGTCTCCCTGCACCAGGAAACCGATGGGCCACACCACGAACATAATGACTTTCTCTGCCTTGTCGTCTTTGGCGAAGAAGCAATCATCGAAGATGCTACATGTGTACCGAAGTTTTGGCGCACACGAGGTTTAGTCCTCGGCGGCTTGCAGGGGCTCGGTGTAAGGAGGTACTTTCCCGTCAAGTCGGGTTGCGCGGAAGTCTTCGCCAAAGCCATAGTCACTACAGTCGCCGAGTGAAGAGAACTCCGCGGCACTCGTCTCCCTCGCCCTTGGAGAACCCGCGCAGCCACAGGTGCTGGAGCCCTGCCATTGGAAAGAGAAGCTCCACGGGTAGCGGTCCTTTGTCCTTTCGACATTTGGCGTTCGAGCTGCAGTCCGTATCATGTTCATCCCGCACTGCCTTCAGCCTTGCAGACCGTCCTGAATTCGAGTCGAAAGGCTCGAGTCCAAGTAGAGCATAAACCCGGCCGCGTGTGTAAAGTCATGGCCCGTTTCTGGACCTGCTTTCCCGCCACGTCCAAGTCACCTTCCCGGACGCAATGCACAAGCCTGTACTCTCTAATGATTCTGATGTCCTCCGGTCCTTTGACGCCGACACGGCCTGCGAGATTCAGACACTTTATACCGGGGACTCCGTCCATGCGAATAAGGAGATCGAGCATATCCTCTGGCTCCGCCACTTGACTCTGGCCAATGTGGTCACACTTATGTCCGAGATTGTGGAACTCGACTTCCTCCTTGTGTAAGAGGAAATGGCGGTACTCTTCCGAGTTTAACAAGTATTGGCTTGGCCTTGGTTGTCGCTGGGTGGAACATGATGGGAAGGGTGTAGGTGAGAATCAGGATTAAGGGTGCTCGCAATCTCTTGAGGTTGTTACAGACTGCGCTGAGGCACTCTCTAGCGATCGTGGTCCTCCACCGATGATTGTCCTGTACTCAGGGACTTTCTTGATGCAGTCGGCCAAATGATGTACTACAGGGAAGGCACTCGTTAAGCGCGATGATCTGCTTAGCGCAGTCTTGAAGTTTTGTGGTGGCCGGAAGGTCTTGGTCATCGAGGTCGTCTTCCCTCTCCCCCTGCGGCTCCGCGGACCACGGTCGCGGACTTGGAAACTCATGGGCACTTCGTCAGCAGGGTAGGAGAGAAGAGGCCCTATTGAAACAGTTTCAACTTGGCGAAGGCTCCCTTCCGAAGACTAGGCCGACGTGGTTGATTTCTTTCGCCCACAGGACAAACGCTGCTAGACTGTATGATGCTTTGACGCCGTAATGCTATGGGTTATAGTTCCACGCTGAGGGTCCGGTCAACGGCAGATCCCGTATCGTGTTGGCAAGAGACATTTTCGGACAGGTAAATATATATAATATCATCGCAATTGAAGGCTTGCAAACGGGCGGGCTATCTGAAAGCGCAACACGAAGGAATGCTTGCTGAAACTTACGGGGTTGCGCCGACAGATCTGTCCGGGATCCCGACGGTACGGTACAACACTGAGGAGGAAGCGTGTCGCAAACTAAGCTGGACTTGGTCATGCTCCCGCTTGCCATTGGTGTTTCCCACTTGCTGAATGCCCTTGAAAATGGATGGCCTGAAGCCTAAGTGCATTTGAAAAGCCGAAAGAGCACGCCGATGATGAACTTGTGAAGTCGTAGCTCTGCATGCCCAGCAATGCTGAAGGATATCGTGCCGCCAAGCCGAGAGCACGATGTAGCCAACGCGCAACTTGACGCAGTGGCCCGAAGCTATGAAAGCGTGGCCTTGAGAAGTTTGTGTAGGCAGTCCATTGCAAGAGTTGGCGGCAGGAGGCAAGTTGACTACCTTGGGAGAAGGAAGAGCAGCTTCAGAGGCGTGGGGAGAGTATACTTATAGGGCGGAAGGGGCACAGACAACAAGGGCTTCAGGGCAGCCTCTGACTCACCGCTGCGCAGTAAGTCCCTGGTGTTTGACTGGCGGTTGACGAGGGCAGGTCCGGTCTCTGGCCCGTGAAGGGCCAAGGAAGGGGAAGGGGATGACTGGAAATGCCAATGTTCGTGAATTCGAATGCAGTGACTAGGCCTCTGGATGCCTCTATCTTGTCACAAGGAATGCTCTTCACGTCCTGCATACACGGTAGTCATACTCCAACAGTGCAGCAACATTAGCTGGTAATCATTCTCACCGTCAATAAGCCTTCAGCCCGCGTCTTCAAGCTTGGTATCCAACAAGCCCACTTCTCACATTCACAATCGCGGGCTCAATTCCCGGTCTTCGCTCCCACATTGCGTGTTTTCGTTCGGGTTGGTAAATCCACACTTCCCTTCCTCCTGCGGGCCTGATCCTGGCCATCGTAAGATTCAGATTCTGGTGGGCTTGACAAGGGTGAGTCGAAAATCTGCTTCACCGGGCTCGTGACATCAGCCTTCAGCTTTTCGATAGGTTCAGTCTCAAGTTTCTTGAACAACATCTCCTCGACTATCATTCGCCCTTCGACCTCCCTGTCGGTCTCTTCGTTCTCCTTCCTAGGCGGCTGTTCATCTCCATCTCCGGCGACTTGATCATCAAGCTTGAGCTTTGTCAGGCCCATAGCGTAGATCTGTTCTTCTACCGTACCCCGAGAAATCAGTCTGATGACTTCGACGTCCTTCTCTTGCCCGATTCGATGCGCTCGGTTCTCGGCCTGGATATCGTCCTGAGGGTTGAAACCGCTGTCGAAGATGATCACCTTGTTGGCTTTCGCCAGATTGATACCTGCACCACCAGCCTTTGTACTGAGCATGAACACCGGTGTATGATTGTCTTCGGCTGAAAACTCGTCAATCAGGTCTTGTCGTTCGGTAACCTTTGTAGAGCCATCGAGTCGGAAATAGCCGATGGCTTCACGTTCCAGAACCAGCTCGAGGATGTCCAGAACCATGACAAACTGGCTGAATATCAACGTCCTATGGCCCTCGGCTATGAACTTGTGCAGGAGCTCAACCATCTTCTGGACCTTGCCGCTGGCGCGCCATTCGTCACCATTCAATGCAAATTTCTGGAGTTGCGCATGCTTGTCACAAAGACTATGAATTTCCATGTCATTGTACTCGAGCAGTTCTGTGACAATCAAGTCAGGGTTTGACTCACGCCACAGGTCAACCTTCAAGCATTGTCTTGCGATGACGGGTAGTTTCCTGTCAGAATAGAGACGCCTGAAGAGGAAGGGATGGAGGGAGGCGAATCGTAGTTTCATAAGAACGTTTGTCGACTCATTGCTCACGTTCTCCCCTCTCTCGCGTCGCTCACGGATTGCATACGCCTTGTCGAGCCATAGTTGATACAGTTCGGCTTGTTCAGGGCTCAAATCGCAGAGCTCGGTTCTACGCTCCTTCTTCGGAAGGTCTTTCAAGACCTGGAACTTCTTTCGCCTCAGGATGAACGGAGTCAGCATGCTGCGAGCCCGCTGAATCCTCTCTGTCGATAGGAGCATCTCGTGGTGGTTGTCCAGAGCCTTGATGTTGTGGGTAAAAATGGTTTCGAGTTCTTCGGCTTTCTCTTTGAACAGCCCTGGCATGAGAAAACCGAGCAGGGAGATCAATTCTTTCAAGTTGTTTTGCAGCGGCGTCCCCGTGAGCAGGAGCCGAAAATTTGACTGGATCCTAGTCAATTGCCTAGAGACCTGCGAAGAAGCGTTCTTGAGAATATGCCCTTCGTCATAAACTGTACAGTCGAAGCCGTACGTTCTCAACCAAGGATGGTCTTCTTTACCTTTGGCGATTGTATAAGTGGTGACGATAACATTCACATCTTCCCGATTATCGTCCAAAGTCTCTCGCAAGTGGAACCGCTCTTGAGGGCTTGTCGAGTAATAAGGCTCGACGTTTAACGCCGGGCAAAATCGCTGGAACTCCTTGAGCCAGTTTTCAAGAGTTGCAGCTGGGACGACGACCAGATGAGGTCCCATTTTCCCCTGCTCAAACAGGTGCGCCAGGAAGGCGATGACCTGACACGTCTTGCCCAGACCCATGTCATCAGCTAGAATGCAGCTCAGACCTTTGCTGTAGAGGAGGTTGAGCCAGTTCAGGCCCACGACCTGGTAGTCCTTCATCTCAATACCATCGGCCATGATCGACGGCTGTTTGATGAAACCCTTCGATCCAGAGCGCTTAGCGTCCTCGTCGTCACTCACTGGAGTTCCGATCCCTGAGTCATGACTGGATCGCGGTGCTTGAAGGGAGACCATCTCCAACTCTCCAGTTTGTGAGCCGATGGCTTTCACCCCCCAACTTTTCATCTCATCTGACAGAGGCTTGGCAAGGTTCTGGCATTGCTTGACGAGATAGTCCACCGCTTCGTAGCTTTGGAGCATGTCCTCGACCTTGTCAACGATCCGTTCTCCAATGATTGCTGTTTTCCTTCGACCCTTGGCGGGCTTCGAATCCTCAACCTTTTTGACGGCATCGAGACTTCTGAAGGGTCGCTTTGAGATGACATGCTCTGCCACGTCACGACTAATAGAAGAGATGTCTGCCAAGTCTGCGGCAGAACAGGTGTTGAACAGTTTAAGGACTCGACTCTGAAATGTGCCTTCTCCTTCGTCCTCTGAAGTGAATGCAGAGTCGGCCGCGTCAGATTCGTCCGACTGGATAGCCTGCATGCGTGAAGGTCTCGGCTTGACCTTCGCTTCAGGCGCCGCGGCTGGGGGCGAAGATGAGCGTTGCCGTCGGCCACGTACTAAGGTCCGTTTC
Source organism: Phialophora verrucosa (assembly GCA_002099365.1). Classification (NCBI taxonomy): domain Eukaryota; kingdom Fungi; phylum Ascomycota; class Eurotiomycetes; order Chaetothyriales; family Herpotrichiellaceae; genus Phialophora; species Phialophora verrucosa. The sequence goes on along the minus strand of MSED01000014.1, from coordinate 188,317 downwards.
TTCTGTGGAAGAGGGGTATTGAAGACGTCTATCGCCTTTGATGGTTTTCTGACATTCTGAGTTGAGCTCCATTTCTCTGTGATACTTCGCTGTGGTACCTTGGCTTGCTGGCGAGTCACATTGATGCGTGGTGCCACGGCCTTCTTCGTCGCTGCAGGGGTCGGCATCAGCTCGTCGTCGGACAGAGTAAGGTCGACTGCGCCGTTCTTGCCCGGGCGCTTTTCGCTTCGCAGAAGGAGTTCATCCGCAGCTTCGTCATAACTCCCCTTCTTCAGCATAAGAACCTCGTAACATTCTCTCACAGTAACCGCACTCAGCATCCCCATCAGGCGGTTCACCTTTTGCCGCATGTTATAATCAGTAATGTCATCCAGCTCCATCTCTTGTACGATCTTAGGAGGTGATGAGGATACTGGGAGAGCACGGGAGGGTGCGACCTGGCGAGGCCTCTTCGAGACACCACCATACGCATTCGCCATGGCGTCTGCAGAACGTTTCGCTCCGCTTGAACCACCAGACGAGGTGGAAGCAGGCGAACCTCTGAATACGGCACGCGCAGTCAGTTCCATAAACCGACTCCGCCCATCATTCTGAGGCTGAGGTGATTCGGGGATCTTCCCAGGCGACTGGTCTCGCTTCCGTACAAACGTCGAAGGCTTTATGTCGTTGGTCCTCCTAGGCCCATCGCTGTCCGAGGACCCACCCTTGTACGCGGGACCTTCGTCGTCAGAATCGATCGTAATGGGCACTGGACGCGGTTGAGCCGCAACGTAGGGTCTTCTGAAGGTCGTTCCTGCCGGTGCCATTGCACTTGCAAGGATTCCCATGGACCTCCTCTCCACTGTCGGGGCGCTCATTGGCGAGGAAGCGGCCACCTGGACGAAGGGAGGCTTGGGCGGCGAAGACGACAGGTTCGCAGGAGATCGATCAATAAGCTGGGTGGGTTGCGTCTGTCGGTTCTGGGTAGAACGATATACCGGCAAAGTCGCCAACGTCTCGAGATCGGAGTCGTCGTCTGCCATGTTGGTTCGATGGAGAGGCACCGTGTCGACCGTCTCGTGAAGGGGTTGGTAGTTTGGATTGAACAACTCATCGTCCGATTGTGAGGGTGAATCCTCCGATCCCATGGTGAAGCTGAAGCGGACAGATACTCGAGACACCGATGCGGGTGCGGCAGTGGCCAAGCGAGCGGTATCAATTGCTATCAGCACATACTGAAGGGGTGGCGTCCGCCGCCTATAACTGCGCGCACGGTCAATTGCAGCACAACAAATAAGGCGCAGTATGTAGTCGAGGATGGGCGGAGCAAAAATGGCCCACGATCTCCGACTTTCGTCAATTAAACTTCACGCGTCGAGCGCGTCGTTGCCAAGCCTATGTACGTTTGAGGTACCCAGCACGGAGTTACCAGTTCTTTGACAATATGCTGTCCTCGAAGATGAGCATTCGATATATGGCACATGCTAGACCCTGCCTTGGGAATGCTGATACCTTGATCTTGGGTGAGAAACCCGATCCAAAGGCTATACGTGACCAACACGATGGTCTTTCCGCATCATCGGACCGCACCAATACATTTCAACCCTACCAGAACGAGCTCGCTCGTTCGCATACAGGTTAGCCCTCGCGAAGTTATACCCCTTCTGTAGTCGGCAAGCGTTGTGGCAGACTGGAGAAATCAAATTGAAAGAACAGACTCTGCCGGGTAATATCGAAGGAAGATGACTCTGCTCCCGCACGTCTGAGTAAAGTCAGAGCACCCGATCTCCGTCTCCGCCCTGATCAGGCTGGGCATCGAAAGAGCGCTTCCTGACAAGGTCTCTAGAGGCTGACATGATAGTCTGAACGCCGCGCTCATTCCCCTGAAGAGATCGGCTGAACTAGGTAGTCGGTAAATCCTCAATCGCGGGACCTCTGCGAACCCACTGGTAAAGGCTGTTCTCAACACGCAAGGGAAGAACGCCCAGAACAAAGCTTGTGACCCGTGACCAACAGCAGGTGTCAAAGAAGCAAACCGGCTAGAGACGGTGCAAAGGCGCTCAATTTACATAGAGTGTTGGCAATCGGGTCAGATCCCGACAACATATGTTACATTTTGACCAGCTTTTGACCTCGATGCTCCTCGCATCGTAAATATTGGCGCCGCGTGCCATGCAAAGGAGACAAGGTTAACATGTGCACAACGTCTTACTTCTTCCCACCCTTCGTCTGTGACGGCGGTTGATTCTGTTGGCTGTTCCGTTGGCCAAATGAACTGATAAAGTCCAACATATTCGCGTCATCCTCTTCAAAGAGGTTCAGCTCCTCCTCGAACATAACTTCTCTCGCGGGTTCTTTGGTAGATGTAGCTTGCGCTCGTGCTTCTGGAATCGCAATATCCGCAGGCGCAGGTGGAGGAGCAGCGTGATCGGTCTTCTTGATCGTCTTCTGGCTGTCAAAGCTAGTCCCAAACCGTGCCCGGAAGCTTGCCAACCGTCCTGACTCGTCGTCTTCCACATTCAGTAATTCTCTCGATGTTGGGTTCCAAAGCGCAGAATTTCTGGTGTCTCTCGTTGATCGGTAGACCGGTATAGGAGAAGTTGTTCGCATGGTGAAGGCGCTGCCATCGGACAAGGTGACGAGTTGAGTGAATGTGTAAGGTCGTTTCGGGCGCTTGATGAGGCGCGCGTGCCGACATGCTTGACAGACATATGTTGTGGAAGTGGTGGAGGAAGGCAAGCTGGGAAGGGAGTTGGGTCGCAAAACCGGTCGGAGGGCGACAGACATGGTGGCTATTCTCGTGCACCAAGGTATATGGTTGAGTGCAGGACAGACGTGTTCTGTAGAGTTTCTAGGAAAGGAGCTCCCGTCGATTTCTGAATGCGAGCCTTCAACTGAGGTGAAATCAGTGTTGAAATCAACCAGAGATCTCCGCCGAAGGTTAGGGCGCCCCCGATCGGGACGATAGTGATGCCGCCCTGTGCTCACCCGCAATGCACGTGAACAATCACCCAGGTGCTGCCCACTCAACGCCGAAGTAACGAGTACGAGTGCTACTACTGTGACCTGGTGGAGATGGACAAGGCTACTGTGTGGTGTGTGTGTTGACATTCGATTTAACCCAACCGTCACATCGGCGACCGCGGCCGTGAGCTGGCTTGATCAGCGGGAGGCTCATTTTTGAAAGCGGCGTCGCATTTCTACGTTTGGGGACTAGCCCGGGCAGGCTGCCGACTGTGTATTCCTTCCAGAGGGATCAGCGACCTTCTAGGATCTCGAACTGTGTTGCTTATCACGAGATATATTAATAGGAATGCTTCTTACTGTTTTCGCCAGCGTCTAAACTTCTAAACTTCTAAACTTCTAGGACTCTTGGGGTTGCGGTCCTATAACTAAACCTTGAGAGTGTCACCAATTATGAACCGAACTCCCAGGGGTGAAGTCGTGCGCCGGAGACTGTACCGCAAAAGTGCTATGATCTGGCATCATAAGACGAATTCCAACACTCCAGTACAAGACAATGTTGCTAATCGAGCGGTACAGGATCGCCGAGCGAATTGTTGGGCGAAAGTCCTCCAGATGCTCACTCCTTAGCATTGGAATTATACTCCCAACAGATTAGCACAAGCCTCATAAGCTACGCGAACTTATCGGGTCGTTGCTAACGTTTTGGTGGTGGCGTAGGCGATGAATTAATGGCGACTTCCACGAAAACCGACCCCCGAGGCAGAATCAAAAGTGCTATGTTAACCACAGCCACGGTGGCATGTTCGATAGGATGGGAACGCATGCCCGAGCTGAATCCAAAGTCTGGTCCCTTTCGGACTGTTGCCGCCTGCTGTTTTCCCAGCTTAACGGAGAATCCACAAGCGATGGGCGTTAATCTATTGTCTGCCTGGCTCAGCCCCAGCATCACCCGCCCCTCTATCTTCATCGGCCTTCAAGACCTTCACCACGTCTGAGGTAGAAAACAAGGTCATGAAAGTCTATAAATATTCCTATCTTCTAGATACTCGGAACAGCAGCACTCTGTTGGCCTGAAATACACAACATCCTCCGGCAGGAAACGCAATCGTTTCCATCTGGCGACTTTCTTGGTGGCCCTTCTCAGTCTGATATTAAACCGAGCGGGTAGCAGCTGCTGTGGAGATTACACTCTCAAGATGGAAGCACGGGAAACCACTGAAAGGCGGAAGTCCCGGTTTCCATGGGGCCGACGCAAATCGCAAAAGGCCCCAGAAGACGTCGTGATGTTTGCAACCCTAGTCGTGTACTTTAGATGTCGATTCCCATTCCCTTGACCTTGAACAAGCAAAGCTGACTTGCCTAGGTGGACAAGCGTCTGATGCCTAAGAAACCTAGGACCCTTGAGGGATCTCTTGGAAACAGAAAGCGTCTTGCCGGAGGCTCCGAGTGGAAAGCTGCTACGGAGGCACGACGAGCTCACAGGGAACTGCTCCCTTTCGGAGAGCAGCGAATTACGATTGCAGTGGACCGGTCAGCCAGTACGTGGGAAGACATCCTTGCCGAAGAGAATGCCTTCGTTCGCGCAGTATGCTCCTTACTATCACCCCGAAATGAATATCCAGTCCAAGTCCTTCCGTGGACTCACACTCCGGCCCGCGTCATCAGAATGCCCAAGCAGACGACTGCACCTTCGCAAGTCGATTCTACTGGAGGCACAGATCCAAGAGTGCTCTATTCGACTCGCCCCTACCTCGATGCTTTGAAGGAGAGTCGACTCTGGTTCCTACTCACAGATGGAGAAATCTCCGATGATATCGTTCAGGACTTTGCCTTGAAGACTGCGCAAAACCGGATGCACGGAACCGCTTGCGTCATCGTGGTTTTCGGATCCGCCAACGGGACACGACCGGCCAGTTGCGATATTTCAGTGGGCGTGGCGGTATACGCCGTCGCGCCGGATTGCCTGTTCTTGTTCTTCGACACGAGCTCTGAAACGCTGTACAGCGTCCAGTGCAAGGGCTGCTTCAAGACCCTCTTGCCATGTGCCGACGCGCAACGCATGTTGCACCAGGGCACTCAATGGGGCGATTTGCCAACCATATCCATCGGAGACCTGCAGAGGCTCGAGATTCCTGCCCCGGTCCGACTGACTCAAGGTGAGATGGCGTTGCAAGGACAGCTCCGCGTGAATCTGGAAGAACTGTACTCTGGCAATGTGCCGCAAGAAGATCTAGGCGAGATTATCAACAACTCGATAACTTGGAGTCAATCGTGATGGCGGAGACGACTCGAGGTAGGGGAGAGAAGTTGCGACGCTGGCTGCAGAAGCAAGACAAAGGACAGCCAACCTTGTCGAAGGAGAGACCCGATCTGGAAGGAAGAGCTCAGCGCGCAATCACTGATCTCCTCCACTACCTGAAATGCGGTGGCAGCGACGAAAAGATTACCAACCTTCGACGAGAGCTCAGGGAAGCCCATCAAGCGAACTGGGAAAAGTTTGAAAGTATACTCGATCATTACCACGACGAGAAAGGGGAGGTAGACGACCATTACCTGCGGGTGCGCTGGGCATCACCCTTGAGTGCGGAAATACAAGGGAGTTCAGCGTCTGCTCACCAGCCGAGATATAATTCTCAAAGCATGTCATCCATGCCCTCCATGTCCTGCAAGAAATCCAAGCCCTCCATGCCCTCGCCTCAACGCTACGGCGTGGACGACTGCGACACAAACACCCCGCCACATTTCGCTTCAATAGGCCTTGCACCGGCAGCTCTCGGAAGGGGGCCGAGTGCCTCTGCACGGCAGCCTACTCCTTCTCTTCCGTAAGCATCAGCAGCTCCTGCTCCGGCTGAGCCTGCTCGAGGACACCATAAGCAAATCACAAATGAGCTTTTCTTCCGGGGATTTTAGAGACCGGCAGATCCACAGAGGCCAGGCTTTACAGGGAAATGCATGCTCTGCGAATCTGAATCAATCTTGACGTTGCTGTTGAAGACTCCGCCAAAGGGTTCTACTCCCGCCCTTCCCACAATTGGATCGCAGACAGCATTGGCATTTCCGCTGGCCATGGGACGTTTCGCCGAGCTGGATATCGTATCCAGCTTTCTTTGCTGCGAATCTTGCGCGCTGTACTTGGTTCGCAATTCTGTATCCCCATACCGAGAGACCATCGTCGAGGCGCTTCCTATAGTCACATTCGCCGACAACCAGGTTACGTGGCTCGGGGTTGTTGCTGCCGCGTTCCGTGGCCGGATCCGATCCGACGACGTTGCATCCGTTTTCGTGGCCATTCTCAACCGCGTGATGTCCAAGAATCCCGAAACTCCAGACAATGGCGGCGGCAAGGCGCTGCTCCACAGAGCCGCCCGATGGCTGAGAAATGATATATGGGATTCGATCCAGGTCTCTCAATCCCTCAGTTCCACCTTCGCGGCGAGCATTATATCAGGACGTTCGTTCCCGGCGGTCAATCGGGGCCCCTATTCGATTGTCCTCCCATTTTTTCATCCACGAGCTTAACATGATCTTCACGAGGCCAGTGTTGATCGGATTGGAAGCCGCCGCAATGTGCATGCTACCTCCCTGTGCTTTTCGAGTGTCAAATTCTAAACCATTGTCATGTTTCTTTTCCTTGCCGCCGTAGGACTTTTCCCAGAATTCGATCAATTTGACTGCTGGGCAATTTATACTTGCCGTTTCTACTTCGTGTATGGCACTGTATTCTTTCAGCCTGGCAAGCCAATCGGCAAAGGGCACGGGCTCAAAGTCGAGCCCAGCGTTTGCGAGGGCCGGTAAAAAGTCATTTGTCCATGAGAATGAAAATGGGTTACACATGTTGTAAACCAGTGCTGGTGGGTGGTGCTGACTCTGAGGCATGGTGGAAATCTCGATGATGGCGCTGGCCAGCGTATCCACAGGGATCCACGAGCACATCTACATTGAGGTAGTCAGTCACAAGCTGGTACGTGAGAAATGGCTTGTCATAACATACCATGTCCAGGGCAGGCAAGGCCCGAATGCTCAACGCCGACCGTACAATAAGCGGGACAGCCTCACTGTCACTCCAGAGGCCATGCTTATTATCCCCGATGATTTGTCCGATTCGTAAATTGCAGGCCCATGCACCAAATTCTTCCGCTCCTCTCTGCACGATATACTCGGCGACAAGTTTGGACTGGGTGTAGCCAGTATTGGTTCCTTGCCGGAAGTCCATGATTGGCTCTTCCATAATTCGTCGTTGGCCTTGCGTGCTCAGTGCGACGCCCATCGACGAGCAGAACATCATCCTTGCAGGTCGAGGCATTTGCACGTCCAAGGACAGCTGAATGAGGCTTTGGAGGTCTTTGAGATGGGGGACAAAAGATCCCAGTGAAAGGTTGAAGTTGACTGGCCATGCCGCATGAATAATAAGCGTTAGACTTTGAAGGAGGATTTCTCTTGTGTCTTGGTCCAAGTCAAACCCAGGCTTTCCTGCCTCGAATGGAATGACCTTGACCTTCTGCTCATACTTTGGCAATGTGAGGGCTCGATCATGAAGAGAATCCTTCAGTCGCTGAGCCGGATTCTGGGCCCTGACAGGGCAGTATATAGCTGCAACATCATCACGCTCGACAAAGCCCGCAAGGATGTGGGCACCCAGGGATCCTGTGGCACCAGTAAGAAGCTTTGGCAAGTGTTAGTACACACCTTGAGATTGTAGCACCGGGGAATGCTCCCTTACCACTGTTTCTCCAGTGGAGGTTTCGCTGTAGTCTCTAGCTTTGCGAGGAGAGAATTGGCTGAATTCCTCGACCATGAACGACATCTCTGCAACAACAGCCTCGAGAGGGGACGGAGCCGTGACTTTAAGCTCGTTCCCACCGTAGCGGGTCAGCAAACGCTCGGCAAGGCGTCGGACAGTGCCACTCTGAAAGATATCCTCTGCTGAGACGATGATGCTCGTATCCAGTTCTGGGTATGCACTGACAGCATTCCGGAGCTTCATCGCCCGTAGACTATCCATTCCTGAGCTGTAAAAGTCATCGTCTATGTCTGTCACCAGGATTCCTTGCTTTTGGACACAGTCGAGCAGATAATTTTGCAGCTGGGTCTCGTCGAGTCGAAGTGGGCGTCGCGGATGACTTCCATTAGTGAGTTCATTCACCTGGACTTGTTGCGGCTGTAAAAGGTGTTTTTCAACTAATGGGCGCAATTCCCGCTTGAGCACTTTCCCAGAAGATGTCTTTGGCCAATCCTCGAGGCCGATTTCTTTCAAGTCGACCACGCTCTCTAGTGCATATGCTCGGCCCATCCTGTCCAGAACACATCGCTGAATCTGGAAATGAACGTGTCGGTCGTTCGCGTCATGTTTGATGACCGCAATAGGAACTTCCCCAGCGACTGGGTCCGGGATGCCAACCACTTGAGCCTGAAGCATTGTCAATACTGCGCAGAAACTGACTTCACCGGATCTGCCTGGCACTCACGTCGACACCGGTGGCATCAGATATTACAGCCTCAACAGCTGCAGAGGCTATGTTCATGCCACCTCGGATGATCATATCTGCGCCACGATGTATTAGTGTCGACAACACGGTCACCCATTCAATCTGCAAGTGGTAGACAGACCTTTGTATCTTCCGATGATTGCCACTCTTCCGTTGGCTGTCATAACCGCTTGATCGCCGCATCTGTACCATAATTCGCCGTTGTCCTCGAAAAAATTGTCTTTTCCTTGGCCGCCCAGATACCGTTCAATTCTCTGCAAACCACCTTGCACCAATTCACCGGGTACGCCCCTAGGGAGTGGTTCGGTCTCGTTGGGTGCACATATTCTTATCTTGGTTCCTGGATTTGCGTAACCCGCATAGATGAGATCGTTTTCAGCGACTGGAATCTCATATAGGGTCTCTGAGCATACAGATGTACCCTCTGTCATACCAAAGAACGGGCTGAATTGTTTGCACTTCAATACTTCGAAGGATTTCTCGACATGCGACCGTAAGATCTTGCTGCCACCAACAATGACGTGAGCAATGCCTCGGACGGGCAACCCACTTAATCGTATAAAAGACGCCAGTAGATCGATCATAGATGGTACGGCTAGGACATCGGTACATTCCCCTGACTGAATCGGTGCAGCGACAGACTGAACATCGAAGTTGTGGTTGACGTGTGTAATACTGCCTCCGGGAATCAAATAAGCCAGTGTCCATGAGCTCCCGACAATGGAGTTCATGGGAAGGATTTGAAGCCATCGGCGGCTGTCATCTAGTTTGAATGCTTCTCCCCACGACCTGATGTTACCGGTGAGAGATTTGTTGGTGTGCGGTGCTGCCTTCGGGAGTGCAGTGGTGCCTGAAGTAAACCAGATGAATACCGTATCGTCGATATGGCGAGGGAGTTGTTCCAAGCTTCGACTTGTCGCTTCGAGGGTGTCGTCCTTGGCGGCTCTTGATATGAGTTCGTTCAGAGAGACATAAGAGCTCACGGAAGATTCTGCGGCTGCCACAATCTTCACTTGCATTTGCTGCATTAAATCAGGCACAGCAGCTTGCAAACCATCGGCAACCGATGCATTCTCCACAATCACAGCCTTTGCGCCTGCGAGGGTTAACGTATGCCTGATCTCCTTGGAATTTTGCAGCGTGTTCAGATTGAGAGGAGTGAAAGGGCAGTTCAATTTGACTGCTGCGCGCAGTGTCACATGGAATTCTGCTCTCCCACTGAGTAAAACAGCAATGGTCGACCTTGGTTTCAATCCGCTTTTGCTCAACCCAGCAGCAAGAAGAGTGGCACCATAGTCCAGCTGAGAATGAGTCCACTGGAGATGGGAGGGCCGATTCGTTACACTATCGACACCAACGTTATGTTGACTGATTTCCGGTATTAGGTCTCGACGTTGGTGCTTGCACACTATTGCCACTTTGTTCCCATGTTGCTTGACCGAAGAGGCAATCAGATCGTGAAGAATGGGGATGGGAATGTCGAGATGTGGTCCTTCCACCTGCGACAGATTGTTTTTCGACATGCTGCCGACCGGTATGCCTTCAAGCTAAAGAGTTATTGTACATCAGGATGAATAAATAGTTGTATCAGCACAAACAATGGCCAGGATGCGTAATATCAGAGATGTTTCAGGCGTCGGTGAATGGTCGCCGTCCGAGGACCGGACTACAGTAAAAGCCGAGGAAGGCTAATTGCCTTTTAAGGCTGTCTGGCCGACCACATGGAGCCCTTCAAGGGAGTTCTCGGTTGCCTCTATGGGGTCGCGTTGTGTCATGCGCTGCAGGCGGTGGAAGCGGACAATACACTATGCTCGACTACAAAGAGCACATAAAGAGGTATTTGCTTTTTGGGACTTTCTGGCGAGAGTGAACGAAAGAGACCATACTCGATGTATCACCAGCACGGCAGTTCACCAAGCTTACTTTCCGTTAGACGTGAGCTATTGAGCCAATTGTAGCGAGAAGTTCACTGATCCGAGGCAGCCATGAGCGTTTCTACTGTAAGCTCCTGCGAGGTAGCCTTCAACGATCTTGGCCAGTCCAGCAGAACACGTCGTCCGACAATGCCTTCTTTGCATCAGTCTGCCGAATAGCAGTCGTGTCAGCAGCCATGGCCCATGGTCAGAAGGACCTGTAAGATCTCACCATCAATACTATGACAGTCTGGAATTTCTGCCAAATTGTCGCTGTACTGTACACCGTTGTAAAACTCTCCAGTACTTTGATCCGGGTAATGCAGAAACCCGTCCCACTGAGACCCGGTTTGTGTGTTGAACGAGACCACATCGTCGATATGTAAGTGCTTTCCAACTTCCCCTAGCGGAAGCAGTTTGTGTTCAAAGGCTTGACCACCAAAGCCTGGTTTTCAGATTTTGTGCCATGCGCAGTCGAGCTGAACACTCTGGCCGTGTGTGACCTCTTTTGTGGCCACCAATCGAGCAGCGGATGTCAAGTGGTTCAAAACTTTTGGGTAGGTAGCGCCAGATGTCAGTTTCTTGAGACAATATTTGGACTTGCAGTGAGCGAGGAGAGAGACCTTACAGTCTAAATAGTCCCGCTGGCCATCTCTGTCCCAAACGCCAGGGCTGATCTTTTTCCAGCAGTTGGGTTAAGGGGTAGTGAGTCATAGTCCGGATACGATACCGATTGGGCCGAGTTCGAAGTCATAGTGGTTCAGTGGCAAATGGCTGTGCTAGGAACTGGTACGTTTATGACTGGGACTCTGTATGTCTACCTGAAATGGTCGTCTGACTTCTATGAGTGGTTCATGGTTGAAATGCTCAACAGTGGCGCCGACTCCGGACAGTCAGCAGCTGTAGGCTTCTCTACCGAGCCAGCGAAGGACAGAGATTCTTCCGGCGGGTCTACTCTATGACATTCCGCAGAGATCTACGTCTATACAGTAATTCGCGCACATTGCGGAAGCACCTACATGTACTTGGCTCAAAACTCGGAGCACAGGGCACCAAGCATGAGCGAGCATCGTCCGGTGCCTTTCAACGGGTTATCCTACTTGATCTCCTCCTGGATATTACGAAAATGTTTCGGCTTGCCTCCAACGGCATAAATGCTCCAGTGTATGCCACATCTCTCTTCACCGAATATCGACGTCATGTCGTTCTTTGCTACATTGTATCAACATGGTCGCTGGGTTTCGATGACTAGCACCCGTGACTAGCATCGAGTACACAATTCGTGTAAAGAAAACAAGAATTACGGGCGACCCGTTACATCTATCTACCGCGGACAATGATCCACCTCAGCTCAAATTTCGCGTGCACGAGACGTCGTTTTACGGGCTTTAGGCATGGCAGCAACGGTACTGCACTGGTAAGCCTCTCTTTCCGTGCATCAATCCAATTTTCGTCTGAATGCTGACTATTTTGACTGCACCCAAAATTACTCCCACAAGGAACGTGATTGCTGTGTTCTGCACTCAACAGCTTGCACCTTTGTGAGAAGCCTGCTTCAAACTTGAAGGGTTGGCCCCTTCCCATCTCTGGCCGACCGTTGGGCTGGGCACAGCAGCCAAGCTACCAATTACGACTAAACCAGATCTGGTATCACAAGGTGTACGTTTCGTCCATTTCTGGCTAGACAGTCGAGCTCCTCCCCACATTTTCCCCTGCTCTAGCTGCAGAGTTTCGGCAAGACTGCCCCGGACCTCGGAAGCCATCCTCCATGGCTTGTGGGGTACTGCAATCTGCCACCTCCGATACGTGCAGTAGACGAGAGTCGCGGGCTTCGGAGTGTTCCTGCACCTTTACGCATTCTGCAGCGATTGGAACAGGTCAAAATTATCAACAGTACCGCTGCAATTATATACATTCTGTGCTTGCACTGTCTCGTCCGACGCCTTATTAATAAGTAATTGCCTTCTTAGCCGTGTCAATTAATATACTTCGTATCACTTACACAGCTGACCCCGACATGTTCGGACAAAGCCGTTCGTCTACCGACGGTCCAGAGTGTTGAACTAACAGTGGTCAATTGCAGTCGTCATGAATAATTATCTATGTATGGTAAAGAGGCAGATGAAGAATATGGGATAGGAGAACGCCCATGTTTAGCGTTCTAGGCATGGAGGGAAGTGCGCCTCCAGAAGCGGCGGTACGTGCCACCCAATTGGCGGGAAATTTCCCTGCACCTTGCGTTAAAGTGTAATGCGCGGGATAGTAGAAACTCACCAACCTCTGTGCCTGTCACGCCGGTGCTTGGTTGGAGGGCTCACTCCCTCCGTCGATGTTGTGTCACTTCCAGTGTCAGTCTGGTTTGAAAGGCTATTGGCGCCCCGGTCATGTGTTAACTATGCCGCGGCATCAGATCCCAGATTCGCCTCGCCGCTTCCGCGGTTTGTAGCGCTCCCCGCACAAAGCCAAGGTAGCACGAGATGATTCAAAGTCAGCCGTGAGACTTGGCCCGAACGTGCGGCGTTCCCCCATGAAGCCAGAGAAGGCTGTCTCCCTCTCTTCTCCTCTTGTATCCGGTCAACAATTTGGATCACGATGCTAGGAAACAGCAGGTGGCTAAGAATCACAAGGACTTCGATCTCGAAACCCATCCGCATATCACGGAGACCCGGGACTCGCAATCCCGTGAGATACTATGCCACCGTAATTACTGGGGAGGACCGGCAGGATAAATTCGATCATGTTACTGATGCACTCGTCGTGGGATCGGGGGCCGCTGGTCTCACGGCCACAAGCCGCCTGCGTTCCTTGTCGCTACAGACTCTCCTGATCGAGAAGTCGGACAAATTAGGAGGCACATCGGCGTATTCTGGTGGCGCCGTGTGGATGCCGAACAACCATCTTCAACCATCCAAGGGAATTCGAGACTCTTATGATGACGGAATGACATATATTCGAGCCATAGTCAAAGAAGGTGGTCCCGTCAGCAGCGACGAAAGACGAAAAGCCTTCCTGACGGAAGGGCCCAAAATGACAAGGTGGCTGGAAGACGAGGGTTTTGCTTGGGACCTCGCGGTGCCAATGCCTGACTACCATTCCCTTGAGCCTGGAGCTTGCACGACCAGTCGCAGTATGATTCCTGCTCTCTTCGATCTCAAGGAGCTCGGAGACTGGCGTCAGAAGCTACGGCTGCCAACCGTCTGGATCCCCGCCATGTCCACAATAGAGGGTGGCACACTAATGCGCATGGGCGCTTCGGTGAGCAATCTCTGGACTGCCGTGCGAGTGGTGATCTTTCGACCTCTATTGTCGAGAATACGTGGAAAAGAACTAGCTGGTCTGGGTACTGCCTTGATCGCGCGCTTGCTTTCCATAAATAAGCGACTCAACACCGATATCTGGCTTGAGGCCGGTCTGGAAAAGCTCATCACGGACAGGGACGGAGCTGTGATTGGAGCCGTCGTCGAAAAGGACGGGAAGACGTTGAGGGTTCGCGCCCTGAAAGGTGTTGTGCTTACCGCGGGAGGTTTTAGCCGAAATGAAGCCATGCGAGACCAGCACTTGCGAAAACCCACCACAACCGAATGGAGCCTGGTTGCGCCTTTCGATCATGGGGATGCTGTGCGAGCGGGAGTTGCCGTGGGAGCCGCGGTGTCACTCATGGAGGATGGGTGGTGGATGCCCATTCTCATCAATGATGGGAGACCTCTGATGGGCGTTCAGCTGTACTCTCTTCCGCATGCCATTATCGTGGATCAGTCTGGAAAGCGGTTTTTCAACGAAGCCAAATGTTATTGCGATGCTGGGAACGACATCCACAAACGAAATCGCGATGTGAAGGCCGTCCACTCTTGGGTCATAATCGACAGTGTCCATCGCCAAAAATATCTACTTGATCGGTATCTGCCGCGTATAACGCTAGAATCTGCTATCAAATCCGGGTTTCTCTACCGAGCTTCCTCAATTCGCGGCCTTGCAGAAGAGATCGGCGTGGATGGTGATCAGTTACAGAAGACAATAACTCGGTTCAATGAATTTGCACGAAAGGGCGTCGACGATGACTTCCAGCGCGGACTCGGCACCTTTGACCAATTTGCCCTGGGTGATACAGCCAACAAGCCATACGCCAGCTTGGGCACAATTGCGAAAGCACCTTTTTACGCAATGAAGTTGTACCCAGGCGACATAGGAACTAAAGGCGGACTCGTCACTTTCTCCGGCTTCCTTGAGGCAGCACCCATCATGTAGAGAGCTCCCTCTTCTGGCGTGTCTGGATTGTCGGCCATGCCATTGTCGAAATTGCAGATTTCTGGAAAGGCCTACGAAATTCGTCAGTTTCTTCGTATGCCGTTGCGCTGAGACTTGGTCCTGCAACTCACGTCTGCTACCTGCTCTACGCTCGGAACTCCTTTCTCATGAGCGAAATCCACCCCCCGGGCCCTCTGCCATCTCATTGCCGCAACCCAACCACTGGCAGCTTCGTACAGCTGCCCCGTGCTTGGTGGCCGTTCGCTACATAACGCAGCAAGAATTGGCGTCAAATATTCAGGCTTCACAATCTTAACAGCCTTCTCAGGCCAGACCGTGCGAGTCATGTTTGTGCCTGCTGCGGGTGCCACACAGTTCGCCACAATGTTGTACTTGGCGCCTTCTCGGGCAACGGTCTTCGTGAAACCGATGATGCCACATTTCTGGTGTATAGGTGAGCAGCCTTGTCCAGAACAACATGGCTAGAATCGATACTCACTGCCGCTGCGTAATTTGCCTGCCCGAAGTTTCCATATATCCCGCTCGTACTGGTGATATTCACTATACGACCGAACTTTTGATCTGTCATGCACCTGAAAGCAGCTCTTGTAAGGAGGAAAGTTGACCGCAAGTGAACATCCCAAACCGAGAACCATTGGTCGTCTGTCATATTGACAAATGCCTTGTCCTTTAGGATGCCGGCATTGTTCACCAAAACATCAATTCGTCCGTAGGTGTCGACGACCGTCTTCACGATAGCTTCGCCTTCTTCGACGGATGCGGTGATTGCGAAAGCTCGTCCACCATCTGACTTGATCTTATTTGCAACCTTTTCCGGACACTTGACATCGTTAACAGCCACCCGTGCTCCAAGCCTGCCAAATTCCAGGGCGTAGGCCTTTCCCAATCCATCTCCTGCTCCGGTGATAAGGACGACCTTGTCCTTGAAGTTCACTTGACCAACAACCAAAGCACACGTTTTAGGCAAGCTAGTAGACTTCTCCAAAAGGTCCAGTGGGTCCGCACCCTCATGTGGATGATCAGCATCGTTCCAATCCATGACTTTCGCAAAGTTTTGTAGAATCAAATCTGCACTAGCATCATCCGGTCGAGTAAAGAAGCCCTTGCTGCGCTCCCATCTAATTTTGCTGAAGTGGCCCGCTGAAGCCTCGAAGATGCTGCCACTCTCTTGACATCCCTGACTCACTAGCACTCCTACCAATGGGACAACCCAATCAGGTGTCATGATTTTCATCATCTCGGGTGTCCAGACCGTCTGGGTCAGCCGGCTAGCCGCTCCAGGCGCGACCACATTGCAACGAATGTTGTACTTTGCTCCTTCTTTGGCGAGAGTCTTACTCAACCCTATAAGCGCCATCTTAGCCGTTGCATAGTTGCTTTGCCCGAAATTGCCGAATAGACCCGACCCTGAAGAGACGTTGATGATCCTCCCGTACTTTTGTTTCCGCATATATGACCACGCTGCTCTTGTTGTCTTCATCGCGCCGTGGACATGCACATCCATAATAATATCCCAGTCCTCGGTCTTCATCTTTCTTAGCGTAACGTCGCGGAGAATTCCAGCATTATTGATTAAAATATCGATCCGGCTAAATGCCTTGATGGCCGTCTTGACGATCTTCTCGCCGCTCTGGACGCTGTCGTAATTTGCTACGGCAATGCCGCCAGCATCAACAATCTCCTTAACCACAAGGTCGGCGACCCTCGAGGCGCCTCCCCCGCTCTCATCATGGCCGTTGAAGGTGCCGCCGAGGTCGTTGACGACCACCCTTGCCCCGCGTAAAGCGAGGAATTTCGCATAATGTTTCCCTAGGCCGTTGCCGGCGCCGGTGACGACGGCGACCTGGGTGTTGTAGTCTATTTGAGGAACCATTGCCGTGGTGATTGTTGTCAGAGTGACATGATCAGGCTACAGGTCCATATGAGGAAAAGTTGATTCGCATGGGAACACTTGTCAGGCCAGCTTCATCTCAAGTATTCTATCGAGCGTGTTTCCAGGGACGACAATGGCTAATCACTTGGAAGCAGCGTATCGAAGGGGACTCTCCGTCAGATCGGGAGTTGTCCACGGGCGACGGAAGGTCGAGTTTGTTATCACGAACCTCGCGGGCACGATGTTGATAAGGAAACGGAAACTAGACGAGATCTATGTAGAGAGTTGGCGCCAAGGCGTCGACTACTGTACGTGGGCGTGCGCCAACGAAGCGAGGTATGATCCGAAGGGATTCGCCAAGGGGTGTTCGGCGTCAGGACATAAACCCTTCGCCGTATACCGAGTATAGTCAGACCCTTGCCGCGAGGTCTGGAGGCGCTCAATCAGGTCCTCTGTGCAATCACCTAGGTCTCTGCGGCGGCCCGGCCGGCCTCCCGCGGCTATCAGGTACACTCGGCATCCCCAGGAGAATCGTCTACTAGCCAGCGTATATAAAAAGGGGTCTCAAGTCGTCGGCATCATATTTTCCAAGCTATCCTTCCTTTCATTTTATGCTCCTCGCTGTGTTGACCACCCACATCCAGACGACAAGATGCCATCGCCACAAAACGTCCAGCGCATTGACCACGTTGTGTTTATCTACCACAAGGAAAACCTACCACACGCCATCGACCAGTTCACCAAGGCGTTCGGAGTCACCGAGTGGGACGGGCCTGCCCACATGCCAGCTTTTGGAATTCTCCAAGCGCAGTCAGTCGAGGCTGGTATAGAGGCGCTGGCTCCTGAGGATTCATCGGACGATTCAATCTTCTCGAAACACCTCCGCGAGAGAGGAGAGGGCTTCTTCTCTCTCGTGTTCGGGGTCGCCAATCTTCGCAAATCAGCGGAGGCCGCAGCGAGTCAAGGGATCAAGTTTAAACGGGATGAAAAGGGCGACTTCCTTCTTATTGATAGTATGATAAACAACAACGGGGGACCTGGGCACGCCTCGTGGGTGACTAGGCTAAACCGATACGACGAATACTGGTTCGAAATGCTAGGCGGCAACTTCTTACTTTCGCAGATTGAGCCAAAAGACTAGATTGAATTAAGATATCCTAAGCTCAGTTAGAGCTGAGCTAATCCCCGTCAACGAAATCTCGAATACCTGGTGTAAATGGTGCGGTTTGTATAAACTGTACAGCGTAGACTTGGGGGAATTCATGGATTGCTGTAATGCTCTCTCAATGATCGACCTTTTGTTTCTCCGAGGTCATAATAAACATTATGCCCAATGTATGCGCGCCTTCAAGAGGGCGCTAGACAAAGCATTGCTTGTCTGTTCAACGAAACTGCTGCATTCTCAAGCGATACCCGGAAACGCTGCGGCTCGCCCGGCCACGGCTGCAACACCAAATTTCTGTTCGTACCACTTCTTTCCAGCAACGGCTCTCGGCAGCATACTTATGACCTCTGCAGAAACAAACCAGAACGCGGGGCTATGGTATCCCCAGCCCAGGCCCCATGCGCCTCCCAGGATCCAATAGCCCGCCCACTCAAACCATTCACAAACGTAATGTGGGTACAGAATATATCTAAACAGTCCCTCTCTTGGTGGAATGGCATAAACTCTGTCGTAGACGACTGTTGATTTGCCCTCGGCTTTTGCTTTCTTTTCCGCAGCCTCGCGGCGAAGGGAGAACAGCTTGTGCTCCCCTTTGATATTACCAACCATGCCGAGGAAGAATAATAGCAGACCAACAGTTGACGAGCAGGAAATCAAAGGCCTGGGGGCGAAGTTAGGATCAGCGACCGTATAGGTGAGCCAAGAACCTATGTTTGACGAATTGATGAATTGGAACAGTGCAATTTGAAAGGCCATGGATGGGTGTATTGGCGAAAGGCTGGGGGCGAAGAACAACGGGGTGATGATCGCGCGGTTCAGGTAATGAAGAATGTATAGGCAACCTAGGATCTCGTTCTGCGCGGGCAAGCCGGTGCCGAGGAAGCTGGCCGGGGACGCTGGACGCGTCGCCAACTTTTGTGGTAGTTTGAGGAGGATGAAGAGGAGATTCGCGGGACCGACCACTTCGCCAAGAACCCAGGCGAGGCGTCCAGGAAGGTTGTAACGAGAGTCTGCGGTCATTTTGCCCATCCCGGAGAAGCTTTGCAAGGGAGTGTACTGTAGGAGGGAGAGCTAGCGAGGTCGATGTCAGCAAGAACCATCATCGGCAGGATCGGTCAAGACCTCAAAACAAAATAATGCCGCAAGAATTTTTGACAGATCTCAAACTCATGGTCCAGTTCCTACCCAAAGCGGCCAGAAATTGGCCGAATCTAGATATCCCGCACGAAGGCGCGTCATAAGTACTTACGGGAATAAAAGCCCGAAAGGCATTAAACATCCCATTAAATGCCCCGGGGGATGGTGGAAAGAAATGGCCAAGGACTGACGTGCCAAAGGCATCCCGGGGGGTTTCCATGTTGTCGATATCTTGAGCAGATTCTTCCGTGGACAAGATTGGATTGTCTTGGTCTGCGAGCTTTGACAGATAAGTATCTCTGCGCAAATTGAAGGAATCGTCAACATTGCTTCTCGGGCTGCTGCTAGGATACTGAAACTATCAGGTCTTGTCGAGTCGTCCAGAAGGCAATCACTCCGATGCCACTCCGAGGTTCGACTATCCTACTGCTCGGAATCGCTACGCATATTGGAGTCTTCCGGACACATTTTTCTCTGCTGGGACATTTTCGTCAAGTCCAGCCGCGGATCTCGGCAGAAGAGTCATAAACTCCATTGATGCTAAGGGGCCAAGTTGTAGAACTGGTAGGAACGCCTAGAGTCTTTGTGGCCACACGAATCGACCTCGCCTGTTTGGAATTCTTTCGCACATGTACCGGCATCGACGAGAGTCAGCAGTCATGACTGGCTGCCGACCTTGAAGCGATAGTAGAGCCTATTGTAGAGCTGCTGGCGAGTAACATTGAGCAATACATAAGCAGAATGTGCAAGGTCGATCTGAGAAGGGTAGCATTGCTGGACATCGCGCTATATCTTTCGAGCCATCAGAAGCCAAGATCTTGTCATCGAAGCTGTCTCTGGGAGATCTCTCTCCATTCACTCCGCCAAGTTGATGCTAAGGACAGACGCTGCATTGATTGGCAGGGTTAGTCGAGGAGCCATGGTTGCCTCGACAGAGGTCACTCTACTGTCCTTCGATCATTCCCGATTTTGCACCGTCTCGAAGTCGCATGGCCATAACCGACTCCGTTTTTGAGTAGTGAGGTATCGTCATCAAGACCATCTCAATTGATTCCGTCTGATATGCTGGACTCATCGCCGAGCCGGACTGAGCCACGAAAGAAGATAAGCCCCACCCGCTCTCGTATCACCAGATCATCTCACATCGTTTTCTTACTCCCCAATGGAGTGCCTTTTCACTATCACTCCGCAAGCGAGTCAAGCTCCATCCACCACCGAACAGCCGTTGACAGGCACAAAGGCTGATCATTGGAAAAGGTGCGAGGACCTCCACACGAAATACCGTCATAATCGACAAGACAGACGTTTTGACGAATCATCACTGACACCTGCCGGCTTTCACTCAACCCGTTCAACCTCCTGAAATTTCGTCTCTGTACCAGCTGGAGATGCTGAATGGTCAAGCATCGTGACATCGCCAATGCCTTCCAACTCGCGTTGGTAAACTGCCACCTCCTCGGCGTCTCCAAATAGCTGGGCCACCTCCTCCAAGGGTAGTCCCTTTGTATCTGGATAGAAAGACCATATTACCAAGCCCATGATGACTGAGATGATGGTGAATATAAGATAGAATTTCCACCCGATAGTGCTAGAAAAGTGTCAGCAAGTCTCACACAGCAAAAGACCAAGTAACACGGACTCGAAGGCGGTGGGGGCAACTTGGAGCCAAAGCACGCATGACGCGCAAAAGTTGGCGAAAGCCCAGCTTATGCCTTTGGTTCGTATGTGGTTCGGCCACATCTCGGTATAGTAGCAGTACTGTATTCCTAGTAAAATATCAGCCGGAGCTCAAAACCGCAATCATAGAAAGCTTACCCTCCAAGAACCCGGCGATAAAGATGTTGAAGATGAAGATCATAGCCACACAGGTTTGCAGCCCTGCCGAATTCGTTGTTCCAAGATATATTGCAACCAGCACGGTGAAGACAACCAAGCTTACTCCAGCTCCACCAACACCACAAGCAGCAAACTTGTTGCGTGGAAATCGGTCGATTATGAACGGTACGAAGAAGTTCAGACATAAACTCATCGTATTCCACGCAGCAGGGTAAACAAGCTGCTTGACGGGGCTGAAATGGAGACTTCGATAAATGACCGGGCCGTAATCTGTACATGTGAGCATATGCAAGTTGTAAATGGAACGATGACGGGAACTAACTATTGATAACAAGAACGCCGGTGGTACTAATACTCCAGGTCAAGCCCGCAGTCAAAATGGCGCGCTTCCGATATGAAGGTCGTCGAAATATTTCGGCCCAAGAGGCGTTCATTCGACGATCCAGCTCAATTTGTTTTGAAATCTGGAGAATCTCGGCCGCCACGAAAACGCTGCGGTCCTCATTCGGTCTTTTATGGAGTCTTTTCAGAATCCTTTCGGCCTCTTCGACGCGGCCTTTCATCATGAGGAAGCGGGGGCTTTCGGGAAGCCAGTATATGCCGGCTAACAGGACCACCGGACCAATGCACTGGAAGGCAAGCGGCACTCTCCAGGTCACAGGCTCAGTCCAGAAAAAGAATGCCAAGCCAATCCAACCTTGAAGGGCGTATCCGAGGATAAACGCAACGGCGTGAATTTCAACAATTGCTCCACGGAATTTTGGTGGTGCAACTTCGGCCATCCAGGTCTTCAACAATTTGTCAGTGCTGGGATACGGTAGTAAAGAAGACCGAGTGTGGATGATCGTACCGGCACTGCTGCGACCAAAATGAAAGCACCGGCTCCGGAAACGAACCGGAACACGATGAACTCTGCGACATGGACGCTTCCTGCCAGAAAAGCTCCACCTACTAAGACCAAGATCGCACCCTAGAGACACTCATCAGTCCAAATTGAAGCAGGGAAAGAGGTAAAAAGCCTCCTTCCTTACAATTGCAATGCCCCACTTTCGGCCGTATCGATCTGAGATGGGCGGAAGAGAAAGACAGCCGAAAAACCCGCCAGCAAAGTAAAGTCCATTCATTGCTCCGATCAGTGCAGCGGCATTCTTGGCTGTTGAGAGGTGAAAATAAGCATAGAAAGACGGCTGTCCCAAAGTTGTTGCGATAATAGCACTGGCATAGCCGTAAGAGAACGAGCCAAGGGAAACGAAGACGAGGATGCGTAGAATGTTGCCCGTGAGAGGCTGATGCTCAATAGTAGAAGTCGCCATCATTTGGGCGTGCGTGGAAGTTCGTTGTATGACGGGAGTAGTTGGTGGGATTTCTCCCTGACCTTGTGCATCTTTCAACCACGCGGAGAGGGACTAGATGAACAGATCTGATCCGCTGTGCGTCCCGCGGTTGGCGCGTCAGTCTCCGACGAAGTGGAAAGGCTATCGATTGGGCAAGGGCAAACTCATTCAGTCAGATCCGCTTACCGATTTCTGCTGGTTGATTTCCCCAGATCCCCAGGTTTACCTCGGAGTCCAGCGACGGGGAACCCCCCTGCCAATTCATTGTCCGCGTAGTCTGTGTTGAGTCGCCGGACCCCCCTGGTCTGCACGAATCCCACATCGCCTGTGCCTCGGAGTAGACCACTACCTGCGAGAGGAACCTGCATCTTGAGAGGAACTGCTCTGCCTGTGGACTTCCGCTCTTCGCCACTTACACGTACCGAGCTTGCCTCGGAGCATAGCGTTGGACACTTTTCTGCCATACGTGCACCAATGTCCGTCCCTTGAAGCCACAACTAGCGGGGTTAGAAATACCCCCTCCTTTTGGAAGATTGATCGTCCACAAGGAGTTGGAACTCAAAATGTCAAGCAATCCGTGCCGTGATTCGTTGTTGCAGCACGGTCACACGCACCATCACCTCCAGACCTCTGCTTTGAGACAGCAGAACTCATGTCCAACCTTTTGGCTCGAAGAGGCTACCACCTTTTGGAAGCATTGTTGGTCTAGACCATCTGTAGGTGGCAGTGCTCGATAGAGGGTTGACGACCGACCCGCATCATCCGACACCAGTTGGGGGTCCACAGGACGTTTGCATTTCTGTGTCCACCTTGGCTTTAACATTTGCATACATGAAGAGCAACTCGACTCATGCCGTGAATCCTCCGTCAACTGGATAGATCGCTCCTGTCACGTAGGAGGCACTTTCCGAGAGGAGAAAGGCTATAAGTTCGGCGATCTCGCTTGGATCTGCCTTGCGCTCCTGAATTTGTCGGCTCAGAAAGATACCGGCCCCAAGGTCCTTCTCTGCTTCACGGACCATGGGCGTATTGACGACGCCTGGCGCAATAGCATTGACCCGCACCTTTGGATTCTCTCTTGCAGCAGTCTTGGTGAGGCCGACAACAGCATGCTTACTGGCCACATAGGACGCCGCGAATTCCAAGCCTCTTAAGCCGGCAACACTTGCAGTATTCACCTGGAGGGTTGTTAGACCACCTGTGTTAACGTGAATGAGACCGGATGGTCTTCAGCCATAAAACTTACAATACTGCCTTTGTCCGAGATTCGAGGCAGTTGTGCCCTCAAACAATTGTAGGTGCCCTTCGCATTGACTCCTACCACCAGATCCCAGACATCGTCGGCCTCGTCTTGAAGGCGTCCTGCCACCTTTGAGACCCCAGCAAGGTTGACCGCTCCGTCAAGTTTTCCATGCTTTCCTACGGTATCTGATATCCACGAATCAACCTTGTGGAAGTCTCTGACATCGAGTACAGCAATGGTGGAGCCGGTAGGAAGAGACGGGCCGGCTTCCTTGATATTCTTTAGGCTTACTTCTGCCAGTGACAATATGGCTCCCCGGGCTGCTAAAAGCCTCACTGTTGCGAGACCGATGCCTGAAGCGGCGCCAGTGATTGCAATCTGCAGGTAACGGTCATTGATCGTCGTACGTCAGGGCCAAAATCCTACTTACAACTTTCCCTGTCAGTGCGGACATGGTAGGAGCTCTCGATGGTGAGGGAATGAATAAGACCTGAAACTTTGACCCAGGCCTATCGTGCTCGCTCGTTGATGGATTTTTAGTACTTCCCACATCTAGAATCAGTACAGAGGTAGCACTAGCCAGTACTGCTCCGTTGCCCGCTTCTCGAAGCGCATTACCTCGGACAACGAGGCCGCGGAAAACGGCCAAACGGCACTGGGCATAATCCCAGTCATTTGGGAGTCATGTGTGTTGGCATTTGTAGGAGATCTGAGTGCTGCAATCCAGATAGGACGCAAAATTGCCGAAATTGACTATCTTTACCCATCAACCGTACCCAAAGTCATGCGCGGTGTCGCTGCCAGCCTTGAGCACCAAACATGAAATTTCGCCCAACGCTTAATGGAGAATTTTAGCGGCCGAGTTTCTCCCCGCTTTCCGCTTCTGGAAGCTGATGGAAATAGGATTGTAAGAGCTTATTCTCCAGTTGTTGCTTGGCGTGGCTGTTCAGGTTCAAGTCTCTTGCGAGTTCCCCTACCCGCACCCGAATGACCAAGTCAATCTCTTGGTGGATTGGTCCTTCTCCTCTTCACCCCGGAGATGGATGGTTGGTAAAATGCCAAGCCTTATTTGGCACTCAACTTGTATATCATGGTATTGCCGACTGGTCACGAACGATTCCAGTCGTCCTTGCCTTGTTTTGGACGAAGCGGTCGATACCTGGATATGAAAAGCTGGAAAGCATCTCAAACAGCCAGCGACGGTCTCTGTCCCCACACTCATCCAGAGCGTCGAGTATGCACGTCACATCATGAGCCTCATCTTCCCGCCCCGCCTCTAGGAGCGCGCGTGGAGGAAACCACCATCTTCAGTCGATGGGAGCAGGCATTTCGGTGTGGGAAGGAGGAAAATGAATACCATGTCTTGATGTCTACATCTTCATGAGTGGTGCCTGCATGAAATCCTGGAAGATTGACCAAAACCCTGCCTCTGAAAACGCGTTGCTGCCAGCTGGCTGGATCTACCTTGGTATTAGAGTTGACAGATTGACCAAAAAGCCTTGCCAGAAAACGGACAAAACAGTCTCGCCGACACCAAAGCAGCTTTGACATACAAGGTCACCTCCTGCGTAAGATTACCCGGGAGAAGACTAGAGCTGCCGTGAGGCCACATTCTCGGCAAGGGGAGATGTTTGTATCTCTGCTGGGGTTGAGATGAGTCCAAGGTGAGATCGGCTCCTTTGGTGGTGACCCGGCCAGGTCCTGTGATTTGGACAGTCTGCCCGTTGCTGGCATAACCAACCATGAACCGGTCCACATCAATGAAAGTATTTCCATGCAATTTGTATGGTTTTACCATACAAATTCGCATGCCATAACCTCCAGCATTGTTGCACATACGACGAATATGTGCTGGTGGTTGTAGCTGGTCTGGGACGCTCTTTGGTCGTTTCGGGGGGGTAAATTGCAGGCATCTCATCAAAACGGCGTTTTGGCACAGGTAGTCTCTTAGAATGTCTTTGCAATGCCATGGTGGTTGCGAAATATAGTCATGAAGCTCTATGGAAGGAAGGAAGATGCATTGGTTCGGCATGCCAAGCGCGGCGAGTTGCAGTGAAGATGCAGCTTCCCTTCCCCGTCGCCCTGGCCAAACTGGCCATCAATGTCATACTGGACCAGCACCCTGCACGAGTTCGTCCTTCCACGTCAGGTTTTCCTTGCCGCCGCCCGCCCAATCTGATCGTCTGCCGTTCTTCACCTAAGATGTCCGACTCCAAAGTGGCGACCGACTTTGATGCCATCATTCAGGCTGGTATGTATCCCCGACGAGATGCTTTTACAACGGCCCGCGCCTCTAACCGGTAATTATTGTAGACCGCCAGCGCAAGAAGAACGAGGCTCTCGCCAACGAAATCTTCGGTCGAAACAAGGCGAACAAGCCCAACTCGAGAGGCACGGGCAGGAATTCCATCAAGACATCCGACCTAGCGAGTCGCATCACGAAGGTAACACCACTGGACAAGCGCTCTCTACGGCTCAGAGCGCTGTCGGCTAACATACAAGGGACTCTCACAGCGCTCATCTTCGGTCGCCAGCACAAATTCTCCTAGAAACAAACTCTTCACCCCACCTTCGCGACCTTCCTCAGCAAATCCTCACCAGAACACCCGCTCCGCCCGCGTTTCCTCGAGCCGCCTTGTCTCCGCCCTTGAATCTTCCCAAGCTAACATCATATCCTCATCACAAAACAAGTCAAGAGGCAATGGGCTGAGCATAAAAGGGAAGGCTGGCCCGTTCGTCGTCGAAGCCAGCAACTTCGCCCCAGGGACCACCGCCGCAGACATTGAATCAGCCTTACAAAATGAAACGGTAGACGAGAATGGTGTCAGCGGGATGCTTTCGTGTCGCTTAGTCAAGACGAGTCCCGCTGTCGTGGCGGAGCTGGTGTTTACGGAAAAGATGATGGCAGAGCAGGTCATTTCTACATACCACAATCAGAAGGCCGACGGGCGGATTCTGAAGCTGGAACTGAAGCGATCGGGAACTGGCTCGAATACCCTGATCTCACAACCGGTTCCGAACAGTCAAGCACCTGACGCGGCCATTTCGGAGCCACAAAAACCTCAGCCTGGCGGAGACGACATGATGGAAGATGTCGAAATCGAGGCCGAAGCACAACCCGCCCACGACGACCGCCGAAGTCGAGAGCATTCGAGAAATGCAGACCCTGACGTTACGGACGGGACATATGGCTTGGAAGACGCTCGAATCTCGGACGCGAACCACGATCGTACAAGAGACGATGACCGACGCGACAGAGACAGAGATCGCGACCGCGACTACGAGCGGGATAGAGATCGAGACAGGGAACGAGAGCGTGACAGGGATGGCGAGAGGGATAGGGACGGACGAGGACGCTACGACCGCCGCAATGACAGACCTTCGGGCCTGGGCTCATATTCCTACCACCGTGACGGCAGACCAGAAGGCTACAACTCGAGATCCTCGCACTACGGGAACGGCGTCGGTGGTCCAGCTCCCGGGAGGGGAATGTTTGGCGGTGCGCCGGGAGGCTTTCCTCGCGGCGGAGGTAGAATGTACAGCGACGACATGATGCGAGGCGGCCCGAGAGGACGTGGAGGATTTCGGTCTGGAGGGTACGGGAGGGGGAGGTATTAGTGATCCCTCCGCTCTCCTTGCCCATAAGCTCCTGTGAGTGGAAAGTCTTCGATCTCTACCCCAAAACACTTGGGCGGTTCTTCAGCCAGACAGACACACAAAAAGATCTGTATTTGTACCATATCCGCGAGCACATTACGAGGAGCTTTCCCGTCCCCGTCTCTAAAAACTAAAGGGGTGTACGCGTGACAAGAAAATGAAAACGCACTTGTCTCAAGCCAGTGGATCGCCGAATCGATTGTGTGCTTCGCCCTTCTCTGTTGACGCAGCACGGAGCAGGGAGAACCTTGAAGCCTTCCTCTCCTCGACCTGGCTGGCGATAGGAAGGAACAAAGCTCAACACGCCCAGGCCTCTCAATCCCCGAGATCACGCTGATTTTCGCATTCGCGCCCAATATTCACAGCCCTGGCTAACTGCGCAGTTGGCAGTCTGGCAGGATGCTGTACATGCTTCAGTCGCACTTTTACTTGACAACCGATGCCTGACCAGCACGCTTCCTCGCCCATTAGAACGCCTTGCTTGCTTTGCTTGCTTGAACATATCATATCCTGGACCTCATTCCAATGCCAATGCCAATGCCAATACTGTACCAATTGACCTGACCTGACCTGACCTGGCTTGACCCGAATTTGACGCACGGTCCCGTCCCTCCATGACACCCATCGTTCATCATCCACTAAGTCCAAGTCGTCTCATTCATTCGTTTCAATCGGCCACTGTCTTTTTATCATTGTTTTGTTTCGTTCATGCGCGAGAGCATCCATTCAATCACTCTTCAACATACTCTCGACCAGATCGCCCAGCGGACCCCAGTAATCCTTGCCACCCCCCTTCTCTAACCCGTGCTCATCCACAAACAGGACGAAGTGCTTGAAGCTCGTGTTGAGATGGGGTTCCAGGCCTAAGTGTACAATCACTTGGTAATGGTGGCAGTAGATGTGCGCGTAGACTCTGTACAAGCGTTTGAAGAGCTGACGCACGGTGGACGGGAAGTGCTTTGGGAAGGGCACACCGATGCGAGACGGGAAGGTGGCTTCGTTATCGATGTTGGACTGCACCCAGGTCATGAGGTGCTCGATGTACTCCGGGGCGGGCATCTTGGTGGGTTTTGTGTAGCCGGAAGCGGGGTCCTGCCAGAGGTACTCGAATCTACAAGGTATTAGGAAACCAGCATGAAAGAGAGGGCGAGAAGCGGAGAGGCAAGTCATACTCATCCGTGGCTTTCATCTCGGGACATGATTGCGGGGAGCAGAACTCTGTGATCGAGCCATAGAGAAGGTTGATCTGGTTGTAGAAGTCGACGACTGTTGCGCCACGTCAGTGTACCGCCAGCGCCGTCTCGTCGCTCGTATGCAGAGGAGAGCAGAGCGTGGGCTTACCATTGACTGCGAGCCACTCGTTCAAATCCTCACCCTCGGGCAGTTTGACAGCCTTCCTCAAACTACCGCTCCCAAGCGTCGCCTCGGCGAACTGTCTCAGCTGATAGCTTGTGGTTCCCTTGTTGGCGCGCTGGGGTTTGAATTGGCCTCGGGTGCGGGCATTGCTAGATGGAGAAGGACTTCTGTCAATACGCTTGTTCTTGGGAGACGGAGAGGGAGATGATTTCAGTCCTTGACGGAGCAGTTGGAGGGCGCGAGAGGGTGTGCTGGGTGAGCATGCTGCTTCCTTGTCTTTCGCCTCCTCTTGGTTGTCAAGGAACGTGTAGGAGTTGATGGTCACGCATGATGAAGATTGTTTGAGGGTCAAATGAGGGGTCAAGGGCTGAGGAGAAGGAGAAGAGTTGAGGAATTCGTACATGGTGGTGAGCAACGAGGCCATGGAGAGGATGGTGTGTCCACGCTTTGAGGCCGTACACGGATCTAGAGGGAGTTGGATCGCTGTGAAGCGTATTGTTTCCTGCCGCGCTTCTAAGAATGTTAGTTGGTCAAAGTGTCCTGCGGGATTGTGAGGAGGTGGTGTACTCACCGTCGCGCGTCCAAGGTTACCGTGCGGTGCACAGGAGCACAATAGGGGGGCAACGACAGTGTGTGAATTTTGTAAGCAACTGTCGGGACGGAAACGAGTGTTTCAAACGGCTTCCACTTCTCTCATCATTGGAGATTACAGAGTTCTCACAAGCAAACGACTGACGACCGACTGAATCGCTGTATGAAATGCCTTGGCAGTTGATTGTTGCTGCGCAACGCCGACGGTTAAACTTCGGTTTTTATTCCCGTCAACGAAGCGCCGGTCAACATCGCTGCACATGGCTGGCCAAGCGGAGTTGTGCAGCAGACAGCGGAACAGCATTCGTCACCATTATTGACTTGTTCCGAATGCTTCAACGACGTAGTGAAAGTCCAGTACCTTCATGTTTCGAGAGTACTAGGGAATCGAGGCCGCATAAGGCAAGCCTGCCGCTGTTCCCGCTCCGTCTTATCGCTTTTCAACAGTGCCCTACCATAACACCCACCTTGAACATGGTATCATAGGTTCGCTAATCATTACTGAAGCCAATCGCCCCAAGGTGCTCACAACTTCGGTGAGCCAACGATGTCTTGCACAAGCTCACGAACCTCATTCTCTAGCTCCTCAGTTTCTTTGTGTGGGTCGTACATCTTGTCCTTGATCCATGCCTCCAATTGATCATCGCTCATGTCCCGCAGATGGTGCAGTCTGTCGACATTGTCCTTCTGCGCAGCACGTATGACGTATAGAGCAACACGTGCGCTGACTTCTCGAATGCGGGTGATGGCAGGGTACAAGAGTGCCCTCTCCTTCTCTTCCTCGGTGATCATGGTGGGGAGGGCTTCACCGGAAGCGTAGATCATATTCGGGGTGACCTGTACAGCCTTGGAGAGAATCGTACCGAGACCGATACCCGGGAACACGTACATGTTGTTGCCCTGACCCCCATGGTAGATCTTGCCCTTATACGTGACTGGATGGAAGGGAGAGCCCGAGGCGAAGAGGGCCCGACCATCGGTGTTCACGATGGCCTCCTCGAAGGTACATTCTGATTTGGACGACGGATTCGAGAGCGGGAAGATGATAGGTCTGTCATTCCACTTGGCCATCTTCTGCAGAATTTCTGGAGTGAAGGCACCGCCGATGGTGCTGAGACCCATGATGATGGTGGGCTTCACGTAGTCAATGACCTCGTCCAAAGTCTTGAACTGCTGGCCCTTGTTGTCCGTTCGCGAGAAGTAGATCTTGTGGTCAGCGAGCTTGTCTCCACGGTCTTGAGTCACAAGGCCCTTGCTGTCAACAAGCCAGAAGCAGTTCTTGGCCTCCTCTTCCGTCATGCCCTCACGCATGAAGTAGTCGACGATCTGCTTGGCGACACCAACACCGGCTGAGCCTGAGCCAAGAAAGACTGCGCGGTGGTCCCTCGCGGCAATCCCGGACTGCTTGACAGCACCGACTATACCTCCCATTATGACGGCCCCAGTGCCCTGGATGTCGTCGTTGAACATGGCGTAGTCTTGGCGGTAGCGCTCAAGAGAGGGGAAAGGATTCTTCCAGTCCTCGAACTGGATGACAATGTCAGGCCAGCGTTCCTTCAAAGCGGCCATTAACTCGTCCAAGAACTCCTGTTCTTCGGCGGCTGTGACCTTGTCTCTCCGACTGCCCATGTATAGTGGGTCGTTCTGCAGGGCTTTGTTGCCCGTGCCCAAGTCCACGGTCAATGGCAAAGTGCCCTCGGGTCTAATACCAGCGCAGCCAGTGTAAAGAGCGAGTTTCCCGATTGGGATGCCCATGCCACCGACTCCGAGGTCGCCCAGGCCCAGGATGCGAGAACCATCGGTGATGACAGTGATCTCAACGTTGGATTGAGGCCAGTTTTGGATGATAGCCGAAAGATGGCCTCTATCCTCGAAGCTGAGATACATGCCCTCGGGCTGCTGGTAGATCTCATGCCATTTCTGGCAGGCCTCCCCAACGGTGGGGGTGTACACCAACGGAGTCAGCTCCGTGAAGTGGTCCGTCAACAGGCGGTAGAAAAGGTGGACATTGTTATATCTGAGCGTGCTGAGGTACAGAAACCTCTCGAGGTCTGTGGGCTTCAGAGCCAATTGTGCCAAACATCTCTTCTTCTGCACTTCATAGCTCTCTGCACGGGGAGGAGTCAGACCATAAGTCTGCAAGTATTTGCGAACAGGGATTGAAAGAGAGGTATCGTAGTGAGCTGCCCGACTTGGGACGTGAGCGGTGGCATGGCTGTGCTTCGTCCGGTGGTTGTGGGTGGACTGAGAGCTGGTGATGGAGGTGAGGTTGCCCACGCTTTGGGCGATGGGGGCATCCAGAGAGGCGGAAGTGGACATCTTGGACGAGTAGACGACCTGGACGAGTTTTGATCTCGACTTTGGGTATCTTGAAAGTTTGGAAAGCATTCGGAGAGCTTAGGGGGGAGTCAGTGCCTTTTATCAATGATCACAGACGACAAGACGGATACGGGGCTCGGAACGGCACAAACGGCCAGAGCTCGTGTGTAACTGAGGGAACGTTATCAAGTGGAAGTGCCGAAGGAGTACAAAGCTCGACCTGAGTTGACTCCAAACGTGCGAAACATATACAAATGGGGGTCAGTCATGGGTGAAACCGGAAGGGCAGACAATTAGCAGGCCAGCCAGGGTAAATAATAGGCGGCACTAGTCCACGGAGGCGTATCACCAGCAGTTTAACCAGCAGAAAGTACGGGCGCAAGTGGAGATTCGAGCATCAGGGAAGCAATGAACGGCATTACGCCGGCAGGTCCGTTGCGGTGTGAACGAGCAGGCTCGTGGGTGATGACTCTTCTGTTGAATTGGAACTTTTTTTCTGTGAGCCAATGACAGGCCGCCATTTGCGGGATGGAGAGGTGTTGAACTGCTGAAAAATCTAGGGCAGGGAGGAATTTGACAAGCTCTGAAAGGGGCAGCAGAGCTCCAGCATTAGGCCTGCATTAGTCTCGAGTTTTCCGGTTGGTGCCCGCTGACCTGCCTGCTCTATATCGGCCTCCCAGAATGTTGTCCCTACTCGTATGGCCACTTGGATGTGACTCAACAAGACACAGTCAGCGGACATTCTCGGGGCTCAGATCAACCAGGGGCTCGCCGAGCAACCATCGGTGTCCGCATTCCTCTCGCATCCCTCGTCGGGCCTCAACTTGACAGGTGCCAGAGAGCGGTCGGATGTGTCCAAAGCGTCTCCGCCCGCAGCAATGAGGAATAGTCCCTGAAGACTAAGCCGTCGGCGCACCCCTAATCTCCTTCAAGACTGTCGGACTATCAGTTCCCTTGCCCCCACTTCTATTTCCAGTTCGAGACCACGAGGCTTCCTCGTGTCGGGGAAATCGGCCAGGCATGGCGGTGTGCTCAGGCTTCCGGTTTCTCCTCGTCTTGCTGATCCGGTGACCCACTACTCCGTGATGCAGTAGTCTCGATATGTACCCCAGACTCAAAAGTGCAACAACCATCTAACTCGTAGTAGTTTTTGGGCGCCAAATCTTTTCGTGTCCAGACCTGTGTAACCCCGCCAGTTGATCCTGAGCTTAAAGTAAGTCTCGGTAAACCCTTCCGAGCTGCAGCAGTGCGCAGCATGTACGAGTACTCAGTACGGTCTTGACCTCGACTTGGCAGACGCTCGGCGCCTGTGGACGATGGACAAAATAGAAACAAGAAATAGGAACAAGAAATGAGAGCACTTTCGGTGCTTTCGGGGCGGCCAATGTGTTGTCTGGCCCTTTTACTTGTAGAGCCATATGTGAAATGACAATGTTATCCTCGACAGCACCTATGACTTGCTAACTAGAAAATCAAACAACTCGTAGACTAACAGTCGTTCGCCGAGCCTCTTCGTCCACTGGAGTCTCGGTCACCGACCGCAACAAACTGCACCTCGCGTTGGGCCCGAGAATGTCGGATCGGGATGTTGTTTTCAGCACTCCAGCGATTGTCTTCCTTCATTCCGCCAGCCGTTTTGAGCCATTCTGCCGCCACAAAATCGTCTATTAGAATGCGGAAACAGAGCAGACTGCAGCCATTTATGCTGGGCCAGGTCATTGGGGACGTAAACACTCCCGCAGTCCAGGAGTTGCAATAAAAAGAGCTCTCGGCCTAGGCACACAATTTGTTCGACAACCTTGTAAAGTACTTTAAAACTTGGTGGACCACGTACTCCGTATCTTTCATTGCCGTTTCTTCAGGTTTCCCACATCTACAACATTAGACGTACGGTTGTCGAATGCCGTTATCTGCGGGACTGAGTCCAGGCAGAAGGTCTGGGGAATTGTCATCCCAGGATACTTGGGCTGGGGAGAATGAGCTCTAAGCTAGGGGTCAGGCCTAGCTATGTAAGACTTCGACGTCCCGAGGAAGAATACTTGAAGCGTACTGTTAGGCCTTTGGCAGCCGCGACCCGCAGCATCATTTATTCGACAGTCAGCCTCCGTCATTCTCTCCCTCTCAGTCCATGTATCCCGCAACGCCGTGATGATAGTAGCAGCTCTCACACCACATCATCACAGCACCTCTTACGATATGTCACAGTACTCATCACTCACAAAAGGGGCTGGGAAGAGAAATCGATGGCGTCGTGGGTCAACCTGGTCAACATCCAGCTGCGAAGTTCCCTAAGACCAACATGTTCAGAAGGTTCGTGCGCTGGGCATCGTGATTCGATATCCAGTAATTGCAGGCAGTACGAGTAGAAAGTATGCGTTTGCTTTTCTCGTGGGTCTACGAGTAGCCACAAGTTAAAATCGGCTATCTCGACGAAGCACTGCTAGGCAGATTTGATTGGTGGGAAAGAGAGCTATGACGATAGTCGTGCACCGCAGTCTCATGCTCTCCTCACCATTACGTCCTGCCGTCTGCGCTTTCCTAAGCCTTGATTTCATATGGCTGCCTGCGAGCTTGTCAAAGTCTCCAGCACAGCTCCCTCTGCCACTCCAAGCAGATAGACCTCGTTGCCCGCTGTGGCACTGGTTGACGACGAGGGATCCGGCATGTCGTTCATAGCTCGATGCTGTGGCTATGGCCGCAAGCGAGGGGATGACACCGAACCCCTACTCCCACGCTACGAGGACGACACCGCTCGCGAACGAGCTCTGCACCAGAAGTTGCATACGTATCAGATGTTGAGAGCCCTCTCCCAAGGTTACATGCCCTCCAATGAGCAGACCATTGTCAACCTGCGGACACTCCTTGCTTCGGACGTCCTGAATGCAAACAACAAAGATCTAAGCGATTCCGGTCGAGCCCTCATCAGGAACTGTCGAAGCTGGATCAAGCTTTTTATCGAGCTCTTGAAGAACAAGAACAGTCAAGATCAGATCCAGGATTTTATCTGGTACACGACGAAGTCGCGGATAACGGTTGACGTTGATGACATTGCTCACTCGGCTTCCAAGGTCAAAGCGAGAGCCGATGCAAGAGCTGCCTACGAGAGCTTCCGCACTGTCGGCAGTCTCCTTCTCACCAACTCGGATTTCAGGCTATTTGTCAACGACGTTGCCACAATTGGAAGGGAGGTTCTGGCGGACACCGCGTTTTCCTTGTCCTCGGCGGCAGAAAAGACAGGCAGGCAGCTCGAACTCTCTGAGCAAGAACAACAAACGGTTGCAAAGCCTGGCGCGGACGAAAACAGCTTGCCCTCTAAGCAAGAGTTACAAGAGAACGCACAAGACACCACAAAAGTGATCGGGTCGGAGGTAGCGAAGGTCGGCCACGATGCTGTTGAAAGTGCCAAAGAACATTTCAGTGGGTCGCAGAAAGATACTCTGCTCTACCGCATAAAGCAGGCAATTCTTCGATTGAGGAGCCGAACCGACTACAATGACTCTGTCTCCACGATCTCAAAGCTGATCCAGCGATATGCCATTGCATACTCTCGTGTCGCGGATACTGCTCTTTCAACTGCACAGGAGGATATTGACACAAACCCGGCGCTGGACCGAGCAGTACGGAACTTCTGGGGGTTTGTCAGTAGCTTTGGTGACCCCAAGGCATGGGAGCAATTGGAGCAGGACTTCAACAAGGTCATGAGTCACACGAAGTCAGATCCCCAGTTTGAGAAGTTCATGGTGGAGGTCGGAAATGCAGTGCAGCGAATGTTGACCGACCCAGACTTTTTCGACAGCGCAGATGAAAAGCTCGAGCAGCTGAAAGAAAAGACCAGCAAGCTCGGCAACGAATCCGAATTTCGCACCGATTTCGACAAGATGCTGAGACAGGCCCAGGTCACTATCAATTCCGTGATTGAAGACAAGGACGTCAACGGACTCCTCCGGGCGACGAAGCGCATCTACAATATTCTGACGCCCCCCAACAGAATCACCAATCCCGACCTTGTCGCCGACTCAATCCACATCTTCCTTCCGTTGTTGATCCGGAGTGTCCAGTACATTCCAATTCCCCGTGTGGAGGTATCCGTGCCGGAAATGGACCTGCTGTTGGAGAATCTGGTGCTCGAGCCTGGCCGCAATGTCAATTCGACATCCTTTCTGCCATACCGCCTCCTGGTCTCTACCAAGAATGACATTGAAATTCGCAAGACCCACTCGAGAAAGACGGTTTCCAACACCACGTCCCTGGTGACTATCTCCATAAACGGTCTGAGCGTTGCGGCGCAAGACCTTGGCTTCTGGATTCGCGGGCATGCAGGTCTCATCCACTTTGCCGATGAGGGTATTGCGAGTTTCTATCTCGACGAGCGCGGGATTGATGTTTCCTTGGACCTCGAGATTGGTCGTGAGAAACTCGAGCAGATCCTGACACTACGCGGCGTCAGAGTGCATATTCACAAGCTCGATTATGATCTGCGCAAGTCCAAACTGTCGTGGCTAGGTTGGCTTTTCAAGCCGCTGCTCAAACATCTCGTCAGACGTTCACTTGAGAAAGCACTCGCCGAAAACATCGTCAGTGCCCTTCGCGCCGCGAACCGCGAGCTGGTCTTTGCGCGAGAACGGCTGCGTGCCACACGCATTGCGGACCCACAAGATGTCGTGACTTTCCTGAAAGCCGTGATGGCCAGATTGACGCCGGAGGAAGACCCGGACCTTTACACACGTGTCGGTGTAGACGCCCCTAAACAGGGAGTCTTCAAGAACAGGTATACCCCCGGAAGCATTGTCAAGCTGTGGCACGAAGAAGCTCTGAGGGCGGAAGAATCTGTGCAGGATGGAGAGGAGAGGGGCGGTGGATGGAGAAACGACATTTTCGACACACCTGTTCAAACACTGTGACGTTGCTTCCCTGTAAACAACAGGTTACTTGAGCACTTCTTGGTGGGTTGTATCACTCATTCGTTCGCCACGTCGTCATGCGGGAGGTGTTTGTCCTGGGTCGGAAAAGTGCTAAGTGGGTTATTGATTCGGTGTTTCTCTTGATTCTCCCTAATACCAGGCAACATACCGCAGTGTGGTATCGTCACAGTGGCTTTTTGTGCTTGTGTTCCATGGCTGCCGTAGGAACAATATCAAATCGTGATTGAAACATCCACAGGAACGAAATCTTCACTATCACCTAGCTCTCCTCAGGACAAAACTTAACTAACCATGCAATACCCAATCCCACGTATCACATGGACATTGCTATGGGCCTCCTCCTCATCTACAGCACGAGCGAACGATGAGTACAACAACGGTCATGGAACACCTCCCAAGAAGACCAGCAGGTAACAGGAGCTCAAAAGGACTCGCGATGCCCCGTCGGACTCAGCTCACTGTACCCTGAAGTAGCTTCTCTGGCTTCCACAGTGCCTGAAAGTCTAGACGTCTCGGTGTGAAGCAGGTCGAGCCGGCGAGGTCTCAAGAATCCAAAATCAAAACCATCGAATCCGCATAGCTGCAGGTGAAGGTCAATCGTTCATGCTTCCACAATAGCCGTTGCAGGACAGCATGTGCGGGATTGAAGATTGAAGATGGAACGCGGCTCCAACTTGGTCCGTTCAACCTTACCATGTGTTGAGAGCCATTCTCGAGCCCGCGGCAGGACCCACCATCAATCTGTCTGGCTATAGTCGTTCTCAACGAGGCAGGTGGTCTACTGAATTCTCGCTACCCTCTTACGATCTTACAAAGGCTGTTGGTGTCGCCGGCGCTGGACTGAATGTCGAGTGCAAACCATTCAACACACCCTTGGAATCCCCATGCCAAAGCCGGAGTTGAGTAACTTGCGAGAGTTCAGAGGCGGCACAACAATTTTTCGCTGACGACAGATCGTTCTCGGGCCCGGGTGCACCGCACCGTTCGGAGCTACCAATCCCCGCGTATGGCCTTGCGGACATTAATCTCGTCATCGAACACGTCTTTGAGTTCAAGGTATATTCGAATCACAAGTTTGACAGGCGGGCATCCTCGATCCTAGAGCGACAATGCAAGTGTCACTCACGGAGAGACGTCCCGAGCTTCATGAATCACCACTACTCCAGATTACATTACTGCGTCCTTGATGTCATGACATCCCCGCCAGTACGGGGTACCGGCGTATATTAACCCAGGGTCAACGTGCGAGGGACACACCCAGCAGATCACTGTATTCAATTACTGATGCGGACCACACTCACAATGCAAAGCACTCGATTCCTCGCTCGCAGCACCCAGCGCCACCTCCAGTCTTCTAGGCCCTTGACCCGGACGTTCGTGTCCGGCCAACCACGATGGGCAACCGGCACGGGACCTGCCTTGGATGAATATAACAAGGGGTGTGAGTAGATGTGGTGGATCGTGGCACTGGACATTTGGGGCTAACAGAGACGGGGCGCAGCTGATACTGAGAAGCGGCAATCCGAACATCCCAAGAACGACGACTCACTTCCGAACTTCGTCGAAGGCAAGGTCGGTCAGCGCGAAGAGTCAAGGGGACAGGGAAGCCAGGCGGGCTTTGGCAGCGGAGGTAAGAGCCACGCCACGGGCGAGAGCATCGTTCCCGAAGCGGTGCAGAAGATCGCGCCGGAGAAGCTCGAAAAGGCGCTGCCCGAGAGTGTGCATCCGACAAAGGGCAGCGAGATTGACCCCGATTCTGAGCAGAAGAAGAGTGTACGATAGGTGTCATGTCTTGAGGAGAGATTCAATGGCGAAGCTCTAGGGATGTTTGTAGCCATAATGCATGCACAATGTCGGTGCATATGAACACCTCGCATGAACCGAGTTGGTCGTCACCTACTCGTGCAGGCCGTGGTATGATGATGGATGGACTGCTACCAATTACTCGGTACTGGAGGCCAAAAATTGTGCGGCTCCATCTCGGTTAAATATCTGCTAGAACGCGTGCGAGACTGCTCGTGTTACGCTTCGTGCCTTGCTAAGTTTTCGTAATTCCTTGTGCAGCCACGTTCTTCGACTCGTTCACAACTGTCGATGCTGCATGTTGGTCGCAATCTAAGAACGCTCCCTCCGCGATGTTGTCACGGTGCCAGCATGTTTGCGCGTCGGCGCAACCTTCTCACCCTTGCGATTGAGACCTCCTGCGATGACACCTGCGTCGCCCTTCTCTCGACCACCAAGAGACACAACGGCGTGTGGGCAAAGCTGATCTTCCACGAGAAGGTAACAACAAAGAACACGGGCAAAGGCGGCATCCTTCCCACCGAATCCCTCGAAAGCCACCAGTCCAACCTGTCGACGCTGCTCCAGTCAGCAGTGCAATGTCTACCGGACGCTTTAGACACGGTCGGGCCGAGCACGATATGGCTTCGCGATGGCAATCCCGTGCAGAAACCGGATTTCATATCAGTCACACGGGGACCAGGCATGTCCGCGAATCTGGGAGTGGGATTGGCTACAGCGAAGGGGTTGGCGACAGGGTGGCAGATCCCCTTCGTCGGGGTGCATCACATGCAGGCTCATGCCCTGACGCCCAGACTCGTGAGTGCTATGGCCAAAGACAGACACGACGATGATGGTCACCAGCCGAATTTCCCGTTCCTGACGCTGTTGGTCAGTGGCGGTCATACGATGCTGCTGCACTCGAAAGGGCTGGTGGACCACGAGATTCTGGCCACCACTACGGACACTGCAGTCGGAGACGAACTGGACAAGTGCGGGCGGTTGATTCTGCCCAAGGAGTTGCAGGAAGCGACGCCAGACACGGCATTTGGAAAGTACCTGTCTGAGTACGCGTTCAGGAGCCCGGAGGATTTCGCTGCCTGGCGTGTGCCTGCAACGCGCGCGGAGGAGATTGACAAACCGGTGAACGAGTTTGGCTGGGGTCTGACCACACCGCTGGCTCAGAGCAGGGAGCTGGCATTCAGCTTCTCTGGCATTGCAAGCCAAGTCAAACGTATGATTGCTGCGCGGAGCAACGAGGGAGGCATGGATGATAAAGAACGGCTTTTGCTGGCTCGGTCAGCCCTGGGCGCGGCCTTCGAGCATCTGGGCTCTCGGACTGTCATCGCGCTGGAGAACCTCCGCGCTGAAGGCGTACAGATTGACCACCTTGTGGTGAGCGGAGGGGTCGCGGCCAACAGTTTCTTACGATACTATCTGCGAGAGCTCCTCGATCGGCGCTATTTTGGAAGTACGCAGCTGATTTTTCCGCCGGTCGAGCTTTGCACCGACAATGCTGCGATGATCGCGTGGGCTGGTTTTGAGATGTTTGAGGCAGGCTATACCACGGTTTTTGGGTGTGCGCCTGCAAGGAAATGGAGTATGGATAGTCAACAGCCAGGAGGAGGCATTCTCGGCATAGGGGGATGGGTTCGCAGTCCCACTTAAGCATGTTGAAGCGAACCTCTGTGAGGATCAGCTATTTGTCGGAATGTCACATCCGTGGACTTTTGTTTTGGAAAAGAAGCTCATCACGTTCTCCGGACTTGGAACGAGTACTTCTGTACTCGTACCTTACGAAGCGACGATCATCGCATCCTAAACTTCTTAACATCCCGAAGCCAGGTTGGTGTTGCATGGCAAATGAGGATCATGTGATGAGGTGCGCGACGGGAACGAGGCTCTGTCGGAAACAGAATGAGATGCGATTGGTTGAGAATACGACAGCAAACATAGCCACAGTCCTAGTATTTGCCCATTGAGCAAACCCACTTCGCGTACGAGGCCATGCCCATTGAAATGTGCTTCACCAAATACGGTATAGCGAGCCCACTGTGGCAAAGATGATGTATGAGAGGCATCCTGGCCCTCTGATTGGTCCGTTCACGATATATAAAGTGGTATAGACTTGACCTCGCTGTCGCTACCCGCGGAAGGTGTTGTTACCCTGTTGTGCTATAGCGTTCACTAGACGGCGCGGGAATACCTTACAATATCTTATTATAACGTCTCTTATCTTCTAAGTCCTCTACTCTTGCGTAACGATCTTATATATCTTCTGAATAGTCTTTACGGTCTCTCTATAAAGGCTATAGAAGCGCGGATAGATATTATCTTTAAGGTCTAACTAATAGGCCTTAATTAAGTTTAGATCTAGTGATTTCGCTAGCTAGCCGGGACTACTAGTTTAAACTATTTATATATTAAATCTCTTACGGTAATTTATCTTATTACTTACTACCTTTATATATAGTGAGGTATTATTTTTAATAATTTAAATTTTACGGTCGGGGTACTTTACTTATATTATAAAGTAAAATAGGTAGAGGAGTCGTTATAATATATTTTATCGATACCGCTACTAGTCGATACTATTCTTATTTTAATTACCGCGTTTAAGGTCTTTAAAAGGAAAAACCTTTTTAATAGGCTTATAATAAAGGCGTCCGCGCTAGTATAGTTATTAGCGATATCTATTCTTATTATTAATTAAATTTATAATATCTTAAAGAACTTAAAACTCGTCGGACTAGGGTTATATAATTACTCTTCTTCTCTTATTATTAATATTTTAACGACGCTTAATATTCTTTTATATTAGCTTAATTACTATATTTATCTTCTCTTCCTTAATCTTATCTAACTAAAAATAAATAGGAAAGGGCTTGTTCTAGCCGAGATAGACTATATACTAAATTATAAAATTAAATTAAATCTTCTAAATTAATCTTACTTTCTCTTATCTCTTATCTCTTTATCCCTTTAGCTTACTAATTTGAGGCTTCTTTTAGGGGTTACTACTAACCTCTTATTATAAATCGCTCTATATAAGGTGCTATCTGCGGTTTAAGGGTTTATTCGCTGGTAGAGTAGTAGCGTAATGCTAGCTTAAGGTAAAGGGTACGCGGTTACTTATAATAGCGTAAGTAGAATAATACTTCTATATCCTAAATATAGGGGTCAGAGTATAACTAAGATTAACTACGGAAGGTATTTAGGGACGGGCCACCGGCCCATATATATACTATACAGGTGCTCAGTGTGCTTAATGATGCTTAATAATGCTTAGTGGTAAGCGCCCTAAGCCCCCCCGATCATCACTAAGCAGTCACGTGACGAAGCTCTCGGAGTATAAGGCTAACTTTTCTCACTCTACTTTATGTACCTCGCGCTACCTTTCTTACTAGCCCGCTCTTCTAGCCTCTTAAAGGTTATATCGTAACACTTTCCCTTCTTTAGCCTATTTACTATTCTTAGTATACTTAAGGTGAGCCTTAATTTCGCTCTAGACCTCTTTTTCTTCTTCCGTTTTATAGCTAACTATACTTTAGTTTCGTGTAATAAAAAATAATTATTCCTTTACCCTTCGCCGTTAAACCGCTATTTATTAAATTAAGTTCTTTAGTCGTTAGAAGTTCGCTATAGGTCGGTGTACTCTATATTAAAATTCTAACTCCCTATACTTTATGCTAGATAGGTACTTGAAATGTTTATTATATATAAAGAAAGGCGTACGCGACTGTAACGGTACTTTCTCCGTAGAGGAGTTTAATGCGCTGACGGCCTAGCGTAACCGGTTAGCTGAAGCGGCTTGTCGTAAGGATAAGGAGGTTAAAGGAATGTTAGTAGAAGCCGCGCGTATATAACTTACTTTATCTTTAGCGAACGCTGAGTGTAAGCGCCTTTAGCGTAAAGCTAATAACTTA
Source organism: Phialophora verrucosa (assembly GCA_002099365.1). Classification (NCBI taxonomy): domain Eukaryota; kingdom Fungi; phylum Ascomycota; class Eurotiomycetes; order Chaetothyriales; family Herpotrichiellaceae; genus Phialophora; species Phialophora verrucosa. Next base: position 146,565 of record MSED01000014.1, on the reverse strand, counting down.
TTAGAGAAATAAAGGAAAATATTAGTGTAGGAGTTAGAGTCCTTAGACGAGTTAAATTACCTTAATCCTCCTCTAACTGCGTCTTTGACGGTTTTTGTTACCTTAGACGATACTTAGCTAGAGTAAATATTCGAGCTTAAGCCCGGCTCTATAGCCGGGTTTAAGGGTCCCATCCCCTTTAATCGGCCTTCGGTCTAATTTTCTTATATCGAGTATAGGATGCGTAGTCTAGTTCCTATCCTTCGGTAGAATTGTCGTACTATCTTCTTTAGTAAGTTATTTACCGGTTCTCAGATATTTTCTGTGTCCTTATACTTTAACTACTTTATTAGGTATATATAAGTGGTTTTAGTTGATTTATGCTCTAGTCGGAAATCTACTATCTTCTTAATATCGTATATCGGTTCTTGGGTTTTCTCGTAGATTAGCACTAATTCTAGTTTAGCGTTTAGTGATGTCTTTTCTAATAGTAATTTGTAGAATACTAGGTAAATATTTATATCGATAGGTAATTCTATTTTGAATATAACTAGCCTTAGTTTCCTTTTAATTTTATATAGTCCGATTTTAGTATAATTGAGTTTATTTAATAGCCTTATTATTTTAATATTTTTTCTTAAAATATAAACTTTCTTCCTCTTCTAGAAGTCTAGTCTCTTAAATCTTTTTTTATTCGCTTATTTTACTATTTTTTACTAAATTTTCTATAGTTCCTTTTTTAGTATTTAGTGTAGTAATTATAGCTTTTTAACTAAAATCTTCGCCTTTTATATAATCGGTTTTATTCCCCTCGGGTCTTTATTAATATTTAGGTACCTCCTGTAATTTATATAGAATAGTAATATTCCTATTACTAATATCGAATTATTATAAGTAAATTATACTATAGGTAGTAATTTTACTTAGTTATTCTACTAATAGTTTATATAATACTATAAATATTATTTTAGTATTTAATTTATTCTTTCTGTTTGTCTATTTGTCTATAGGTAATAAGCTATTAAGAGCTTTTAATATATACCTATAAGGTCTATAAGTAACTACTAAAACTATAACGTAAAGAGCTTATCTCTATTTAATTTAATTATATTTAGTGTTCTATACTATATAATTACTATTCTTATTAATATATAAGCTATATCTTTCGCTGTACTAGACTCTTTCTACAGTTAGAAGTAGGTATACTTAGTTAACTTATCTTTTATAACTAGTATTAAGTTATACTCTATACTTATTAAGGGTTCTTTAGACTTTAGTAGTTTAATAATAAAGTCTAAAGCTACTATTAACTATATCTTATCGAGTAGTTTTATTATCTAGAGTAGTTTATATAGCCTATACTTAGTATACTTTATCTTATAGTATATATTATAGTTCCTTATATATTCTTTAACCTCTTTTTAGAGCTGTAGCTAGGTATAGTCTCGAGTAATTAGCTTAATTATTTTATTAACCCCTTAATAGCCTATTACTTTATTGTTATATTTAGCGGCTATTATATTTTTTCGCTACTATATCGATAACTTTAGCTGTTTACTTATTATGGTGATAGCTTATACTTTTCCTCGGTACACTAGAGTGTCTTCTTCTTATCTTAGCAGCGTATCTAGTGTAGGTTTAGTTGTCCTTATATAATCCGATCGTCGGCTAAATATATTAGCCCTTCTATTTTCTATTCCTCGGATATAATTAATTCGGAAGTTATATAAGGCTAATATTTTTATTTATCTAACTTATTTTCTATTAAGCTCTTTTATTATAGTCTAGTAAAGTAGGTTTTTATAGTCTATAAAGATTTAGATAGGGTATTTTACATCTTTAAGGTATACTCACTATTATCTAAGTGCTTCTACTATAGTTAAGAGTTTCTTATTATAAATATTATAGTTCGACTTCGGTCTTATTATTTTTCTAGAGTAATAAACCACTAGCTTAATCTTACCGTCTTCTACTTTCTAGGTGAGGTACACCCCGATTATCTCGTTAGATATATCGGTCTCTAGTAGAGCTTCTTTTTCTAGATTAAAGATCGTAAAGATAAGTACGCTCGTTAAACGCCCTTTTAGCTCCTTAAAGGCTTCCTTAGCTTCTAATCTAAACTAGAAGTTTATTTCTTTCTTTATTAGATTAGTTAGTAGTACAGCGATCCGAGAAAACTCTTTAATAAACCGACGGTAGTAGTTTACTAGTCCTAAGAACGCTTATATATTCTTAACACTTCTTAGTTTCAGCTAGTTCTTAATAGCCTAGACTTTTCTGAGGTTCGGTTTTAGTTATCCTTTAGAAATAAGGTAGCCTAGAAATACTATCTCTTTCTTATAGAACTTATACTTAGTAAGCTTTAGTAGTAGCTTCTTTTCTTATAACTTCTTCATCACCCTTTTAACGTGTTCTATATATTCCTCGTACGTTTCGGAATAAATAAGGATATTATCTAGATAAGTTAGAACGAAATCTCTAAGATAATCCTTTAATATGTTGTTAATAAGGGCCTAGAACGTTATAGGAGTATTAGTTAATCCGAACAGTATAACTAAGTATTTATATACTCCTTAACTAATCCTAAATACCGTTTTCTATTCTTTTTTAGCCTTTATATATACTTAATAATAGGCGTCCCTTATATTAAGTACTGTTAGCTATTTAGCTTTTCCTAACTAATTTTACAGCTTCTAAATTAGGGGTATTAGGTAGATATTCTTTTTAGTGATGGTGTTTAGTAGCCTAAAGTTAATATACGGCCTAAGCGTCCCGTTCTTCTTTAGCGCGAATAATACTCTATGAGATATTATCGGTTTATCGAGTTTTCGGACGAATTCTTTAGCTTCTAGGTCGCGTATATACTTCCTTAGGAAGTTAGACTCTTTTTTAGATAGTTCCCTTAGCTATCCTTTATATAAAGGTTCTTCTTTTCCTTTAATGAACTTAATTAAGTAGTCCTAAGGTTTATATTTAGGTAACGCGGCGAGTCCTTCCCGTTTCTAGAATAAGTTCTTAAATTCTTTATATTTCGAGGGGAGTTTTTTAGTCTCTAGTTTAGCTAGGACCCGTCCCCTTAGTCGCACCTAAACTGCTTGGATAGGGGCCTTTGAAGATAATCGGTCTTCCTTTTCTCTTCTATAACTATATTCTGGAAACTTAAGAGTTCTCTTTTTCTAATTAATTATTAGGTTATAGTTAAATAACTATATTATATCGAGTATTATATTATACTTCGGTAGTGTTGTTATATTAAGGGATATTCTTTCTTTATATTGTTTAATTATTATAGATACGCTTTATACTTAGTCCGTTATTATACCGGTAATTCTTCTATCTATTATTAATAAGGTGTAGAGTAGTTTCTTTATTATTATATATATCCTTAATTTCTTATTTATTTCTTTATTAATATAGTTCTAATTCGCTCTATAGTCTATTATAGCCTTTATCTTAATCCTTACGATTATAACCTTAAATATAATATGCTCCGTATATTATTCTAATAGAATTATATATAGAGAATAAGGCCTTCCTTTAAGATAGTCCGGCCTTTCTAGTCTATCTCTAAGTTGTTTTTTAATAACCCTTAGTATATATATCTCTAGTAATCCTATAGACAGCTAACGTCGAAGTATTCGTCGAGAACCTCGAATATTTTAAGGTAAATTCTTATGTATAGCTGATTCGGATCTATATAGAATAAATACTTATACCTAGGTTTATTATAGTAGTAGCTTATCAGATACTAATATTAAAAGTATTCTATAATAAATTTATAGTGAAGTCGGTAGTTAATTATAGCTTCTACTATTTTAGGGTTATCTATATCTCCCGTTATTATTAAGTAATTCTCGATTTAGTAGTGTATATATAGATATCTATATATAGCGTATTCCTTCCTTCTACACTTATATCCTTCCTTAATTATCTATTCGAACGCTTCGGGGTATATTAGTTAATTATCTATATCGGGGTCTATATTATAGTAGTGTCTATAGTCTCGGGAATCTTTATATAGATAGTCTTTATTATTATATAGGAACGCCTTAGCGATATAGATCCTTCTTACCCTATTATTAGTAAGGATTCTTATCTTAAAAGCTTCTCTTATTATATATTCTTCTCTAGATATACGTACCTTATATATATCCTATATCCGCTTTTATTTCTCCTCTATATATTAGATCGTTATTATCGTAGGAGTAATATACTAGTATATATATATTACCCTATACTTCTTATAACCGGTATCGAAGTAGTAGTATAGTATAATTTACTTAAGATACTCTTATATCGAGGCTTCCTTATTAAAGGCAATATATATATATTGTCTCTCGATACACCCCCTTTAGTATAGTTCCCCTTTCGTCTATAAGTTTGTAATAATCTTTATCTGTTCTATTGTCTACTTAATAGCTATAAACCTTCGTTCTTTACGATTATCTTCTAGACCTAGCGGTAGTTTGTTAATAGTTTTATTATCCGAGTCCTACATTTTATATATTATTTCTAGCGTTTATATAGATAATCTAACTATTCTCTTTAAGATTTCTTATCAGAGTTCGGTAATATAGACTTTGCCGGCGATATATATATATAGCTGAGATTCTCTATAGTTGGTTTATTTATAAAATCTAATAGTAATAGCCTCTAGAGATTAGAATTCCGCCGCCGGGTTAAAAGTAAGGTGCTAGTGCTCGGTTTATTCCTCTTAAAGGTATTTCGGTTTCTAGCATCATTCCTATTCCTAGTATAGCGTAATAATTACTACTTTCTCTTCGGTAGTCTCTATAGCGATAAATCGAATAGGGTTATTATCTTCGTTTATTATCTAGAAACTATTATTGTTTCGTTTCTTTTCGGTATCTCGTAGATCTCCTTCTTAGGTAAGAGCTTCTTAGATCTCTTTAGTCTTCCTATTGCGTCGGTTTTTCTGTTTTCTAAGTAGTTAGGGAAATTAACCTACTTCTATTTTTTCGGAATAATATATAAGGTAACTATTATTATAATAGGCGGTCTAAGATAGAGCTATATATTAATTAGATATAGCTTCTTTATATACTTAAATAAGAGCTTCTATAGCTCCTCCTAAGGTAGTCCTTTTCTCGAGACCCCCTTAGAGTTTACTAAGTCTCTTCTAAACTTCCTAACTTAAGTGCCCCAACTATACTATTATACCCTAACTATCGATGGTTATTTAAGTCTTCTCTAAAGTATCGGCCTTTATTTCTTTAGAACCGGCTATATCGTCACTTATTATTATATATAGTCCTTAAGTCGTTTATCGGCAATCCTTTATACGATATTCGGGTTTTCTATAAGTATAGTATAGTCCTTTCCTTTCTCGCTAAGCCTGTTACTTCTTTCGATCTTTATCTTAATAGCCGCCTTAACCCTTTACTTAATTACCCCTACTCCTTAAAGGAGAGCTTTAGTATATTAAGTCGAGGTCTATTCGGTTACTATAGTCTTGTCGCTTATTAAACTAATATCCCCTACGAATATACTTATTAAAGTTACGGCGCTTACTCTGTTCTAGTTTTAACTTATATAGTCGGTTATTAATTTTAATTACTTTATCTACTATATCCTTATAATCGGTAAGTAGATTCATTATTTCTCGGCGAACTAATTCCTTAAGTTTATTATAGAAGATCTAGGCGAATATATCCTTGTCTTCTTAGTTCAGTTTCTTCGCGACTTAATTAAATTCGAAATAGTAAAATATAGCCGATTCCCTTTACTTAATTATATAAATTATATAAGCCGTTATTTGTTCGTCGTTAATAGTCCCGAATACTTTACGGAGGCGATTTTCGAATTCCGTAAAATACGCGAAGTATGAAGTTATATCTACATTAGGGGTAGCGTTATCTATATAGTTCTTTATAGTTAGTTTAAACTATATAAACGCGGTTCCCTTAAGGTATATTATAATATATATAACTTTACTTAGTCTATCCTCGAACTTAGTTAAGTTAAGTTTAAATACTAGTTTAAGTTAGATTAAGAAGACGTTAAGCTTACTATATTTTTCGTAATATAGGTCTACCTTAAGGGTATTCTTCCTATTATCTCCTATAGGTGTTCCTCCTTATATAGAGAGGTTAGTGCTTAATAAGTTCCTAAGGCTTCCTATAGTTAGTGTAACTTCTAGCGACTTTAGTCGGGTACTATTAGATATCTTTATTACTATTCGTTAAGAGGATAGTTAATATATTATAAATCGCTCTACGTAAGGTGCTATCTATGGTTTAAGGGTTTACTCGCTAATAGAGTAGTAATGTAATACTAGCCTAAGGTAAAGGGTACACGGTTACTTATAACGGCGTAAGTGGAATAATACTTCTATATCCTAAATATAGAGGTTAGAGTATAACTAAGATTAACTACGGAAGATATCTAGGGACGGGCCACCGGCCTGTATATATACTATATAGGTACTTAGTGTATTTAGTAGTGCTTAGTAGTACTTAGTAGTGAGCGCCTTAAGCCCCTCCGATCATTATTAAGTAGTTACGTAATAAGGCTCCCGAGACATAAGGCTAACTTTTCTTACTCTGCTTCACGTGCCTCGCGCCACCTTCCTTACTAGCCCGCTTTTCTAGTCTCTTAAAGGTTATGTCGTAACACCTCTATAAGGGTCTCGTCGGTAAAGATAAAGACTATATTAGCTTATAGCTTTTAAAGGGCTTAAATCGAGAATATAAGACGGTCGTTTATATACTTATTCGATAAGGTAGGAATAAGAGGCTAAATAGCGCGGATAATTATATATAAATATTTGGGATCGCGGTATTCTTTTATAATACGCTTAATAATTAAGCGACTTAACTTTACCTCGATTTATACCTACTAAAGATAAGTAATATCGCTTAACTAGAGGTAGTTATTATTAAAAATAAGTTAATATATTTATTATAATTCTTTAAATTAATCCTTAATATAAAGTTCTTTACTAGGATAGTAAATAGAGGCGGAGGCGAGGAGGTTACGGAATTTAGTAGGGTTCGAGTAACGTTTTACGGTCTTTTACTAGATGCTTTAGTAAGTTTAAGACTTAAGATTAAGCTTTAAGCTAATTTACTTAAACGTAAGATTAGGTAAAAAGAATCGAAGAGTTATTACGGCAACGCGTAATTGAAAGGGTACTTCTTTACTACGGCGAGGCATTTTAGCGCGATATAATACAGAAGATAGAGGTTTAGAGTGACAGAAGGCCGTGTAAGGCTACGTAAGGCTGCTAAAACGGTGCTGTCTGATTGGTCCAGTTAAGGTTGCCCCATATACAGGCCCTGATTGGAGAAGGCACATTTTAATGGGTATGGCCTCGTAGGACGTAAGTTCTTCCTATCTGGGACGTGACTCACGGCTGGTCCTGCAGGGGCGTTTTGTTTGTTGGCCACAAAACGTGGGTGCGCGTTCCTTACACATGGGAACTTTCGTGCGAATATTGCCACTCTGTCTTTTGCTCAGCGCTTGACAGCCACTCGTCGCCAATTGTTCTATTGCAGGATTCGACCGAACGGGAAAAGCGTAAACCGGTGAAGGGCAGAAGATGCGGCTTGAAAATTCGCCGTTGGCTGATAAGTGTACCGAGTACCACCTGCAAGCTGCAAGCCTGTGCAAGGGACTTCAGGCGCCCCATTTGTGTCATGACGCACCCCCTTCTCCAGGCGCGGCAGACCCCGGGGAGCACATCTGGTGCTGCAATTCCTGTTGCCTTCAGCAGGCGACCAGATTCCAGAGAAGACACAGTCCGAACAATGTTTGCGTTATCTCGGAGGTCAATTGCTTGCTCCCATATCAATGAACTGAGACTTCAATTCGACTGCTAGAAGGAAACAATGATTCATTACTCATAGTGGGCGGCCTCCAAAGCGGGCTGATTTCGCCCCGGTTGCCGACCTCGTCTGTTGCAAGGCTGAATTGGAGCGCTCCACTTCTCCAACGTCGTGATCCAGGTTCTCTGTACTCGTACCTTTTGGTAAGCAATAGTTAGCGTGAGTGCTTCGAATATGTCATCAGGCCGGAACTGGCCCCAAGGTTTTCACGCTGCTGCAGGAGACATGGATGAATGAATGTCTCGACACCAATCCTTGCGCATGCAACTTGACCTTTTGAAGCACGACGGACACGAGGAGTCATCTCATAGTAGTGGTAACATACTCGTAGTACACCCTAGAGGGCACGTCTGAGCCAAACGGAGAAGTACGAGTACTCGTAGCTTTTCACGGATGAGCAAGCGTTACGGCCGATGGCAGGGATGGGACACGAATGAAGAGGCAGTGACGGGATGCACATCTTGGATAGCCAGATATGCGAAGCTTATAAAGTGGCCCCGTCTCTGGCTGCGGACCACTGGTTGCAAGGCCTAGCACCGCCCTGTTCCGCGCACTGAGACGATAGGCAGGCGGAAAGAGCAGTTTCTAATCAACCACTCACGCTGTGACGGTGGGTACACCCTGGTCGCCAAGTCCAGGCAACAGCGAGACTTGGGAATCAAACATCACCTCAGCGCCTTCACGTTCGACTCACTCTCTTTCTCTCTACCACGACCTCTTCATCCACCGAAACCGTCAATCCAGCCGTTTCGGCACTCTCCAGGGACACTTCACCGTCCTGTATTCTTGCCACCTGGCCTCAGGTTGTACCTCGCCCTCCGCAACCCGGAAATCCCAACGCTATCTCACTAGCATTTCACTTGTACCTCACCACAACCCCCAACTTGATTGCGGTTACACGTCGGTGTGTTTACAACGAACACCTGTGCACTTCTCGACTCGCTCGCCTCAAGTCGGCCTATCAAAGCGCCTGGGCTCCTCGCAGATCCACTCATTTACAAGTGCAAAGCCTGTCCGTCCCTGCCGACACCTCCGACGACCGCTTCCTCCTCCTCACTCGCAGTCGATCCGTCGTTTAACTGCGCCCGAATACACGCTGGTCACATTGCAGCCAACGAGTCAAACAACACGGTGCACCCTAGGCAGAAAGTCAACCATACCAGACCGAAAGAAGGATCAACAAGCAGCACTTTTGTGAGTAAAATCGACCTTGGGTTCAGTCCGTCTTCCGTCTTCGATTTATATCTTCTGGGGTCTATCGGTACGGGTGAGTCACAAGTCACGGGGGGATGATCAACATCAGCCAATTGACCGCGTGCTAAACCTCGAGCTAGCACGCTGGGTGTCATCTGCCCCCGGCTTGGTCGAGACTTTACATATACCGACCATGGCGTCTTCTGCCATGCCACCTCCTCCCACTCCCTTTGCTCATCGTCGAACTCCTCGACTCATCACCAAGCGCCTTTCTCCATCTCTTCCCGCGTCCGCAGAGTCATCAGCATGCATCCTGCATAAGATGTCCCTGTCCAAGGGCGCTACTTTCCACTGCTCGTCCTCGCCGGCCACTGAGGATGACCCAGTCCTCAGCATCCCTCACCTGACCCGTCGTTCTCCAACCAGCTCTCAGTCCACCCTCACTAGCTGGCTGTCGGAAAAGGAAGACGTTGCCCAGTCCATTGCCAACTTCGAGCAAACCTTCTCCGGCGCCCGAGGCAAAAAGACATCCAGTCGTCGCCGCCCCACACAAACATTCGACCAACAGGTCTGGGTCCGCCGCGTCTCGCTGCCGTCCGACGAAGGGTTGGGCTCATCCGTCAGCCCCGCAAGTGATAAGGGTTTGGCCAATAAGTTCGAAAGAGCCTTGGATCTGTTGTCGAATCGGGATAGTGGACTGGGGACTTCCATCAGTGACTCAGCAGAGAAAGTTGCCGGAAACACCTCTGAAGAAGACCGTCTTGTGCGAGACGCGATTCAAGGTTGGATTGCCCGCTGCATGTCGATGTGCGAAGACAGTGTTAACCAACTCCCCACAGAAGCTGACTCTCCAGAGCCGACAGCTCGCCGCACTAGGCAACGAGGCAGTCACCCCTCATCAAGGACCTCTAGCATCGCGGCCGCGGCTGCGGTTACGCGAAGCATCGCTCCTCCAACCTCCCGACCTACCCTTCGTCATCCTGCATTGAGCCTCCCTGGCCGCAGAAAGATCAAGGAGTATATAATCACCCCCATCCTCCACGACGAACGCTTCGAGGACTTCCATCCTCTCGTCACTGCTCTTGCCGCCAAGAACAACAAGGCTGTCAGATGCCTGCGTGACCTGGAACAGTCTCTCATCTTCCAACCACTGGTAAGCATCCTCACCACCGAATGCCTACCTGGCTCTAACGTCGATCCCAAGACACTTGCTATCTCACGCCAACTGTATCGTGCCTTTGGCGAGTTCACTATCCAGCTTGTTGTCGATACATATCAGCACCTCGCCGAATCAGAACAACGTCGTGCTGCAGATCGTCCTTACGATAACGGTTACTTCCTCGACTTGGTCCAACAGGTCAACCGCCTCGCCGCCCACATTGGCTCTTCCAGTCGCGATCAGCAGGCTGGTACTGCTGAACAGGACGACGATATGGCTTACTCCATCGACGACGAGGTCACCCTCGAGGGTGGTCTCGGCGAGACTGGTCACGAGGCTGAGCTTGTCCGTTGGAAGAACGGCAAAGGCTACTCTCTCAGGACTGGTCTACCGTACACGCCGACACCTGGCATTAAGAGAGCAAGCAGTGATGCTCTTGATGAAGACGTCGCGAGGTCTATGGCTCGCAGAAAGAAGGGCTACATCCCAGAGATCGTCGAGATGAAGTGCTCGGACCCTACCTGCGACAAGATCTTCAACCGAAAGTGCGACCTGGCAAAACACGAGAAGACTCACTCTCGTCCCTTCAAATGTCCCGAGGAGAGTTGCAAGTACCACGAGCTGGGCCTCCCAACCGAGAAGGAGCGTGAGCGTCACGTCAACGACCGCCACTCCAAGAATCCTCTTTTCTACAAGTGTGAGTTCTGCGAATTCCGAACCAAGCGCGAGAGCAACTGCAAGCAACACCAAGAAAAGAAGCACGGATGGCACTACGAGCGTGCGAAGGGCAAAGACAAGGTCGTCACCAAGATGACCCCAGCCCAGACTCCTCGCACTCCCAGCATGGATTACTCCCCTAGCCCGGCCGTCTCTGTCAGAACCTGGGATGACGCAAGCTCCATTGCCGGAAGCTTGCCAGGCAGCAATGCAATCACTCCTTTCGAGCAGCCGCTCACCAGCTTCGATACTTTCAACCCCACTCCGGTCACATATTCAAACCCCATCTTCCCCCGGACCAACCCATCCTCGGCCACATCATACAGCCGGCTGAGCGAGGATTTCGACTTCAACGCTACTCCCTTCCAGAATGCGTACCAGCCGGCTCAGTATCCTTACATGATGACCACACCGATCACGCCCACCTACAGCAACATCACCGAGCCTTCTCCGTACAGTGGGGCGATGGACATCACAATGGACTGCAACAACCAAACGTCTTGGAACCAGGGCCTGCCAACACCGGACTCCTACTTCCAACCAAACTCTCGCAACCCGTCCATCTCCGAGCACTCTCCTATGGTTGCCGGACCTTCGGGCCAGTCATTCAACGACGCGCCTTTATTCAGCGCGGATGCGGATTTCCCCTCGAACGATTTCTCACTGTTCGGAGGTGAGAGCAGCAGGGCCTTCTCCAATCCTGCTGCAGCCACTGCAACCTTGTTCCCAGGTGGTCCCGAAGCGTTTGCTACCCTCGACAACGACCCCATGTTTGATCAAGCTTGGAATGACAGCGACTTCATCGACTACGACATGATCAACTAGATGTTGGCAGCCGAACACCAACCGTTGGAGTCTTCCGTCGGTCCCTGGAGGTATCCACCTCCATATTCTTGTAACACTTTAGCGTTTTTTCCCGCAGCGAAGCGGAACTCGTTTTTTGCCTTGGGGATTTTTCTTTTCACTACTCCACCCGTCTGACAAATACATAAAAAAAGTGACGGAGATGTTGAGACGAGTGCGGAGGACATGTTGATGATATGGGCAAAGCTCTAACGACCTGATGATATGGACTTCGTTTTCGCTCGTCTCTCGAGGACGGGTTTTCAAAATTGAGACAGACTGAGCAATCAGCTGGAGGAGGATGGAACGGGGTGGAACTTGGAAATGGGAACGGGAATCCAAGCACCGCTAGGGAGCTTCATCAGACTGATCCAAACCAAATCTGTTTGTTCTATCTGCTCAGTTCACACCATTGTCAACGGCTCTTGTTGGGAGAATGGGACACGGGGAGGGGTATTGGGGAATCATGGTTGCTTGATAGAGAGACAGAATTACAAGAACACATCCATCTCCCACACATTTTTCCGCCTCTCTCGAGTTTGCGTTTTGCCTCTGCGATGTCGTAGTTGTCGCCGAGACCGTTGTCGCCCACGCAATCGCGTCATGGTCTTCACACAGATCGTCCCCTCCTCTCCGGTCCTTGTCAAGGACTTTGCCCTACGCTGTGGCCAGACGACCGGGCAGACGCTGGCCTGGCCTCTCTCCTCGCCCTTGTTCGCTATGGCTCCTGCCAGGGTAATACGTAATGTGTCGTCCACACCACATGACTCCACGTCCAGATGACCACGGACGTGCGAATGACTCACGGCGACGAAAGTAGTTCCCGACTAACCAAGGTCTTCTTGTCTGGATCCAGTTATTCAAGACTTGAATATGAAGAACTAGTCACGCGGCCGGCTTCTGCAGTACACACTGCGCAATACACACTGCCCCCTACCGTCCTGCCGTCCTACCGTCCTGGCTCGTGGATCTCTCTCAAATGATACAGGGCCTATTATCCTTTTACTATAGAGTAGAGTGGAGTGGAGGGGAGTAGATGTGAGCTCAGCGGTGTTATGGCTCCAGTAGTCTCACTACTGTAATAGCCAATCAATTAAACACGACATATATAGATTCCCTCCGCTCCCTGTTCGCTTTTTTCTATCCTGCCTTGCTTGCCTTTCTCTACTTGCCTTCATACTCGTCCTCATCACGAGCTTATTCTTCCTCCCGATCTGCTCTACCTACTCGACTAGACTAGACTCTACCCTGCTCTACCCTGCTCTTCCCTGCTCTGCTCTACTCTACTCTACTCCCGTTCTATTCAGCGGTATTCCGTCGGACTGTAGATACTTCTCGCCCGGAGTTATATCCCAAAATACTATAGACTTCATGGTCTCCTTCTTATAACTTTATCTTGATCTTAATCTTGATCTTCATGTTGGTTCTGGACCTAGTCCTGTTCCTCATCCTAATGACTCCTGTTTTAGTCCCCGGACTCAGACTCGGACTCGGACTCGAACTCGGACTCCGGCTATTACTATACGGGATACTCTAGCCATGACAATTCCAGGACATCCCGCAAAGGAGATATATACATACCAAGCCCATATCTCTACCCAGTCAGTCAGCCAGCCAGTCAGTCAGCCAGTCAGATATCGCCCTCGCGAATAGAATACAGATAGTGGACGGCGATCACTCCCACTAGGGCAGACTCGCATCTGTGACGAGAGAGGATAATCAATCACTATGTCGAGTTTGAATCCTTGTCCTGCTGGTGGTTTGATTTCAGACACTCTTCCCGAATAGTGGGGGGTCTGATTATATCGGATGCTGTGTTCGAGGACGTCAAAACAGAGTAGGTGGATGTGTATGAATGAGATGGATATGGACAAACGAATGGAGCTCGGCAGTGATAAAGGATCTGGACAATCATCCCCCGGGTATTTCCCAATTGTGTTTTGTCTCTCCACTGTTGTATATCTGCTGCTAACCAGTATGTCCGCATCCTTTGAAGGGTACGACATGCTCCTCGACTCACACACTCTACCTATACCAATGCGGTTGCATCCATGCAATGGGTCTTCCAACCGGCCCTATTCTCTTATCCTCCGATCCCCAAGCCTCCTCCCTCAGGTATGTACCGGAACGGTCTATCATGCATCGCGATCCCATAATCATCTGTTTCTACAATCGGCGTCCTTCACACTTTGAAGAGGTCGAGGCCATGCTCCTCTATCATCTGCCCTCATCCATGTCTGAGCCAACATCCGCTCTGATGATGACAATCTTCTCTCCTCTCTCCCTGGCCTCGCGTTCTGGACTGTCACGGATCTCGACTTCGACCTTGACGCCCTGACGGTGCTTGGAAGCACTGCGGGTCGGGCTGAGGTTGAATTGCCGCTCCACCGAGTGCTTCTGCTCTGGTGTTGGTTGGTAAGCAAGACTTGGTCCCCCACGAACCGGAGTTTGAGGAAGGGATTTTGTTGGACTGGCAGCCGAGTCGCTGCCCTGTTCGGGGCGGACAGGGGGTGCCAATACCTGCTTCTCCGACATGGCGCTTTGGAGGGGAGTCCTCGCCTTCGTGTCGGACCCCGCTGCGGCTTTGAGACCCTGAAGCTGCTCCTTTGGGGGAGTCTCCCTCGGCATCGGCTCAGCTGTCGTCTCTTGCTTCGGTTCCGCACGCCTTACCACAGTCTGCCGTCGAGACGGGGGCGCAGCGCGACTGTTTCTGCGAGTTGTTCGTTCTCGTTCTGCCTCCCGACGTCGCTGCTCAGCATCATCTTTCTCTTCTACGGCTTGTAGAATCTGTTGAACTTTGCTTCGAACCACACTCGGCCGAGCGGGCGGGTAGTGGTCGTCCTTGGGCTCGACTACAGCCGGAGTAGAGGGCTCACTCTTCTGGGGCGGTGCAGATGCACCCTTGTTGAAAATGCCCCATCTGAAAGGCCAGGTCAGTGAAGGCTTTCGCTCGTGAGTGTCCTCCTTGAAGACATCGTCGTTGTTGGGCTCCTCGGCCGGTGGCTCGACAGCCTCCTGAACTGCTTCCGCCCGCTTCGCCGGAGGCGGCGGTCGAGACGTCTTCTCTTTCGTCACCAGAGCGGGCAGGTTCAAGGGAATCAAGGGTGTGGCGGGTCTTTCCTCAATTCTGTCTCCAAACTTGATCCGATGGACCTTCTTTGGCTCCTTGCGGGTGGGTGCCGAATGGTGATGGGTGTGGTCATGAGTGGGATCATGCTCGTGGCCAAAGTGGTGACAGATCGAGTCATGACCCGATGGCTCAGCTTTCTTGGTTAAACTCTCAAAGATGGCAGCTCGTTGTTTGACCGGGCTGAGTTCCGTGGGTGGCCCCGGAAGCGGTTTCAGCCTCGGAGCAGCAGGAGATGGACCCTTGAGAGTGTCCCGGCGGGCACCATCTTCCCGCGGCGGCGCCATCTCACCTCCGTCGTAGCGGACTCTTGTAGACTCATCGCTGGTCCGTGGCTCAACGGATTCAGTGGTTTTCCGAGACACGCGGGCCCGAGATTGTGAGCGACGGCGGTCCTGGCGGGTAGATGCTCGACGGAGGACAAAGCCAGGCTTTGGGGCAAGGTTGGTGCTCAGTTCATCCGAAGACACTTCCAGTTTAGGAGAGTTGCTCTTGATAGCATCGTCCAGCATAGTGTTCAGTTCGTCCATGGTAAGCGGACGGTTGTTCCGTGACGTCTCTAGCCCTTCCTGCGCAGGTTGCTGCTTGGACGGAGCAATGGAACGAAGGCGAGACCGTGCCATTGCAATCTCCAGTGCCGGATCTTCGCCAACATTCTCCATGGAGCGGTTTTGTCGACGGAGGTGGACGCTCACTTGACGCTCGGTGCCACGCCGGGACAAGCCTCGTTCGTCGCCGGGTCCATCCATACTCGTGAAGGAGCGAAAGGGGAGATGGTGTTGCTGATCTTCCTGGTCGACCAGCTTCTCTAGATCTCTGACGTCCTGATAGAATATTTCAGCCACGGCAGGGAGTCCATCGCCACGGACGTCCTCGCCCCCATCCCCGGATGCTCGGGTCGCAGGTGAGGCGAAGCCAGGATTGGCAACAGCACCGTCGTCTTGTGTGAGGACGCGAGGAGGCAATTGGAAGGACGGAATTCTGGTCTCGAGCTGCTGCGCCTCCTGGAAGACTCGGATGCGGTCGGCCACCTTGCGCCTCTGTGGACTGTGACGCGTTAGCAGGGGAGCATGTCCCAACTGAGGAGAGTATACAGACCCCGGTGAGCCATCCATGTTCGGCGATGAGTGGAAGGCTATGTTGATATGAGGCGTATCATGGTGACCACGCATTGGGGGGATGTAAGAATAAGTTCAGCAGAGAGAGAGAGAGTGACTGCGCCTCGAGAGACCGAGAAGGAAAGATCCGGCATTGCTTGACTTTTGGAGCAGGAGCCATGCTCGCGACATGGAAGGCGCATTGCCATCCTAGAAAGAGCGTGGAGCGAGAGCAGAGAACAATTGACGGCGACGGAAGTCAAACGGCACATGCAATGGATTCAATTCAGGTCTTCCGAGAGAGACATGATGAGAACCCGGTTGGGGTTGTGCGCCTCGGCCCTACTCTATATGTACAGTGGCATGAACTCGCCTCTTACTTCAGCGCCGCCTGCAACGATTCCAGAACCTGTAGACGATATAGTCAGCACACGCTTGTCATTGGTCCGCACGGCGACCTCTCACCTCGAGCTCAATCTTGGCCTCTGCAATGTCCTGCTCACTGCCACTTCCGCTGGCAACCTTCTGCGCCTCCTGTATCTGTGATCTGACCGCCTCTTCGCTGAACTCTTCCAAGGGGAATCCTTCGACAGCGTTGATGCTCAGGACGGAGTTTGGTTGGACGACAGCGAAGCCTCCCGAAACTGAAACAGGCGTCAGTAATCCTGCCCATCGCTCGCACCCTCTAGACGTGAGAGCGACGTAGAAGCCACGACGTACGGAAAAACTGCTTGCTTCCGCCACTCTCCTCGATGATCTCGACCAAGCCGGGTTTCAACTGCTCGATCGACGGGACGTGCTGTGCGAGAATACCCATTTCTCCGGACTCGGCGGGGAGGTTGACTTGTACACTGGTGCTCTGCTAGTCAGTAACGGGCGTCGTGAACTGGTGGGACGAGCAGTTATTGGCGGGCGACATAGAGCACGTACACGTCTTGCGAGGTGTAGATAGACTAGAGAATGAGACTTGACGTCAGTTCAACTCCTCTTCAAGATCCAACATCGCCCCCTCCCCTCTCTCGGAGTCTGTCCCTTGGACGTACCTGGTGAGGAAGTGCCAGGGAGAGCTTTATTTTGTCCGAGACGGCATCCGCGTAACCTCGGCGTTGGACGGGCTTGAAAGCGACTGCTGACCGGGCGCGCAGCGCTGCACGCGATAGTCGAAGGGCGCTCATGCTGATGGTGAGCTTCAGGTGTTGGGAGAGAGCAAAGTCGTCGATACTACAGCAAGCTTCAATTGAGCTCTCTGCGGATTTGACTTGATGTCGGGTCAGGGAAAGCTGCACTTCCGCAATGGGCTTGGCGCGTGGTACCGATATGGAAGGTGAACCGACTGCGAAACCTCTCGGCGACGTACCTCGTATTGTCTCGGTATCTGAACCCTACGAAGGCTTCGCAAGGGTCTCAGTATTCGTAAGGGTCTAAATACTGAGACAAGGCGACGTACGTCCGTGAAGGTCCTTTACTGACTTGGACGGATTGTATTATTCAATGCAGATGGAACGCCTTCTCCGAGACGGCACTGTATGCCCTCTATTCCTACATCGCGATCGAGCTTCATGTCATAGGCTAACCGTAGGGTGAGCTTGAACCACGAAGCGTGCAAAAGCAGCCACTTTCACGGCGTAATCAGGGAAGATGGCTGCGACCTTAGAACGGCATACATCTACAATGGATACATTCCCCTCCTGGGAGCCCCTAAGGTCAACTTGCAGACTCCACCTCGTTCGCAGACTCCAAGGAATTGGACGGTATAGTTCGCAGCTCGGTGGACGTATGGGAGCAATGGTTCTGCCTCGGTCTTTCGCGCTCTCTCATCGAGAGGGGCATGCCACATCGACCGTTGTTGGGCGATTCTTGCCGAGCGGTCCCAATAAGATACTGACGTGTTCACATAATTCTTCCTCCACCAACGTTGTAATAGGCGACGGTTGCTTCCTCGTGAGAATTGCAGAGGATGGACATCCAGTGGTTCCTTGGCACCTGGTGCATCCATGAGAAAAAAAGCTTGAGCTTGCAGGGTAATGGGTTGGCAGGAATATTTAGATCCATTAAAAACCCCCCGACGGTCGCGGCCTGACGTGGGCCGCTGCGATCTAGAACTGGAAGGTGCTAAGCCGTGGTTCGAGCCGAAGAGAGTGACGAATGAGCGAGACGGTCATCGCAGCGGACAGACTGGTGGCTAGCAAAGGGGAGGTGATATGACAGCTGCTAGTGACCGAGGGGCTTCACACGTGGTGCGTGTAGATCATGCTGTGGGATACTGACTCATCATGCGATTGTACCAGTCCGGAGCACTTTATCGCAGCTGATGCGGTGCAACTGATCAGCACTAGAACTCAGAACACGAAAGACCTCGTCGGCTTGCGTCGCTGCCCAACGTTTCGGCGCAGAGGACACATATAAAACCCCCACTTGGTCCATGCGATCATTGGGCATAGCATCCACTCCGGCGTCGAGGGTGGTTAGATCCCGTCAAGTGAGCGGGCGGCACGTCGCTAGATCCATCGCTGGAGATCATATCAGTACCCTGTCTGTCGTGGCAGGATCGAGATCATGGGACTTCTGTGCTCCCAAGTTAGTGGCATCCGCCTTTGTGCCGTGCAGTCGTCGTGTCGAGGCCGCTTGGCAGACTGAAAGAGCTCCAGTCACAGTGTGACGCATATTATTGACGTTCGCAAAGCGTGAAGGCCCAACCATGCATGATGGCTAACCTGGCGTCGATTTTTGCATTTTTACTTGAGAGGTGCGTCGGCAAGCCCTCGGACAGATTCGTTGATTGGTGCATTTTCGTCGGCTGGAATGTTCTTACAGATAGAGCTCTTGCATTCCAGCGGGCAGCTTGAACAGCTCGAATCCCTCGTCAACTTTCTTGTTCAGTGGATTTTCGTCCATTCGTGCCGACCCACTAGCTGTCGTTTCCCATCGATCGAGAAGACCAACCTTCCAATCCTGGAAAGTCCGCGCGGAGCCTGGGAGGATGTCGGTGCTCTCTTCCAGGGTCTGCCTAAAGTCCACAAAGTCCTCCTCAGGTACCACCAGCTCCTCATAATTCGCCCCATCGTTGTCCAGAAATTTCCCAGACTCCGCTATCGTCTGGTAAAAGACCTTCATGGCTCGATGAGCAGTCGGTCCGCGTTTACTGCTGGAGTAGTAGATGTCGGAATTGAATATCCAGAGCAAAAGACCGGCATCGGCCGACTCCGCTTCTCCAAGGCTGTCGGCATGGACCACCACCTTGCGAGCAACGGAGCTTTCGATCAAGGACAGCAGCCGGGCCGTGATGAAAACCGCCGCTGGATATCTCTCCGGGGCTTGCCCCGGCTCCCTCAAGAGGGCCACCCTTGACTTGTAGAGTCTGTAGCTCTCTTCACCTTCTGCACGGGAGCCCAACCTGGTTTTGCATGAGCTGCATCGAAGAGCGGTGGCACCGGCTCTCGAAGAAGTTTTGATTTCCTGGGCCTTTGATTAGCTGGCATGTACCTCTGATGTATCCCCTTGGGCAATTCCGCTCACGGCCACAAGGGAGAAATGACGAGGCCGATCCACGTGGTGCTATTTGGCCGACCCATCCGTCGCTTCACGAGAAGGAGGTTGAATGTACCCAGCTAGCCACGAATCACAAACTCGATATGCGGCGAATGTATCAGAAACTAGATCAACTGACTTTGGGTCCAACGACCTGAAAAGCTTCTTTCTTTACGCCAAGTGTGGGGGGGGATGATTGCCTTCATGGATCCGACGCTGATCACCACGTACCTCGACATTCGTACAGTCCCCTCCGTAGAGCAGGAAAGAAACAATATCCACCAAGCCCACTCCGGAACGGGTGTCTAGCTTACTCCGTGTAGAGAAGCCTTTGGCCTCGGCCGCGTGGTCGTCGGAGGGCTCCCCGTTCTCGTGTGGCTTGTGGCAGAACCAGAAGTCCATCAATTCGGCCCAGTTTTCACTGGGGAGGTCTTTCCAGCTGATCGCGCGGGTCGCCGGCAGGATGCAGGCGTCGCATTTGTCGCAATTCAAGGAAGCGTTTTCCTGCAGGCTGACCGCGGTCCACGGGACCTCGACGCCACCCGCGTCTTGTTTGGCAGAGTCCAGCTGACTGACATCGTCAATCTGCAGACGAGTCGATATCTCCGTCCTCTTCTCGATCGGGAACGTGACGTGGGCGGTGCCTGATATCTGCGTGGGCAGATAGATGCTGGACGATTCCCCGTCGTGGAGTGCCGTGATGATCTTCTTATCGGAAGATAAGAGGATCTTCGTGTGCTCGTTCTTTTCGGTTTGGAGGGAAGCATGAAGCGTCAACTGCCTGATGTGGGTCAGAGCTTCGGCATACAGGACAATTTTAGAGTTAGGCATGGGCACGCGGTGTCGGATGGGGTTGTGCCGCGTAGGAACCCCGGTGATCGCACGAGCGCAGCGATGTCCAAAAGTTCCCTTTGGTCTGCTTCAGAGCATGTGCTCGCCGCGGATAAAGACGGAGCAGGGTGTAAGAGGGTAGTCTCTGATCGCCCTCCTCTCGCAGGGCCGAGAATCGGGGGACAGCCCTGCAACTGGCAGGGGCAACGCTGGTGGCCTTCCTGATGGTGGCACGGCGAAAACCGGCCGACGTGAGGTAGCGTACCCCAAGAGCGCGAGCAAGCGTACTCGTAGTGCACCGAATGGAGGCAATGAAGGTCACTTCAATTCAGCACGTCGTGCTTGGGAAATGACGGTTTGGTAATCGGTGGAAACGAAGTCGGCTGCGTACCGAGCTCGTTCGGGCCCGCGCTCCGAGTCGCAGATACGAGTACTCGTGTGGCGGATAAAAGATTGCGAGGGCGTTGCCTGCTGGAAATTCGATCCTTGCACGAGGCTACTTCGCGCTCGCTGGTGAGAAGACGGTGAAAAGAGGCCTGCGGGGAATCTGCGTGTTCGAGGACCATGCGCCAATGACGTCTCGCGATGGAGCACGATCAGGTTTCGTCAGGAAGGATCGGAGAGGCTATGCAGCGATGGGAACTTGCAGTGGTTGGAGTGTGCCTGGGAAAAAGCGACCAAAGAAGCGGGATCACCACGAGCCTTTGAGCAGGCGGTGGGGTCGTGCAGCTGCGATTGGTCCGGCTGCTTTGGTTTAGTGCGGATCAGTCCAGTAAGCTTTGGCTCCTAGCATGACTAGTCTGAGAGTACCTCATCACTTCCTCATCCATCCCTCACTGATCCCTCATCTGTCCCGCCCTTGCTCTCCTGACAAGCGCCCCAGATGCCAGAAACCACTGCCTGCTAAGGTTATGGGACCTCGATACCCGATCGCCCCTTGCAGTCGCTCGTGGGCAGTCAAAGGAGAGTTATTCGGCCTCATTTCCTCGCCATGTCCATGTGCCAGCGCCCAAATTCACGGGCCGAGGGGTGCGACACTTGGAGAGTCGAACGCAACCTGCAGGGCGGTCGTGTGTCAAGCTTGGGTCGCGAATTCCCAGCAGGGTTTGTCTAGCACATCGTCATTAACTCCGTGCCGAGTCAGCAGTCGACGACGCCCCTCCAGCTCGACATGACAAACAGGAGACATCGCTCGGCCTGTTCCCTGTCTCTGCCATGCTTGTCATTTGCTGATCTCCATGCACGCAAGATCTGAGCCCTCAAGGAGAAAATTTCCCCGAGCCCGACCATACATGATACATTCTAGTGTGGTTTTACCCCGTTTGTTTCCCACCATTGGTGTACATCCCGACTGATAACCGCACCCCTGTCGCCCTAAAGCTGCTTTTTCCCTGTGGTCAGTGGACCGCGAACACCAGACGCAAAAGCCCCAGGCACAACCCGCGGTAGCCCGAAGCAGCTGTATTTCGCCTTCAACAGGGATAGCCGCACTTGTGGCATCGTGTTCCCCTGCGATCGTCGGTCAGCCCGTCTCCGGAATGCCAGAGCCTGACGAAAATGGCCTTCGCAATACGAATCGTCACCGGGAGAGCAGGAGGGTTTTCCCGTACGGTATGACCCAGACTTCTTGGCCCTTATCCTTGCAGCGAGGACACCGTATTCCATTCATCTTCAGCCATGATTTGGTCAGCCTTCTGCCTCATCGGTAGCACTGTGGAGTCTCCTACCGGTCGAGTCTGAACGTCTGCATGGTCGCCACGCGCTTTGCTCTTCGGAGCACCTCCCTGGTGGAGGAGAATGCTGCGAGGGTGAAGGGCCGTCAACTTCATGGCACAGGCGTCAAGAGGAAAGGCGCCAACGCGAAATGTGATCGTTCGAGCGTCGCTCTAAGGTTTTGAGAAGGTTCGACTAGCAGGTGAGAGACGTCGTTTCCACTACGTACTTCGGTCGACTTATATCCTCTCCGCGACTATCCCCGCGCAATCTTACCTTCACAAAAGTGCCATATTTGTCCATAGATCCAAGCTGCTGTGAGAACAAGGGCGCCTCAGCGAAGGTCCACTCTCCGACGGAGCCACAATATGCACGTTTCGTACGAAGCCGTTGTCTCCGGCGCGGATCAGTCGGAGTCTGCTGAGTCTGTCGCTCGATGGTAGCTTGTGCCCAGCCGGTAGGACGGAACTCTGAACACACGCCGTGATTGCGTCCTGCAATAGTGAGCAGGACGAAGTTTCACCAGGATGGCGGTGAGTCGCCGTTGAGATCGATGTGTTTGACTTGTAGCATTCTGCTTTTCGCCGTCGCGGCGCAAGTCCCAACCTTCCCCGACTAATCGACTTGACAGGGGTGCCAGTGCAACCTATGGCGAGCTGTCAGAGACCATATCAGGTGATACAAGAGGGACGCAGTCACGCCTCGCGAAAAGCACAGCAGCTCCTTCAGGCTTTGCAGGGCATTGGAGTTTGGGACGGCACAAAGATACCAACTAACGCCTGGTCAGACCCAGATGGCTCGGCAGGTCGCCGCAATCGCACCCACTAAGCACATCCGGCCCCCAACCGACCATTCCTCTTGCACGAGAACCCCAGGGCTGCGAGCGGCATTTCACGCTCGGGTCACTCCACTGCCAAGCAGGGTGGGCCGGACTGAAGAATACTGGGCTCTGGGAGACGACTCAAGGGGTGGCGACATAAGCAATGCCAGAAGAAAGTCCACATTTTGTCGCGCAGTGAAGGCGGGGGAGATCTGATTGGGTTCCGATACCTCTAGATGCGTAAAGCCGAGGCGGAAAACAAAGCCAGACAACTTTGCAGCTTTGATCTGCTTGGAGGTGAGGCACTGGTGGGGCGGCTTGCGCTCTTTCGCTGCTGGCACACGAAAGTCGCGTCCCGGCGCCGACCAGAAAGCCCTTCCACGATGAACCAGATTGTGGGAAATTTGGCGTCACCACGCCCTTGACCCAATGATCCTTCTCGTAAAAGGGGAGCATTCCGCGCTAGAGCGGGGAAGCCCCCCAGGCTGAGCCGCGGCCCTAAGCTCACTCACTTCCACCGCTCCCTCATTCCATGCGCTTGGAGACGTGCACAAGCAAGGCCCCGGGAGATGGCACGCCAGATGAATTGAGCAAATGGACGAACCGGTAGCCTGACTGAAGGCGGTCAAGTCGGATGCACGCCCACCCGAGCATGTTGTCTTTGCCCATTGAACGGTCGTCCATTATCTTTAGTCTATGCAAGGAGTCAGGAATGATCTCAGGAGAATGATCACGGTCGCATATGACACGTCACATCGACGCAAGCGCGCTATAGCAGAAAGCGACACCACGGTGGGCGTAAGTTGCCCGGGCGTCATGTAATGTAACACGATCGTGCATGGATGATCGATCAGCGTGACACAATGGTGCAGCCGTCCCGGCCCCTTCATGCCGGGAAAGAAGCTCGAGAACGAGGCCGTCGTATCTCATCTGATGGCTGTTGTTTCCGCAAGTGGTCCAAGCTCGTGGACGAACCTGCAGTAGCTCGAAAGTTCGTGTCATCGCGGGCGGAAACGGAGCCTTGTCTCGTCCGACGGCTCATCGGATCGCCAGCCTGATGGCCCTCCTCTCGACGTCGAGCCTCATTAGATCTTCTGCATCTCAGGGGACGGCCGAGCGGAGACGTGGACGAGACAGCCGGAAGGGGGTACGAGCAAAGCATCGTCAGGCCGGACAAGAATTTGCGGTGAACATGTAGTGCGAAATTCCAGGACTGCCACGCGCCTCATGGCAACGGAGTTCGACCCAACGCGAACCACGAGTTCTGTCTGCGACTGGACGCAGCTCTTTGGTGGGGATGGAGCGGAATTGAGAACCCGGCCAGGACGTGTGCGAACAGTGTAACGAAATAAAGTACGTACCTGATGAAGCTCAATTCTTGAGTGACGTTGGATGTGTTGTACCAGCTCATCACCTCACCGTTGAAGTCTGGACAATCCGTGCGACCCGTGGCCGATCTTCGTTTATGAACGGTGGAATCCTTCTCCTCACCGCCATACGGCTGGAAGTCGTCTTTGCCATTCCCGCCCCCCTCACCCTCCTTACTCTGACCGGGAGCGCCAGGAGGATCGACGTGTAATTGTGCCTTGACATATGGTTTCATCTTGTGCGCGTGTGAGGCGTCCTTGTCGGCAGGTAAGGGCAACCTCTGCGCCGCGAGCAAGCGGATTTCCAGGCTGACACGTCTCTTGGGCTGAAGCGAGTTGTCGGGCGTACCAGTTGTCGTGGTACACCGATAGCCTTCCGGCTTGAGGACCCATCCACCAGTTCCCGCGAACATGCCCTCGTTGAGCATCATCCCCTTGTCCATTTTCTGCCAGTTCAAGGCCACCATTTGGGCGCCTACTCTCCAATGAAATGTCGGGTCGACGTTCGAGCTGTTGATCCTTGTGCCTTTAGGGAACACGCGCATGAGGAATTTCCTGTTGTGGTCGAACAGTGCCGGGCCGTGCGACGGGTCGGAATGCATACTGTGAACCTTGTTCTCGGACAAGCTGAAGACGTGGTTTGGCAGAGCGGCTTCCGGCTGTGAGAAATGCCTGAAAGTGTACGCGCGAGTGTACACTCCCAGTTCCGACAACGTGGCCAGGACTTTGGATGCCTTCTTTCGTTTTTCGGGGGACGTGGGTATCGAGTCGGCGGTGCCCTCAGACGAATTCGAGTGGACGTGCTCGACAGGATCGTTGGACTCGCCCGTCTCTGTGTTCGGCGTCCATTTGACTTTGATCAGGATCTTTCGCCTGAGGGCCTCGGGAGGAGGGAGAGCCGAAATCTCGGTGCCGCTCTTAAGCGACACCAAATATCCGGACCAGACATCGCGCATGATCTCGACCATGACTTGCTGCTGTTCCAGGGATGCGTGGACCTCCAGAGAGACGATCAAAGGCAAGTCCGTTCCCACAAAGGCGGAAGCCCTGATGGCATGGCATACCGAGCGGAAAGTGACAGATTGGGTCAGGGTGTATCCATGAAGCACTCTCGGCTCCCCCTTGGCACCGAGTGGCGGCGACGGCTGTGGAGAGAGATGGTCGGAGCCATTGGCAGCTGGCTCCGCGTGCCGTGGTGACGCGACATCATCAGGTCGGCCTGGTGCCGCCGAAGCTTGAGTGCTAGAGGGCGTGGGAGGCTGTCCACCGCTGGGGGCACTGGCCGCGAGCGAGGCGGAACGTGAGTGTGAGCGCATGCGGGCGGCACGAGCCTTGACCTTCCCCCAGCGAGAGGCTTTTGGTTCCGACTTCTCTTCGTCGTCGTCCGAGGAGCTGGTATCTGAATCGCTTTCGCCATCCCACACATCTATTTCCAAACATCTGCAACCGCGTCGGAGCACATTCGTGTAAGCGAGCTCGGACGCTTCGCCATAGAGCTGGTGGCCCGACAGGTATGTATTGTGGCTCGAGCTTATGAAGTAGGAGGACATGGGGTGACTGAGATCGTTGCCAACGGGTGCCGACATCGCATTCGACGTATCAGAAGCCATGTATGTCAGCCACGCGACTTCGTCGCTGAACTTCTCGCCATCTTGTGATTCGATACCCTTGCGAACTGAAAGGAGGTGGGACAGTACAGACTCTGAGAACGGTTGGAGGGGCAAGTGCGAGACTGCCTCTGACGGTTGTCCACCTCCTGCGGCACGCGCAGGAAGGGTCTGGCTCATTATCGCGTGTGCCATCATCTTTCAGCGGACGGATCCTCTATGTCTCTGGATTGCACGGGTTCGGGGAGCGGCAGGATGGAAAGGAGGGGCTCGGTGATCGCCGTACAAGGAGGGATTCGTGCTTGCAAGGAGTGTCTTGGGTATATCAGAAGAAGTCTTTCACATTAGATCACGAAGCAGAAGGAGATCAGGGAAGCGCCAGTTGCAGACATGGCGAACGGTTGATAACGAGAGCACGCAGTCGCAACTGTCACCCGAGGACTGAAACTTGGAAGGAATCCTCGATGTACACGCACACTAGACTTGGAGGCTTGACACTAGCCAACCAACCTTGGCGAGTTAGCTGCACACATGGAAGGATCGTCCTTTGCAGCTGTGCTGGCGATCCGTGCTGGACACACGCCACATTGTCGAGGAGTTGCGAGCTCCTCGAGGAGCTGAAAAATGGTGGAGCGCGTTCCTGCAGCGCCCCGAGGCAATGGCGTCACTCACGACCGCCGAGCTGGGAATCCTTTAATACACCAGGAAGCCTGAAGACTACGCGGGCCAGAGCCGCCCACGCCGCCCTGAACAGGCTGCCATCGTACTCGTATGCGCGACAGTAATTGCTCGCGTGGGACTGCTGCATAGGGCAATCCTCTTGGCACCCAGAAGCGCCTCGTTACTGTAGAACGAACAGCGTCCGTGGCTGGCGGTCACTGGTAATTGGTAATTATCGAGCGAGGGAACAGACAGTGAAATGGACTAGTGCTACAGATTTGAAGTTTTCTCTACAACAACAGCTACTTACCGTTCTGTAGGATGTCGTTGCTCCGCTGAATCACCAACGCAACCCGAAGAGCGGCGACGCAGCCTGCGAAGGTAGCCGACTTGGCTGGATCGAGTTTACCTTCCTGGTGTAGATGCCGTGTGTCTCGGAGGGCGGTAAATGCCCCAAGGAAGTAAATAGCCCACGTAGAGGATGCTGGTCGATAAAGGGTGACACTGTATTCATCACCTTGATCATGGGAAGCGCATCGATGATCCCAAGACGAGTTCGAGCGTGGTGGGGAGGAAGAGAGCTTGGGGAGTATCTGCTTGCACCTACTCTTGGGTATATCCTCGATGAAACTCATCACAGACGACATGCCCCCCCAGAAAGCTATCAACGAGGCCTCTAGGATCCATCCGATACTGGCGGGAGTAGAGTGGTACTCGACGTCCATAATTTCCTGTAGTGGTAGCCACAATCAGTGAATGAGCGCCGCACCCGGGTGTTGACCCTATCTGATGATTTGCGCCAATGCTGTTCTTTAGTAGACCAAGATCATCCCGGTACTCGTCATGGACGAAGTCGGGTATGAAAATGCGATAGCGATGGGTACAAAAGTGTAGCCCCTAGGAGTCTTCGCCCCTAAGGCGAGCCATCACGATTTCCACATGGGCGACATGTTCTTGGAGGACAGAGAGTAACAATGCGTCGGGGTGCCCATCGACGTCGGGGCAACGAGAAGATAGATGAAGTAGATGGATGAAAGTCCGTCGTCTTCTAAGAAGGGTCGGAGTGTGAAAGAGGTAAACCTTGCATCGTTATAATTAGGGATCCTTACCTTTCAAAGATCCTGTTAGTCTTTCAGGGTTATATCTACCGCAACGAAAGCATCGTCCCTCCTTTGGCGTCACGAAGGCCGCGTAAAGCTGAAAAAGCCCAGCAGGTGCAAGTGATCACTGCAGGCTTGGAGTCACTGCTAAATGCGCACGATGGACTTGATGAAGCTGAACGCTTGCTCCTGTACATTATGGTCAAAATGTTCCAGAGGGATATTCGGATCTAGGCATTATGAAATTTGTTCTGGGTGCTCAACCGAACCAGGAGTCGCTGAAGTCTGTCAGTGCTGAGCATTCTCGTCAATCGAAGCATCCACATGGCCTATTGTGACCGCCGATTTCCCACCGAAGTCTCACAGAATGTCTGTCGGCGTTATGCTCCCTTAATATGGCATTTTCGCGAGTTGGTAGGATGCCTGGGTTCTGTAAGCGTCCAGTTCCTCACACTCCTCGTAGTCTTCTAGGAAGTGCTGTTGAAATAGCCGTCGTGTGATTGGTCCATGGAGGGCGTCGGAAGGTAGCCTCGGGCGCGGTCGGTCGGTCGATC
Organism: Phialophora verrucosa; assembly: GCA_002099365.1. Classification (NCBI taxonomy): domain Eukaryota; kingdom Fungi; phylum Ascomycota; class Eurotiomycetes; order Chaetothyriales; family Herpotrichiellaceae; genus Phialophora; species Phialophora verrucosa. Next base: position 118,422 of record MSED01000014.1, on the reverse strand, counting down.
CACCTGCAACTTTGAGCTCGCATCATGGATCTTGGTTCATTGTCAATTGACTTGACATTCATTCAGTCTCCTGCGCTCTTTTTGCCCACGCCACGCCACGCCACGCCGTGCCACGCCGCGACCTGCTCCTGTCTTCACCTTGAAGGTCGAAGTATTGCAATCGCCGACGATGAGCTCGTCTCGGATTCTGCGGAGCTTGGCTCCATGCAACAAGGTGCGCTTGACGGAGCTTGGAGGGGCGATCCGATACTGATTCCGATGGCCCAGTTCACACGACCACTCAGACAGACGAGCAGACGACACTTTTCTTCGACGAGGCCCGCTGGTAGGATGGCACATTTCTGAGCCGCTGGGCGATTGAAGATGCTAAGAGTGTATGTAGCACGAGTCGTCGCCTCCCAACCCCTACGAGCGAAGGAAGCACAATCCCCCTTGAGCGCCACTGGTGGCTCTTATGCCATTATCGACCACGAATACGATGTGAGCAACTTGCACGAGATATCGCAGAGCGCACGCTGATGAGATTGCAGGCCGTGGTTGTGGGCGCCGGTGGCGCGGGTTTAAGAGCGGCCTTCGGTCTGGCGGAAGCTGGTTTCAACACAGCATGCGTGACGAAGCTCTTCCCTACGAGAAGTCACACCGTGGCGGCACAGGGCGGCATCAATGCTGCGTTGGGAAAGTGAGTGGGGCTTGTTCCGAAGAGAGTGACAGTACTGACGGCCATACAGCATGCACGAAGACGATTGGAGATGGGTAAGTTGACGAGCATGACCTGACCAAGGGCAGACCCGGGCATCCGAGTCTCTTGCAACATAGGTGGTTGTTCATGATGAGAACTAACTTTGTGGTTTTCGATCTAGCACATGTACGATACGGTGAGTTGTGGCTGGACCCTACGCAGATGTCCTGGACGCTCATGATCGTGCAGGTAAAAGGTTCAGATTGGCTGGGTGACCAGGACGCCATCCACTACATGACCCGCGAAGCCCCCCGATCAGTTATCGAACTCGAAGGTTACGGATGCCCGTTCTCGCGGACAGAAGATGGCAAGATATACCAACGTGCTTTCGGTGGCCAGTCCCAGAAATACGGCAAGGGCGGACAGGCATATCGGTGTTGCGCCGCGGCCGATCGGACGGGTCACGCCCTCTTACACACCCTGTACGGCCAATCGCTCAACCACAACACCAACTATTTCATCGAGTTCTTTGCACTGGACCTGATCATGGAGGACGGCGTCTGCAAAGGGGTTCTCGCCTACAACCAGGAAGACGGCACCTTGCATAGGTTCAAGGCGCAAAACACCGTACTGGCCACCGGCGGCTACGGTCGAACCTACTTCAGCTGCACATCGGCGCACACGTGCACCGGTGACGGTATGGCAATGGTTGCTCGGGCCGGTCTACCCAACCAGGATCTCGAATTCGTCCAGTTCCACCCGACGGGCATCTACGGCGCGGGCTGCCTCATCACCGAAGGTTCTCGCGGTGAAGGTGGTTACCTTCTCAACTCCGAGGGTGAACGATTCATGGAACGTTATGCCCCTACCGCAAAGGATCTGGCCTCCCGGGACGTCGTGTCGCGATCGATGACGATGGAAATCCGCGAAGGTCGTGGCGTCGGCCCCGAGAAGGATCACATCTACCTCCAGCTCAGTCACTTGCCCCCTGAAATCCTGCACGAACGGCTACCCGGTATCTCAGAGACCGCGTCGATCTTTTCTGGCGTCGATGTTACGAAACAACCAATTCCCGTATTGCCTACAGTACACTATAACATGGGTGGTGTGAGTTTCCCTCCCCTCCGAAAAGACGCTCTCGTCGTGATGGAGCCTTGGTAATGGCTCCGCAAGTCTAACAAAGCTTCACAGATCCCAACCAAGTATACTGGTGAAGTCCTCCGCATCAACGATCAAGGCAAGGACGAAGTGGTGCCCGGGCTGTTTGCCTGCGGCGAAGCCGCGTGTGTGTCCGTCCACGGAGCCAATCGTCTGGGCGCCAACTCTCTGCTCGACTTGATCGTCTTCGGTCGGGCCGTCTCCCACACGATCCGCGATAACTTCTCCCCCGGCCAGACCCAAAAGGAGATTGCCCCGGATGCGGGGGCTGAGTCGATCGAAGTGCTCGACCAGGTCCGAAACTCGAGCGGTCCAAAGAGCACGGCCGAGATCCGATCCGCAATGCAAAAGGTCATGCAGGCTGATGTCAGCGTCTTCAGGACGCAAGAGTCCTTGGACGAGGGTGTCAAGAAGATCACCGAAGTGGACCAGATGTTCTCTGACGTCGGTATCAAGGACCGAAGCATGATCTGGAACTCGGACCTTGTGGAGACGCTGGAGCTGCGAAACCTTTTGACTTGCGCGTGAGTACCGACCGTTTCGGGATTGGACGATCTGACACTGACAAAATCTACAGCACACAAACAGCGGTCTCGGCAGCGAACCGCAAGGAATCCCGCGGTGCCCACGCCCGGGAAGATTACCCCGAACGTGACGACGAGAACTGGATGAAGCACACGCTCTCGTGGCAGAAGAAGCCACATGGCAAGGTCGAGTTGGGTTACCGAGCGGTGGTCGGCCACACCCTGGACGAGAACGAGTGCAAGGCAGTTCCTCCGTTCAAGCGAACCTACTAAGCACGGTGGCCGATGTTCACAGGAGGCTGGACGGAGCAGTCTGGATCTCATGTTTTCCGTGCACGTTTGGGATGGTGCGAGGTTTGACCTATCTTAGTCGAAGCATAGCCAATAAATGTAAAAATGTCACTTGAACCATGCATGACATTGTATCCAGCGCGCATAGTTATAGCTGAGCTGTGCCGTGCCAACGAACATGTGTCATTTGGTACAGTTTCGGCCTTACAGGGTCCAGATGTATATGATTCGAGCATTACGAGCACCGCTGTTAAGGCTTTCATTCGCCTATAACGTACTCACATCCTATTGCACGCATACGGTAAGCTTCGTTCCAGCCAACATGGTATTGCCATTCATGTCCAGCACCAAAACACGACCCGCCGACTTGGGGGTTCTGAACACGTACAAGTACGTACTCACCTTCCTCGCCCATCCACACTTCGTGCATTTTGCCCGCCGGGACGTCGATCCGCGCCCCCACTCCAAACGTCTCCTTCGTAGGATTGGCGTCCTCGGGGTACGTGATTGTCAGGGAGCCGCGGCGGACGAGATGCGTGGTCAGACCGCGGTGCGAGTGCGGAGGGTAGTGTGCGTAACTGTTGCCCCAGTACACGGGACACGGGACATCGCGTCAGATGGAAAATCCGAGACGGCAGATACGAGATGGTTCACCACCAAGAACCAGATGGGGACGGCAACAGTAACAGTATCAGTCATTGGGAGGGCCAAAACGATGCAACGCGACGAGGGGGACAGTGGATGCGTGTTGTCGTGCACCACGCTTCCATCGTGGCAATACTCGTATGTGCGTGGAGTGGGGATAGAGTACTCACGGGCCATCGGTCCAGGTGAAGACATGGGAGAAACCCCATTCTCGGACGGTCTTTTCGTCCTGGGCACGCGACGTCGTTCGTGTTGATGTTGATGTCGAGGTTGGCATTACGGCCGATCGGTATGCGGTGGCGAGTGCACTATGTATTCTGTTCTGGTCTTGCTCTTGTTGCACGCTGAAACAGGACACGGGAGGGAGAGTTGGGAATTCTTGGTGTGGCGTCGCTGTGCTCGCGAATAGCTACGGAGGACTCGTGCGAAGAAAAGAATGCAGCAATGGTATACAGTGCTCGTACCGTCCATAATCTGAGGTAGGGGTGAAGTTGATTTCATGTTCGGTTACGTAGGCCAAGCGCGGTATGCGCCCGGGTCGCCCACGTGGTCGCGATTCACTCACTCATGGCTGGTATGTGCGCGGACGAGTTCATGTTTCATGTCTCCTTGCCTCGTGCTCTCCGTTTCATAGGTCTGGACTTTCATTCGACGTCAGGCTCAGCAGATGCCGCACCGCAGTGGCGAATTCAGACATGCCCATCAACTTACGGCTATTCTATGTCTCAGAGCACACACATTCTTGTTCAGTTGCAAGTAAGACTCCATGGTGAGTGGGCAATGGGTGAGACGATGTCGAGGCGGATCGTTCTAGAGACTGGATGGTTGGCACTAGAGTTCTTCCCTCCCGTGCACCATATCCTCGAAATGCTTGCATCTGGGGCGCGGTGATTTCAATTCCAACCGTTGTGTAGCTCCCCGGATTCGCTGGTACGTGCTTCTCCGTCGTGATCTAGACCGGGTAGATGAGACAGCAATCGTGGAGGAGAGGTGGGCTTTGGGATTCGCATCTTGTCTTGGGGTCGAGTCACATGGGCTTTTCCTGCAGTGGTTGCATTCGACGAGTCAGGGCCGAGCACTGGAATGGAAAACTCTTCTCCTCTTGCCCTGAGCGAAGTTGGTCCAGCCCTGTTCATACCGCCGATTTGAGTCGTCGAGCTCAACACCTTACCATTTTGTTCACAGCTGATCAAGCTGTGCCATGCGCCCGGTCGGCGTTCGGTCACAACCGATCAATTGTGTCTCCTGCAACCGGTCGTCCATGTGACAAGACGTGGGTCAAACAGCCCGTCCTCGGTCCAAGACCATATATGAACAAATCTTTGCTGAAAGCAATATTAACCCCAACCCACTCGTCATCGCAGTGGATGAAGGCTGAATCAGACGAGGCTGAGCACCAATGGTGGTAATTGGAGGCAAGCCGTGGACGAGCATAATCCCAGCATTCCAAAACCACCGTGCTCCATGTTACCGTTTCTACTCAGTGATGATGCCCGGGATCTTTTAATATGGTCTCGGCCCTCACCGCTGCTGACGCGTCGATGATATAACCCTCGTCCACGGCTGAACACGCCTGCATGAACATGGCAAACCGGGCGGACTGAAGTGGAAGATTGCAATTTCCACCAAGCGGCCTTATTCTGCTCCTTCTACGTAATCTGATCATGGGGTTCGAGGCTGGCCACTCGCAAACCTCCTCGGCAGGGAGTGACAGTCAACAAAGGGGCAAGCTTCAGGGGAATCGGTGGAGGCGCCGGAGCAATAAGGTTTGCCGCGCGCCCGCTTTGGGTTTAGTGCTCTTGCTTTGGCTCTGCGAACTGCGCTCCGTCCTCCCTTCAGCTCCAAGCTCCATCTCCATTTAGAAATTGGGCTGATGGCTTCAGCACGCCAATTGACACCGTCTTCACCCATCCTTGCGACAGACAGGCATACCGTGGACAGCCAGCAGCGAGAATGTGAGCCCAGGACGGCCGGAATCGCAATTGCCACGGCTCTCACAACAACATCAGATGGTGATGTGGCACTCGAAATGATGTGGTGATGAGGCCTGTCGACTCAACGTCTTCGCCGCCGGCCAGCAAAACCAGGTCAGCACGCGCAGGCTCGGCGCCAGGGTGCTCCCTATCCCCTGCATTCGCACGTCAATCCTCCTTCCCCCTGTTGGCCTCGTTGTTCCCCGTCTTTGGGACTTAGCCCCTTGCGGACGGACAAAGAATGCCGATCTCCACCTTCAGCCAATGCTGGGCGTGCCTGGCCCATGCTGTCGGGCGATCCAACGCCTCGACAATCTGGGAAGGACAAAGAGGGTGGGCCCATTGTTTGTTTCACATTCATTGCTCACGCGAAGGCTCGGGGGCGGACAATAGTCGATGGGAAAATGGATATGCTATATCTCCCGCTCGAGTTTCTTTCTTCCCTGCCCGTCCTCTTGTCGTTGGTTGATAACGTCCCCCGAATATCCAAAGTCTGTGACTTTCGTTGCGCTCTCGTTCGACGCCCACGACTTCACGTCACCACGCTCATTTTATCCCCGGAGGATACACTACATTCATTTGTGAATCAACCACCAGCTCGCACTCGTCGTTCCTTTCTCAGGCCGAACTTGTGACGGACCTCCACACTCGCTTTCATACAATCAGACGAAGGACATCCTTTCAACCACACGAACCGCGAACATGCAGCTCGTCAAGACCCTCTCCGTCATGGCTCTGGCCACCGGCGCTGTCGTCGCCATGCCAGCTGTCCACGAAAAACGTCAGTGGTGGGGCGGCAGCAACCGATGGTGGCAGCGTCCAAGCCCGGACTCGGTCATCACTGTCACGGCATATGACGCCCAACCCACGGACTGGAACGCGGCTCCCACCTCGTCATCCACCTCCACCTCTACGACCACGACGGCCGAAGTTGTCGTGTCCGCCACGCCAACCTACGGTGGTAACTTCTTCAACAAGCCCACCCCTGAAGAGTCGGCGCCCACACCCACTGAGACGCCAGAGGCATCACCCTCTCCGGACGCGTGGGGGGCTCCAGCCGCTGCTACTCCCACGCCGAGCCCCGAGCCAGTGAGCACGGGCGGCTCAGGCGGACAGGGCGACTACATGTCCGTCGTGTCCAAGTGGCGTGCTGCTGGTGGCCTCCCAGCCCTCACCCAGGACAGCACCCTCGAGGGCAACGCCCTCAAGACCAGCACTGACAGCACCAACGGCCTGCAACACGAACTGAACCCCGGTACCTTTGCCCAGGTCTTGGCTCCCGGCGATCTCGACAACTTCGAGAGCGTCTATGTTGGTGGCTGGCTTTGCGAAATCCCCTCTCTGCCCGGTTTGGACGGTATCTGCAGCACTGCTGCTCAAGGTTGGGACCACTCGGACGGTGAATTGGGTCACGCCCAGGTATGTACTCATCTAGGCCTTCTGGGCCTGCGCCCCTTGCAAATTGACGGAAACCGGCTAACACTTTGGAGATCCTCACCTCGGAAAAATACTCGAAGATCGGCTGTGCCATTTCCGGCACCGGGGTATGGGCCTGTGACTTGGCCTAGTGGGTTTTTTGAGGACTTTCCGAAGCCGATTGATGCATCCGGGGCTTTCTGCGCGCCCCTCTTCTTCTATTCTGCAGGTTATAGGTATTATCTCATGACTTTATTGATTGTCGCACGTCGCAGGGGTACAGAAAGTAGTTACCGCAGACCGCCGAATGTGAGATTCTCGGGAACTGTTGTATGTGTGTGTGTGTATCATACATCAGTTCGAATCTCAACCAAACCACCTCTGCCACCGCTTTTTTCTAGTATCAAAACAGCCGTGTCGATACTTCCTACTTGACTTTGACGCTGGTGTTATTTTTCGAAGCCTGTTTGTTTTCCTGTTGTGCAGAAATCATTCTATTTACTTTGAAGCTCCCGATGCCCACATACATACCCTACGCCCTACTCTTCTCGATGGAACAACAGGGAGACACGTATGTCTTGGATCTCACAAGTGAAGACCGGTCGCCGACAAGTACATTTAACTGCAGAACGCCGAGAAAGAGAGAGCGAGATTGCCGAGTCCTCACACACACCTACTCATGAGACCAGCCACAGGCTACATTATAAGCACTGTATATCTTTGCAGCCGGTGAGGTATTCTTACTACTCAATAGACCCATAGGCATCCAGACCTGTTGTCCTTGCCTGTAAATACGTAGTGGTCGCAATGCAACTACGGTAGCTGGTCGTCCAGGGACATTTAGCTGTGTGTGCATGCGCTCGACAATTCTCGCCAGGCCCTTTTTGCTTTCTGCAGTTGGCCGGGTCTGATCACGCCATTGACGCCATGGTCCGCAGGCGAGAGGACCGTGTCGAGGGCGACCACAACCTCGGCTGGCCGCCGGAGAGACGTCCCATCGGCTGAAAGACCTTATAATCGGTACGAGACCTCTCGAGCATCGGTGTTGGGACACAACGCATCCAGTCTATCTTACACGCGCACTGGCTACGGAGTACAGACAGACAAACGCGACCACCTCTCGCATTCACTCTCTGAGCATTGAACTTCCCGCTGCTCTTTAGGGTTCACGCTCTCACCATCAACTTCCCTTTACTCTTGACCATGCGAGCCAGCGTGAAGCCGACGGCGCCGCCCATCAACATGGTAGCGGCGTAGACCCTCGCGGCGTCGTAGTTGCCGCCGTGCATCTCGACGATGGCGCCCATGACGGGCGGGCCGACGAGCGAGGAACACGCAATGGCCAAGAACATGACGCCCATGCGGCCGCCAAAGGAGGTCAGGTCCTCGGTCATGCTGGCGACGACGGCGGGCGTGATGGCGATGACGGCGCCGGAGAAGAACCCGTACAGCACGGTGATGGTGAGGAGGGGCCCGATCGTCCGCACGGGGATCCAGACGTAGACGAGCAGGCTGGACAGGAAGAGGCTCGGCACGGCGACGTTGAACGGGCCGGTGTAGTCGGCCACGAAGCACGGGATCAGCCGGCCCAGGATGCTCGCCGCGTTGAGCACGGGCAGGATGTACTCGAGCGGGAAGCCGCGGGCGTCGACGTCGGCCGCCTTGGCCCACGACTCGACGTAGTTGTAGAAGCCGAAGAAGCCGAAGTACGTGATGAACTGGCTCACGACGTACAGGGCGAAGTCGGGCTGGCGCAGGGCCGGGTACTCGACGAAGGGGGCGGGGCCTTTGGCGAGGCGGCGCGGCGGCAGCCGTTGGCGGATGAGGACGTTGCTGCCGAGCAGCGTGGCCAGGGAGATGAAGGCCAGGATGCGCAGGGACCAGGCGAAGCCGAGCTCGCCGATCAGATGGCGCAGCGCGATGGGCAGCACGATGCCCGCGACGCTGGCGCCCGAGCTCACGATCCCGACGGCCAGCCCGCGCCGCCGCACGAACCACGTGCTCGGCAGCCCGACCGAGGGGATCAGGAGCAGGCCCATGCCCAGCCCGACGCAGACGCCCTGCGCGAGCAGCGCCTGGTAGAACGTGCTCACGAGGCTGGTCATGAGCAGGCCGAAGACGACAAGGACGCTCCCGCCGCCGACCATCCAGCGGTGGTACCCGGCGTCGAACCAGCGGCCGCCGAACGCGCCGCCCAGCAGGAGCAGCGTGTTCTGGATGGAGCCGATCCACGAGATGAGCGACGGGTTGGCGTTGCCGCCGTCGAGACCGGCCGACGAGGTGTAGTAGGTCTGGAAGGAGCCGTAGGACACGACGAGGCCCCAGTTGTTGAACATCAGGAAGTGGCCCGCGATCACCTGCAGCCACGGCTGGAGACCGACGTCCGGGGGATGGATCGGAGGCGAATCCGGTGACGGTTCTCCCACCTCCACTCGTTGTTCACGTTCCAAGGGAGAGCAAGACGGTGACCGCGATGGTAACGTGGCTATCTGCTCGGTGGAAGCAGCTGAACGGTGCCTGTCGATGACCGCTGGCTTCGCCTCCTCCCGAACGGCGGTTTCGACATCGTGTCCTAGCGAGGTCAGACCAGGTGTGCCACGGCGTGGATTCATGTGTCGAGGCTCTCCGTTTTCCCTCATGTCATCGCACGTCAGGGAGATACCGACCTACCTTTGTCGGGCTTCTCGCCCCGAGTGTCGGCCGCGAGGTTGGTGATCTCATCAGTCGGCATGTTCCAGCTTCAGGCGCGTGAACCAAGCCATGGACAGGAGCAAGAAGAACGATATACATATCGCGTGGAATCAAGCATCGACGGTCGACTTACCTCGGATGGACTTGTTGTGATCGACTTAGCGACTTACCGTGTTTGAGGGCACGGGAGAAAGTCCGGGGAAGGCCATGACCAATGCAGGCCACGATGTGCCCTGATGACCAGATCAAGCGACGTAGCTTGATGGGAAGGGCGTATGAAGGCCTGCTAAATGAGGAGAACGACGTCGTCCTGCGCGCCCGAGTGCCGAGGCAGGACCCCGACTCCCGGTTTAAACACCCCATGCGGTAGTGGGACGGCCAACTTATGGGCATGGGTCAGAGGGTACACACGCATTTGGGGGTCGGATTCGGATGTCCAGCTGGAAGGAGATACTGTACTGAAAGCCAAACCATGTACCGAACCTCGCTTGCATTCCATCCATCCGCTCAATTGCTATCCAATCGACTTCGCTTGCGCATCCTCCTCTTCTCCAATACACTTCTTCACCTTTTGATCCATCGCAGCTTTAGATCCCGATTCCTCGACATCTGCAACGTCAACTTTGGCGCACTATTCCGTGTGATCGCCTCCATTCGCCTCTTGACTTCCTCCGCCGTCTCTCCTTCCTTTACTTTGATCGCCTCGCAACGGTACTGCCCAAATATGGTCATGAATACACTGACAAACTCGACCTGAGACATTTTTTGGCCCGGACAGGCGCGCGGACCCGACGACCATGGGAGGAATGTTCCCTTGGGGAAGCTCCTGATGTTGTTCGCAATGGTGTACTGAGGGTCGACAGCGCTCGGCGCCAGAGAAGGCTGCACGAGCCACCGGGAGGGTTTGAATGCTTGCGAATCTTTACCCCAAGTGGCAGGGTCGAGATGAAGAGCCACGGTACTCACGTAAATGATGGTGTTTTTTGGGATGTAGTACGTTCCGGTGGAGGTTTTGACCTCGACGTCGTGGTGCGGATTGGTTTGTTTGGCACTGGTCGTCATCAGTACGTGCGAGCCGGGACCCGGGACGCGGGAAAGGACTTACAGGTGAGTCAACGGGGTGAAGAGTCGCATGGTTTCGAGCTGTTCGTGGGTCAGCCAGCTGTCCTTCGCGTACGCTTGACGAGGAGCGGGGACGGGGACGCGTCCGTGGGAGACATACCATGAGGGCAAGACAACGCGGCAAGTGAGGATACACCTCATTGTATTCCAGGCCATCCATCTTCCGGTCTCCGACGACCTCGCCAATCTCCTCGTACAACCACTCCTGCCATTCTGGGTACGTGGTCAGCAAGGCCAAAGCGTACGCCATGGTATTCGCGGTGGTGTCGAAGCCAGCCGACGTGAAAATGAAAAGATTGCCGAGGACTTCCTCTTCCGAGAGAATCTGTGCGGTCTTGCTTGCGTCGTCGGTCGCCAGCTCCGGTTGTTCCTTCATCTTCGTCGAGTCGGACAGCCGCACGAGCACGCTCATCAGGTTGTTCCGCGGTTCGGGGCTGTCCGCTTGCAATTTCCTCTCACTCTCAAGCAATTCCCTGGTGTGCAAGGGGAACTCGTTCTTCGCATGACCTATCTGCCGCCACGATGGCGGACAGATGGGCAACGTGAGCATCTTCGCGGGCAGTACAGCGGCTTCAATGATACTGTGATCCCATTCGAGTCAGGAATACAAAGCACGACCAACAGGGTCCACGTGAACTTGACGCGGGCGGGAGAACTCACTTTTCAACCACCGTCTTCGTCGCCTCCATGTAGGTCATATGGTAGCCCTCCGGCCGCTGAGATTTTTCCTCCTTCCAGCGCAAGGGAATGCCGAAGCCGGCCAAACCCAACACGTTGATGGCGATTTTCTTGCAGCCGCGAACGGAGTCGTCGGTGACGCCTTGCCAATCCTCCATGTAGGCGGAGAGCATCTGGTGTGCCTGTCGGATGGACTCACCGAAGACCAGCCCGCTGATCTTCTCGTTGACGTTGGGAGCGATGAGCTTGCGTTGGCGTGCCCACGGCTCGCCATTGCTGGTGAGTAGACTCGGTCCAAAGATGTCCATGACCACGGTTGCCATGTCCGTCTGCGGGAAGTCTTTGATTCGCTTGAGGATCTCCGTCGCCAGTTCCGGATCGATCAAGCTCAACTCGTTGGATCCCCCTGTGACCAGGATGAACTGCCAACACACCAGATTAGACCGAGATTTTGCCTGGTCGTACGGCCCGACGGATACAGGTGTGACTTACAGCAGGACCGTATTTCTCAAAGATCGAGTACCCTCGGCGAAATTCCCAGCCGTACGTGGCGAGGTCGATGGGCTCAAAGAGCCATTCGGGAAGGAGCTTTTGCGCGAGGGGCTGGATGATGGGCACAGAGAGCATCATCCACACGGGACTGTAGTGGTTGACGGGCAGAAATATCATGGGAAGACCGGTCTTGCGGGCTGACACGTAGTTTTGGTAGAAGCGGCGGAGGGTTGAGGCAGCCCAGAGGCCGAACAAAACGAGAAGAACCGTGAGCAAGGTCATGATGGGCGTTTCTGTCTATCCAGAGATCAACCCGCAATATAGCTTCTCACTCAGGTAGGTAGATGTTGGTTCTGGCAGACTAGTTCAAGATTTCAACCCTTTTCTGAAGTTGACGTGTCGATGGGTTGTTATTGTAATTTTGGAGTCATGCATAGAGCGGCTTGTTGACCAACATACTCGGTATTCCGCGTCCGAAAGAGCACCACGTCTGAAGGCGTTGATAACAGCTTTCAAGTTGCGAGATTGCCTACACTGGTGATTTGATCGAGCGTTGAAGGTACGTGGTTATGTAAGGTTGCGACGCTGATGACGGGAAATACTGTACGAGGCCGAAGGATCAGGAACCATCCTGTTGCGGGCAAGGCGCCCCGCCGTCAGCACTCAATGGAGAAAGTGTTCTAAACACGGGACGGCGCTGTTATGAAAGGCTCTTCTCGTGTGCCTAGGTGTTGGATTCAGGACTGTGGGAAGGAGGACGACTTGCTTGCTCTATTCCTCGACCTTCACAGGATGACACCCATGGAGGAACCACGGAGGCGCATCACTGCACGAGTACGACACGCAGCAGAACGAAGAGACAATCATGAAAGGAGTGCGGCATTCGGATTCGACTGCCACTGATGGGTCCGGCAGCATGTGGTATTTCCTACAAGAGCCTCGCTATGCATTGGAACCGTCACGCTTTTCTTCCGACTTCCTAAATCAGACTCCCCCTTCCTTCACAGCCAATCATCGCGAAAGTGCAATGTCGTCAATCCGTAGAATCATCTTCACCGTCTCGGCGGCCAACTCGATGGCACTCGTGCTCACGAGCAGTGGCTGGAGCACTTTCTCGTCCGCTATATTCGTCTTGACGCCGCCACTCCTGATGCTGACGCCGGCATTTTTTTCTCCCATGTCGTGTCGGTGTCGTAAATCGGTCACCACTTTGATGCTGTTTAGACCAGCATTCTCGGCCAACGTGGTGGGGATGACCTCCATTGCGTCCGCGAAGGCCTTCCAGCATATCGCTTCCGTGCCAGTCAGTTCTCTCGCCTGTTTGGCCAGTTGGTGGGCGATCTCGACCTCCGGTGCCCCACCACCAGCAATAAGAGCCTTCTTCTTGACCAAGCAACGAATGACGCACAGAGCGTCGTGGATTGACCGCTCCGCCTCGTCGAGGACGAGGGTGTTGGCGCCTCGGGCAATGATCGACACCGTCTGATGTTGTGGTGACGCCGTCCGGATACCGGTGACTTTGACGTATCGAGCCCCGTTTGACGTGACTTCCTCCACGAGGTCGGCGCTGCCAAGTTTGTCTTCGGAGAATGTGTCGATGTTGGCGATGGGTTTGCATCCGGTGCTCTTGCACAGAAATTCCACCTCGTCTCGCTCGATGTCTTTGATAGCCATGATCTTTAGCCGGGACAAGAAGTGTAATGAGAGATCGTTGACCGCATCTCTGAGAATGGATTTTTGAATGAACAGCACGTTGCACTTGGCCTTTTGGATCTTCTTGACCATGTTGAGCAGATATGTCCGTTCTTCCTTGAGGATCTTGTCCATCTGTCTGTAGTCGTTGACCACAATCTGATTCTCCATGTCGGGCTTGGGAGGGCTGAGCTGGAATTGAATCAACGCGATCCTTGCCTTTTCTATTCTGGTCGGGCCACCGCCGCTCTTGATGACCGGTTGGTTGAGGACCAAGCCATCGACCATCTCCGAATCTTCGATGGTCCCGCCCACTTTCTTCACGATTCTGATATTCCGCAGGTCCACGTTCTCGGCGGTCTTTGGGTCAATTGTCTTTAGCACAGAGTCCACGGCCATGGGCCCGAGTAGTCCCGAGTGCTGCGACACAATTTTCGAGGAGAGTGAGGTCGAGGCGGCTTGGAGGAGGGTGGTGCGATCCGATAGGGAGATTGGTTGCGACATATTTGCCAGGACTTTGACGGCGGCCTTGGAGGCTCTCTGGAACGACTCGGAAATGATGGTGGGATGGATGCCTTTGGAGAGCAGGCGGTCCGCGGCCCCGAGGAGACTGCCGGCGATGACCACGACAGAAGTGGTCCCGTCACCGGCCTCAACGTCTTGAGCGTTGCTCAGGTCGACCAGCATCTTCGCCGCCGGGTGCATCACACTCATGCTCTTCAACATCGTGCTGCCGTCGTTTGTGATCAGATTCTCGCCTTTGCCCGACTGGATCATTTTATCCATCCCCCGCGGCCCCAGTGAAGTTCTGATCGCATCCGCGACGGCACGCGCGGCCATGATGTTGGCTGACCGTACAGCCATCGGCTTTTCCTTATCCTGGGAAACAGGTCAGTGACGGGCGAGCGTGTACGTGGTGGTACGGACCTTGAAGGCGGCATTGCCGCCGGCGTTACCCTGAACCCCCAAAGCAGCTGCCATGTTGGTGATAGGGGAAGATCAGAGCACGAAAAGGTCAGATGTATGTCAGAAAGTACGGTTGGCTCAACTCGACTTCATGCGCCAGGCACACGGAAATTTCGCTGAAAGTTGGAGGGACAGTGGAGGCGAGGCTGAAACTGCGGTGGATCACTGAAGCGATCAATGCAAGGCTGTGTCAGGCACGGTGCGATGATGCACCCTGTCAACACCTCGCCATCCAATCACTTCCATAATCATCTTCGCCTTTAGTATCTCCTTCCCTCCTCTGTATACCACCTCCGGACCTTCGCTGCGTCTGCCTCCATCTTATTACCTCATCCGCCGATCCCCATTCATTCGCTCCGCCCAACATGCCCAGCGCGACCGGCCAGAACTGGGAGAAGTACAAGAAGACGTTCGCTGATGATGAAGAGCCGGAGAAGAAGATTACACCTCTGACAGACGAGTTCGTTCACCCCACCTCCGATAGCGAGTGCTTCTGCTGACGCAAACAAGGGACATCCAAGTATTAAAGACCTACGGAGCGGCGCCTTATGCCGCGTCCTTGAAGAAGATCGAGAAGCAGATCAAGGAGAAGCAAGCGAGTATCAATGAAAAGATCGGTGTGAAGGTATGGCGCCATGAGCCTCTGACGATGGTGTGTGCTCACACGTTTTAGGAATCAGACACCGGTCTCGCGCCGCCCCATCTGTGGGATGTCGCCGCTGACCGACAGCGGATGCAAGAAGAACAACCCCTCCAGGTCGCCCGATGTACGAAGATCATTCAGGACGAGAAGGACAGCGAAAAGAGCAAATATGTCATCAACGTCAAGCAGATTGCAAAGTTTGTCGTGAATCTCGGAGAACGAGTCAGTCCCACCGATATCGAAGAGGGCATGCGTGTCGGCGTCGACCGGCAGAAATACTCCATCATGCTCCCCTTACCACCCAAGATCGACCCCAGCGTCACCATGATGACCGTGGAGGATAAGCCCGATGTCACGTACGGAGATGTCGGTGGCTGTAAAGAGCAGATCGAGAAACTCAGGGAAGTCGTGGAAATGCCTCTCCTGTCCCCGGAACGATTCGTCAGCCTGGGGATTGATCCTCCCAAAGGCGCCCTACTGTATGGCCCTCCTGGTACTGGAAAGACGCTTTGCGCGAGGGCTGTCGCCAACCGAACGGACGCCACGTTTATCAGAGTCATTGGTTCCGAGCTGGTCCAGAAATACGTCGGGGAAGGCGCGAGAATGGTCCGAGAATTGTTCGAGATGGCTCGGACCAAAAAAGCCTGCATCATCTTCTTCGACGAAATCGACGCAATCGGCGGCGCTCGCTTCGATGACGGCGCTGGCGGCGACAACGAGGTGCAGAGAACCATGTTGGAGTTGATCACACAATTGGACGGATTCGACTCGAGAGGAAACATCAAGGTCATGTTCGCCACCAATCGGCCCTCGACGCTGGATCCGGCTTTGATGAGACCCGGTCGTATCGACAGGAAGATTGAATTCTCCTTGCCTGATCTGGATGGCCGTGCCGGTATCCTGAGGATTCACGCCAAATCAATGTCGGTTGAGCGTGACATCCGCTGGGAGCTCATTGCGCGACTATGCCCCAATTCGACCGGTGCCGAGCTGAGGAGTGTGGCGACCGAGGCCGGCATGTTCGCCATTCGAGCCCGGAGGAAGGTCGCCACCGAGAAGGACTTCCTCGCCGCGGTCGACAAGGTCATTAAGGGCAACTTGAAATTCGGCTCAACCGCGGTGTATGCGCAGTACAATTAGAGGATCGAGGGAGCCTCGTTTCGATTTCTGGCGTTGCATCCATGGAGTTGTTCCGGCCTGGGTGGGCTCAAGACCATGCTGCCTGGTGGGCGTGTACTGTACCAAAGATACAAAAACAAGATGACAGGCTAAAGGCACTTCAGCCTGGCTTGTTCTTCATTCTCAGGACAAGCACCGTACAATCGCTAAATCTGAGTATGCCGTATCTTAGTTTCCAAGATACGGGGGACATACTCGCCCCCTGTCCATCCCTTTGGCATCGCGGGCCTCTTATTGAAAGCCGCTCCTATCCGCTGATTAAGAATGTTATGTACAATCGTTGCCAGGATATCCGGGTGACTATGGTCACACAAGCTAGGCGCGCCGCTCCTTTTTGACATGGCCATGTACAAGGAACGCCCATGCCGTCTCCTGCTGGTCCTTCGAAACTCTCGTACCTTTCTCTCCCTCCCCTCCATTGCCTCGACGCGCATCCTACCTGATTTATTCCCCCGTCCTCACACCTGCGTCGATTCGCACCGGCCCCTTCAAAATCTGCCTCGCCTCTTCCATTGCACCCCACGGTCAGGAAAGTAAGCCCGGTCCGCATACGCCCAAGATATCCAAATGGTCATCAGAGGGCGCCATCCCCTCTTTGGCCATTCAACATCATGTGGAAAGGGCAACGTTCCAGCTCGACGCAAAACACCACGATGTACAGTTTTTACGAGCGCCATCTTGCATATTCCGGTCACAAAGCAGGGAAACCCTCCTGAAAGACCTTGGAAATTATGGCCTCTCCGGGGACTCTGGATCTGTCCCGGAACAGAGATCCAGGCGGCTACAAGTCACGGGAGGGCCTTGCCGGGGGCGACCTTATCAGTGAACTTGGGACGCGATGGTCCTCTTTCTCAATCAGATTGCTATGACGCCGATCCTAGAGGTTGATCTACTCCATGGTGATGCGGAGTGCCAGAGGGTATGCGCTCCGCTGGCGTTTGTGATCCATAGTCATCATTACGGCTATGCTATCACGAGAAACTCATTCCCTTGACATGCTCAGGGCCCTTTCTGGAGATATGTGACCACTTTGGGAGTCGAGCCCGTTCTCAGCTTAGCTGATTTGTGCCTGTATAAGTTGGGTTGAGGGTGGTCAGAGGGATGCGCTTGGAGGCTTTCAAGTTCGAGTCATGTTTACAGATACCCTGGATGAGGCTGGCTTACTGTCCAACGACCTAGCCCACCAGTCAATTCGGTTGTGCCACCGGTGTGATATTGACCAACCGCGCAACTGCCCGGCTATTGGAGCATCAATCCAGGCAGTGGTGACGGCCGCTCTGACCGGATAATTTGCCAGTGTCGGTAGGTTGCGGCACTTACCTACCAAGTTCTAACTTCTGTACCTGCACTCCTCAGTATAGTGACCCTCAACGCGGCACCGAAGGCACCACGCTTCGTCCTGCGTGTGTGCAAACGCACATCGGTTCCCGGGGTGACGCGAGGCGCGGTTACACCGCTTGGTTTTCCACAGCCGGAAATCCAATCTTGGATTGTCCCGAAATAGGTTCTGCTCCTCGTTACTGTGGCTGTAACCGCACTCGCCTCGTTTCTTGCAGCGGACGCGGTCAGAACATTGTTGACTTTGGCGTATGCCGCGACGATGGTCTTTTGCCAGGTCGGATCGAGCCACTGTTTGCCAGCCGCCGTTATCGTCGGGGTCATTGAGGCTTTGCATCTCTTCATTTTCCTTGCGTCCCCTCTAAGGCTCTGCGGTACCAGACGGCTTAACTTTGCGTTCGACAGGTTTGTATTCTTCTTTCGTCGTGACATTGGAAGAGCATTGGCCATTGTCGTCCGTCAAAGGCGCATACATATTGCTAGTCTCGACCAGGGTCGGGAGGCCCTCATGGAGACGACTTGAGTACTCGGGCCATGACAGCACTGTCAAATTTTCCTTATACAGCTCTCGTGCCTTGCGGACCATAGCCTCGATGTTCTTTACCTTTGGAAACTCCACAAATACCTCCGCTTCTGTTTTGGACGGGGTGATGTAGAACAAGTGGCCCAACTGGATGAGCTGTTCGCAGGCGAAAGATTCGAGATTATCCCCGCCAGGGTCAGCGAACTCGCAAAGCACGATCGTTTGGCCAGGATCAATTTTCTTGGCCTTGCTCCGTCGAGTAGAGCGGAAATTGGTGAAGGAAATCTTGTCGAAGATCCAGTCCATGTAGTGTACCGATAGCAGACCGTTCTCGGATTTCAGCTTCAAGTACTCCGCAGAGATTCCCGACTTCCAGGCCCAGAGCTCCACTCGGATGTTAGATTCCAGCACTTTCTTGATGGGTGGGAGCAGGTCGCGGTCTCCAGTGATGGCGACAAACGTTGTATTGGCTTTCTGCTGTTTGTACCCCGGATCAAACTTGGCCCCAATGCTGAGTTCGGTGGCTTCAGAGCTCAGATCCGTTGCCATGGAGTTATCCACCTCCTTCTCTTTACCGCGCGCGCGATCGTAGATCTTGGTCTTGAACTTGAACTTCTCAAACGCTTCCCACACTGAATCGTTAGGCGGTGGGCGAGAGCCATAAAGAAACGAACGGCCTTGGCTGCGGTCTCTGCGGAGCACGTTGATCAACTTCCCGATGTCAATCCTGAGACGGGGGTCGCTGTCGCTGTCTGTCAGTTTTGGCATGTGGCTATTGCCCGAGGCGGCGAACTTTTGGGCCTCGATCCATATGTTCGAGTCATCCACGAAGAACATGCAGGTCTCGGTCCGTTCGCTACTCATCATGGATGGTTTCTGCTAATCTAGCAGCAGCATATGTTACGGTATATTCGAATGTCCTCAAGTCCCATCAGGCAGTCAGTGTCGCCTTGCATCGCCCCGCGGTTGCACAGCTCGGTTGACTTGCCTTTGTGTTAAATCATGACCAGGTGGTGGTCGACCTAGGTCGTGACACTATATGTCCATTTGATCATCACACCCTGAACATATCTTTCGTTGAGCCCGTATGCTGCTTCTTAACAGTAAGTTACTATCGATGGCGTCGATAACGCCCAGGCGAGTATTGCGCAACAACTGGTCTGCGACTAAGATTTTGCACGCTAATAGCCTCTACAAGAGCCCTCTTCTCTCTAATTCCTTCCCTTTGTAATAGTCAACGATACGAAGTGATTACTTATGTGTAGGACAGTAAGGTTTGTGAAGGAATCCTTTGTAAGAAAAAGAGAGATCCGCGGCAGCCAGTCTAAACGTGAAACTTCAATAGAGCTGGTTGAATGTACTGAAGACTACGAGAAGATCCACAAAGAGCTTTCCTCCGCGTCCTTGCGGCACCATGTCTGGCGCAGTACGGTGAAAGACACCCATTTTGTCAACAAGTTCTTCTCTTGTATCTGGAGGGACGGTTTTCTGGTTCCTACCGACAGCCGTATGAGTTTGGAATCAGTCGTCTAAGGTGAGCACCACAACGGCATGCAAAATGGAGCCGCGGGTACAGCGCACATTAGTCTCTGATTCTAGGCCGTCCTGGATCTGATTCAAGGAATAGGATACCTGCTTGCTTGCTTGTCCGCAACCGCAACTCGTATGATCGACGCGAGAGCTCTGTCGCGGAGGGTCCTCTCGTCATAGAGTGGGCTCGCTCACGACGGCTTACAGAACACAGTCCGTACTATATAACGAAGTTGAGTCGCGCTCTGGGTCGATTAGCCAATCAGATGTTAGTGCTCGAGTCGCTAGGGCTTTGTCGCCCGGCGTCGTCATCTAGTTAGGGCCACCGTCTCAATTTCGCCGAGAGGGCAACTTACTATCACGCAGAGGTTACGAGATTACATTTGGAGGACGGCTTTCTGTACAAGGCAGAATTGGTTGTCTGTTTACCAGATATCTTGTCGCAATGCATTGCCCTCCCGTCTCTTCTCTTGGAAGCGACGGAGAATTCTGGTATCTGTCATGCCTGGGTGTCGTTTATTGCAGCTCACAATTTCGCCGATAACCTTCTTTGCCTGAAAAAACTCCTCGTGAACGCCAGTGAGCCTCCCTCCCTTGGTAGACCAAACCGTACACACTCCAGCAAAGACATAGCCAGCTCAGGCCTCAAGCCGACATCGAATCCTCATTAGGCCGCGATGTCGAGCGATAGCGATGGATGGGGTATCAACGACCATTCTCCACGACGCCAACCATCTCCCAGGCCACTCCAACCCTCATTCCATCCACGTGACCTCAAAGTACAATACAGAGTCAGAAGACAGCACACGTTCAAGTCATAATAGTGAGATAGCTCGGTTAGCCAAGGGCCATTCATGCCTCTGCAGCTTCAGCTTTCTTGGGCGTCCCCGACTTCTTGGGCGTGGCCTTCTTTGATGCTGTCTTCTTCGGCGCGGCCTTTGTGGTGCCGGCTGTGGTCTTTTGCTTGCTGACGCGTCCCGACTTGGTCTTCTTGAGGACAGTAGGGGTCTCAGTAACAGCAGGAGCCTGGAACATTGTTAGTTACATGGCCAGTGGAGGGTGTCGCCAGTACATACGGGAGCCTCAGCCTTTGCCTTGGTTTTCGGCGCTCTCTTGGTCGCGGTGTTGGCCTTGGGCTTCGCGGCGGCGGCGGTGGCCTTCTTGGGTGCGGTAGCCTTCTTCGCCTTGGGGGCAGAGGCAGCGGCCTTGGGCTTAGCGACGGTCTTCGTCTTGGTGGTCTTCGGTTTGACTTCCTTGGGCTCCTCTTTCTTGGGGGCCTTCTCTTTCTGCAGGGTCATTAGAGTGGCTGCGAGGTGACGAGTGCGTTCAAACAAACCTTAGCGACAGCGGGCTTCTTCTCGGCGGGCTTGGCTTCCTTCTTCGCCAGCTTGACGGGACCAGACGGACCTGGAAATGTTGTGTTAGGTAGGCTCAAACGATCTGGGCGACGACGACGTACCCTTGGGCTGAGAGAAGTCGCCGGTCTCCACACCGGTCCTCAAGGCCCTGTTGAACAGGGAGTCGAACTGAGCCTCGGACGGGACCGTGATGTTGTTGTTTGCCTTCACATATTTCTTGATAGCTTGTCGGCTGCATGTACACGTCAGCACTCTGCTCGGGTGATCTGGCCAACGACAGCGAGGTGGGTGCGGGCAACTAACCTGCTTCCATTGCGTTCCTTGAGCTGCACATCCAAACGCGTCAGTATCTAGTCCACGAGACAAAACGCGTAGAAACAAGTGCCGATCTCTTTCGCTCAACCCCAAGGCCAAAGTAGGCGGCACCGGACTTGATAGCGGAGGCATCGAGGTTGTCGCAAAGTGGATAGACTCACGTTGAGGATGGCCTCCTTGATCATATCTGGCATACACAGTCAGCATTGACACGCGACAACGATAGAATCACTTTCGCGTCGATGCGACTGCGTCGGAGCAGGTAAGACATACCTTTATATTTGCCATGGGAAGGGGCGGCGGCGGGCTTCTTCTCCTTCGCTTCCTTGGCCTGCGCGGCGGCACCAGTGACTTTCTTGGGAGGCATAGTGAAGATGGGAGTTGGATTGAGTTGATAAATTGATGGGACAAGGCAAACAAGTGGTCACAAAGAGATAGATCGGTCGTGGGCGAGCTTTGGTGAGGGAGTTGGGAGGAAGATGGATGGGCGATGGACAGGCGCGCGGCGGGGTCTCGCAGGTTGTTTATGTAGCTCGCATGTGACGCGGGAGCGCCCCAAGATCAACTGCTCAGCCTGGATCAATTGGCCTCGCCAGCCAATCAGAAGCTCGGATAATCGGCGGGCGGAAACTCGCAACTGAACCTTTTATTTTCCCATGGCAAAAAGCTTCCCCCCCATTTGATCGCGAGCACGACCTTCCACCCCGTCACGCGGGTTTCTTGCTCACCCCCAACTCACCCAACTCTCTTCCTCCCTGACATTTCTTCATTGTCTCAACCGTGTCAGTTTCTACCTTTTCCCTTCCCTTTATCCCGTACAAGCTCCGTCCCTGGACTGCTCCCATGACAATGAGTGTGAGCCGCTGTCTTGCTTCTTTTGTGGTTGCAAGTGACAAGGGCTCACTTGTTGGTGCAATGCATCACGGAGACTCTCCACACCCAGGTGCTAATGAACTTTCTGTCGACGGCCTCATGTTGAGCGCACGACAGTGCTCGCTGCAATAGCTTATCTTGATCTGACGAGTTTCACAGCTTCTGCATGCTCGATGCGGACCACACTTGTCTACCGTGCGGGAGACAACTGAGGTGACCACGTGGCACCCATACTACCGCGTGACACCTGGAGACGAACCTGGGTGTACAAGTACTATCACCAGAGTACTGCTGCCCCATGTCATGATGGTGAGGAACTGAAAGTGGACATGTCATCGTTTGTCATTGGTATTTCAAACTCCGCGAGTACCGATTCGCCAAGTCATGTGAACGCTGAGCCTCCGGAACTGGTTAGGGCCAATTCTATCTCGACATGCCAGCTCAGAATGCCCATCTCGATGGCGCCCGCCCTGGGTATTCCACATCCCATCCACATAACTTCCAGAACGCCATGCTTTGGGTACAGGAATACGAGTACCTGCGCCACTGGCCGCCCTCCCTGTTCAGAAGTCACAGATGACTGCCCGCCACCGCCTCTACTTTGTAGGTCACTCAAGAGTTCAAGTGCGCTTTGCCCTTGGTCTCTTTCTTGGTTTTGGCTTCTTCCTTCTTTTTCTTCTTGGCATCCGCGATCTTCTCCTCGTGTTTTCGCTTCAGATCCTTCTTTTCGTCTTCGGTCTTGGGTATCGCTTTGAAGAAGCCTTCCAACCGTGACTGCTGAGCGGTCTTGACGTTCTTCTGCAATTTTTGTGCTGCGCTTCGGACCCGGTCTTCGCTGAATCCTTTTTCCTGGACTAGGAACTGCACTAGACCTTCCACGTCAGGGGCTTCCCACTTGAAGTCGCACTCGGGATCATCCGCTGATCGGACATCTGGGTGGAGAAAGAGTTCCCTCGCGTCCTGATATGGCCAGTCTTCTGGGATCGTATATCTTTTCTTCGGATCGTTCTCGATGGACTCGACCACCTTCTCCAAGGTGCCATGCTCCCGGATGAGCTTCAGTGCCGTGTTGGGGCCGATCTTGGGAATCGGGTCGAGGTAATCGCAGCCTAGCAGGATACATAGGTCGATGAACTGGGATAGTCAGATAGAAATAGCGACACCAGACCCTCAGAAAGCGTACCTGATTTCTGTCCATATTTAATCCTTCCAAGGTCTTGTCGAGGTGGATTTCTTGAATCGGCTCCTTGCGCTGCTCACTGAATGTCAAGTGCCGGAGGAGGATCGGCGAGTTGAAAGTCAGTGTATCCATATCCTCGGACGCCGCAGCGTACACCTTTCCCGCACGCGCCAGGACCGCGCACTGTGCCTCGGCCTCGGTCGGCGCAACTATGAATGGAATGCCCATCAGCTTGAGCAGCCGTCTGCATTCTTCGTTGTGCTCTCTTGTCACTCTCACGGTCCGTCTGGAGAACTTCTCGACCTCTTCTGCAGTACCTGTCTCCTTCGCTTCCTCGTGCTGCTCGCTAGCTTCGTTCTTCCGCGCAAAGCGTTTCGCTAGTTCGCCGGACTTGAGCTTGGGGGGTGCACCGTCGAAGACATAGAGGGGTTTGATCTACGAAATCCATTAGATCCTGGATCATATGCCCGCAAGTTGGGGTCAGCGCTTACGCCATTGTCGACAATTCTCAACGTCCGGTAGAACATGCCCATGAGATGTGAGGTCGTCTCGCCGGTGTCGGACATGAGTTGTTGGCCATCTGAGCGGACCGCGACGAGGAAGCTGTAGATGCTCATGGACCTAGGGCATGTGAGTTTCGCTTCTCCGTTGTGGGTTGATGGCAACTGACGCGTCGATTGCCACCTTCCTGCCAAACTGCGTCTGTTAGGATCCACGACGTTTTGCGCATGTCCTGTAGAGCACTCACGTGGTTCTTGATCTCGCCGGTCTTGATGGCTGCGGGGCCTCGGTCAGCGCATATCCGTTGACAGACATAATTGCGGCTGATTGAGGGACGGGAAGTATGTGGAACTAACCTTCCGGGGCCTCTTCAGCGATGACATGGTAAAGTTCTAACAAACGTCAGCGGTACACATGCGAGGATGGACATCGAGCTATCTCTCACGTTTGATCCCCATCTTGTAGAGAGCGACGCTGTTGTCAAGAGACGATGAGGGGAGTGAACGTCGACGCAGGACAGAAATCCGCGAAGTACGAGTACGCGCAGAGTGGCTTGCAGGTCGCGTTCATGCACCTGCAATGACGTCGAGAGTGCGTCGGGGGCCCTTTGCTCCGCTGGCGCCAGGCTACGTCGCCGCATTAGTGGGTGCTTGTGGCATGCATGGGCTTTGTCGTGGCAGAACACAGTTCAAGGAGGTTTGTGACCTGCCCTGCTGGATAAGCGGTGACTGTGCGAGACATTTAACGGCCCCACTGATACTGGATTGCCTTCGGACCTTTGAATTAAGGAAAATGGTAGAGGTCAGTGGGAACTGACCCTTGTGACCCCAACGCTTGCTTGATGGAGCCTTGAAATATCGCCGAGGTTCTTTGATCCGGCGCAGCAAAGCATTGAACCACTTTCGCCGACGCCCGTCGAAATCTGAATACATATCCCAAGGATCGTGCGCTCCCTGTCCTTCTCGCATTCTCTTCCACAACTGACACACCTTCGCCATGCTGTCACGGCACCTTCTCAGTCGCGCTGTGCGGGCACGCTCCAACTTGGCTGCGCGTGCGGCTTCGCGCAGACATGCCTCCTCCGCAGCTACCTTCAGATGGGAAGACCCACTCAACCTGTCCAACTTTCTGACCGAAGAGGAACAAGCGATCCAAGAGACGGCACATTCCTACTGTCAAGAGCGGCTGCTTCCCAGGGTACTGGAGGCGTACCGCAAGGAAGACTACGATAAGAAAATTCTGGAAGAGATGGGCGAGCTCGGTCTACTGGGTGCGACTATCAAAGGCCACGGCTGTGCCGGTGTGAGCAACGTTGCTGCCGGTCTCATAACACGGGAAGTTGAGAGAGTGGACTCGGGATACCGCTCAGGCATGTCTGTGCAGAGCTCGTTGGTCATGGGGCCTATTGACGAATTCGGCACCCAAGAGCAAAAGGACAGGTTTCTGGAGAAGTTGGCGAGGGGAAAATTGGTGGGCTGTTTCGGTCTGACCGAGCCTAACCATGGCTCTGACCCCGGTTCGATGGAGACGACTGCGAAGCCGCATCCCTCCAAAGAAGGGTATTTCTCGCTGTCAGGTGCCAAGACGTGGATCACCAACTCGCCCATTGCCGATGTCCTGCTCGTGTGGGCGAAACTGCAAGAGACGGGGAAGATCCGAGGCTTCTTGGTCGAAAGAGAGAAGTGTCCTCCGGGCACGCTCGAAACGCCGCCCTTGAAGGACAAGAACGGACTACGCGCCTCCATCACGGGCATGATCCAGCTGGACGAATGTCCCGTGCCCAAAGAGAACATGTTCCCGGAAGTTGAAGGACTGAAAGGCCCTTTCTCCTGCCTCAACTCGGCCCGGTACGGCATCGCGTGGGGAACGATGGGTGCCCTCGAGGACTGTATACAGCGGGCCAGAGAGTACGCTCTGGAGCGAAAACAGTTCAAGAACAACCCCATCGCCAAGTACCAGCTCGTGCAGAAGAAGTTAGCCGATGCGACGACAGATGCCGCCTTCGGCCTTGCTGCTGCCTACCAGGTGGGCAGGCTGAAGGATGAGGGGAAGGTCACTCCCGAAATGATTTCGATGATCAAGAGACAGAATTGTGACCAAGCGTTGGTGAACGCCAGGCACCTGCAGGAAATTTTCGGTGGAAACGCGGTCAGCGACGAGTACCACATCGGACGGCACGTTTCGAATCTGTTTGTGACCCAGACGTATGAAGGACAGAGTGATATCCATGCTTTGATACTGGGAAGAGCCATCACTGGCCTCCAGGCTTTCTGCTAAACCTCGACCTTCTACAGCAGCGGGTCTCATTGTACGTATGTAAAAATTCAGAAAAAAAAGCATTTAACACCAAGCACACAAGGCCAGACGAATTTGTCGGTCGAGTATGTAATACAGATGGAGGACCGTAGCTCTTCTGAGCGGAAGAGCGGGAAGGAAACCAGAGTTTTTGTCTGGCGTTGATAGTTTAATCGCTGCCACCGGCGGCCAGTTATTGCTTTGTCATTCGAGTCTAATGGTGGCGATGAAAAAAAGGAACGGGAGGCGGTCGTCATTGGGCGCTGCCAGGCTGTCAGGCTCGAAGCACTGCCCAACACGCAGTGGAAGGTGCTCGTAACACTAACGCCCAAGGCAAGTACGGCGAGGCGTCATTGACGCCTTTTCAGCCGAACGATCTCTCTTCCTCCACCACATATACCTGTGACAACCATCAAGTTGGTCAAGTGACAAACATCTTGACAAAACCACGTCTCTATCTGCGAGTGCTTCGTTCTCTCCTCAAATCTATCTCGCACGCCGAATCCTGCAGGTCCGTCCGGCTCTCGCAGTTCCAACTTATCACCTTGCGCATTACACAAGGTTGACTCAGATCGCAGCCCCACGTTCACTCGATATCGTACCCCTCTACTTCAGAACTCTCTCTACAACTCACATAACCCACAACTTCCGCAATGGCTTTGAAGCGAATCAACAAGGAACTGACGGATCTCGGCCGGTGAGTCTTATTTGGTCGCTTTGTTCCACCAAGATCGTGGCAGAACGGAGCCCGAAACCTGAACACGGGGTATCGCATGGAGCACGAGAATACTGACACACGTTGGCCATAGTGATCCTCCTTCGTCATGCTCAGCCGGCCCTATGGGAGATGATCTGGTATGTTAACTCCCTGGTGTGCCGCCGACCGCTCCCTCGTTCAGCGGTCGGACGGCTTCTACAAACTCAGGCTCCAGCTGACGTTCATGTACAGTTCCACTGGCAAGCGACAATCATGGGCCCTGTAAGCTCGACCTCGATACGTCCACGCAAAGTTTGGCCGAGACTGACTCTTTCTGCAGAGTGACAGCCCGTTCCAAGGCGGTGTCTTCTTCCTTGCCATCCACTTTCCCACAGACTACCCCTTCAAGCCACCCAAGGTCAACTTCACAACCCGAATCTACCATCCCAACATCAACTCCAACGGCAGCATCTGTTTGGACATTCTGCGAGACCAGTGGAGCCCGGCTCTGACGATATCGAAAGGTATGGATGACAGAATGAGGATTCTTGTACAACTGAGATGCTAACATCCATGACAGTCCTCCTCTCCATCTGCTCCATGCTTACCGATCCGAACCCTGACGACCCTCTCGTCCCGGAGATCGCTCACGTGTACAAGACTGACCGCGCTCGATACGAGGCAACAGCCAGAGAATGGACGAGGAAGTTCGCAATCTAGTTGGAGTGGCAGCTGACGGGCGGCGATGGCGGCTAGACGTTAAGCGAGATTCTAGGTCGCACGGATCATGATACGGCAATCGACAATATTGCACCCTCGGCGCAGGACGCAAAAGGGCTGGGCTGCAAAGGGTGCTGCAAGTTTGACGGAGACATGATAAAGCAGCCGGGCACAATATGACATATGCATTACATCGACGGATGCAACGACCAGCAACGGGAGAAACGGGCGCAAACGTTACGGAGGGATGTTTTGTCCAACAGCACGATCTCGGATGAACTCTTATGATTGCATTACACCAGGGCGTGCTCTAAGGATGACTGACAACTGTGCTTTTGCTACCAGCCCTTCCTCCTGGGCTGTTTTCGTGGACTTGTGCATCCAGGAGACTCCCTGTGCCCGGTGATTTCACGCGCTTCAGAACGTGCTTTGTTACTTCAGCCGCCCAGCCCTGCCCAGGCATATCGTTCCTAGTTGCCTGGGCAGGGCCACAGAGGAGCCATCATCCAATCGTAGTGCTGGTTCGGCTTGCGAAGGCCGCGCTCCGATGTTCCCAGTTCACACAAAGGCTGGGAAAGGCTTCCTTCGTACGAGTAGGCTGCGGGAGCACGTGCTCGTGAAAATTCGGCACTTCTCGCCATCTTCCGAGCTGAAATGCATACCACTTTGACAGAGCCGTACATACTCGTACTCTGCACTCCGTAGGCAGTCCGAGTGGGAAAGCCTTGCAGCGGTGAAACAAGGAGGCTGAGCGGCAAAGGTGAGCAAACTGTGAAGTGAGCGGGTTCGGCCCCTGGCGTGTTTCACCGGCCTCGCCTCGTCGCCAATCAGTCTCCCAAAGTCTCTTCGCGGCCTTTTCCAGGTCCAGTTCCAAGCTCCATCCACGGCGTCTGGCCCTTTCACGCTTTGCTGGGTCGCGACGCTTGTCACCGGCGCTGTGGGTATGCAAGCACTTACAGTGGGTGCCTACTGACCTATACAGGCCCGATCATGCGCTTGCAGCGGGATCAGCGCCCCGATAACCTGCCCCTGACATTTGCAGGAACTTGACAGACTCACCTCCACCGACGATGCATGAAGCGCCGAAGGGGTCGTCGAAGATGCTTCTTCAACAGGAGCCCTATTTCTCGATCTTCCCGGTCCGATCTTCTGTTTCTCTGTGCAGATCATCTTCTTCTCTTCATCTGCCCGGGGCACGTTGCTAGATCTTGTATAGACGTGGGGTGTTGAGCACCTTTATCTCGCTTCCCACAAGCCCAAACAGCCTTGCTTGGCGCGAAACACCGTGGTTTCCCAGTTGTACGAGGTGAGTGACGTGCCGTCTCGCGAGTCAGGCCTTTCTCACACTGATCCTGTCTCAAGTTGGCTGTTTCGAAACCGTCTTGGGGGACCGTCTCAGAGGCTCTGCCCTGCCACAGCAACGGTTGCGAATTGCAGTGGGCAGTGGACCACCGCCAGAAACGCGACGGTGTCAGGTGGTTCTAGACCGCCGCCCTTGGATCGTACTTTACCGCCATGAACATCTCAATGCCGCCACCCTATCCTCCTTCTTACTTTTCCGACATACCGCTGGGACGGTCGAATACTACGACGCATAATAATGCTCCAATGTATTACCTCGAGAAACCGTTGGCCAGGTCGAACACGGCGTCGACAAACTCGTCGATGGCGGAGCGAACCCGATCGACGCCGCTCTCTAGGATGTTGCTGTCGGGGGAAGTCAGTGGAGAAGCGCCTCGAGATCTGAACATGAGGGAGCGGTTTGAGAGATGGATGGTCAACGAAGGGTCGAGGAGATTTGTCGTGGCCGTGTTCGTGCTGGTTCACGGGCTGATATTCGGCTTCGGGTTTATGAACTACCAGCTCAAGGACAACCTCACGGGCGCGCGAGCCACGTTCGGCATCACGTATCCCATCGCCAGATCCGCTGCTTTGGTCCTCCACTTCGACATCGCGTTGATCCTGTTTCCCGTCTGCAGGACGTTGATATCGTTACTCCGACAAACACCCCTCAACAGCATCGTCCCGTTTGACAAGAACCTCACCTTCCACAAACTCGTCGCCTATTCGATCGTCTTCTTCACATGGGTCCACACGATTGCCCACTGGAACAACTTTGCGCAACTGGCCGCCAAGGCGAACCTGGGCTTCGTCGGCTTCTTGAAGGCTAACTTTGCCACCGGCCCCGGCTGGTCCGGCTATATTATGCTCTTTGCCTTGATGGCAATGCTTTTCACCTCGATCGAGAAGCCGCGACGAGCCAACTATGAGCGCTTCTGGTCGGTGCACCATCTGTTCATCATCTTCTTCGTCTTCTGGTCCGTGCACGGCGCTTTCTGTATGATCAAGGCCGATACTGCTCCCTTCTGCTTTGGCACCGGTGTCTTCTGGGAATACTGGATGTACGGCGGCTTCGCCTATCTCATGGAGAGAGTTCTGCGTGAGATTCGGGGCCGCCACAAGACGTTCGTCACCAAGGTCATTCAACATCCCAGCAACGTCGTGGAGATTCAGATGCACAAGGAGAAGACTAAGACCCGAGCGGGGCAGTACATCTTCCTCTGCTGTCCGGAAATCTCTATTTGGCAATACCACCCGTTTACCCTCACCTCTGCGCCTGAGGAAGACTACATCTCCGTGCACGTACGGATGGTTGGCAACTTCACCAAAGCCCTCGGCAAGGCGCTCGGATGCGACGACGGCAAGGCGAGCAAAGACGCAGGCGCCAAGAAAGCACGCTCTGAAGTCGTCTCCATGGCACCCGGTGGGCTGCAGAAACTCCTCCCGCGGATCTATCTCGACGGGCCCTTTGGGTCTGCTTCTGAAGACGTCTTCAAGTTCGAGACGGCCGTGCTCGTCGGCGCCGGGATTGGCGTCACTCCCTTCGCCAGTATCCTCAAGTCCATCTGGTATCGCATGAGCCAAGGTGGCGGCGGCCAGTCGCGGCTCCGGAAAGTCTACTTCTTCTGGGTGTGCCGTGACTTCGGGACACTGGAGTGGTTCAAGAGTCTGTTGCAGGCCATCGAGGCCCAGGACAAGGCACACGCCATTGAAATCCATGCTGTAAGCCTCAACGCTTTCTTCCCATCCTTTCTACCCACGATGCTAACAAGTCTCCCCACAGTACCTCACCGCCAAGATCTCCGCTTCGGATGCCAACAACATCATGCTCAACAGCAGCGACACCGACGCCATCACCGGCCTGCGCACACCCACCAACTTCGGCCGCCCCAACTGGGACATGGTGTTCCGGGCCATACGTAAGCTCCACTCGCCCGGCGAGGCCGGTGTGTTCTTCTGTGGTCCCAAGGGCCTAGGCTCGCAGCTCCACATTCTGTGCAACATGTACAGCGAAGGGGACAAGGGCTTCAGCTTCGTCTGGGGCAAGGAGAACTTCTAAGGCCTCCTCCCCCATGAGCCGATCGGTCGTTTGCTTGGCACTTGCCCTTTCGTCATTTGTGTTTCATGAACAGCAAATCTTATGCATTGCGTCGGATCGGATTCTGGAGCGAGCGGGAGCGAGACGAGAGCGAGAGCGAATCACGCACCGCTGGAACTAGGAATGTTCAACTTGTCAACAGAAAATCTGGGAACTTGTGCTTGCGAGGTAGCGGAGCAGGCAGGCGGGCGGACCAACCAGGTCTCAACAGGTTGCTGGACCAAGAACAACCCCCTTCGCACCAAATCACACAAAAGTCCAATCCTCAACGTCCGTCGCGGCTGGCACCTCGAATAACCTGCTGTTGCTGCCGCCGCCGCCGCATTGTCACATTTGAGCCGTTGGGGGAGACATCCGAACGGCCACCATGTTGTTTATACCATTTGATTTGATAGAGATACCACGATACATTACCATTGCTCGATCAACGAGACTCACGAGGCGAAAGTAAACAGAACAGGACATAACAGAATGAGAACCTTTTTGGAAAACGTCGAAAACTTCTTTCCCTGACTGAAAGAGCCTTGAATCCATGAGCATAGCTTCGTGACTCGCGTCTCGGGGATCGTCTATCATTATCCTCCGTACGAGGGCGGTCGGCGCGGTTCTATTACTGTTCCTAATATGTATACTGCGTACTCCGTAGCGCGTAGTGAAAGATGAGCCACCTTCTCACCCTTCTTTTCGAAAACGCCATTCGATTCGTTCCACAGTGTTTGACTTCGACCGCGCCGACCCGTATGCAGACTCATTTGTTTCTCAAGCACATTCGGTCGTGTCATGCATACCATGTCATGCCGTGTCCTGCGTGCCCCGACTGGGTATGTAGGCGTGGGTATAAACGTACATATGTAGCCCGCCAAACCCCTTTGGCCTCGCCGCCACCTATCGAAGGGCTCGACCCGTTCTCCTCCTTTCTATGTACCGAGGACAATGACCTTATTCCGTTGTTTACTCATTTGTCTGTCCCCTGCCCATTACGATTACGGCCTTACATGATAGCAAGGAGATGTCTAGCATCCACTGGGCCATCCTGCCGCGAGAGTCCACACACACACTCCCACAGGCGACCAACCACGCAATACGTGCCGCGAAGTCTCGCCACTTTGGAATTGCAGTATTAGGACACGCTCGAATCGATACGATACCTCCTCTGGCCACGCCGTGCGGGAGCAGGTCTTCTCGCTTGTACGGAGGAGGATGCGGGTCAAGGCCATTGCTGGCAACGAGGGGCTCGACTTAAAGGGCCCTCCCTCCCTGACATGTCATCTTCTGGAGATAGGTACAGTAATGAGGGGGTCCCGTGTGGAAAGGACATCCAAAGTGAGATCCAAGTTCAAAGGAAGTCTCAGGTCAAAATACTGCTGGTGGATAACTGGATTCTGAAAAGACATTTTGATCTGCCGACCACTTCGGCACGATCGATCTGAGAGGAGTCCGACTGATGGCCACTAGAGTGTTCTTTGGGAAGGGGTAGTGTCGGATTTGGAGTTTGCTACAGTGGCCAACAACCGGACAGGAGATGCTTCAATGGTCGTCTCTTCATTCATATACACAAGTATATCTACCAGCCTTTCAACTGCGTCTCACATCCGTGTCGATCGCAAGCGGGCCGAGCATATCATCCGCCTCGGCCTGCCTGATCCTTGCGCTCGCCTCCTTCTCCTGCACTCGGCGCTGGAACCCCATCGTGGCCCATCCACCCAACCGATTAAAGAACACCCGCCCTGCGGGATGTTTCCTTACTCTGTCGAGCAACGTGGTGACCGCGTCTCTTACTCTGCGATCTTCATGCCAGAGTCCCAGGCCGACATAAAATAGCCCGGCTTCAGACAGGGGCGCCATCTCCAGCAGTTCGAGGATACTCTCGTAGTCTGTGCAGTATGCCTCCAGCGCCAAATAGATCGCCCCTGCCTCCGTGGGCGTCAGATGCAAAGTCCTCAACTTGGAGAGCGAATGATACAGATCAACATATGGTTTGGCCGGCGCGTGAGCAAGCATGTTCGCCATGCTGACCGGCGAAGTCGGCGACTTGGGGTCAGAAGCATGAGAGGCTAAATCAAAGATGAATGCATAATAAGACCGCGTGTTTCTCCAGCCTTCGATACGCGCCGCCGAGGCGGCGAGTTCACGTGTTTTGGCTTCGTCGTTAGGCCAGACGTAGCCGTGGCCCTTGAGGTTTTTGCTAGAAGATTTGAGCGACATGGGCCGGGGAGCGACTGTGCTGCCCGGTGCGTCGGGCTTTTCGATTTCCGTTGGTGGGAGCACGGAAAGGCTGCTCGCGCCGTAGACGGTTTCTTCAAAAGCCGCAGCGATACGAGTGAACTTGGTAATATAGGCGCGGAATTTGGCGCGGATGATGGACTCGCCAGCTCGCGAGGCAATACTACGGCTGATGTCGTCCATGAAAAGCACATCCCCTGTTGCATCCGAATGATTCAGGTCTTTTTGGCTCAGAATGGAATGACCATGGTGATGGAAGAATGTCGTGCCTTCTGTGACGGGGGCCGCTTCAATGCAGGAAGAGATCTTCATCCTTCCGGACGGTAGGTCACAGAGCAGATCCCACCATTCGGGATGATAGGAGAACGCCGGATTGGTGACCCCGGCGATGAATCCGGGGACCTTGAGAAGTTCGTCGATCTTGGTGAGATCTGTGTAGGGAAATGCGTGCCGGGTGAAGCCTCTCAGCACCCCGCCAGAGGCCAAGGCACATGCCGCCAGAACAGCTTCCGCCACCTCCCCCGACGGACGGTTGTGGCCGAGGAAGATGACTCGCTTCTCGGTGAGCATGGCGTTTATGAGGACTACGATAGGGTGAGTGAAAGCTCCCGAGGTGGTGAGGTGAGGGTGCAACGCAAAAGGTTGGGGCTGGGTCTGATGCGGCGTGCCAAAGATTTGGACCAGCTTGATCAGCGAGAAGTCGCCGACTGTCTCAGCGGACAAGGCAGTGGGAATCTTGACAGGTATAGGAATGCTGTTGTAGACAATCTTTGACTCGAACTCATGTGTGTCTCGTGGGACGGAGTACTTTGGCTCCGCCTTTACTGGTGATTCTGGCGCCTCCGGGTCTTTACCCAAGGCCTCATCCGCCAAACGCTGGGATATCATCTGCTCGAACTTCTCGATGAACATGTCTTTGACATCACTGGCTTGTAGGATGTGTCGCTCCAGTAACGAGAGCCTCGGCATCAGGGACAGGTCCATGGCGTTGAGAGCATTGTATAGGAGTTCGAGCGTGTCGGGGGTGGGTGATTTGAAGTAGTCCTCCAGAGCCAGTAGCAGCAGAGGCTTGTAGATGTGCAAGAAAGAATGTCGTGTGCATATGGCCATCGCCTTGACAACCGCGCCTCTCTTGACTGTACTGTCTTGCTTGGTGTTGACCAAGTTGAGGACGTACATCAGGGGAGGGCTGTCCAGACTGTCCACATCACTTTCGTCGCTGCTCGTGTCGTCTTCGGCATCATCCCCGCCGACACTTGAGGTTTCACTCGCCTCCCTGCCACGTCGTCTTGCATGTCGCTGCCGCCTTCGAGCCGCTCGTTCAGCCATGTCCTCCTCACTTGTTCCGGCGTCCTTGTGCAGGAAGAACATGGTCCAGTCCTGCTGCCGCACGTGTGTTTGGTCTGGAAGCATCAGCTCTGCCAGCATGTTCTCATCCGGACTGATCGCGCCGGGAAACTGATGTTCCATTATCGGGCCCCGATCGATGTCGAACGAGGCGACCAGGATATATTCCACATGGGATTCACTGGAATTGAGCGGATACTGCGACCGTAGTCGCTTCGAGGGACGATATGGGCCATCTTCGTACACGGTCGAGACTCTCTGAGAAGAACGATGTGAGATTCTCGGTGAGGGGGGGGCCAGCGAGGTTTGAGAGGAGACCTTGTAGTGAGAGAAGGTCGATTTATGGGAGCCGGAATTGGAAGAGGTCGATCGTGGACGGTCATAGTGTCCCAAAGGCGGGTGAGGTCGGTACACAAGCGTTTCGGTCATTGCGTCGTCCTAGTCGTGTGAGTCAGGTCAAATACCCAGTGTCTTCGTGATATCACTTGATTGTCGACCCAATTTCACTCAAGCATATCGCGGCTTTGTGGATAGAGTCAGGTTGACGCGGTTAGACGACGGTGTTGCTCATGCTGTCGGTGCAAAATGTGTCAGGTGCTCTAGCAAGCGACCACGGCGAGGAGTTCAGACATTCATCGCCTGAGATCTTGTCGCAAGACTCTCCTCAGTTGCGACCGAAATATCTGGAAGAGCGAGAGCGAGGCCTCGCATCCCTGCAGCTTGCGGGTCGTGCCCCTTAAAGATCAGCGTTTAGCGCCAGTGCACGACCTGAAAGATGATTGGGCCAGCAACTGGGGGCGCCTGTCATGCCTGTTCGCTGGCACGGCTGGCTCGCCGGGCGCTCGCCAAACCTGCCAGCCAAGGGGTCTTATCAAAGAGCCCCGCTGCTGGGCCAACGTCGGCTTGTTTATGCTGCCACATCCGAATGCCTCACTGTGACAATCGAACTCCACCGACACCACCACTCACTGAACCATTACCATTAACACCGCGAGCATTCAAAGGAGCTGACAGCATTATTTTCTGGCTCGACTGCCGCCCGCCGACTGAAAGGAACAATGGTAAGGATCGCTTGTGAGCTTCCAGGTTACGGCTCTACATGCTAATACCTCCTCTCAGTCTTCATACAAATCTACGTTCAACTCGCCGCGCTCATCACCCTTCCGCCGACCAGCCTCTCCAGGCTCACCCACCCTTGTCAGCAATGGAAGACCTAACACTCCACCAACAAACAGGAGCGGCGCATCACCTTTGACCTCACCATCCAAACTTAAGCATGCCTACACCGTCTCTGAAGAGGAAGAGGACGAAGAAGAAATCATTGTCTCCACGCCTTCGAAGACCATGGGAGAGTCCTCTTTTCGGAGAGCACAAACTGAACCTCCGCCATCACCGACCACCCACCGATCACAGCCTGCTTCTCCGTCCAAATTCGAGAGACCCTCTCTTTCAGTCTCGAACAACGGAGCAGTGAGGGAACCACGCAGGCTTGTCTCGAACGGCATGCTCTCGCAGAACGACAATCTCGCCAAACTCCCTCCACAACTGCTGCATAACATGCGCGAATCCTTCTCCGTCCTGGACTCCAATTCGAACGGGACGATCGACGCCTCTTCCGTGGCAGAAACGCTCCAGTCACTCGGCCTGCACGAAAGCAACCTCTCCCAGTTCTTCGCTCCCGGGCAACCACAGCAGATGTCCTTGCCTCAATATCTCAGCCAACTGGCCAACATTCTAGTCGGATTATCACCCCAGCAAGAGCTGCTGAACGCCTTCTCCGCCTTTGACGACGACGACAGCGGCCAAATCGACATTGCAGAACTGCGCACAGCATTGCTCAACACGGCCCCCGACCCCGGCGAGCGGCCGTTGACCGGCAAGGACATCGATCGCGCCATGGAAGGCTTCACGGGCCGAAGGATCCTAGGCAAGAACGTCATAGGCATCGCGGGCGTGCGAGGCCTGAAGGACCCCGCGCCCAAAAAGGGCGGCGATGTCTTCCGGTATCAGGAGTTTGTGGGCAACTTGACCGGTGGACCGGCGACGGAGGCAGGTCGTCCTCAGAGTGTTGCCTCTCGGTGACGGAGTTTATACGATAGTGCATACCCTTGAATGTCATGACTTTGATCGTTTTCTTCTCAACTAGAGCTCAAGACGGCCGTATGGGTGGCGCGTTACACAGTGGCCGTCGTGTCATGTCGTGTCCCGTCCCGACACAAAGCTTCCGAACCACGATTATCTGTTCGAAAGGTGGTGTGTGGGAGCAGCACAGACGGTCTACATACCGCGACGTTTTGGATCTGCAGGGTCAATCAGAGCCCGTGAATGGGAGGTGAGAATTCCTCAATCCGGGGAATGCGTCCAGTACTCGAACGTAATGAGCCGAAACCAGCGCGTGGTCTGTGATGGTGCAGATCAGGTTCAACGCGGACCATGAGTTGGTGTGCGGACTGTGTGTGCGAAATCAGAATTCATCTGGCTGGGGTACCGATTCCCATCATACGCCGACTGCTACTTTGCTACCATTTACACATTGTACATCAAACTCATGTCCATTCCGTTCAGGCACAACCGATGCTTGAATCATACCCATGCCCATTTGCAACTGCGTCAGACCACGCCAAAGCAGGAAAGTGCATCTCCATCCTCCTCCCAGTGACCCTTCACTTCTTCGACGTCTTCGGTGGAGGCGGGAAATACAGCTGCGGGGTCGCGCCGTTTTGCGGACTGAAGTGCTCGATCTCGGGGGACTTCCCGTTGCTCTTGTCTGAGCCAAGGCCAACGCGGTTGATAAAGCCCGGACTCATCGGGCTTCTGGGGACGTCAGGGCTTCGACTGGCCAAGGTTGGCGCCGCCGCGGCTACAGGTGCGTTGGGGGAGCTGAAGTGCGTCCTCAGTGGCAGATCCTTCGTCCCGCCAAGGGTGTTGAAGGCCATTGTCCTGGGCGTCATGGGGTGCTTTGTTTGTAGGCCTGGTGTTTCCGGCACAGGGAACCCCGCCACGGTCGTCTCGCCTGTCTCTTCATCCTGGTACGTGTCGAATTTTGCCCATCGTTCGGCCTTGAGCCGTTGCTTCTCCGCATACTCCTCCCTCTGCTGCTTGGTGGGGAAGCAGCTAAACACGGCGAATCCGAAGTAAACCAGGAATATGCCTAGCATGGCGCATGTGCATGCGAAACTGGCTTTCGCCTGCTCGCAGTATTGGACGTTGCCCTTGTTGTGTGCGACGTTGCAGTTTTTGGTGATGTACCATGGCGCCCCGTGCTGAGGGTGGTCGGGGTCCGTGGTGTCGCTGGACGCTTGGTAGTCCACCGAGATGGCGTACAGGATCAGGAGCCCGGTGTGGATGAGGGCCGAGAGGACGGGGGGGAAGACGTGAAGCATGTACATGATGGATTTGACGAGCATGATGAACATGCTGAGGACAGTTATGGCGACGTTATAGTCGGTGATACTATGATCAGAGTCAGTGCGTGTGCCCTCGTACCGGGGGAGGCGGTTGTACACACAATTGCGACCAGACCCTTGGGGTCTTATACGGTCTGTAGTTCGCGGCGGCGTACAGCCCCGTCGTTGGACTCGAGTTGAAGCCATTGTCCGCACCGTCTTGCCACAGCCTAGTGCGATATGTGTCTGGTGCGGCAATGCCGAAGAGTGCGAGGAGTGCAACCGTCAACGGCAGTTCAATGCCAAGCAAGACGTAGAATGGCCATTTGTTAGGCCTCCACCGCCGAGAGAGGAAGAATTTGGGCGCTTTGTAGGTCTTCATGGTGGTGGCGACTCGACGTGCTGCGAAGCCGCAGGTCGTTATGCGTCAGTCCGTGTGGTGCAAGATGGTCCTTTCAACGCTCTCGCATATCTCGCCCCGATGCCGTGAAGATGCGTCGTCGACTCGAAAGACCTGTGGAGGACTCAATGGCTGCGACTGCTCGACGACATAGCATAGGAGACAGGAGAAGGTCTCGAAGACCGGCCAGGTCGTTGGAAATTCGACCATGTTGAAGTCGGAGTTGGCAGTTGGTGCTTACATGGCTGCAGGCGCTTACAGGTTCGAGATAGCGAATGAGGAGGAGAGAGGCATGCCGAAATCACACCAATGGCTTCTCTAGACGCAGGAAACCAACGGCCTAGACACGATCACAGGAGCCTGATTGGTGGCAGCGACGTGACAGCCTTTGATAAGCTTCGAATCGCTGGGTCTAACTTGAATGGGGAAAGCTTAGTTGCGATTTCACTTTGCTCTGTGGACTACCCTGACATGGTAGATGTCTTGTCTGGGTGTGAGCGAGGTATAGTATATTTGTGGCATCTGATCTCTGAGCTGATGAAATCATCACTACAATATTGGCATGTCTAGACGACCTTCCTTTGCGCGGAATTGGACAGCGAGCTACGGTGGAGAGACATCGTAAAAGCCCGATATCAGCTTGCAGTGGGATGGATTGTCGGAACAGGGCATGTCTCCCAGACCTCGTGGCTTCTGATCGCTGAGTAAAGTTGAAGACGCATAGATAGTTTTTCCCTCCCTTTCCAACATCGATCACTGCAGCAGTAGTTAGTCTCTGCCTGAGCCCGTCACAACCAACACATAGCTGTCTCAACTATCTGGTCGACAGGTCATTTCGTCCTCGCTGGACTTCAGAGAACGCGATTGCCTCTCGAATGTTTGATTGACGAGGTGCGGAGCATAGTCAAGCATATGTGAGGACTTCTTGCATAATCGCCTAACACGGATGATGTGCTTCAATGGAGTGGGATCTTCATCTTCAACTACTACCAAATCGACCGCGCCACTCCCCCCCCCCTGAAGAATGAAGGTGGTGCAGGTTGTTGGTAGAGTGTAAAGGATATGTGGACACGCTCATCAGACTGTGCGGGAGCAATGGCGGACTGCAAGAGTTGAACGAGAAGAAGGGCGTAGATGCTCCGTACAGTTTGACTACTCCTTACTGCTGAGTACGCACCTGTACCTGTCCTTGTCGGAAGGAATTGTTCGTCGAGGGTCAGCTGGAAATCCGCAGTGCCGTGAATTTGCTTGTTTCTCCCCCCTTTTTGACCATCGAGTTCTGCGGCATTGCTCGCACACGCCTTGATTGACCGCCATATCCGTCAACCAAGGCGGCAACTGCGTGGGATAAGTATCAGAACGTTTCCATCAACCGCCTGTGACGAAATCTCTGCGAGTCATCACGACGGGGTCCTCACCCCTACGAGTAGTTGCAGCACGGGTCCGACCCTGACGATCGGCAGCTCGGAAGAGTGGGTGCGATTCCAATTGTGGCGGCTGGACGGCGGTGGACGCGGATTTTCTGGTGTTTGAGCTTGTCTCGCACCTTGCCGCATTCGGCGATCCGAAACACTGGCAGCTTCCTTTGCCGTGCGACACTCAACGCTCTGCCATCGCCTCCTTCCTGCCCTCGACTGTGTATCCACCAGTTCCAAAGCATGCGCCAGAGACACTCGCCTTCTCTCCTTCAGATGTCTTCCTTCGCTTTTCCTCGACGTCTTCGTTGCCTGCACACCGACGGCGTATTTCTCCCAAAGTTGCCTGGGGGCGATCAGATCCTCTCGACGGCAAATCCTTTCCTTAGCCTGCTCATCCAATTTCCCCCGGCTCGATGGCCTCACGCTAGCCAGCTGCGCTCGATGATCTCTCGAATTGCCAGCGGGAGCCCCCATGCTCGACCGGGATAGTGCCGCGCGCAAAAGGAGCTCGTCACCACACCTCAGTCCCTGCCAGCAGCACCTCGTCGACCTTTGCTTCTTGTCGTCTTCTCCCTCGACCTCATTGCTGGCGACGACCACTCCATCCTGCCTGCAATGCAACCAGGCAGGATGCTCCGGCATGGCCTGGGCCTACACAGACGAGCGGCTCAGGCTGCGGATACGCTGCCTCCACGCATAGACAACCCGACAGCAAGTCTACCGCAGTCTATAGGTACGACGGCCGTCGCCACTGCAGACCCGTCGGCCACCGCCGAGATTGTGACCGCCCAGGCTGCCTCTGGATTCACTACTATCACAGAAACGCAGACACGGGCACTGAGCGCCGACACGGGCGAGACCACGTTTACCACCGAAGTGACCAGAACCATCACCAACTCCGCTGAATATGCCTCTCTCACGTCTGTGGCAGCGGCCGCCTCTTCTTCATCTACCGTTCGCACGACTACGTCGACGACACCAGCCGCCGCAACGAGCAGTGCTGCAGCGAAGCAATCTAGTTCAAATCTTTCCACACTCATCCCCGCCATTGTTGTCCCGGTTGCCGTTATACTTTTGGCATCACTGGCGGTATTCTGGTTCGTCATGAGACGGAGACACAGAAGGGAGCTGCAGAGCCAGCCCGAGTTTGTGATGACGGGCAAAGGAGAGAAGCTGGGGAGCCGCTCAAGCAGCAGCAGGTCCACCACGTCGAACCCAGGAGCTTTTGAAAAGAAGTCGCCCGTGGTCTTCCAGAATGAGCTACCATCCGCTATATCGCCGCCGACGGCAACGTCAGAGTGGCCATCGGCTCAGATTGGTCTCGTTCGACCGCAGACACCTCAAGGACCGGACTCTGCAGCACAAGAACGGGCCCTTGAACAACAAAGAACTTTGACCGCGAATTCCCCCTATAGAAACGTCAGAGGTCCGGGTCAAGGACTGCCAGGTCATGGACCGCGACCAGCTACAGCTGGACGACCTGGGCCACCTGCATCAGCCAGAGATCAAGGGGGAAATAGACACCGAAGTAACAGCACACCAGGGCAGAGAGGCCAACCACCACCATCAAGACCAGGTCCAAGCCCAGTGTCTCGAACTGCGCCGAGCCCGGTCCTTCGCGGTGGACCGAGCCCCGTACCTCCACGCACGAGTCCAAAGGATTCACCTCAGCTCTCATCATCGGCTTTCCGCTTCCGCGATCCTTCTCCCAACATGAACCTCACCAACCGAGCACAAGCGCCCTCACGCCTTGCGGCCCCGCCACCTGGTGCTTTCAATGGTTCTTCTTCCATCTCTCAATACTCGCCTATCGTGAAAGAGACTCCAAACATACCAAAGGTGCCGGCGGGCAAACGCGCACCACCGCCGATCAACACGGCGGATCTGCGAGAAGGGACGAAGTCACCAGGCTCTAACAGCCCGCCTGGCCATGGTCTCACCGAAGAGAACATGCGCATTGCGCGCCTAGCCAACTCTTCTCGCCTAGGCTACACTCCGGCAGAGCCGACTCCATCTCCCAAGCTCCCTCCACCGGCCACTCGCTCACAACTAATACCTCGAGAGAGCCCGAAGGAACACCAAGACCGCTTCTTTGGAGGTGGCGGCGGCGGCGGCGGAATCGGTCAGTCGGCGGCGCCGAAGACGGCTGCATCGAGCCACTACCCTTCCAAACGAGCTAGTGTTATATCGGATGCCGACGAGTATGAAGACATCGACGCCAAGTCAGACGTGAGCAGCTTGAACGAGTTTGAGCGCTTCGACTTCGGCACTGGCATCGGAAGCGGGAGAGGCAGCGCTGCTGGAAACTCCTTGACCTACTTCGCTGCGACCAACAGTCCCGCCAGCGAAAGAGGGAGCGCATTCGGGACAGCGGGCACCCACGAACGCTGGTGATCACCCTAGAGACCTACCACGTTCGTTTGGGACCCTGGTCTTGTTTCTTTTTGTCTCTGGTCATCTCATGACATTACGATCGTTCTTCTGCGGCATCTACGTTAGTCTTCCGAAAGCTTTGATGAGTTGTGCTGGCGCCGGAGCAGGGGTATTTTGTGCTAAGCGACAGCATCTGAAGGATACCCATACTCGACCCAGCTTCGACGGCGGACTGGGCTCG
Organism: Phialophora verrucosa; assembly: GCA_002099365.1. Lineage (NCBI taxonomy): Eukaryota > Fungi > Ascomycota > Eurotiomycetes > Chaetothyriales > Herpotrichiellaceae > Phialophora > Phialophora verrucosa. Next base: position 76,116 of record MSED01000014.1, on the reverse strand, counting down.
ACTTGTGAGAATAGTCACTGTATATTTGGAGGGAGAATTACGCCATCTCCAATACATAATTGCTAAAACAAACCCGGAGAAAGCGAGACACCTGGGGAGGGAGCACACTGAGACGGCCTTATAACGCTGATGTGCTTGTGAGCGAATAGCAGAATAAAGACATCATTGTTTTACTCCACGATGACCTATCTCAACCGTGCGTTCGCCTTCAGAAATCCGTTGGCAAGAGCACAACTCGAGCCCCCTTCTTCCTCTCTCTCACGTCCTCTACGATCATCTTGGTCCGGGGAGCATAGTGTCAAGCCCACACACCTACAGCTTCTCCAACACTTTCGTCTTCGGTCCCACGCCCGTAGGATCCTCGCCCGTCGTCCACGTAATCGTCAACTCGACTCTCTCGATCCCCCACTGGCCATCCGCCTCCTTCCTCAGGATCCAATGGTAGAAACCTCCCTCGTCAAAATGGTCGTCAAACACCTCCTTCCGCTTCATCCACTGCGCGATACAGTTGGTGCGCACGTACGCTCGTCGCCGTCCGGGCGAGAATTCGATGTCAAAGTTCGAGGACAGGAGCTGGCAGCGCTCGAAGTATGCGACCCCGCCGAAGGCCCACGCTCCCTTGCCGGCGCGCCCGACGTGCTGGCCATACGGGTAGACCGCCACACCGTCGGCGCAGAACAGAGATTCCCACTCCGCGCGCTTGGCCAGGTCGAAGCACGCGTCGTCGTGGAGGGCCGTGTAGTGGTTCAGGAGGCGCTGGACGGCTTGGATGTCGCGGGCCTCGGCGAGGGAGGCTTGAGTCGAGGCGAGCGAGCTTTGGAGAGCGGTGACCGCGTCGCGGAGGGAGGCCAGTTCGGCGACGATGGACTTCGCGTCGGTTGGCATGGTTGAGGATTAGCTTGATGGTGATGTTGGCGGAAGAGGTCGTCTTTGGGAGAACCCGTCGAAATGAGCCTTTTAAAGCGCTGGGCTTGGGTCTTGGGCGTTGGATGAGAGGGCCAACTTGGAGGAGGCCTCTCTGTAGACTGCTCCGCCACTCACTCAGTGGCTTGGTCAACAGTCCCGCGGTGGGCAGGTAATCAAGAGGATGTACGGAGCTATGTGGTGCAAGTCCAGTCAGTCCTATTGGGCGGTCCGTTTCCCTCTTGAGGGAGAATTGCCTTCCGTGTAGGCTGGCAATGTCCGATCCCGAATGTCATTTTTTATAACATGTCGAACAGATCCGGGGAAGTTCCAAGGCTCCGCATCCTGCACCGAGTTCAGGGCCACGAGGAGGTGATGCCCAATGGGAATGTGTGGAGGTCAACGCGGGGCCCAATGGGAATTCGTGGAGGAAAGTCTTTCTTCGGGCTCTGCACCCCTTGCATGGCTAGACGTGTGCTTGGAGTCCTTAGTGGATCCAGAAGTGCCATGTAGAACAGGAACATATGCCTGGGGATATATCTTCGGTGGGTTCCCATGTGGTCGTGCCCCCAAAAACCGATTCGATCAGCTCTGTTCCAATCCCACCAGACAAAATGTCTCCATCTAGCAAACCTTTCTTGGGCCTGCAAGGCTCTGCTCTTTCATGGGCAATCAGCTTGTGCTCGGCCAGTGCTTTTCTTCTGTTTGGTGAGATTCAGTAATGCGAAACAATCTGGACGAGATTGACTGACAATTCCTAGGCTACGACCAAGGCATCATGGGGAGTATCATTGCTACTCCCTATTTCCTCGAGGCGGTCAACATCAAGGCAAGTCACAGTATCCAAAGCCTGTACCGGGTTGAGCTTGAGCTGACCGCTGAAGGCCACCGACGCCGACACGATATCGACCGTCGTCTCGATATACGATATCGGCTGCATGGTGGGCTGTATTGTGGCCGCGGTCTGGGGTTCGTCGCTCGGTCGCAAACGAACCATCGGGATCGGGATGTCAATCATGATTGCCGGCAAGTGGGATACAGAAACAGACCGACGCTTTTGCTGACGCTGTTCAAGGCGCCGTGCTTCAAACTGCGTCGTACAGCGTGGCCCAATTGATCGTCGGCCGGATCGTGTCGGGTATAGGAAACGGAATGAATACCGGTACCGTGCCAACGTGGGTATCTGAGACATCCAAGGCCAAGCATCGAGGACAGCTTGTCGCCACACAGCTCTCAATAGCGGCTTTCGGCATAGTCATTGCGTACTGGATGAATTACGGGTTCTTCCATTTGACAGGGCAGGTGGTGTGGCGCTTTCCGATCGGTAAGCCTGTTGGAACTCGTTGCATTCTGCAGATCTGACTCTCTCGCAGCGTTCCAGGCGGTATTTGCGATTGTGACAATCACCGCTTTGCCGTTCTTGCCTGAAAGCCCGCGATGGCTGTATTCAAAGAACCGGACCGAGGAAGCAGACATAGTCATGTCGGCGCTGAAAGCCCTTCCGATAGACCACGAAGTCGTCCAGGCAGAACGGAGCGAGATTCTTGCCGCGATTGCGCTGGAAGATCATTTCGGCGAGTATAATCTCAAAACGATCTTCTACGACAAGTCTGGGCAGAGGATTCCGTTCCGAATGGCCCTCGTCTTCATTATCCAAATGATTCAGCAACTACCAGGCGTCAACATCGTCATATACTGTAAGTGCCCTAAGACGAGTCTCTTTGAAGTCGTCGTTGACTAACAAGTCTCGCAGATTCGAGCACTGTGTTCGTACAACTGGGAATATCTGCGAACTTGTCGCTTATTCTCGGCGGCGTCGCGTCACTCAGTTTCTGGGTGGGCTCACTTGCCGGCATTGGGTTGATCGAGCGAGTGGGACGCAAGAAGCTGCTTGTTTCCGGGACCATACCGATGCTGATCGGATATTGCATCTACACTCCTATGGTGAAGAATGGAGGAACAGCACAGCTGTGGGTCGCATTCGGTGCCACTTGTCTGATCTGCGTGGCATTCGGCTGGAGTTGGCTACCAGCGTAAGTGCGCAATGGCGTGGCTCACAGAGAAGCTGACGCTCTGCAGTCCCTGGTGTCTCGGCCCTGAACTAGTGCCTGTCCGATACAGGCATATCGGAAACGCTCTGAACGCATTCGCCAACTGTAAGTAGACATTCTCGAAGATGAGGGATGCAAGCACTGACCTTTCTGATTCAGGGACGTTCACATTCATCATTGGTAAATCTTTGACTCCAGTGCTCTCCGCTGTACAATTATCTAACGTTCTGCAGTCAAGGTTGGCCCGATTGGCATCGCCAACATCCACTGGCGGTTATACATCGTCTTCATCATCTTCACTTTTCTGCAATTACCCATCGGTAAGGTCCACTTCTCATTCTACCTTGTTTCTCGTCATGCTGATCGCGCCCTAGTCTGGTTCCTGTATCCCGAAACTGGCGGGTTGACGCTGGAAGAGATTGACACTTTATTTGTCAAGGATCATGCCGTAGTTGATACTTTAGCCGAAAAGGCTGAGCACGTACGCCATTTGGAAAGCAAACACACTGGGGTCAGTCAATCCGTGGACGTTGCATGAAACGGCGTGATGGCGTGGTCACTGAGCTGGAAGAGCAGGCGGCTGGCGGGTGGAAGATGTGTGGGAGTGAAGGCTACCAGAGAGCAGCCAGAAAAGAAGCAGCAAAAACGTATCTAGTAGAATTAATGGGTTCTCTGATCATTGCGCAGTTTCATTAGGACGAGGAAGAGCAGGAAGTGATGTCTAGACCGTGCCCACAACATCATCCGGAACAGGTCCGATGCAACTAGCGGATGAATACTGATAAAGAGTAAATGTAGCTTGAGGTCCGTCTTCATTAATCTGTGGGGTACGCGGCGCTACTGTAGATGAGGCTGACTCATCTTTCCCCAGAGGTTGGTGAGTTGATGGTCAAGTTGGAGTGATTTGCCGGCGGCTCACTTTGCAATATGTCGAATCCTGTCATAACTGGCAACCCTGAATCAAACCAGTTATCTAGCGACAATGCGATGCTTCAATATAGAGAGATCGCACCTGACCGGAAAAGAGAACATGAATCGAGCCTCTCGTCGCCTGCGGTGGTCGCCTCTGGTCAGACAGGGGTGAAGAGAACCAAAACTGAGCAGGCTTGTTCCAATTGCAGAGCACTCCGCAGGAAGGTACACCTACAAAAACCGTATCCTTCCTCTCAAAACAGAAACTGACCAGAGTTCAAAGTGTAACGGAGGCAGTCCGTGCAAAACGTGTCAAGAAAATGCACTTCCGGTGAGGCCTCGACCGCCACTCCGCTGTCGCGTTTCGTTACGGCAGCTGACATCGACTGCCAGTGTCATTATGGAGGAGACGTTCGAGCAACAGAGAAGCTCACCCTAGCAAGGGCGATGAAGTGAGTCAACGTGCCTCGTCCGGCCATAGCGTCGTCTCACAGTCCCTGCCTGTAGAAGGATAGCCCAGCTTGAAGATCGCCTGCGGGTATACGAAGGCTATACGGCAAATCGCGACCGGAATGACACCGGTGGCAGCCCTCCCCGTCACTCCGACCAAGTATACGGGCCCTTGTCAGCACCAGGCCAGAACGAAGACGACATGGCCCAACTGCTGCGAGGCGTCAACTATCTGACCATCGGGACGCGAAACCCGGAGTTCTATGGAGGCTCTTCGCCCAATGCCATTATCAATGCAGTCGAAGCGGAAGAGGAGGTTGAGGAACAGCAGTCTACGTCTCGGGTAGAGTGGCCTCTCAACAGAGCCAAGCTGTGGCTTGACAATACAGCCAATCTTCGATTTGCCCAAGTCACCGGGGCATCCTTGCCACCCAGGTCAACGGCCGACGAATATGTGAATCGATACTTCCAGACTGCTCACCGCCTCTATCCCATCCTGAACCGCGTGACGTTTATGGAACGGTATAGGAACTTTTGGGAAGGGTTGCCCACGGAGGGGAAAGGGTACGAGTTGTGGGCTGCTGTTCTGTACATGGTCCTGGCCCACGGACATCAATGCAGCACGGTCGATCCGGACGACAAGGTCCGAGAAGATGCACTTGGGTCATCCCATGGCGAAATTTGTTTCAACTTGGCAAAATCCACATTCGCCGATGTGCCATTTTCTGGTGGCGACATGTCTGCTGTGAACTCGATGTTCCTTGCTGTGAGTGTTACGCACTCTGCATTGGTCGACTTACTTGATACTAAGAGTGCTGAAAGTTTATCTGGCTCTTCAATCAACAAAGGCTTCACGAAGCATATGCGATGCTGGGAGCGGCGGCAAGGGTAGGTTATGCCATTGGCATGCACCGGGAGCTCTTGCCGGTGGATGCTCACGTACTCGACATCAATGGCTGGTGCGCAACTTGGTGGTGAGTCTCGCCAGTGCTAGCCCCCTCCCGGATGGATAGGACATTGACGTTCCTACAGGTGTCTTTTCATATATGAGACGTAGGTCACGATACATCTCGTACCGGTCTAGATTTCTGACCCTCGGCAGGGAACTTGCTGCTCTGTCCGGACGTCCATGCGGCATCCAACCGCGAGAAGTTGACGTCCGACCCTTTCCTCTGGACACTTCGCCCATTGACCTTCAATACCTTGAACGGATGCGACAATTCTCGTATCTAGCCTGGGATGCTTATGAACAAGTCTATTCACTGGCTTTCAAGCATTCCGGGGTCCGCGAACGAGCGGCGGCTCTCCGTGCGGCGGATGCCGCGATTCGCGCCTGGTACGACAGCTGGTATCACGATTCGACATGGTCAAAGGAGCCCCATGGGCTCATAATACGGCTTCGTGAGTTCATCATTCGCTTGGAAGCTGACAAGAATGGTTTAATTGATTACCAAAATACCAGGCTATCTGAACCTCCGAATCCTCCTGTACCGTGCCTTCCTTAACCTGGTTGTGCAGAAACGGGAAAAGCAAATGGAGGTGAAGGACGAATCCATCCTCGCTGCTTCCAAGTGTATTGAGATGGCCATGTCGCTCGTGCAACTCACTATCTCGTCCATCAATCCAGGCAGCTCGGGCACCCTTCAAGCTGCTCTGTTCCATGCCATGGGCTATCTTTGGAACGGAACCTTGACGCTTCTGCTGTATGTGAGAAGCGACTCGGCCCAGGAGATACTGGCAGCTTCCACGCCCGACCGCAGCAAGATCATCGACATCATCGAATCTGCCGCGGCGTTCTTCGCAACACACCGGGAAGCCTTGCCATTTGCGCGAGTGGCAGCCGAAAAACTGCGTCGGCTACTGAGAAAGGTGACGGTCGGCTACGTGGCAGGAGACACGCCCAGTACTACCACAGACATTCACGCTGCTTACAACGTCCCGAACCTGGAGTCGCCAGACCAGATCTTGAATTTCATTCCGGGCTTCGATGTCCCAGGATTCGACATTCCAAGGTTCAATTTCGACATGACCTTCTCGGAGACCTCACCACAAGGCGATATGCTCGGGCTTAGCTCTCAGCTGAACCGCACCAGCCCCCACTGGACACCCGAGGGGGAAGGGTTCTATTACTATGCCACCCCAGATGCAGAATAACGGAGGGTCTACTCGGGTCTGGGCCCTTGCTGTCAGAAAGCCACATTGGACAAGCTGTGCCTGCAACGCAAGTTGAACTTCGAAAGAGGTTGTTTGTATCTCTTCCGAAGGCAATCGCAGACCGGAAGTATGGCTGCAGCCAATTGGAATGCGTGGAGCATCTCTCCACAGTATGGGGAAGCGAGGGATTCTGCATGGCATGTAGGACCCCGCGTGATGTTCATCTCCAAGACGAGCGTACGATCGTGGAGGTCGGTTTTGCGTGGTACTCACTGGTGCATTTGAACTCCTCTCTACATTAGGGTCAGACACTCTTTGGCTCTAATACGGAAATCCAAGAAGGGTTGCCCGAATCGATTCAACGATGAGTCCACGACCAGCATTACTACCACTTAAACATCCGCTCTCATATCTCGAATACTCCCGCTCAGAGCCAATATCGTACGCTAATGGCGCTCGGAATGGGACCAAGAACACCAACCCCAAGTCGTCGTCCTCGTTGGCCGAGCCTCAAACGTTGGAAGACAGAGTTAGATACCTGTACGAACACCAACAGATAACCAACCTCTTGAACGAGTACGCCTATGTCCTGGACGTCTGTATGGTTGACCATGTTGCGATCGACAAGTGGGTGAACCTGTTTACGGACGATTGCGATGTCACATACCCCTTTGGCAACCATAAGGGCAAGGAGGGCCTGGCGAAATGGGCTATGAATGCTGAGACAAGGTTCTATCGAATGCTGGTGAGCTCCACCGATCCATGAGGCTACGCCACGGGAAAGGGGCCTTCTTCACGGAAGATGGCAAAATGTCTGATCGAAAGGACAGCACGCCTCCTCAAATTTCACCATAACATTCGATCCTTATACGGAGAATGCCGCGTATGCCCGCACAACACTCCACGCCATCTGCGGCACCGACGGGCACGACCTCGGCAAGACATTCCAAGAAGGCGGCTACTACTACTGGATCTTCCGCAAGGATGACGGCGGGGGGAACAAATGGAAGATCTCGTATTTGTTTCTGGATGTCAACTGGACGAGTGGCGATTCTTTGGGCTTAAACGAGCCGGGTGCCGCAGACCGGGAGCCTTAAAAAGGACTTGTTCGACAAGGGGGAGAAGGTGCTGCCAGCAGAGCAACCGACGCCCGCGACCATGCCTAGAGCTATTAGGACAATGTACCACTTAGAGACGAGTTGTCACACGTGGAAAACTTCACATCTATGTCAGTCATCAATGAAAGTAGTTTGAGTTCGCGATGCAACCTTGCGGAGGGTATCAAATCTATATCTCATCTCATTTCAATTCGTTTCCCAGTAACATGTCGCAATATCCAGCGCATGCATCCATGCGCATCCATGCCGCTTTCACTTCATGCATATGCATTGCAGTTCCATTTCAACGTCCAAACCAAACCAAAGACCAAATCCATATACGTCCTCGTGCTTGTTCTCCGAGAGTCCTTGTACTTGGGACCTGTACCATGATGCATTCCATCATTCGTTATGCTTCGTTAGAGTTTCTTCCCCTTCTTTCGTTGCGTTCACACCAGAGATCCCGCCACATTCTTTCTCTCTCTCTCTCTCTCTCTCCACTGTTTCATTCTTCACTCCCCGCCTCCGGAAAGGCATGCCTAAAGAGATGCCGCCGATGTCTCGACAGGTGCGTCCTGAACGCCTCCGCCACGGGACCGCCGAGGCGTCCACCCTCTTCGGGGGACCTCGGCTGGACCGTCGCGTCGCGCCTGGCCTGGCCCTCGTCCTCGCGTTGGCTGAAATGAGGATTGGAGTGGGAATGGCGGCGCCGGGGGTGGGCGTGCGTATGCGCGTAAGTGGGACGAGCGCCGGAAACGGGCCGGAAATCTTCTTCCCCCAGCGCGGCGACGGTCATGTATTTGTTCGTGACCGCGCCCGGGTCCGGGGCCGCTTGGGTGTCGTCGGGATTGGCGTCCGAAGGGGTCGTCGACATCACGGGAAGGGGCGGCCCAACGGTCGCGGTCGGGGCCCTCGCGTCGAATGTCATGGACAGAGACGCCGATGGGGACAGCGCGGCGGACGGTTCGGCGACAAAATTCGCGCCCCAGTCGCCGAAGGTGCGCGTGTGGCGTCCGCCGCCGTAACCACCACCACCGCCGCCGCTGTACGGGAAGGCGCTTGTCGTGGGAGAGACGGGCGGTGGTCCGATGGGTGGAACCCCCGACGGTGGACCGGGGAACGGCACCGACGCCGTGACGCTGGCGGGCGGCCCCTCGGCGCCCGACGATTGGTAGACCTTGAGGGAATTGACGGTCCAGTACGCGTCCTGGAAGGCCGAGGGGTTGTTCTGCACAAAGGCCTGGCAGGTCGGGGCCTGGGAGCCGCAGACCGGATCCGACGCCCACACGGCGGCGTTGCCCGCCCAGTCGCCGCAAAAGGTCGTGTCAAACACGATCTGGTGGTCGTTGAAGAACTGGTCGATGTCGCATCCCGACTCGGAGAACGAGGCCATCGGCTGGCCCCAGCCGCTCGGGTCCGGATTCTCGCTCGACGACGACAGGTCCGCGGGGATGGCCCCGCGGGGGAAGAACCAGATGTTGATGGCCTGGGAGGTCCACTCGGTGGCGTAGACGCCTCCTTGGCCCTGGTTGAAGCCCGTGCCGTAGCTTTGATCGTTGGGCGTGAGGATCGCGCAGCCCGCGTTGCCGGGCTGGCCCGCGGCCTTGACGTCGCAGTTGGGCGTCGACACTCGGCCGGAGAACAGGCCGTTGTTGGCGACGCTGCAGCCCTGGCGGGTGTGCAGGGCCATGGAGTTCGCGCGCTGCGAGTTGACGCCTTCGATGATGTCGATTTCTCCCGCGTTGGGCCAGTTGGGCCCCACGGTCCAGAAAGCGGGCCACGTGCCGCAGATGCCGCCGGGCATGTGCGACAAGTCGAGCACGATGAGACCGTGGGTGTAGGATTTCTTGCTCGTTAGCCGGACGCTCTGTCTGCCCGAGCCCGAGGCCACGTTGGTGTGGTCCACGCCCATATAGATGGCGCCGTTGTCGTTGTTGATGAGGCCGCCTTGCTGGGCGGTGCTTTGGCCGACATATTGCACATAGCCGTTCGTCGGGTCCGCGTCCTGGTCACGCTCGTTAGCTTTTGACAATGGAAGAGGGAAGCGAGGGTACATACGGTGAAGAAGTCGAACATGGAAAAAAATTGATCAGGGCTGTAGTCGTCCTCGAGCACGTATCCAGCCGTGCTGAAAGAGACCAACAGCCCCACCAGGGTGACCAAAATAGAAGAAGACCACATATTCATCTTTGCTGATAATGAAGGGGGGATATGCTAAAGGATCGACTGAAGAAAGGAGCGACAGCTGCAGCAGATATGCAAACTGGACAAAGGAGTGGACGCACAGTAGGCTGGCGGAAGGAAACAAAGACGGATAAAGCACAAGACGTAACGAACCCTTCACGAGAAGAAAGAACAGACCATCCGTGAGGGACAAAAGCGCGAAATATGTACATGTCTCGAGAGGGTGTCGTGAGGAGCATACGGATAGGGGCGAGGCTGGTCCAGATGCGTGTGCGAAGGGGTGGGGCCCATCAGCTGGCTCGGTCGATACGCCGCCATCCAAGGAGCGCGCCGAAGAATGCACAGACGCCTTGCTGACGTGCAGATCCATCAGCCTCGCGGATTGGTACATTTGACTTTTTCCAACGCGCTGGCTATGCAGGTAAGGGGTTGAGGAGAAGCGTCCTCGAGCGTACGTGCGCGGGCGGGTCAGCAGGACGACAGACTCGCACACTACCCGTACAAGTACCAGGTGTACCCAGTACATTACCCAGACCAAGGCCGGGCCAGCACTATCATGCCAGTGGCGAAAAGTGTTCGACCGCCATGAATGGCTGTGCGAACGCTGATTAAGGAGGGAAAGGCACACTCCTGCCAGTGAACTGCGTCCGTGATCAATCCTGGAGAGAGAGGGGGCCATCGGCGAACCGTGAGGGCCAGAATAGCATGAAACCTTGGCCGCAGAGGTAGTCTGTCGCTTTCGTGTATCTTCTCCGCACAAGTGAAACGCGACGAGGCGGGCGCAAGGGTCGATCAGCCTGATAGGCTGTCCCGCATTGACCATGGCAGCCATGATGTGCATGCGTGGCTGGAGCGAACACGTCGTGACGAGGAGGCGTGCGAGGGCAAGAAAAAGGGGACGACGCGGCGGACCCATCACGCGGCTAAGCGGCTGCCGATCCACCAATCGGAGGCCGTAGTGGTCCGGTCACGTGCGAGGCTGGATTCTTCGCGTCGACTCCGAAACATTCCGTGTGTCAGGCCGATGGGGGGCTTCCCAATGTACTCCGTAAGGGGCATGGCAATTCCTTAGCACGCAAGGAACTGACGTCTACTCTTCAATGTTCCCAGCTATAGACAAGCCGGGCAGACTAGCTGAGGAACACCGTCCTCTCCTTGTACCTGTCCCAGGCACTTTTGGTGGTATACATGTCGGCAGGAGAAAACGACGAGGGGGCCGAGGTCTTCTCCTAAAGCATTAGATCCACCCGGGCTGTCGACTTCGAGCGCCTCCTGCGAGCTCACTCCGACGCTCGCCTTGCCCTTCCCTCGAGCGCTCTCTTCTTCTTCGTCCGCGGGGTCGCCTTGTTGAATGCGTCGGCGCCGATTAAGTCTAGCTTCTTCCCTTTTCTGCCATTGTTCCCACACCTTTTCTCCCATCCCCGGTCCCCAGATCCGCCGGCGACAAACTTCGCATACCTGGCCTCGAGGTCTCCAACCCCGCAGCCTGAGACTTGTCACTTCGTCGAGGTGGACGAATACATCTTTGTCCAGCATGGCATTCGACAGAGCTAGAAGGGACTCCTCATATGCATATGCTGAAAATATCGAACTGATGACATGCCGCAATTCTGACAAGGAGGGGCTTGCGTCGGCCGCATGAGACAGGAATGCTCGTAAAATGCGCAAGAACATCATATCCCTACCGGCAGCCGTGTCACGCATTGATGCGGTACTGGTCAGGAGTGCCGTAAAGATCTGCTGGATCGCAGTCCGCAGGACAGTTGTGATCTCAACGTCTCTTTCGCCTCGGTCAGTCGTGGCGTCTAGCACGCCCTTGACTGAAACGTCTCGAGCGATGCTGACCACGCAGAGAATGAGTTCAAGCCAAAGGATTTCCTCCAAGGATAATGCTCGTGTTGCACTTGCCGTCCGTCTCGGTGATTTGGAGACTGTGGGCGCCTTCGGGGCGTTCTTCATCTGGCCCTGACAGAGCCAGATGCCCACTCGGCTGTACTTCTCCAATGCCTCTAGGACGCCGGTGATTGGATGGTGGACGGAGGCATCATCCCCCTGTTCAACGAAGTCGGTTTTCAAGCCCTTGAGCGTAGAGCCTAAAAAGAACAAATGTTTGGTCAGGCGATCCATCGCTTCCTTGACTTGACCTTGCCGAAGTTGTAAGATCACAACAGCATCGATGATACCGCTGTCCTCAATGGTTGGGAGCACCTCTGCAAGCCGGATGTCGCCCACCTTGATGTTTTCGACATAATCTCTGACATGTGAGGGGTCAAATTGACACAAAAGGCGCACATACGATTCCATAAGCGCATGGCTATATGTGCGGCGACCACGGAGCTTGTCATCCGGCTCAAGAATCGTACGGAGGTACTCGTACTGCGCAAAATCATCATCAGACAACACCTGTATGAAGATATGATGCATGTCCGGCGCAGCCTCGTCAATGGTGGCAGCAGTCCTCCGGACATCGATCGTGACGAGGTCCAGGGCATGCCGCTGCACCGTCTCTCTGACATCTCTCCGCTGTTGATCGGCCACGGGCGACTCGGCTCGCAGGCACTCGGTGATTGCAGGGAATACACCCTCTTGGTCTTCGGTGTCAAGAAAGAACGTGGATACCATGTCAGCGTATCGGCGCTCCTGCTTAAACACAGACTTCAGAACCCGATAGAACCTGGCCTGTCGGAGCAGTGGGACAAATTCCAGTACATTTGGCGGCTGGTAGATAGAAAGGAGGTATTCTACACTGAGCTGAGCATCTTCACGCATGTCGTCCTCCGGGTAGTGGCAGAGGCGACCGAAAAGTTCCTGTAGTATTGTCCCTGAGAGGACCAGGTACTGAGGATACTTGGCCAGATTGCGAGCGATGAACATATCCAAGTAGATGGAATCGTCGGGGTCGAAGTCAGCCGACATGATTTCTAGCAGGATCCGGACCACATATTGGCGAGTGTAGGTCCGCGACGCCGAAGCTTGGCCTATATGGAGGCTGTTAAGAGGGTCATCATCCGCCGAATTCAGATAGCTATCTTCGAATGCCTCGTTCATGGCCGCAATAAAGCTGGCGGTATCGAAACGGAGAACACGAGAGAGATTTCCGAAAGAGGTTGCGGCTTTCAAGCTAGCGTCGCTTCTTCTCTTGTGAATCCCATTTGCTCTTGAACCCCCAGAAAAGAAGAAGTCGTAAACCTGGCCTTTGGCGTTGGCAGCCTCTTCATCGTCCATCGGATTCCCGGTAGGATATACTCGACCCGTCAAGATGAAGGAGATGTATGGGAAAATTTTCTGAGCTGAAGCATCTCCATCAACAACGTCGACCGTTTGTTGGCGCAAAACCTCTTCGCTGTCAGCAAAATCGAGGAGGATCGTCAAAGGTGTGGTATAGTCGTGGAGAGCCTTCGTCCAGACATAGATGTAGGCATCGTACAGGCCGTGTCGTTTGCAGAGAGTTGTCACCTGATCAATGTCCATGGTCGAAGTGTCGAGCATGCAGATGATCTCCTCCAGGACCGACGGGGTGTGGGTCTGAGCAAAATGGTTGATCAGAGTCTTCAGAGCAGGTGGAGGCACTGATGTAACGGCTTGGTCGAGAATATACGGCTCCAAGACGTCGACGAACAAAGGCCCCTGCTCATGCTCGTCATACCACGAAAAGACATCCTCGAAAAGGAAGTCTTGATCATTCATGATGAGGCACGCTTTGATACAAGCATCTGCAAGCTCGACCATCTGAGGCTTCTCAATCTGATCATTCCCGGCCTGTTGATTCTTGCCGAAGGCGTACTTCAAAGACGCGGTCATCATCTCGACGAGTTTTTGTCGGACTAGACTTGCGCGTATATTGTCATCTTCGGGGAGTCCAATGGTCGCTTTTTCCCCTTCTCCCTGGTAGTACTTTGCGGCAAGTCGAATTGCACCGATAAAGTCGCCGATATTGATCATGGCCAAAAGTCGATCGGCCCAATTTGTCAGAACTCCTGTCCAGATATCATTGACGGCAAGCAGGAACAACCGCCCCTTATAGGCTCGGAAACTCATATGAAATGCGTCTGCGACAACCCCATGCATCGAGGTGTCCTCTTCGTCAAGTTGCTCTATGATGGCTCTCAGTTGTTGAGAATAGAGGTCTGCATGATAGACGTTCTTTCTCAGAAGGTCGAAAGCTTCTGTAACATGCATAGTCAAATCTTCGATGATCAGCAGTTGCTGGGTTATGGTGAGGACCGCTAAAACTGATTTGTTCAACCACTGCACTGCAACGATCGCCTCCTCTGCCTGGTAGCGGCTCCTGGCCAGAAACTGCAGCTCTGCTGGTTTGTCCTTTTCAGGATCGTCCTCGCTCTGGATCTCGTGCACTTCCAAGACAGTGAGAATGTTCGACCAGGCATACACAAGCTTCGTCCTTGAGATCTCGGACTCCCCCGACTTCAACTTTATGGCTGGGAACCAGGCCAATGCTGCAGTCATGGCGCTGTGGGCCGCTACCTCTTTTGGACGAGCGGCTTTATGCTGGGTCTGCGCCACGGGAGTAGTCGAGACAATCACAAGCAAATAAGGGGTCAGCATGGCCACTAACCCTAGGCTGTCTGTCCTTTGCTCTATGTTGCCGAGCGGCAGAGGCGAAAAGGCCAGGACTGAACTCTTCTTCTGAGGCCTCGAGGTGCGTGAGACGACTTCTGGGTACCGCCCCAGAATGCGAGTAGTGCGAACGACGCGGCTAACAGCTCCCATGCCTCGAGTTGCCAGGTGAGAGAATGCCATGCCCTTATCGTCGGCAGAGACAAGGGCGGTATGTCTATAACCCAGGAATCCGATGTGGACAACAGCACTTCCTACAATATGGCCGTCACCGCGTCTGGATTGGGGTTGGGAAATGTCCATGGGCTGAATGTGGAGGAACGGTCGAGAAGGTCTGGCACCTTCCCATGTAAAGATGTGCCCGGTCGCATGTCCGACAGCAATAGTAGTATGATCTGCAGATATCGCGATAGCTGTGACAGGTCCGCTCTCGGCAGCTTTTGTGCCACTTCCAATGATAGCTTTATGATTTTGATGATGGTCGAAGACGAGAACCATGCCCTTGGACGTCCCCAACACCAGCTGGTCTGCCACCGCCAGACATGTCGGGCTTCCGAAATTTCTTCTCCCGATCTCAGAGAATGCCTGCCCGGTGATCTTCTTGAACCTGCTCCACCTGATGACATCCCATGGATTTACGCCCTCGTCAGGTTCGGAGGGTGTCTGCAGTCCTAGACTGGCGGCGGACGAGTGGCGCGAGTGTGCCCCGAGAAAAGCAGGCGAGGCCGATCGGAGCGGAGAGAGCTGGGAACTCGACAGGCGGGATTGGAACCGGATGTCGAAGGGACGGTGCGGAATTGACGGGCTGCCTCTTCGGGCGGGACTGCGGATGGAGCCAGCATCACTCAGTGGGGATGACAGTATCGAGCCTTGTATGGATGGCGTGTCATCGGGTGTTGACAAAGATTCATCAATGCTCAGGACGTTTGTCGTCCCGTTGAGTGGGCTCCCACCATCTACTGCATTCGGTTCTGGCAGTTCCCCCTCGTCACCATTTGTATCGTGTTCAACCTCGATCTCGGAATCGGAGGCTTCAGCGCCTGCCCCTTCTTGTGTCTGCTGTTCAGGCGTGATCTGGGGCACATCTCCGTCGTCGTCGTGAAGAGCCGAGTGGTTGCCATGCCGGCTCTCAGGAAGACCTTCGTCCTGGTCGCGCAGGAAGCTCTCGCCCTCATCCGGGGTCGAGTTCATCGATGTATGGTCGACGCAGTCATTGCTTCGTAGACCGCGTCACTAGAGTAGAGTCTTCAGCAACTTTCCACGGTGGTGGTGGTCCAACAACCTCCTCGAGGCAGACACGAAACTAATGTTAAGGTGACAGCTGTCGTCGGGTTGAGGGAGCTCCCGCGCCAAAATGTGACTTTGAAACCGGAGATGTGACAGGGAGACCGGTTCTTCTGACCGCTCACCGACACGCAAGACGTGGAAGACGAGGCCAGGACTTCGAGTGTGCTACCAATGTCCCTCAGGATTGCTTGCGCAACCACCAACCGACTTGCAACGCGCCGATGATTCGCCATGTGGAGCATTTCGCAGCAGCGTCGAATGGTCCGCACTATCACCATACGGAAAAGCATATGTACAATCTCCTGTCGATACCCCCAGCCGTCGCTGTGCCCCGTCTCGCACCACCACCGAACCAACTTGCATGCACTACTGTCACAATGCCGCGTTGACATTCGCACGCGGCTCGCGGCCCATCACAGCACCAGCTCTGCGAGTAGTAGGGCCTCCAGTCGTCGGTGGCTTGCCCAATTCCTGTCCATTAGTCTATTGTTTCCCCCAGCGATCTAGCTTGGGCGCCATTGTATTGCTGCCAGTGCCCATGATCAGGCTAATACCTCCATTTGCAACGAGTGGCTCGCAATGGGCTCTGGTATCATTGGCTACCATGCTCACTATGACCAGTCCATGGCGTTTGCCAGCCATGACCACCGAGGTGGTCGTTCTGAACCTGTGCCGCTTCCAAGCTCATATGAGGCTCCGTACGTCTTTCATGGTCTTCTGTACTACCGCTCAGCCTGATCGCAAGGCCGTCGCATGCTTCACTCTGCACGAGTAACGGTAGACCCCTGCTATTACAATGAGGTTGGATGTGTTCATAACGTCTGCTGCGGTGGTCCTTCAGAAACGGCAAGATACTACAGTCATCCCGGCACCGTGCTACGTTGTCTGCGGTGCGTTTGCATTTGTTCTGGTGCTCGAGTGGGCTTCGTTGACGCAGCCTGCCAGATGACGCCTCAATTGTCGCTCAATCGATTGGACAAGTCGCCGACACGCTCTGTGCTGCCGATGGAGCATTTATACAGGCACTGAACTCGTGCAAAGCATGCATAGCTGTCGAGCAGGGCTCAAACACGACGGTCACCACTATCCCCAGCCTTGACTCTTATATGAACTACTGTGCGGAGCAGGGAATCACAGAGGCCACAGCCTCAGTTGACTCTGCAGAAATAGCGTCGTACACTGCGTCTGTTGGCTCCTCCTATGCGTGGTGCGCCGGATATCTTCTAGTTTCGAGCACCACCGCATCCAACTGTTCAACATCCAACCGTAAGGTAGCCATTGGTCACATGGAGGACAAAGCTGATAATTGCAGCGCCGACAACGTCCACGACCAGCGCGTCTACCTCCTCAACGGCCTTGTCGACCAGCAGCACGCCTCCCACGACGAGCAATCGCGCGTCCGCCACTCCACCTCCGGCGACGTCCTCGCAGCCAAATCCAACGTCGAGTGCGACCGCGGTCTCAACGCGTGAGGCAAGCCATTCGAACACGGCCGCAATAGCGGGTGGTGTTGGAGGAGGAGTGGGCGGTACAGCAGTGATATTAGTCATTGTCGGATGGTTTCTGATCAGATGACGCCGCAGAAAGCCAGTCGCGCTAGGAGATGACCAAGGGCCCCACGAGAAGGCACAACTCCATTCGGACGACATAAAACCCGACAGGAAGGAGCTGGAAGGCACGCAAGCATCTCAAGCCTTGCTGGAGAAGAAGCCGCCAGATATCTCCGAGTTGCCTGCAAATGAAGAAGTGATCGGCGAGGACAGACTCAAAGAGATCCCGTCGAATGAGCCCACCGGCCACGAAATGGAGACCACAGAGAATGAAATGGCCGCTTTAGACAGGATGGCGAAGATGACCGACTCGACCACCCTGGGTAGTGGTAACACCAGAAGCGAGGGTCCGTCTGCTTCATAAAGCAATCTCTCATATATCAACCCGTCCGTTCAAGCGTCGAGGAAAAAGACTAAAGGAAGGTTCGGAAGAGAGTTTAATGATCTGGCGCCGCGCTGGGTGCGGGACCCAAATCCTCCTCCGTAACCATCGGGTCTACTCGACCATGTGAAAGGATTGATGCACAAGGCATGGTGGGACAACCCCAAGATCTACATACAGCACCGATTGGTCCCACATGTCGCAGTTCATGGGACTGGTACGTGACGAGGACGTGATACTGGTGGTACTGTATCATCTTCTCGTACCCTTCTCTACCAGCGCGAGCACCTCACGACCCGGGTAGGAAAACGATGCAGCTCGGCTCGACCTCCAGACTGATCAAGACCTCGCGAGTTGCATGCTTGCGACACAAGAACTACATGACGAACAGAAGTTGGCATATGTAGTTGAAGTGAAATCTAGAGTCTATCAACGTCCGCCACACCTTGTCGATGATTTCAAGGTACCTGCAGGGTAATTGAAGGTGCAACATCAACTCCGTATTTATCATCATCGTCGTCATCGTCATCATCCGGACCGCGACATAAAAGACCAGAGTTTCTGCCTTCGAAACCCACTCTGTGCCGTTGACACGTGGGTTGACCCCGAAACCTGCAACGATGACTGCTCAAAAGCCATTGATTGCCTTCTTGCTTGGTGTTCAGCACTGGTTCCTTCATTCGAGCAAGTGCTCCGCATCTCGCCCGGGATCCTGTGCCTCAAACCGTGGGGTGCGCCCTCTCTCTCATGCGTCTTCATTTAATCGTCAATTAGATCACAGGCTGCCCCTCCTCGGGAATGCAACGCCTTGGACGGCCGCATCGTCTGTGAACCAGCTCACTTTGTCTGCGGCAACTTCATTCACAAGCCCACAGGGCAGACTCCGTCCTTCGTCATCCGCCTCTAGGATTTTCTTCAGAATCTCCTTCTTTCCTCCACCTGTCGCGACAAATGCGATTTTATGTCCATGCGTAACAACAGGCAGAGTCAAGGTAATCCGTCTTGGTGGCGGCTTCGGACTATCTTCAATGGCTGCAACCCAGGCGTCTGTTTCGCGCAGTAGCTTGTGCCCGGGGAAGAGACTGCATGTGTGCCCATCCGGCCCGCATCCCAAGAGGATGAGATCAAACACAGGCACTCTCACCGAGTCCTTACTCGCGAAACTAGAGGTGAGCAGTTCTTGATATTGATCTGCCAGCTCCTGTGTGTTGTCGAGTTGTTCCTCATTGATAGGATGGACCGTCGGGGTGCCTTGCTCTTTCGGAATCTTGTCCAGTAGGTCTTTCTTCAACAACCCGTAGTTGCTATCCTCGTGGTCGAAGGTCACGGCTCGTTCATCCGCGAAGAAGATCTCCCATTTTGAAAATTGTGGTGCGGAGGCGGGGTCCTCACTTTCGCCGGCGTTCAAGAGTGCTTTTGCCAGGGTGGCGGGGAGGCTGCCCCCTGAGACGGCGACCTTGAAGGCATCATGTCGCTGAAAAGCGGCTTTCTGGGCGTGGAGGATGTATGTGCGCAGATGGGCTGCGACTTCGTCCACTGTGGGGTAGCTGAAGAGGTTGGGTTGCTTGCCCATCTTTTCGGATTGCGTCGGCTTTTTCTCAATGCAAGTATTCAGCTCGACTTTTCGCGACTGACAACGCTCGGATACGGCTGTCTTTTCCCCTCTTCGAGAAGCCTCGTCGTGTGGTCGCCGGATGTAGGATAGTTGAAGAAGATTAGCCGTGCGCGATACAGGCTCGACTCGTATCAGACGCCGAGAAGTGGAGCTTGTCGTTCAGGGCCGGGGATTGATGTCGCGCTGCTCGCTGGGTACTAACGAGGATTGTGGCTTGGTGATTTCAACAAAGGAGCTGTGGGAGGAATGTATAGTATATGAATGAGGTGCGGTTGAAGAAAGGAAGCACCTGAAGATCTCTTGAAACTAAGATCTGTGGTTTAGAAACTGTGGCTAGCAAAGATAGACGATTGTCGCAGCTCTGCATTGGCGATCGCCAGAACGTGGCTGAAGAGAGTTTGACGTCACGATAACTTCGTCTGAGAAAGCCCCTCCATGGTACTGGAACAATTCCATCCCGAGATTCTGCAGTATTTTACCTGTCAGACTTAGCTGGAAGCATGGCAGAAAAAGCCAAGGTCTAACGCCCATACAGAGCAAACCAGAATGCTGACTTTGCCACAGTAGGATGACTCAGCCGCGAACATCCCCCACCGTGGTACGAGCAGGGCGGACAGTTCCTGCTATGGTATCAGAATTGCCGCAAAGCTTTCTCATCCCAGCAAGATCCGAGCCCATCGTTGAGAGCGGTAGGGGCTCTCTCCTGACTATGAAATTTCTCTCCATGGCTAGAAGCAGTAAGTTCTGCCGTGGAGCGGATGTTGCGGCTCGGATATGTTGTTCCCATAAGGCCTAGAATCACGATTGAGTACTCGTACGAGTACAGAGTACCGTGTCGTTCAGATATCCCCGCCACGCCTCCGCCTAGCAGAGAACGATCGGGAACATGCGGAAGTTTACTCCATACTGCGTTCGAATTGCGTACCTGAGTTACCCTACGGCTGTGTACTTGGAGAGATGAAACAGTAACAGTCTCAACACGTGGACGTCGATCTTCATTCGGCATCAGTTATACTCGTTCGTAGCCCCACGAATACCCCAACGGTTACTCGTGCCCGAAGCCTATCGGTCTCGAGTCGCTGCCGAGACGTTGTACGACGACAAGTGAGAACAAGGTGATCGGAGTCCGATGACGAAGCTATCACGGATGTTTTACCCTGAGTATCCCAAGCCTCCAGAAACCTGGTTGAGATGTGGCGCACGCCAATGGGACGCGCTGGAAGAATGCACCGCGCCGATCCAAACAGGCGACCCAGGCTGAATGAAGAACAGTCAGTTCCTAAAACGCCATGATTGGTAGGGACGGGAACCCAGACGCCATGAAAATCCGGGCAAAGCGTGCGCCGCGCGTAGATTTGGCTGTCAGAGATCGAACTCGCTGCTGGTCATCGACATTGGCACATTCCACTGATTGGAACCATGCCATTTTGTTTCTTTCGACGAGCCGCGACATCACGATTGTCCCTCTGCGGATGGGACATTCTTCCTGTCCGCCTTGATTTGCCGTCCAAGCTTCCATGACGCCGTCCGCGCGACACCATATCTCATCTCTGCCGTCCCCCTTGCCCTGCGAGGACTTTTCCTTTTCTGCATCCTCAGCGCATCCAAGTGATCGTTATCCACTTCAACGCCTTCCTTACTAACACCCTTCTTTGCATAGCACAGCGCCTCTGCTTACTCTTTCCAAACTGTTCTTCCCGGCAGCAATCCACGCCACACCACACTTTTCTAACCAGCCATCTGGCCATGGCGTCGACACCTTCCGTCTTGCAGCTTCAGACGCACGCCGCCAGCGGCGCCAAACCTACCAGGGGCAACCCGATTTCCCATGCCAGTAAAAGCGACGATAGCATCAATACACTCTCGTCCAGCCGGTCGGCTTCTCCAAAGTCATCCTTGGACATTGTGCGCTGCTCGCGGTGTCAACGGTCCTTGAGCATTGACACTTCAATGCCTGCACACCACAGTGGTGCAGTCAAGTTCGCAATGAATTCATACTACTGCACGAGATGCGCAAACGTCGTCGGATTCGTCAAATGAACCCATCCCCGAGGCATCAAATTCAGATACTACCGCCTTCACGTTCCAATCCATCCAACTCCCTCAGAGCCCCAGTCCGCAGCACATCAAGACCTCGGTACCAAACATTCAACACGTCTGTGACGTGCGATATTCGAGTCTCAAGGGGGAGATCCGAGAACAAAGTCCATCTTGTACTACGTGAGATCCAACACACGGAAGAATGCAATGCGGTCCAATTGGCCATGACTCAGAAAGATGGGGAGTCCGTTCTTTCATAGAGACACCCAAGGACGAGGATGCGCCACCGTGCAACGAGGACGACCGCCATCACGAGTCAGAACCCGCGAGACGGGAGGCAAGCCTGTCGGGTTATTTTCGAATGCCATGGAAATCTGACAGTGGTTTGACATGCCGGGAGCGTGCAAGGTCTTGTTTATTTTCTGTGGGCACATTTTCTAGGACATGAAATTGCACTTAGCATGCAAGGTACACGCCGGTTCAGTGCTGGGAGCATGCATTTCTTCTATTCTATGGTTGGCCTTCTGCCGGGTTGAGGGTGCATATATCCATATACTTGCATATAATCGTGCAATTTGCGAGCCACCTGGGCCTGTTTCAAAGTGTGCTGCGTGATACTTTACCATCGGCGGGGATCGTGCTGTCCTTTGCACAGAATGAAGCCCACACCCGATGCGACCGCGATCGCGACAGGCGACACGGTTACCAGTCTTCTGCGTCAGATCATGTTGCGCAGGTGCAAGCCGGGCCAACCTGCTCTCGCGGAGAATATTTTGGTGTAGGAAATCCACAGGTCTGATGCAGCGACGATCGTTCCGAGGCGAAAGCTCCTCCACGATAGGCGAATCAAACTGCAGGTCTGTTCCGTGGCCGTCGCCAACACATGCTTGCGATGGACCGACCCCTCGCCGGTTACTCCCCATTCGTCGCCCGCCAGGTCGGACAACAACAGCGCCAGTCGAGATCTCGATGACAGTCCCAGCTCGTCGGTTGAACACTCCCGAATCTATCCATTTCCCTTGTGCCACCGGGGAAGCTCAGAAGTGTAGGACTAGTATCACAGCGCCATGCAAGATACTGTAGCGCAGGACGGATCGCTGTTTCCAGGCAAAGCGGCGTCGAAATCCACCACCGTACACATAGCAATCAATCTTGACGCCGGCTCACGAATGCAACTCGACGGTAGTCTCAGAACCTCGTGTTTGGTCCGCTTCCGCAGCGTCGCTTAATCGGTGGTTACAGGTACGAGCAGTCGCTTCGTTCATTCGGAGTGGTGTCTGTGATACCGAAGTTGCTCGGTGTTACAAGCAGTACCGAGATTTCAGCATGCCAGCCAGCTTGACCCGGGCAAGCCACCAATCGCCCGTCACGCAACCGACCACAAACTGCGAGAACGTGGTTGTCTGGCCACGAACATGCACAATCAGAGGCCGTTACATAACACACCCCGACGGCTTCTGAGGCTCTGTTGCCTTCTAGGACGGGCAGGACGGTGCCATGCCCTCCCTCAGGTTCGATCGGATCTGTCGTTGACCCGAGGTTGATAGACACGATCGAATCAACAGGGGCCTTCAGATCTAAGGATTGGTATGTCCCCAGCAGACTGACGCTAGCATGCGACGGTCTCCCTGTATACATACGTAGCGACAACGGTGACTGCCTGACATCCTCCACTTGAACCCTATTCATAACCTCAAAAACGCTCTTGACCCAGTCGGCTACAGACGCCGTTTCGATTTGCAGCAGGCGTTTACTTTACGTCAGGTCTGCTGCATATGTTTTCCAACCTTCCCAAGCCTCCTTTGCCCATTGACAGCCCAAGGGGCCTCCCCACATGGCTGTCATTTCCGCGCCGCTGCGACTAGCTCCCAATAGACCTGGCAAGCCCACCACTACCTGGTCTTGTATCTATCACGATTGGCGCGACTTCTCGGCTCGCCAACTGAGGCTGCAGGCAGGGCTATTCCGATCCAACGTGTGACAAGGATAACCCGAACTCTGTCCGGTGGAGGGACGCCACCTCGGACAGTTGAGGCTTTCCTCAAGTGGCATAACCACATCAGTGCTGCTGCCACTAGGACGAACAGCCGAATTTCCCGTATGCGAGGCAAGAATGATATATCTGATATCACATTCTCGCAATAGGGCCTACCCAAGGGCAGGTTTCGGTCGTCCTGAGTCCCAGCAACTTCGACTATTGGATTTGATCCAAGCACTCGATGTCAACTTCTCCACAGGTCAATCTGGGTTACGGGTCTTGGATCTATACTGCGCGCAGACGAGAGAATGTACTGCCACAAAGATCCAAGCCACTGTTGTACCAGAGCGAAAAAGTACCAGTAGGTCGTGTGTATAAATCGCGGGTCGAATGCGCTCGCAAGCTGGGCTTTCTAGTCAAAGAGAGTTTTGCTGTCTCTGTCTCTGTTCGAACCGACATTTGGGTGAATCAAAGCATTATCGCCCTCTCTTTGTCTCCCGCTCCCCCCTCTCTCCCTCTCTCTCGAGTCGGATTGTGCGGCTTTCCTGGGGCACAGGTGGGCGAGCAAGATTAACGGTACCAGGACTTAACCCCTGCCGATACTAGATCCACCTCGGGTCTGCAAGATACGAGAGAACCTCGCCATTTAGGAGTGGATTGGATGCAATTGTTCCCCCAGTCCTCTTTCCAAGAAGAGGTCGCCGTCGGGCCCCACCTGAGATCTGATGCATATGCACCAGATCAAAGGTAAAGAGGCCGACTTCCACATCCAAATCCCACACACTTGCGCTCAAGGCCTTTGTCAACAAGAGTGTCAGGTCCACAGGCCACTCTGCGGTCATTCGGTGGAAAGAACGCGATAAAGCCGACCGAAAGCATTATCAGCTCCTCCACGAGTTAGCCCTCGAAAGCACTGCCGCCGTCAGTTCTGGCCTGACATATCCGAGACGATGCCTCAAAAAGGCGATCTTCGTCGACACCGGGCGCCGAGTCGGGACGAAGAACAGTACATCATCCTTGTTCAGCCTGTATGTACGGGGAACGTTGGCGGGAATGGTCCGGAAGCTGACTATGATCGCCACAGATTCCTCGTCATTGTCGATGGCAAGAGCTGAAAGACATGACCAGAAACCTCGGAGGCCAACAGAGCCTAAAAGCCGAGGTGTTCGAGGTGGGCAATGGAACCCAGATGGGACATTGTACCATCAAAGGGAGAGCTGATGCCGTGAAGGTCTATGGTATGTCGCTACCTTCCACGTGTAGCTGACTCCTCACACGCCACAGAGAATCTGTGCACTCGCGGCTGGAACGGTCAGCGCGTCCGTGTCCAATTGAGCACGCGCGAAAAGAACGGCGCCCTGAGAACGGTCGAAGGGCCAAAGGAGAGCAACGGGTCGGTTGACTCTGCAGCACCGCCCAGTCTGTCTCGTCCCGACGCAAAGGGCTCTATGGTCACATCACATCCTGCGACGTATGTATTGAGGTCAGCGGCGCCAGAGTCACTCGCTAACGCCCCAGCAGACCGGCATATATCACCCCAGCTCAACCGTCAGCCTCCTTGACTTACAACCCACAATATGCAAAAGTGAGCGGTTGGTCATCACAACAGGCAGCACCCTCTCCGATCGCAGGCAGAACTCCAATCACACCCTACGCACCAGCCGTTTGTCCAGGGCAGCATGGCTACCTCCCGTCAACAACCCACGCGGCAGCGATGACCCCTGCCGCGGCGCACTATGGCGCACACTTCCCAAGCAAGGCCGACCCAGTCCCGGTCTCTCCCACTTCTTCTTCACTACCACTTCGTCCCATCAACGACGGGACTACGGTGTTCCTTTCCGGCCTGCCATATTACCAATCTGAAAGCGAGCTGCGCGGTCTCCTCAAACGCTATGGAAATGTTCTGTACCTCGAGATCCACCCGGACCGCCGCAATCCCGGCAAGAACAAGGGCACCGCACGGGCACGGTACAAGACCTTGTCCGAGGCTCTGAGTGCGGTCCGTGGCCTCGACGGCCAACTCCTCCGGGACCGCAAGATTAGCGTCAAGCAGGAGCGAGACGATGCATCTAGCCCAGCAGGACCCCGGAGACCTCCGCATACGGTCAAGGATAATGCCGGCATCACCGCATCGAAGCAGCAGCAGCAGCAGCAGCAGAAAAACGTGGGGTTCTCATCAGCTGCTGCTTCGGGTGCGAAGTCCAAAAGGTCTCGAGACGTCGCCAGGGGTCCCTCCCGCGCCAGCGAGAGGTCTCAGGGGTCCGCTTCGTCCATCGGATCGGGTCCTCTCGTGGTCAACGGTGCGTCGGCAGCCCAGCGAGGCATCCAAGGAGCGGCATCGTCGCGGGATAGTGACGCCAGCAGTGAAGAGGACAGCGACGGCGATGAAGATAGTGAGGTTTCATCCGACGAGGAGGAGGGGGAGGGGGTTGTCCAAGAGGTAAGACCAGTTGAACTCTGTGCTGAAAGGTCCTCGCTTTTATTTCCAATGTCCTTCCCTTGGCTGTCACTTAGGACGTCTTCCGGATTTCGTCTTTCCAACTCAAGTCCAGGCTACGCTAACATCTTGTCTGCGTCCAGGTGACCCGTAAGATGCACCACCACAGACTTTAAGGCGATATACTGGTGCACGACGATGAAGTAGGGCACAGGATGAGCACAGCCCAGCCCCAGCCAGCAGCGTGCAGAGCTCAGAGATGGCGAACTATATCTCTTTCCATACTGTTTCTCGGACACGTCCTCGCGAGTCGTGGGCCTGTTACCCTTGCTACTTACTCTCACTATTCTTGTCACGGCCACAGTTACAGTTACAGTTCCAGTTCCAGTTACATGTCGTTATGGCCACAGCACTTTCTTGTCCATCGCGTTAGGTCATCTGCAATGCAAAAAGCATCAGCGCGATAAGATACGGCATCTGAGAAGTTTTCAGAAGTTTGTCGGTCTATAATTGTTCGACTTGAATTTGAACTTGAACTTGAACTATTAGCTTGCATGTATGCACGATGTCGTTACTTGCCGCTTTCTTTCCTCTGCATCGTGGCCTTTTTAATGTTTCAACCAGATGATCAACAACAGCTATGGAGCGCAGTGTATTTTTTAGCAGGGAAAGCCGGACATGTCTTGACTTTAAATCTTCCTCGTCCTCGTCCTCGTCCTCGTCTCTGCTTATCTATGAACATGCACCCGACGACCTGTGATGCGAGGCCACGCAATGAACTACATTACATACGCCATAAGTCCAACGCTACAATAGTGACGAGTATACGCGGGACGAACGACCGGAGGAATCCGAACACGACGCACACAGGACGAGAAACCTCGTATCGCATGTCTGGGTGATTAGCGGACAAATCACAGTCATAGTGCGAGGAGCGAGTCATCTGGTACAGTACCAGGGCAGGCACTTTGGCAGGACGAGGAGGATACGGACAAGGTGGGAACCGAAAGGTAGAAGGAGACGGTAATTCCCTGGCCCGGGTGAAGTTGGGTGCTGGACTGTACGTGTAGATGGAACTGCACCTCGCTCGCATCGAGGGAAGAATGATCAAGCGGCGCTCACGCAGGCGAGAATGAAATCCCATAATGGTATGGTATGGTTGATTGGTTGGTTGGCCGGTTGGTTGTTGATTGTCTCTGGCTTTGATGTTTGTTCCATGCACATTTCCCGAACAGCGCAGCCCAGTTCTGCCCATGCCAGTCCAGACCAGTCCAGTTCAGCTCAGCAGCCCAATTCATGTACACATTACATGGCTACTCGTAGTCATGGCTACTCCGTATCCTCCCGTCCCATCGCGCCCATCCCTACCTGCCCCCGTATTACGGCTGCTTTTTCCTTCCGAAGTTCCATTGCGGAGATACACCACCACCACAGCTGCATACAATTGCAACCTAGCCCGACTACTCGTACTGTGGTTGTGCATATCCTTCGCTTGATTTTGCCCACAAGATTCCAAGAAAACAGACAGGGATATCATTACTGCTACCGCGCTCGCTCGAAGGATCCCCCCTTCCCAAAACCCAAGAACGTCACGGAGATCATGAATAAAACGCGCTTTTCTGGAAGCTTTCGGCGCTAATGTCCCCGGGCTTGCCTTTCACTTCGGGCCCCTTGGCCGGCACAGGGACTCTGTTCATCCCGCTCGTCCCCGCGTAAATCGAACTTAGACTCTTCGTCCTGTCTGCTTGGTCGAGCAATTTCTGGGCCGGACCCTCTGCTTTCATCGTCTGAGTACGGCTCCCCGGCGCGGACGCAATTTGCCCTCCCTCTGTGATTTGGGCCTGTGCCTTCGGCGCGGGTCGTTGAATCGGTTCGAGATAGGGCGAAGGCAAGTAGCCCATTTTGCCATCTCGAGCACGACAACGCCACCATTCCGAGGCGTTCCCCATGGGGTCGGTCTTGCTCAGCACGGCCACAAAGTCGCCTTTCTTGGCCTCGAGATCCATCCCGCCTGACTGCGGGGTGGGCGTGTAATCATATAGTACTCGGCAGAAATCCAACTTCCGGGGGTCGATCGGGACTTGCTCGCCGTTTTGGTTCGTCGTGTATGTGAGAGCACCAGCTTCTTGCTGGCGCCGTAGCTCTTCTTCCTGGGATCGGGCCATCGCGCGGATGAGTTTGCCCATTAGATAGGGTAAACCGAATACCGCGATGGCGAACATGATGAATGGTTTCTTGGAGGGGCGCGGCGGGGCTGGGGAGCCGTCTGGTAACGTTGCGGGGGCGGAGTTGCTGTTTCCTGACAGGAAGGAGGAGAAGGCCGCGGGCGTCAGAGCTGTGGCGTCTGCTGGGGGCGGACGACCTGTGATTTTGGCGGTTAGAGTGCGCAGCCAGCGCAATAGCGTGAAAATCCCAAGGACGGAGCCGAGGGTTTGGCGCAGATTGCCGAGTTGTTCGGCCATGGAGACCATTGCTATAGAAGCATCAGTGATAGTTCTTGCACATTCTCGTCCCGGGGATCTGGCTCACCGAAGAAGCTCGAATGCGTCGTCATATACGCGCTCTCCAACATCTGCGCAAACCCACCGAATGCACCGACGATACTCTCCATGATCTGAAATGTCGCCGCGGTACTTTGATTCCATGTCTGTGTCAGAGACTGGTTGTTCGGGTTGTTTGGATCCATCCCTGGGTTGAAGCCATATCCTCCTCCATACATGTTGTTGCCGTACATGCCGCCTCCATAGCCGTAACCGCCACCAGCGCCGTACATGCCCCCGCCGTACATCCCGCCGCCGCCGAAGCGGGAGTACGGCGAGCTGTAGGATGAGTATGGGGATGAGTAGGGACTTGAATTCATGCCGAAGCGGTTCTGGTTTGTGAAGTTGGAGGCGTTCTGATTGACAACAGAGTTGAGTGTTGACGGCCGCTCGGGAAGGGCTGGCGCGGCCGAGGATGAAGCGGTTGAAGAAGGCGCTGTCATGACAGAGGATGCTACAGGCGTGCTCGTGCCAGAGATAGCTGTCGATAGTAAGTCCCCGAACGGAGAGGGTTTCTGGGGTACGGAGTTATTTACCGGTCGAGGCAGCACGCTCCCACGGCTTGGGCGGCGAAACTGTCGTCATTCTCTGGTTATCTCGACATTGTTCCTATTCGCGCGCTTGGAGTAAAGTGGCAGGTCGATATCGAGGGAAGGAAAGGAGCAGGGAGTGACAAAGTATAGAGACAACGTATAGCGGGATCGATTACGGCCGGTGCAAGGGTCGTGGCAGCAAAAAGGTTGATGTTTTTCTGGCTGACATATGATCGATTGGGTGTCTGAGAGGCTGGAAATTGAAAGAAAGACGAGATGCCGAGGATGTTTGCGGAGGCGGAGACGGTCGGCGATGCCAAACATGGTTTAGCCGCCTGCATCGCTTCGTCTCGGTGTTCAATCTTGATGTCTTTCATCTTCCGTCGGCTGAAGCCGGATTAGAGGAGTTATCTCGAAAAGCCGTTGCTGAAAATATGCTGGTTAGGTTAAGATGTTATCCTAGTAGAAGCTACTAATACAGTTGCTTTACTTTCCTTCACGTTCCTTCACTACCATCTCACCCTAACACTTCAAAAAGGCTTGGCGGAGAATTGTAACCGTGCACCAGCGAAATACAGCTGAACAAAAAGACAAAAACTCTGCCATGAACCCCAGTTGAACAGGAGGTCATGGTGAGCGAAAACCCTGGGTAGGTTTTTTCGTCGGTACTGTTGTGGTCGGTTCCTAGGGTCTTGTTCCTGGGGTCTTTTCCGGGGGTCTTTTCCTGGGGCCTATTCCTGGGGTCTTTGTCCTGGAGTCTTTTCCCTTGGGTTCCTGGGTTAGATGATGAGAGTCGAACTCGTGGTCGCTCGAATCGGATTGCCGACAATTCGTCACTGGAACGCCTTCTAGCCCGGTGCTAGTTTGTCCAGAACCAGCAGAGGAATTGTTGGCAGAATTTTGACAACTATAAAATATATGTGAAGAATTTTCAGGATAAGACTGAACGTGAAGCACTGGCGAGGCTGAGTGAAGTGAAGGGAAGGGCAAACCCGACGCCTGATGAGCGCACCAGACCTTCAGCACTCCTCCACAACCACGGCTACAAGTTCCGATTGACTGACAATTTCACCCATCGTGGGAGCTTCTAGCGAGGACCTCAATCTCTTGATTACGTGCACGTTCTTACGGGACCAGTTGACTGTGGTGCTATTTCAACAAGTGTGCCCTCCAGGTCTCTGGCTCTTTGAGTTGGCGGATAGGCTCGTCACTGGCCGCCTGCGTGGTTTCGTCCTCCCCGAATGTTATAGCTGACACAGCAGACTTTCAGGCCGTTGCAAAGACCTCAGGTACATTTCAAACCGGTTGAAGCATACCTCAATTCCTCATTCATTGTTTTCCCTTCTGTGTACCCTACCTTGCTCGGGAGCAATCTTCACATGGCAGTGTGGGTAGGTGTACTTCCAGCTCTTGAATATCCCAGGCAATTGTGCCACTGACGGGCTTACCATCGGACAAATTTGAAACGTCCAAGCGCAAATCCAATGCAGAATCCTCAGGCAGCTACCGAGGTCTCCATCTACCAACAATTTGACACAATGCCACAACACCCTAAGCCACGAGGTCTACCGGAACGTGGCGAGAGGCCTGATCTGCGGGTATGATGTTGATAATCTCTCTCGTGTCATCGATGTGGATTGTTCTTCGCTCCAACTGTGGACATACTCCTGGACATTGCAGAGGTACTGGAGCCGATTTGACAAGAATAGCTGGTATTTTTGCAGCTACCGTGCTACCGTGCAGTCGTTTCCTTGACCACTGGGAAAGCCAGTACAGTGATGTTACTGTTTGGGCTTGCTTTGTGCAATTCCATCCCATCGTTCTGCAGCGACCGAGAGAGATCAACCACGAAAGAACGGCGGACTTCTTGGGAGTCACCAGTGTCTCTCCCCCTTCTGACCCTGGGGTGGGTTTACGAGGAAATGATACGGCAGATGCATCGGCATGAGCTTACGGATGGTCTCGCATCCGGCGACCAGCCGGAAAGCAAGGACGATAACGGTTCAGTATACCTGAGCACCTGAGCACGAGCCACGGCGGAGAATACGATACCGTGAATGGACGATCCATTCCTATTGACATTTCTATACCGGTACCGGCACCGGCACCCCGTCACACCATTCAATCACTGAATGGCCGAGAACTTCGTCGGCACCAGAAAGCTGCTCGCGACCTTCGCGTTGATGGGCCCATCCTTCTCGCTCTCGGCCCTGGCTTGGACCCACTCCGGGTCAGCAAAGAAGGCATTCCACTTCTTCTCCCGGTCGGCCAGAGACTCCCACGCCAGCATGTAGGTCAGGTCGTTGGCATCGGGGCCCACGAGCGTCGTCCTGCACGGATACGCCATGTCAGTTGACAGAGCTCTTGCGAGACTCTCCTGTTATCCGACGAATACATCCGGAGGACCGCGCTGGCCTCTGATTTCAGAATGGGCATGGCCTGCGTCACGTACCAGAACCCCAATTGCTTGATCCCATGTTTCTCCCAGATCCTGAGCGTGTGGTTCTCGAACCTGGCGAGCAGATTTGGCATCCGGCCAGGGACGGTGGTGTAGATGCGGAGTTCGTAGATCATTTTTTATCTTGGCTCGATCGATTGCTTTTTATCTGTTATTTCCTTCTTGATTCTGGCCGAAGAGGAGTATGAGGTGCTAAAGCCCAATAAAATATTCAAATTGCTCTGTAGGTGAGACCCTGTTCTCGATTATAATGGCTTTTTCTTGATATCTCATGCTCGTGCATGAAAGGATCGATTAGTATTGATATGTATATGCGGGGCAGGGGGGAGGATGGGGGGTGTTCAGGACGCTCAGTGTTGGAGATCGCCCGAGGGACCAACGATGCGGGGGATCTCTCACTCATACGAGTACACAGGAACAGAGCCACGGGAGCCACGGAGCTCATGGCCGTACGCCGTGCATAATTGTACCGAACATCAGCGACTCTTAATTACCCCGAGCAAGCCCGAGTTGGAGCGACCAGACCGGAGTGAGCTTTACAACGAGCTTACATATCTTCCACCGGAACTTCCGATGTTCGCCTGACTAGACTAGCGGAGTCTGGGTCCGAACCTTTACCCCGGACCTCAATCAAGGCCTGAAGTGATTTAAGCACGATATCGACGAGTCTAAAAACCATCCACGTCGCCGAGCGTTGAACTGCATCGCTGGGACCCGAGATGAAAGTGGCGCGAAGAAGGCGGGTGATCCGCTGGGCGGAGCTGCGCTGTTTAAAGTGCTATGTAGGGCTCACCCCACCGTCTCGAGGTGTCGAGATGTCGAGATGCCGGGGACTCGTGTTGAGAAGTAAGGCATCAAGGAGTCGAGCGGCAGGGGTAAATAGAATCAAGGAATCAGACCCCGAGTCCGCAGACGGACGGCACAGTTAAAACCACAGTCCGAACGAGGGATACTTCCTAATAGAGCTGTTAAGCGTCCTTCAGGCCCGTCAACCATGACTCGACCCCCCGGCTTCCGTCGCAGACACACGTCGCTCAGCGATGACTAAAGGACTCTAGGTAGCATTTTAGGGGCCTCAGTCAACGACCCAGTCCCCAGCCATGCCCCCAATCATCACTCTATCC
Source organism: Phialophora verrucosa (assembly GCA_002099365.1). NCBI lineage: Eukaryota > Fungi > Ascomycota > Eurotiomycetes > Chaetothyriales > Herpotrichiellaceae > Phialophora > Phialophora verrucosa. The sequence goes on along the minus strand of MSED01000014.1, from coordinate 43,843 downwards.
TCTCCTTAGGCGCGCCAGCATTTCCCTCTCGCTTCACATTGCTGCTGCCTGGTGCCCTGCTGCAGTCCAGTATGCACGACATCAACGCGACGTGTCGCCCAGCTAGTTGACCGGACCTTTTCGACAACTCCCCAACTTCCCCCAAACAATATTGTTTAGATATTTCCCATGCTTGGACAAACTCCATGCGAGGACGAGCGCGGTGGATCCTCGAACCATAGGCGGCGTCTATCCCCGCTGATACATACTCGTAAACCACGATCGGCACCCTCTACGTACGCCGCATCCAGGGTGCAACAGTATGCACCCACAACGTGCCCTGAGAAGGGATTGCCACAGTGCCTACTCCCTAATCCGTAGACGAGATCGCAGACATTCTGTATTATGCACGCACCCAGTCCCGTCTGACTACATGTGACCCTATCTACATATCATGTCTTTCGCATTGTACTCTCCTCCTCATCCTCTGCCCCTTCGGCCCTCCGCCTCTCCGTCATTTAGAGTTTCACGGATCCGTGATGCGGGGAGAATGGAGCACAGCCAATGAGACCAGCACTTCTTGGACCCACATATCCGAACACAATAGCTGTTCAAGTGTTCAAAAGCATCACTCGGTACAGCTTTGGGCTCCCTAGCTCTCATACTTGGGACCTCTAGCTTTGTGAAGGCATAAAATACACAATCATTATTCCAACATCGAATAGAACAAGGCTCTCAACAGCTATATTGGATGGGAGGGGTATACTTTCGTTCTATTTCCTGGGCTGAGATACAGAATGCTGGGACAGATGCGGAAATTTTGTTCATAGATTGGTCCAAGTCAAGGGCAGGAAGACTTGCATGGGTAGAGACAATGTACTGAGCCGCATGTTGCTTGAGCGAAGGGACAAAAGTTAGGTATGTATTAGGTCGTAGCCCAAGATCAATGTACTGAGAAGGAGAATCGACTCCCCCACACCCACCCCCCCGTGACCCCTTATTTGCCCGCGGCGGGGTTGAAGCGAGCCCCAGGGACCATTATGCCTTCCCTAATCTGCACCAACCCCAGTCCTAATAAAGCCGCCATTCCTCGATCAAGAACATGCAATGATCATAAACTTCAAACTCCGTTCCGTGGCCGAAATCCCTCTCCGAATCGATTCTGGACATTCGTCTCCTTTGGTCAGCAATTCAACTCAGTAACAGAGAACAAGAGATTGCTGGCGGCATTATGGATGTACAGATCGCCCCAGCTCCAGCGACATTCCTGCCTCAAGCTATGCGCGTACCAGTGTTTGATCGCAATGTCCGGCGCAAGCAGTTTACAAGCTGCGACGCATGTCGCAGACTTCGACGCTCTTGCGACGCCTTCAATCGAGGCGCAAGTCCTTTGCAGCCACAAAACACCACAACTGACTTCCGGGGTTGTTCAGCGTGTGTAAAAGCGGGCAGACGATGCACGTTTGAATGGCTCAAGGGTGTACCAGAGACAACCCTTCCTCGAAGGCTCAAGCGACGAAATGGCCCGGCTTCGAGGGACAACGATAATACTCGGGAGACGACCCAAGCCAGAGAGCCGACTAACAACGGCATGTACATATCAGCTCCTCGCCCGACTCTAGATACCCCGCCGACAGACGCGACATTCTATCAAGAACTGCAGCAACCTGTAGACTGGGACGCCTTCGCGTTCCAACAGGAAAACTACATGAACGACTTGTGGGCAGACACCTTTACACATAACTTGTGGTTCCACGATGTCTCCCAAGCCCAGTCATATAGCAAACCATGCACGAATACCCCCGAAAGCCGCAAAATGCCGTCTAATAACTCGCATGGCAGTGTGGCTGCACTTCTATCGAATCCGGGGGAAATGACGCAGCCATCTACCACCCCGCCTCAAACAAACACCTTTCGGCCTGATGCGATGCCTTCACAGAGAACAGCGCAACCTGAAATCGACCTGGACTGGTTTCTCCCAACCGACGAAGAATTGCCCGAGCCCGTCAATACTGGCGACTCGTTCAGCCAAGGAAAAAGTTCAGATGCGTTTGACGAGATACCGAAAACGACGTCGGCTTCACCAACGCTAGACGCTCATATTGTCCAAGTTACCAACAAGCGTCTGATATCGACGGAGTTGGTGCAGATTTACCATGCCAGCATGGAGAGCTCTATGGTCTGTTTCCTGTCCGAGTACAACTGTCCCTACAGCAGTGGCAAAGTGTCGCTGCTTTACTGCCGCAGGGATGCCATGAACTTCTATCAATACAAACCACCAACATATCTTCAACGCATTGATCAACTTGAGCGAGCCTCAGAGCCTCTTCGCGGCAAAAAGTTGACATCAGGACAAAAGATCGTGGCGGCAAAAGCTCTCCAGCTTGCCATCATGGCTTTCGCATGCCAATGGACACATGCATCAGTCTGGCCTCCCCGATCGCCAAACACGAGTTTCTCTGACGCCATAATCGACGAGATCGGAACCTCGTATGGATTCGAGCGCTTACTGCAGCAAAGTCTTTGGCATGAGGCGCAAAGATATGTGGAGACCACTGCATACATTGACAGCTTCCGGTCCATTTTTGCACAGATTCTATTTTCCATGGTCCAGCAACCATCGTTTTTGAACGACCTCGAGAAGGAAGCACTGGAAAGTCCCGCGCCGTCTCCAATTTCGGTGGCGATGAGGTTTGGCGATTCAGCGAGCGAATCAGACAGCCCTGTTACTCGTCAAACTCCCAAAGTGAAACCGGAAGAGCGTATGTTTCGGCATAAATACCTAGCCCAGGCTCTGCGGCATCTCGCGCAGTGGAAGAACCGCCTCTCAAGGTGGAAAAGCAACTCCGAACTCTCGGCGGCTGCTGACTCTAAAGATCTGGCTCTGCAGAAAGCTGCCCAGGAAATGGATCGCCCATTTCATCTCCTGTGGTGGTTTGGTGTTATGTGCGATACCAGTGTGTCGGTGATCAACGACAAGCCCCTTGTAATCCCAGATCATGAGGTGCACACCTACAAACCGCCACAGTCTGCCCGTACTGAAAGCACTCCGCCGTCTGAGATACAACCAGGGCAGCAGCAGCAGCGAGCCGACGAGAGGAAGAATGACAGCCACGCCGCCTCGAAACTTCACATCTGGGATGTGGATCTCATGCCAGCCCAACCTTTCCAGGCATTGATTTCGGATGCCGAGTCCGTGATCCGAGAGGCGTGTCCTTCAAAGGTGCTGATGTGGCGCAAACTCGGCAGCCTAAAGGCAATCATCGACCAGCCCGTCGACCAGGATCTGACGGAACGACACATCCGATCCACGTTACAGGTCTATGAATTCTGGCGCAACACTTACGGGGACTTCATCCAGGAATGTATCCGCCACCACCACACGCTCTCGTTCCAGGTCCAATCTTGGTACATCATTCTCGGCTGCCACTTCCACCTGGCTTCGCTATATATCGCAGACTGCATCAAGGAACTCGACCACCGTCGCCAGTCCTCTACTAAAGGCCGGTTCTTGCGTGCCGCCTCGGCTCTCACGCTGGAAATCACAAAGACTGGGGTCAATGTCATATCGGAGATCGCTGCCGTCTCTCTTTCAGCCGTGACATTATCCCAGCATGCCAAGAACAACAACCAGGTGCATCCCGCGCTCAGCCAGACTGCAATGCTTCTCGAGCCCTGGACCGACATCCTCGGCGAAGCCTTTCAGAAGACCTTTGACGTTTGGCTCGACTGGTTGTCCTTTTGGGCGTCAGAGGCCAGCCCCGCCTACAGTGACAATGAACAGGAGTGGTTGGAAGGCAACACAGATCGAGCGGACATTATCAGAAAGTGCTCGAGTTGCATCGATGCAATGGAGCTTTTGGGGCGGAAATCGGTTCGGTGCTTTTTGTTCTCTCGAAAGATGAGATTGCAGCTGAATGAGTTTATTGAACTTGAACAACGGGACTAGCTTGTTAGCGAATATCATGTCCAATGAGCAGGGGTCGATGTGGTGTGAGGATAGCCGCCTTTTTGGGCATATGAGTCTATCCAAGACTCAGTAATCTAATTTTGGAGGGGATATCTGGCTTGTTTGGTTTCAACGATGGTTTGAGGGAATCTTTTGAACGCTGTCACGGCAGCTAATGATGCTATAGCAAATCGGGATACGAGATCTTGATATCGTATAATGTATTTAGAGTCTGTATCTACTTCCCAATGGAGTTGAGGTATCTGAGGCATACCCCTACAATTGGAAAAGACCTTACATACATAGTGATGCAATTCTTGTCACCAAAAGAATCGTTCAGTATCAAACCTTGAACTCGAAACCATCGCCACTTTCGATCGCTTTCAGACAATCCTTGGAGTACTGGTCGAGCCCCCCAATATATAAGAGCGGTTGAGTCTTGCCGCTGATATTTCCTCTGTTCCACCAGGAATCCGTGTGGGCGAGAAGGGTCGGCTCGAGGTCACGAGCGATCAAGTCTGCCCATTTGGTCTCGGCCTCGGGCGTGGGTTCGACCCATTTGGCATGTCTTTTCTCCACCTCTGCAATCAGTGCGCACACAAGGTCGGCCTGGGCCTCGATGAGCGTAGTGCCATTGGTGAGCGCCGTCGGTGCTGTCGAACAGGGAAGAAATTGTCAGCAACTTTCAGGTCAATGAGAAGTGTGTCACATGTAGCTGGCGGGACTACGACCGCTATTACCAGTGTCCGGACTTACCTTGAGGGCTGTAAATCATAAAACAGTTCGGGAAATCACTAATCGTGATGCCCAAGTAGGTGTGGATTTGGTCTTTCCACAAATCTTTGATGTTGATTCCACTTCGGCTTTTGAGTCCCATGTTGAACACTCTGCAACAAAAAGTCCTGGTGTCAGCCTTTCTGGACACGAATCGCGACGCAACGGATGGACAAATTGTTGGAAATAAAACTCACGATCCCGTGTAGGTGTCAAATCCGGTGGCAAAGATTGCCACATCGAACTCGTACGTACTGCCGTCTTGCATGACGACTCCTTTTTCAGTGAAAGTCCGAAGCGGCGAGGCCTTCAGGTCGACAATATGCACGTGGTCCTTGTTCAACATTTCGTAGTAGTCGCCCTCCAGCGGACTGCGTCTGGTGCCGAAGTAAAACGGCATCTCGTCCGGGGCCATGATGGCTTGTTTTGCGGGATCTGTCAGCCTGGCACGGGTCTTTTTCTTCCAGAAGTCGTAGACGGCTTTGCTTGCCTCGGGGCTGGTCAGAACGTCGGTGTAGTTACACAGCAAGAAATTGAACGCTCCACGGCTCCAAATCTCTTCGAAGTACGCCTGCCGTTCTTCTTCGGAGGCCTCGACATACGACCTCCGTTGGTCGCGACGGTACGGGAACCCGTTCAAGGAAGAGCGACACGCTTCAAACAACTGGGGATAGTAGCCCTTCCATTGTGCCTGCTCTTCCGCCGTGAGCTCTCGGTTACGCATCGGCATCGCGTTACTGGGCCGGCGGACAAAGACCGTCAGCTCCCCAGCCTCCTTGGCCACTTCCGAAGTGATCTGAACGGCCGTGGCACCCGCTCCGAAGACTGCCACCTTTTTTCCCTTCAGATCCAAGTCCTCTGGGTATGCGGTCGAATGAACGACTGTGCCCTTGTAGTTTTCATTGAGGCCAGGGAAGTCTGGCAGATATTTCTTATACAGAAGCCCGCTTGCCAGTATGAGGTATTTGCACTTTGCAGTCCGTCCGTTGTCACTTCGGACGGTCCATTGTCCTTCGTCGTCATTCCATGTCACATCAACGACAGTCGTGTTGAAGAAGGTGTCTTTGCGTATATTCAAGACTTTGTCGATATGCGCAATGTACCGGAAGAGCTCGGGGCGATCTGGGAATCGTTGCGAAAAGTTCCAGGTTTTCCACACCTCAGGAATACTGAGCTGGTAGAAAGGGGATTCGGAGTCGACCCTGGCACCAGGATATCGATTCCAGTACCAGACGCCACCAAAATCACTGGCAGCCTCGAAGATTTTGGCAGTCAAGCCTTGCTTGCGCAGATTGTACAGCGCCGTGATACCACTGAAGCCAGCGCCGACAATCAGAGCATCGAGCTGAATCGTCTCAGACGCTGAGCCCATGTTTGCTTCTCGTTACTTTGCTTCGGTTTCGTTGTCCTCGGGGTGACAAGAACGAGTTGTAGACTTACTTTCCCCCAAATATAATCAATAGCTGGACGGCATGTTCGCCGCTGAGCTCTACCGACCAGGATGCGCACCCTGTGTGGTCTGAGCCCGTGTTTGCCGCGGTAAACACTGGACCATCTATGGTAGACGGAACCTGATAGTGGAGACTATGCTGAAGCGGATCCGTCCCAGCGTCCTGCGGGGTCGAGAAGCCTCCAGAGGCAAGGCTGGGCTGCAAGGCTGCAACATGCCGGAGTGATTAGGTTGTAGCTTAGGTTGTAGCTTTGGAGGGGTGTCTCGGCAGAAGGAGTTTTCATTCAGTAGTTCGATGGCCTGGCACCGGGACCGTTGCTTGCACCGAGTCACACACACATTGGTGTTCTGTTGCCTCTTCACCGGTGGTGCTGAGGTCAATGACAACCGGTTTCAGTCTGATGAGCAGGCATCAAACTTGCAACTTGACGAAGGTAGGGAGGGAAGGTGTAGGAAAAAGGGGCTGCAGTCGGCTGTGACGATTCAATAGAGATGATTTCATGGCATTTGTGAGGTGTCAGGCTGTATCAGAGAAAGGTACCAGTGCAGATTGTACATGAAGATTGAGAACTTCGAAGCTATGGCTCCGCCTGAATGTTACACTAGAGGTAAATGTGCCGTAGAACACGTCTTAAGTGCCTGGCATTTCAACCCTGAACCGCTGTTTTTGGCGAATTTTCTCCGCCTCCCAGCCAAATATATGTGACCTATGTATGTATCGTAAGCCCTTGTGTGAGACAAGTTACAACGAAATGAATTCCTTCTTGGCTTATTTCGGTTCAGAGCTCTCTGGGTTATGTTCTGCATTGTGGGCCGCGGTTTTGTGGTGGTGAGAAATTTTGGCGGCAATCCGGTTGGTCATGAACACGTGAACGTCTCCTAGAAAAAGAGCTGCGATAGTGCTCAGAATTCCGAAGGGGAGCATGGCGTACCAGACCCATTTCAAGCTGGCCGCATATGCGAAGCGTTGTCCCAGTGCGGCTTGTTTCACGATATTCGCTGTCACGCCGGGGACTTGCGTAATGTTTGCAGGTGCCGTGAGGTAGGTTTCGACAAAGGTAGTGGCTGATGACGATGGTAGACCGGCTGCGACTGCATATTGGGCAAGGTACTTGGGCAAATTCTTGGCCATCTTGGATTGGAGAATGTTCGTATTGATAGCCGTACCGACTGAGCCTCCGACGGTACGGACGCTGATAGACAGGGACACACACGTGGCGATACTGTCGTCGGGTGAGGCAGTCACGGCAGTAGTCAGGGAACAGGCGACCATTGCTCCGATACCGAACCCGCTGATAGTGCAGAACGCAATGGTCTGAGCGGCGTTTCCCGGGCGGGCTGTTACCAATGCGGTGCCGAAGACGGTGGCCAGCAGCGCGCAGACAGAGAGAATCTCTCGCTGGCGATTCTTATACACGGACAGAAGCATATTGGGAACTACAGCCCCAGCTGTCACGCCAAAGATGATGATCATACCCTTAATCCCCGCGCTCACTGGATCGGGGTCAAAGATATAGAGGTATAGGACTGGAGAGTAGTTGAGGATCCCGTAGAAGTAGATGCCGGAGATGAAGGTGACCAGGAAACTCATGGCGACCACACGTTGACCGGCGAAGAGTCGATGGGGTAGCATTGGGAAACTGGCGAATTTCCACTCCCAGATGCCGAACGCGGGAATTAATAGGATGCCGATGATAAGGGGGGCCAGCACTCGAGCGCTCTTCCATGGACTAGTTACTCCACCGGCAGTGACCCCGACGAGGCTAGGAGGTATGGTCAGCACTTGAGTCTCTGTGTAGTCTTCAGCTTGGAATAATTGGCTTAACGTACAAAAGTGTCAGTGCCCCAGTCGAAAGTAGACCTCCGATATAGTCGATCTGTTTCACAATCTCTTTTTTCGGCATTTGGTCGCCACGGAGTTGCGATTGAGGCCAATAAGTGAGAGCAATGCCGACCACTGAGAGAGCATTCCAGATCCTGTCCAAAGGCAGTTTGGTGAGCGACTGGACAAAAGACTCTGATGAGCAGGAAGTTGAGCTTACAGACAAATCCAAAAGCCCCATCGCCAGGTTGCATGGGTGCTCAGCTCGGTGCAGTAGAGAGGAAAGGGCGAGAATGGGAGGATAAGCAGGATAATGAGACCAATATAGATGCCTCTCTTCCTGACCGGTACGAGTTCTGCCGTCCCAGCGAATGCAGTCAATTCACAAATGGCGGCACCTGTGCCAGAAAGGGCTTGTCCGACGATGGCCTGGCCAATCTTGGGAGAGGTCGCACAGACGATCAGCCCGATGCACAAAACGCTTCCACCAGTGATGGTGATAGCTCGCCGTCCAAACACATCCTGCATGTAGCCAGAGAATGGAGCAATAGAAGCGAGGCAGAGCGCATAGGCGGTCGAGAACCAGACTTGAATTTCGGAGCCTCCAATATCTGCGATGATATAGGGCAGAGATCCAAGGCCAAGGTAGAGCGGCAACTGAGAGCCTGTGCGGAGTGGCGTGAACAGCATGTGTCAGTTTCTTCTCGGATTGGAGGTCTCCAAGCATGGGCGATCTTCTAGAAGACGTACCGACGTAAAGAGCTGAAAGGGAGAATGTGGCCAAGAGGTTCTTCATTGTCCAGTCCACCACTCCATCGGAGTTGTCACCCTTGACAGGGTCATGGTCATGGTCATGGTCATGGTCGGGGGCGAATTCAATGGCCTCTGTGCTTCCAGGTTTGTCTGGACTTACACCGACTTCAACTCGTTCATTCATGGATGGCTTTTCTTCGTTGTGAGTGTCGACCTTTTCGTGCGTATCAGGCATCCTTCTTATTTTGACTAGGATAGGATGAAAACAGAAGGTGGGATAGAGGTATATTCTGGAGAGACCTGGGGTCCCCGGGAGGTCTTCCCCGATCCTTTATTGTTTGTTTTGTGGAGCATCAGGGGTAGCCTCACTGATACGAAGAGTGTCCAACAGTGGATCAATACCATCGGGACCTGATATCCACGGGTCCGGGTTTGACAGATCCTAGAATAAGGCTCCAGAACCCGGAAGCGTGCGGCGGCAGGAACGTTCAGCGGTCTATCATTAGACCTCTCTGTATCTCTCTACTGTCATTGGCTGTACCCTGGACCTTTATACAGTGTCAAGAGCATTGGATAGTCTTAGATAGAATCAGTATAAGAAAATTTTAATGGACGGCTGGGCCTTCGCAAAATCCACGCCCCCGACCCCGCCCATCCGCTTCCCTTCGGATGAGGCTGTGGAATTGACTGCACAAAGTCGCGGAAGACCTAGCCCTGAGCTTAATCCCCTTTCCGGGAACATTCTTTCTATATCAGTGTTTTCTATTGCAACTGCAACTAACGAAAGCGAGGGGTGGTGTTATCATAAGTGCCATTTTATGATCTGGTGGTCTCAGTTGCAATATCATCTCTGGTGTCTTGGCTCTGGTAAGCGGTTCAAAGGCTCATAATTGCTCTTTTCCTGTTCTCAAAGCAGCGCTTTGAAACGTCTAGCCCGCTCGCAAAAAGATCATATCCGTGAGGTAGCCCTGGATAGAGATGGAATTCCACCTCAATATTCTCCGCCACCAATCGGCTTGCGTACACGAGACTTTCGGTGACGAAAATGTCCAAAGACCCAACGTCAATGTAGGTAGATGGGAGGCCAGCCACGCTCTCGGCTCGTGCAGGAGACACGTACTCCGAGACGTCTGCTTGGGGATTTCCCGCTTTGTCCTTGCCGAGCACGGCAGTCCAGCCAGCTTTGTTCTCCTCCCACGTGTAAAACACCCATGGTGCCATCTCTGGATTCGGGATTATGGTCCTGTCATCGAGCATTGGATAGATGAGGACCTGTTTGGCGAGCGGGGGTTGGAGCGCTTGGTCACGCGCCTTCAACGCCACGCCGGCTGCGAGACCTCCTCCTGCGCTTTCCCCCACAACTGCAATTCTGGAGACGTCGACGTTGAACTCCGCAGCATGGCTCCGTAGCCAGACGAGGCCTGCGTAGCAGTCGTCAACGAGTGTAGTGCCCCCAAACTCCGGCGCGCGTCGATACTCCACGCTGAAGAACGGGACCGACGTTTCCTCCGCCTGTCGTGCGATGAACTTGGTAAACAGTTCCACGGTGCCGAGGATCATTCCGCCACCGTGGATATGAAGAACACCCGCTGTCGCTTTCGAGGGACTCGGAGCAGCGGCTGCGCTGGCTCTCTTCATAAAGGCGTACACAGGGATCTGATGGCCATCTTCTGCTTGAGCATGGTAGAGGACGCGTTCGACATTGGGATGCTCAGGCCAAGCACTAATGATTTGTTCAATATTGGCTTCGTAGGTCCGTCGGCGTAGTTGAAGATCATGAAGGTTCGCGTCTGCCCCTTGGAAGCTCTCCTTCAAGGGTTCGAACCATTGAGCAAACTCTGGCTGGTAACGAGATGTTAAGTTGGTACTCATCTTGCTTCATACTTCAGAACGATGCTTGGGTCTCGTTCTGAAGAAGGTTGGATGAGCCATGATGACCTCTCGCCGCGTTATGCTAGTTTCATAGCGTATGCTCGAACGGATACACATCACGAGTCGACAAGAAGTCATTCTGGTGTCTTCTCCAAGGTGGAATCCGTAGGTCCGAGCACTTCTGAAGTCTGATTTAAGGTTTGGTGGCGTACACGGATCCGGGCACGCTCCACTAAATCAGAGCTTGGCGATTGGCTGACCCGAGATCCACAGCGATATAACCGAAGGCCTGCCCCTCACGTACGTGAAGCTTAAAACACATGAGGCGTCTGGACCTAGGTAATTCCCTTTCTTGGAGAGCCTAATGCGCGTCAAGCTCGCAGTCGTCACCCCAAAGACGCTGTGCACGGAGCCCTGTTTCGAGTTTCTTTGACTGTCTGATGTATCAAGATCCGAGCTCATTTTGTTAGAAATACTCGACATTGGCAAGTGACACGGTACCATTGAAGAGCAGACAACCGGCTGTCGATCAATTATGGCTTCATCCGATTTAACAGGCAAAGTGGTGCGTCTCGAATATTGGATCCCATCTGTACCATTCTTCTTTCCCTGACCCCAAGTCTCAGATCACCATCACCGGCGCCGCCAGCGGGATTGGACGGGCTACTGCCACTTGCCTCGCCTCGCTCGGCGCAACCCTGAGTCTCTCAGACATCAATGGACCAGCACTTGACACTGTACTCGCAGGGCTGCCACCACCAGGGGACCCCAAACACAAACACATGGCCAGCGTTGTCGACGTGCGGCACAGCGACTCAGTCAATGCGTGGATCGCCAAAACCGTCGAAACATTCGGCCGACTTGACGGGGCTGCGAACATAGCGGGCTTTCTTCAGGGCGAGGTCCCTTTCGTGACCGAGACGGATGAAGGGTTCGCCCAGACGTTCGACGTCAACGTCAAGGGCGTCTTCAACTGCATGCGCGCACAGGCGAGAATGATGAAAGATTCTCCGGAAGGCGGGGCGATCGTGAACACGGCGTCCGTGGGCGGTCTGATTGGGTTTGCTGGCCAGGCATCGTATGTGGCGAGCAAACATGCCGTGATCGGACTGACCAAGACCTTGGCCCGTGAACATTCAAACATTCGCTCCAACGTCGTGGCGCCCGGCCTGGTGGCGACGCCCATGTTGAAGGGTCTGGAGTCCACGCGTGGCGGATCCATGCCAACTGCCCACACTTGTCTGGACCGGCAGGCAGAGCCCAAGGAGATTGCCGAGGTGGTGGCTTTCTTGTTGGGCCCAAAGGCGAGCTTTGTGACGGGCGCAACGTGGACTGTCGATGGCGGTTGGGTTGTTTAGATTAGATTGATCTGGCGGATTCACTAGACAAGAATGTAGGAATATGACAACGTCCACGACAACATGTTGTTAGCATCGACCGTCATAAAATGGACCTGATTAGTCTTTAGAACATGACTTCTCAAAACGAAGCTCCCTAAAAGAGAAAACTTCGTGAGTCAATCTTGGTAGTGAAAGTGTATGCAAAATTCGTTCTCGAGGCTCGTCGACTGTATCCGATGTTACTAGTAAGCTGCATTTAGAGGTCATGGCTACAGAATAACAAGGCCTCTGCAGAGATTCAACTCGGATCTATCGTGCCAGCCATCCACCATCCACAGGAACTCCGGCTCCTGTCACCCAGCTTGCCCCCTCTCCCGCAAGGAAGACTGCAACACGCGACACGTCCTCGACCCTTCCAACACGTCCCCACGGTAGGGCATCAGATCTAAGTTTGGTAATTCAAGCCGTCAGCTTTGGAGATTTCCAATGATATCGCGGCCTCATCCGGGGCTACCCAGAGTGTAAGGGTCGGGTTTGTATATAAACTCACAAAGCGTTGGCTACACTTTCCTTGCCGCCTTCGGCAGACGCGTACATGCCTTCCAGAATGTGTGTATCGGCGAAGCCCGGCAGAATGGCGTTAACGTGAATCCCGTCTTTGGCATACTCCAGCGCGGCCGTCCTAGTGATCTGGAGCACTGCCCCTTTGCTTGCGCAGTAGCTGGAAAAGAACGGGTACCCGGAGACCGACAGGATGGACCCTAGATTGATGATCCAGCCGCGGTGTACGTCCGACGTTGCGCCCGTGGCAGTGTGCGAGAACTCGGGCGAGGGCTCTTGCGAGAGGAATTGGGCCAAAGCGTATTTGCAGCCGAGCCAGACGCCACGAGCATTAACAGCCTGGGTGGCATCGAAGATGGCGATGGGAGTCTCGTGGATTCTCCGACGAACTCCACTGGGATTAAGACTTTTATTGATCTCGGCACCAATTCCTGGATTTTAAATCAGGAAAGGTTTTGGGTACGGAGGGCAAAATGAGGAATTTAGAAGCAGTAGACTGCACAGCTCTGCGAAGTAATCAGTGAACTTACCGGCATTATTCACCATGATATCCAAACGACCATACTTCTCCACCGTGAACGCAACCGCAGCTTTGACGCTCGCCTCATCTGTCACGTCGCATTTGACGAACTCGGCTCTCTTTTGTCCATTCTTCTCACTGGGCCACTTTGCGTTTAGAAGTTCGGTTGTCGGAGTTGTTAGGTCGCTATTCTTGAGGATTTGCGCAATATTTGGCTGCTGCTGTGGCTCTGGCTTCAGATCAGCTGAGACCACATAGGCACCGGCCGCAGCATATGCCTCAGCAATTGCACGACCTAGCCCAGACGATGCACCTGTTATAAGGGCGATCTTGTTGGTGAGCAAACTGATGGAACCGATGGGGGATGGTTGTCCCATTTTCATGAATTCGACAAGGGGTAAGGTGAAAAACAATAACGAGAAGCAAATATCTGGGGAGTAGAAAAGGCGGAGAGAGACTTCACCTGAGATTTCATAACCAAAGCGATATCCAATCCCTCACTGCGTCACGGAATGTCTCACAGAGTTCTCCAACCTGCAGCTGTTGTCGTTCTATTGCTTGTCTCGTCCAGGTCAACTCGGTTCCTGACGGTAGCTGTAAATGAGGGGAAACGGAACCGCCTATGCATGAACACTTGAGGCTCTGGGTTTGGCTGACATACGATGGGCTAATATTTGGAGTAGAAATTGTTTCCAGTTTCCTCGGATGAATAGCTTCTGGCAGGGTTAGACACTGCACGCGATGGGCTTCAAAAAGGACGTGGGATACGAAGGTCCAGCGATATTGAGTTATTCGACTTATTTTGGTATTTCGAACAGATGCAGTCATACAATGGAATCAACCAGTCTTTCATAGATTTTCATTTCAATACAGTTGGAGGGCGGTTTGACCTTTGGCTGTCGCCAGCGGTAGTCTAACTGGGCAAAACGTCCTCGAAGACAGACCTCCAATCGAGTCTTGGTTAAGGACAACCAACTACGACTAACAAGATCTCAATGTACATTGTAGAAATGAAACTGATGATATTCTATTAACAGCGTCGTCCTCTTCATGCTGTTAATGACTCACCATAAATAAGTAGAGAGGATTCCGATAAGTGCATCAGCGTATAGTGCCCGTTTACACCATCGAATGCGCAACTCTACACCTTAGCGGATCGACCTTGAAGTAATCCAACCTGACTTGGATACAACCGTGACTCTGGGCTCTGTAATTACTAACATTGTTGACCCGGTTCCGCAAGAGATATTCGTGATTACCCAATGGAGTGCACGAACATCGATTCTTCACAAATAGAGGGTGCCGCCGACCCGGTTCCGCCCGACTTGGTAAACCGAGACCGCAAGAGAATCATACTACTCTGGTATATCTCAATCTGTCACACCAGCGGGCCATGATTAATCTCGCGGCATATTGATCTGCTAGTTTTCAGCGGCATTAGTCATGGCAAAGATCGCATCTGAAGCGGCCCAGAATCTCAAAGTTACGATCGACGCAATAACCTCAGGTCCTCAAGGACCGCCTGGCGTGGTTTGCGCAGCGGTCAACAAGAATGGCGAGCGTATATTCGAGCATGCATCGGGCAAAGCTGGCGCTGGCATCGACAAGCCTATGACAGTGAACAATGTCTTCTGGGTTGCGAGTTGCACAAAGGTGATAACCGGCATTGCTTGTATGCAACTGGTCGAGCAAGGCAAGTTGAGTCTTGACGACTCGGATCAGGTGGAGACGCTTGCACCGGTGAGACTTGGGGCCTGATTAAGGGTCAATGGAGAGGAGACTCGGATGTTGATATCGTTGACAGGAATTGAAAGCGGTCCAGGTCTTGGAAGATGGCCGACTCGTGCCCAAGAAGAAAAGCATTACGTTGAGAATGCTACTGACACACACTGGTACGTCCAATAGCCGTAATTCAATATTGACACTTTCCGAACCCTCGAAGACTGATTTTTACAGCCGGCTTTGGCTATACGTTCTTCTCGCAGTCATTAAACGACTGGGCGGGCGCCATAGGACTGGACGAGTTCTCCGGCTCGTATCACGACTATCTCTCCCAGCCACTGATCCACCAACCTGGCGAAGTGTGGGAGTACGGGATCAACATCGACTGGGCGGGCCAGCTTGTCGAACGCGTATCCGGTCTCAAGCTGAATGACTATTTTCACCAGCATATTTTCAAGCCTCTGGGTCTAAGCCACATCAGCATGTTCCCCACCGACGAGATGAAGCAAGCCCTCGCGTACATGAACGTCAAATCGGTCGATGGCACATACGGGCTGAGTCGTGAAGGACATCTCTATCGACGACCATTGACGGCCTTGAGTAAGGAGGACATCGACAGCACATTCCACGCCGGTGGTGCCGGGCTGTTTTCCACGCCGGGGGATTTCCTCGAGGTCGTCACGACGCTATTAAATGACGGTCTTCATCCTGGTACGGGGAGTCGGATCCTGGAAAAGGAGACGGTCGACGCCATGTTCACGAACCAGATCCCCGACATGCCAAACTTTGCCAGACAGGTGAGAAGGACGCTCACCGAGTATCCATCTCGAACCCTTGAAAACTAAGTATACATGTTTCTCCATAGGGTATCAGCTCGACGAAGCCATGGCTCGTCAATCCGATCGCGGAAATCTATCCCGAACCACCCGATGTTCCACAGGGCTGGGGTTTGACCTTCTTTCTGCACCTCAAAGACGGCATGCTGCATAGCGCGGGCACAGGCTGGTGGTCGGGTATGTTTTCGCGTCCTATAATTTCATAGATTTCTTACGGCAGGTTCGCCTTGCACACGCTGACGCCCATTCGTTGCATCTAGGACTGCCGAACCTGTTCTGGTGGGTGGACCGCAAACGAGTAAGTTCCAGCCGCGACAGAGACTGGAAGGAGGGAACGACTATCACTAACAAACACGCGTGTCAAATCAGGAGTTAGGTGGCGTTGTCTTCTCGCAGATAATTCCCTCCGGTACGCAGCCCAACCTTCGTTCTGCAATTGAATAGAATCAGGCGTACTGGCTGATGATGTATAAATCTCAGGCGACCTGAAAATAGCGGAGGTTTGGGTACAGTTCGAAGCCGCTATACTGCAGTCTCCAGTGATTTCTGCCCAAAAATGACAACGTCTTCGACCAGGTTCCCGGTATTTTGCCAGACTCGTGGTCAATCCGGGCGAGAGAGAGGGAACATGAGCTGGCGAGGATGTCGCCGCTCTCTTCGAGCGGAGATACGTCTCCAGGTTCTTTCCAGGTGGTAAAGTATCAGCAATTGAACTCTCTCTGTCGAGCGCTGGGAGTCACCCACAAACTCGGAAAGTCGGATCGCAACCATGATCTGTGCAATAGAGTCCTGCTTCCGTGGTTTGGACACGAGGGAATCGTCGTCGCCTTGCTGAATTTGACATGATGAAGCCTCCGACTGAAGCGTTCTTTTCTGCGAATAGGTGATGACTTGGGAATGGATGGGGGCCGCAACATCAAGCGCAAGTTCGTACAACCGCAAGTTCGCTTAGTGCTTGGCAGAACGAACGCCAGCTAAATTTGCAGGCGCTCGTTTTCGATAGTCCCACAAACGAATATTGAGCAATTCTTGCAATCTGACCTCGCTGCCACCTAACCTCGCCGTCGCCTGTTTCGTATAGCCAACCTTGGTGTTGAGTTCCACCTGTTCTGTCCAATGCTTAGCCAATCCTCGCCCTGGCGTGCTAGGCCAGGCTGTCCTGACCACCTCCGCCAGGCACTTGAGAAGGCTGTAAATGCTCTGCCAGTCGAATGGCTAGCCGATACTGTCGATAACGAGCCCTTTGAAACGATCGACGATTGCCTCAGGCGTCTCGTTGGATACTCGCTATCCCAGGGCTTCGACATTGTCAAAGGCTCAGGTGGAACAAAACAGTTCCCTGGTAGCACTTTCCAATGTATCTACCACGGCAAGGAGACGCACAACTACCGTGGCCTTGAGGACAAAGTTGAGAGGGACGAGAACGGCGTAATTATCTCAGACCGCAGACGCGAACTGACTCATATTCGTGGCACTGACTGTAGATGGTCCTGCCGTGTTTCCTGGAAGTCAATTTGTAAATGGAACAGTGGAATTAAGCCCTTTGTCCTTACCGTCAAGTCTCTGCAGCATACAGGCCACCCATTGAGCGATAACCCTCTGATATTCCATCGTCATAGAGAGGGGATTGCGGAGTTCCAGGCGGCTATCGCACAGGCGCGATTACACCGAGTCAACACTATCCAATTCTCTGCTAGTCGCAGGATCTTAGGATCGGACGAATTCGGTGTTATTCTGACGTCGAAGGAGTACTATAACTCAGTCAGATATAAGCCTGCTTGAAAGGATAACGATGGGACTATCAATGGGCTAGTCCTTGCCTTGCAGACCGAGGGCTTTGCATACGAAACGCGGCTCGAGAAGGTAGTTTACGACACCGGTAGCATTGTCAGTAGGAAGTGCCTACAGATCTGGTTCTCACACCCTGACCTTTTAAGGCGACCTCTCGATTTGTAGCAGGATCTGTCTGCATTATCGATGCAACCTTCAATACAAATAGCCTGAGAATGCCTATGATTATAGCAGTTAGTGTACTGAACACAGGCAAGACCTTTCCTGTGGCGTTCTCATTCTGTCCGTCTGAGAACCACGCGTCCTATTCCTTCTTCTGGGAGAGTCTCAAGGTGCACTTACCAGGTCTTGTTCGCCTACGGTTATCATCTCAGACCATGCTAGAGCGATTCTTTCATCGATAACTGAGCCCTTTCCGTCCGCGAGACATCAGATCTGTAGCTGGCACGCCGTCGAGGTATGAGGGTTAAGTTTCGTAAAATGGGCCACAGCACTAATCAGATCAGTGGGCATGAAAAGGCCACGAAAGGCTTACCGATCTCGCCTGGGCTTATATCAAGGCAGGCACTCAAGAGGCACTTGAGGCTAGACGGAACGACCTGAAATCGCAACTGCTAGAACCCAAATATCTCGATGAATGGCGTGATAAGGCCTCTTGTGGCAGTGTATACATCGAACCAACCAAACCTCGGCCATCGATCTAGCCATCGATCTGACTCCTACCACAACGTGGTTACACAGATAATAACGGCTATATTAAACCTTAAGACAGCGATTAAACGCCTCTACTAAATAATTAAGGGGGTCCTTAACGACGTCGTAGAATCTAGAGATTACTTACTTATATACTATTAAAGATATACTTATAGCCTTATTATATTATCTTTTAAAACTTTATAGAATCCTTAAAAATTAATAAAAGTTATATTATATATATAATAATAAGTTAATAATTCTATTATTAAATTATTAAAGGTTTTAAAGTATTATTAAAGTTTTTATAATAAAATTATTTTTTTATTAAGTTATTATTATTATATCTTTTAAAAATTTATATAAGCTTTTAAAATTAAAAATTATATTATATAAATAATAATAATTTAATAATTCTAATATTAAATTAATAAAGGTTTTAAAGTATTATTAAAGTTTTTATAATAAAATTATTTTTTATTAAGTTATTATTATTATATCTTTTAAAACTTTATATAACCTTTTAAAATTAATAAAATTATATTATATAAATAATAATATTTTAATAATTCTTTTACTAAATTATTAAAAGTTTAGAGTATTATTAAAATTTTATAATAAAGTATTTATTTATTAAGTTATTATTATTATATTTTATAAAACTTTATATAATTTTTAAAATTAATAAAAATTATATTATATATATATAATAATAACTTAATACTTCTTTTATTAAATTATTAAAGGGTTTAAAGTATTATTAAGGTTTTATAATAAAATTATCTTTTTCTTAAATAATTATTATATTATTTTTTAAAACTTTAAGAAATCTTTTAAAATTAATAAAACTTATATTATATTTATAATAATAAATTAATAATTCTTTTACTAAATTATTAAAGGGTTTAAAGTATTATTAAAGTTTTTATAATATAATTTTTTTTTTATTAAATAATTATTATATTATCTTTTAAAACTTTTAGGAATCTTTTAAAATTAATGAAAGTTATATTATATTTATAGTAATAAATTAATAATTCTTTTACTAGATTCTTAAAGGTTTTAAAGTATTATTAAAGTTTTTATAATATAATATTTCTTTTATTAAATAATTATTATATTATTTTTTAAAACTTTTTAAAATCTTTTAAAACTAATAAAAGTTATATTATATATTATATAATAAATAACTCTTTTACTAAATAATTTAAGGTTTTAAAGTATTATTAAAATTTTTATAATATAAAATTTTTTCTTTTAAATAATTATTATAATATTTTTTAAAACTTTAAGGAATATTTTAAAATTAATAAAACTTATATATATTTATAATAATAAATTAATAACTTTTTTACTAGATTATTAAAGGTTTTAAAGTATTATTAAGGTTTTTATAGTATAATACTTTTTATATTAAGTAAATATTATATTATCTTTTAAAACTTTAAGAAATCTTTTAAAATTAATAAAATTTATAATATATATAAGTAATAAATTAATAATTTATTTACTAAATTATTAAAGGTTTTAAAGTATTATTAAGGTTTTTATAATAAAATTATTTTTTTATTAAGTTATTATTATTATATCTTTTAAAACTTTATATAAGCTTTTAAAATTAATAAAAATTATATTATATATATAATAATAACTTAATATTTCTTTTATTAAATTATTAAAGGTTTTAAAATATTATTAAGGTTTTTATAATAAAATTATTTCTTTATTAAATTATTATTATTATATCTTTTAAATCGTTATATAACCTTTTAAAATTAATAAGAATTATATTATATATAAAATAAAAAGTTAATAATTCTTTTACTAAACTTTTAAAAGCTTTAAAGTATTATTAAAGTTTTTATAATATAATATTTTCTTTATTAAATAAATATTATATTCTCTTTTAAAACTTTTAAAAATCTTTTAAAATTAATAAAACTTATATTATATTTATAGTAATAAATTAATAACTCTTTTATTAAATTATTAAAGGTATTATTAGAGTTTTTATATTATAATACTTTTTTTTATTAAGTAAATATTATATTATATTTTAAAACTTTAAGAAATCTTTTAAAACTAATAAAAGTTATATTATATATATTATAGTAAATAAATAATTCTTTTACTAAATTCTTAAAGGTTTTAAAATATTATTAAAGTTTTTATAATATAATTTTTTTTATTAAATAATTATTATATTATTTTTTAAAACTTTTTAAAGTCTTTTAAAATTAATAAAAGTTATATTATATATATTATAATAAATAAATAATTCTTTTATTAAATTATTAAAGGTTTTAAAGTATTATTAAAGTTTTTATAATATAATACTTTTTTTATTAAATATTATAAATAGCTAATATACTATTATATTAAACTAAGGTAAGGCTTTATAGCCTCTAGGTAGAGGGTCGTATAGCGGTAGGCACTATCTCTTTGTCCCCGGTATACTATATAGTAATAAATAGCTTTATAAGTAATAGTGTTATATATTTTATTACCTATAGTATATATATATATTAAATACGTATAACTGCTCTACCTATAATATATAGCGGAGGTATATAGCCTTACGCTAAAGATTTAACTAATTAAATAGTATAGTTACTTATCTATACATTATATAGGTATATATAGCTAATTAACGCTGTAAGTATTACCGCCCTATTACATCCCTCCCTTATCGCTCGCTTCTTAATAACTTTACTTAAGCACTCTTAGAACTAATCTTACCACCTTTTATAAGCTTCTCTATTACCTCCCTAAAGTTATTAATCTATTTATCTTCTAGTCCCTTTAGACTTTTTACTCTCGGTTTAGGAGATAACTCTATAGCCTTTACCTTATATTTAACTATCTTATAAATATCTTATATAACTTTATATTAATCTTCGATATTTATAATAACGGCCGAAAGTATTTATTAAAGGTATTAAGATTTATATATCTTTATATTAATAATAGCTATAGTATTCTTAATAACTTAGAGTCCGTAGCTATAAGTGTCGCCTTATTAATTTAAAATAAGCTTTACCTTACGCGAAGTAATACTAAAGACTTTAATATTTAGTTATTTAATAAAGAAATTTATTATAGTTATAGCTCCTTAAGTTTAGATTAGTAAGGAATTAATAATCGAGTAGAATTGAGTTATAGCGTTAGCGATAAGGAATAACTAGTAATTTCCTTCTCTCTTTAAGTTATTATTAAATATAATAAGGCGTTTTATATAGTTATTTATATCTCCTTAACCTTTAAACTTAACTATTTATTTAGCTTTAAGATAAGAATTAACCTAGCTTTAGAATATTAAGCTTATAATATATTTATATTATATATAAGTCTTCTTACAGCGGAAAGTAATTCTAGCTTTAATAAAGAAGTTATTAATTTATCTAGAATTAATAGAACTAAGGCGAGCTATCTTTAGGCTATAAGATAAAACATTAACTGTATAATAATTAGAGTAGCTAGAAAGAACTTAATAGCGCCGCTAACTTTATTTCTTTTCTTATCTCTTAATTAGTTAGTTAAGACTTTTTATTAGATCTTTATAACGTACCGCGATTTATTCTAGACCTTTAAGATATAATCTAATACTCTTCTTAGCTATATAAAGGTATACGGCTATATAGGATCTAGATATATATCTTATAAATAGTAATAGCGCGCTAATTATCTTATCGGCTCTAAATTTATAATAATATACTATATCTTTCTTTATTACTAGTAACTTTTATAGCTTAAAGTTCTATTAGTAAATATATTACTAGATTATTAACTAGACGAACTAAACAGCTAGCTAAATATTTAGGATTAGATTCGGTAGCGTTAAAGAAGTATTAACTATAATTAACTCGAGCGAAGGAATAATACTAAAGGGACTTATAATATATATTCCTTAGTTTATAGTTTACTAATTAATTTTAATACTATAAAATATATCGAAGATTTTTAGCTTCTTTATAGATAATTTATATATAGATATTAAAGTATTAAGGCTAAGAATTATTATTAATAAGCGAGATTTTTTTAGTAGCCTTAAGATATTAATAGAGTTATTCTTTATTAGCTTTACTTATTCTTTACTTTTAAGAATAAAATAAGGTTTATCGAGCTTTATAAGCTAAACTAAACCTTTTTAATAAGTATTAGCTAAATTTAATTTAATCGTTACTATACTTTACTATAGCTTTATAGGAATTAGCGCTATAAGACTTAGAGTTTAAGGCGATTTTAGACTAATTTACTTAATTTATTTCTTCTAAATACTTAGTTACTTAGTTAAAGTAGTAATAAGTTTACTTAATCCTAAAAGATTCGCGATTATAAGAATAGGAAGCTTACCGGTCTCCTTACGTATAATAGACTAATAACTAGTAGTCTCTAGTATAGGCTTAATAATTTACTTTAGCGGCGTAAATAGAGCTATCTTCGCGTTTAGATATCCTTCCGAAGCGATTAAATTTATATAGTTAAAAGGTTAAGCGCTAACTTAATATAGTTTATTTACTTTAGTTAGTTTATATCTCCTAATTATAAAAGCCTATTTAGAATTACTTTAATCTTAGTTTTAGATAGCTTTATTAATAGCTATACCTTTATCTATAATAATCTATAAATCGCTAATAATTAAATATAATATAATAAAGAAGTAATACCTTAATTTCGGCTACCTTTTAATTTTTATAAGTTAATAGATTATCTCGTATAAAGTTATTTATAGTATTATTAGAAGTGTTTTATTAAAATATAATAAGTACTTTTAAATATATTAATACTAATCTAATAAAGTAATAGTATCTCCGCTATATAAAATAATAAGTTAATTAAAGAACTCTATAGAAATCTAGAGAGATAGCTTTATAATTTCCCTTAAGAGTAACTTAATATTCTTTTCTTTATATCTATTAATAAATATTTTAATATCGCTTATATATACGTAATTCGAAAGGAGTTTTAATTAAAGTTCCTCTTAATAGTTATATCTCTTATTAAACTCTTCTTTTCCGGAAACTAATATACGGTACTTCTTAAATTCGGTCTTAATAAGTTTATAATACTTCGTTAAGTTATAAATCTTTTAGGCTATCGTATTATACTAGTTACCTATTTCTTTATATTTAATCTTAATATAGCTAAAGAAGTTATTAATACGATTTAAATCGTTCTAATTAATAGCTTCGACGATAACTTTAAGGGATACTTCTTTAGTTCGGGTAGGGTAGTTATAACAGTACAGCACACTAATAGAAGAAGGTAGGGCGAACACTACATAAAGGTATAGATTACTTAATACTAAGAGACTAAACTAGAGAGAGGGAAAGGGTATAAAAGGCGCGGTACCTATCACCCTAGATGAATACTTCCCTCCGCTAAGGATTTCGGTATATATATAAGCCGCTAAGGATTTTAGTTACGTATAGCTAATTAGCGTTTAGCTGTATAATTATATAGCCTTACTTACCTAATTAAGATAAAGCTTAGTAGGCACGCGCTTTACCGGAAATAGTCGCCTATAGCCTACAGCCTTATCTTCTATTATATACGGTCGCGTATATATACTCGGACCTAATATAGGCCGTAATAATACCCCCCCCTTTAAGAAAGTTTATTCTTAAGCTTTATTATTATTATTATAGTTCTCTATTAGTTTATTATTTTCTTAGTAATATAGCTAATCTTATAATCTTCTTAAAGGTTCTAGTTATTAAGGATACTTCTTATAGTAATTATAGACTTTATATAATATATTCTTAAAGTTAGAGGCTAGATATTATTTAAGGTCTTTATCTTAGCTTAGTTACTATACTTAATATTATAGCTTATCGCGGCGCTTTTATATAGCTAAAACTTTCTTAACCTTTTACTTATTCTCTCTATTTACTTTAATTAAGGGTAGAGGTTTATTAATCTATCCTAGAAAAGGGTTATCTAATATCTTTTTAAGGCGGTCGAGAGAAAAGACCGAGTATATCTTTATTAAAGAGGGTAGGTTTAGCCTA
Organism: Phialophora verrucosa; assembly: GCA_002099365.1. Lineage (NCBI taxonomy): Eukaryota > Fungi > Ascomycota > Eurotiomycetes > Chaetothyriales > Herpotrichiellaceae > Phialophora > Phialophora verrucosa. The sequence continues at coordinate 19,770 of MSED01000014.1, read as the reverse complement.
AAGGAGTTCTTAACTTACTCTAGGATATAGAATAGATTTACTATTTAGTGCTCTAGTTTTTAGCTAGGGCGGTTAATCTTCTAGTTCTTTATTAATATCTAAACTAAGTTACCTTCTATAAAGTTAACTTCTTAACGATATTTATTAGCTTAGTATTTCTATTATTCTTAAGCGAGCTTTATTATATTATATACTAGTTCTTAAGTATTATATATTCGGCGGATAAGCTGTTAAGCTTTATTTCAGCTAAGTCGCTCTTATATACTTAAAAGTTCCTCTAAAGGTTTCTAATTAAAGGAGGTTCTTAGTTTATATCTATTTTTAATAAAGAAAGGGCTTATATCTATAGAATTATAAAGGAGTATAGCTTAAATATAATCTATTATCGATAAGAGGTTAGCTTAATTATCTTAATAGTAATTTATAAAAGACTATAGTCGCTAATTAAGGTATTAGTTTATAATTTTAGTTTATCTATTAGTCTATAGATAGAAAGTAGTTAATAGCTTAAGCTTAATTCCTAAAATATAGTAGAACTCTATTTAGAATTTAGATATAAACTATAGGCTATAGTTAGAGATAATTATATCCGGAGGCCTATAGTTCCGGTAAATAAAGAAGATAAATAACTATACTATCTCCTTTATAGTTATTATCTTATAATAAGGGATAGAGTAAACTTACTTCTCTAGATAATTAATTACTATATATACTATATTATACTTATTCTAATTTATAGAGAAAGACTTAAAGTTTATTATAATATATTATTATAGTCGGTTGAGGATAGGTAACAGCTTTAGGGTTCTTAGCGGTAAGTCTCGAGAGATTATAGTATACTAATAAGTATAGTAATTTTAAATAAACTAGATAATATCTCTTAAGAGATTTAGCTAATAATAGTAAAGAGATAATAATTTACTTATTTTATTCTAACTAAGGTAAACTATTAAAATTTAGTTATATACTTTCGCGATTAGCTTAATTTATAATTTATTTTTATTTAGAACTACTAATCTCTTCTTAAATTATAATAGTCCTTATAATAGTATTTAGAGGTGCTAGCCTAAGTAAGCTCTTTCTCTTTCAGTATCTAATAGGGAACTTTTATAGTTTACTTATAATACCTAGTTAATTAGCTTTAGAGGGTTAAGGCCTATAGGCGCTAATAAGAGTAGCGGAGTAACCCCTTCACCTAACTTTTCCGAGTCTAGTAAAGTTTATATCTAGTCTTCTTTAGTTACTTATTTTTAGTCTTTCTAGTTCTATCCTCGTTAAGTTAAGGCATTAGCTTACTTATTTTATTTTCTTAGGCGATATTAGATCTTAAAGTAGTACTAAATAAGGATATCGGCCTAATAGGCTTAGCGAGCGGTTAATAGCCTTTTAGTTATAAAGTATTCTAAGGCTTTATAGTCGATAAGAACTAGAATATTTAGCTCTATACTCTAAAGCTTTACGCGCTAAGTTTTAAGAATATATATAATAGCGAGTATTTTTTTATCGTAAATATTATAGTTATATTCCGCTAAAGCTATTATCTTTAAATAATATATAATAAAGTACTAATTTCCGCTAGTTAAGTTCTATTAAGAAAATATACTAATAATAACTTTATCTAAGATATTAATCTTTAGTATTATCTTATAATTTAGGTAGAAATATCTTAATATTAAGGCTATTATTAACTAATATTTTAGCTTTTTAAATACTTATATATAATCTTTATTAAAGATAAAGGGATAGTTCTTCTTTATAAACTAAGTTAAGGGGCGTATAATTTAATTAAAATTTTAGATAAAGATATAATAGAAGTTATAGAATTCTAGGAACGCTTATACCTTCTTTATAGTATTAGGGACTTTCTAGGTTAATAATACCGTTATCTTTACGGGATCTATATATATACCCTTAGTACTAATAATAAACCTAAGGTATTTAGTTTACTTAACCCGGAACTTACTTTTCTTAATATTAACTTAAAGTTTAGCTTTCTATAATCGCGATAGGACTTTCTTTATATACTCTATATATTCTAGCTTATTCTCTAAGTAAATTAAGATATTATTTAGGTAGGCTATAATAAAGTTATCTAGATAATCAAATAGAACGTTATTTATATAGCGCTAATAAGTCGCTAGGCTATTTATTAGCCTAAAGGGGACTATTTTATACTTATAGGCCCTATAATAAGTATAAAAGGTAATAAGTTCCTTAGAATTCGAGTATATATAAATATAGTAGAAAGCTTAATAAATATTAAGCTTTATAAATACTTAAGCTCTATTAAGTTAAGCTAAGGTTTTATTAATTAAAGATAAAGAGTAATAATCCTTTTTAGTAAGAGTATTTAATTTCTAATAGTTAATATAGAATCTTAATTCTCCTTTAGGTTTTTTAATAAATAAGGTAAGTAAAGCGAAAGGAGATTAATTCGGCTTAATAAACCCCTTTTAGAGGTTCTCCTTAAGGTATTTTTTTACTAATAAAAGCTTCTCTATATTTATTTAATATAAAGGGCTATAACTTAAATTATTCTTCTCTTCTAATTATATCTAGTAATTATAGAAATAAAGTAATAGAAATATATTAAAAGCCTTCTTTAAGAATATATTATAAAATTCTTAATACTCTTAAGAGAGTAATCGCTATATAAATTATTCTTTAGTCTCTTTTATTTAAGAGTTTATTTAGTTTTAAATAAATTTATTAATTTTATAGAGACTTATAGTAAATAAAGTATTCTTCTTCTTCTTTAGGTTTTAATAAAATCCTACCGCTCCGATTATAGTAATATCTATAGTAGCTGCGCTTTAAGGGGATAGCGATATTTTTATATAGTTATCTTCTATTTTAGTATAGCTATCCTCCGGGGATACTTTTATATCGCTGCCTTTATCTATCCCCGCGGTATAGGTTAATACTAATTCGCGATATATAACTTTTAGTCAATCCTATAGGTCCTGTTTATAGATATAGCTAGTTATAGTCTATAGAATAGATCTAATAGATAAACGCCTAACTAAAGAGGGTTTAGAGACTAGATCTAGTCTAGGTACTATTTTTAAATATATATACCCTTAAGGGTATAGGTTTCGTCTATTCGCCCGATGTTTATCCTTATAGGCGAATAATTAGTCCCGTCTAGTAATATCTTTCTAGTACCGTTATAAGATTATAGTAACTTAAAGACTTTAGTAAAGTGTATAAATCTCTCGAATAAATATTAGCTTATCTTAATAGTCCTAAGGCTAAAGTAGGCGTTAGTTTTATATATCTAACTATATATTAAAGTAAGTAAACTACTTTCTTTCTAGAATTAAGTTATAACTCTCTAGGTTTAATATAAATATAAAGAGATTTTATTATCTTTATCTATTAACTTTTAAGTATAAGGTTAAAATCTTAGTAATTAGCTTTCTAAAGCGTTTATTATACCTCTTTATAGGGTAAGGGGTCTCTAAATAAGTAGTAGAGATATTTAAGAATTAAGTTAAATTACACGTAAGCTTAATATTAATAAAAATAAATTTATTTACTCTAAAGTCGACTAAGATAGAGGTTTAAATTATATATTTATTAAATAATAATTTATATAGTATAGTAAAGTACTTTCTATCTAATAACTAACTTAAATCGATAAAGGAGATACCGATATTATACTTCCTTAAGGAGAAGACTTCCCTTAGGGTTATTCTTTTCTCGGTTCTTCCTTTTAAGCTTTATTAACCTTAATAGCCTTATTCTCGGCCTTTATAGGGTAATCTTAGGAGAGGTATCTTAGTTAGCGATAGATAAAATATACCCCGACGCGACTTAAGGCCTATTTAGTAGTATTATTATAGGCTAGTCGGTTCTATAAGGGTTAGCTATCTTCTCTATTCGATTCTAGAAATAATATAAGTATAGTATATATATTTAGGGTAGGAGTTAATATAGCCTTATTAGTTAATCTATTTCCTAATATATAGCGAGTCTTATAGCGGGCCTTCTCTTTATTAACTAATTATAATTCTTAGTTAGTTTATTAATAGATATTAATAATATCTTAATAGGTTTATAAAGTATAAAAGGTTAATATAATTATTACTTATAGAGTTAATATTAATTTATTTCGTAAATCGAGATAGAAGTCGTTTTCTAATATATCGCCTTTATTAGCTAAGTATAGAAACTTAATATAGAAGTTATTAAATAGTTCTATTACCTTTATATAAAGGGCTCGGTACTCTTCTCATATATTCTTAATTCAGTAAGAGTTAATATAAGTTCTTACTAAGAACTTAAGTATATCTATAGTATTAATAAATAAGTTTTTCTTATTAAGGCTATAGCGGGATTATAGATAATATTATATATCTCTAGTAGTATAGCTATATAGGTATATTATCTTAACTTCTTTAGAAGGGAATTAAGAGATATTAGCGGAGAACTTATTAAGAACCTTAGATCTCTATAATTTAAAGGTAGGCTTCTTTCTATTAAAGAGAGGCTTAAAGTTAAGGATATTAATATATTATATTAAAGTTAGTTTTAAGGTCGCGCTTTAGTTATATTTAAGGTAGTTAATAATAACTTATTTCTATATAATTTAATAATTAAAATCTATAATCTATTTCTTTTATTCGATAATATAAATTTAGAAATCTTAAATAGTACCTTTCTAGTCTATAATAATATTTCGGCCTTAGTTAATTACTTTTAGAAGGGTCTATTTAGGGATAGCTTTAACTTTAGCTATAGTTTTATACTTTAGTAGTTAGTAAAGCTATAGAGCTAATTTAATATCTTTAGCTATATATAATCTATATTAATCTATACTAATAGGTTTAAGTTTAATATTAAGAGTGTTAAGTTTAGTATTCTATTTAGTAGTTAGTAAGATAGTTTAGTTATCGGCCTCGAGGTTATTTAAGTCGGTTAGTCGTATTATTATTAGCGGGCTTAGTCGATAATAGTTTAGTTATTAGCTTTAGTTTATTTTAGTCGGTTTTTATTCGGGTAGGATATTATAATTCCTTCCTAGGATAGTAATAAAGTAAGTTTAGTTTAATATAATAATACGGTATACTAATAGAAGAAGATAAGGCGAATACTATATAAAGATATAGATTACTTAATATTAAGAGACTAAACTAAAGAGAGAGAAAGAGTATAAAAGGCGCGGTACCTATTACCCTAGATAAATACTTCCCTCCGCTAAGGATTTCGGTATACGCGTAAGCCGCTAAGGATTTTAGTTATATATAGCTAATTAATATTTAGCTATATAATTATATAGCTTTACTTACCTAATTAAGATAAAGCTTAGTAGGTACGCGCTTTACCGGAAATAGTCGCCTATAGCCTATAGCCTTATCTTCTATCGTACGCGGTCGCGTATATATATTTAGATCTAGTATAGGCCGTAATAAATTTAGTAAAGAAATTATTAATTTATTATAATATATATAGTATAACTTTTATTAGTTTTAAAAGATTTTAAAAGATTTTAAGAGATAATATAATATTTATTTAATATTAAGAATAAACTTAAGTAAATAGAGAGAATATAGTAATTAAATAATAACTAGGGAATAAGTTATTCCTTAACTATTTATCTTAATTAAATAAACTCGAAGTATAAGAGAGAAGGAAGAGTCTTTTATATAGTAAGTATATAAGAGATAAGCTTCTTATATCCTTTAAGCTTAGCGGGGAGTATTAAGTCTTTATATTATAATAAGGCGGTAATACTTATAGCGCTAATTAGCTATATATACCTATATAATATATAGATAAGTAACCGTACTATCTAATTAGTTAAATCTTTAGTGTAAGGCTATATACCTCCGCTATATATTATAGGTAGAGCAGTTATATATATTTAATATATATATATACTATAGGTAATAAAATATATAATATTATTACTTATAAAGCTATTTATTACTATATAATATATTGAGGATAAAGAGGTAGTACCTACCGCTGTACGACCCTCTATCTAGAGGCTATAAAGCCTTACCTTAGTTTATTAGTACCTTTAATAAGAACGTTTACCTAAGAATATTCGGACTATAGTAACGCGGGTAAGTCTACGCGCGGTAAGACGATCGAATAGACGACGAAATAATAATATAACGCTATAAACGACGAGGATTAATTAAACTAACTACTTACCTACTTACTGATTAATTAACTAGAACTAGAGAAGCTAACTATATATATAGGATCGCTATATAGGGGAATTATTTAAATTACTAGCTAAGTAAGTCCGTCCCGCTATACGGGCGTAGGTTGTAAACTACACTAGCTATTTAAGGAGACCGCTGCTCGGGGTGTTCTTTCGGGGTCCTAACTATATATATTAGCTATTACTATATAGGGCGGAAACTAATAATTAAACGATTACCTAAAAGACTAGAACTTAAGAAGAACGACCGGCGCTTAAAGAGGGGAACGCGATTAACCTTAATACCCTTTAAGCTCTTAAAGAGAGTAAGCTACTTAAGACTAAAGACTTATTTAGCGAAGAGCTAATATTAAAGTATTAGCTATATTTAGTAAAGAGAGACTTAATAATTAAATATAAAGAAATAACTATAGATAGTAACGAAAATTATTAAAATCGAACTAAGAGAGAGAATTTTTTAAAACTCTAAGACTATTTATAAACACTTAAGAAAGCGGTAACTATTAACTACTAAGAAAAGTAGTCTTTTATATATATAAAAGTAATAAAATATATAAATATTTAGAGTTTAGATTACTTTACTTAAGAAAATAAAACTTATATTTATTATATTTTATTAAACTAATAAAGGGGCTAAAGATAGCTTTATCTAAGGCCTTAAATAGAAAAGGAAAGGTAGTATTATTTATCGCGGCGAGTAATATTATATAAAGATTATTAACGCCGGAAATCTTAATATTACTAATATATACTTCTCCTATAGTAATATCTATAAAAGAGATATTTTAGAGCTTAGATAGAAGTAATAACCTACTATACTTTAATAGAAGAAACGCGACTATCTTCTTTAAAGAGTTTAAAGAGCTATATAAATATAATTAAGTAATAAATAATAAAGAGTATATATAAAGATCTATATATTTTATATTAAAGATAAAGAAAGAAAGGTATAAAGAGCTTATAGAGTATAATAAAATAGATTAGATAAAGTTTAAAGAGAGAGTTTTAAATAAATATAAGGATTAAGATAAAATATAATAAATAATAAATATATATTATCTTTATATACTCTTAAGACGCCGTTATAATAAGTCCTAAAATCTTAATTTATACCTCTATTAATTCCGTAAGACTATAAAGTATTTAATTAATAATAGAATAGAAACTAACTATACTTACTACTATCTTTTCCTCTTTAGACTACTAAAGGTATATATAAATAAGATTCGGAAGAAGTAAAACCTACTAAATAAAAAGTTAAAGAACTTAAACTTCTAGAAGTGCTAAAAATAAATAAGAGATTTATAGAAAGTTAATAATAAAACTAATAAATTTATATAGAGTATACTAAATAAGAAATATTAGGACTTAATATATAAGAAAGAGACTTAACCTTCTATATTCCGGAAGGAGGAAGCTTAAGAAGATAAATATTAAAAAGATTAACTAGATAGTATAGCTATAAAGACTAAAGAGAATATATAGATATAGTTAATAAAGCTTATAACCTTAGGAACTACTATATTCTTAGTAAATAAACTAACCCGATTAATAAGAGCGCTTACTCTACTAATCTAAACGCGTAATATAATTACTCTTAACTTTATAAATAAATTAATTAAAGCCTTAAGGGGAGTTCCTCTAAAAGCGATCTAACCTTCTTAAGGACCTTCTTTTTAAGAACGGTTAGTAAGATTTAGTAGTAATCTATAGTACTATATTAGAGGGTAATTTAGTTAGTATAAATTAAATATAAATACTTCTAGAGGAAGCTACTTTCTCTATAATTAATAAGGCTATATATTATATAAAGATCTATAATAAATATATTAAAAAGCCGCTAATATATTATATCTTAACTTAAATTATAAGATTATACTAGGGAGGTTTCGCGATTAAAACCGGCCCTTACTAGTACTACTAATTTCGTAGAAAGAGATAAAGCTTAAATATCTAGAATAGATTATATATAAGATTAATAAGTATACTAATATCTTTTTTAGATAGCCTTATAGAATAAAGGAAGAGGATCTAAAGCCTTCTTTAGTAAAGATAAACCTTATTCGAGTAGTTAGATTAAAGCTAGATTATAGCGCACTAAAAGACTTAAAAGACGATTTATATATACTAAAGCTAGCTAGGCTAAAAGGAATTCGTATTAATTAGCTAAAGACTAACGTTTATATTAACGCTCTTAAGAAGCGACCGGTACCGTAGTAAGGAGGATATATATAAATAAAGTATCTTTAGACTAGTATATATAAGCCTATTATAGATAGTTAGCGATATTATATAACACGATAAGTAAGATTAAATAGAGAAATTATCTTTAATAGTACTATAGATAATATCTTCGCGCTAGAACAGTCGATTAATTAAAGGCCGCTAATAACTCTATATAATATATAAAATAATCGAATATATAATCCGCGATTAGAAGATATTAAGATAGGCGATAATAATAAATATATACGCCTAAAGTAAGTTTTATAGCGTCTATATATTATAAAGGAGACTTAATACGGACCGTCTAGTTCTAGGCCTCTTTAGAAGGTACTCTTATAAGATTTAAATAGTATTAGGAGAATTATTAACTAGCTATTAAGTTAAGAGGTAACTATTTAATTATAAGACCTACTATTAATAAAAGAAGTATATAATAAGTAGTTTTCTTATAAGTATTAGTACTATAATAAAGGTAAGTAAAAGCTAATTTATTAGATATATCCTCTATAAGTTAAAATAATATAGACTTAGGAAGGATTTATTATAAGAGTAAATATAATATAAATAGGCTTTAATAAGAACTATTTAATATATCCGCGATTATATTATAGCAGCTGCCTCTATTTACCGATAAAGATATATAAGTAGTATAAAGATTTACTACTAAATATCGAAGCGAAGATTAATTTAATATTCTTAAGTCTAGTTAAAGACTAGAGATTATCTTAACTTATATAAAAAATAAAGTTTATCTATAATACTATAGAATTTAATAGAGACTAAGAAAATTTTATAAATATAATTAAAGATATAATAATTAATATCATTAATATAAAAGTCTTAATTAATATTTATATAATAGATATTATAGATTCGATATATCGCTTTATTTTAAGTAAGCTATTCTAGAAGGCTACTTAAAGCTTAATCTAGGAAAAAAATAATAATATATATATTATAAGTTTAATAGATAGCTTTAACGGGAAGCGGCTTTAGCTTCTTATATAGTCGGCTTTAAATTTTAGTAATAATATAATAATAAGATTAATAATTAAGTTTATATATATATCTACTTTAAAAGACTAGATAAATATAAAGAGATAAAAAGACCTATACTCGCTTTAGTTAAGGCTTAGCGAAATTAAGAGAGAGCGTAAGTAATCGACTTTAAGATAGATAAAAATAATATTTTAATCTTCGCTTTAAATATTTATAATCTAAACGATAATAAGTTTAACGAAATATACTTTTAGGCTTAACCTTTTAATATTAAAGATAATCGGTAACTAGTAAAGTCCTTAAGATTATTTAATAAAGAAGCTATAATATAAGACTTAAAGAATAAATAATATTATAAATAATATTAATTTAGAAAGCCTTTAGAAGCTTATATAAATACTTTATATAAGCGAAAGGCTAATAAGATAAAACTTATTAATTTAGATTTCTAAAACGGTTCGACGCTTAATAAGCTCTTAGACTAGTATATAAAGGTATAGGAGTAGGTAATAACTACCTATAACGGCCGGCTATATATATTCTCGGATTAGATAAGTCTACGCTTTACTAGATTTCCTTAAGGGTAACGCTTAACGCTTAAATATCTAAAGAAATTAGTTATTAGACTTAATTTAACGCTTAATAAAAAGGAGATTCTTATAGAGATTTTATATAACCGCGAAGGAGCTCTAGCTTAGAACCTTAAAGAAATTAAGCGGATTTATTATAAAGTAGTATCTCTATAGGTAATAAGAACTATTCTATATATCTTATAATAAGTAAAAAGCTTTCTTATTCCGAAAGTATTTAAGTTAATAGTAATTATATTAGTAAAGGAGAAGATTAACTTAAATCTCTTTAAACCGGAATATAAATTATATTAAAACCTATTTTTTCTAGTTAAGAAAAAGAAGTTTAGAGAGTATTAATTAGTAATTATAATATAGAATATTAATTAAGTAATAATTTAAAATATAAATTTATTTTCTTCGGTTAATAATTTCGCGGAAGAATTCGATAGAATATAAATAACCTTCTTATTAAATTAGCTCTTAGGTTATAATTAAATTAAATTTATAAAAGAGAGTTAAGATCTAATAGATATTTATACTTTAATCGGACTTATTTATTATATAACGCTCTTATAGGGTATAATAAATTCTATAGCGTAATTTATATAAATTATAAACTAAATTCTAAAGGAATAAATACTAAAAGCTATTTAGCTATTTCTAGATAATATTAGTATAAAGAGGCTAAAGAGCGACTACTAATAATAGAAGGTAGTTTCTTAAGTTCGCTTATATATACTAGAATATCTAATAAATCTAGATATAATACTACTTAATTTTAAGCTTACTAGTGCTACTATAGCCGGATAAAAGCTGCAGCTCTATATATAAAGGATTAAGATAGTTAAGTATATCTATAATTAAGACGGACGATATTTATAATAGTCTAAAATTTATAAGATCCTAATATAGCTAATTTCGATAAATTAGCTAAAACTTTATAAATTCTTTAAGATCTATATATATTATTATATATAGATTTTATATTTTACGATAATAGTAAAGCCTTTATATAACTTACTTCGAAAGAATATTATTTAGATTTAAATAAAGATATACACTAAGAGTATAGAAGGATTAAAGAAGACGTTATTCTTTACTCCTATATTAATTAGTTTAGACTATTAAGAAGGCGTCGGCTTAATTATATTTACTATCGACGCTAGCGGAAGAGGCTAGAGCGCCGTAATTATATAGGTAAATCTAGTAATAAGTAAATAATATACTATAAGATATAAGAGCGGTATTTAATCTAAGGCTAAGAAAGAGTATAATATACTTAAGCGGGAAGCCCGCGAATTACTAAAAGCCCTTAAGAAGTTTAAATGTTAGCTATACGCTATTTACTTTATTATAGAGACTATTATAATAACTCTTATAGCTTAACTTAATTAGTAATCTATTGACTTACTTAAAGCCGTCGTTAATTAATAACTAGTATAGATCTATAGATTTAATTTTAAAGTATAGTATATTTTAAGTAAGTAGAATATAATTACTAATACCTTATCTTAACGCCCTTTAACTTAGGAAGATATTAAAGAAGTTAAGTAGGAAGAGGATATTAAGGATTAAATTAAAGCTTAGATACTCTTTATATAGGGAAGTCTTTAATTAATTAAATAAAATATTATTTATTAAAACTTTACTTTAGTAAGGCCTATAGTTACTTATATCTAAGATTAATTTATAAACTTTAATAAACCTTATATAATCTAGTTATTTAAGAGAGAGTACTTAGAAAAATTAAAGAGGCTCGCTAAATACTTATAAGATTAGTAATATTCTTTAGAGATAAATAATAATAAGTTTTAGAAACTCTAAAAAGATTTAGCTAACTACTTCGTTAAAGGAGAGTATCTATTTTAAAAGCTAATAGAAAATAAGTTAAGTAGAAAAATAATTAATAATAATATAAGAAAATATAAGATACTTAAAGTAATATATAATAATACTAAATATTTTAGTCGAGAAGTAATATATTAAAGAATATTTAACTGTTACTATTAGAAGAGTTAATATTAAGATATAAAAGTATTTATAAAGATTTATTTAAAGTATTAATTCTATATAAGCTAGAGGCTATATAATATAATATTCTTAACTTTAGTTAATAAGCGCTAAGAATAAATTAATATTAATTATATCTTAATACTAATATTTTAAGAAAAGAGATATTTTATTAAAGCCTAAAGTAATATAAACGGCTAGATAAAAGCGTAAGATATTATAGCTACTAATATGTTACGAGCCGACCTTCATGGGGCCAGGGAGCTGGCCTAAGGGGAAGGTCTAGCGAAAGGTTGGACAGCCTCGTTGGCAAGGCTGAATCGGGGTCACGTGACCCAGGAATGGCTCTGTAGGGCTCTGAGGGCTCCGTTGGCAGAGCCACAGAGCCACGACAGAGCCACCCTGGGAAGACAAACTATATAGCGGACGGACCGGCCCTCCTCAAGGAACGGTCCGTAGTCAATAACAGTTATACTCCGACCCCTACCTTTAGGATACAGGAGTGTTGTTCCACCTTACGCCGTTGCAAGTGACCGCGTACCTTTACCTCAGCTAGTATCACGTTACCACTCCGCCAGCGAGAGAACCCTCGGACCGCAGCATCACCTCACGTGGAGCGATTCGTAACACATTGACTACCCATCTCAACGAGTAGTGACAAGGATATGTCTAGCAGTGCCCGACCAAAGTCGCCAGAAGTCAATCAATCAGTCATGGGAAGCCTTGGAAACCTTTCTACCACCAGCCTGGCAGCCAGGGCTGGGGTCGACGACAGGAAGGATGTCTTGAAGGTTGACCCATTCGACGGACGACGCAGCCAACTCAATGCCTTCCTGATCCAACTCAAACTTGTGTTCAAACTCAACCCAACTAAGTTCGAGGATGGACCTAGCAAGGTCATGTACGCTGCGATGCACCTCAAAGGACCAGCGTTCGCATGGTTTGAACCTACCATGAAGGGGTATGTGGACGACGCCAAACCAGACGCTGATACGCTGGCCTGCTTCAAGCACTTCGCGGAATTTGAGAACCGCATTCGCAAAGTGTTTGGGACCATCAACGATGAACGCATGGCGGCCCGAGTGATCTACACCATCAAGCAAAAGGGATCCGCTGCCGCCTACTACTCCGAGTTCAACCAAATCGCCAAGAAGTTGAACTGGGAAGACGAAGACGCGTTCGCTCAAATCTTCTACAACGGACTCAAGGAGCAAGTCCGCCAGGAGATGATGGATCCACCCACCGACTACAAGCAAATGGTGGACGAAGCAATCAAGATTGACAATCGACTATACGAGCTACGATTGGAACGGAATGGGCGCCGTGACCCAGTCGAGTACGCTCGTCGAGGATATCAGTTCCAAGGACAGCGACACTATGGTGATCCAATGGACCTTGACCTTATGCACCGAAGCCGTCCTTCAAGGAGCAGAGGCAACGGAGCCCGGGGTCGAGGCGGATACCATGGCCAGGGTCGGAAGAATGAGCGACAGGCTCAACGAGGAAAGGATGGACTGTGCTACACTTGTGGAAAACCCGGACACCGTGCAAAAGATTGCCGACAAACGACTCAAGGACTGCATATGATGATGAGTGACGGTATAGCCGGTTCTGTAGCGAAAAAGGCCGACACTACAGAGAAGACCCAAATGACCACTGACAGTCAAGGTACGACAGCACAGTCGGGGCACCTACGTCAGGAAGTTCACAAGGAACTTGGTGAACCCCAGGAGGACCGCTCAAGGGAAGTCACTCCAGGAGAGGCTACGACAGCTCTCATGAAAACATGCGAAGAAACCATGTCCAATCAACACGCAGCTCTCTCTTGGACCGCCTGTTACGACAACGGTTGCCTCACGCATTATTCCGAAAAGATAGGGTCCGGCTGGTTTCCCCAGCCACCCAAGAAACGGAAGAACCGACGCAACAGGAAGACCAAAGAGATCCAGGAAACTCTTGCCCAAGAAGGAGACTTGCGAGATGCCGAAGAAAAAAGAAACGACGACAGTTTCTGGATGATGAATAGCGAGGAGGAACCAGTCCGGTTCATCGCTATCGAGACTACGAGAGAAAAAGTGGTGATTATAACGCCATACTGGAAAAAAGACGAGTGCCGGGAGCCGGAGTGCCTTCAAGGGGAACAAACCACGCACCAGCACCACGTCTTTGACCCGAAGGCGGAGTTCCAGTCACCAGCGGCCATTTCCATCAAGTTCTGCACGAGAACTAACTGCAGCGAATCCCAGCTACACACACACATTGCGGGAAGAATCCACGCCATCGAGCTCCCGCGGGAGGTCGTGGAAGGGATAGCTGGGATGCCAACCCAAACCCTGGGAATGATGAGCGAAGTAAAGGACTCGAGCAGTGGAACCGTGGACGAATTACCGCTGGGCCCGGACGACGACCAAAAGGAACGACGATTCGTGACCATCGAACAGACGATGGAGCGGGTCAAGATCGTCACGAACGCCTGGACAACAGGGGAATTGTGCCAAGAAGAATGTGCGGAAGGACAACACACGCATATCGCCTTTGATGAAGAAGCGCCAGTCCAGGAACACCTCAAACAGATCACATTGCGCTACTGTTTTGACAACGAATGCGAAGATTATGGGACAATACACGTACACCAGCACATCGGACCCACGACAATAGCAATTCAATATGCCAAGGAAAAGCAAAAGCGGATCTGGGATGCGTACGAAGCGCGCACATATGGCGAAGGGCACATAATCGGGGAAACCCACAAGGTAGGAATCCTCACTGACAACAGGGCACGAAGGACCTACATCGCCAAGGCATTTCCATGCGACGATGAAGACTGCCCACATGATGATTCCGCCGACCACCGACATTACTACAATGTGGACCCCGATGTGGACGACGAAAGAATACACCCTGAAGCGTTCGAATGGATGATTGAGGAAGGGCATGAATGCAAGAACCGGAAATGCAGCATGCACCAATACCCACACGTTCACCACAGGAAACAGAATTGCTCAATGATGACAGGCAACATGAGCACCCCATCAATGGTGGAAGAGGTCGTGGACCACCGCGTACACCATGAGTTCATTGCGGAATACTTCCAGTGCCAACACCCAGCGAGTTGCCACTGCTGGGAGCCAGGACACAAACACTTGTTCCACGTGGACCCAGAACGGCCGTATACCAAAATCCACCCCGAAGCGTTCGGATTTCTCGACGAATGCTTTGACACGGACTGCCGTTGGGACACATGGAGGCACGTGCACTGGGGAATGCCAAAAAACGGCTCAGAGACAGACTAGGGAGGCCGGACTGTCTCGAAGGGAGGCCTCATTCTCTATGCATGATCCTATCGGAACAACGCACGGAGCATGTCACCTTTGAGGTTATGCTCGCAGGAATCAGAGCTAGGGCCCTGGTGGACTGCGGAGCTAACCAGAACTACATCAGCAGGGAGATGAGCAAGGAGCTAAACAGGTACATCACGAAGAAAGAACTGCCATACGCCCTATCAATGGCAGACGGACGAACTACCGGCATGATTACGGACCAGGTACAGGACGTACCTATGACGGTTGGACAACACAATGAAAGAATATCCCTCGATATAACGACGCTACCGAAGTATGACATGGTACTCGGTATGGCATGGTTGTTCGACCACAACCCACGAATACATTGGAAAAGGAGAACTATCGAGTTTCCAGATTGCAGTCATGGAAAGGAAATGGGAGACCGATCATCTCCAAAGGCCCCCATCAGAGCGATTTGGGTGCGACCGAAGGGACGTGTCCTAGCTGGACTAGACACACACGAGCTGCCTCCGGAATACAAAGAATTCAAGGACTTGTTCCAGGAGCGGGAAGGACTCGCCGCGCTGCCTGAGCACAAACCTTGGGATCACTCGATCGAGTTCCAAGAAGGGAAAGAGAATCCTTCTTACAAGGGATGGTTGAGGGAGCTATCCAGAGAAGAGTCCGACTTCCTAAAGAAGTATATACGGGATCTGGAAACCAAGGGTTTCATCCGAAAACTCAACAAACCAAGGATATCCCACGGGATACTCTTTGCGCCAAAAAAGGATGGAACACCAAGGCCGTGTATCGACTTCAGACCACTAAACGCAATCACCAAGAAGAACGTCTACCCGATACCACTGATTCAAGAGCTCCAGAATCAGCTGGGAAGGGCCAAGTGGCTTACAGCACTCGACGTACGGGACGCCTACTACCGAGTACGCATGAAAACTGGAGAAGAATGGAAGACGGCGTTCAGAACCAGTTGGGGAGTTTACGAATACCTGGTCATGCCTTTTGGACTGACCAACGCCCCTGCAACATTTCAAGCTCTCATTAACGACACGCTCGAGGAGTATCTCGGAGACTTCGTCCTGGCCTACCTGGATGATGTCTTGATCTATTCCGAAACCTATGAAGAGCACGTGGAACACGTCAAAAAGGTGATGAGGAAGTTACAAGAGAAAGATTTACCGCTGAAACTCAGTAAATGCGAGTTTCACAAGAGGGAGATAGCATTCCTGGGCTACCTCGTCTCCGAAGGACAGCTGAAACCAGATCCAGCGAAAGTCCAAGCCATCGAGGAATGGCCACAGCCAAAGAACGTCAAGGAAGTGCAAGCATTCCTTGGACTGGCGAATTACTACCGCCGGTTCATTGAAGGGTTTTCCCGGATTGCTGCACCACTAACCAACTTGACTAAGAAGAAAACCGACTTCCAATTCGGATCAAACGCAGAGAAAGCCTTCAAGGAGCTGAAGGGCCGCTTAACCAGCGCCCCTATTCTCACAATCTTCGATCCAGAAAAGGAAGCCCTACTGGAAACGGATGCGTCCGATGAGGCGATCGGAGCATGCCTCACCCAAAGAGGGGAGGATGGCAAGGCCAGACCAGTGGCCTATTACTCCAGAAAAATGACAGGGCCAGAGTCGAACTACGACATTCACGACAAGGAACTCTTGGCCATAGTGGAAGCACTTAGGCAATGGCGAGTATATCTCGAAGGTGCCAAGTATCCAGTACAGGTCTTCACGGATCACAAGAACCTGTTATACTGGACCACTACGAAGGAACTCAACAGAAGACAAGTCAGATGGGCTGAAACGTTAGCCTCATATGACTTCCGGATTAACCATATCCGAGGAACAGAGAACGGAAGGGCGGATGCCCTCAGCCGGCGAGCGGACTATGTGGGAACAACCAGACCCGAACCGGACACGCTGTTAAAGCAACAAGGGAATGCTCTGGTCTACCGAGGAAAGACACAAGCCATCACCATGATGACTGAACAACCGGAGCTATCGCCGCAACAACGACAGGACGTAATAGCCGCCCGGCACGACGACAAAGCAGCAGGCCACCAGGGAATCAATAAGACAATCGAGCTAGTCACGAGGGACTACACATGGCCGCGACTCAGAAAAGAGGTTGAAGAATATGTCAAGAACTGCGACATATGCCACAAAGCCAAACACGCCAGGCACAAACCATACGGACTACTCCAAACGACGGGGTTGCCTGACGAAGCATGGTCGACAGTGGCGCTGGACTTCATCACCAAACTACCGAAGTCAAAAGAACCCTTGACGGGCACGGAATACGACTCAATATTGGTCATAGGAGACGAGTTGACCAAGTATGCCTACTTTCAGCCATGGAAGGAGTCTAGCACGGCGGAAGACATGGCGTATGCCTTGACAAAAACAGTGATTGCGCAGCATGGCACACCGGATGTGATCAAATCAGACAGAGACAAGCTCTTCACATCGCAATTCTGGCAATCGCTCATGGACCTTACAGGGACACATCAGAAACTTTCAACAGCATATCACCCTCAAACAGACGGACAAACAGAAAGAACAAACCAAACGCTGGAACAATATCTACGATGTTACACGAATTATCAACAAAACAACTGGGTTGAGCTGCTACCCATCGCACAGTTTGCTTACAACAACTCGACGTCAACAACAGGAATATCACCATTTTACGCGAATTACGGGAGGCACCCAAACATTGACAAGGACCCAAGGGGCATGAAACCAATCGCACAAAAAGCAAAAATCTCGGTTGAAAAACTACAATCACTGCACAAGATGCTCAAGGGAGAATTACAAAAAATCCAACAAAAAACAGTAAGACAAGCAAACAGGAAAAGATCTGAGGGACCAGATTTTCAGGAGGGGGAGAAAGTCTACATTTTACGGAAAAATATTAAAACAACAAGGCCATCAAACAAACTCGATTACACGAAAATTGGACCATACAGAATCAAGAAGAAGTTGGGACCGGTTACGTTTGAAATGGAATTGCCCGCGGGCATGAACATTCACCCAGTCTTCCACAAATCACTACTGGAGAAAGCACCGCCAAACGCCAAGCCAGGACCGGTGCTGATCCATGCAGAAACGCAAGAACCGCTGTATGATGTGGAACGCATCCTTGACCACTCTAACGAGACACCAAAACGATACCTAATCAAGTGGTTAGGGTACGATGACTCTGAAAACACGTGGGAGCCTGCGGAGAACCTACCAAAGGCTATGATCCGGCAATACCACCAGCGGCAAGGGATCAGGCCGAGGGCCGGTCAATAGGGATGGGGCCCTCAAAACCCGCCATTGACCCAGGCTCCAACTCAAACATTTGCTCCAACTGAGCGTCATCCAAACCCACGAAAACAGTCGAAGAAGTGATGGGGGGAGGACCGACGTGGTCCAGCTCATCCAGGGCTCGGGCCTCTTTTATGACCATTTCCTTTTGTTTATCCAACAAACTTTCGGCTTCCCTTTGCAGCCGCTCCTGCTCGGCCTGGGCACGGGCCGCGGCCGCACTGAGACGGGCAACTTCGGCCAGCAGGGCCTTCGTCTCCTCACCTTTCTGCCGAGCGGCTTCGTTCACACGATTACGCTGGGCAGTCAGGGCGTCAAACTCCGCGTCGGAAAAGGTGCCGTCGCAGTACTGCAGGTTTTTCTTGGTGCAGGTGTTGCACCGGGAATAGCCATCCAACATGAAGCAGATGGAGTCAGAACTCTGGCAAGGGGTGCAACGACCCATGTCGAAGTATTCTAGACCCAAGGACCTGATCTTGGAAGCGGTTCGAAGGCGACGGGCAGTGGAAGAGAGTGGGCGCTTAGAAAAGGGACGTGGCTGCGGCATGGTTAGCCATGAGAAAGGAAGCAGGAGACCAGGCCAGGCGACCTGGGGAATACTCACCTTAAGTACGCTGGGACAGCGGACAGGTTAAAGGAGGGGAAAGTGTTACGAGCCGACCTTCATGGGGCCAGGGAGCTGGCCTAAGGGGAAGGTCTAGCGAAAGGTTGGACAGCCTCGTTGGCAAGGCTGAATCGGGGTCACGTGACCCAGGAATGGCTCTGTAGGGCTCTGAGGGCTCCGTTGGCAGAGCCACAGAGCCACGACAGAGCCACCCTGGGAAGACAAACTATATAGCGGACGGACCGGCCCTCCTCAAGGAACGGTCCGTAGTCAATAACAGTTATACTCCGACCCCTACCTTTAGGATACAGGAGTGTTGTTCCACCTTACGCCGTTGCAAGTGACCGCGTACCTTTACCTCAGCTAGTATCACGTTACCACTCCGCCAGCGAGAGAACCCTCGGACCGCAGCATCACCTCACGTGGAGCGATTCGTAACATAATAGTACTACCGTAATAAAGTTCCTCTAGAAAAAGATTATTTATCGCTATAGACTATTTAAACGACTAGTATATAATAGCGGACCGGAAAATAAGGGTTAAATAAAGCACTTATAGATAGGTA